>OZ010789.1:323042160-324400408 GCA_963932465.1 Maratus speciosus
CCATTAGCGAATTCTGGCGTGCACATTGATTTGTTAAAAGGACATGCCGCGTTTTTCGTGGTTTTACACTCCTACGCCTTGATCATGGAGCCATGAAAATAGAGGAGTAGACATAAATGGCGTCACATGAAGCTGTCCCTACCCCCTCCTGCGTCCGCCATATTTAGCCGCGGTTTACACGTGAAACTGCTGATTAAACTATTATTAGCCATAGCCAAATATGGTGGACGCAGGATAGGGGACAATAATTCGTTTTTCGGATTCATGGCTTTTCATAGGGGAAGATTGATATTTCTACTCATCTCCTTTCACAGCTTCATGGTCGTTATCGATAAAAGCGTATACTCCAGCACAGAGAGGTGATTTTTCATGTTTTCATTGTCGTCAAAATCCACGCAGCATCAGAAAGCTGTGGAAGAGTATTCAGTGTGTGTTACGAAGTTGTTATAGAATTATTATGGAATCTTAACATGTAAATATGTATGTGAAATATGGTCAATTGAAATTGTGGAACATAGCTAATTATGGAGTTGTGGTGGAAGTGTTTACAATACAATCTTTTAAATGAAATATTGCCACATTACTGAGAGTCTTTCCATCAAACCTGTTGATTTAGCATTTCTAATAAAGAATGTTTTTGAAGAGAACCGCTGGCTTTTTCCGACTATCAGAGAAACTCATTGTGAATCATTCCTGAGCCTTATAACTAAAATCAGCTCCGTTGATACTTTAGGGTAACCTCCATTAATCCTCTCCGTGCCGTTCTTGCACTAACAAAAACAGTAGCGAACAGACAAAAACAGTGCTAGTAGCGAACCTGGCGGGACATTGCGTAACCAAGCTCTCCCAAAAAACAAATTACTCAGGTTCATCAAACATAATTATAAGATTAACTGTCCAAGAATTATTGTTTAAAACAAAAGTATTAAAGAACAATTCTTGTCAGTATATCAATAAATTGATGAGACTTTAGATGAATAGTCTCCAACCCCAATCCAACTACACGACTTTTATTTTTCTCTGACTTCGAATCCAATTGTGATGCTTCAAGTAACTTTATATGTCTATACAGGGTGATTCATAAAAGATGGGCAGAACTTTAAGGGCTTATAGTACACTTAAAGACAAATAATATTAAATAGGAGACTAAGGGTCCCAGACGTATTCCCAAGGAGATAGGGGGCATTAAAGTTTAGGGTCCGAAATTTCAAATGATTATAAAACATGGAAAAATTGGTCGATTCGTTTGCGGTTTTTGCAAAAAAAATTTTTTATGCCAGTATTTTCTTGAAATAAAATTTTAAAGTTCAATTTCAAAAAATGCCGATAGGGGGCGCTTTAGACTTTGGAGTAACAAACAACTATTTTTTAACGTTATTTTTTGTATTTCTTTAAATGATTTCGAAAGCTTAGACTTAAACTTAAATTTTGATCTAAAAATCTGAGTCCTAACGAGTAGTTAAGTAGCGTAAACTGAAATTTGAAATTTGAAACCCTTCTCCCCCCAGAACAAAAATCAGTTATTCCCGATCTTTGTGTCGTAGATTAGGCTCTAACTACTGCCGCGTTTTGCTAAAATTATTCTTTATGTCAGTATTTTCTTGAAAATAAATTTTAAAGAAAATTTTCAAAAAATTCCGATAGAGGGCGCTTTAGACTTTGGAGTAACGAACAACTATTTTATACCGTTATTTTTTGTGTCTCATTAAATGCATTCTAAAGCTTAGACTTAAATTTTCAGCCCAAAATCTGAATCGTTAGACGTGGTTAAGTTTCTGGGGAGAGGGGTTTGAAATTTCTACTCCTGAGCACAGTTCAGTTTACCATGTCCACAGATTGTGTGCTGTGATACGAGGTAAAAAGACACAAATTAGGATTATGTTACCAAAGCATATTTATTAACATGTAATTACAATAAATGTTCAAAATTGTGACCACCAGAGGTTATGCACGCAGAACAACGGCGAAGAATGGAACGGCGAACATTCGCGAAAACATCAGGCTTTTCGAGCACTTCCCCTACAGCGGCGGAAAGTCTGGCGACCAGTTCCTCGGGGGATTCAATGGGTGTCTCATACATAAGAGCCTTCAATCGTCCCCAAAAAAAGAAATCGAGGGGTGAAAGATCTGGCGAGCGAGCAGGCCAAGCAACAGGACCACCTCGACCAATCCATCTGTTCGGAAATGTGATGTCCAGATAGTTGCGGACGTCTCGTACGTAATGGGCTGGCGCTCCATCGTGCTGGAACCACATGACCCGCCGGATGCGTGGAGGAACAACGTTTAACAGGTCTGGCAGCACATGTTGCAGAAATGTGAGGTATGTTTTACCGTTGAGGCGTTCAGGAAGAAGGTACGGTCCGATTAGGTGGTCTCCGAGGATTCCTGCCCAAACATTGATGGAAAAGCGTCTCTGATGAGCATGTGGATACGTAGCATGTGGATTGACATCCGCCCATACATGTGCATTGTGTGTGTTAAATGTACCTTCACGTGTGAAGGTACATTCATCGGTGAAAAGCACAGTTCGTCCAAAATGTGGATTTAGCGCGTTCTGCTGCAGAAACCAGCGGGCGAATTCAATACGATTTGGATAATCCCCTGGAGACAGTTTCTGGACTCGTTGCACATGAAACGGGAGCAAATGTTCATCCTTCAGTACCCTCCAAGTCATGGACTGTGAGGTATCCACCTGCCTAGCCACTGTTCGTGTACTTGTACTTGGCTGCGCCGCTACTACATCCAGAATGGCTTCTGCAACAACTACTGATTCGTCCTTTTTTGCACGACCTGCATTCGACCGGGAAGCGAGAAATGATCCCGTCTCACACAACTGTCAGCGCAAGCGCTCGAAAGTTTTGCAGTTAGGCAACCGCCTGTTGGGAAATCGCTCTCCGTACATTCGTTGTGCCTCTGCACCATTTCCATCTGCTTCTCCGTAAATTAAATGCATCTCAGCCTTTTCCTTATTCGTGAAGGGCACCATCTTCCGATTCATTACTACAGCGACTTACACTTGACTCACCGTTCAGTGGTTTTTATGCCTGAATCGTGTCGAAATTTTGCATACGTGTTCTTCTTCTTCCCCATTTGACATTTGCATACTTTCTGTTTCCTTCTTCACCCGGTAACTAGCGTCAGGAATGGAGCTTTAACGTTTGCATGAGCGACGTTTCCAACTGTGCCAGTGCCTTTATGAGTGAATTCCGACTATGCAGTCCTTAACGAAAGTTGTATTTTTGCCTCGTATCACAGCACAGAATCGTTGGGCATGGTTAAGTAGTGCAAACTGAACTATGTTCAGAAGTTGAAATTTGAACCCCCTCCCCTCGCTACTGAACCACGCTCAGCGATTCAGATTTTGAGCTGAAAATTTAAGTTTAAGTCTAAGCTTTAGAAAGCATTTAATGAGACACAAAAAATAACGGTATAAAATAGTTGTTCGTTACTCCAATGTCTAAAGCGCCCTCTATCGGAATTTTTTGAAAATTTTCTTTAAAATTTATTTTCAAGAAAATACTGACATAAAGAATAATTTTAGCAAAACGCGGCAGTAGTTAGAGCCTAATCTACGACACAAAGATCTGGAATAACTGATTTTTGTTCTGGGGGGAGAAGGGTTTCAAATTTCAAATTTCAGTTTATGCTACTTAACTACTCGTTAGGACTCAGATTTTTAGATCAAAATTTAAGTTTAAGTCTAAGCTTTCGAAATCATTTAAAGAAATACAAAAAATAACGTTAAAAAATAGTTGTTTGTTACTCCAAAGTCTAAAGCGCCCCCTATCGGCATTTTTTGAAATTGAACTTTAAAATTTTATTTCAAGAAAATACTGGCATAAAGAAAATTTTTTGCAAAAACCGCAAACGAATCGACCAATTTTTCCATGTTTTATAATCATTTGAAATTTCGAACCCTAAACTTTAATGCCCCCTATCTCCTTGGGAATACGTCTGGGACCCTTAGTCTCCTATTTAATATTATTTGTCTTTAAGTGTACTATAACCCCTTAAAGTTCTGCCCATCTTTTATGAATCACCCTGTATATAACTATATTCATAAAACTTTTCAGACAAAATTCAAACTAATTTCCCACGAACGAATTTCGCCCAGAACTTCATAATAAGCTTCTGTCATGCTCAATTTTATATTTTAATAAATTTTTTCACGTGATAATTTATTTTTCTTTGCTAGTAGCGCTCCTGGTGGTAAATTGCATAAGTAGGCAAAAATTCACTTCCTGTAAACGAATTTCGCTCATATCTTTAGTATAAGCTTCTGTCATGATCAATATTGGGCTTGATAGATAATTTCACGTGATATGTGTTTTATGCTAGTAGCATTCTTAGTGAGAAATTGTATAACTAGGCAATATAAACCAACTTCCTATGAACGAATTTAGCTCAGTTCTTCATAATAAACTTCTGCCTTGATCAAATTTATATTTTTATAACCATATTTTCAATCTAGGTTTTTTTTATGCTAGTAATGCCTATGGTGGGAAATTGCATAACTACAGAATTTAAACTCATTTCCCCCCCACAAATTAATTCCTCTTTGTTCTACAAAATAAGCTTGCATTTTGTAAAAAGACGCTTGCCTTCATGGATGAAATCGCAAAGATTCAACATGAATAAGTTTTTCAATTGTAATTTTTTTGTAAATCTTGTAAATAGTAGTGAAATAGTTTGTAAATAATAATCTGTAGTGTATGTATAGCTATTTGATAGGAAAATTGTTAATTTAATATGTAAAATGTATGGTCCCGTAAGGGTCTTTTTGTTTACTGTTTCCGCCTGCCTTCGCTCCAGCTTGCCATGCAAGGTTAGACAACCAGAGGGAGGAGCTTAGGCTCCAACCAATGGGAAATCTGCCTTGCACCTTCTTTCCATCTGCTACGAAGTCGTCCCGTGCCAGTTCCCAAAGGTTGTTATGTCTCCGGGGATGTGGGACATAGGTCCCGGGCTCCTCGGTAAATTCTCTTCGTATCGTCGTCGTTCAAATTTATATTTCGTAAACACTTTCACGTGATAGGTTTTTTTCTATCAACAGCGACTTTGGTGAAAAATTGCATAACAAAGCAATTTAAAATCACCACGAATGAACGCATTTCGTTTGAATTTTCAGATTAAACTTCCACCATGGTCAGTTTTATGTTTGAATAAAAAGTTTCACATGTATGATTTTTCTTTATTCTAGTAACACCGCTGATGGGAAATTGGACAATTACGCAATTAAAACTAACTTCCTACGAATGAATTTAATAATTCGATTTATGTTTTGATAAAAATTTCCACATGATAAGTTATTTTATGCTTGTGTTCCCCTGGTGGAAAATTGCATAACTAAAATTTTACAAAATTTATCAAATATTTTATACCACGCCCTCAGTTAATATTAGACACGACACACATGCATTTCAACATTTTTTAACGCCGATAACGTCTCTTAGCAATAAATAGAGTAATTAAATTTAATTTTTTTGTTTTATTGTATGGCAGCCGTACTTAAGTTAAAAATATGCTGGACAGATTAAACACATATTTTATTTGTGTTTAAGGTTACCCTTTCTAGGAATTAGAGTAATATGTCTTATGTATATGAGTGTGTATGGTTTTGTGAATTGGAACTCGATTTGAAAATATTTCAACAGAACAACAGTCTGCTTTGTCTTAACGACTACTCTATTTACATACAAGTTAGTTTTAGCGAAGGAATGTTTATTTAACTTTATGGTGTTAAAGTGGAAAATTTAATCTACATCTAGAACATTTTTTATTGCAAACTTATAGCGTTGAAACATATTTTTAACCCTTTCAGGGGCAAGTAATTGCGTTTCTGTAATGTTGAATTCGCACCAGAATATTCGAAAAAATTTGTTTCAAAATAAGGAAAAGCAATTTTTTAACTTTTTTTCACCAAAGTTAGAAAAATAAATTTTAATTAAAAGTTTCTGGTGCAAATATTGATTAAAATTAGGTGGGATATAATATATCCCACCGCTCCTCAAAGGGTTAAATGTCTCCAGGATCTTTTTCTTTTTCTTCATACTTTTTTAATTTTCTTTCAGTGTAATTATTTTTTAAATCAAACTTTTTTCCTCTTAAAAAGGGTATATATTTATCTAAAATGTTTTAGAGTATCAAAAATAAGAATGTGTGTTTATACGCATTAGATTAATACATACAAACGTTAACTTTTACAAACGATTTATAAAAAAAAAATTCAGGTAGAAAATAACCACCATATCTGTTTTGAATTATCTTTCAAAACTAAAAAACAAAAAATTAGATATATATATGTGTGTGTGTGTGTGTTGGTGTGTGCGTGTGTGTGTGTGTGCACTCTCCTACCCTCCCTTTTGAGTACCTAAAGTGGTTTAAACACCAACGTAAGGAGTAACCAATTTCAATTCGAGTAACTTTTGCCGGTTACTCGATTTGTTTAAGCATACCATGGCGTTCCTGAGGCATTTCTCTATGCATTGCACCACTTTTTTCGAAGTTACTCAGAAAAGCGTTATTCCACAGTCATTCATACACACCGTGTGTTATGCAAAATCTAAAATCTGTATAACGCCATATGGCGGTGTGTAAAAATGCAGCCTCAAACCCAGGGAGTTTCCTAACAATTACTCGGTAAAACGGTAATAGTCCAATAATGGCAACCCTTGTGTGTTTGGTTTAATCGGTAATACAGGTTTGCTATATAAGATTTTCCTCTCTATTTAGCGGTTACTCGCTAAAGCGACAATATTCCAATGCTGGCAACCCACGTGTGTTTTGTTCCGCCTTTTATTTAGGTTTGCTATGTAAGTTTTTCCTCGCTATTTAACTACTTTTTTGTTAGAAAAATATCTGTCTGTGTAGTTTTTTAAATATAATAAAAATTTAAATATTAAATTCACGATTTTAGTTAACATAGCTTTACAGCGTAATCTTCTCGCGGAATAAAGTTCTGACATAAATTAAAAAATTCAGTGAATGCAAGAAAAAAAAAATGTGTTTAGACTTATTATTAATTGAGCAAATTGTTAGTTTCAATCATCACTTTTCTTCCCAGTAGAGGTCTGTACGATCTGGCCCGAATATCTGCTGGAATATCCTGGCCCGAGCCCCGCGCCCGACCAGAAAGAGAAATAATTTGGCCCGGCCCGGTCAATAAAAAAGCAAAAGTCAAAGAAATCAAACCAGACTGAATTTTGATTAAAAAAATCCGATTTTTCTTAACATACAATTAAGATTCTTTTCTAGTATACTGAATATATGTTTATGGAAAAATTTAATAGTATACATTTTAGACTATTATACGTTTGGAAGCCAGAGCATACAGAATAGCAACATTAATTATCACTTAGACTCATTAGTCTCTAAATTCGAATAAAGATTCATTAAAAACATTAATGTGTTCAAAATTAAAGAAAAAAATTGTTAAAAGCATGCTATATTTTGAAGCTAAAAGAATGATAAAAAAAAGGATAAAAAAAAATATTTTTCTCTAACTTATTAAGATATATTTCCGAATTTCCGTTATCAAAAGTTGATTATTACTACTATTCTTTTTAGAAAACAAATTGCTTGTCCGATGAGGCTACTTTAGTCATGCGATATGACCCACTCGCTAAGGTTAATCCAAAGGAGAAATGTTTTAAGATATCTCGTTAGTATTTAAATACTTTTACATGATATGATTTTCTTTAATTGGATAGCTGAGGTCGATCTCTACAAAGGCCGTTTTTTACGTTTTCTATTTCGTTTTCAGGCTTTTTTATGGGGATGCTTTCACTTTCGAAGCCAGCTCCAAAAGTGAAGTTGTTCTACTTAAAAATACCTGCAAACAAAATCGAAAAAGTGCAGAACAGCCTTTGTAGAGATCGAACATTTAGCTATCCAATGCAAAAAAAAAAAAAAAAAAAAAAAAAAAAAAAAAAAAAAAAAAAAACATTTAAAAATATTGAAATGCAAACGAGATACCTTAAAATGTTTCTCCAATTGGATTATTATTAAAGAACGGGTGTTTTCACATGACTGAAGTAGCCTCTTAATTTTATTACCTGCCATCCTCGCAGAAGTAGTATGTAGAAAAAAAAATGTAAACCTGATCCTGGCCTGACTCGATCCTACAGAAAAAATTAAACCCAGTTTCAGACATGATGTAACTGCCCGATATCGATCTCTACGCTGAACATGTTTTCTGTACAAATAAATATACAGAATTATTTGTTAATAATACGTGTAATTAATTATATGTGTAGTTCAAATTGGCTCTCTGCTTATCTATTCAAAACTTTTTATTTTAATATAAAATAAGATGTAATTAATTCATTTACGACATAGAATAATATTCCAATTATACGAATTTCATCTAATTAAAAAACGTTTTTGGTTACATGCTTCGATTTATCTTTTATAATGATTTTTGTAAATGATCATCTGTTATAATAGAACTTTCTCAAAGTGTACTCGAAACACTTCTACGATTTCAAACAAAAAAATTTCTATTACTATTAAGTCTGCAGCTTTTAATGAGCACGGGAAAAGCGTCATATATGCATTGCTTGCTTTATAATTTGCACTTACCTTTTGAGTCAGAAATGACTGCAAATTGTAAACAGTGAAGTTCATAGTAATAAATAAATAAAGAATGTCTCATTTGAGCCGATACAGCTCAATGTGTAATGTCGCAAACTTCCGAAGAAAAAAATTATATTTTGGGAATACAGATAGTTTTGGTAGAGTGTCGGTCCAGCTGCCTTTTTGGCAACATTTTTGCCGAAAAAGAATTTTGGGCAAAGCTTACATTTTCGGCAGAAACCGAAACCGAAATTGCAATCTAGCATCGAATTGTGCAGCACATTTATACTTATCCTCACACCGGTCACGTCCATTTAAAATTGTTAGTATTTTATCGGCTTAGTTTGATACTTTTAACTTTCTATATCTGGTTACTCGGCCCATTTAATCATTTTATAGGTCCGATATGAACGGGCCAGGCCCATAATTTTTAATTCGGGCCTGCCCGTTAAAAATTGTCTTTAATCTGCCGTTCCAGCATAGGTCCGTGCAGATCTCTACTTCTGAGTCAGAACAACAGGTTACCTTTTTTTTTTAACAAAATTGTTAAAAAATATTGAAATCATAGATTAAAAAATGCCCACGGGCTATAATGTATTTCCTATGTTCAAGGACATCAAAAAATTTTAATGTCTCGCCTAACAAAGAAAAAGACTTTTATTGAAATCAAATAATTTTAAAATAATATAATTCGATGGTCATATATAATAATATAAATGATGGTTTGCAAATATAGCTCCATTAACTGTAGTGTTATTTAATTTTTCAAATGGTCATTATTTTCGAATCTAAATGCCCAAATTTCGTTCTTTTTTTTTTTGGGGGGGGGGGGGATTGTTGTGACGACACAGGAATGTAAAGTATGATGATGCTAAGGCATCATTCATTTATGATGCACAATGAGATTCGAACCCAAACCATTCAATGAATACCAATGAAATTATTTTAGTGTATCTGACACCAAAATAAACAACTGCAAATGATATTAATTTAATCTATGAAATCCATCACATATTTGTAATGAACTAAACGTATACCCTCAGTGACCTTAATGCTTGTTATTCAGATTTTCAAAAGGTCGTTATTTTGAAAAGATTTAACAAATTTTCTTAATTAACGAACGAACCCAATATAATTTTATATTGCGTGCGTTCGTTGAAATATTTATATAATATATATTTATAAAGGAAAATGTATATATATATATTCTTATTTTTCGACTAAGCTAAAAAGATTTGTAAATTGTAGCAAATCCATAGCCGGACTTAGACTATGTAGTGACCAGGGCAAATATCATTTTGAAGATCCAATATTCTGTCTATCCATAGAAATTGTTCGTGAATAGTATGCTTAAGTGGCTAGATTAAACATCATTTTTCTTTTTTAGTATATATATATATAAATTTTATACCAGGAAGTGCTCACATCTGTATACAGGGTATCATCACAAGACGCCACAAGTTTAAGAAAAATATTAGTAGGAAAATAAGTGGATAGTTGTAGAAAAAATGATGGATTGTTTTATGATATAAATATTTGCGAACTTTCCCTTTCCTTATCTGTGTAAGTCATAAAATGGGATAAAGAGAACCAACCCTCCTCTATTCGTTATCATAAATTGCTTTAACATGCTCCTTTAAAGAGGTAAATTCCAATAAATAATTTCACTTGAAAATTATTGTCTACTATATTCTTATAACACAATTTTAATCATTAGTTTTCTGATGACGTAACTCATTCTTTTTTTGGGTGGGGAAGAGGTAGGGGTTACAGGAACCAAGTGGGGAAAGGAGAGTAAACTCCCTTCCTAAATCTTTTAAAATGTTTTTTGTGAAAAAGAATATTGATAACTGTTGGCAAATTTTAACCATTTAGCATCCTCTTAATAAAAATCCTTATTTCTGCCAAGGTGCACCCCTCAAATGGGGAGGCCCGGATAGCTGCTCTGCATGCCCGGTCACTAGTCAGGCGTATAATGATAATGCTTAAGAACTCCCTTCTAAAGCCATGCATAAGCAACAGAATTTAGAAAAACCACGTTATGAACAGCAATTTAGCTAATATAATATAATAATAAAAAACTATATATATAGACTTATAAATACATAAATATTTTATATAGAGACACATTAATTTAATAAAATTATTTATATTCGATATGCTTTTTTGCTTGCCTGATTCCGTTATACCGATTACATAATTTATGAGATTTTTTTTTTTTTTATGTCTTTGGCTGCTTACCAATCTCAGTTTTCTGTAACTTTCCTCAATTTTCTCTATAGGACGAAATTTTGGTATTTTAATTTAGCAGAAAACAATGTCCCCAGTTTTAAAAATAGTCATTCTTTCATATATGTCATACATTTTATGTAGATGATTATTAAATCAATCAGAGTGCAATTCGTTCTTTTAAAAATCACCTTTTTTTTAAGTATTCACCGCCTATCTTAAAAATCAGACCAGGCTCTGACTGTTAAAAAAATACCGCTGTGATTTACGTTTCATAGATAACTGGAATTTCATGATGAATTAATATAAATATATATAATATTTATTTTTTGGCGTTTTTAGATATATGGCCACGGAAACGTAAAAAAAAGGGATTATTTAAACTTATGTAGACAATTAAACAGGAGTCGCACATTGTTTTTAAATGATATAATTTTTTTAATTAATTTCGAAAGAGAACATTCCATTTCCATGCACATACAAAACACACAAAGATGAATGAGGTATCATTCGAAGGGTTTAAACAGATTTTTCATATCGTAATTCACAAATCGCTTCGTATCAGCCCGTTTAATTAAAAATTAATGAAAAAACGTAACACAAATAATCCTTTTCGAATCATATAACTTTTTTTGTATTACACTAATCACACAAACATGATTCCAGGTATTTTTAATATTTTATTGTTGTTTTTAACATTTTTCATTATCATTATAGGTTTAAATATTTTGATATATAGTTAATGATTTAAATAATTACAGTTAAATTAATTTAAATTAATAGTATGTTATTAAATGTTACGACTAGGCCAGTCATAATTAGCGCAGTGCTGCACCGTGAAGTTTTCCTAATTCAGTTTAGAAATCTGTAAAGGTTCATCAAATTTAAACTGGTTATTCAGTACGTTGGTACTATAACAACTTTAGCTACTCAAAATGAAGAGTAGGACAGTTCAGAGTGTTTCTTATTGGTTACTCATTAAAGCGGCTAAATTGCAATCAAGGCAAATTCTGTGTGTATTGGTTTCTTCGGTTTGCAGCGTTGTAACATTGATTCTTTTTCACCATTTAAGTAATTTTTCAATAGACGAAAATCTTTACATTTGTAAGTCGTTGTGAAAACTGCCGGATATGCATTTCATACCTTTTGTTAAACTTTTTTTTAAGTAAAACTTTAAATGCTATACATGTATTTAAAAATTAACTTAATTTTTTTTTTAAATATGGAACAAAAAAAAAAAAAAAAAAATATATATATATATATATATATAGGTTATGTAATAGCAGTATAAAATCTTAATGCTGTAGTTAGTTTAGTTACTTTATTGTAGTTGGTAAATCTTAATTAAGTTGATAAAACAAAGGCTTACTAAAGGAAGATTTTAGAAATGAAATTTTAATATGTATACTAAGAAGAAACTAAATATATGAAAATTTCTCCAGCTATCTAAAAATCACTTAATAAGCACCTTCGTTAGCGCCCTTCTTTGAAAGATAATAAATAAATAAAAAGAACTTGTTACCACAGGAAATTACACAAAACTTTATTTCTACCGAAAAAATCTAGGCAGGAAAAATGTGAAAATTTTAATTTTGCAACCTTAATTTGTCATTTTTATTTTAATTTAAAAAAAAAATTCAACTGTGAAATATTCGAACAGAATTTGTAAACTTATGTTAGTTAACGCAAAGATTAGAGTTTAATGATACACAGTCACTACATAGTATTTCCAATGCAGACATTCTATTTTTATGCACACACAAAACACACACTATTGATGAATGAGGTATCATTCGAAGGGTTTAACTACAGTTTTCATACCGCACGTTCACATATAATTTCATATAAACCTCTTTGATTAAAAATTAATGAAAGAAATTATCACAAATAATCCTTTTTTAACCATATATATTTTGTGTGTGTGATTCTAATCACGCAAACATGACTCCTTGTAAATTTCATTTTTTATTGTTCTATTTAAACAATTTTCATTGTCATTATAAGTTTAAATATTTTTAGGTACAGTAAATTCTTTAACAAGACAAAAATAAATTATTTAACTTGATGTTATGTTATTACTAAATGTTATTACTGTCCTAGTCATAATTTGAACAGAGCTGCACCGTGAAGATTTCCTAATACCATTTAGTAACTTGAAAAAGTTCTTCAAATCTAAATTGGCTATTAAGTACGTTGGTACTTTAACAACTTTAGTTACTCAAAATGAAGGGTAGGACAGTTCAGAGTATTTCTTAGTGGTTACTCATTAAAGCGGCTAAGTTCCAATCAAGGCAAATTCTGTGTGTATTGGTTTCTTCGGTTTGCAGCATTGTAACATTGATTCTTTGTCACCATTTAAGTAATTTTTCAATACACGAAAATCTATACATTTGTAAGTCGTTGTGGAAACTGCCGGATATGCATTTCATACCTTTTGTTAAACTTTTTTTTAAGTAAAACTTTGCATGCTATACACGTATTTAAAAATTAACTTAAATCTTTTTATATATGCAAAAAAAAAATTATATATATTTAGGTTATGTAATAGCAGTATGAAATCTTAATGCTGTAGTTAGTTTAGTTACTTTATTGTAGTTGGTAAATCTTAATTAAGTTGACAAAACAAAGGCTTAATAAAGTAAGATATTAGAAATAAAATTTTAATATATTACTAAGAGAAACTAAATATATGAAAATTTCTCCGGCTATCTAAAAATCACTTAATCGTTAGCCTCCTTTCTTGAAAGAAAATAAATAAATAAATAAAACTTGTTACCACAGGATTTTACACAAAACTTTATTTCTACCGAAAAAATCCAGGTAGGATAAATGTGAAAACTTTAATTTATTAAAGGTATTTTGCAACCTTAATTTGTCATTTTTATTTTTATTTTTTAAAAAAAAAATTCAGCTCTGAAATAATCAAACATAATTTGTAAACTTATATTAGGTAACGCAAAGATTAAAATTTAATGATACGTAGTCACTACATAGTATTTCCAATGCAGACATTCTATTTTTATGAGCACACAAAACACATAGTATTGATGAATGAGTTATCATTTGAAAGGTTTAAATACACTTTTCATATCGCACGTTCACATATAGTTTCATATCAACCTCTTTGATTAAAAATTAATGAAAGAAATTATCACAAATAATCCTTTTTTAATCATATATATTTTTTTGTGTGTGACTCAAATCACGCAAACGTGATTCCGGGTAAATTTCATTTTTTATTATTCTATTTAAACGACTTTCATTGTCATTATAAGTTTAAATATTTGTAGATATAGTAAATTGTTTAACAAGACAAAAATAAATTATTTAAATTAATGTTATGTTATTATGAAATGTTATAACTCTCCTAGTCATAATTTCAATAGCGCTGCACCGTGAAGATTTCTTAATACAATTTATTAACTTGTAAAGGTTCGTCAAATTTAAATTGGTTATTCAGTACGTTGGTACTTTAACAACTTTAGTTACTCAAAATGAAGTGTAGGACAGTTCAGAGTGTTTCTTAGTAGTTACTCATTAAAGCGGCTAAGTTCCAATCAAGGCAAATTCTGTGTGTATTGGTTTCTTCGGTTTGCAGTATTGTAACATTGATTCTTTTTCACCATTTAAGTAATTTTTCATCTATATATTTCTAAGTCGTTGTGAAAACTGCCGGATATGCATTTCATACCTTTTGTTAAACTTTTTTTAAAGTAAAACTTTACATGCTATACACGTATTTAAAAATTAACTTAAATTTTTTTATGTATGAAAAAAAAAATGTATATATATTTAGGTTGTGTAGCAGCAGTATGAAATATTAAGCTGTAGTTTGTTTAGTTACTTTATTGTAGTTCGTAAATCTTAATTAAGTTGATAAAACAAAGGCTTAATAAAGGAAGATTTTAGAAATAAAATTTTGATATGTATACTAAGAAGAAACTAAATATATGAAAATTTCTCCGGCTATCTAAAAATCACTTAATAAGCACCTTCGTTAGCCCCCTTCCTTGAAAGAAAATAAATAAATAAAAAGAACTTGTTACCACAGAAAATTACATAAAACTTTATTTCTACCGAAAAAATCAGGGCAGGATAAATGTGAAAATTTTAATTTATTAAAGGTATTTTGCAACCTTTATTTGTAATTTTTTTTTATTTATTTATTTATTTATTTTTTATTTCAACTGTGAAATATTCGAACAGAATTTGTACACTTATATTAGTTAACGCAAAGATTAGATTTTAATGATACACGTCACTACATAGTATTTCCAATCCAGACATTCTATTTTTATGCACACACAAAACACACACTATTGACGAATGAGGTATCATTCGAAGGGTTTAACTATAGTTTTCATACCGCACTTTCACATATAATTTCATATAAACCTCTTTGATTAAAAATTAATGAAAGAAATTATCACAAATAATCCTTTTTTAACCATATATATTTTGTGTGTGTGTGATTCCAATGACTCTAACATGATTCCAGGTAAATTTCATTTTTTATTGTTCTATTTAAACAACTTTCATTGTCATTATAAGTTTAAATATCTTTAGATATAGTAAATTGTTTAACAAGACAAAAATAAATTATTTAACTTAATGTTATGTTATTACTAAATGTTATCACTGTCCTAGTCATAATTTGAACAGAGCTGCACCGTGAAGATTTCCTAATACCATTTAGTAACTTGAAAAAGTTCTTCAAATCTAAATTGTTTATTAAGTACGTTGGTACTTTAACAACTTTATTTACTCAAAATGAAGGGTAGGACAGTTCAGAGTGTTTCTTATTGGTTACTCATTAAAGCGGCTAAGTTCCAATCAAGGCAAATTCTTTGTGTATTGGTTTCTTCGGTTTGCAGCATTGTAACATTGATTCTTTTTCACCATTTAAGTAATTTTTCAATAGACGAAAATCTATGCATTTGTAAGTCGTTGTGAAAACTGCCGGATATGCATTTCATACCTTTTGTTAAACTTTTTTTAAGTAAAACTTTACATGCTATACACGTATTTAAAAATTAACTTAAATTTTTTTATATATGCCAAAAAAAAAAAAAAAAAAAAAAAATATATATATATATATATATATATATATATCTATATATATATATATATATATATAGGTTATATAATAGCAGTATGAAATTTTAATGCTGTAGTTAGTTTAGTTACTTTATTGTAGTGGGTAAATCTTAATTAAGTTGATAAAACAAATGTTTAATAAAGGAAGGTATTAGAAATAAAATTTTAATATTTAATATTTTAATTACTAAGAAGAAACTAAATATATGAAAATTTCTCCGGCTATCTAAAAATCACTTAATCGTTAGCCTCTTTCCTTGAAAGAAAATAAATAAATAAATAAAACTTGTTACCACAGGAAATTACACAAAACTTTATTTCTACCGAAAAAATCCAGGTAGGATAAATGTGAAAACTTTAATTTATTAAATGTATTTTGCAACCTTAATTTGTCATTTTTATTTTTATTTAAAAAAAAAAAATTCAGCTGTGAAATAATCGAACAGAATTTGTAAACTTATATTAGGTAACGCAAAAATTAGAGTTTAATGATACGCAGTCACTACATAGTATTTCCAATGCAGACATTCTACTTTTATGCGCACACAAAACACACAGTATTGATGAATGAGTTATCATTTGAAGGGTTTAAATAAACTTTTCATATCGCACGTTCACATGTAGTTTCATAGATAGTCTATTTGATTAAAAATTAATGAAAGAAATTATCACAAATAATCCTTTTTTAAGCATATATATTTTTTTGTGTGTGACTCCAATCACGCAAACGTGATTCCGGGTAAATTTCAGTTTTTATTATTTTATTTAAACGATTTTCATTGTCATTATAAGTTTAAATATTTTTAGATATAGTAAATTGTTTAACAAGAGAAAAATAAATTATTTAAATTAATGTTATATTATTATGAAATGTTATAACTGTCCTAGTCATAATTTCAATAGCGCTGCACCGTGAAGATTTATTAATACAATTTAGTAACTTGTAAAAGTTCGTCAAATTTAAATTGGTTATTCAGTACGTTGGTACTTTAACAACTTTAGTTACTCAAAATGAAGTGTAGGACAGTTCAGAGTGTTTCTTACTGGTTACTCATTAAAGCGGCTGAATTTCAATCAAGGTAACTTCTGTGTGCATTAGTTTCTTCGGTATACAGTATTTCAATATCGATTCTTTTTCCCCATTTAAGTACATTTTCAACAGAAGAAAATCTACATATTTGAAAATTGTCGTGAAAACTACCGGATATGCTTTTCATATCTTTGTTAAATTTATTTTTTTAAAGTAAAATTTTACTTACTATATTTAAAGATTAATTTGAATTATTGTAATTGTGCAAAAAATTAAATAACTAAATAGGGACTACATAATAATTGTATGAAATCTTAATGTCGTAGTTAATTTCTTTATTGTAGTTAGTATATCTTAATTATATTAATAAAGCAAATGTTGAATAAACAATGATTTTAGAAATAAAAAAATCTTATTTATTAAGAAGATAATGAAACTAAAAATAATGAAAAATTCTCGGCTATCTAAAAACCATTTAATCAGAACCTATGTCTGCCCCCTTTATCGAAAAAAATAAAAATAAAAACTAGTTAGCACAGAAAATTACAGAAAACTTTAAGTCTAAGATAAAAATCCAGGTAGAATAATTGTGAAAATTTTAAATTATTAAAGGTACTTTGCAATTGAAATTTTTCATTATTATTTTTCCTTTAAAGTTTGTTTAAGTTGCGAAATATTCGAACAGAATATGTAAGATTATATTAGCTTACATAAAGCTTAGAATTTAATAATACACAGTCACTATATAGTATTTCGAATGCGAACATCCTCACCTCATCAGAAAAAAAAAATTATATATATAGATATAGATATATGTTCAAGAACTATTTTAAAACTTTATAATAAAAGTCCATTTCTCAGTGTAAAATAGAATGAATGAAAAGTACGTGTGAAATAATAGCAGACAAGTTCGTGTGTTACATTTTCTAATGTTTCTCAGTCCTATTCTTTTATTGTCATGTTTCTCTGTGTTCTAAAAAAAGGTAACTAACGCTGTCACCGCCGCAGTAAATGAATTTTTCGAGCCATGGGGTCTTACTTTGGTAGTATTAAGAAAATTACTGCACACAAAAATATGAAAATGGTAGTATTATAGAGCAATGTTTGATAAATACGCTGAAGAGGACCGATTTTAAATCAAAATTTTATTTTAAGTGATATTTAATATTAAAGTTGGTCAAAATCGTTCTATTAAAAAAGTTCTACATTAGCAAAAACTATACATCAGAATTTAATCATTTTTTCTAAGAATATGCTACATTAGAAGTTTCCGGTGTGCCGACTGCATTTATTTTTTTTGACTAATTTTTTGAGGGCTTATTTCATTAAAATCCAAATTTGCAGCTTTTTGAGAGATATTTTTTACATGTTTTAGAAAAAGTTACAATTGTAAATTATTGCCAATTGTAAAACAGCGCAAACAATAATATTTCCTTCAAAACAAAAATATATTTACATGGGACTATTATAAACAGGGAAAAAAACTTTCAAATTAGAATTAAATGATTATTTATTAAAAGCAGGACAATATTGAAAATTACGTCATAAAATCTATATTTAGTACATGTGAATATTAAAAGAGAAAGAAAATTTTAAGATAATAAATCCATTAAACTGTCTTACGTATCTTAATTGGAGGAAATTATCTCCTATTTAAAATGACAAAATAATAATATTGTAAAACTCTTTAAATTTAAAAATATATTTACACGAGACATTTATTTCATATTTGGAGATAATATTTTAAACTATTGTTGTGAATTTTAAGAAAGCGCAAATATTTTTTTTCTAACAACAAAAGTATTTTCACGTGAATATTAAAAAGAGAAAGAAATATTTTGTGAAAATTATATCAGATATAAAGCGATACATTTAAAATGTCTTATTTAAAACAATTTTCTTATATCGTTGTTAGAAAAATACCTGGAGGATAAGACTCTGTTTACACAGTTCATTTTATATTAGCCCCCCCCCCCTTTTTTTTCAAATGTTTAACTCATCTTATTTAATCAAACATGAAAACAGCCAGTAGTAGTTTAACAGCAGCTGATCCGGCCTTAAAATTTCGCAATCAAAAAGAAGTGAATGGAAATCTATTTACAAGGAGATCGCCAGTGATTTTTTAAATTATAGTTCAGTTTCTGCAATCTTTTTACAGTCGATCAAATTAGCGTGTTTCTAGAGTTTGCAGTGTCTCAGTGGGGTTGGCAAGAGTAGCTCGTAGATGATAGTAAGAGGGCAAAGCTCCCTTAGTATACTAAAACATGCTTTCTAAACATTTAAGCCTATTAAAAAAAATCCGCTTAATAACGAGAAACTTTCTGACTTATGTTTAAACATAAAAGCATGATACTTGCGGGCATGGTTATTGAAGCGATATGGAATTGTACATTTTTTTTTCCGATAAATAAAAAACACCTCGAGTTAAACGATTTTTATCCCATAACTACATTTGGCTGCCTTGTCTGAAAATTTAGTTCAAAGTGCCAACTTTAACAGCCTTTTCTGAATAATCCCCTGCTTTTATCGAAAAATGGAAAAAAAAATATCAGATTTCCTAGTTTCTGAAAAAGAGCAGCTACCAATCGCATGCGTTTACATACAAAACCGAATTCGGGAATGCGTCATAAAGCTTTCTTAAATAGTGGGTAACTTTAATTCTCTTTAAAAAAAAACATCTAGAAATTCCGGGTTAAATGCCAGTCCAGAGTGTTTATTGTGGAGTTAAAAAATGTCTCTTATCTATCCAGAATTTCTATATGCATTAAACTTATATGAATAAACAACAATAACAAACAAAATAATGGGATATGTTTTCTAGGTTCCATTCTCCAGCATTAGATTAAACATTTCAAAAATCTTAAAGGTAATATTCTTTAATGAAAGCTGAATGCACTATTTGGATAAACTATTGTGGATTAATTCATAATACAGCCGATCTAGTTGGTGCTTACATAAATAAGAAATGGTAAATGAATTAATAGTTTCCATGCGTATATTCCGTTAAGATAATCTTTTTTTCTCAACTCTTTTACTGAAAATACGATAAATCTAATATATATATATATATATATATATACCGTATTTTATGGAAGAAACGCCGCACTCCTCAAAATGGCCTGAATAAGCTTTAAAATATCGTAATCGCCGCACCCGTTGTAAACGACGCATCCATCGGAACGCTACTTTTGTCGACAGCGTCACATTGACCCAACTTTAATCAAAGTTTTCTGAGCAATGTAGGATATCTCGTTTTTAGTATCTTAAGATGTCTCAGTTTTATTTAAAATATTTAAATCCGATTTTAAATGTTTTTATGAATTTTTTAATTAAGGAAACTCAGTTGGTATTTATAAAAAATCGTAAACGCCGCACATGGCGTAAACGCCGCATTTGGAAAAAAATTAACTTTTAAACTCGTAAACGCCGCGGCGTTTCTTCCATAAAATACGGTATATATATATATATATATATATATATATATATATTAAATTTTCTGTACAAAAATACCACTGAAGGATAATGAAAGTGACCAATAATATGAATACATAAACACCGCATAATATATATGTGTGTGTGTGTTTATTATTATTAATGATTATTTGATTATTCTCTATAACATATTTAAATTTGTTGTTATTATCTATATTTGTTTGTTATTAACTATAATAATATTTAAAAACGCATTTAATACAAGATTCATAACTTCAAGCTGTTTCTCTAATCACTTGGAAATACTTTTTCCCCCCTTACACGCCGCCGCAAGGCAAGACATCTGTGGAAAATTCTGTTTCTATTTGCTGCTTTTGTTAATGACCGGTGACTGATTACTGACCAGACTATATTTCCGCTAACTATTAGAGTCGAGCATACAAGGACAGAATGAGTGGAAAACGGGTTTTAAATACATTCTTTATCTTATCGCAGTATTTCTTCGAACTATAGGTCCGGTATTTCTAGCACAATAGACCCATTCAGATAGATAAATAAATAAAATGTTATTCACTCAATGAAGAAGAAAAAAAAATCTGTAGCAGATCGAATTTTAACAAATTTATATGCGTTTTTATTTAAAAAACTAATATTCCATTGAATACATTTTATTTTAATTCAAATGTTAATATGTGTTTATAATCCTTTTATTTCTTATTATAAAAAACGATGTGTTAATAGTTTAAGCTGACAAAACAATGTCAAAGATTTTTAAAAAAGTAACTAATACTTGTGTGTACCAAGTTATGTGAATATATACGGTACAAATAAAAACACCAATGAAAAGTATTTTTTCACAGAGACTAAATATATTATGGTTTCGATTTAAAAAAAAAAATATCTGAAAATAAAAGATAATTTATAGATTTAACATTCCTGGAAAGCGATATAAATATTTATGGATGCAAATTTTCAAGTATAAATGTTATATACATAAGATAATGTACTGACGTGGAAAATTGAACAGTGAAATTCTTAAATTTAAAATGCAATTTTTTATAACAATATTAAACAATATAATATGTTTCCAGTTATACTAATTTATTTTATTATATGCTAAATTCATTATCAGTTTTTTTGGCTTTTAATGTTCCATATCAATATGTATAATTAAATTCAGAATACCTTTCTTTGAAAAATAAATGTATTAATAACAGTTTTTAAATGTTGTTTTTATATCGTTCTGTGTAAAAATGTAAGCAAAAAATTAAAATTAATCTATAAAAAAATAATCGTGATATATTTCGTTAAAATAAAAAAATCGTGATTTAAGGCTGTTCTCAATTACACTGCTCAACAAGCGCAAAACATTTTGACACATTTACAAATTCATTTTTTAACGGAAAAATATAAAATTGGAAGGCCTGACTATACAAACGATTTGGAATCGAACTGTGTTTTCCATTTTTTGATAAATAAATTACCCATTGAGTTATAAGCGATTTTGATCACGTGACAAAGACGTTTTTCACCCTTCCTTGAGTGTTTATTCTTCTTTCGCGCGGAAATTCGGTTCAAAACGTCCACTTTGACACTATTTTCTGAAAGAGCTATTGCGTTTGCCAAAAAAGGGAAAAACAGTTCGATGACATCATTTCTGAACAACAACACCTGCTACTTTCATGCATTTCCGAATAAAAATGAATTAAAACTTACGTCATAAAGTTGCCCTTTTGGATTTGAGAACAGCCTTAAATAATTATAACATTTTAAACACAATAATACTTTGTTTAAAATTTAAGATATAATTGCGCATTCAAATGTAATTCAAAATTAGTTTCTTATATAATTAAAATATACGTCTTCTTATACAAAAACAGTTAAGTAAAAAAAAAAAAGTTTCATTTTGAAGTTTATGAGTATAAAAAAAGAGAGATTCAAACATGTACACATAACTTGGGATTGGTTTATCATCTGAAAAAAATGTTCAAATTATTATTTTTTTTTTCTTTTATATCTGATAAATTTACGTTATGTGAAATATTTCTCTGTGCCTAAATCCAAAGTGGCTGTTTTTTGGCACATACAAGAAGTCATTTTTAATTTTATATGAATGTTAAATGTAATGCAAGTGTTCTTATTCAGACACTATGATATTGAAGAACTCAGAAAATGCTTTAAAAGTTAAAAGATATTTTAAAAAGATTTTTCGCACGTAAATATAGCCTTGAGATAGAAATCGCTTATAACTCAATTTGTAGTAAATTAATTTGTCAAAAAATGAAAAATGTTATTCGGCATTAAATCTTTTCAGTAATCCAACCTGTCAAGTTTTGTCCATTTATCTTTAGAAATTAAAAACTTCTGTGTTGTCGATCAAGAAAAAAGTGTTTTAAGAACAATAACCTTAAAAAGTTATATAGTTTATTATTTCATTTCTTTACTAAAACAAGCAAAATAGATAATTTTTTTTTTAAATTCTGAACTCATAAAATGTTAATTTCAGTTTTATGATGCTAAAGTAAAAAAAGAAAAAACAAAGAAAGAAAGGCATTTATGTCTAACTGCACTCTCATACGTATTCAAGATTTATCAATTGCTTAAATGCTGCAAACGTGTGTGAATATTTTTCTTTTATACTATATTATGCATGTAATGATTGCATTGGCTATGCTAAAAATAATGATATGCTGAATGATATAATAATGAAATAAAGAAAAAAATTATGTCATCCATTACTTACGTCACACAAATTTTGTGGAGTTTTTAAAACTCCATTTCTTTATATCACACTTGCCTATTATGACATCAGATTTTTACAACTAACCATATAAACCATTTTATGTAAACAAAGGGGAAAAACATATATTACTATGTATTACATTTGCTTGTACATTGCTTGTACTTGCTTAGATTTATTTTAAGGTGTTGCAATTCAAAGGAATAACAGAAATGTAACTAATAATGTAATATTAGAGTGAAAATACATATTGTTTTATCAACTGTTATGATACCCGCACATCATATATATATATATATATAGTAAAACCTCCATAAGATTGACTCTTAAATGGCGGGCACCCTTACTTAGAGTCATTCCATGAAAAGAAGACAAAATGTCCTATAAATGACACTTACATTAATACCTATATATATATTAACTTATAAGTTGTTACAATATAAACTATACATTAAAAATAACAGAAAACTTTAGGTTTTCGTATGAACATAGTTGTTTTAATTTGACGATACACTAGCATTTTCAAAACGGCAGTAATATGTAGGGAATCTATATCATGCCATCTTCCTTTAGAACTTGGTTAACATCGTTATATGAACTTGTAAGATAAATTTAATTTAAAAGGTATTTCATAATGGTAAATTAACAAAATTAAGTATTCATGTTTAAATTCTAAAACTGTTATTCCATACTTTATCTTTTACTGCATTTCTTCTACCGTTTTTACTGTAAAAAAAAAAAAAAAAAAAAAAAAAAAAAACATTAAAAAAAATAATGTAATTATTTTTAATGCATCCATGATACTCTCTTTTTAAAAGAAAAGCTTGTTTAAAAAATACCTCCACGAAAACTTTCTAAATTCTGTATTCAATATCTAAAAAAAGTACCTTATATTTTTACCAATAGTATCTTACTGTCCCTACTATTGTACCACCTACTCTGAAAAACCAGTCAAAATCGTACGTCCATGAGGTCGATCTGAAAATTTAATCTCATATTATTTTTTTTTTCTATCACCTCCTCACCTGGTTTCATTATTCTGAAAACGTCAGGGAACCAGGGTTGTTAAAAATCATGACTTTTTTTAAAAAATAAAAAAAAAATCAGATTTTTTTATTAATATTATTTGTGTATTTATTTATGTACAAGCATCTATTTATTTATTTTTTCAGTATAGATTTATACATTTCTATTAATTTCGTTACATTTCCTAGATAAGAATTCAAGATATTTTAAATAAAAATTAAAAATTATTGCAAACTAATTTAAAAGATTCACTTAAAGCTTAAACTTTTATTATTCTACTATTAAATTTAAATTGTTATACATATATCTATGCATTTTCTGTGTATAAATTTCCAGTTAATCTAAACTTATTTATTTTTCATTCCAAAATATATATATATAATATGAGGACTCCAGAAGCCAAGGGGTATAAGTGACAAAATTGAAAAAAATTGAACTATGCGCACAGACGACCTGGAAATATGCTTTTTTATTTTCAGGTGAAGAAATATGCGATTTTCTAATTATGTGTTGTGTTTTAGAGATCAACCACTTTTGCCGAATAATGATCAACATTGATTAATTATAAATTTAAAGAAAATTGCACTCTACTTTTTTCACACTTTTCGAAATAAAAGTTCAAAGACCATAACGTGAATCAAGCAGAAGTTTCCTATTTCAATTCAGTCAATTATTAGTGATGTTCAACTTTAACATCGATTATCTTTGAACTGAATTTACTTCAAATCGAAATTTTTTCGCTTGTACCCCTTGACTTCTGATGTCCTCATATACATACATAATAAATGCAACAAAGAATTTTAAATGTATATGTGTATTCCATTGTTGATTCAAATTCACGAATGTTTTCTTTATCACATAGGCTGCAAGTTTCTTTGGGTTTTACATTCTTGTCATAATTCTCCATCATTTTATCACTACACTATTTGCATATTGCTATTATACCTTTTCCAAAAATAGTATTTTTGCTCTAAAATAAAGCCACATTGGATCTTTTTTTCTGTGAACCATTTTTCTTATGTATCAACAAATCCAAAACCTCTCTGTAACCGTACCTAGTATTAGTAAAAGACACTATTGTTTCAACTTTTGATTCCCACTATACTATACTAATGTAAATATTGACAAAATAGCTACCAGATGAAAAAAAAATACCTGCCTGCTCTGGCCTACAGGCGGAGGTAGATTTCGATGTTAAGTACTAAATTCAGCAACAAAACTTAAATCAAGATTAGAGATAAACCCAGTTCCTTCACTAAGAATGAACTCTAGGGAGCTAATATTTTGTGAAAATTCTAATATACACGAATAAACACACGCATGTTTATGGGATAGGTTTAAAAATGGCTTTAAATATTAATGGCTTAAAATTTTGTGATTAAATTAAACATACTCGTTTGATGTAATTAGTCTGTGTTTTCTTGTACATAGACATATGTATATATCAAATAAATTATTTTCCACTTTGAAGTTAGTCCCTCTCCCCCCCATAAACGCTAAATTCTTTTTATATGTTTGTTTCAAAATGTGACCACTCGATTTTTAAGGTTTAGGATCTACTTTCTCCTTCCAGATATTGCGAATCTGTACCTATACTATTATGTAAAATTTTATAATTTTCACTATTTCTGGTCCCAAGGAATGTAATTTAAAGCACTTTTACAAGGTAAATTTAATAATGAATGAAATATGAATCTATGTAATGCAAAATTCTGTAATACGCAGAAAGTCTCATCCCAAGGTGTGTGTTATAAAGATCTATCGTATTTATCTTCATATGTAATTCACTCATCGAAAACCCTAAAGATTTAGTATCTGTGAGTGCTCTGAAGAAGGCATTATTACAACTTTATAATTTTTTTCATTCTGTGGCACAAATTACTCAGCTTACAATTCATCAATCAAAGTATTGCCACCTTGATTTTTTTCCACTTACTTTATTTACCTCAGAAGTGGTTAAGATTTTTGTATATTGTAAATCCTATAGGTATTAATAGCAAAAAAGCATCTTTGGCCCCTTGGGGTCGAGCAACCGGTATACTTGCCAATTAAGGTGTTCAGAATATTTCATTATTCTCACCACTTATTTTTAATTGTAAAGTTTACCTTATTTAATCAGAGCATTTTTACGATTGATTCAATTATAAAAAAATTTCTGTTTTGAAAAACCGGTGGTAAAAGATTAAAAATTAAGCAAAGGACTCATATCGCAAAGGGGTTGAACATCTTGAATTAAAGTGAACTTTAATAACCTTTCGCTTTAATTGCCACTCCTCTTCCAATTGAGCTATCTGGACGACAACCCAGCCAACACAATATTCGCTCAGAACAACTACTATGATATCAATTGATTGTGTGAAAAATAATTTAAAGTGTACATGATTATATATTTTATTTTATTATTATTAAGCAACAGACTTTGCAGATTAGTTTTTCTAAAAAGCTTTAAAGATTCAAATCTCTAGGCTGGAGGGAGAAAGTAGTATTTTTCAGGAATAGGAGGATAATATATATCGAATTTTCTGTATAAAAGTAAAGATTTTTTTTGTTTTTTTTTGGGTGGGGGGGGAGGAGTAGTGGGAGGGAGGAGAGGAGAAATGTGGGAAGTTAGGACTTAATTTATTTATTTATGTTAGTGAGCAACAAATGTTGCAGATTTTTTTTTTTTTTTTAATTAAGTTTGAAAGATTTTAATTATTTATTAAGCTGGAGAGATGGGTGCAAAGGATTAAATTAAAGGCCATAAATTAAAATAAAATTTATGTAAATAGTTTTTTGAGTCATTGTATCCAAACTAAGTGAAATATATTCAAATGGATACTATGAGGCAAAATAATTATTTACATAAATTTTATTTTTAATTTTTAATAGCATGGTACAAAGGATAAATCAATTTATTCAAATAAATATATTTCAATGCATTATATAAGTTCAGTGAAAGTGACATATTTAACAGTGTATTGCAAAATTAAAAATATTGTTTAGATGTGCGAATATATCTTAGCCAAACTAAAAATGATTTAAATTGAATTTTAAAACAAATCGTTTAAAGCCACATCAAGGTATCACTTAAATTTTGATATCATATCTTATAAAACTCATGCTTTGAATTTAAGAGAGATATGAATGATAAAGCATTAATGAATAAACTTTTATAAATCTTTTTAAATTGAACATAATTTTTGCACATGCAATTATAACAAAATAAAATGATGAAATAAATATGTATAGAGATTATAATTAATAGCATAGCGTCACTCAAAATTTGACATCATTATTTTTAAGTTCCATATTTAAAATTCTTAGAGCATAAGATAAAGCGCTGTGTCACAAACTTTTAACCCGTTAAGGGTTTTTGTATTGATATAAAATACAAGAATTGCAAAAATTACAAATTTTGTACTGCTTTTTTTCTCATTTTATATTTTTTTATTAGTTGTCATAACGCGTGAACATTCACGACAAGCCTTAGACTTTTGGAGACCCTGGGTACAAACACGATTTTGAGCTCCATTCTTATGTTGTGTATTAAGTTGAAATATGTTGTAAACGTGTTATATTTTATAGTTTTAATAAGCTGACACAAATTAAACTTGGTACTTTATGGCTTCACGTAGTCAATGTTAGACATAAATGCACAAAATTCGAATTTCGTTTTATTGAAATAACAAAAAGGGGAAATGCATTTCCAATTTTTCTATTAAAAAAAGTTTTCTTGAAGTTCGCAATGTTTGTTGTTACAGGGCAGACAGAAAAATCATGTTTTCGGTCAGGAATCAATTTTAATTCAAGATGCTTAAGTCTTCTGACCCTGCAGGCGAAGACTCTCACGAGCTAATGCTAACCTTATGGGGATGGATTTTTCTAATATCCCGTTTGCATTTCGACATTTTTTTTTTTTTCAGTGGATAGCCGAGATCCGTCTCTACATCGCACCTTTTTTACTTTTTCGATTTTGGTTGTAGATATTTTTTAGAATGACACTTTCATTTTCAGAACCGGTTTTGAAATTAAAAGTAACTTTATAAAAAATATCTGCGACCCAAATCGAAAAAGTAAAAACGTGCGATGTAGAGACGGACCTCGGCTATCCAGTGAAAAAAAAAAAAAAATTTTAAATGTCGAAATGCAAACGAGATATTAGAAAAATCATTCCCCATAGGATTAGAATTAGCTCGCGAGTGTCTTCGCCGGCAGGGACAAGAGTCTTAAGTTAATAGGAAAAACACTATTTGATTCCACAACATCCGAAAAACTGTTATAATTTTTTTTTTCATTTTTACGCGCAAAAAATGTCTCAAGTAAATGTGTAGAAAGATGTGATTTGTTGATTGCAGTTCAAAAATAAAAAGCACGAGAACACGCTTATATAGCTTTCAAATGCATGTATGATTAGACCTTTTTTAGACGTGATTTTTATGATGTAGTATTAACCTGTAATTTGCTTTATCAATGTTTTGTTCCTTACGAAGTATATATGCATTGAAGTTACTGGGACCCTATTGTACGGTAAAAACTATATAAATAATGAAACTCAACACATATTATTTTTTGTTCTACCTACTGACCCCCGCCCCTCCTACACACACAAGCTTATGCGGACATGGACCTATGCCCCGTGCATCAATCTTTGGCTAATGCCTCTGTCTTGTGAACATTTCAGCACAGTTTAATTGTTCTAGCCCAGGGTTGGCGAACCTTTTTACACCCGCATACCAATTTTTTTTTTTTTTTTCCGAATGAAAACGACGTGCAATTAAAATATAAATTTAATGAAAAATAATAAATTAAAATTACTTGAAAATTATTTATTAGCATTAAAATGTTTTTAAGTAATATGCATGTAGGTTTACACTGTAAAAGATATAGAATTGAATACATTTTAGAAACTAATAAAAGGTTAAATGCGATTTCTGTAGTGACATCGTGGATGAAAAATAATTAGTATCAGATTCATACTAAGATCATTTCAATAGAAGATAAATTGAACTAGAGATATCTAAGTTTTTAGCTCACAGGCTATCAAAGCCTGAGAGCTAATGTGCCCGCCCGTTCTGTATGTATGTATGTATGTATGTATGTATGTACGTACGTACATACATACATACAGTACGTAACGCGATAACTCTTGATAGAAACATCCGATTTGCTTCAAAAGTTTTTCCTAGGTTCGCCGTGATAAGGCGCTTCCCTGATTAGTTTTTGGAGTTCACTGGTTAAGGATAAAAGGGGAAAAACGGGGTTAGTCCACACCCGACCCCCTTAATTCAGATAAATGGGTTTTTCATGCAGAATGATTCGATTTGCTCCGAATTTGATATACCGGTTTATTATGTTAAGGAACATCTTTGATTAGTTTTGGGAGTTCATTGGTTAAGGATAAACGGGGAAAAACGGGGTTAGACCACCCCCCTTAATTCAGATAAATGTGTTTTTCATGCAGATTGATTCGATTTGCTCGGAATTCGGTATAGCGGTTTATTATGTTAAGGAACTTCCCTGATTAGTTTTGGGGGTTCATTGGTTAAGGGTAAAGGGGGGAAAACGGGGTTAGTCCACCCCCCTTAATTCAGATAAATGGGTTTTTCATGCAGAATCATTCAATTTGCTCCGAATTTGGTATACCGGTTTATTATGTTAAGGAACTTCCCTGATTAGTTTTGGGAGTTCATTGGTTAAGGATAAAGTGGGAAAAACCGGGTTAGTCCACCCCCCTTAATTCAGATAAATGTGTTTTTCATGCAGAATGATTCGATTTGCTCCGAATTCGGTATAGCGGTTTATTATGTTAAGGAACTTCCCTGATTAGTTTTGGGGGATCATTGGTTAAGGGTAAAGGGGGAAAAACGGGGTTAGTCCATCCCCCTTAATTCAGATAAATGGGTTTTTCATGCAGAATCATTCAATTTGCTCCGAATTTATTATACCGGTTTATTATGTTAAGGAACTTCCCTGATTAGTTTTGGGAGCTCATTGGTTAAGGATAAAATGGGAAAAGGGGGGTTAGTCCACCCCCTTAATTCAGATAAATGGGTTTTTCATGCAGAATCATTCGATTTGCTCCGAATTTGGTATACCGGTTTATTATGTTAAAGAACTTCCCTGATTAGTTTTGGGGTTCATTGGTTAAGGGTAAAGGGGGTAAAGGGAGGTTAGCCCGCCCCTCTTAATTTAGATGAATGGGTTTTTCATGCAGAATGATTCGATTTGCTCCGAAGTTGGTATACCTGTTTATTATGTTAAGGAGCTTCCCTGATTCGTTTTGGCGATTAATTGGTTAAGGATAAAGGGGGGTTAGTCCACCCCCTTAATTTAGATAAATGTTTTTTTTTTTTTTTTTTTTTTTTTTGCAAGTTTATTCGATTTGCTCCAAGTTTGGTATACCGGTTTATTATGATAAGGAGCTTCCCTGATTAGATTTGGAGGTTCACTGGTTAAGTATAAAGGGGGAAACGGGGGCTAATTCCCCTTCACTTATTTTTTTGAGGGGCATTATCCTTTAAAATAAGAGTATAATATACAATTAGTGTGAATAGTCTGTGAGCTCAATGCCATCAGTTTAGCTGGGCACTTTTCTTTTTTATTATTTGAGTTTTTTTCTTTTTAGCTCAGAGGCTATCAAAGCCTGAGAGCTAATGTGCCCGCCCGCTCTGTATGTATGTATGTACGTACGTACGTATGTACGTAACGCGATAACTCTTGATAGAAACATCCGATTTGCTTTCAAAATTTTTTCCTAGGTTCATTGTGATAAGGCGCTTCCCTGATTAGTTTTGGGAGTTCATTGGTTAAGGATAAAGGGGGGAAAACGGGGTTAGTCCAACCCCTTAATTCAGATAAATGGGTTTTTCATGCAGAATGATTTGATTTTTTTCGAATTTGGTATACCGGTTTATTATGTTAAGGAACTTCCTTGAATAGTTTTGGAGGTTTATTGGTTAAGGATAAAGGGGAGAAAAGGGGGGTTAGTCCACCCCCTTAATTCAGATAACTGGGTTTTTCATGCAGAATCATTCGATTTGCCCCGAATTTGGTATACCGGTTTATTATGTTAAGGAACTTCCCTGATTAGTTTTGGGAGTTCATTGGTTAAGGATAAAGGGAGAAAAACGAGGTTAGTCCACCCCCCCTTAATTCAGATAAATGGGTTTTTCATCCAGAATCATTCGATTTGCTCCGTATTTGGCATACCAGTTTATTATGTTAAGGGACTTCCCTGATTAGTTTAGTGGGTTCATTGGTTAAGGATAAAGTGGGAAGGGTGGCTAGTCCCCCCCCCACTTAATTTATATAAACGGTTTTTTCATGCAGAATGATTCGCTTTGTTCCAAATTTGGTATACCTGTTTATTATGTTAAGGAGCTTCCCTGATTCGTTTTGGGGTACATTGGTTAAGGATAAAGGGGGGGGGGGTAGCCCACCCCCTTAATTTAGATAAATGTTTGTTTTTTTGCAGGATTATTCGATTTGCTTCAAATTTTGTATACCAGTTTATTATGATAAGGAGCTTCCCTGATTATATTTGGAGGTTCACTGGTTAAGTATAAAGGGTGAAACGGGGGCTAATTCCCCTTCACTTATTTTTTTGAGGGGCATTATTCTTTAAAATAAGAGTATGATATACAATTAGTGTGAATAGCCTGTGAGCTCAATGCCATCAGTTTAGCTGGGCATTTTTCTTTTTTATTTATCTATATTATTTGTTTGTGAAAATAATAGCAGGCATGAATAGACGGGGAAATTCGTAAACGACAAATAGCTGCTTTTACAAACAGCTCTGTAATTAAGTTTCAAGTTGTCATATTTCAACATCGGTATTTTTGCTTATAATATTTAATAATTTTTCCTTTTCAATAGTTTCCAAATATTACATTTGTTTGATAATTTTTTCAGTCCATATTGAGCTGCGTTTTGACATTAATAAAGCAGAATAAAAAACCCTCCCATTTTCAATCAATTGAATTTAGACAAGATTTGATAATCTAAATTTATGTATTTTGCCTAATGTCATCGTATCCTGTTTAGAAAATTATTCTGTTATGTGTCAAAAATGGCACGTGCAAGATAGGTTTAACGACCCTGTGTACCATAGTTTTAACCCTGCCTGTGTCGGTAGGGTTAAAAGTGCAAAAGATAAATAAACATTTTTTTGCAGCCACATTACATTTATTTGAAAATAGCACTAAATTTTCACTTAAAATTGACTGAAAATTCTTTAAACAAAATGTAATATTTTAGTAAATTATACTTTGTATTGTACATGTAAAAAAGTTCTTAGTACGCTCATTTTCACAGAATAAAAGAATTAATACTTTGAAACTATTAAATAACTTTTTCGGTTGCAAAACATAGTGTATATTTCAGGAAAAGACTTAATTTGTTTAATTTCCTTTCATGTGATTTTTTCCCACACTCTCTTGAAAACTCCAAAGCTTATATAAAACATTAATGTATTCTTATTTATATCAATTTTCCACATTGTTTATATATTATATATATCTTTGATTATATATATATATATATACATATATATATATTGACAACTGATTTAAGATATATTTAAATTATTTTTTATGATAGTTAATTATTTTTATAGATAAATATTAATATTAATAAATCTTCAGTTGTGTGGAATCTGAATTAAAATATCTGAAATTTTTATGATTGTGTTGGAAAATTATTTCGTGATTTTAAGTCCAAGTTTAAACGTTCGATACATATTTATACAATATTGTTGATATTGGCTGTTAAATAAATTGGGAATTATTATCTGAATAATTATTGTAAAATTTACACACATTTAAAAAAAAAATTACAAGATTATGAATATCATTTTTTTTCTTTCTTTAAAACAAACCAAAGAATACATTCTGTAAAGTTGAAAATGCACTATCATTTTTGCCAGAACCCTTTTTAACAAGCATGTGTTCCAGCTAAACTGATCGCTTTTACACCGAGCGATTTCCCACCCTCCTCTGTTAGATAATTGACAACAACTGGATAGAGTAACAGTTGTATCTTCAAAAGAAAAGGAAAAAAAACACACGTTTATCATATTGTTTAAGTTCTTATGTCATGTGCAATATGTTTTATTTTCTAATTTATATTATGCTTGAAAATATTTATTATCAGCAGTAAGTTTACTATTTTGAAAATATCGGATATATATCGAAAATATATGATATATGTCAAAATATCGGATATTTTTGATATTTTCAAAAATATCGTGATATTTACAAACCCTGAGTATTACATTTTTTAGTAACACATACATTTTTTTTTTTTTCTACAAATAATATTTGAGTTATTTTACTATGATTTTTATGGTTGATGTAGCTAAATGTATAGGATAACAAGAGTTTATTTTTGTTGTTTTTTAATAAGTTTTATATTAATTTATATGCAAAATGTTTTAGGATTGTCGTTTTTCGGAACTTAAACTGTTCCATGGATAGATTACTTTGTTTTCTGTATCCCTCCTCCCATTTTAATGTATAAATTTACCATTGAAAAAACGAAGGAAAGAGGAAAAAGAAGCACACAGAAATGACTGGTAATCTGCCGTCAAAAAGAAGGGTGGGAAGTGTATTCTGGATAATATGAAAAGCATTTGTAAGTAGACAGCCAGTGGCAAAAATGTTTAAAAACCTCAGAATAAATCCCAAAATTTTAGGAGAAGATTTTGCGGAAACACGGAAATTATATTATTACGAAATAGTGAATCAAAAGTACCAATCATTGTTTTATTTTTCTACTTTTGATTTATCGTAAAGTACCTAAAGTAAGCCCTCTTCCAAATATAAGACCCCCCCCCCCCCCCCACACACAACATATATGATTTTTTTTCTTTTTTGAAAAAGTTCCATTTATAAGGCCTCCTCTTGAAGTTTTATATTCTGGCGCTCTGAATCCTTCTGTGTTTTTCAGGAAATTCCTTAAGAATTTTTTTTCCATATCTTCTAAATGAATATATCTTATGCAATTTACTTTTATCTTATCTCTTTACTGACCATTGTATCAGAATGCCATATGTTCAATATATTATACTATTAATGTTTACCTTGATTTTTATGCACTAATAAGATTTAATAGATATTTATATTGAGATAAAGTTTTATAATATTTGTTCATATTTCTTTATCTAAATTAACTATTTTATGTAAACTTGCTTCATTAATTTAATATTTTTATTAATGGAAACTACTTAGCTTCTATGGAAGAGGGTTTAATTTGATCTGATTTTATTTTTAAAATTGTTCAAATCCTGCGAAATTTCCTAAATTCCAAATACCCCTCCCCCCACCCTTACAATTTCCCTACCCTTTTCACAAAAGTTCCAATTATAAGCACCCATTCATTAGAATTTCATGTTTGCTAAAGAGGGGCTTACTTTTGGTACTTTACGGCACTTGATTTAAATTATTTTAGGAGCATCCTGATTAATTTACTTTTATAATTTAAGAGAAAACTATAATAGCTCTGTCATTTTTTAAATTTAAATTTTTTATTTCCTATCTTAAGGCGATTCTCTAACTCTCTTCTCAAAAATGGGAAATTTTGACACATTTTCTGACTCATTTTCAAACGTAAAAGCATAAAATTGACAGGCCAGGATATTAACGTAATTTGGAATCGAATGGCGTTTTGAATTTTTTGATAAATAAATTACTTAAGGAGTTATAAGCAATTATTGATACGTGACGACAGATTTCCTCCTTTCCCGTACTGTCGAGGCCGGCAATTCCGTTCAAATTGCAAACTTACGCAAGATTTTCTGAAAGATCCTCTTTTTTTACCAAAAAGATGAAAAATACATTAGAATACATAATTACATAATCATAACACTTGCCAATTCCATGTTTTCCGAACAAAAATTAATTCAGAAAGGTGACATAAAGTCTTCTTCTTTTAATTTCAGAACAACCGTAATGCTATACAATTAAGGGCTCGTTTGTAAAATAATTAAATAATAAAATGTAATTTCGAGATGAAGATTCGAGTTTTTTAAAGAAAACTATAACTATCCTCTCGTGAACCATCGTGATTGTTTCCTCTAAAACAGCTAATGTGTTAAAGACTGTATTCTCAACATCCTCAGTTGCACTTATGTACCACACATTTTGAATGATTCATTTTACTTTATCGGATTTATATACAAAAAGTCTTCTTTTCTAAAATTTATATATAAAATTTATGGCATAACTTTTGAAATTCATATATAATATTATGACATATGATTCAAAAAGAAAACTTGTACATTTAAAAAGATGTCAGGATGTAGTTAACAGCTTTACATGTGAATAATAATAATAATAATAAATCACATTTACCATTTTTTTACGCCCAAATCCTTCATATATGTTCGTATTTAATCAGTGCATTAAATATTTCTCTGAAGTTATTGCCACTGCTCAGTTCAAAGTAACAGATTTAGAGCTACCAACTTATGATAGAAGGATTTCTTTAACAAATATGTAAAGTAGCATACGTTACAAGTCTGATTGATGTGTTGCTTGTATCTAGTTTTATTCAGTCTAATATATTTAATTTTTAAATCTTTTAGGCGGTAGTTTCATAGCTGCCAACTTTTACACTTTTTTCTTTCCGCTATTTTTTAAAAAGCATTTTTTGCCTTATCTATCGCCAAATTTCGTGGATTAAATAAGGGGAAGATTGCATTAATGTAGAGCAGCTGAAAAGCACAAAAGTTGGCAGTTTTATCGCTGCCATATTTACTTTATCAAACTACTTTTTCTATGTTAAAGTCGAAATGCATATTAACTTAAAGCATCCAACATTTGAATTAGTATTTATTAATATCCGAATAATTAATTATAGCAATATGTTAGAAATTTATAAATGATTTGATTCTGTTACAAAGTAATAGATTTGCTCCAAATCTCTCAGTGTACTCTTAGATTTTTTGAGTATTTTTCGGTTTCTTATTTTCCTGGTGAATATTTTATTACAAAGTATTTGGATTAAAGATGTTTGACAGCATTCATTTCTTTATCTGACCATGCCATTTTATTTCTTATTTATTTATTTATTTTTGGTGTGAGGGGGGGGGGATGCTTTTCTTGCTTTTAATTACTTTTTTTTATTCAATGCCAATAGCATGCCGACTCTTGAAGTTGTTTTCAGTCGAAATACCCATACCACTAGCAAAAAAAAAAAAAAAAAAAAAAAAAAAAACATGTGTTCATTGCTTCTGTTTTATTTATGAATAGGTTCGTTTTTCATAAATCCTTGAAACATCTGAATGCTAAAGTTTTGCCTACTGGTGTTACTTGTTATGTCGATTTTTACAAGCCAAGTATTTAATAAAAACTACGTTATAAAAATATAAAACTGTACCCTTTGCAACTGAAGGGAATTATTATCCAACGCTTACAATTACTTTTATATTGTCATAGAAAAATACATTCAAAAGGCTCTGCAGAAAAAGACCGGATTTTTTTTCTTCTGCCTTTTTTTTTTTTTTTTTTTTTTTTTTTTTTTTTTTTTGTGCAGGATAAATGGAAGAAATCACCATATACATAGAGGGTAACGCTTGTACAAAATACTGTGAGAATAATACTAATATTGCATTAATATAATGTTGAAAGTTGATTTATACCATAACTAAACTATGTTAAATATAACGTTTGTATCAAAATAAGTCTAATTTTTGCTAAACAAAAGCACTTACGTTATGAATATTAAAGGCATAATTTAACAATGCAATATGAGATACATTATACAAAAGTGCTAGCTGATTTCCAGCTAATTATATTTTTTCAAGCATGAAACATGGCCGATTTGATTTTGAAAAAATATTTTTGACATATTAAAATAATTTGATATTGAGTTTAAACGGCAATCCTTAATCTTCAATAAATCTGATAGAAATTTGAGTGAAGAATATTAGAGAAATAGCTAATGAAATGACGAATTGCTGATTTTATTTCTTACGTATTATTTCTTTTACATTCATGAATAAAAAAAACTCCGCTGTATATTTTATGAAAGCGCAGTTTGACACTTCCTAAACTTTAGTTTAAAAAATAAATATGTAATATTGAGAACCAATATATATATTTTAATAATACATGGGTCCACATCTGTAAGTAGAAATATAAAGTTAGGAAAGTTGTATTGATAGCATAACTTTTTCATTCGAGAAGCCTGATTTATTTGAAACAATTGTTATACGAATCTACTAATCGCTTTACCAATCACGTCTGCCTATAGAGAGGGGAACGAAATATTACTTTGGTCTACAATTTCTTAAATCAATTAGATAAAGAAAGGGCTTTCTTTTTTATAGTTGTAAAGTTATCGAAAGCACTAAGATCTAAAATTTTCTATATCTCGATATTTTCATTGATTACGTTGAGGTTGAAATAAAACCCTGATCCCTTAAAGTATGATTTCGCTAAAACGATGCGAAACGAAAAAAAAAAAACATTTGTATGCATTCTAAATTTTCCTATACCTACATTATTCTGGTAACTCTTCTACTATAAGAAGCTGTTTTTACTTATTTTACTATGTTTTTCAAGTTGAAAAGACAAGTTTTCTTATCTTGGAAGTGGAGAAGAGAAATATGCTGTTATCTATTATGTTCCGAAACGGGTCGGTAAACATCTGCAAATCATTATAGTGTTCTTTAAAAAAAGGGTGTATGCGTGTATTTGAAAATTACCGCAGGTTCTACAGAGAGAATACTTTATGGTTTGAGATTTTCTGGATTTTTAATTTATGATTGCTTCAAAGAAATGCTTACAATAATATTTGAAAAATATCTCACAGAGTCAATCTAATAATTCCTCAGAGTAAATATTAAATAGAGAGCTCACCCCCGTTACTTTCGCTCGTAAAAAGTGGGGCCAGGATGACCCACGTGACAGTTGGCATTTGGCGATGAAAGGTTACTAGAAGCAACGCTAGTTTTGTCGCTTTATTGCAGCTCTTGGCAGGAGTGCAGTATTTTTTTGCTGTGATTCAGAAATTTGAGAGTTGACAGAAATACAAATCAGTAGTAAAAGAAATCTGAATGTACACCGGATATTTGTCCTAATGTTTTCTTTATCATTGAAAGATTGGCTCATCAGTAATAGTAAATAAATAATAAAATTATGAAACTTTTATTTAGACAAATATGTATGTATATATTTAATTAATAATTTAGCTGTTTTCAATCTTTGATATGGTTTTGTTTATATATTTAATTTCATTAAATACTTTTTTTTTTGTTGTTGTTAATACAAAGTAAAAAATAGGACAAAAAAAGAATAAAGAAATTAGTTAAGAAGTTTAACTTTGTGTGTTAGAAGGCCAAAGGATAGGGGGAGGAGGGGGAGAGAAAGGTGAAATTTCGAGGGAAGTGAAATTTAGGTGATGAACTATTTACCTATTATTACTACAAAATTACAAATTTAACAAACAGGTCTTTTTTGTAAATTAAAAAAATTAAAGAATTTAATAATTATTTTAATTGGAAAATGCTATTATATAAAGGACATTTTAATTGAAAAAAAAATGTCAGCTTTAAACTTTCTGAATTCATGAAATGTTTATTGTTTTTCTTTCCAAAAAAATACATCTATAACAACACATTCAGTTAAGACTGTTCTTAACTGCTCGCTGAACAAGCGCAAAACTTTCTGACACATTTACAAATTCATTTTTTAACGGAAAGATATTAAATTGGAAAGCCTGGCCATGGCAGCGATTTGGAATTGAACTGGTTTTTCCATTTTCTGATCAATCAATTACCCATTGAGTTATAAGCGATATCGATCGCGTGACAAACCCGTTTTTCGCCTGCTCTTTGATGATTTTTCTACTTTCGCGCGGAAATTCGGTTCAAAAGGTCCACTTTGACATTGTTTTCTGAAAGATCTATTGCGTTTACCAAAAAAAAAAAAAAAAAAAACAGCTCGATGACATAGTTTCTGAACAACAACACCAACTAGTTTAATGCATTTTCGAACCAAAATAAATTAAAACTTATGTCAGGAAGTTGCCCTTTTCGATTTGAGAACAGCCTTAATTGAAATGTTTAACTGAACTCAAACTTACACACATAATTTTATTTACAAATTTTGCTTCATGGATGCAAGTTTATAAATAATAACTTAGTACACAACTATAACACACATACAGGAATTATTTTGCAATATAAATTGCATAAATACACACAAAGTAGTTAGAAATAGAAAAAGTCCAAAATGCAAAATTTCAGTTTCAGAAATAATAGAAAAAAAAAAGGTTTTTGTCTAATGCTTAATTCATTTATATTAGCGGTTGCCAATTTCTGAGCCTCACGGAACACTAAATTCATAATTTGAAATCACACGGACTACTAATAAGAATTTTTTAACAATAAAAATGTATTTGTACAATAATTATCAGAGAATGTTTATTCTATTAAAATGAAATGTACATATTCAATAAAATAAAATTATAAATGTGGGGTGTCACTTTCTTGCCTACGAGATTGATACCACTATTTTTTAATGATAATCACAGCCTTATTTAATCATAACAAAAAGTTTCAAAAGTTTGTTTAATTGTATCAAAATTATTAAGGCTGTTCTCAAATCCAAAAGGGCAACTTTATGACATAAGTTTTAATTCATTTTTGTTCGGAAATGCATGAAAGTAGCATGTGTTGTTGTTCAGAAACTATGTAATCGAGCTGTTTTTTCCGTTTTTTTTGCAAACGCAATAGATCTTTCAAAAAAATAGTGTCAAAGTGAGCGTTTTGAACCGCTTTTCCGCGCGAAAGAAATAAATTCACGCAAGAAAGGATGAAAAACATGTTTGTCACGTGATCAAAATCGCTTCTAACTCAATAGGCAATTTATGGATCAAAAAATAGAAAACGCAGTTCGATTTCAAATCGCTTCCATGGTCAGGCTTTCCAATTTTATATATTTCCTTTAAAAAATGAATTTGTAAATGCGTGAAATCGTTCTGCGCTTGTTGAGCAGAGCAGTTGAGAACAGCCTTAACGTTAATTTCAATCTTACAAAATAATTGAAGCTTATTTAAAAATCACGCATTTTGATGTGATATTTATTACTGTTTCTTTAAAATATGTTCATGACATCGCCATGAACACAGAGAGCAGTTTTTATTTCACGCTGAGACCAGTAACGAGTTTTAATTGTTGTGACCCGATCATCGAAATATTTGTTTCGCACAAATATGTAAGTTCAAAATTAAGCCAAAATTTTCGTTATTTTTCCAGTCAATAATGAATATTCATATTTTCGGGAGAGTCCAAAGATAATACTTATCTGTGTTAATGCAATACAACAAAAAAAGCGTATACTAAATAATCTCTATTAATATAATTACCAATGCCCGCAATAATTTAAATTTTCAAAACTACACATCTAAATTTTTACAAATACAGGATTTTTTTAGAGTATTATCATGTTATCATTAATAGTTTTAATATTTATACAGTGCAATTATTAATTTACATTAAAAATCCAAATGTCCAAAATTTTCTGAGGAACACCAAAATTTTCTCAAGGACCACCGGTTGGCAACCTCCGATCTATATAACAATGAATCCTAACTATTCCACAAAAAAATCCGTTAATAAATAAAATTATAATCCACAAACTAGTTTTATTAAATGATATATTTAGTTTAAATAAATAAAGAAAACAGTAGTTATATATATATAGCGGATTAACTATATGCTACCGCACTTCAGTGCTAATTTTCATTTTCAGTTAATTAACATCAGCTATGTTAATATATAAATTAGCATCAAGCTAAGTTACATTGGTTAAAAAGATACATTGCATTTAGAATATGCCCAGACTTGTATTTTAAATTTATTATACAAGAAGGGGTTCTGCCCCACCCCCTATCCCGGCGCGACGAAGCCACTGTTTTCTTCTTTCATTCGTAATTCTGCGAAGTTTTGAATTTTAAATATTTTGTGTAAAATAATTAAAATAGTGATTTCTTGATACTGGCATTATTAATAAATTTGGAGCGATTAATTAATTTTTCTTATAATTATTTTTTGCTAAAAGTTATGAGTGCATTAAATGTAGCTGCGTATCTTATTAGTATATTAAATTTAGATAATATTTAAAGACCTGTTAATACATTTTAAACGTACTTTATAAGCATGCTTTATTTAAAGCATAAATTTAATCTAAAGCAAGATTTAATAAAACAAAAACATAAACATAAGTATTTAAATTTTAAAGAGACGAAAACAAGTTTCTTTTGGCGAAAAAATGTATCGCCAAACACCTTAATACGAAATGTTCTTAAAATTCAAATTAATCAAACTCACAATTTTAATATTTAAACTGATAACACTGGATAATAGTAAATCCTATTATTACATACATTTATGTTATTAAAAGTAAAATATTTTGTATTTTCATCGTAACAATGTGAATAAACGGTATCATAGTTCCAACGATATCTTTTTAAGACCCTTTAAATATAATATAAATAAATAAATAATAAATACATAGCAATGGAAGGTAACAGAAGTTGTTTTGTTTGCTCTTTCTGCACATCCATAGACACAACAACTTGCTACCGTGGTATTTTTGAATCGTAAACATGAAATTGTCTAATATCTTCCGTAGAAATCAATGCTATTTGCAAGCTGACCGGGAAGCTTCTTGCCCCGAGTCACGTGATTTTATCCTGGCTGAAGAAAGTGTGGGGAATTCTCCCTCTAATATATGATTACTCTGAGAATAATTCCAATTTCGGGTTTTTTGCTTATATAATCTTTTAATTTTTTTTTTACAATGACATTTTAATTTCATTATAATTATCTCGCAAGATTTACTCACAGTAAAAAAAAATGTGAAAGTAATTAAAATTATAAAGATAAAGCTATAAATGACTTTTTATTATTATTATTACTATCCTTCGCATGATTATAATTCAAACAATGTGTGTAGATTTTATGTGGAATTACTCAATTTATGAATGTATGCTCTTACCATCAAATTAAATTTGTTGAATTCATGAATTTGGTTTGTTTAAGATTAAACTTTTATTTACAATATCTCTGTAATATCGGAAAATAAAATGCGCTAAATGTGTAATTACCTAAATATATAATTGAAAGTAAGCTGTAAATAAATTTGAACATAAACTTTTGATGAAAATAAAATAATTTAATTCAGAATGCTTGACATTCAATAAGGAACTTCTTGAAAACTAACACGAAGTCACTCTTTTAATTTGAGAAAATATTTTTTCTCTATTAGTAAAATATGCATTTGAATTAATATTTCCTATTTAATTTTTTTTTTTTTTTTTAGTTTTATTTATTATTTGGATAAGTATAAAATAAAATAAATAAATAAATAAAAGAGAGAGGGGGAGGAAGACTACAAAGAAAGATAAAAGGAAAGCAAAGGAGAGAAATGAAGTTTTGAATACGTCAATATCGTGGCGAAGGTCAAAGAACTTTTTTTTAAGTGCGAAGGAGGAGGGGGGGGGGGGGCATAATAAAATTTCATTTGTTTCAGTGTACATAAAAATGATTTCATTTAATTTTCCATTTTGATTTTTTTAAATACTTTTTACCTTATAAGAGATTTTCCAAAATAATTTATTTGTTAAGCAAATGATTATCGTGTGATTTCTTTCTATCGCTGTGTGTTTTTATTCAATTTGTGTTTCTTCAAAGAATAAATCAAGGGACATCGTTAACGAGGAAGAATATGCGCACTAGTAATAGAGAAAAGAAATATAACATTTTGCATATCAAAAATGCACATAATTTTGCTGTCCTAAATTTGTCTTGAGTTACACATTACTATAATGCAAATTAGTTAAAAAGAATGACGAGGTTACAAAGTTACAAAGTTTATAATGTTCATATTTTGTGTGTGGGGGAGGGGGAGGGAAGGTTTACCAAAAGTTTATACGCAATTTCTTTTCATCTAATAAGACAAAGTTAAGTTAGTCTATAAATGTGTAGGGATTAATAATCAAATACACGTGATTTTAAGTTAAAAAATTACAAAATTTAATAATGTTCATGTTGTACGAAATTAAAAAAAAAAAAAAAAAAAAAAAAAAGGTTTACCAAAAGTTTATACGCGGATTTTTTTTTCTCTTCTAATAAGACAAAGCTAAGTTAATCTATAAATGTGTATACATTCATAAACAATTATACGTGATTTTATATTTTTTATTATTTTAATACAGATTTAGTTAGTGGTTATTTGACAAAGTTACAAAATTTCTAATGTTCATATGCTCCTCTGAAAAAAAAAAAAAAAAAAAAAAGGTTTACCAAAAGTTTATATGCAGTTTTTCTTTCTTTTCTTTTCTTTTCTTTTCTTTTTTCTTTTCTTTTTTTTTTTTTTTTTTTAATAATAAGACAATGTTAATCTCTAAATGTGTACATATTAATAAACGTACGTGATTTTATCTTTTGTTTTAATACGGATTGAGTTAGTGGTATGCTATTTATACAGATTATTTAGGCTAATGTTCAGTTTTTTAACAATTTTTAAATTCTGCCTCTCCCATAATTTATATGAGGACGTGAGTTTCAAAACTCGCGTTATCCAAAATTTTAAATATCGCGTTTTCCCTATCAATCTATTCTAATGGTAAATTTGCACCGAAGAAACACAACACTCTGCTAAAAAGCAGGGTTTATCCTGCATATCCTCTATTTTTGCTATTGCAAAATCTTGATTTTAAAAGAAAACCAATGGACATAGTCAGAGTTTTTTCGCGATTTCCTGAAATTTCATTTTCTGGATAAGGCGAATTTTCACTCACCTCCTCTCATATATATATATATATATATATATATATCTTTTTTCTTTTGTTTTATATTTGCGATGACCATATTTCATTGAAAAAAAAATACGGGTGGCAAATAATAAATGCTGACAACTGAATACCCTCCCTTCATAGAATACATATTAAAACCTTCATAATAGAACCTTTATTTAGCGAACAATCTCTCTTTTTTTTTCTTTTTTTTTTTTTTTAATCCACAGCACATACATTAGGGTACATATTAGGTACATTAACCTTTTTAGCAGATTTTCAATTTTGAAGTAAATTTGGAATTTATTTATAATTAATATATATACATTTGCAATTACAAAGCAAAAAAAAAAAAAAAAAAAAAAAAAAAGGGAGAAAGAACTTTACCATTATTAATTGCTATTTTAATTTATGCATTTTAATGCTATACTTTTTTCAAATTTAAAATCGCTATGTAATTGTGTTACTATTTCACAAATATAATTGGATATTATGTGTTAGCTTCTCAATAATGCTTTCTCTTCATTTAATATTTATGGGGATAAAAAGAAAAATATCAGATTGTGACGAAATTTGCACATTTTGAAAAGGGCATTTATGTTATAAGCAAAGACAAAAACTGCTTAATTTTTATATACTTACATAATACAATTTTATATCATTATTAATAATTATAATGCCATTCATTTTCAATTGAATTATTACTTTTTTTCAAAAGTGCTTAAAATAAACAACAAATTTCTAAGCAATATTTTTGTAGCTCATGAGTAAGAGAAATGTGCATTTAATGAAACAAATTTTATGATTTTCTTTGTGTTGCACACATTTATGATGGTGAAGGGAATAATAAAAATATTGCTATGGAAGTAAAATGAAAATAATAAAATGTATAGCAATATAAAATGTTGCTTTGAGAAGACTTAACGCAAGCTTTTTGTATTTTAATTAATGCTAACTGTTTATAATATTCAATGAGCTACTTTTTAAAATTTGCGAATAACTTGCTTTTTCATTTCAATTATCTGTGTAATAAATCTAATTTCAATTGCAATTTTTAAAAGAAGCGTTCTTTGATTATATAACAAAAATGTGAAATGTGTAATTTCTCACGGAAAGATTTATAGACTAATTATTCATTAATATCAGCTATAGGCAGTAATTTTTTTTCAGCGTACTATTGTGAAAGTCTTTAAAACAGGCGGAAATGCAGTTACATTAATTTAACGCTTCTCTTTAATAATAATGATTTCTTTATTTAATACTGATTTTATATGATTTCTTTATTTAATACTGATTTTATAACTTTTTAATTTATGATTATAATTATTTAAAGCAAATAAGGATCTAATCGCATTGAAAAGTCCTTTTTTCTGCTCAAATGATGCATTTCTGTTTTGAATGAAATATTTGAAAACTGTACAGAATTAAAAAAGGATCTGTCTTTTACGTCTGTATGGCCATTGCAGCAACAACTGAAATTATAAAGCTTACTTCCGTTTTATTTTTAGAGATAAATTCTAGGCATGAAAATCTCCAGAGATTCCTTATTTAAATCCAATTTACACCAATCACGATTTTGCTCAATATAAAATAAGATATTTAAATCAGAGGAATGTATTGTTAAAATCATTTATACGAGTATGAAACAGCAATCAAGGTTGGTTTTAAATGTTTTAATTAACATTTTTTAACCTATGTATTATTTATTTGTACGCATCATTATATATACAAAGACCTTCTTTTAAGTAATATTATAAAAGTGGGACATATTACCTATTACCACTTACTTTGAGGGGAAAGGTGAGGGAGATCTCGGGTTTATCGGGAACTCTGGTGAATAATGTACAGATAACAGCGTTTAAAGGGTAAAAAATACTTTTTAGATATTGCAATTGCGTTTTGTGAACATCGAAATTTCTTTCTTTCTTTCCTTATTATTATTTTTTTATAGCTTTATCTTTGACTCTAATTTGTATTTTTAAGGTTTAATGAAGTAATATTGTTGTTTTCCACATTTTCATAAAGTAGAAACAAAATACCAGATTTAAAATATATTTAAGTTAATATTATAAAATCCAAAACAAATTTGCATGCTCTATTCAGAAAGGAAATTATTCTAGACGTTTATTTGTAGTTTTGAAAAATAGTCTAGTTAGTTTTATTTAAATTTTGTGATATTTACTATATGAAATACTATAGTAGCACTTGTTTATTATTGAAGGTTGTATAAGCATTTAGTGTTTAATTACTCCCATTTGGCAGATGAATAGACGGCTTATAACATAAGAGAGAGACTTGATAAAAATAATAGACCACTTTATCTAAAACTTACCCCAGGGTAAAAGGACTAAATTTGTGTACTAAGAAAATTTTGTAGGAGAAGAATTCCTCACATTTTAAAGTTTATCTATATTCTTTTCTTATCAAACCATTTTTTAATTTTTTTTCAACAAAATAAAGGAAATATTAGACAACAACATAATTTTTCGAAATTTAATTACAATTATTATTCAGAAACTTCAAATAACATATTCGTACTATTACTTTCACTTAAATGTAAATGCAATCAATACATATAGAATATATTAGTCTTAAACAATTTGTATTAATACAGTATCGAAAAAAGCAGAACTCTGTTAGATTGTACTATTTTATAAATGAATAGTACTCCAAAGGCCTGATTATTGCACAGATCTTTGGAGCCTGTTGCAACTTGGCCTTTGCACTTGGCCTTTGGCACAGACTAAACCGCAGCCTTGGGATTACGATGCGAACACTGAAATTAGTAAAACGATTTATAAAAAAATTCTTAAAGCTTTAGGGAAAAAATTAATTTCAAGCTCCAATATCTAAATAACAATAATTAAATGTCTAGTTAAAGAATGAATAAATTCCATCTTTATTTGGAAGCCAACTTTCCGACTGCATAGTGCATAGTAGCAAGTATTTTCAAGAAATTCATAGTTTTATATGGTTTTCAATGCTTAAAAATAAGGTCATTACAATAAATAAAATAAAATAAAATAATTAGAGAAGAAACAAAAAAAATTTAACATATATCGCATTTAATCAGAATCTTAAAAAGAAATATCTGGGAAAGAAAAAGAAAAAAAAAATCAGGGACAATCAAAGTTTTTCGTTACATGGGGTAAGTTTTTCGCCAATGGGAAAAAATCGTTTCAAATGATTTTTAATTGTGTTACACGCTTTCAAACATAGTAAAATTGATATGCATTTATGAAGTCCACTAAAATATGCATTCTGTAGAATATGCGGTGCAAAGAAGAGTTTTTATTCATTTACAGGGCCACACATAGAATTCCGTTACATAATGGTATGGGGAGGGGGGTGGGATTGTTTGCGGTGTAGTCGAATTATGTTAAACTATATCATATACAGTATGACTTCAAAAATCCGGCATTCAGAAATCCGTTAACTTCAAAAATCCGGCATCAAAATCATCTTTTCCCTTCCTTTTCTTTCACACTTTCAAGCTATGGAAGAAATAAAATAGCAATTCTTTATGAATTAGAAACTTCATCATCGAAAGTAAAAATGCAAAAAAAGAATATTTTACATATTTTTTTCATTTGTCTGAGGCAATTATTTTCTGAACAAATTTTCTGGGAGCTGCACAGTTGCTTAGCAACGGGAACAAATTTGGGGGGGCAACTTTGGCGAATGAATGGCACAATATATGGCCGGAACGAATTTTCGGCAACGGCGACATCAATGATGAGGAATTTGCCGTGAAAAGGCCGCAATTTATGAGAGAATTGAACACGCAAAATCTGAAAATGCATTAAGTGTCGAAAATAGGTATATAGATGATTGGCTAAGCATTGAAGAAAATGCATCAACAACAAACAATTTAACGGACAGTGAGATAACTGACGCTGGGCTAAATAGAACCGCCGATAATGCTAGTAGCAGCTTAGAAGACGAGCATGAACAACCGGCAGAAGAAAAGGTGTCACTAGAAAAATGCATACATTTGATTGGAGAATTAATCTATGCTTTAGAAAATCAAGACTGTGTTTCCGAAATAGATACTCTTCATTTGTATAAAATAATAAAATAAAAACTTATTAAGGCAAAAAAAGTTGAAGCAAACAAAGTTGACATCCATGTTTCTGAAATTACAAGAGAAGAAATAATGTCATTCTTTATTAGATTTTTTTTCTGTAACATAGAAAATATCAATTAAAGTAAGTTTTTTTATTATTTAATTTTCTCTTTTTGTTACATAATTATCACTTAATAATGAATTAAAATATGGCTAAAGGCACCATTAAGAATATAGGACTACTTTTGATATTCATAGTTACTACTTTGGATATTCCTTCAAAAATCCGACATAGTCTCAGTCCTGTTGGTGCCGGATTTTTGCAGTTATACTGTATAATGAAATTGATATACGTCGCTGAGCTTTAATATAACGTATTTCATGTATAATACGAAGTGCATAGCATTTACAGGGACACACAAAAGATTTCAGATACTATATTGTATCCGAAGTACTGTACAGTAGCGATGATTGCTGGACATGCATTTTTAATTATGTTATGCGCTTTTATGTTTCACGATATTTATGCATAGTATATGGTGTGTATAAATGCTATAATTCATATGCAGAGCTACACAAAAGAATTCGTAAGGGTTACTGAGTATGAGCGTAAATTGCTTAAAGGTGGGTTTTAAATGAGTTGTGCATTTTTTAAGCTGAAATGGATTTAGTTTGCTAAGAAATGTTTGTAGAATATAGAGAAAATGATATACTGGGTCCGCGCAACGAATTGCATAATATAGCTGTCTATGGATGATAATTTCTGAAATGTGATTTCAGGTAGTTTTAAGAGTGTTTAATTTGAATTAAATTTTAGCTAAATAGTGGCGTGTAATGAAGGTACTTTGCAAACTACAGGGCTGTACAAAAGTATTCAAGTATGTTTCCATCTATTAGCATAAATTGTTGAAAGAGAAATTTCAACCAGTTATGCGTTTTCTTGCTAAACTAAATTGCTAAAATCTTGCCAAACTAGAATATATATGAACCTACAGATAAAATACAGGTCTGTCCAAAAGAATTGGAATGTATATTTGGCTATGGACGGTAACTGCTGAAATCAGTTTTTCAAATGTTTATTCGTTTTAAAAAATGTTTACTTAGTTATCTTATTTACCTTATTTCCCTAAATAACAAAGTTTTATTAAAGCATTCAGGAAGTGTTCGAAAGTGTTTCATAATCTATGCTTAACGCATGATTTTTTCTTCTTCTTTTGTTGTTGTTTTGTTTTGAAAAGTGCCCTTGAGATTGATTAAATTCATTATTGTTTTATTCAGCGAAATGTGCATAAAAATGCATTCAGAAATTCTCCTTTTAAAAGTATGAAGTGATTTTTAGGACAGTCAGTTTACTATTTGTTAAAATATAACTAGTTAATTTTTTCAAAGTAATTTTAAAGATTACCCAAATTTTAACATCTGTGGGGGCATAATTAAAGGAATGTAGTACAATCTATCAAGGTCATTAGAGGATACCTTCAATAGACATTATAGCCATCGAAGAAAATAGACCAACGTCAAATTTGAAGATTGAGTGGTTTATGTTTAATGAATCGGTAGGGGGAGGAACACCTTACTTTCTCTGGCAGCTCTTTTCTTTTTAAATTGTAATACTACAAACAAATTTGTAAAAATAAATTTCTTGTTTAAAGAAGAAAATTATGAATTTAATACACTTAAATCAATTTTATTTGAGACTGAATTGCTGCGTTAAATAAACAAATTTTAATTCAAATTCTTTTTTGTCAATGATTTCTTTGTTAATGGATGTTAACATCGGAGTCTAGGGATAACGGCATTAAAACGGTAGAAAATTCTGGCTGGTAACTTTAAAACTTGGGGGCGATAAAAAAAAAAAAAAAAAAAAAAAAAAAAAACATACACTTTACATAACGAAATAAAATACTGTTTTATAAAATTCTAATTTAAGTTTCATGCTTTTCAAAACTATCTGATTTTTATTTTATTTATTTATTTATCTATTTTTTTCTGTATAAAAAGTTATATATTATATAAAATTACATAACATTAAAAAACGTATATAAAAACATATTTCAATGGGAAAAAGTTAACCATCACTAAAGGAAATTTTAAGCTACAAATGAAATATATTTCAAGAGATTACAGACACTAGATAGACAAATATATAGATAAAATAAAAAATATTTTTTGCTTATATTGAAAAGTATTAAAAAATATGCTGCACAAAGTCGTTTCACTAAGCGCATATATTTTATGTCTACTCATAATTTTTAATGGTAACATTGATATTTTATATCCTTTTCCGTTTGCATAAATTATTCCGATTTTAAATTTTAATGACATTAAAAGAAAAATTGTTTCGCTTCTGGTCTGTTCTACTTTTCTATAAAAATTTTCTTAAATCCCTTTGATTAACACGAAATTTGGATATGTTATTTTGGCAGATAGCAGTGTTCTCTTTTAAAACACTTTAAGATTTTTTTCATTATGAAATTATAGAAAGCCTGCAGATATTCAAAATATGTTTAGTAATTAGCGACCGAAGTAAACAGGGATTTTACTTGCTTAATATGCAATTACTTTCTAACAAGAGAAGTAAATTGTAATTTTTCTTGCTTAATGTGTAAATTATTCAAAATATGTTCAGTAATTAGCAACCGAAATAAACAGGGATATTACTTGCTCAATATGGAAATGGTTAATAATGTACGATTTAAGAGTGTTATCTTTAAAGAAAGAAACAAGTTGGAAACTGCTCGTCAAACGTGGCAAATGAGGTGCGTTCGTATTATAACTAGTTTTATAAATATTTTTTTTCATTTTTATTTAATATATTGTACAGAATGTATATTTTAGTAACATCATTAATTTGCACTTGAAATATTTTTTCCCCATTGGCCGCAATGTAACGGAAAACTTATGACTGTCCCTGTTATTAAACTATACATCCGATTTTCATAAAATATGAAATGACTCGACAAAATCTTGCAACAATTATATATTTATAATTTCAGACCATTCGGAAGGATGTAACATCATTAAAAAATGCACTTGCAATAATTTCTTCCCATTGGCCGTAATGTAACGGAAAACTTTTGATTGTCCCTGTAATTAAAATATACATCCGATTTTCATAAAAATTGAAATGACTCGACAAAATTATGCAACAATTATATAGTTTAAATTTTAAACGATTCGGTTGGGTAGTTTTTGCTCTGTTATATGCGGACAGACGGACGGACAGACAGACGGACTGAACGACAACTATAGGTGCTACGCATTTATATAATTACGAACGCACCTAAAAATACTCCACTCAAGTAACAAGAATCTTTCTAACGCATTCACAAAGCAATTTTTACACGTAAGTATTTCACGCTTAGAAGTTCAGAGAGTTAAAAATTGGATATAATGTTTTTATATTCCCATAAATTTTTAAATATCTTGAATGATACCTAATGACTATTATGATTTAGTTTTAAGCGTAAAAGCATCACCCTGGAAGGTATATTTTTTGAAGTGACTTAAATTCGAGTAGCTTTTATATTTTTCGATAAATGAGTTACACCTTAAGTTATGAGCAATCGTTTTCTCATGGCCTCTTTTACTCGCAGCTGTCAACCCCCCCCCCACCCCCCACCCCACCCCCAAAAAAATAAAATAAAATAAATAAAAATAAAAATAAAAATAAAATAAAATAAAATAAAATAAAATAAAATAAAATAAAATAAAATAAAATAAAAATAAAAATAAATATATATATATATATATATATATATATATAATCCATTCAGAAATTTTGGATTGAATGTCGGTCCAGAATGTTTACATAGGGTTTAAAAATTTTTCTTGTTGGTTCGACATTATTTTATATGGGCTGGTGATTTTAGATATTTTATTAAAGCTCAACTATGCCGGTATTAGATTGAGAATTTCGGAAATCTTAAAGGAAATATTTTTTATAGAAAGCTAAAGAAACTTTTAAAGGAAACTTTGATAACTAATGCTTAATGAAACCGATCTAGTTCATACTCAGATAAACAAGTGGGGGTGGCTTTAATGCATATGTTCCATTCTGATATTCTTTTAACTTCCGAACTTTTTACCTAGAAAATGGCAAAGCTATGTGCGTTCTCTTTTTCGAATGCGCTATTGTATTTTTGATAGCTCTGTCATATTTTTATTGTTTAAGATAAACAAATCCTGCATCTATTCTTAATTTTATTAAAACTTTTATTTCTATTTTCTTTTTTTAATTTCATACTAATAAATTATTGCACCTATTTATTTGGCTGTTTTGTACACTGAAAAAAAAGTATAGATACATGATTAAAATACGTTTATAAGTCTAATTACATAAAAGGAATGCAAATTATATGAAGCAATTATTAGGGTTCATAAAATTGCCTCCCCCCCCCCCCCCTAAAAAAAGGAAAGCTTTCAAACGTGTAAGTTTATTTTGTTACTTTCAATATAATTTTAGTTTTTTATGGTACAAATTCTGTTTATCAATAAGAAATATTTATTTACAAACAGCTGAAATAAAAAAGTCCTTTTTAAAAATATCATAGAAATGATACTGAAATATTACAAACTATTTTTAACCAGAAATATATTTATTATCTAGAAGAAAGTATTTTTTTTTTCACGATGACATTAAAATTTTTCTAATATTTAAACATTGTTTTCGCATCTTTTATAATTCTTTTAAAATGCATATTTCTGTTTAAATTATATATATATATTTCATTAGTTGTTTAGGATTGAATTGACGAAAGATTCTTCTTTGACTTGTGTAAGAGTCCTTTCACACCTAATCAACTCTCCCTCTATCTGAAAATATGATTAATACATGTGAAATATTTTATAACAAGACCTACTGTTCTCTTGACCTACGTCGCCGTATATAGGGTAAGAATGCATAATCTACGAACGCATAATATCATTGTATGACCATGTGCATTTAAAAAAGCTTGCAAATATTTCCTGAGAAATGGCGGAAAAGAATAAGAAATTCCCATGCATAGAACGTTATATTCCGTATCTAATTTAGTAATTTAGGGTTCCAAGAACAAAAACTTCAGTGAGCTCCTCTATGACTTGTTTCTATTGATTGATATATACTTATATAATATATAAATATAATCAGAGAATTACTTCTTGGAGGTTCTCACAATAAACAAATAAATCAAGAAACTACGCACAAGAGTGCCCAATTTATACAGATGTGAATTGTGGATATCCACCAAATCTTCAATCCCTTCTTTTAACATTTCTCGTATTTCATGAATTTCATAGAAATTTTCACACACAGGCACAAACATATGCATATATGAACATACAGTATGCATATATGAACATTTTCCAATCGTATTTATCTCAATATCTAATGTCAAGAGAAACCACAGGATTTTGAGCGGCTGCAATTTTTATATCCTTCTTTTATTAGATATGATCGTAATTATATAAATATGTAGCACCTATAGTCGTCATCTGGTTCGTCCGTCTGCTCGCATATAACAGCGTAGAGACTACACAATCGACTGGTTAAAAATTTAATATGTATAATCGTTGCAGAATTGTGTCGAGTCATTTCAAATTTTATGAAAACCTAATCAAAAATTAAAAAGGTATTAATAAAAGTTTTCTTCATTGTATTAAATCCTATCATACGTAATTAATTCCATGATATCCCCCGATAGGTCATGATTCAATTTTTTTTTTTGGTGAGTACGTCAGATTTAAGATGACATCATATATTTTCCGTATTACTGAATTTAATACATAGAATCGTAATAAATTTTATATTCATGGATTTTTGCATAAGAATGCAACAGCTATTGCATCAAAATCTGAATGTTTATAAAACTAGCTATAGTACGTCATTTGCCACATTTGACGTACAATTTCCGACTTTCTTTTCTGCTAATTTTTTAATTCTTTATCGCAATAACGCGTGAACCCTGGGTGCAAGTACAAACACTGTTTGGGTCTCCATTCTTATGTTGTGTAGTATATGAAACTTTTATGGTTCTACTCGAATGGTACAATTTAAACTTTGTACCGGCCTATTCACAAAGTTAATTTTATTCATAAATGCACAAAATTTGCAAATATATTTTACTTAAATATCACAAAATGGAATTTTATTTCAAATTTTTCTATTAAAAAGATTCCTAATTTTTTTAAAGATTTTTGATACAGAGCAGTGAATAAAAATATGTTTTTGCTTAGGAATTAATTTTAATTAAGGATGTATATGTATAAGTTATAGAAAATAACTGATAAGTTCCATGATAAGAACCATGTTAAGAACTGATAAGTTCCATGGCACCCAAAATAGTACTATTTAAAAATTACACACGTTTAGATGTAAAAATTTCTTAGTGAAGGTACAAAAAGGCGCAAGTTGCCAATTGCAGTGCACAAAAAAAAAAAAAAAAAAAAAAAAAAAAAAAAAAAACAATGGAACACGCTTATATAACTTTTAATTGCATGTATGATTGGACATTTTTTAGCTGTGATTTTCATAATTTAGCATTAACCCATAAGTCGCGTTATACTTTTCTTGGGCATTATGAGATTTATAAGCATGGGAGTTTCTGGAACACAGTAGCGGTGATTAAGAGTTAACTATCTTATGTTATTGTACGACATAAAAGTATGTAAACAATGAAACTCAACAGCTAATTTCTTTCAATTCTGCCAACTGACTCCCCCCTCCCCCTCAAGCTTATAAGATCTTGGACCAATGTCCCGTTTTCCCATTCATAATACTGACCCTGTGTACGCTTAAATTACAGTTTAATTGTTCTACCTTATGTTGATAGGGCTAAAAGTGCGACATAAGAAATTAGTACTATTTTGCTTTTACATTGAAGTGACTTGAATATAGTAATGAATTTATATTTCGCTTGAATTCTATTCGAAATTCCTTGATCAAATGTAATAATTTTGCAAATTTTACTTTATACTGTACGTGTAAAAAAGTTTTTACCACGCTAATTTTCCACAGAATTAAAAAAAAAAAAAAAAACAGTTGCTAAAAATTGTATGTTTCAGGAAAATCTTAATTTTTTTTTCATTTTCTTTCACCTGAAAAAGCTTTTTGGTCCACGTTCTTGAAAACTGAAGTATTAATAGGTATATAGTAAAACATTAATGTATTTTAATTAATATCGATTTTTTCTCCATGTTTATATATTAGATATATATCTGATTATATACGTGTGGACAGCTGATTTAAGTGACATTTAACGCGTTTTTTATTATAGATAATTATTGTTATAGATATTATTAATAATAAATCAACAGTTTTATGGAATCTGAATTAAAATGCATGAAACTTTTATGATTGTGGTGAAAATATTTCGAGATTTTAAATGAAAAATAAAATTATAAATGCATATATATGCAAAATTGCTGATGTTGTCAATTAATTATAAAGAAAAGTTATGTAAAATTATTAATATTGTTTTAAAATCTGACTAATTATAGTAAAATTTATATGCATTTTATAAAAAAAAAAGGGTTATGATTCCTGTTTTATTTTTCTTTCTTTAAAAGAATTTCGAAGAATATCTTCTGTAAAGATGCAAAAAGGAAAAATATTATTTTCTCCTGACCAAAACCCTATTCACCCTTTTCTTCTGGCTAAAACTAACCGCTATTGCCTAGAGCGATTGCCAACATCTGGCCGTGGTCACTCACACCTGGGTAGTAAATAAGTGATAAAAAATGCCAGATTTAAAATTTCGTAGAAATTGGGCAGGAAACGTAAATAGCCTTGATAACTGTTGTATCCTTACTCTGTGTTTCAGATAGGGGAGTTGTAATAACATTCAATGTATTGTATTATGAGTTAATGCATTAATATTTTTGTTATGTATTAACGTATTTTTCTCTCGCAAAGAATGCACACATTCTATTGCAGTACTTATAATTGATTTCAGAATACGCTTCCTTTTTTCAAAATATGCACCGATAACAATTGTAAATGTTGATTTTGTAACATTCTGTATTAAAATTTAAGCAAATAATTAAAATTAAACTTAAACTTTCATAATAAACTTCTGATATATATATTGTAAAATATTTAACTTTAAAAAACGCGATTTTTCTAGTGAAAAAAATACGAAACCTTTTAAATATATTTTTAATTGCAAATTAAAAAATATTTTTAATATAATTTCTTATCTCAAAAATGCCACATGAGTTTGTATTTTGTTGGTAAAAAATCCAATGTTAAACTTTTGAAGGCATCAGTATTTAACCGACGATGTTTATTTAGCCTATACCAGAAAAATAAAATTAAACAATAAAAAGTTTAATTAGCATTTTGTTTTAATAACACATATATGGGTGATATTAAAACATGAAATTACGAAGTACAAATAACTCAAAATTTGATTTTAGGATAGAAGAATTTGATCGTAATTTTATAATATTAATGAATAATAACACAAACGCCTTTAAAATGTAACAATATAGATTGATAAAAAAAATAATAATAATAAGATCTGGCAAACTTTAAGAAATGGTAGACCACACCACAACAAACTATTTTTTATATAGGAAGCCAAGGTCAAATAACATTTTCTTTTGTCAAAAATACAGGGTGCCTCTCTCCCAGCACCACAGCAGCTGGCACCCGGGGCGGAAGAGCTTGTTATACCATTGGCGCATAAAGATAATAACTGACAAAAAAAAAAAAATGAAAAAAATAGAAAAAAAGTAAATATTTCGGATCGAACATCGGTCAGGTATGGGGTTGAAAAATTTATCTTGTTGGTTCTACATTTTTTCATTTTTTTTTTTTTTTTTTTGGGGGGGGGGGGTCGATATTTCATTAAGGCTCTCAACTACTCTGCTCAACAAGTGCAAACAGTTTTGACACATTTACAAATTCATTTTTTAACGGAAAGATATAAAATTGAAAGGCCTGACTATGGAAGCGATTTAGAATCGAACCGTGTTTTCCATTTTTTTAATAAATAAATTACCTATTGAGTTATAAGCGATTTTGATCACGTAACAAACACTTTTTTTACCCTTCGCTGACTGGTTTTTATGCTTTCTTTAGGAACTTCGGTTCAAAACGTCTACTTTGACTCTATTTTCTGAAAGATCTATTGCGTTTGCAAAAAAAGCCGGGAAAAACAGTTCGATTACATAGTTTCGGATCAACAAAACTTGCTAGTTTCATGCATTTCCGAACAAAAATAAATTAAAACTTATGTCATAAAGTTACCCTTTTGGATTTGAGAACAACCTTATGACTTAACTATGATGGTATTGCATTGAGCATTTCAAAAATCTTAAAGGTAATATTCTTTATAGAAATCTAAATAAACATTTTAAATAAACTTTGATAATTAATGCTTAATGAAACCGATCTCATTCATACTCACATAAACAAGTGGGATGGCTACTTCATTCACACGGAAGACCCGCTCGCTACTGCTAATCCAATGGAAGAAATTTATAAAGATATCTTGTTTGCATTTCAATATTTTTAAATGATTTTTTTTGCTTTACAAAGGCCGTTTTTTATTTTTTATTTTATTTTTTTATGAGGATGCTTTCATTTTCAAAACCGGTTCCGAAAATGAAAGTGTCCTCATTAAAAATACCTGTAAACAAAATCGAAAAAGTAAAAAACTGTCTTTGTACAGCTGTCCATCTTTGTACATCTCAGTTATCGAATGAAAAAAAAAAAAAAAAAACATTTAAAAATATGCAAACGAGATATCTTTATAAATTTCGCTCATATGATTAGCATTAGCGAGCGGGTCTTTCGCTTGACGGAAGTAGCCTCTTAATGCATCAGTTCCATTTCTGATAATCATTTTATTTCTAAACATTTTAATGAGAATATGATAAAGCTGAAAATATTCTTACATTTTTTTTTTTTCAAAGAAAATAAATAAACCCTTTAATTGTATTAATAAAAATAATAATAATTTAAAATGTCGTATTCCTTTATCATAATGTTTCGCTTTATCTGTTACACATATTTAAACATTCGTTTGATAATCAATGCATCTCGACAAGAACAAGAAAAAACTGTCGATTTTATAATATTTATTTTTTTAATTGAAATTTATCTGAATATACAATAAAATCATGCATTATTTTAATAAATTGTTTCTTGAAAATATGAATTCTTGTTTTGAATTGCTGTTCTAGTTAGATTCGAAAATCCACTACAAAATACAATTTTTGTATTGGAAACAAAGGTCGAAAAACATTTTCTTCTGAGAAAAATACAGTGTGTCTCATTCCAGACTAAACACAAATTTTCTCAAAGGTTTAACACTGAATAAACCATATTACAGTAAAATTTCATCAGACTCGCCTTGCTATTGTGTGAAATTTAAATATAAAACACCAATTTGTGGAAGATGTTGTCCTTATCTACCTCCAGACAGTATTGAACTACATGCTCCGTAATTGGAAATGTAGTTCACATTTCATACGGTGTCACTGACCGAATTACAGCTCACTTCCAGAACTTTTTTTAGCTCCATTATATTTCACATATGAAATATAAACCAGAGAAAATATTCTAAAAATCTTTATTATTCAGTTTTCCCGTTCATTCAGGCATAGGCACTCGCAAGCTAATATTAAAGCTTTGGAAGTTCCTTTTCAAATATTTCGTGTGCATTTTGACTTATTTATTTATTTATTTATTCATTGGATAATTGAGGTCGATCGCTTTATTCCCCTTTTTTTGATTTTGTGTGCAAATTTTTAAAAATATATAAAGTTAACTTTTACTTTCAGAATGGGTTCCGAAAGAGAATGTGTCATCCTTAAAAAAAAAAAAAAAAACTGCAGTAGCCAAAATCGAAAAAATAAAAATGGGGGGATGTAAGCATCAACCACAGCTATTAAATGCAAGAAACGTTATTTTAAAATATGGAAATGTAAATGAGATATTTGAAGAGAATCTTCCAGAGGTTTAACATTCGCTCGAGACGGCAGCCTTATTTTATTAAAATATGCTGTTCATTTTTAAATTATAATAGAATCCGACATAAAAAGCTGGCTGTGGATTATTTTATTGTTAATTGATAATAAATTTTCACGAAAGACATATTAACTCTATTTTTAGTTTCCAATTCAAATTCTATGAATCTAGATTTTACGGATAAGATGAAGACTGGCTATCCCCTATTTTAGGCAGAGTGAACGAGCGATTTGAATGAAAGACACTTTTTATAGAAGTATTACATTTGTTTAATAGCCACATTGCATCCCAGATAAGAATTCTGTTGATTGGATGAATACCGTACATTTTCTGCTGATTTTGAATACTTAATAATCACATTAAACAACCTGAAAAAAAAATTAAAAAATCTGGAAAAATGTCTGACAGTTATAATCAATGCTGTTAGAATTTGCAGATAAATTCAGTTTTGTAAAATACTTTATCAATATATCTACTGTACATTTCCATTTCATGCAAAAAATCACTCAAGGGTGTTCTCAAATCGAAAAGGGCAAGTTTCTGACATAAGTTTTAATTTATTTTTGTTGGAAGATGCATGAAACTAGATGGTGTTATTGTTCAGAAACTATGTAATCGAGCTGTTTTTTCCATTTTTTTGCAAACGCAATAGATCTTTCGGAAAATAATGTGAAAGTAGGAGTTTTGAACCGAATTACCGCGCGAAGGGAGAAAGTGTACTCAAGAGCGGGCGAAAAACGGGTTTTTCACGTGATCGAATTTTATTATATCTCAATAGGTAATTTATTGATCAAAAAATAGAAAAAATAGTTCAATTCCAAATCGCTTCCATGGCCAGGCTTTCCAATTTTATATCTTTCCGTTAAAAAATGAATTTGTAAATAAATCAAAACGTTTTTTGCTTGTTGAGAAGAGCAGTTAAGAACAACCTTAATAAAAGAAAGAAATAATATGTATGTATTTAATTGCTAGAAAATCTAATCCGGACATCGCAGTTACAGAATATTGGTAAAAATTCTAATATATTTCTTAAAATTTATCTTTATATATCTTTAGATTACCCACTAGCAACTCCTAAAAGCATTTTATATGAAAAATATACAAAAACATATTTAAATAAAATTTGAAATTTATTAAAAGAGATACTTTTGTATTATTTGCACACCAGAAGTTAACAGCCTATAAGCAATCGACAATGATTTCGCTTCTTACAGCAGCCTTTTTATTCTAACAGATTGATTGGCTTATGCGCGTAGTAGTATTTTAAGTCTATAAAATTTGTGGGTTTTTTTTATATTATTTATAATATTTTACTAATTTATTATTTTACTTATTTAAAAGTTTCATTTTCGTTATCGAATACTAGTCTGAAAGAAATGTGGACTATTTATATTGTTTCGTCTGTAAATGTATACATTGAATGTAAATATTTATGTGTTTCGTAGTCTCAAAATAACAGCGCAATTTTTTTAAATCTATTTTTTCTATAAATATAACAATATGCTATACATACATTTCCTTCAGTCATTGTTCATTGGGGAAAAAAAAAAAAAAACTATTTGAACCATTTCAGAAACAGAAATTATTTCGACAATTTGAAAACAACCTGTATATACTCCATATCATGATTAATAAATTTTGCCAAAAGTTACTGCACATTTCTGTTAACAGCCAAATAAAATTTGTGGGGTTTTTCTTAATATTATTTATAATATTTTACTAATTTATTATTTAACTTATTTAAAAGTTTCATTTTCGTTATCGAATACTAGAAAGAAATGCTGGACTATTTTTATTGTTTCGTCTGTAAATGTATACATTGAATGTAAATATTTATGTGTTTCGTAATCTCAAAGGAACAGCGCAATTTTTTTAAAATCTATTTTTTCTATCAATATAACAATATGCTATACATACATTTCCTTCAGTCATTGTTCATTGAAAAAAAAAAAAAAAAAAACTATTTGAACCATTTCAGAAACAGAAATTATTTCGACAATTTGAAAACAACCTGTATATACTCCATATCATGAGTAATAAATTTTGCCAAAAGTTACTGCACATTTCTGTTAACAGCCAAGCTTAAAAAATACTTGAAAAAAAAATGCTTTTTTTTTCATAACTCAACAATTAAAAAAATAATAACAACAGTTTAGAAAATATTAAGAATGTTTAGTGAGTTTCAACATTATCTTTAAATAATCAATACATATGTAGTATTGCTGATATTAGATATTAAATAAAAAAAAATTCATAAGCTATTATTAATATTATAAAAAAAAATCTAAGAAACATTTAAAATACATTTTTAATTATAAAAAAAAATCTTTTTAATATGATTTCATATCTGAGAAACGACCTCGTATATTATGTTGGTATCATCAATAAACCAACGATATTTACATTTCTACACCAGAAAAAAACAATTAAATAATAAAAAGTTTAATAATAATTTGTCTTAAGAGCTTATACAAGTCACAGAGAGAAACTCGAACGAAAATGTTAAACCTATGGGAGAAACTTAAGCAGAAATCTTTACAGAAATCGTTATACATATATTTAACTTTCTTTTTCTTTTGGGATATCTGAGGTCGATATCTATTTTTGTGCTTTTGTACTTTTTCGATTTTTTTTTTTTTTTTTTTTTTTTTTTTTTTTTTTTTTTGAGGACAGTTTAATTTTCACAACCGGTTCTAACCATTTCCAAATGTGAATGTATCCGCATATAAAAAAAACTGTGTCTCAAATTTGAAAAGTACAAATGCACAACAATGGGATATCATATCAACCTCGGGTTTCCTTAGAAAAAAAAAAGAAATAAAGAAATAAAGAAATAATAATAAAATAAAATAAAAAATATTGAAATGCGATTGAGAAATCTGTAATGAACGCTCCGATAGGATTAACATTAGTTTGGGACCTTCTTTTAGTGACTTACGTAAGCTCTTAATCCCATTTTGCAACACATAAATCGTTTATATATATATATACATAAAGAAATTCTGAAAGATAAATAATTTCAAATTTGCTTCTAGTATAGGAAGTTTCGACCGTAATTTTCTCATGTTAATGAATAATGACATAAACACCTTTAGAAGTTAGCACGACGCAGTGATTAAAAAATAAATAAAAGTAAAATGCAGGAATATAATTAACAGCGCCGGTGAAGACTACCCTATATGACGGCTCCTGGTGCGGGGACACTGGCCTAGCCGCCACACTTGCAGCAGCATTGCGTCCCTCCAGACAAAACCTAGATTTTACGCATAACTTTAAGTATAAATAATCCATATTATGGTTAAATTTAACCAGGGCTGGCTTGCATTGTGTGAAATGTATATATAAACATTAAAGTAGTGAAAGTTCTGTTAGTGGACGTCGTGCCAATATATAACTCCCAAAAACATTGAAGTAGTAGCTTTGTGTTGGAAAATGTAATTCGAAATACACATAATGTCACTGATAGAATGACTTTTCACTTCCAGAATGTTTTGGTATCGCCATGACGTATTTCCTAAAGGAAGATAAATCTTAAGAAATCTCTAAACTCATTACTTTAAAAGTTATGAACAAAAATTTATTTGGGTTAAAGTGATTTTTGTTTATACGACACTAGTATCCTATAAGACAATTGCTTGTTGTGCGGTACTAAGTTTGTCTCATCTTTTTTGAATCAATATATTCTTTTAAAGCGAAAAGTTTTGATACTGCAAGATATCAGCTAGCAGGTCAGCGCACGCGCCCTCCTTACACCCACCGAAGGTTATGAATTTTTTTTACGCCACATAAGTAGCACACCCTTCTATAATTAACTCACCGAATTAAGCAAATTAAACAAGCAACTGTGAACAAAAGATCTGGCTAAAAAATCATTCTGTTAGAGATAATGAAATATATTTTACTAATTTAAAAACAAAAGAATATTTTTTTTACAAAAGTTACTTTAATTATTTATTTATTTATTAATAGGCGACATAATTTAAATAATATTAATCAGTGGTTAACTACTACAGATTAACATTTGTCAATTATTTACTATTTCTCAATTAAAAATATTCACCAATTACTTACAGTTATCCACGTACCAATAGCGTCAATTAAGTACCATTTTAATCAAATATAAGAAAATCATTAATCATGAATATCTTTATATCATAACACTTTCGTCTCCATTGCAAATATTATATTTTCGAAAAATGTTCATCAACCAGCAAATCCCCCCCCCCCCCCACCCTGTATCAAGCATCATTTCATGTCGCATAAGTACATCATTCTGCAATTATTGCACCGAATTAAAAAAACAACCCTGTTCAGAAGACTTACCTAAAGAAGTTGTTACAGCCAATGACATATGTCTTAATATTTTAAACAAAATTTAATATTTTAAACAAAATTTATTAAAAAAAGAGTAAATTTTCTTTTAAAGACGACATTAATTAAATAGTATTAATCAATCATTAACTAACCGCAGTCAATTTGTCAATTATTTACTACTTGTCAATAATAATCATCAATTACTATCCATAACTAATAATAACGTGAATTAAGTACTATTTTAATTAACAATAGCAAATGATTAAGCATGACCATATCGAAATCATAACGATTTCTTCCCTATTGCTTGAAACATCCTTTCGAAAAATACTCATTGTCCTTCAAACGCTTCAATAACTTTATACACTTTGCCAGGTAATTCATTGAATAATAGAGTAACCACCCAAGACATCTTAGTTCGAGATTAAGTTACTCGGGTTGAGTGTGTAAAATTTCAAAACGAGTAACACCCGAGTTACTCTAAATAATGGTACTTTGCTCCCACAAACTTTTCGTTCTAAAAAATACAAATTTTCTTCGAATGGAAATTTTTTGGTGTTCATATGTATATTTTGCATATCTTAACATTCTATAACAATATTTAAATGATAGTAATAAAATTTCGGTGGGTATTCCAAACGTCGGTAAAAAGTTTAGTTACTGACGAGGGCGGGTAGGACGGTATGTGTGTGTGTGTGTGTATGTACGTATGTATATATATAAACTCGGTTTATGGCGTCAGATGCCGCCATCCGAAGAATCTACAAGAGTCTTTTTACATTTTTTTCGGTCAAGGGTCCATTCCTCTTCTAGACCTCTATCCCTCATTGCCTTTGAAATGTCATCCATCCAGTTCTTTCGTGGTCTTCCCCGTTTCTTTTTTTTTTGTTTGTTTGTTTCATAATTAAATGTGATTTTGGGCAGCCTTTTATCATTCATTCTTTTGACATATGACCATACCAATTGCTTTTTATATATATCATCTAATAGGGTTCACTTTATTTTCATCATTTCCTTGATTTTATCATTTCTTATTCTTTCTATTCTTGATAGCCTGCATGATCTTCTTAGGGTGTCCATTTCTGCTGATGCTAATTTCTTTCTTTCTGTCTCCATAATTCTCCATCCTTCTGCTCCATATAACAATATGCTCTTTACAATAGAGTTGTATATATTATAATTTCTTTTCCTAGAGATCTCCTTACTCCACCAAATAGAATTTAATTGTTTTACAGTCTTTCTCCCCTGACAAATTCTGTATTTAATTTCCTGTTAGTATCTTCGTTCTCTATTAATGTCTACACCTAAATATCTATAATGCTTACAGCTTTCTATTTTTATGTTATTAGTTAGATTTAGGTCTGTCTTATTTCCTCCTATACATAGGTATTTGGTCTTGCTGACGTTCATGTGAAATCCCCATTTCTCATATTCGTCCTTAATCTTCACTGTCATTTCCTCTAAATCATTTTTACTTTTTGTAATTATAACTTGGTCATCTGCGAATTGTAGAGCAAAAATTGACGTTCCATTCATATTAAGTCCCATTCCTCTGCATTTCTCCTTCCACATTTTCAATGCTTCTTCAACATAAAAAATTATATAAATAAAAAAATTTAAGTCTGACTTTTATTCAACTAAAATGCACTAAAAAGTAGAAAATATTATTTTCAATTTCTGAAAAAACTTTCTATATCATTAATAACTTTCATATATTTATAGTTTGTCATGCATATGTATGAGGGAATAAAAGGCAGTGCATCAAATTTTTACTACGCACTTTTCATGAGGGGTTTTTATTATTCTTGCTACATATTTGATTGTTATATACTTGTCATACATAAAATATCTTTTTTATCCCTTTGTGAAAGAAAAAGTTCTAACTACATTTCTTTCGTTACAATCTTTTAAGTAATAAAAATTTACTGCCTTGACTTTTATTTTTTATGTCAGTATGATAATATATAAATGTTTAGAAATTATTAATCATACAGAAAGTTTTGCATTTTCTTCAGTAGGGGAAACCAGGTCTTCAGTAGTGCTGTACCTTGAACATATATGTACCTTGGACCTATACAGTTTTTAGCTCTACAGACGTGTGAAAATTATTAGAATAATTGTGAAATTTACATTAAAATATTGTTATATTAAAGAAATAATACATTTAAAAACTATTAATACATTACATATTTAATGTGCATCCCCTTGTTTTTTATTAAAGATTCGATGCGTCTTGGCATACTTTGTATGAGTTTTTGGCAATTAATTTGTATTTCGTTGTCAGGATGCCAAATTTGGATGAGTTTTTCTATCCGAACATTCTTGTTTGTGATGTTTCATTTCTTTAATTTAATTAAAGAAAACACTTCCTTGGCCTGGAAATAGTCCAGATATGAACCCCATAAAGAACCTTTGGGTCATTGTAACGAAAAAATTAAAGAAATGCAACATCACAAACAAGACTGGTCTGATAGAAAGACTCATCCAAATTTGGCATCATGACAACGAAATGCAAATTAATTGCCAAAAACTCATACAAAGTATGCTATCATTTCTTTAATAAAAAACAAGGGGATGCACACTAAATATTAAATGTATCAATACTTGTTAAATATTTCTTTAATATAACAAGTTTTTAATGTAAATTTCACAATTCTTCTAATAATTTTCACAAGTCTGTATCTATTGGATTTGTATAAAACTAATCAATGCAGTTTCAAGATATACAACTAGATGTCATTTTGCAGTTGGTCACTTTAATACAGTCAGCACATTTTGTAGGCAGTGTTGTTGTTAAATAAATTATTTGTTCGACAAAAAGTAAATTTTTTAAAGTTAAAACTTTTCGCTATATCTCGTTATCAACAGCTATTTGTTTTAAATTAAAAATTATACATAAAAGAGTATTTATAGTACATTATGAATATGAGTTTCAAATCATGTTAAGCCTAACTAGAAAATGGTAAGAACTCACTATTTTTCAAGTCACGAAGTGTTGTACCTTGAGCCTATCAATAGTGTTGTACCTTGAACAGGTCCAAAGTACTACACAAAAGCATATTATTCTATTAAAAAGCCAACAAATAAAAATTTTATTTCACGAAAGTTTTCCTTGTATCATTAATGGAAGGAATCCAAAAATCAACTCTATATATACGCCACTTGTGTACAGAAAATATGCATAAATGATGACAATGGTGAAAAAGAGATTATTGTTGTGTCCATGAAACGTTTTAATAACATTAGGTAGAATTCATACTTAATGAAAATATCTTTTTCGCGGAAATAAATCAATCTAAAATCTGACGTAATCACCATGGCAACCTAGAATCATTACCTATCACGGGACATCATTAAATCAATGACGTACGATAGGATTTAATAGAATGAAGAAAACTTTTATTAATATCTTTAAGTTTTGTGCTATTTTCATAAAATTTGAAATGAATCCACAAAATTCTGCAACGATTATATATATATATATATTAAATTTTAAACCATTTGGTTGAGTAGTTTTTGCGCTGTTATATGCCGACAGGCGGACAGACCAGACGACTATATGTGCTACGTATTTATATAATTACGAAAGCACCTAAAAATGCATTGCAAACATTTGAATTTTATTTATTACTTATATTTAAGAATTATTTGAAAGGAAAACTTCTTTCCTTTCAAGTAACAATGTTTTTTCCCTTATTCCAATTTTTATGAAATTAAAATTCATTTTGGATCTTAATACATTTTTGGCTGACAATGAGATTTAAATGGAATTTTCGTCAATTATATAATGACAACATAAATACTGTTCGTTAGTTCTTTAAAATGAATAATATGAAATTATAGATTTATGAACATCTGTCTCCAAAGACGATTACTTCTGTTTAGAGGTCTGCACGGGCCGGAATTTCCAGGCCCGGGCCCGGCCCGGCCCGAAGGAAAGCTATTTTGGCCCGGCCCGGCCCGGTGTAAAAATTGAAAGTTCGGCCCGAACCCGGCCCGGCCCGTTTACATTTTTACCGTTCTCGGCCCGGCCCGTACAAAAATCAGTGAAAACAGGCCCGGCCCGACTAAATGTCTACAAAAAATTCCGTTTTTTCTCGACATACAATTAAGATTCTTTTAATGAATACTATATGCATATTTATGGGAACATTTTACAGTATATTTTAAATTACTATGTGTTCGCAAAATAGAAAACACACAATAGTAAACGTTAACGATTACTTACAGTATTTTAGTCAACGTCTCTACAGACGTTTCAAAATTTAAATAAGGGTTCATTAAAAGATTATTGTAGTTTAGAATAAAGGGTTAAAAAACATGATAACTTTTGAAGCTTATAATAAAAGGTAGATTTGTGAAAATATCTCTGTCATTTTTAAGGCTTTTCTCGAATCCAAAGGAGCTACATTTTGGTACATTTATGAATTCATTTCTTTACGGAAACGCATGAGATTGGCAGGTATTCTTATTCAGAAACCATGTAAATGCCGTTTTTTTTAGATAAAAGTAATATATCTTTCAGAAAATACTGCCAAAGTTAGCGTTTTGAATCGAATTTCCGGAAGCGATAGCACAGGAAAGGAGAAAACGTACAGTCACGTGACAAGAGTCTCTGTTATCTCTGTACGTAATTTATGAAAAATGGAAACGCTATTTGATCCCAACTGCCTTCAATACTCAGCCTGTCAATTTTATGCCTTTATAGTTAAAAATGAGTCAGAAAATGTGTCTGAGAGTTTCGCATTGTTGAGCAGTAAATATGAGAACCACCTTAAGGTACATTTCCAAAGATACTGTTAACAGAACTTCATTATCGCTATTAATACTTTTACAAAACATAATGTCTGTCCTACACATCCTGAGAACGATTAAGACCAGTTCCGTCCCGGCACAAGTCTGCCGAAAACAATTAAACCCGGGATCAGGCATCATGTAACTGTACGATGCCGATCTCTACGATGGACATGTTACATTTCTGTATTGATGTTGTTAAACACGCATCGGCTCGTAACGCACATTTATACTTCTCGAAAAAGTCATATTCATTGGAAATGACCTCGTATTTTATCTGCTCCTCTCAAATTCTTATATCGGGCCGATAGGCCCGATTAATTTTTTTTATCGGCCGGGCCCGGCCCTTCAGGCCCGTTCAATTTTTTTGCCGGCCCGGCCCGGCCCGTTGAAAAAATTGTCCTAATTCTGCCGGCCCGGCCCGGCCCGGCCCGTTTGAAAATTCTCCTCCATTCCGCCGGCCCGGCCCGGCCCGCGGGCCGGGCCGGGTACGGGCCTCGGGCCAAGCCCGGGCCCGTGCAGATCTCTACTTCTGTTACATACATTAGCTCGTTTTGATCCATTTTGCTTTTCAAATGAAATTTATTTTAAATTTATGTATTTGTAATACGTTAATATATTTTGCCTTCCTTGCTGTTTAACCCTTTATCTACGGCATTATGATCTACTGCAATTTTTTTCATGTAATATTTTTTTTTCAGTTACTACAATGAAAATTAAAGGATAAATATAAAAAAAATACTCACCCGTGAGAAATTTAATTATTTAGAGGTAATTAATTAAAGTGGTACTTTAAAGTACCGTCAGTACACTATGACTAAAATATCGTAACAGAAAAAACCCACAAGGTATTTCAAATGGCACCAGAAAATAATTTCGATTTAACAAGTATATGAAATATGGGCTTTTTCTTATTTACAAATAAATCGTTTGGCAAATTCCGGTGCCAATCATTTATTTCAACACTTTAGAATTGAAAATGTTTTTCTCCTGAAAGGGTTAAAAAAAAAAACTATTTTTCTAAGTTTCTACCTTGTTAGCAGTCCTTTAGTTATGCGACGTCTATATTCCAGGAACAACACGTTCTCTCGCATCTCCACATATGCAATATATGAATTTACATATGCCATTTCTAGCATAGCAAAAACGAGCCGGTGCCACAACTTTTACGATTTCCTATAAAAAATAACAATGAAACAGAAAAGAAATACCAGGGAAATCATTACTACACTACATTTTAGTAATTACATTTTAAAGCAGATGAAAACGATGGATAACTACGCAGACGAAAAGTAAACAAGAAGTTTTTCTCCAACACAAAGTGTACTGACGGTACTTATAAGTACCACCGAGTAATGTAACTGTTAAATCAAATACGTACACCGTTCATCTAAAATAGCTTATGAAATTGTATTCTAAGATCATAATGAACACATAAAAAAAAAAATCCAACACTTATCTTATATCTTTTACTGTGTTTTCAGCAATGAAAAGACGAGCGTGGCAATCTGTAGAAAATGTCGGCAGAAAATACATAGACTGCTTCAAAGATAGCCTCATTCCTCTCTAAAATAACAAACCTAGAACTACTGCTGCCATGTATTCGGATAAAGTGGAGTTAAAAGAGCGTTTTTTGCAAAGTACCATTAGAATATTAGTAATATTCACTATGGTATAAAAGTTTAAAGTGAGTGGTACTTATAAGTACCGTCAGTAGATAAAGGGTTAAATGGAATTCGCTATTATTAGGTGCGTTCGTAATTGTATAAATACGTAGGACCTATAGTCGTCGTTTGGTCCATCCGTCTGTCTGTCCGCATATAACAGCGCAAAAACTACCCAACCGAATGGTTTAAAATTTAATATGTATAATTTTTGCAGAATTTTACTATTTCAAATTTTATGAAAATCGAATCAAAACTTGCAAAGATATTATTAAAAGTTTTCTTCATTCTATTAAATCCTATCACACGTAATTAATTCAATGATATCCAATGATAGATAATGATGTGATTATTCTATAAAATCCTATCATAAGTAATTAATTCAATGATATCTCATAATAGGTATAGTCATTTAGGGTAACTATGATCCGTATTTTCTCTATTTTCTTATGCCACACTCTTATTTTAAGAATATTGTTGCAACTAGGGCCATAAAAGGGAAGAAATGATCCTAAATTATTGTATGACTATCAAAAATTAAGGAATAATAATGATAAAAGCAATAAAAAATGAATTTTTAACCTGGTTCAAAGTTAACCAGCCATTTAGTGTAACTTTGCACCATATGATAAATATTATCTAAAATAATTCATTATAAAAAAAGGTATTATAGTTAGGACAACTTTGAACCCCCAAAAATGTTTTCAGATATCTAAAGGCTCCAAATTTACATTTCCCAACATCACAATATTTTTATAATTTATGATATTACAACAAATATCAGGCACAAGATATGTGGAAGAAGAGAACCATGAATATTTAGAAATAAAAAAATACTGTTTATTGTTCATATAAAACATAAAAATGCAGTGGAAAACAATTTTCCATGTTTTAACTCAATAATGCATCCATAGTTACAGTAATACATACTGTACTAATATTATTCAAACAAGAATAAAAAATGTCGAATGTATGAATGCCAAATTTGAGTAGCTCCGCCCCTAATAACGCCTTTAAATGAATTTTATGTATTTTACACATATTTGTAAAAATATTTACATGTTATATCTAACGCACACTTTCGGCATTTATATAAAATATACGTGCAAATATGGGAAATTTTTGGCAGTTGCACTATAATCAGTAAATTATAAACATCAGTATAACTTTGAGCCGGCTCAAAGTTACCCTGAAAATGTGGTAAAATGTTAGTGTCCTCTTAAATTACATTTTATTAACTATTAATAAATAAATAATCACAAAATATTAACACATTTACAACATTTAGATAATAATATGTCTCATAAATGAGTATCTTGTTACTTACTACGAAAATTTAATTGATTTACAACAACTTCAAAACAGCTTTCAAAATTAACTTAAAAACGGTACTTCATAAAAATAGATTATGCAATTAATTGCGCATAATGTTGCTAATTTATTTTCTAAAATAAAGAGTAGAAATCCCAGTTTAGAACCTTGCCAACAGAGCACAGTTCTGGAGTTTATTTAGTCTTTTGGAGTCAAAAATATTGAAAATTAGGAGGTGGTGCAAAGTTACACCCCATGGTTCAAAGTTACCCTGAATGACTGTAATGATTCTAGATTCCCACGGTGATTATGTCCAATTTAAGATGGAGCCATGTTATTTCCGTATTACTGAATTTAATATGTATAATCGCTTGTATTCATGCATTTTTACATGAGAGTGCAACAGCTATTGCACCAAGATCTAAATATTTATAAAACTAGTTATAGTACGAACACACCTCATTTGCCACGTAAAATTTCCGACTTGTTTTTAGATATTTGTAATATAATACTTTATCGCACAATAGTGTATATTTTCCAACGAATTTTTAACTTGCTTTAAATAAGTTATTTAAACTAAGAATGTTTTTACTAACCATTATTACTCACGAAATTTGTCGTTCAAGCTTTATTTTTTAGGAAGATTTCGTATGAAATACTACCTATTACATTCACCCCTGTGTTGGAATTTTTGGAAAAATTTTGCAGATCTACACCGATCATGACCCCTAGAACCCAAAACCACCATCTGTAAAAAACTTTATATATACAGTCGTCTCTCTGTTTAACGTCGCTCTACTTAACGACAATCTCTACTTAAGGACGATTTTTTTTCTGTCCCGGCTCCTTTAAGTAAAAAAATCTCTATTTAAAGACGAAATTGTTTCTATTTAAGGACGATTTTCACGTATTTTTCAGGTATATTTCGTATATACCAGGACTTACAAATGTGTCAATTCATTTTTTACCGCTAGTTATACAAGTACGTTGCAGCCATTAGGCCTGGGAATCATTTGTAGTGTGAAAGCATATTACAAAAAATCCTTAATTAGGAAATTATTAAATAATTTTGCTGACAAAAATGAAATTAAAAAATTTCCAATTTTGGGAGTCATGCACATGATTACATCAGCCTCGAAAGAAGTTTCTTCTTTCACAATTGAAAACTGCTTTCGGGCATCTGGAATTGCCATTCAAGATCAAATGGATATAATAGATGCACAACTCGACACAGAAGATATCACCACCGAAGAATGGAAAAGTCTTGTTGGTGATGAAGATGTTTCAGTAAAAGATACTATCGATTATGACGAAGATTTTTAACGACCAACTTCAAAAATTTAGTGCAAATTTATGAAGACATCACAAATGAAAATTCAACTTCAGATGCAGAAGATGCTGATGATGCTGATGATACAGAAAGCGAGACACCACCTCCTTCTTACTGAGATGCAAATTCTACGCTGGATATTCTTCGGAAGTACATTGTTTCATTAAATATGGAAGATGACTCATTCAACCTTCTTGAAAATCTTGAAGCAAGGGCACTAAAAACTAGACCACCATTGAAACAATCTACACTTTTTGATTTTTTAAAAATTTAATGTGTTTAATTAAATGTATTATAAATATTTTTATTGTACCATAAGTAACATTGTATGAAGCATAATTAATGCAATTTGTATTTGTGCAATAGAAATATGAATTATTATATTCGTTATCCGTATCAATAAAATAACAAGAAAGAAAGAAAACATAAAATAAATTTAAATAAATAAAACAGTTCTAAACACGCCAAGGGAGAAAGGTTGAGAAAGGTAGTGACAGTCTTAAGCCTGTAATGCGTGAAGGGAAATGTTTTTCAAATATTATTTTTCCACAAATTCTGTTTAAGGACGATCTCTATTTAAGGACGATTTTTCGAGGTTTCTTGAAAGTCGTTAAACAGAGAGTCAACTGTATATATATATATATATATATATATATATATATATATATATATATATATATATACATACATATATCACTTTCTTCTGGACACGATAACTTCCACAATTTTGCACAAATCTCTTCCAAACTGATACATAAAATCAAGGGCATAAAATCTCGGTCAATTTCGTTAATGGGCAAAATCGGACAAAGGGGATGGAAATAAGAAGGGGGTTTTGTGAAAACCAAAAAAACCCAATAACTTCTTAATTTTTGTACATATCAAATCAGTTTAAAGTTTTTATTACTTCTAAAAATAGGGCCAAAAATTTATGTATCACAGGTTTTTGATCAAATCAAAAATGGGCTCAAGGGGCGCAAAAATACGATTTTTGGAAGAAAAAAATTCATAACTTCGTCAATTCTCAAGATATCAAATTAAATTAATTTTATTATAAATCTCCTTAATATTATCTACAACTTTTATATTCACAAGTTTTTGATAGGACCAAATCGTACCGCAAAAACAAAAATTAAAAACGAAAACAAAAAGGGGGGGTTGAAGAAGAAAAAATCCATAACTCCGTCAATTTACAAGATTCCCATGAATTTAGCATATATCTTCTTAATATTGTCTACAACATTTATACAGACAAGTTTTTGATAGGATCAGTTCTTACAGCAAAAACAAATTGAAAATACATAGCGGTTGAAGAAAAAAATCATCTTATTAAGGGTGTATTCAAATCCAAACTACTTATTTTCTGACTCATTTTTAAATTCATTTTTGCTCTAAAACGCATCCAATTGGTAGATTCTCTTATTCAGAAACTACATAATGTACCGTAATGATATATTTTTTGATAGAGACATAATATATTTCAAAAAATGATGTCAAAGTGGGCATTTTGAACAGAAATTTCCCGAAGCGATTTTGTTAGAAACGAAAAATATTGTCCTACTGAAGAAAATAATTGTTCATAAATCAAGTTTTACTTAATTGAACGAAAAATAAAAACACAGGTCTTTTATAAATCTCTTCAAAAATCGCGTCAGCAAGTTTAATATTTTTTCTATTTAAAATGAATCCGAAAATGTGCCAGAAAATTTCGAGTTGTTGAGCGTGAAAAAATATTTTTTTTTTAATACCTCCTTAACATGATTCTTATAAAACCAGCTATTATATAAAAATGAAATAAAAACTCGTCAAAAGCAGCCAGATAAAATTGTTAAAGTGGATAAATCCCTAATCATGATTTCGTTTTTGTTGGTGAAATTAGCATACTTAACTTCGAAATCTACCTCCGCCTGTAGGCCGGGCCGGCAGGAATTTTTTTATTTTATAAAAAGAGCTTTATAACCATAACATAAATACTGTACTTCAATTTCGTCAAAATAAACAAACTTTTATGAAATGGTAAGATCTATGAAAAGCTTTTCCAAAAAACGATTTATATTGGTTAATTAAACTTAATAGTATAGTTAAGTATTGCATAACTATTACTTTTATGAAAGAAACTATATGAAAGAAAAATTCTTCCCAGTATAGCTGGATATGATGAAGCTTCAGATGAATTGTGAACACAATACTTCAATTCATCTACATGAGTTTCATTTTTATCATATAAATATCCAAGGTCTTCTTTTTTTCCCCAAAAAATAAAAGCAAAAATTTTTTGTGTTAAAGAATATCCTACCAACTTATTTAACCAAAAAGAACTACATCTAGTGGATATAAACATTTTGCCTAGAAAATTTTATGTAGAATATCACTGAAAATGTCTTAGCCATCTATTTCCTACATTTAAGAATTATTTGTTAAAAAATGCATCTTTTCTTTTAAGTATTTTCTCCTACATATGCACGAGTATTTAAGCTTTTATCAAATTAAAACTTATTTTCCCATCATAAATCCCCCCCCCCCCCCCCTGGTTTAAAAGGAATTTCAGATGTTTTTATTATTTTATCGCACAAAGGTTTGAATATCTAAAAGAAGTTTTTATTTTTTGAAGAAAGTATATTTTTAAATAAATGTATTTTAATGATCATACTTGCACATTAAATCATAGAGGAAAGAGATAGATGAGGATGCAGTAAGGTGACTGGAGGTGACGCCAAAATAGTAAACCTAAAATCAGCTACAGTCGGCACAAAAACAAGCCTGTTCTTTCACGAAAAAAAGAAGAAAACTTTTAGTAATGGAGTTTTCAATTCATAATACAATGAAATGCTGGTTTAGAATACTTAAAAATAAGCAGATCACTTTCATTTAGAGAAAAAATGCACGGCTGATGTCAGAGAATTCGGTCCCTGTTCCAGGTGCTTTTTTGTTTGAGCCGAGTGAGTGCATTTAAATTTCAGAGATAACGCGCATCATATTACAAACCGTTTTTACGGCGTACTGTATCTCCATCTATCTCTTTCCTCCATGACATTAAATGCAATTACGCATTTTTTGTTATAAATACGAGGGTGACCAATGTCAGACGGGCGTCTTTTTTGCTGCTTTTTTACTTAAGTATTATCCATTCACAATGGTATAGCATTGTGAGCAGATAAGTATGCGCAAAATAAAAGAAAAAAAATTATTGCTCCGATATGTAAATTTGAACTCTTTTATGTCCGCAGACGATAATTTGCGGCAACAATTGCAATTTAGCTATCGTTGAATAAATTTTGGAAAGAGAAAATGGAGCTGACGCGAGAGCATTATCGAACTATGATTTTCTATGATTTTAAATTGGGACTAAATAAAGAAGAATGGACTTCAACGTCTATAATTAGCATATGGAAATGAAGTTCCATTTCGTGCTACTGTATTCAGGCTGTTTACAGAATTTAGAAGAGGACAAAATTCTTTTTTGAATGAAGAATACACGTATGTATTATTTTTGTTATCAACATCCCTTTTCTCAACTATTGTGTAGCGTACAAAGATGAACGCGTTATCATTGAATAGAATTTGTTGCCCACATCTGACACCGCATATTGAATTTAAGTAATATGTAGCGTACAACGATGAATGCGGTATCACTGGATAGGATTTTTGCCCGCAGGCATTGCATATTGAATTTTCATATAATTTGAGGTTAAGATGTTTGATTAAAAACGTATGAAAAAATAAACTCAAAGATTGCAGTGCGAAAGCCTCGCACAGATCTAATGGTGAATATGTATTGAAGTTATAGGGGAAAGCAGGGTAATGCCGCTCACTTAAGGGCAAACATGAATAGCTAGCCAAATTTACACAAAAAATCGATATTTTATTAACGCAGTGTAAGTCCAAAGCATAAGGAACAGTTTTCAATCAACTAATTTGCATAATAGTTTTAGGATTTTTTTATCGTTTTATTTAATTAACCGTCGATGAGCGGTAATGCCCGACATGGTAGGGTAATGGCGCTCAAAATTTGAATACAACATTTAAGTACGAGATAGGTCACATAGGGTAGGTGTCCCAGTAATGAACACCCTTCTAGTAATGGACGCCATTTTGATGTTTTTGATTCATAAAAAAAAATAACTAATAAATATGTAGCTTTAATTATTTTTTTTATAATTCCCTCTTGCATGTTTTATAAAACTGGGCTATTGTTGACACTTTTAATCAAACCAGTTAGGAAGCAGAAAATAATGTTTCAAAGTTTCGCTGTTTTTCTGTGAAAATCTTAATGAAGAGCTGGCTTCGTTTAATTAATTTATATATTATTTATTTATTTTGCAAAATTTGAATGTTTTTGTTTGAGTAGCAATAGAAAACTTAGAATTTTATATACTAATGCCCATTTACAAAATTTCGTTTATTTTTAAGGTTTTAAGAGGGGTGTCCATTACTGGGATGGTTAATTAGTCATTTTCCAGTAATGAACACCCCATGTAGACATTGCTAAAAATGCAATTTCAGTAATGTTCATAGTGCATAAAATATTTTGACTTAACTGCAAACCTAAATAATCAAATTTAATTTTTTAATTATACTTAATACTTACCAAAATGTAATAACACCAAAACTTTTATAAATAGCTGCTTTTAACCTTTTAAGTTATTTTATGTGATTAATAAAATTTCAATATTTTATTCATTTTTTTATGTATATGTACGTTGCATATTTTATAATCTGGCAATCAAACCAGCCAGGAAGCAGAAAATATTGTTTAAGAGCACAGTCAAAGAGGGGCTCATAGGGCTTAATCCCTCTCCGTTTAAATAAAAACAATTAAGTTACAGAAATTATTAAAAATCTATTTTATGTCTTAAATGTTTCCTTATTCTGCTCTGACAAAAAAAAAATAATAATAATGAAAGTTATAGGTAATATTCACGAAACTAGTAAATCTGCAGATCAGTGGCCTCAAACATCAGTTCTTCAGTTTTATTTTGAAATTATTTTATTTAGTATTTAAAATATTCAACTCACAATATCATTTCTTTCATATTTGTAATATTAATTACTATAAATGATATATAAAGTAGTCTCTGGAAGATTAATTGTTAAAAATAATGAGACAAAACTAAACACTAATATTCCAAAACTTTTTTTTTATTACCTTTTAAATCCCTCACTGTTTCAATAATTTGATAGTTGTAATTGCCTGATATTTAGTATTTTAAACTATCCATCTAAAATAATTAAAACATCGATCTTCTGACAATTACAATAATTGATGCAAACAGTAAATGGTTATCACAAATATTTTATTAATTACTGTATCCTAATTGTTAAATTTATTTGAAAATAACTATTTTATTTCATTAGTATGTATTTATTAAATTCTAGTTCTAAATAGTCATAAAAAACAATTATATTTATTACTTTTTATGGGGTGTCCGTTGAACAGAGGGTGCCCATTACTGGGTCAGAGGGTGTCTATTACTGGGCTTTTGAGTGTTTTGATATATTTCTGTTATTTAAAATTAAATTTTGATTCATAGTGTGAAATGAGAAATGAGACTATAAGGATGGTTAAATAGTATTGTTGATAGGTTAATATTGAAAACACTGGAATATAATAATTATAACTATTAATAAAAAAATAATTTTAAAAATTCCTTAAGGGTGGCCATTACTGGCACATCTACCCTATGTAGTTGGGTGTGCTATTCACACCGCAGCAGACTTTATGCGACCATTTTCCACATATTGTGCTGCGAAACCACGACCCACCATGCCGGAAAGGGTTAAAGAGCTAAGCATTTGTTCGGGGTTTTCATCCTGTAGCACTTCTGGATAGTGTTGCCAGTGGGCTACTTTTTTTTTTTTTTTTTTTTTTTTTTTTATTCAGTTTTAGGTAGCTTTCATTACAAAAAGCTACCTATTGCAGCCGTTCGGAGGAAAGCGATTTCAAAAAATTTTGGTATATTTTCATCGATCATGACCCCCAGACCCCGAAACCACCCTCCGTTCAAAATTGATATATATATATATATATATATATCAAAATATATATATATATATATATATATATATATATATATATCTGACCTATGTCACACTGTAACTCTCGTATTTATGAACCGATTTGGATGTAAATCGGTGTGTACATAGTATATACCAATGTCTCGACCGAGTTCGTTGGCCAGCTTCATCCGCCATTTTGTTTCAAAATGGCGGCCATTTAAAATTTTTTTAAAAATTTAAAAATTGAAATGCGGTACCAAAAAATTAAAAATGGAAAAATATTTTTTTCTTATGTATTTGACCTTTATACAAAGACTCCGGAGCAGCTTTTGTTTCGTCTATATCTTAAAAAATGGCTGAGTTATAGCATTTTGAATTTCTAGCGTGGCTGACATTTTGAAACGTCCTGAATTTTGTCACGCGATAAAAGGCGCATTTATGAACCGATTTGGATGTAACTTCGTTTATACATAGTACATACCAATGTCTCGACCGAGTTCGTTGGCCAGCTTCATCCGCCATTTTGTTTAAAAATGGCGGCCATTTAAATTTTTAAGAAAAATTTAAATTTGAAATGTGGTACGAAAAAATTGAAAATTGAAAAAATATTTTTTTCTTATGTGTTTGACCTTGATAAAAAGATTCGGGAGCAGTTTTTGTTTCGTCTATATCTAAAAAAAGGGCTGAGTTATAGCATTTTGAATTTCTATTGTAGCTGACATTTTAAAACGACCTGATTTTTGTCACGCGATAACAGGCGTATTTATGAACCGATTTGGATGTAACTTGGTCTGTACATAGTACATACCAATGTCTCGACCGAGTTCGTTGGCCAGCTTCATTCGCCATCTTGTTTCAAAAGGGTTGCCATTAAAATGTGTAATTTAAAATTTAAAATGAGGTAGTAAAAAATTGGAAAACGAAAAAGATTTTATTTTTGTGTTTGACCTTGATACAAAGATTCTGGAGCAATTTTTGTTTCTGAAAATTTGTTCTTTTGTTTATATCTTAAAAAATGGTTGAATTATAGCACTTTGAATTTCTAGCATGGCTAACACTTTGAAACGATCTTGTATTTGTCACGCGATAACACACGTATTCGCCTATTTCGATGGAAGAAAGCAAGTGGATAGTATACATCAATACCTCGACCAAGTTTGCTGGCCAGCTTCATCAGCCATCTTGCTTCAAAATGGCGGCCAATTAAAAAAATATATATATTTAAAGTGAGGTGTAAAAAAATTAGAAAGTGAAAAGGTTTCTTTCTTAAATACTTGACCTTGATATAAGGATTCAGGAGCATTTTTTGTTTGTCTTTATCTTAAAAAATGACTCAGATATAGCAGTTTCAATTTCTAATGTGGGTAACATTTTGAAAAATCTGATTTTTCCCTGTGACAGCACTCGTATATATCAACCGATTCCGATGTAAGTGAGCATGTGCACAGCAATTACTAAGGTCTCGACCAAGTTCACTGGTTAGCCTCATCCACCATGTTGTCTTAAAATGGCAGACACTTTAAGAAATCGCCGAATTTAGCAGCCAAATATAAGTTACTTTAAATAAAAGCAGCTTGTATGAAGCTGACTAATTTCGCGAAATTCTCCTTCTTAAAAATTAGTATTGAATCTCCTATATTCGGTTTCCACTAAATTGAGCTTCGTGTGTTTGAATAATATAAGTTGGCTTTTTTCAAATAAGGAATATGAAAGCTACCTCTTCCTCCCGGCACTGGCCGGAAGGACTTTTTTTTATTGTCACCACTTTTTTGGAAATCGTAAAATTCGCTTTGTTTAATGACATATTGATTAAGGCAAAAACAAGGGAAATTTTACCATTTTAAAAAGTGGTGTCAATCAAGAAATTTGAATTTAAAAAAAGTAGCACACTGGAAAAACTACTTCTGGAATTCCATATGAGCACCATTACCCTTCATAGCCATGTTGGATTGTAATGCATTATATTTGGCGTAACAACGCACTGCAAAAATAAATAAAAGCATGAATGTACAGCTAAATGTATATATTTTGTAGACATAATCAGTGAATTAACATTAGAAATGCGAATATACACTTACCTTCAAGTTAGATGTTGTAGAATTTTATAATAAAACAACTGCAAACTAATAACGTGAGGACACAAAAATACTTTCCTTCCGACGGTTACTATGTCCTTACTGGGAATCTACGATGAAGTTCGCACGTTTTCAATTCTATTCTATTTAGAGATATTTGAGTGAGCGGGATTACCTGCTGAGCGGGGTAGGGCACTACCCTACTTTCCCCTACTCGGGAAATACTTGCTTGACACATAATTTTAATTTCTTTTTTTATTGTATCATATTATAGAAGCAATCGCGATATCTTTAAAAAATACATTCATAGATGTATATACTTAGCCAGATTTTTAAAAAATATATTTATATCTGTATATCTACCCTGTATATATAAAATCCTAATGAAACGAATTTATGAAACGGAAGTATGAATCGACTGATTAAACAACTGATTATGTTTCACGGCGATTTCTGCTAAAATATGGAATACTTTGCGATGAAATTAACACCAAAAATCAATATTGATCCGCAGATTTCAAAACTGGTATTAGAATTTTTAAATTCGAATTAGTTTTCGAAATATTAATTTTTTTTCTAATTTTATATACATTTTTCTAATGATGGCAACTCAAATTTTAATCAAACATATATATATTTTTTTTATTTCAGAAAAGGTTGACATGGTAACCCGGCTATTGTTGTTTATTTGATAATAAATGCTTATTTACTTTTATTTTTTTTTATAAATTATATAAATTATTTTGTTCTATGATTATTAATTATTTTTTTGATATTTCCTTTAAAAAATTATAGAAAATAATTAAGAAATACAGTACTACTTAGTTATTCCGTCGACCAATTTCGCCAAATTATATAAATCACCAAAACACTCGCCAAATTATACAAATTGACATAATTTTTATTTTAAATAGCGAAAGAACAAATAAATTAGTATAACATTAATAAATATACGAATAAAACGTCGAAATAAAAATCACTTGATGACGTAAACACGTGTAACTTGCTTAATGTCAAGTGAATGTGACATTTACAATCAACCATTATTGGCATTTAATCTTATAGTTTGGCGATAGATTTTTGGTCGTCGGGATATCTAAGGAATACCAAAAATGCATATGTAACTGGTATTTGAAAACGAGGTTTTGGCCAAATTTTCGTAAAAAAATAAAAATCACGCCAAACCTGCGGTGCGTATCTGGCCAAATATTACAACTCGAAAAAAAATGCTAACTGGCGAGTTGAAAAAAAGCTATTGGCGAGATTTGCATCCTGCTAGAGTAACAGTACCTAGAATTCTTTGCGACCATGGCAACTTTTATGTAGTTTTATTCGAAACAAAATTTTTGATTTTTTAATCAAAATGGAAAATTTACGGTCCCATATTGGCGCTATTTTTTTCTGACGCCAATGTCATATACGGAACGGGCACATAACTGGCGCCAAAGTATCGTTTTTTGCTTGTTATGGTAAGCCGGATGTTGCTGTTTATGCTGTTGATGCGTTCCCCAAATTGGCGTCGTTAAAAAATCACGCCAGTATGGGACGTATATGACATCTTTGCCAAACTTTCATATGAACGGCGAAGGGATCAGACCGTATTTGTTTATGGCAGTTGACGACTTGAACTATTATAATATAGGTGAAATGATGGCGATAGAATAATATTAGACGAATCATCACCTGTGCCTGGCTAACATTAAAGTACCAAAATGGCACCTAGAGTATAAAAAGCGAAGTGGTCCGCCTGGAACTGTTGATGACAGTCACATGACGTAGGCTATTGTTATAGAGATTGTTTTAAAATACCGGGAGACAAAGACTCTTATACTTAATTTATTTTATTTTAATTTCTTTTCAAATGTTTAACTGATCCTCTTTAATCAAAAACGAAAACAACCACTGGATGTCTTAACAGCAACTGATTCGCCCTTAAATTTTTGCAATCAAAGGGAATTGAATGGAAACCCGCTTACAGGGAGATCTGCACAGCTTTTTTCAGTATAATTCAATCTTCCCTAATATTTTTAAAACCCATCAGATTAGCGTGTTTTAGATTCTGTGGTGTCTGAACGGGGGTTGGCGAGCGTAGCTTGAAGGGGGCAGAGCCCCCTAGTACTAATATAAATTTATAATTATGTGCCTAACTTGCGAGGCCACGTGAATTTAACTACAGAGGTATCGAGTACCACTGAAATCTTTTAACCGTTCGGTCATTTATCAAGTATATATTTTAATTTCAATGTCATCGCAGTTAAAAACAAAACTGTTAAAAATGATAGATTGACACCGTCTAATGTTTTCAGCATTACTTAAATATATTTACTAGCGGTCGTTCAAAAAGACGTCAAAACATCATCAGTGAAATGATCCATATAATTCTTTTAGCAGAATCCTTCTTTCTGTTTCCATGACATCCGAAAACGCTTATCTATGGATGTCGATTTCCATGGCAGCTATGAACAGCATGATCTTAAGGGAGGAATGAGCAAAAACCCATTTAATAGATAATGGATTTCTGAAATGTCGAAAGTTATCGAACGTTTTAAAACTAAGAGGAATTGTTCTAGAAATCTGTAATTTTAAAAGATTGTGTAGAATATTTTTCATAACAAACTATGCCACATTTTGATAAACTTTTTTTTCTGCGGTGACTTTTTACCAGGGCTGCGGAGTCGGTGAGAAAAATGGACGACTCCGACTCCGACACTTTCGCTCAAAAATGGGCCTGACTCCGACTCCTTCTCCGCAGCCTTTCTTGTAAAATAGACGACATCGACTCCGGGAATTTTAACAGATCCTACTCCGACTCTGACTCTTTCGCTCAAAAATGGGCCCGACTCCGACTCCGCAGCTCTGCCTTTCACGTCATCAAGACAATGCACGCCTTCACCGTGTCGCAACTGCACAAGCTGCTTTGGTCGATAATGGACTCACAAACTACCCTAACCCCCTCATTCGCCCTATCTACCTCCATTGGACTTTCATATTACATTGAAAATCTCACTTTGAGGACGTTTCTTTATCTCGGATATTGAGATCGTTATGAATGTTGTTAATTGTTCCAGGGGGTATAGATCAAGTCATAGTATTAGTTCAGTGCAGAGAAATTTCAGCACCGAATACATAGCTGCATTGATATATACACTATATAGCCAAAGGTGACCGGCCACTTGCGATTTTAGACGTTTTGTTAAATATCTAGAAAACTACATGAAGAATTAACTTGAAACTCCAGGTGTGTAAATAGAATAGTACAGGTCATATATTCCCGTGAGGATTTTTTCCCGAAACCCCATAGGGACCCGTCAACAAATTAAACAAGTAAGAAAAATCATGCGTACAGCATAGATTATGAAACACTTTCCAACACTCCCTGAAAGCTTTAACAAAACTTCGTTACTTAGAGAAATAATGTAAATAAGATAACTAAGTAAACATTTAAAATCTGATTTCAGTAGTTACCGCCCATAGCCAAATATGTATTACAATTCTTTTGAACAGCCCTGTATTCGATCTGTATGTTGATATATATGCTATATAATGGGAAAATTTAGTTTAGCAAGAAAATGCATAACAGGTTGAAATTCATCTTTCAGCAATTTATACTAATAGATGGAAACATACTTGAATACTTTTGTACAGCCCTGTAGTTTACCTAGTACCTTTATTACATGCAACTATTTAGCTAAAATTTAATTCAAACTAAAACACGCTTAAAACTACTGAAATTACATTTCCAGAAATTATCACCCATAGACGGCCATATATCCAACTCTTTGCATGGCCCTGTATATCATTTTACCTATATTCTACAAATATTTCTTAGTACACTAAATTCAGTTCAGCGTAAAAATGCATAACTCCTTTAAAACCCACCTTTAAGCAGTTTATGCTCATACTCAGTAACCTTTACGAATTCATTTATGTAGCTCTTTATATGAACTATAGCATTTATACGCCCTTTATAGTCTGCATAAATATAGTGAACAAGTAGGTAAGTATGATAACAGATCGCACAGAGGGTTTCGTTTAATATTCCTTTCAAAACACTTTATCCTTTTGAAAAATCTGTTAGTTCCACATTTCGCAATTAGGGGCGCACTCTATTCTAAACAAACCTCTATCCGAACGAAACGCCATTTTATATACTATCCCTAGATATATTAGTCGAGGGGATTGGGCCGATAGCACCCGAGATAAGTGGGCGTCCCTGGCGGTAAAAAGTGGAACTAAAATATGTAAGGCTATGGTGCATAATATGAAAGAATGGTCAAAGGGGTGTTGGCAAAAGTTGGAAAAGTGCTCCCAGGGTCAAAAGGCCGGAGGTTAGAAAAATTGCTTAAAATACACAACTTAGAGCCCGTAGGAGTAAACAATATAAAACTTTTTGAAAATTTTATGATTTGCCGTGTGGTCGCAGGTATTCAGCTATACGTATGCAAAAATTCATGTCTCCAACTTAATTAGGGGCTCTCTTAGAAAGAATTGCTTAAAATACATATGTGGTAGCTCAAAGGGTTAAACGTACAACTTTTTCAAGATTTTATGATTTGTCACCTGGCCTCAGGTGTTCTGCTATAAGTATGCAAAATTTCAAATCTCTAATTTAATAAGGGGCTCAATTAGAAAAAATTGCTTAAAATACGCATGTGGGAGCCCAAAGGGTTAAATGTACGGCTTTTTCAAAATTTTATGATTTGTCGTATGATATGTGGTGTTCAGCTATAAGTATGCAAAATTTCACGCCTCCAACCTAAATAGGGGCTCACTTAGAAAGAATCGTTTAAAATACACATGTGGAAGCCCAAAGGGTTAAATATACGACTTTTCAAACTTTTATGGTTTTCAATTTGATGTGAAGTGTTCAGCTATAAGTATTCAAAATTTAACGCCTCCAACCTAATTAGGGCTCAGTTAGAAAGTATTGTTTAAAATACACATGTGGGAGCCCAAATGGTTAAATGTACGACTTTTTCAAAATTTTATGATTTGTCGTTTGATGTGAGGTGTTCAGCTATAAGTACGTAAAATTTCACGCCTCCAACGTAATTAGGGGCTCACTTAGAAGGAATTGTTTAAAATACACATGTGGGAGCCCAAAGGGTTAAATGTACGACTTTTTCAAAATTTTATGATTTGTTTTATGATGTGTGGTGTTCAGCTATAAGTATGCAAAATTTCAAGTCTCCAACATGTATAGTTTCTGAGAACGGGTTCTGTGACAGACGGACAGACAGACAGACAAAGGAGGGAGACGAATAGGGTTTCGTCAGATGAACGAAACCCTGAAAAAGCGCATATCATAATTAAAAATGCATTTCGAGCAATCATTACTAATATACAGTAATTCGAATACAATATAGTATCTGAAATCTTTTCAAATACACAGTAAACAATTTTCCCTATACCATTATGAACGGAATTCTTTTGTGTGGGCCTGTAAATGAACAATAATTATTCTTTGCACCGCATATTCAACAGAATGTATATTTTAGTGGGCTTCATAAATGAATATCAATTTTACTATGTTTGAAAGAGTGTAACACCATTAAAAATCATTTGAAACGATTTTTTCCCATTGGCCGTAATGTAACGGAAAACTTTTGACTGTCCCTGTAAATGAACTAAGCATGCTATAAACTTCATTTGAAATAGGGAACGTGCTACGGTAGAGGTCACTAACATCCAAAATTTTCAGAACGATCCGTGCATATTTACGAGAGTTAGAGTGTAGACAGGCGGACAGACAAACCGAAGTTATAAACACTTTTCAACTTTGTTGGAAAGTGTTAAAAAGAACGAATAACTTTGCGATAACCCTGTAAAAACTAACGTAGCAAAGCGTTCAAACTGTAGATTATGATTAAGTGCCTTATTGTAATAAACAGAGTTCATTTTTATGAGGATAGCATGTATACTCATAGAGAAATTAAAGTTTTTATAAATGAGTCCCAAATTTTGCAATGGTTTTTGCTTATAATTTGTAGAGTTCTTAATATAAAAGAAAGTTCTTTTCAGAAAATATGACAAACAACATTGTACACAATACCTACAATCAGAATTAAAAAATAATAAAAATTGTATGAAAAATGAGCACGTTTACTAAATAATAATTCACTGCGCAGACCCGAATGTAATCAAAATATAATTTGCATAATGTGTTAGCTAAATGTACAGGGCAACTTTTGTGAAAGTCTCAAAAACATAATTTTTAAACTCTGAAAATTATCGTTGATAGAATAAGCTCAAAATCCGTTATTCCCAAAAGGAAGCAAAAAGATGTGGGGTTGTATCCAAATACAGTAGTGCGAGCAATATTGTGCATGCTGTATTGGCACTGATGAATGGATATATGGATACAGCACCTCATCTTTTTGCTTCATTTTGGGAACAACGGATTTTGAGCTTATTCTATCAACGATAATTTTCAGAATTTTCAAGCTATGTTTTTGAGACTTTTACAGAAGTTTCTCTATACATTTAGCTAGCACATTATGTACATTACATTTTGATTGCGTTCGGGCATACGCAGTGAAACATTATTTAGTAAACCTGCTCATTTTTACTATATTTTAATTCTGTTTGCAGGGTATTATGTACAATGTTGTTTGTCATATTTTTTGAAAAGAACTTTTTTTTATATTAAAAACTCTGCAAATTATAAGCAAAAAACTTGGCAAAATTTGATACCGTTTTTATGAAAACCTGAATTTCTCTCCGAGTATATTGAAAATCTCACTATCTCGAGTATATTGAAAATCTCAAGCTATCCTCGTAAAAATGAAAGCAAATTATTACAATAAGCCATTTTCTCATTTAAAAATCTCTTCTTGCGTAGAAATAGTTATTAACCCTTAAGAGGCTACTTCCGTCACGCGAAAAAATCCGCTCGCTAATGCTAATCCTATGGAAGAAATTTATAAAAATATCTCGCTTGCATTTCAATATTTTTAAACGATTTTTAGGGTTCCGTACTTAAAAAGTAAAAACGGAACGTGGAAAGTTCAAATTGGGGGAAGTAATACAGACTATCGACCCGCATATTTACAGATTATTAAATATTCACAAATATAGTTATGAAAAATGTAAAAGGACTAAATAAGTTACTTAAAAAAAAAATCCTTTTTTTGTAAATCGCGTGGGGTCTCTAATCTACTGAAACTAAAATTGTGAAAAAATTAGATGCAGTAGACGTTATTTTAAACCTTACAGGAAAACTATAGCGATTACCCTAGGTCACATAGTTTTGTTTAGGAAAAGCGCATTTTTCCGTTACACACAAATTTCGATTTGCAAACATTCAGCTAAGGTGTTGAGTAGCGCTGGAGGTACCTATCGTAGCAGAAGTATAAAAGCGTGGTTGATAATTATTTTCGAGAAAAAAATCGTCGGTAATTATAGATATTGTACATATTAACCCTTAAAGACTCGGACTGTTTGGTCATACATAATGACAGAGACAGCGTACTCTATGTACCATAGCCGTTTAAAGCCTAGATAACAACTTTTAATGATATATTTTGTGTAATGCAATACCCAGTAAGAGTGTAAAAGCAATAAACACCAAATTGTTAAATACAGACAAATTTAATTAGAATTAATCCCATAATTACTACGGGATTCGCGACTAATTTGCATTGAGTGGATCTCCCGCAATACACCTTCCGTGTCTTTAAAAGTTCATTAAAAACCTATCTGGAAAAACGCGGCATGAACCAAGGTGGCATTGCAACTTTGCGACCTCTAAAATCGCGCATAGCACAATGCCAATTTTAAACTTTGGAGGGTTTTGTTTTAGCTACACTGTAAAAAGAAAACATTATTACTACGCTGAATTTAGTTTTATGAAATGCCAAATGAAGTTTAAATATGCACTATTTTTATTGTCAGTACCGAATTAAGTTCCTCATAAACAGATTAGGATAAGATTAAAAAAAGAGTTATGCAGAATAGAAATATTTGATATTATTTAGGCTTCCTATCCCTTTGAACTTTTATGGTATACCCATTCATACTTTTCTAGTATATACAGCTATACCCAACCCTACGTTGTATAGTTTTTTTTACAAAGTCTTATTATTCTTTTAGCAACATTTTTTTAATAATACAGTTCATATATTTATTGTATGGAACCCTCTGAGCGCGAGTAATACTCGCACTTGACCGTTTATTACTTTCTTCTATCTTTACAAGAAGAAAGTATTGGATTCATGAAAATTTTCGAATTCCGGTTTTCGACGGATTTACACGTTTTAGAGGTCAGAGAACCCGAAAAACATGTTTTTACAAAATGTCTGTCTGTGAGTCTGTCTGTCTGTCTGTCTGTCCGTCTGCCTGTGTGTCTGTTTGTGACAGTAGAGATCGACCACGCGGCATGAACCAAGGTGGAAGTATAAATATAAATATATAAGTTCAAAACAATAAATGAAGAGTGTCTCATTTGAGCCCATATAGCTCAAATCACTGTAAATGCCACAAAAAAAAAAATAAATAAATAAATAAATAAATAAAATAAAAACGGAAAATTTTCTATAATTTACCGGGAAAATGTTCCGTTAAAATACGGAAATAGTACTGGCGTCTCGATTGCCAGTAGTATTTTTTAAATATATAATTGGCGCAAAATTTTGTCGAGTCATTACCAATTTTATGAAAATCGGATGCATAGTTTAATTACAGGGACAGTCAAAAGTTTTCCGTTGTATTACGGCCAATAGGAAAAAAAATATTGTAAGTGCATTTTAATGATGTTACAGTTAATGTACAGTAATGATGTTACAGAACGAAAACAAAACTTTTGTTTTGTTTTCGTTTTTGGGCTAAAATATGAGTTTCGCCGAAAATTCGGCCGGACCGAAACTATCTGTATTACAAAAATCTCGTTTCTTCCTTCGGAAATTTTCAACATTACTGTAAAAAATAAGTTGGAAATTGCTCGTCAAACGTGGCAAATGAGGTGCGTTCGTACTATAACTAGTTTTATAAATATTTTTTGCACCGCTTATTGTACTGAATGTATATTTTAGTGCACTTCATAAGTGCATATCAATTTCATTCTGTTCGAAAGACTGTAACATCATTAAAATGCACTTACAATATTTTTTTCCTATTGGCCGTAATATAACGGAAAACTTTTGACTGTCCCTGTAATTAAACTATGCATCCGATTTTCATAAAATTGGTAATGACTCGACAAAATTTTGCGCCAATTATATATTTAAAAAATACTACTGGCAATCGGGACGCCAGTACTATTTCCGTATTTTAACGGAACATTTTCCCGGTAAATTACAGAAAATTTTCCGTTTTTAATTTTTTTATTTATTTATTTATTTATTTTTTTTTTTTCTGGCATTTACAGTGATTTGAGCTATATGGGCTCAAATGAGACACTCTTCATTTATTGTTTTGAACTTATATATTTATATTTATCAGTCATGACTGACACGTGAGTGCAAATTATAAAACAAGAAATGTTTATATGACTAAACTTTGGAGATTTTTTCACGTGCTCATTAAAAGATGCAGAGTTCACAGTAATAGAAAATTTTTAGTTTGAAACCGCAGAACTGTTTCGAATACTCTTTAAGAAAATTCTAGTATAACAGATGATCATTTACAAAAATTATTATAAAAGATAAATCGAGGTACCTATGCCTAAAACATTTTTTAATTAGATGTAATTCGTATAATTAGAAAATCATTTTATGTCGTTAATGAATTAATTACATTTTGTGATATATGAAAATAAAATATTTGGGTCAGAGGCACAGAGAGCCAACTTGGACGACACGTATGATTGTATGTATAATTAATTAATGATTATGTATATTTATGTATGTATCAATTACTCAGGAGAAAAAAAAATTGGGCACTTTTGCTTTCGTTTTTGGCCGATTACGAAGACTGCCGAAATTCGGTTTCTGTATCGGTTGCGGTCTTAAAAACCTGTTTCCATCGATCCTTAGTAGAAAGATAATTCCAGTAATTCTGAAAAAGGAATTCAGGCAGAACGAGAGAGTAGGCAAGGGATATCCGACGGTTTCTCTATGTTAATAACATTGACCGTGCTAAGGCTTAAGAAATAGATAGAATATTTCTTTTTTTTTTTTGTCCCATCAAAGACAATTCATTTCCATTTCAAACTGATTTTTAGATAATTGTAAAGCACTTTAATCCTTTAATTCCCATAATATAATGCGTTCTAGAAATTACGTAGTTCAGAGAATCTGACTTAACACCAGAAAGTTTCAATGGTTAATTTCGCTTCATTAAAATACGGAATGTCTGTTATTAATTAAAGCAAATATTGCTTTTTTTAATTTTCTGGTGTGAATTAGGTATATAGGAATAAAAAAGATCTATTAAATTCAAAACACTCTTGTTTGCATATATGCAAAGTTGCGCACTAAAATGTTAAGAAACTTTGACTGTATTATTTTTTTAATAGCATCTGAAGGTTTCTTTTCTTCTTTATTTGTTAATAAATAAATTTATCCTTTTGAGCCCGAGCCCGAAGACTGGTATAAAAATTGAACCCGATCTTGTTTCGGCTCTAGACTCGGGCTGGGCGCGTCTAATAGAGGGTGAATGTGGAAAGCTGCAAATGAGGAAAGTTTTGAATGTTTTTAATACTTAAAAAATCGCTATTCGAAATCGTTATAAACGTAACTGGTTTGTTTTCCCTGTTAACAATGCTTTCCTTCTGAAAGAAATGGTATTATGCCCTAAAAATTTACTATTGACTTCCTGGAAGTTTTATTTACTAATTTGCCATTTTTACATTTTTCTGACTGTGTCAATTTAACAGTGAGTATGCTTTTTACCGCAATGTCTACTCAAATGTATAATTCTGTAATATGCGTATATTATTTATTTTATTTATATATATATATATATATTAGGGTGGTCCTTAAAAAATTAACTTTTAAAAATTTCTATGGGGCACCCTCCTATTTTGTTCTATGTATAAAATAAAGACCTCCACAAAAATTTCAAAATTTTAAAACATTTTTTAGGGGTCGCTACCAAGGTTTGAATTTTTTTTTTTAAATAAAAATTGACATATTTTGTAATCTAAAAATATATTATTAATACAAATCCATAGTCATTGCCAAATGGAATATGGTATGATATTAGGCTTTAAAGACTGTCTTTTGTTTCAAGTTTCAATATATTTACACAACCTATTGTCCGAACACAGTCAGGAGTATTTCATGTCTACACTCTATTTCACCTGAACTTGGCCCCATTGTGAAAGGTAGAGAATCTAACATTCCGCCTTGAAAAATAGTTCTCCGTTATTGTTTAATCTTAAATAGCTAAAATGCATAAAAATTTATAAGATAATGTTTATAAATTATAGAATTTGACTTTTTGATATTCGTAAAATGTCGTACTTAATGGACATATTCGTATCTGAAGACGAGCAAGCAGAGGCCAAAACTTAAAAAAAGAGTTTTTGGAAAGCGTTCTTTTGACTGTTCACTGGGATTGCAAAATTTTAGAAGACATTTCAGGATCTGAAACTATAGACAGATTACCCATTATTGTTTCAGGTAAAGGTGTTGACCAGTTACTTCTTGTTCCAAAACTTCAATCAAAATAGTTCAAGAGGCAATAGCTTCTGCTGGTAACGTAATATTGGAGTCGTGGGGCACCGAGCAAGTAAAATGTATGATTTTTGATATAGCCTTTGTTAATACCGGATTATCAAGAAAAGTTTGTGTTTTTCTGGAGCAAAATATGAATAAAGAAATGATTTGGATTGCCATCATCATATCCTTGAAATACTGTTTTTGTTCTTTAGCTTTTGAATGAAGTTTATTGTATTCCTCCATGAGTGCTATATAACTTTCGGCTACATCATTAACAAAGTTTGACTGAAGTCGCTAGTGCCTTACATGTCTTGTAAGATTAATTTTTATTCCTATTAGCTGCATCTGTTTCAAAAAAGTCTAAAGGTAAATCCATAATTAAAAAAAAAACAGAGTGCTGTTTGTTAGAAAATCTTGCAAGCTATTTTGGAGAATGACATCAGGATCAGCCCGTGTACGTTTCAAAGGTTCATAGTTTTCGTCATTTTTCAAAGCATGCACCATTTTTCTTTTATTTTCAAAAAAGAAATTATCATCGAAAAATGCAAAAGCAACTAGTTCTGTGAAGTACAGAAATGTCCTAGGAATTTCTTCAAAGCGCACAAAGAAATTATTTCATTTACATTTTCGTCTTTTTTCAAGTTCTTCGGGAGCAATAAATCATTGGGCCTGATACCAGTGTGAATGTAGATTTTCACAACAAACGAGAAAACTTGACGAACTCCAGATTTTTTCTACTTAGAAAGTTTAAACTGATCTCTAAATAAATAAATCTTGAGCAAGTACATCACCTTTATAATTCATGGAGCCCAATGCAATCCCCACCTGAAGCTCTAATGTAAACACCTCTTTCGGGTACTGCTCCTTAGAAAATGATACAGGGTCTATCGGTTCCTTGTAATCGTCCATTGGTTGAAAATCTCTAAGATGATTTTGAGCAAATTCTGTAATTTCGGAAGCATTAAGTGTTATTTTTTTATTGATTAAATTGTCAGTTATGAGAGTCTGAAATATGCCATAATCGATAGACATCCACGAAATTTTAAATTGTTGAAATAATGGTATGTCCGGTCCGCTTGAAACTCCAAGAGACTTAATAACAACTTCCTCAAGCATAATTTAAAGGATGGGATGATTGCAAGCCAAACCATTTCTTTGTTCATATTCTAATCCAGAACAGCTCCAGCTGCTCCTGATAAACAGGTATCAACAAAGGTTATATCAAAAGTCGTACATTTTACTTGCTTATAATCTCCACAACTCCAATGTTTCGTTAACAGCAGGAGCTATTGCCTCAATTGTTCCTGATTGAAATTGTGGAACAGCTATTTAAATGGTCAGTACCTTTACGTGAAACAATAATGGTTAATGTGTCTACAGTTTCAGATCCTGAAATGTCTTCTAAAATTTTGCAATCCCAGTGAACAGTCAAAGGAAAGCTTTCCGAAAACTTTTTTTTTAAGTTTTGGTGCTCTGATACGAATGATAGGATACTCTTCGATACGATACTCTTTGATACAAATATGGCCATTTAGTATGATATTTTACGAATAAAAAAAAATTAAAATCTATAATTAATAAACATTATCTTATAAATTGCTACGTATTTTAGATATTTAAGATTAAAAAATAACGGAGAACTATTTTTCAAGGCGGAATGTTAGATTCTCTACCTTTCACAATGGGGCCAAGTTCAGGTGAAATAGTGTGTAGACATGAAATACTCCTGACTGTGTTCGGCTAATAGGTTGTGTAAATATATTGAAACTTGAAACAAAAGACAGTCTTTACAGCCTAATATCACACCATGATTCCATTTGGCAATGACTATGGATTTGTTTTAATAATATATTATTAGATTACAAAATATGTCAATTTTTAATTTTTTTAAAAATTTCAAACCTTGGTAGCGAATCCTAAAAATTGTTTTAAAATTTTGAAATTTTTGTGGAGGTCTTTATTTTATACATAGAACAAAATAGGAGGGTGCCCCGTAGAAAATTTTAAATTTAATTTTTTAAGGACCACTCTAATATATATATATATATATATATATATATATCACTGTGAAGTCAAGCCAGTAATTAAACCAGCCATGATTAGGAGAAACCTAAACGATGAACCTGAATTAATGAACTTTAACCTGCACCTTAACGCTTTTCATACTACTAACTCTTAACTTTCTCTTTCGATAAAAATAACTTCTTATAGCAGCAGTCTAATAAGGGGTATTAGAGATGATTTGTTACAAAAGTAAGAAAAATGCAATTATTTCTCTAGTGTGTAGATTTCTATCTTATTACTTAAGTAAGTAGTTTTTTGAACTTATATTAATCCTCACATTCACATAAGCTGTGACTGCTGCCTGATTTACTGAAATTTCCATTGCCAACATATTACTATAGCTAGAAGTTTTTATACTACCAGTAAATTAACTTAGTTTGGCATATAAATTCCAATAAATTTATTTTATATTTAATAGATTTAGCAAACATAAAAATGTTTGCTAAATCTATTAAATATGAAAAAAATAATTAAAAAAATTATTATTAAATGTATATCTACCCTATATATATAAAATCCTAATGAAACGAATTTATGAAACGACTTTATGAAACAATTTTATGAAACGGCTTATTAAACGACTGATTTAGTTTCACGGCGATTTCACCTAAAATATGGAATATTATGGGGTGAAATTAACACCAACAAATCCGCATTGATTCGCAGATCTCAAAACTGGTAATAGAATTTAAACTTTGAATTAGTTTTCAAAATATTAATTTTTTTTAATTACATTTCCGTATTAACAATTTGTAATGGAAACAAAATTACTCCAATTTTTTAAAGGCGAGAACAGGAAAATCTATTTATTAGATTTCTTCTTTTTCGTCAGTTTCAAATTGATAATTGAACTAATATATTTAATTTCAATTGATAGTGAAACAATAGTGAGATTAAATTATGTTTTAGAGGAAAATTTTAAAAAAAATTCACATTTCGATCATCCGAAATCAATTTATTTTAGAAAACAAAAATCGTCTGGCAATCTCAAATTCCATAGGCGGAAAAAAAGGTTTTCTTTTCAATTTTAAAGAGAAAATGACATCAATAATCTTAAAAAAAGAAAGAAAATTTTAAAATAAGAATTTAATCATCACACGTTAAAAGCAGAAAATAAGGAAAGTTACGTCAAAATCTTTGCACATAAAAATTAACTTATTTACACATAAAAATTAACAAAGTACGAAAACTTGAAAATATTAAAATTATCACACGCGAAAGGCATTTAAAGGTAATAATTACTCCATTTGTAAAACGCCCAAACATTAAATATCGTAAGATTAAAGTGCCTAAAATAATTGCCGAAACGTCAGTGAAGGCTTACTGTGGAGACACGAAAAGTTTTGGTTTCTGTTAGTCTGTCTGTCTGTCCCGCAATAACTGCCGCAAAAAGCATCCGATCGGCTTGAAATTCACTGGGCATATTGATGAGGTACCCGGACTTAGCTGTATAGTTTTTGGTTAAATTTGGTTCATTCGTTCGGGAAATATGGAACATTTTATTTTGCTCTATAATGCTTTTCAATGGCAAGTCAGACGATTTTCAGATTTTCATTTGTTGAAAGAAATGGCTCATATGAAAAATGGATTTAAATGGTAAATTTTTGATGCTGAAATTTTTAAATAACATTATTAAATTATTCCAATAAATTATGTCAATATCTTTGCGAGATTTTTTTAATTAGGTTTATAATATTGGGGGGAATTTTATGCATGTTTTCCAATAATATAAAGGATTTTGTTTTATCAATTTGACATAATGCATATTTCATTTTTTTCCTTTTCTTTCTCTGTTGCCTAGCAACGTATTTGGTCCTAATAATATTAGTATAATTGCGTGTATAATGCTTGAGTAAAGCCAACGTCAAAACAGATGAATTAATGCATTTGTATCTTTGCATATAGAAGGATTTTAGCCCAGAAATAAAAATAGGCAATATTTCTTTTATTTTATTTATTTTATTGAAATATTTTGCTTAAAAATACAAAAGTTAATTATTTTCAATTTTATTATAATTTTATTTTTTTATTCAAGTTCATTGTTTTTATTATAATAACGTAACATTTTCCCATAACATTTACCAATATTTCTTTAATTGTTGCCAAGAAAATCAAAACCCGGAATAATATTTTCTTTTAAACAATTTTCAATTGAAATGTTTTGTCGTGAAACAGGAAAATGAAAAATAAAATTAAGAATAGAAAAATTAATATGGCGGCATATTGGAAATAAAAAGAAAACTCTCGAGTATTTCTTAATATAACAAGATGAAAAGTTTTGAGTAAGTACGCATAGCAGGTGAATTAGACGTCATTTATCGAAAACAAAGATGCTGGAATAAAAAGATCTTGGGTAAAATAAAATTAACTATTATTCACGGAGGAAAGAGATAGATGGAGATGCAGTATGCCGTAAAAACAGTTTGCAATACGATGTGCGTTATCGCTCAGATTTAAATGCCCTCATTCGGCCCAAACAAAACAAGCACGTGGAACAGGGACCAAATTCTTTGACTTCATCCGTTTTTTTTTTGTTTTTTTTTTTTTAAGCACGTCGTTGTGTTGTGCCGAATGTAGCAGATTTTAGGGTTACGTTTTTGGCGTCACTTCAAGATTTATTGTCTGTGTACGGTTAACATGAATATTTTATTTAAAATTTAAATTTTATTAATTTATAAAAAAAAACTTATGCTTAGCCTTATAAATCACAGCGTAAAAAAAATCTAAGATATACTGTAACCATCCGCACAATCAATAAAAAATTACGAATGTAAATTTAAATAGACTACGGGGGGTTCAGGGGGGCAGAGCCCCCCTGAAGAAATGCAATTTTTGATTTAAAAAGTTACCAGAATAAGTAGCTCATCAGAATTTCAGAACATCAATGTACAACCACTTGTTTAACACTTTTAATTTCTGAAACTTTACGAAGTATCTTGTATGCTCATAAATATTTATGTAATTTGAAAACTTTAAAAAGCGATCTGTAGGAAGTTGAATATTATGCAATGAGTGTTAAAAAACAATGACGTGCAAAGATGACGTTGAGGCTCCTGATCTGCAGATTTACTAGTTAAATTGTTACTAGTGAAAAACTAATAGTGAATATTAGGATATACTTAAAAAGCTCAAACAATATTTCCAAATGCTTTTAAGTTAAATAATATATGTAACCCGTCAATCTTAAAACAGAAAAAAATTAAAATAAATTATCACATGAGACATGCATTTCATAGGGAAAATTAAGTCATTGCTGAAACGTCAGTGAAGGCTTACTATGGAGACACGAAATGTGTTGGTTTCTGTTAGTCTGTCTGTTCCGCGATAACTGCCGTAAAAAACATCCGATTAGCTTGCAATTGAGTGGGCATATTCTTGATATACCCGTACATAGCTGTATAGTTTTTGGTTAAATTTGGTTCATTCGTTCGAAAAATGTGGAAGATTTTATTTTGCTCCATAATGCTTTTCTACGGCAAGTCAGACGATTTTCAAATTTCCATTTGTTAAAAGAAAATGGCACGTTTGATTAATGGATTTAAATGTTAAGTTATGGATACAAAAATTTCCAAATAAAGGTTTTAAATCATTCCTATTATTTTGAGTTTTTGTGAATATATTCGTCAGATATTTTAATTTACGTGTATAATTTTTTGTGGAACTTTATACATGTATTCTAATAATATAAAGCATTTTTTAAATTAATTTTTTTTATTTTACACGATACATATTTCATTATTTTTTTCTTTTCCTTTTTACCGTTGCCTAGCGACTGTTATTCGTAGCCTATCATTGCGTCAAATATGAATGAAATTAGTAAAATACGTTAATTTGAATGTAGGTACTATTAAAAATCTGTCACAAAAAATATTTTATAGCGCCAAATCGATGCAATTTATACAATTAACAGTGAGCACGATAATGAATGGTTTTCCAGTATATTTATAGATCTCCAGACAGGGGCGGACTGGCCCACCCCGCTACCCCGCGATCGCGGGGTGGACCAAAAAAATAGTAATTTTCTTTAGTTTTTTTTTTTTTTTTTTTTTTTTTTTTTTTTTTTTTTTCAATAAAACTAAAAAACAAAGAAATATGAAACTCAAATTTTCTTTTTCTTTTTTTTTTCGTGAAGCTTTTCTATTTTATTTATTCATTTATTTATTTATTTATTGGTAGGGTAAGTTCCCCTAACTTCTCCTTTACCTCTCCCATAAACAATCTTTGGAAATCTGTGCAAATTACTCATTTTGTATAGAAGCCGAAAGATGGGGATAAAGTAAAAAACACATATAGTCAGTGAAGGGGAGGAAGTTATTCGGTGGTTTGGGTCTTGGGTCTGCCTGCGGATATTTGAGTAGTAGCAAAAAGATAGGCAAGGATTAGCTTATATAGATAGCTAAGAATGATCTACAGATCAAGGATCTTGGGAGGCACAGATTACCTTATAGAGAAAAAGGAGAGGAGGCAGCGGCAGACTTGAATAATACAGCCATTAAACACATCAATTTTTTAGAAATGGCCATGATGCTATGTAAATATGATAAAATTTTGCAAGGTTATGTAGCACAGGCTATCAAGAGAAGAAAGTATGAAGAAGGCTATAATAAAGCAGAAAGAAGAACAAGTGGGTAAGTGTGATCCCAGATTGCACAGAGGGTTTCGTTTAATATTCCTTTCAAAACACTTTATCCTTTTGAAATATCTGTTAGTTCCACATTTCGTAACCAGGGGCGCACTCCATTGTAAACAAACCTCTATCCGAACGGAACTCCGTCCTACATACTATCCGTAGATATATTAGTCGGGGGGGTTGGGCCCATAGCACCCGAGATAAGTAGACGCCCCTAGCGGTAAAAAGTGGAATTAAAATATGTAAGGCTATGGTGCATAATATGAAAGAATGGCCAAAGGGGTGTCGGCAAAAGTTGGAAAAGTGCTCCCCGGGTGAAATGGGCGGAGGTTAGAAAAATTGCTTAAAATACACAAGTTAGAGCCCGTAGGAGTAAATAATATAAGACTTTTTCAAATTTTTCATGATTTGTCGTGTGGTCTGAGGTATTCAGCTATACGTATGCAAAAATTCATGTCTCCAACTTAATTAGGGGCTCTCTTAAAAAGAATTGCTTAAAATACATATGTGGTAGCTCAAAGGGTTAAACGTAAGACTTTTTCAAGATTTTATGATTTGTCGCCTGGCCTCAGAAGTTCTGCTATAAGTATGCAAAATTTCAAATCTCCAATTTAATAAGGGGCTCAATTAGAAAGAATTGCTTAAAATACGCATGTCGGAGCCCAAAGGGTTAAATGTACGACTTTTTCAAAATTTTATGATTTGTCGTATGATGTGTGGTGTTCAGCTATAAGTATGCAAAAATTTCACGCCTCCAACCTAAATAGGGCTCACTTAGAAAGAATTGATTAAAATACACATGTGGAAGCCCACAAGGTTACATGTAAGAGTTTTTCAAAATATTATGCTTTGTCGTTTGATGTGAGGTATTCCGCAATAAGTATGCAAAATTTCACGCCTCCAACCTAATTAGAGGCACACTTAGAAAGAATTGTTTAAAATACACATGTGAGAGCCCAATGGGTTAAATGTACGACTTTTTCAAAATTTTATGGTTTGTCATTTGATGCGAGGTGTTCAGCTATAAGTATGCCAAATTTCACGCCTCCAACCTAATTAGGGACTCACTTAGAAAGAATTGTTTAAAATACACATGTGAGAGCCCAAAGGGTTAAATGTACGACTTTTTCAAAATTTTATAGTTTGTCGTTTGATGTGAGGTGTGTTCAGCTATAAGTATGCAAAATTTCACACCTCCAACCTGATTAGGGTCTCACTTAGAAAGGATTGTTTAAAATACACATGTGGGACACCAAAGGGTTAAATTTGCAACTTTTTCAAAATTTTATGATTGGTCGTTTGATGTGAGGTGTTCAGGTATAAGTATGCAAAATTTCACGCCTCCAGCCTAATTAGGGGCTCACTTAGAAAGGATTGTTTAAAATACACATGTGGGACACCAAAGGGTTAAATTTGCAACTTTTTCAAAATTTTATGATTTGTCGTTTGATGCAAAGTGTCTAGCTATAAGTATGCAAAATTTCACGCCTTCAACCTAATTAGGGGCTCACTTAGAAAGAATTGTTTAAAATATACATGTGGGAACCCAAAGGGTTAAATGTACGACTTTTTCAAAATTTTATGATTTGTCGTATGATGTGTGGTGTTCAGCTATAAGTATGCAAAATTTCAAGTCTCCAACATGTATAGTTTCTGAGAACGGGCTCTGTGACAGACGGACAGACAGACAGAGAAGCGAGACGAATAGAGTTTCGTCAAATGAATGAAACTCTGAAAAAGGAAAATTCTAAACTGCATGGAAGATATTCGTTGATTACGCTCCTGTCCAAGTCATTTATAAATAAGTTAACTGGTCATCTCTGCACTCGGATCCAAGAAGATGAAGTAAAACAGTCGGGTTCATTCAGTATTCAAGTAGATTTCACACAAGATATCTTTCTATATTATAAAGGACAAACATATCTGTGCGTAACGCATACGTTATTTTCCGAATGGCAACACTTTGAAATTTGAAATAAAATTTTGACTTTGAAATTTTCTCTACTGCAAATTTTTAAACTTCTAAACTTCGCACATTTTAAATTTTTACACCGTCGTAAGTAAAAAATTGCTCTTTTAAATGCAATTTGTTTGAAAGCTGTATCTCAATTTATTTTTGAAATATTAATTTTTTTGTAGTTTTTCATACCATTTTTCTTATTGTGGTAACAAAATTACCCCATTTCTATTGAAAGTCATTGAAAATAAACGGTAAATAGTCAAAAATAGGAGATACTGAATCTTTTTGTTGCCATTTTTTCATAAAACCTGAAAAAAAAATTGAAATTAAAATAGGGGCTATGTCAAGAATATTGTCTGTTATTCCGTGATAATGACGTCATATGCATACTTTTCTACAGACGAAGTTTAAGAGTGGATTGTAAAAGTGGATTGCTTTAGCAGATGCAAATGACGTCATTTTATAAAAAAGCGTGTATTTAATTCTTAAACCTGAATTATGGTTTGTAGAAGTGCGTCATTTTCACAACCCAGCTGTTTTGAAATTCTTCACAGGTGAAAATGGTTCACTTTTGAAAATAATGTAATCGAATCACACACTGATAAAACGTAATGTTTTACAAAAATTTAGAGTGTCTTTATAGAAGAGAGGTGACATGCAAATAATAGAGATTTATATTATAGAAATTGATGATTCTCGTTTGGATGGATTTGATTCGCCGAGTTAGACAAGCAAACACATAATTCGTGGTTTAAAATAATACCGTGTTCCTGAAGTTTTTGTCCAAAATTTTCTTGAATAATAAAATTTTAATGCTATTCTTTAGGACATTCTACTATAATTTTATCAAAATAACATAATTTGCTTAATTTAAATTTCCCTAATTTTATATAATCTATATATTTAAAACACAAGTGTGTTTTTTGGTCATCTGCCCTGAAAGCTCTTGTACTATCTGTTTTTGGAACTTTTCGGTTAGCCGGGCGCCAGTGTTATAAATAAATATATATGTATATATACATGTATGTAAATATACATATATATATATATATATGTCTACATACAATATATGTATATATATGTATATTTACATATATGTATGTATATAAATATGTATATATAACACTGGCGACACTGAAATGACATTAGAATCTCAAGTAAAGGGTGCGTCTGTTCACATAAAAGATATTGCTGACAATCGTGACTTCAAGTTTTGAGTTAAAATGGTTTTTAAATGATCAAACATATATTTTTTCTTTTAAATTATGAATATGGATATCAGAAGTGCGTATGCAAATTTTGAGAAGGTGAAAATTGCTGTTTTTCATTCCGGAATACCAAGCATAAGAGCCTCAATTGATAACCACATCTTAATAACTGATCTTTATTATATTTTACGGATTAAGTATCTATATTATAAAGAACAAACGTATCTGTGCGTAACGCGGACGTCATTTTGCGAATGGCAACTTCACGATCAAATTTCGGTCTTGAAATTTTTGTTACTGCAATTTTTTAATCTTCTGAACATCGTACATTTTCAATTTTCGTCGCATAGGGAAAAAATTTACTTTCAAATGCAATTTGTTTAAAAACTGTATCTTAATTGGCTGATGTATTATATTTTCTAAAATAATTTTTAAGCATGATTTTTTAAAAGTTTATCTTAGCACGTGACGGTTTCAATACATAATATAATAATAAACATTTTGCACATAAAGCAACAAACATTTTTTAGCATTTGTTTCTGACTATTTTTGCATAACGAAATTAATACTTCCTTTATAAACAAATAAAAGAATAATATTAAAAAAAACCACCAATCTAACATATTTGTGATAGACAAATTAACGAAATTAATACTTCTTTTATAAACAAATAAAATAATAATATTGTAAAAACACAAATCTAAAATATTTGTAATCGTAAAATTTAAATTTTTAGATCATTTTTAGAAATAGGATTTTTTTTTCCAAATGGAATTTATTTGCAAAGTGCATCTCAGTTTACTGATTGTCTATGGTTTTAAAAAAAAATTTTAAGCATGATATATTTTTTAATTTATCTATATCGCGCGGAGCTCGATTACGAAAGATTAATCCGTTTGCCCTTAAAACAAAAGAAAGAGTTCATCATTTTCTTACGGCTAATATCCATTTAGAAAAAACTTCCCTATGAATAAATAAATAAAATAATATAAATAAAACACAAATTTAACAGACATGTATAAGCTCTGAAATTATCAGAATATAAAAGGATGCCATAAGTAGCAAAATCTTGGTCAAATAACTCTTAGCATACGGCTAATAAGAAAATGTCGCTTTTGATAAATTTCAAAAATTTATTTGATTGTATAATTCGAATTTTCCATATGAAAAATGCTTTTTAAATGTAATTGGGCAATCTAAAATATTTATTGCATATAACAAAATTATTAGTTTTCAATTAAAAAAAAAAAATGTTTTCACCTATATTCTTTAACCCGGGAAGCCCGGGTACGATCCCCTAGTATCGATAGTGGAGCAGTTGGCACTTTGTGTTCGTTATGTACAGCATGATAAAGTGAAAATTAGTTTTTAGAATTGGTTGATAGTCCCAGTGGCTTAGCCAGGATTTCGTTTCGTGGGGTGTCAAGAATTTTTCCTTTAGGTTATATATATAGTAAAACCTGCCAACATGAAATAGCAAATATTGGTGTCAATTCCGTTTTACACAGGTTTTTGTGTTATCAGGTGTATTTGTATGGTATTCTTTTCGATAGCACTATGGAACATTTCTGTTTAAGACAGAATTCCGCTATAGGCAGGTTCCTTTATTACAAGTTTTGTATATATATATATTTATATATATTATATCATTTCAAAATGCTAAAACAACATAACTTCAAAAGGAAGGTGTATATCTGCAGAAATTTTTAAACTATAAAATATTTATAAAAACAAGAAAGACAGGTAAAAAAACAAAAACAGTCTTTTACCTGTCTTTCTTGTTTTTATAAATATTTTATAGCTTAAAAATTTCTGCAGATATACACCTTCCTTTTGAAGTTATGTTGTTTTAGCATTTTGAAATGATATAATATGCTTTATTGCATTTGATGTGTGCTGCTATAGCGCCATTCATGCAGTAATTTATCATTAATTTTGGAATAAAATATATATATATATATATATATATATATATATATATATATATATATATATACTTATTTATGTCATATGAATAGAATAAAACTTGTCAAAATAGTAATTATCTATAACAGAGTCCTGTCTTTAAAGAAAGTGTTATATGGTCTTAATATGAATTGCGATACAATTAAATTTGCTAAAAACCTGTCTGAAAGGGGATTATCGCTCTTTAGTGAAACATAGTGAAACCTGTGAAAGCGGAATCTTTCTATAATGGAATCCTACCTCAAACGGAAGAGTTTCATGATAAATTTAATTAAATCAAGTTTCATATTACATAATATTTGCCTACAATAAAGTTAGGATCAAGTGGTTAAACTTAAAACAGCAATTTCTATGTTTAATTTCTTGCCGTTGTATTAAGAACTTGTGTTAATAGATATTGGATAATGATTTCACATAAGTGTCGATCGCGTGAGCCGTTAATTCCCCATGGGAGATTAAGGGTTTAACTTTAAGGAAAAGATCTTGCATTTTCAGCTACAGAAACTAGTAATGTAAGTAGCACACACATCAAATACAATTCATGCTGGAAAAAGTGGTTTTGTTACAATTGTCTAATTCAGCCATAATTCATTTGGCTTTCTATGTTTCATGTCTAGACATTTTTGATACCATATTCGATCTAATAGTTGCTTCCGATATCTGGTCGTCTGTAAGGAAGTTAAATTTTTGTAATAAGTTTATTTGTGATGGATTAGCACTTTTTTGGAAGTATTATGATGTGTAAAAAATAATGGTGGTTTCCTGTTATTGTACTTCCCAACAAATTTTTTTTAGATGTTTCGACACAGTTTTAAAGCATTCTCCAAGTTCAGCAGTAAGCTTCGGACTTTGGTACATAGATCAGCTTCAATTTATGATTTCGATTTCTCATTGTTAAAAACATGATGTCACTCAAGACCACCTCCATGCACAAAACTCTTATTACCACCATGAAATTTCTTGAAGCAACATTAAACTGGGCTTTCAGAAATAGAAATTGGAGTCAAAGATAAAGTTGAATACAGACATTTTTTTCCGGGTGGGATTTATGCAGCTCTGGAAGGGACACTTTGGAGTCTTCTAGACTATTAATAAGCATAAAATCCGAAATATTCCGAGTACACCCTTAAACAACTTGACATGAGGACTATGAACCTCATCTCTGTATATTTCAGCATTCACAGTTGCACTGGTAAAAATGTGTCGGTCACTGCAGCCATTCAAAGTGATGACCGTCCGTACCATGATTCCACCACCATTGTATCGATATCGCCTTTCACTGGATTTTGCAGCCTTATTGCGTGTGATTTTCTCCCTCCATATGGTAACACGTCTGTAATAACTCTCTCAACAAAATCGGGATTCGTCGGTAAAAAGAACTCGGCTCCAGTCCGTGGTACCTTAATGACAATGATCTCTGCATCACTTTAACCGGGCCCATTTCGCTACCGGAGTTAGTGGAATACAAATCATGGGATTCCTTGCATCCAGCCTTTTATATGAAGCCTGACACTCACAGTAAACCTGGATAGTCAAGTTCCTGTTGCTGCAGCAAACTCCCTTGCTATCTGAATCAATTGCTGCCAATTGCCTATTTCTTTCAGAAATCGTTCGCAAATAACAGTCCTGAGAGCATATTGTGGCACGTTTTTTACCTTGACCTGGTTGTCTGTGCACATTATACCAGTATCTTTAAACCGTTTCCAGATTCTTGACATGACACTTTTGGCTATAAGTCTTTAAAGACCTCTGAAAGTGTATGTCCTGCTTCCATTCTCCCTATTGCACACAATTTCTCAAAATCGGTCAAATGCCTTCTGGGCGACACATTCCACCTACTCAGTGTTGCGTTCATCCACTTTTCTCCGGGAGGGATTTCTGTGGCTCTGGGGGGGACATTATAGAGTTCCGAGGGGAATTTGTACTTTTTGACCATTAAAAACACAAAATTTCCAATCTTCCAGGGGCATCTGATTGCTCCTAGGGGGAATACCCCCTCCCCCGAGCCACCCCCTGAATTCAACACTGCACCAAATACAAGCGAAAATTTTACCTAATTACACGTACAATCCTTGAAATTAGACTTCAAATTACCCACGTGTACTCCTTTTCACACGTGAACCGAAAGAACGGGCTGAGGCTGAAAAATCTGCGTTTTTTTCTGTAGGGAAGGTTAATCCCATTGGACTACGTGATAACGTTGACATCAGAATTAACACAAAGCTCTTTTTTATGGTTGTTCCTTTAATTTTTCTCGCCAGTGTATGTTGAAATTGGTAACAAATAACCAGTTAAAAAATAAAGTTACTTTGTAATTGCAGGCAACAGATTTAAAGTGATTGTTAATATTGTCCGTTATAAAGTGTACAAAACTCAACCGATGTGCCGTTATTGCGTTTGTCTAAACTCGTCCTTTCCCATAAGTGTTGGCAACAGTTGGTCCCATCGAAGTCCATTAAGAAGTTTTACGTTTAATATACCGGGTGTCCCAAAAAGGACTGACTGATTTTAAAATTCAATAACTTGCAAACGGTGACAGATATTAAAAAAATTCTTGCAGGAGGGTTATGCATAAGGTCAAAAGTTTTATTACAGAGATTTTCAATTTTAGTTCAATTTACAAACAATAGATGGCGCTGTAAGCAATAGTCGCTAAATACAGACTCGATTTTCGCTCCTTTATCTTGTTCCATGCAGAAAAAGGAGATGGAAATGTATTATCCGGGCCACGAAGTACCAAAAATCGAGCCTGAATTTAGCGTCTATTGATCGCAGCGCCATCTATTGTTTGTAATTCGAACTAAAATTGAAAATCACTGTAAAAAAACTTTTGACCTTATGCATAACCCTCCTGCAAGAATTTTTTAAATATCTGTCACCGTTTACAAGTTATTGAATTTTAAAATCAGTCAGTCCTTTTTGGGACACCCGGTAGTTCCAGTAAATTTGTGTACACGAAATAGCAGGTATACTTGCATAGTTACCCTTCCGTCTCGGGACATTAAAATGTTTTCATTTACGAGAAGATTCCGTGTTTACATAAAACAAGTTTCAACAATTGAAACAAGTTTCATTTCTGATAGGTTTCGATCGTTAGCAAGCATAAATATATAGTGTTGTTTTCGTCGAATTTTGAATTGTTTTCCTTTGAGATAGGTCATCTTCACACATTTTACTGTAATGCATTTATGCTCTTCAGAGGTGTACTATAGCAGCGGTTTCCAACCTAGGATACGCGTACCCCTTGGGGTATGTGGCCAGTCTGCTGGGGGTACGTGAAAATAATATCTTTAATGGGGGAAGTCACAAAAATGGTTAGAAAACGTCACAAAAATGTTAGAAATGCCAATGTAATTTGCATCGATTTATTATATGGTTGTGATAAGATGGTTACTAATGAAAAAAAGCATGTTTACGTTATCCCGTTGAATGGAGGGGGAAGGGAGAGGGGCGTGTTTATGAGAAATGGAGATACTCCGCAATGAGAAGCCTAAGAAAGGGGTACGTGAAAGAAAAAAGGTTGGGAAGTGAGTACGTTTTAGCAGTTTTAAAGGATATTGCGAAAAAGGAATGTGTTTATAACGAAAACTGTGTAAAACGGAAAGTTGATAGTCCCGGCGAAAGACATACCTTTGAATTATACCTTCTAAGACGAACACCTGTCTAAAGCGGAATATTTCACAATCTTTGTGATACTGTCATAGACGTTTTTACTGTTGTATCCATGATTCATTAAACTAGTTCTTCGTTTCGAGGGCGGGGGGGGAGGGTTCGGACCCCCTGGACCAACCCATTGGCTCTACGCCACTGGATAGTCCCCCCCCCCTCAAAAAAAACAACAAAAAAAACAACAGGGGAAGCCCTCTATCTCCATGTAAAAGGAGAACTTAAAATTTTTAAACTCTCTTCTTCACAAATAGTTTGCACTTCTTTTGATGGTGCAGCAAATATGAGTGGGAGATATAAAGGTCTACAGGCACAACTGAAAAAGGACAATCCAAATATACAGCCTGTGCATTGATGTGCACATGTGATACATTTGGTCCTGACAGAAGCAACAGAATGTTGTAGATTGACTGACAACGGACTTTTTGGACTTAATGTAAGCTACAACCGTGTTTAGCTCAGTCATAAAAGCAAATGAAAGTGTGGACTTCAGTGAATAAGGAATCTGTAGGTGGAAATAAACTACTTCGCCGATTACAAAAAGTAAACACTACTAGGTGGTGGAGTAAGGATCGAGCCTTAACAGCATGTTTGACGAGTCTTCAAATCTTTTAAAGATCGATATAAGTTTTTAACATTGCTTAAGTGCCTACAAGACATCACCGAAATGGACGATTTCCCTTCACATGTATCTTTTTCGGCAAAATCACTGATTGATATAATTGGTGCAAGTTTTAGTATATATCAACAGCAAGCATTTTCAGCTACCTATTCAATATATCTACGCCCACATCGAAGTATCTTTAGATAACCGACCTGGACTACTTTACTGCTGCTAAAAAAATCCAAACCTTGAAATCCAATCTGCTACACAAAAGAAATAATTTCGATATGGTTCTGAAAACTGCTTCTGAATTTGCGAAACATCTTCAGAAGCAACTAGTAGAAAAGTACTACACCACCGAAATTGAGAGTTTACTACATGAAAAGAGAATATCTATAGCGAAACGTCGATGTGGTGAATATTCTCACGATGAGGCAAGAAATATTATCGGATCACCATCAGAAGCATTTAAGGTAAAGGTTTATAATGTCGTCTCCAACGCAGGTACTTTGCAGTTGAATACACGATTTACTTGAAATGACTTGCTCATAAGACATTGCCTGGTCTGATCCTCGCTGCTTCAGTGAGGTTAAATTGTTAAATAAACTTGTTGAAGCTCTTAATACTCCGTCTGCATTGGCGAAAGTCAAGAAAGACTAGCTCAGAAAAGAGTTGCTGTAATTTTCCTGGCACAGTGTTGGTTATAATCAGTCGTCATTGCAGCAACAATCTTGACGTAGCGAGCTTTTAGCCGTTTACAACAAAGAAACGAGCGATTCCGAAGAACTCATTAAAGATGATGAGAATCGCTATAAAGTTAATAAGAAATGTAAAACAACCTAGCTTGTGCATTAGAATTATTGTGCGAGTTGAATGCCTATGGTCGTTTTTATCCAGCCTTGTACATAGCTTATAAGTATATATTGACTTTATCATGCACTCAAGTCTCAAGTGTCTTGTGAACGAGTGTTCTCAACACTTGAAATTATAAAGAACTGCTTACATTCATCTCTAGGACAAGAACTATTAGATGATTTTTTTTCCTATTCAGTGTTCAATGACCTTTTGATTATGAGAAGATAATAGACGGAGTTGCCTCAGGTTCAAAAGAATTGTACAGGTGTCTGGCATTCTAATTAGTTAGTAATGAGGGTATAAAACAAAACTATTCAATTTTCAGGTACTATATTGATATTTTAAACAAAACTTAATCAATATACAAAGTGTATATATGTTGATAATTTCAAATAACAAGATAAAATGTGCAAATGAATATAATGATATTTCAAATAACAAATTAATCAATGTATGTGTGTCAATTTTAATAGTACCAACTCTTTCCGTTCGATACTAACTTTCCAGTATAAATTTTACAATGAAGTGTGCAGACAAGTCTCAGGTTTTTTGACGTCATAGTGGTTAGCATGTTAGCTTTCCACGTAAAGAGGCCTGAGTCCAAATTCAGAATGACTCGTGAGGTATGGATGTTCCTAGGTGTTGTCAATGTGCATAGGTTAGGTTCATCGGTGCCCTGATCCCGTTGGGAGCCCCTTCACAAGTAGCTATCATCAATTCTAACGATATCGTTGGCCGATGCTGACAGCGCAATTCACCCGTCATTGGACCAAACAATTTTTTTTAATACAAAGAATAAAAATATCTGAACAGAATTCCCATAAGAAATTTAAAACGTTTTTATTTATTGCGTGCATACATTTTAATTGTTTAAAGTTTAATTATTCAAAACATAAATAAAAATTAAGCAAGATAGCACTAGAACACCCGGAAATTTTACACAAGTTTCATAAAAATATTCTATACCAGAATTTTTATTTAAAATTATTTGACTGTTTTATTTAATGTAAATCTGCGATTTTAAAATTTAACTTATTTTGTGAAAGAATTTCTGGTTCCAATTGACATTTAATCATATGGTCGGAATCGAATGGACTCCATCTGGGCCTTCTAGTGTTAATATCTCCCTCAACCCCCAAGAAAAGATTTTTTTTTTTCAGGATGAAATTATTACCAATTGAAAATAAACGATTTCAAAGATGCTAATATGTCACGAATTGGAGTTAAGTCATCCTCATAGAGTTAGAGCAAAGGGTCGTGTTGATAGTCTGTATTCAAACATTTTAACAATGAGGTTGTCGATTGGTGGGCCAATGCATAAGTCTAACAGGGTGAGCCAAACTATGCCAGTCCGCCCCTGTCTCCAGATATGCCTGTTTTGGGGGCATTTAGTATGTTATTGCTATCGCATGGATTAGGTTGTTTAAACTAATGTTTTACCATGCTATAGGTGAAAAAAAAGCACAGTTAAAGGCATATAAATGCTTTTTAACATTTTCCAACATGGATAAAAAGTATTTATGACTTCAGTTTGTCTATCTGTGGCCGGCCATGTGTCTCTACGCTCTAACTCGCGTCTAGTTGGGATTACATGTATTTGATATACGTTACTGAAGCTTGCAAAAGTATGTTCTTTATTGAAAATGAAGCATTCATAGCTCAATTACAGGGGCTCTCAAAACTATTCTGTTACATTATAGTCTTTAGGAAAAATCATCTGCGGTGTATTTTAATAATGTTACACCATTTTAAACGTAATGAAATATATATACAATATTAAGGTGCACTAGAACCTTGTTACTATAAAATATATTATGTGTAGCACTTACAGCATGCGTACAGGGAACTCAAAAGTATTCATAATATTACAATCTTTGAAGAAAATTCTTTTGTGGCGTTTTTTAATGTTGTTACTCTGTTACAAAATAATAAAATTGATATGTATTTTTGAATCATTTTTGTAGTATATGAGGTGCAAAGAATATATTTTTTTTCAGTATCACACAAAAGTGGTCGATTAAAATATGGTCTACGGGGAAAAACTCTTCATAGCATATTTTAACACATTAGCGATGGGAAACGAGAATTCTCGTTTTTATTCAGAATACATCATTGGCTAAGGGAGTGACTTCTTAAGGCATTTATATCATGTGTCCATATTTTTATAGGTTGTAAGACATTATATATTACATCCGTACATTGAAAGATATTTACTGCTGCATAAACATGAAAAGCATATCTCAGGAACCAATTTCCGAAAGACTTTCAGAAGAGGGAGGAGCTTTTACTGTTTTTAAACCCAGATTTAATAAACAATTGCCTGTCGTCAGTGTGTTAATTGTGTTGCACTAATTCAAACATTATGAAATTAAAATACATTACTGTGGTTTACTACAAGAAGCTTGGATATGATTTGTATCGCATTTATCGTTCATTTATAGGGTCCCATAAAAGATTTCGGTTACAGTTCTGGTCTATTAGGGATGATTGCTGAAGAGCGTTTTCAATCATGGTATGCGTTTTAACGTTAACTAAATTTTTTCTTACTATGTGGTGTTTAAAAATTATGCATATGCAGGGCTACACAAATGAATTCGCAAGTATTTATGAAAAGTAGCGCAAATTGCTTCAGTGGGTTTTTTTTTTAATTTGACTTATGCATTTTCAAGTTCAGCTACATTTAGTATACTAACAGATGTTTGCAGAATTTAATTAGAATCATATACAGGGCTCTGCAAAAACTGGATACATGGTGCACACTATGCATTGTAATTCCTGGAAATGTGATATCAGCAGTTTTAAGAGTGTTTTTTGTCTGCATTAAATTTAAATGTAATATGTGAAGCGTAAAAATTTTCACGTAATGTACAGGGCTGTAGAAAAGAATTCATGTACGCTTCCGTCTATTGGTAGAAATTACTAAAGGACATTAACACAATCAATTGAAAATTACAAATATAAATTAAATTACACTCCGAGGGGTTCAGGGGGGGGTCAGAGCCCCCCTGAAGAAATCTACTTTATTATCTAAAAATCACCAGAATAAGTAGCTCATGAGAATTTCAGAATACCATTACATTACAACGTGTTTAATTTAACGCTTCTAATGTCTGAAAACTTCGAAATATTGTTTCCTGTTATAAATGTTTATGTAATTAAAAAACTTTAAATTTCGTTTTTATAGAAAGATTAATACTACTCAAAGTGTGCTAAAAACAATGAGTTGCAGAGCTGACGTTGAGGCTCCTGATCTGCAGATTTACTAGTATAATAAAACGATACATTTAAAACTATTTTTATTCCAGATACTTTTAATCTGACGTTACGTGGTATAATAATAATAGTAGTGCGCCAAGCAAATTTGTTTATATATTACTTTACTTGATGCAGCATAAATACAGGTAAATGTATGCGCAAAATACTTTCGATTTATTTTGTACGAATTACTGCTCAATAAATACATATTAGAAAATTCGGATATTCTTAGTAATTAATACGAACGTTACTATTTGATTATCTCGTGGACCAATTTCGCCAAATTATACAAACTTACATAATTTTATTTTAAATAACGAAAGAACAAATAGATTGGTAAAACATTAATAAAAACACTAATAAAAAGTCGAATTAAAAATCGCTTGATGACGTAACAAACACGTCTATCGTGTTTAATGTCAAGTGAATGTGACATTTACGATAATCCATTATTGGCATTTAATCTTATAGTTTGGCGATAGTTTTATAGTCGACGTGGTACCATACCAAGTAGTATCATACAAACAACATACATTGTAAAAATAACTTGAAAATATTCATGATGGCTTATTAAAACAGAGAGAAGAATTCATGGATAAGCTTACCTTTTCTTGAAATACCTAAAACTCGATCAAGACATAAAATATAAGCGTAAAATTTCAAAACACAATGCTTTTCAATACGTGGATCTGGAAGCTATTCCCAAGCAAACGGAGTTTTTAAACTTCAAACCTAAAGTGAAAATATTGTACGTAGCGTCGTTATAAAACTTAGAAAGATAGCGTCATTTTTAACCTAATCATTTTATACAAGCTAATTTTCAAATGTATAATTGATCTTACTTATCAATCCTGAAAACAGACGTCATTTATTACGACAGCAATGAATGAGGCTATGGTAACCGAAAAATGCCCATTCAAACGGAAAAGCATGCCAACGCGATTGCAGAAGATAGCCGCTGTTATATTGATAATATCATTCAATCTTCCGTAACCTGGTAATATTTTTTAAACAGAGCACATTAGTATATTTTCAGAGGGGGTTGGTAGGCGTAGCTCGCAGGGGCCTCAGTCCCCTAGTATATCTATAATAATAAAGTTGGAAGTTTGTATGTGTATGTGAGCATTTCTGCCCAGAGATTTCTGATGAGTCGCGCTTCAGAAAAAAATCGATGGCCTTAGTTTCTCTTTATGTAAGCAACTCGTAACTATTTTATATTATTTTTTTTATCGATTCCTAAAAGTATTCTCCACACATGGATATAAAATATAAGATTGGATGGGTAAAGTAAAATTAGATATTAGCATAGGTGCCAACCTCAAACTAATCTTCCGTAATACTTGCGTTAATTTGACCCTGGTTTAATACGTTTCGAACCAGAAATTTTTTTAAGAAATGAAATTCAATTTGTTCCACGCAGAAACCTGGAATTAAATAAATAAGCATTCATGAAATAAATTTTCTGGTTCGAAATGTGATTAACCTGGGTCAAATGAATCCCGATATTATGGAAGATTAGTGGAAGGTTGGCAGCTATGTATTAGTTGATTAAACAAATAAATAAATAAGCATATGAACATGTAAAATCGGGGAAATACGCGCATTGCTCCGTTCCACAGTGGAATATTTGACGCAAAAACGTGGCCAAAAATGTAAAAATTAAGATTTGCTCAACCACTGTAAAACGCATATTTTGTAATAGCTGACTAACTGGTGCATCATATCCTGTGGGTCCTAGTCTCAGTTAAAGTTCTTTGCGAGAAGATGTGCTTTATTGTTACGTTTCAAACATTGTTAGTATGTTTAATTATGCTTAAATGTATATTTTTGTGGCTTCTTGAGTTGTTGAACTCAATATCTTTATTTTTAATATAATAAAAAATGTGTTCTTTTTAACCCTTTTTAGCTCTAATTTAGGCATATTAATTTAAACGTAGCTTTTTAAAGGTGTGCCGGAGTTGGCCGGACTATTTTTGAAGTATAGTCGAATCCTTAATTAGGCCTTATAGTTTTGAAGGCCAATTTTTTTTTTTTTTATATCTTCTCTATACTACAATATAACTCATCTTTAGAGACTCAACTTTGCTAAATACTAAATGCAAATAATATATATTAATACATTCGTTTATATAATGATGAAGAGTTTACATATAGTATAATTAACCACACTTTATTAAATATTTCTTTATAAGTAAAACAACTCTATCAAATATTACTTTCCTGTTATAAACAGTAAAAGGTTACGTAAACTTTGTATTTTATATTTATGTTTTTTAAGTAAATGCATACTTTTACGTGTTTATAACATTAATTATGTGTATTTACTATTACTAGATAAACAGCAACTATAAACTATAAACTAACTTTAACTATAAACACGCGAAAAATAATTTTGGCCAGGATTTTGCTTCATAATCTCCACTGTGCGTTCAACAAAAAATAACAGAAAATGTCAAATACATTAGGCTGGTATTCGTCTATCTAGAACTAAATTTGCAGACCTCTAGATGCGATAAATTTCCCAAACCATGGCACACAGGCACATACAAGTATCTTTTTCTATTAGTATAAATGTAGGTGATTTCTTGAGTTTCACAAGGGTTAATAGTAAGGTGTAAAAAAATCATGATTTTTTTTATTTAAATCACATTTTTTTTATTTAAATCCGATTTTTATGATTTTTTTCCCAGCGTTGAAATACTGAAGAGCTACCAAGAGTTTTAAGTCTCCAAAACAGTTAAACCGCTAATTGCTAACATAATCTGTGTTTTTACTCTTTATTTAATAAATTATAATTATTAGTTAGCAATCACATAAATTATAAAAACTGCAAATTAATAGTTTCATAAGTTAGTAGCATACAATAATGTTATATGCTTACATTAATATTTGTAATAAATATGTAAAACTATACTAGGACTTCTCTCAGAGGGATTAGTCTGAGCGATATTGCTGAGAACATAGATTTAATAATAACATGTGGAAGCAAAGAAAATGAAAAGTTATCTTTAATTGTCCATATACTGCGATAAATTGAAATGATGAAAATAAACGAATCGTAGAATTACAAAATCTTATATATAAATTCGTATACACTGTTTAAAAAAATGGGAAATCAAACCATTCAAGACAGCCATGCATGCATATAAAATTGAAAGTACGCAATATATTAAAAGTAAAATAGAAAATGAAACACTAAATTCCTTATATAGGAATTTTAACTGTATAAAATGATGTCAAGAGCATAATCAGACGCTCCGCACCAATTTGAGTAACTTTAAATGACAAATATATGATGTTTAAAAAGAATGGACTATACTTTATATGGTGTGTGCTCCCCCAGAATAGTTAATATTGTACAATATCTGTTTTCCACGGATGCAATGAGGTTATCGATAACATTTAAGGAATTCTCTCCTCAAAATCTGATATAGTATCAAAGTACCGAATACATCAACAGTGGCATGCAATGCTTCATTAGAGTGTGTTTAGATATGCTCGATCGGATTTAAATGATGAGTGTATGCTGGCCACTACATACGCTGTATTGTTTTGTTTTCAAATATATTCTGCACAAGTTGAGCTGTATTTATCATGTATTAAATAAAAGAAATCGGCAATGATTACAACATAAAGTATGACACAAGATCTGAATATATCGTCTGCATAACTTTTGGGCTGTCAAAGTGTCATTTGAAGTAATTTACAAATCCATACATATTTATTCACAAATGATGCAAACTAACATACGCCAATATGAACCCGATTATAAAATTTCACCAGAATATGTTAATATATAAAAAATCTACTAATGAAAATTGAGAATATGACCTTATGATAAAATGTCTAGAAATATGAATCGGATAAAAAATTCATATCACATTTAAAATGGCACTTCCCTCTGTTAGTGGCCTTGGCGAGAGAGAGAAAAGCCTAGAGAAAAAACACTTTAACAAGTACTTTCGGGCAACCTACTCACTGTTTCATACAGGTCTTTATTCAATATTTACACACTTTATTTAATGCTAGGTGGGTATCTATTAGTTTTGTTGCATTTAAATTGCATGTTTTGCGGAGGAAATGCAGCATTATGAAGTATTTAAAGTTGCTGTACCTAATAATTCCAAATTAATGGTAATTGAGATCGCTTTCCGTTAATTTCATCTTTTTAAATTTTAAAGTTTTTAGAAACCATTCATAGACACAATTGTATATTTTAAAACTAACCCGAAGCAAAATTTCAAGATTTTGGGCTCAGCAGTAACACAGAAATAGAAAATTTTCGAAAATTTTTGTTTCTGCACTGTTTTATATAGCGACATTTTTAGAAATTGTTCTATTACGAGAATTTACATCATGATAAATACAGCCATGTCAATTTTCATGTTTATATTCCTAACAATTCCATGTACTTCGTTACTTAGATCATCTTTAGATCTTTTTCCGCTTTGTTTAGTCTTTCTATTTTTTAGAATTCGTTCTACAACGAGCATTTACATCTTATTAATTACTACCATGCCAAAGTTCTAGTTTCTAACCCCAACAGTATCCAGAAAATTTCAGTATTCCAAATAAATCATAGTTTAGAATCTTTCTAGAGATTTTTACGTTTATCCGTCAAATTGAACCTTTTAGAGAGCGTTCATTCATCGAGTATTTGCATCTCAAAAGTAACTACCGCACCAAATTTAAAGTTTCTAAACCAATCAATATAGCAGAAATCGCAATTTTAGAACTTTTTTGCTCCTGCAGCGATGTAGGTTCTTGCACTGACATAAAATAGCCTTTTTTTCGGAGCAGAGATGGTAACCAACATTTTTTTTAAGTTGGCAATGTAGTTTCAGAGATAACACCTCACAAACGTACAAGCATTAATAATATTATACACTTTATAATATTATAACGCTTTATAATATTAGCATTAGATATACAGATACAAAATCCATTTATCTGTTACAAACTAAAGTGCCGGCGTTGCCCAGAATTTGAAGGATGTTTGTTCTGAAAAATCAATTTAAAAATTTAACATACAACACAAAACAAACATTAAAAAAAGCAGTCGAAATGCTGTATGAATGAATCATTTGAAAACGCTACATAAAAATGTATAAATGTATGTAACAGACGCAAAAGAATACAGCTATAAATGAACTTATTTCAATTTATAATTGGAGCAATAATGTTAAAATACGCCAATATTTCGCTATTCGGGTTTTTATCATGCTTCAATACATTTTTTTCACACTCATATGACGTTATACTATATCCACCACGTCCTTTATATTTCCAATATGACGTAATATTTTCCTCTTTCACGTGGAAACCTTTAAATAGAAAAGTTATGAAGTTATATTCACTTTCATTTAAATTCGTCAAACTATTTATTTCATTTTCATTTTTCACGTGAATATCTTTCAATAGAAAAGTTATCACGTAATATTCACCTTTTTTTTTAATTCGGCAAACTATTTATTTCCTTTTCTTTTTTCACGTGGAAATCTTGCAGTAGAAAATTAATTGTTGTAGTAATAATTTTATTGTGTTTTTTAATTGTTGGCAACTGCTATAACGAAAAATGTTTAAATTTGATAAGAAATTGCTGTTAAATTGGTGGTTTTTTATTAATTAAAAATTAACTATAAATTATTTCGATTCCGGATTACTTTAGTTGCCTCGGCCATGTTTTAATACACATGTACGTATCTTTTCACAATTTTGGCTTCCAAATTGTGAATTTGTATAGAACTACAAACCGACAGATAGACAAGTTTTCATTTTTATACATCTCTCTATTCTAAAAAAAGTAACTAACGCTGTCACCGCCGCCGCCGTCGGTTTTGAATTTTTTGTGACCGGAAGTCTTTCTTCGTTAATATTAAGAAAACTATTGCATACAAAAATATGTAAATCGGTGGTATTATAGCGAAATGTTTGATCAACACACTAATGCATATAGTTTTTAAATCAAAGAATTAAGAGATATTTAATGCTAAAGTTGGACAAAATCGTTCCATTAAAAAAGTTTTATAGGAGCAAAAGCTATACATGGGAATTTAATCATTTTTAGATCATTTTATTCAATAGAAGATCCCGGTGTGCAGATTCCATTAATTTTTTTTTTAATTTGACTCATTTTTTAAGGTTTTATTTCTATTTTAAATTCAAATATTCAGCATTTCGACAGATATTTTTTACATATTTTAGAAAATGGTATTAATTTAAACTGTTGTCAACTGTATAAATAGCGCAAACAATAATGTTTGCTTCAAATTAAAAAAAAAAAATTTACACGTTACTATTATAAACAGAAAAAAACCTTCAAATTAGGATTAAATAATTAGGTATAAAACGCAGGCACGTATTGAAAATTACGCCATAAAAGCTATATTTACATGTGAATTTTAAAAGAGAAAGGATATTGTAAAATGAACTCATTAACATGCGTTAGAAGTCTGAAATAGAAGAAATTACGTCACATTACATTTATTATACAAAATGAACAAAAAATAGTATTGCAAAACACTTTAAATTTAAAAATTGCGCGAGACAAAATATTAGAGGTTAAATATTAGATTTTTTCAAAATTTTATTTTTTGTCGTTTGATGTGAGGTGTTCAGCTATAAGTATGCAAAATTTCATGTCTCCAACTTAATTAGGGGCTGAGTTAGAAAAATTGTTTAAGATACACAAGTTAGACCCCAGAGGGTTAAATATTAGACTTTTTCAAAATTTTATTCTTTGTAGTTTGATGTGAGGTGTTCAGCTATAAGTATGCAAAATTTCATGTCTCCAACTTAATTAGAGGCTGAGTTAGAAAAACTGCTTAAAATATAGAAGTTAGAGACTGGAGGGTTAAATATGACTTTTCCAAAATTTTATGATTTATCGTGTTATCGCAAGTGTTCAGCTATAAGTATGCAAACTTTCATGTCTCCAACTTAATTAGGGGCTGAGTTAGAAAAATTGTTTAAAATACACAAGTTAGAGCCCAGAGGGTTAAATATTAGACCTTCTTCAAAATTTTATTATTTGTCGTTTGATGTGAGGTGTTCAGCTATAAGTATGCAAAATGTCATGTCTCCAACTTAATTGGGTGCTGAGTTAGAAAAATTGCTTAAAATACACAAGTTAGACCCCAGAGGGTTAAATATTAGACTTTTTTCAAAATTTTATTCTTTGTCGTTTGATGTGAGGTGTTCAGCTATAAGTATGCAAAATTTCATGTCTTCAACTTAATTAGGGGCTGAGTTAGAAAAATTGCTTAAAATACAGAAGTTAGAGACCGGAGGGTTAAATATGACATTTTTCAAAATTTTATTATTTATCGTGTTATCGCAAGTGTTCAGCTATAAGTATGCAAACTTTCATGTCTCCAACTTAATTAGGGGCTGAGTTACAAAAATTGCTTAAAATACACAAGTTAGAGGCCAGAGGGTTAAATATTAGACTTTTTCAAAATTTTATTATTTGCCGTTTGATTTGTGGTGTGTGGTGTTCAGCTATAAGTATGCAAATTTTCAATTCTCCGATATATATAGTTTCTGAGAACGGCCTCTGTGACAGACGGACAGACAGACGGACAAAGGAGTGAGACAGGTAGGGTTTCGTTAGATGAACGAAACTCTAAAAACATGCTGCGGATGACTGTAACAGCATCCTAAAATTACATTACCATCAGCGATCTACCAATCCTGAATTTAGTTTATATTCGTTTCATATATTCTTATTCTTTTGTGTTGCCTTGTAAAATAACTATCAATATTATATACAGTAAAGCCTTTTGAATAGCGGACACCTCGAGAATGCAGAATTTGTCCTCTATTTAGAGGTGTCCGCTACTGAGAGTAAAACATGTACAGTTATTCAAGTGTTGGTAATCGAAAAAATGTCCGCTAAATAGAGGTATCCGCTAATCGGGTGTGTCCGCTATGGAGGTTTTACCAGTAAAACCTCTGAATAGCGAACACCTCGGGAGGGCAGAATTTGTCCTCTATTTAGAGGTGTCCGCTACTGAGAGTAAAAAATGTACAGTTATTTAAGGGTTGGTAATCGAAAAAATGCCCGCTAAATAGAGGTGTCCACTAATCGGGTGTGTCCGTTATGGAGGTTTTACTGCATAATAATATGATCCTTTACAAGAAAATTGCATGCTGTATGATAGACAGACAGACATCCAGAGAAATATAACCTCCCGGAGCAATAAACACTCATGTCTTTAATTTTAATCATCCACAATTGTATGTCATACAACAGGCTAAAAATGGTCACCGTGGTACGGAGTACTGTATTATTATTTGTTTGCCCACCAAAACTGGTTGCCACGGGTTATTGCAAGGTTTGTGATCACGTGGTTGAAACTGATCTATTCAATATTACTGCGCAAGTATTTTTGTTTATTTGCTCCATTTGTTCAAATCAGTTGTGTACGAAAACATCCACCGGTGAAAGTGACGCACACCAAATTTCTGTGACGTATGCAGATAAATTGTGCTTTTTTTATGAGTTTTTTTAATATAATTTTTAAACGGTTTGGAACTTATTTTTCATAGTAGGTTCCTTCATTCAGTAGGTGGCCCTCATAGGTACCTTCTGGTGCAATCAGAAACGAAATCCGACAAATATTTTTTGAGTTATGCTTGACGAAAGGTTTTTATTAGGCTTTTTTTTTTAGTAGGACATGGCGTTAATATCCATCGTAGCTGTAATGTGTCCGGACAGTAATATTTCGCTGAGTATTAGCCTTCGCTTCGCTCAGACAATTAAACACTGGTGATATTTATACTTATTAAAATTATTAAACAACTAAATCTGTAATTAGGATAGGGACATAATATACATTTTTGTGCTTTAATTACTAAAATGATAATAATTTAGTACTCATTCTAGAAAGAAAAAGGGGCTGGATGCTAGTTCCATAAAAGGGCACTATTTCATGAGGAAATATTACTAATGTGTTTAATAATTATATAAGAAAAAAAGTACATAGCTTCTTAGCATGATAAAAAGTGCCATTAATTTTAATAATTTTATGAATTATAAATTGAAAAATACAATTAAATAACAATATATTTAATTTTTTTTTCTAAAGAAATAAAGTTCTATCATTTATGCAAGGTCTTGGGCATATAGATTTAGAAATACTCTGGAATTTGGAAGTTTTTTACAAGAAATCTCTGTCTACAATTACAGGCAAATTTCATTCAGTTTTTAAAAGGTTACCAATTTCAAAAGGGGCAGGTTGTGGCACCCTAAAAAAATTACCTAGCGGAAACAGTAAGTAATCACAGAATTAATAAAAACTACAAATAAGTAATTTCATTAGTTAGTAGCATAAATAACAAAACTAACAAACATTATTTGCAGCTCATTTTGCATTATTTGTACTGTTAATCGCCTAAATCTAAACTTATACACATTTATGCAATGCTAACCCCCCCCCCCCCCAAAAAAAAATATGAAAATGCTTTAACCCATTAATATACACATATAGAGAGTAAATATAAGGAATAGCCAGTTATATCTGAAATCCTCAAAACATTAAACAGCAACATTATTAGCACACAGTGGGGATCCTCAGCATTCGGTGTTTCAAATAGTTTTGCCGCCTTTTTAATCCCTAACAAGTTTTATTTGGTGTACATGAGTTCAAAAATTAAAAATAAATAAATAAATATTCAGGCTTTACTGAAGAAGCTCTTGTTGTGCTTAACATGTTATACCAATTGGTTCTTTTTCTCTTATACCGGGTGTCCCAAAAAATACTGATGGATTTTGAAATTCAATAACTTGCAAACGGTGACAAATATTTAAAAAAAATCTTGCAAGAGGGTTATGTATGATGTCAGGAGTTTATTTACTGTGATTCTTGATGTTAGTTCGAATTTCAAATAATAGATGGCGCTGACAGCAATAGGTGCTCAGTTCACAGACCCGATTTTCGGTACTTCGGAATCCATTCAACACATTTTAATCTCCTTTTTTCGCATGTAAGAAGAGAGAGGCCGAAAAATCGAACCTGGATTTAGCGGTTATTGCTTCCAGCGCCATCTATCAATGCTATTTGTAACTAAAACTGAGAATCGCAGCATAAAAACTCCTGACATCTTACATAACACTCCTGCAAGAATTTTTTTAATATCTGTCACCGTTTGGAAGTTATTGAATTTTAAAATCCATCCGTCATTTTTGGGACACCCGGTACATTCTTTTACAATAGCGGTTAAATTTATTATTGCAAAAGTAGAATGAGAAAATAAGATTCTACCTATTTTATTTTTTTACTTGCAGAAATTTATTATATTTGCTGTGCTTATTTTATATAAAATAATGAATAATTTGATTACTAAAAAGAAATTATGACTTTGCAAGTTATATTATTAGATTTAAATTTCATTTTAAAATGAATTCCTTTTTATGTTATGTTAGATAAAAACTAGGCTTTTTACAAACTTACTGTACTTTTTTACAACAATCAGGAATTAAGCTTAGAAACAGCTACTTAAAGCTTTTTTGTGTATTCATAAGTTAAAATAAGTGTAGAAACTTTCCAAATTCTGTCTATCTTACATTTTAATACTTTTTTATGTCATTTTAACCCCTTGAGGAGCAAGTGATTGTGTTCCTGTAATGTTGAACTCACACCGGAATCTTTGAAAAATTCTATTTCAAAATAAGTAAAAGCAATTTTACGGCTTTTTTCTACCAAAGTTAGAAAAATAAAATTTAATAATTTTTTTCTGGTGTAAAACTTCATTAATCGTACGTGGTATGTAATATATACCGCCGCCCCTCAAGGGGTTAAACATTTAGAAATTTGTGATTTTAATCAATGATTTTTTTTTAAAAATCAGTTGATTAAAATCACGATTTAATTAGTGATTTAAATCATTTGATTAAAATCGTTGACAGCCTAGTTAATAGTAATTGATCTACTGAAATTTCCATTAGAAGAGTTTCATAACAGTATCAACTTTTGATAGTTTGATTCATTCATTGCAGACTGGCGTACAAAATCAAATGAAAAATGTTTTCGGAAACTTTAGAAATAATATATAATTAATCATATAATAAATGAAAATGAAATGACAACTGAAATGTAGCGTTTCAGAATACTTTTCAAATGAGTGGGAAGTTGGCCGCAATCCAGACGTTTTAGGGCTGACCTTATTAAACACATTGCTGAAATTTAAATGATAAATAAATCAGGAATAAAAAGTACCATAAAGGGATAAAAACGTTCAAATAACTTATACAATTGTTAGAATCTGATATACCGAATTCTTTCTATGACTAAATTTAAATTCTTGTTTTAAACATTTATCAACACGAGAATAATGCATAATACCGCCCGGCGTTGCCCGGGATTATCTTTAATGTTAATATTTTAACCACTAGGGGGCTCGGCCCCCTACGAGCTACGCTCGCCAACCCCCGTCCAGACACCGCAGGCTCTAAATGCACGCTAATTTGATCGGCTTTAAAAAGATTTCGAAAGATTGAATTATAATTTAAAAAACAGTGGCGATCTCCCTATAAACGAATTTCTATTCATTTCTCTTTGATTGGGGAATTTTAACGCCAAATCCGCTGCGGTACTACTTGATTATCCCGTCGACCCATTTCGCCAAATTATATAAATCGCCAAACCACTCGCCAAATTATACAAATTGACCTAATTTTTATTTTAAATAACGAAAGAACAAATAAATTCGTACAACATTAATAAAAGTACAAATAAAACGTCGAAATAAAAATAACTTGATGACGTAGACACGTGTAACAACATTTCAAAATAAGCTAATATAAAAGGAATTAAGTAAACAGAGTCTTTGTCCCCTGGTATTTTTTAAGAAAGCGAAAAGAAAGTTCTTTTAAATGAGACATTTTAAATTAATCGTTTTTAATCTGACGTAATTTTTACCAAGCTATTCTTTCTCTTTTAAATAATCGCGTGAAAGTATTTTTGTTAGCAATGAAATATTATTTGCGCTTTCCTAACAAAAATAGTTGAAAATATCCTCTCAAAATATTAAATAAATGTCTAGCGCAATTTCTAAATTTAAACTTTTTTGCAATATTATCTTGTGTTCATTTTATGTAATAACTAATGCTCTGTGACGTAATGTGACGTAAATATGACGTAATTTCTCCTAAGACTTCTAACGCATGTTAATTAATTTATTATTTTACAATATTCTTTCTCTTTTAAAATTCACGTGTGTACTTTTTATAACGTAATTTTTAATAAGTTCCTGCTTTTTATACATAATTATTTAATTCTAATTTGAAAGTTTTTTTCCTGTTTATAATAGTCACGTGTAAATAAATTTTTAATTTGAAGCAAACATTATTGCTTGCGCTTTTTATACAGTTGGCAACAGTTTAAATTAGTACAATTTTCTGAAATCTGTAAAAAATATCTCTAGAAATGCTGAAAATTTGAATTTAAAATATAAATAAAACCTGAAAAAATGAGTCAAAATAAAAAAATTAATGCAATCTGCACTCCGGCAAATTCTAACGCATAAAATGATCTAAAAATGATTACACTGTCATGTATAGTTTTTGCTGCTATAAAACTTTTTTAGTGGAACGATTTTGTCCAAATTTAGCATTAAATATCTCTTAAAATAATTCTTCGATTTGAAAACTATCTGCATCAGCGTGTTTATCAAAAACTTCTGTATAAAACCACTGATTTTCATATTTTTGTATGCTTTATTTTTCTCAATATTAACGAAGAAAGACCTCCGGTCACAAAAAATTCAAAACCGGCGGCGGCGGCGGCGGTGACAGCGGTAGTTACTTTTTTTTAGAATAGAGAGATGCCAGAAATTTAATTCACACTCTCTTATGATATAGCTTTTTAAAAAAATCCACATCAAAATAATTAAAATTAGACCATTTTTAATTGTAAATTCTTATTCATAGTTAAAAAAAAAAAAAAAAAAAAAAAAAAAAAAAAAAAAAAAAAAAAAAATTTAAATGTAAAAAAAAAAAGCCAAGCTTCAAAAGAAAAGAAACTAGTTGGATGTGCCAATCCCAAAACTTTCTTCTATCTTATACATCTTAATATTTCAAAACCTAGTTACACATGTTAATACTTCAATATTATTAGTTCAATACTATACCAACTTTGATTTTCATCTTAAATTTCTGCTCAAATCAATTAAACGGACTAAAAACGAGTTAATCTATATCATGATATTTGTTAAAATTATTAATTTTTCCTTATTCTGTCGTTATCAGCTGTTTGCGAATAGCCGGCATAGCAGGAAGCGAGTTCCCGCCGCTGCATGAGCCGCCGATGCACAATAGAACTACGAAAAATCAAGAAAAGTATACAAAAATCGCTAGCACGGAGCCCCTTTACCGCGCAATATTTCCAAATTCAAGGAGAACCTGTTGGCCAAAGCCAAAAACAAGCACAAACATTTTGGTTCAATTGTATGCATAATTTTATACTCTGTTCGAGGGTACAATAATGAAAATAGCACAGAGATCGGAATTATAGCGCCCCCTTCTTTCGGAATTTTTTCAAGTTCAGGGAGGACTTGTTTGCCATAGCCAGAAACATGCACAAAAAATTTGGTTCAATTATATGGATAACTTCATACACTTTTCGATGGTACAATAGTGAAAATGGTACAGACATCGCAATTATAGTGCCCCCTTCCGGCAGAATTTTTCCAAATTCAGGGAGGACCTTCGTGACATGACCAAAAATAAACACATAAAATTTGGTTCAATTCTGTGCATAACTTCATACAGTTTTCGACGGTACAATATTCAAAATGGCACAAAAATTGTACAAAAATCGCTATTACAGCGTCCCCTAACGGCGAATTTTTTGCAAATTCATGGAGGACCTGCTTGCCATATCCAAAAACTTAAAATAAAAATTTGGTTTAATTCTATGCATAACTTCATACACTTTTCGATGGTGCAATATTCAAAATCGCACAAAAATCGCTATTACAGCTCCCCCTACCGGCGAATTTTTTCCAAATTCAGGGAGGACCTGCTTGCCATAGCCAAAAACTTAAAATAAAAATTTGGTTCAATTCTATGCATAACTTCATACACTTTTCGATGGTACAATATTCAAAATCGCACAAAAAACGCATTTACAGCGACCCCTAGCTGCGAATTTTTCCAAATTCAGGGAGGACCTGCTTGTCATATCCAAAAACTTAAACTAAAAATTTGGTTCAATTCTATGCATGACTCCATACACTTTTGGATGGTACAATATTCAAAATCGCACAAAAATTGTTATATCAGCGCCCCCTACCGGAGAATTTTTTCCAAATTCCGGGAGCACCTGCTTGCCATAGCCAAAAACTTATAATAAAATTTTGGTTTAATTCTATACATAACTTCATACACTTTTTGATGGTACAATGGCGACAGACAGACGGACAGACGGACGGACGGACAGACCGACAGACGGACACACAGACAGACAGACATTTTCTATAAACATGTTTTTTGGAATCTCTGACCCCTAACACATGCAAATCCGTCGAAAACCGGAAGTCGAAAAAATTTCGATTACAATACTTTCTTCTATTGAAGATAGAAGAAAGTAAAAAAGTTGTGACTAAAAGAAATATGATATCAGATTTCCAAGCTAAAGACATTTATTTAACATTTTCCATTCAAAAAATTACCATATCAAGTCGCGTGCCTACTTATATGTATATATGTTGATAGAAAGCCTTTTCGCCTGTACTAAATTACATCATAACATGTTTCTGAAAATTATTTTTTTTTTTAATTATGCATGATGCGCTTGGCGGCCATCTTTCCATATTTTACACAAATGTCTAAGCAACCAAGTTCGTAAAAAAAAAAAAGTAATAGGTTTGCATTAGTAACAAACCCGAACTCATAATGACGGACAGATAAATTGAGAAAATGTGAAAAGATGGCCGCTAAGGTCGGCAATATTTCTATATTTTACACAAATTTCTAAGCATCCAAATCCGCAGTTAAAATCCGAAGTTCGAAATTGTTACTTAAGGAAACAGTTTAAGCTACTCCTTTACTGATTTGTATTCTGAGAAATTTGTGTCTTAAGATAATGGTAGCTTATCTTAAGGATTGATCTTATGATTTATTTCTTAGAGTAATTAATCATTCAAAAGCAGTGAAAATCAATTTATTTTCTCAAAATATCATACTTTCAATTTATCTATTTCACGTTAAGATACGAAGATACGAAGATACGAAGTTTGACATTGTTACTAGATACGAAGTACGATAACATAGGTTTGTGTGCTGCCGGTTCTTGGACTATAAGCATAGAGGCAGAAAAAAAATATAGAGAAAATGTTCTGCTTTGGCGCGAAGCCAAATATGCAATCCTAAAAGCGGTTACAATTCGGTAGAAACATTTGCAGCTTGTATTGACATGCCTGACCTTTAAAGCTCTCCTACGAAAGAATTCAGCTCTCGTTCCACGAGCATGTTCTGTTTGGGCCGAATGGAGGCATTTAAATTCGACCGATAATTGGCTTCATATTGCAAACCGTTTTGACAGTATACTGTATCTCTCTTTTTATAAGTAGACAAACCGTATGCGCCCAGTACAAACAGAATATTGAACAAATAAAATTTGACTTAAAATTCGACCTTGAATGCAGTTACATGACCACGCGTTGAGACATTTTGAGGCCTCTATATTTGAATATTATTTCCAGTTATTATCTGAAATTTCTGCATGTAGAGCCGAAATTATGCTTTAGAATACTTATTCCCGTACTTTTGTACGGTTTTCTGCTGTTTGTTTTTGGATGTCTATCTGTACGTTGGTAGCATTTGCTTGATTGTGAAATGGTGATTTTCTTCTACTGTGAATTCCTTTGCTCTCTATAATATTTTCAGAAAATAAATAGGATGACGTCCAAGGACTATCTTCTTATCGGCTATCAATCATACGAAACCGATATCATAACAGTATGTTAATGAAATGTACTGGTACTTATAATGTGATCCCCATCGAAAATTACAGTACTGGCTATATTATTATAGTAACAGGAAAATTTACGCATAAATCAGCTTAGAAGTTAGTTTATTGTATTGCATTTAATATTAGTTGAATATATTTGCATTACTGACTATGAACATAGTTATAGATGTCCATTCATGGCTTTTAGTTCTTCGTATGTCCATCTTTAGCAGCTATGACTGCCTTTATACGTCTTGGCATCCCTTGGATGTACTTCTGAATCAGTCGTTCCATTTCATACACGAATTCCCATACACGAATTAATCGCTCAATTAGTTGAAACTTGTTTGTTTCTGTAATTTCGTTGGCTCTGGTCTTCGAGTCAACAAAATTGAAGAAAGAGAGAATGTTCAACTAATTGAGCGATTAAATCGTGTATGACATCATAGTGATGAAATGGATCGAGTGGTTCAGAAGAAGGGATGCCAAGATGTATAAAGGCAGTCATATGCTACTAAAAGTGGAATACGAAGCACTGAAAGCCATGAGTGGACATCTATCAGGTTGTAACGAAAGTTTCCCGCCACAGCTAATACGGTCTGTGCAAACAGTTCGCATTGACGTGTTTGCTCATATTTTGTCAAACGATTTTAGGAATTTGAAAGAAAGAGACTTGCTTTATAACACTGTGTTGTGAAATTTGTAAAACAAATATTGCTATCATTAAGTACAGGGTGTCTGAAATGGAACTATCACGCTACCAGATTAGAACCATCATTTACTTCTAGTTCTGTTGCAAAAAGTCAGCTACAGAATGTCACGGAATAAAGTGTGCAGCTTTAGGTATTAGTGTTGTATCATATGACACTGTGAAGGTTTGGCGGAATGGTGGTTACATATAAAGTTACAGTTAATTATATATATTATAATTAGTATTATTTAATGGTGATTTGGCGTAAAACTTTCGTTACAACCTAATATAATTATGTTCATTGTAAGTAATGCATACGCATTCACCCAATATTAAATGTAGTACAATAAATTAACTTTAATGAGGATTTATGAGAAATTTTCCTGTTACCATAATAATTTGACCAGTACTGTATGTGTATAGCAGTTATAACTCTTTAAAAGGAACGCACAGAAGAATTTAGATTGTTTAAGGTCTATAGGGAATAATTGTTTAAGGGGGCACAGGACTTTTAAACATTCAAAAATCAGTTTTCTGATTTTGTTCTATTCTGAATTTTTAAAAATTTCTCAACAATATGCAAAAACCCCATTCAAAAATCTGCATTATTTCTTGAGTTATAATCATTTATAGACGACGAGTACAATTGAAAGTCCGTTGATATTGAAACTTTAAAACGCGTTTTCTCCGATTAGCAAATTTGAAGTTTGCGCGCACTGTTACTTTCAAACTATGTAAGCTATAGCTTTAAAAAATTCACCAAATATGTGCTTCTTTATGGTCTTCATGCTAAAATAAAAAAATTCACATATTTTGGTTTTTTTTTTTTCCCCTTGAAAAACCTGAAAATTTTTTTGAAAATTTTGTATTTTTTTAATTTTGTGCTAAAATTAACTTTTAAACAAAACGTTTTATATATATTTTGGTTTTAATTTAGAAGTAGGCGTGTTATGATTCTATTTTGTTCAAAAATTGTTTTCTATATGTACAATTTAGAGTTTTATCATGCGCGCAGCACTTAATGATTTTACTTCGCATTAGTAAGATGAATTTTAAATTTAAAATTTAGATAACAAATTCGTATATACAACATTTATTTTTCTGGATAATATAGTTAAGCATATAAAATTTATGCAGAAAGGAATAAAAAACATTAATTGCACATTATTTGTGTTTTGATACTTTGAAAAAGGCGTTGTTTTTCATCTTTTCGATAAACTCAAAGGTCCTGTGCCCCCTTAAAATGCATTTAATGACGTTATACCATTTCAAACAGGAAGTTTATGTAGGTCATTAAAGTTCCCTACAGCATGTTCCTGCGAAAATAATGCGTGTAACATGTATTTATGGTCAATAGACGCCGTTCATATATAAGCCATGTACAGGTTAAACAGTTTCTTTCGTGATAACATATCAATATTGGACAAATATTGCTTATCTGGTTTCATCTTGACCTATAATGATAATGCTGGTATTAAGTATTGATCCTATATTTGGAAAGTTTACATTTTGTTCATATCGTTGCAGTATTGGCAAAAAATAACTCGCCATTTTATTGCCAATATTTCTACAGTATTGTTGTGTTTCATTGCAAATATTACCAATGTAAAGCTAATTCCCCATGTAAAGATCCAATATTAACATATGATTAGAAGTAATTCTGTATAATGCCATATTGGGGCATTATGTTACCCCAATATTTCTGCCATATGGATGTTTCATTGATAATATTTCAAATGTAAAGTCAATATTTCTATAATAGTGGTATTTGATTGCAAATATTACCAATGTAAAACTAACCCTTGTTGGTATTTCATTGGTATTATTTCAATGCATGAAATATTGGTACATTGTGTCCTAGTATTTCTGCAGTATTTGTGTTTATCTGCAAATATTTCCAGTGTAAACCCAATATTTGTTAACAGTGGCATTTCATTGCAATATTTTCAATAGAAAGCTAACCAATATTAATATTTTATTGAAAGTATTTTATATTAAATCAATAGAGGTGCATTTTTGGATACCAATATTTCTGTCATATAAGCGTGGGTTGTTTTTTAATTTTTCCAATGTAAAGCCAATATTTTTGTAATAGTGACATTTCCTTGCAAATAATACCGATGTAAACCTAATAATTTCAAAATAAAATTAACCCATCAATATTGGTATTTCATTGGATTCGTTTGTGATGAATGCAGTTTTGGTGCGTTATTCAACTCCAATATTTCTGCCATGTTAGTGTTTCATTGAAAATATTTCACCAGTCATATGTATTCAACATAAGTCGGAAATTGTACGTCAAATGAGGTAAATGAGGTGCATTCGTACTATAACTAGTTTTATAAATAATCAGGTCTTGGTGTAAAAGCTGTTCCACTCCTATGCATGAATACAAAATTTATTACGATTATATATATATATGTTATATAAAAATTTTTACTTTTACTATTCATTTAAATTATTCTAAATTACCGGTATACTCATTATTTCCTTTTTTTTTAATACGCTCTATTATTTATTTCTAGTTCAATTCCTATAAATTTAAAACGCGTATCTTAATAATAGTTTTATTCCAAAACGTAATCTAAACTTTTAATCGCTTCATTAATTTTTATCGTCTACCAAACTGTAAAGTTCTGAACGCAGTTACTTATTTTCGAATGTTTATAAAAGCCATTTTTACATTTTTACTCTATTTCATCTCATTTTTCCGCCAGCTGGGAGACAGCCTTATTCACGTCGAAATCCTTCCATTACCAGTGCTGGGATTCTTTTCTGTGACGTTTCTCGATCGTTCTCCATTGGCTGAGTGACGGATCGCAGTTTCACTTCGAGTCTCGTTCGTGATTTTGTTTGGTTAGCCTAAAGTTTTTATTTCAATCGGATTTCCTCCGCGCATTCTAATAAATAGATCGAGCATGAGCTCAGGAGTAGATTTTTTGTGCTGTTTGAGTGTTTACGTAATCTGTTATCTGGTGTCCTAAGTCATGTAGAATATTCATTTCGTTATTTAACATCTATTCCGCATGAATAACTAGTTCATGCTCAAGCGGGATGGCTCTTTTTTCTCATCCTGTGGGAATTGTTTAATGTTGGTATATTCTGATGGAATAAACAGTTTCCTATGACTGCGTTTCTATGTCTTATTGGGAAAACCCCAGATTTCTTCATAAGCCTTTACTTCACAGAGTTGACACCTCCACTAGCGATGCTTGCGCTAAGTGGTACGCCTGCTATACAACCTCACCAACGGCTGATTAAAAGGTGGTACGAATCCAGTAATATGTCGTAAAAAGCACGACGTGATTGTTCGACTTAACCCATCAGTTTGTTTCGTAATAAGAAGCCGGCAAAGGATTATGTTTACCTACTGTACACCACCTTATTAGGAGATCTTCAATAAAAAGTGTTCTTGGGATGGTGAAACCAATAGAAACCTGTTCGATGACACCTGGTAACCACGATTTGATATACTACGTTTACCCTGAATGTGTGTCTATATAAATGGAGCAAAATCAACTTAATTTTGTTTCTTTTTAATAAAAGTTATAGGAAAAAAAGGAAACTACGATGTTTGTAAACAACCCAAGGTCGTACGTTTTGAAAGATTTATTATTTATTTATTTGTTTATTTTATATTTCACCATATTTCCTTATTTACATTTGTTGTATTACTGTTATTATTTATTAGAAAAGAAAATATTTACATTTGTTGTTTTATTTAAAGTTTATTTACATTATTTATTATGATTATACAATGAATCCATGTATAAATGAGTTGTCCCTCTTTTATGTTAATGCGATCGGGATTTGTTAAAAACTCTAGTGATAAAATGAGTGAAAGTGAAGAAAATATCACCCCCTTTGACCCAGGGTCGGAGATGAATATACAATCCTGGATGAAACATTTTGATCAAGCATGCATTTCTGATAAAAAAGATGAAAAATGGAAAATGCAAAATATCTCTAAATTTTTGAAGGCAGAAGCTTTAAAACTGTTCATTAATGAGTGTCTAGAATGTACTACTTTCAGTAAGATAGCTGAAATTCTTTCCGAAAAATTTATAAAAGTACAAGTTCCTAGATTTTCTGATTTTGCTTCTATGAAACTAAATGATCTTAATGAATTAGAGTTATTTCAGAAAAAAGATTGAGATTGGTAGACAGTTTCATTTATGTGAAACCATCATAGTCAAAAGTTTGGCGGATGATTTGAAGCCAGAATATCAGAATTCTATGATTATTAACCCTCCAGAGAGCACCATAGATTGGTACAGAATGGCTAAACAACTAGTAGTCATTCCCACTTCTCATGTAAATAACCATAATGTAAGGAATAATTCTCAAAGTCATGGATCTTTCCAGTTTAATAACCAGGCTCCTAGACATTGGGTTCGCCCAAACCAGAATTTTCAAAGAACAAATTCTAATTTTCGGCCACAAAACCCTCTTAATGCTCAAAATTCTAGACTTGTTAGCCCTAGATTACCTGCTACTCATTTTCAAAATAAGTATCCCAATCGACCATGTCGATTGTGTATGAATAGGGGTATACAAGAGGCTTTCCACTGGGAGAGGACTTGTATTTTTAATGTCGAAACTATGCAATCTTGTGTTCCTCTTCCTAGTCAACAACAACAACCTAGTCATAATATATGACATTTAATCGTTAATGGATATGCAAATAGCAAGGAGTTACCTTGTGTAATCGACTCTGGTTCTGCAATATCAATTTTACCTTTAAAGTTTGTTAAGTTGTTAAATGTTAAAGTTATAAATATTCCACCTATTATTATTGGCCAAGCCAAAGGAACTGTTGAAATAAACCAATCTTGTAATTTGTTGTCTAAAATAGGTAATGTGCAAAAATATATAAAATTTCTGTTATGTAAAACTGATTTACATTATGCCATACTAGGATTGCCAGACTGTTCTAAGTTTAACTTGATTATAAATTGTAATAAATGTGAAGTATTACAAGGAAACCTTGTATTAAATCGATCTCAAAGCATATCCATTGATAAATTAAAGTTACTTCATTTTAATGTCAATGAAAAGTACCAGAGAGTGCAACCCGATTATGGAAATGTCATGATTCCTCAATCCTTTGATCAAATTAATTCTAATGATTCTAAATTACTTGGGGAGGTAAATACTATAAAAAATGAAACGTTAAGGGATAATATAAGGGATTATTTAGATATTTTTCCAAAAATAAATATGATGTTGGAAAAATTAATATTGAGTCGCAGCGCGTTTTGCTTAATTCTGACCTACCCATATCTATGAGGCCTTATCGCACTTCTGCAGTGGATGAAAAAGAAATTTCAGATCAAGTTCAATCTTTATTAGCTGCTGGTTTAATTAAAGAGAGTTATAGTCCTTATTCTGCCCCTGTTACTTTAGTTATGAAACGCGATGAGGGTAAGAAAACTAGAATGTGTGTAGATTATCGTAAATTAAATGCAATAATGAAAAATGATGCTGAACCTTTACCACGTATAGATGGAATTCTTGATAAATTAAGTCGTGCTCAGTATTTTTCCACTTTGGACTTAGCCTCTGGCTACTGGCACATCCCCATTCACACAGCAGATACTGAAAAATTGGCTTTTGGAACCAATTTTGGACTTTTTGAGTGGAACGTTCTTCCATTCGGTGTCAAAGTTGGTCCCCCAATTTTCAATAGGACTTTTAGAAGGATTCTCACTAAACATAGAATTAATTTTGCTTGTTATTATTTTGATGACATAATTGTTTTTTCCTCCTCTTTAGAAGAACACCTGCAACTTCTAAACCAAATATTTGAATTATGTAGGCTTGAAAATATTAAACTTAAATTATCTAAATGCAATTTTGTTCAAAATAAAATTAATTTCTTAGGATATGAAATCAAAAATGGTACTATAACTCCAGCTAATGCTAATATTGATGTCATAAAAATTTTAAAACCTCCTTCTAATGTAAAAGAACTCCAAAGATTTTTGGGATCAATTAATGTTTACCATAAATTTATAGATAATTATGCCAAAATCAGACACCCCCTCAATAGATTACTTAGGAAAAATACTTTATGGGAATGGAATTCAAATTGCCAAGATTCTTTTCAGAAATTAAAGGATGCCTTAATTGTTAAACCTGTCTTAAGAATTTATGACCCTGCATTACAACTTCATATGTTTGTTGATGCCTCACAGGTGGCAGTAGGTGCAGTTATTAAACAACCAGATAATAATGGGTTTTTACATCCAGTTGCTTATTATTCTAGAGGATTGAGAAGTTATGAACAGAATTTACTTTATAACTGAATTAGAATGTCTTGCTATCATTGACACCTTAGATAAATTTTATCATTACTTCCATGGTGTAAAATTCACCATTTACACTGATCATGCATCTCTTGTTTGGTTAAAGAATACTAAGCATTTGAGAGGTAGATTATATAGATGGTCTTTGAAGTTAAGGATGTTTGATTATAATATTGTGTGCGAAAAGGGATCCACAAATGTCGAAGCTGACATGTTGCCAAGAAACCCTGTTTTACATTATTTTCAACCCTTAACTTTTCTTCCAGACGTAAAAGAACTTATAGAGATGCAGGAGAAAGATAATGTATGTGACAAAAGCTATCAAAATGAAAATGGGATTATAATAGTTAGAAAGAAAGGATTTCGAAAAATAGTAGTCCCCATGTCTTTAAGGAGAAAAATATTAAATGTTGCTCATGAAACATTTGGTCATCCTGGTATCCAAAAAATGTTAAATTTAATTTCCCCTAATTATTATTGGCCTGACATGACTCAGGATATAACTAATTTTGTCAAACATTGTGACATTTGCCAGAAAAATAAAAAACCCAGACAGAAAAATTTTGGCTTACTACAAGCTATGCCAACCACAGATCAACCTTTTGAATGTCTTTCTATTGATACTGTGTGAGGATTCAATTGCTATAACTCCACCAAAAAATATCTACACATCATAATAGACCACGCGACTAGATATGTCTGGCCTTTTACATAAAAAAGTGTTACTACTGAAACCTATACTAATTGTTTAAAACAAGTTTTCAATATTCAATGTCCTAAACACTTATTCTGTTTCAACAAAAGTTTCAATGTACAGGTTCCCCAAAAAGTGTTGAGTGATAGGAATGCATCTTTCACTTCATCTAGATTAAAAAAATTTCTTCGAAATCACAATATTAAGCAACGTTTAACATCAGCACATCACCCACAAACGAATGGGAAATGCGAAATAGTGAATCAGTCAATAGTTACTAGATTAAAGTGTAAAGTTAATTCTACTACATCTAAAATCCCTTGGACAAAACTTTTGACAGAAGTAGTTAGTGAATACAATAATACGCCCCATTCTATAACCAAATTCCCTCCTGCTTATTTACTTTTTGGTCAATTACCTTATGATTCCCCCTAAAACAAGATTACTACCCTCCTGTAAATGAAGCCCTTAAAGTTGCTAAAGCGCGTACTAATGAATTTCATTTGAAAAGTAAAAAATATTATGACCGAAATTATGTAGAGCCAAAGTAAAGTTTGAGGTAGGAGATCTTGTAATTTATGAAGAGTTCAATTACCCCAATACTAGAAAGCTCTCACAAGTTTTTACTGGTCCCTATCAAATTCTTAACAAATTATCTCCTGTAAATGTTCGAATTGATAGGCAAGGTCAAAATAGAAATACGGAAGTTGTCCATGTATCTAAATTGTGTCCATACTTTTCACCAGATCAATAAAAATTATTCCATGAGAATTCACAACAAACTAATGTTAAAGCCCTGGCTTAATATTAAATTTAGAATAGTCATAAAATTAATAAAAAGTAACTAAATAAATTATAATTAATCAATCAATGCTTTTCTATATAACGGTGTGTTCTCGAAGGATCCACGAGAACATTACTACTGAAGTTTTACTTGAATTAGTTGTTTACGCGGGCGTAAATGGGTTGATTTGAGTTAAAAATTTCTTATATTGAATTGAATTAGATTAGAATATTAAATAAATTTTAAATTTATATGTAAACTATGAATAAATGTTAACTGGATTAAAATAACTTTATATATATATATATATGTATATATATATATATATGTATATATATATATGTATATATATCAATTATTGAACTATAATTATTAATACTAAAACATATTAGAATTTATGCGAATAATTGTTGATTATGCAAGTGTCCTGGATTTCAAACCCAACTTGTTTTTCTCTTGCTTACTTATTTATTTATTTTTTACTGATTGTGTAACCATGTAGGAAATGAACAAAATATTTCGACACATATCGAAAAACACCTGTTAAGATTTTTTTTCAATTATATTAAATTCAGTAATACGGAAAAAATATGACTCCATCTTAAACAGGACGTCATCACCATAGCAAACTAGGATTATTACCTGTCATGGGATATCATTGAATTAATTACGTAAATCTTCCGTTATGTTAGATAGTTCTTAGGCTTTGGAGTTTCGCAAAGGATATTTAACCCACACTCTAATATGCTAGAATACGATGACATATAACATTTTATTATTTTTACAACATAATTATAAATTAATGCATTAATTTTAAGGCATTTTCAATTGGCCCGCCGCACGTGATAAATCGCCAAGTATTTTCTGAAACTCGTACAATTGTATGATAGTTGAAAAAAATAATGGATTTAATTATGCGCCAAATGTTCTCACCAAAATATGCAAAAGCGGTGTGAAACTGCAACAATGAAACATTTTAAAAGACTGGAAAGTAGAAAATAAATTATATGTAAAAAATGTAGCGTTTCAGTGCTTTTCTAAAAATACGCTTTTATCAGTTAATAGTTTAACATTATTTAATTTATGTTTATACATTGAGAAATCAATACAGAAATCCTAAAAAGATAATTTAAATAATGGTTTTATTTTCTTCTTTCCCGTTCCACTATCTTAAACTAATTGGATGTGCGAAACCCAAAACGTTCTTCTATCTTATACATCTTAAAATTTCAAAAAGTACTTACACATGTAATACTTCAATATTATTAGTTCAATAATATACCAACTTTTCTTTTCTTCTTAAATTTTTGCTTCAGTCAATTACACGGACTAAACACGAGTTAATCTATATCAGGATATTTTTTTTAATTAATAGTTTTTCCTTATTCTGTTATTATCAGCTGTTTGCGAATAGCCGGCTTAGCAGGAAGCGAATTCTCGCCTCGGCACGAGCCGCCGATGGACAACAGAACTACGAAAAATCAAGAAAAGTATACAAAAATCGCTATCACAGCGCCCCTTTACCGCGCAATATTTCCAAATTTAAGGAGGACCATATCCAAAAGTATGCACAAAAAATTTGGTTCAATTGTAAGCATAATTTTATAAGATTTTTGATGGTGCTATAAAGAAAAGAGCACAAACATCGCTATTACAGCGCCCCCTTCCGGCAGATTTTTTTCAAATTCAGGGAGGACTTGCTTGCTATAGCAAGAAACATACGCAAAAAATTTGGTTCAATTCTATGCATAACTTCATACATTTATTGATGGTACAATAATGAAAGTGGCGCAGACATCGCAATTATAGCGCCCCCTTCTGGTGAAATTTTTTTTTAAGTTCAGGGAGGACCTACCGACCATGGCCTTACACATACACAAAAATTTGGTTCAATTCTATGGATAATTTTATACAGTTTTCGATGGTACAATAATGAAAATGGCACAGATATCGCTATTACAGCGCCTCCTTCCGGCAGATTTTTTTCAAATTCAGGGAGGACTTGCTTGCCACAGCCAGAAACCTACATAAAAATTTTGATTCAATTCTATGCATAACTTCATACACTTTTCGATGGTACAATAATGAAAATCGTACAGACGTCGCAATTATAGTGCCCCCTTCCGGCGGAATTTTTCCAAATTCAGGGAGAACCTTCATGCCATGACCAAAAACAAACACAAAAAGTTTGGTTCAATTCTATGCATAACTTAATACACTTTTCGATGGTACAATATTCAAAATGGCACAAAAATCACTATTGCAGTGCCCTTTACCGGCGAATTTTTTTCCAAATTAAGGAAAGAATGCTTGCCATAGCCAAGACCTTAAAAAATTTTTGGTTCAATTCTATGCGTAACTTCATATACTTTTCGATGGTACAATATTCAAAATCGCACAAAAATCGCTATTACAGCGCCCCCTACCGGCGAATTTTTTCCAAATTCTGGGAGGACCTGCTTGCTATAGCCAAATACTTAAAAAAATTTTGGTTCAATTCTATATATAACTTAAAGCACTTTTCGATGGTACAATATTCAAAATCGCACAAAAATCGCTATTACAGCGCCCCCTACCGGCGAATTTTTTCCAAATTCTGGGAGGACCTGCTTGCTATAGCCAAATACTTAAAAAAATTTTGGTTCAATTCTATATATAACTTAAAGCACTTTTCGATGGTACAATATTCAAAATCGCACAAAAATCGCTATTACAGCGCCCCCTACCGGCGAATTTTGTCCAAATTCAGGGAGTTCCCACTTGCTATAGCCAAAAACTTAAAATAAAAATTTGGTTCAATTCTATGCACAACTTCAAACACTTTTTGATGGTACAATGGCGACAGACAGACGGACACACGGGCATACAGGCATTTTCTATAAACATGTTTTTTGGGATCTCTGACCCCTAAAACGTGTAAATCCGTCGAAAACTGGAAGTCGAAAAAAATTTCGATTACAACACTTTCTTCTATTGAAGATAGTCTACTGGGAAGGTTTTGATGACACTTGCATTATTAAATAATTTTTCATGTATGGTTTTAGTATGTTGCCTATCGTTCTATCATTTTTTTCCCAAATCCCACTGTAAGTGATCAACTAAAAGAATTTGTCTTTAACAGCCCAAATTTTATCTGACACATTAAAAAACATAATAACGCAATAGCGTTCCTATCAGTTTCAGCTATACGAAAGGACATATCCGGTAAAGGTGCATATTACTTTAAAGCAAATATCAACTTTACTGATACATTTTGTTTGATTCAAGGTCCATTTGGAGAAACTCACCAGCGTAGCTTGCTAGTTTATATACACAATGTATATAATATATAGGGTGACCAGAAATAAGTGCCCCAATTTGAAAATTCAATAATTCATTAACTATAATAAATATGAATATGAAATGAGTGACATACACATCTGGTGGCTCTTAAATTTCATTTATTGTAATTCTAAAAATAGTTCTAATTTCCGTCAATGCACTGCACTGTCTCAAACTACCATGTAAAACTGCAAAAAAAAAACTTCGCAAGTTGTATTATTTATTCTATTTAGCGATTGAAACACGAAAGACAATTGAATTTTTTTAATTTATTAGAGCATTCTTAATGTTTGAGACGGTGCAGCGCTATCTATTGACGGAAATTTGAACTATTTTTAGAATTACAGTACATGAAATCTAAGAGACACCAGATGCAATTGTCACTTATTTCATATTCATATTTATTATAGTTAATGAATTATTGAATTTTCAAATTAGGGTGTTTATTTCTGGTCACACTGTATGCACTGGAATGATTAAAGCAGCATATGTATATGCCTACGACATATACAAGGCCATCTGATCCTGTGGATATGATGCGTAGAAATTGTTTATACTCATAATGAAAAAATGGCTGCGTAGGCTTATAAGCCATAAACCACTCAGTCGTCGGTGCCTGTGAGGTTTACTTATTATCTAAAATGAATATTTCTGTATCAGGGGCATTTTATTAAAAATATTTTCTATGTAAACTAATATTTAACCACTGATGGCATTCCATTGGAAGTATTTCAGATGACTGCAATATAGGCCTCAATATGAGCAATATTACTAATTAATGTTTTGTTCCTAGAGGGGTTTTTTTTGGGGGGGGGGTGTTTTGTTTTGTTTTTAACAGGTAGTAGCTAAATCATCTTATGAGCCTTATGACCAAATGATTATCCTACACTTAAAAAAGTTTCCTTTTTGCTAAAAAGAAAAATACTATAAATATGTCAAACAAGTTCTATTATGTTTGAAAAAAGCGGAAATCTTAACAAAGAGATCTGTCAAAATTTCACTCTTTGTTTACGATATCAAGAAACTCTTTTCATGTCAGAACTAAGCACGAGCTTTTATCGAAATTTTAAGAAAACATTCAACGATTTTTTCCACAAAATAAATAAATGATATCCAATTCATAAAACTGAATAGTATGAAAAAATCGAAATAAATTACTGCAGTATCTTCTATTTAATACAATATGCATTTGGCTTTGAACTTTTTTAACTTGTTGATTTTATTTTTATTGTTTTGGAATGGAATAACATTTGTTTTCCTGATCAAAACGAATTCTGCAATATTAAGTGTCAAATTGTAAAAAGTTACTCATACTCATAATTTTTAATTCAATGCAGCTAGTAAAATTGAAGTAAAGCGATTAAGCGTAAAATATACAAAGAACCAGTTTTTGAAAAATGCATAGCTCATTAAAAATATTCTTAACCTTTTCTATTCTTTAATTCGTACCTTCTTAGATATCATGGCAGCTAAAAACTAGGACCAAAGCGGACAAATTTCGGGGTTGCTGGTCCTTTTTGTGGGAAGGGGGAGGGGGGGGGGTGAAAAATAAAGTAAATGTATTTTTTTTTTTTCATTCAGTTGTGATTTTTTTTTAGTTTGGAATTTCCGCTTGTAATGCACGGTCATAGTACGGCCTAGAGTTCTACATAAACCAAAATTTTCAGGCTCGGGCCCGGCTCCTTATAAAAGCCGAAATTTTAAGAAATCGCTGAACTATTTGATCACGGGCCCGGCTGGCCCGTTTTATTTTAAACTTAGACGAGGTCTGAATTCCTACGTAGTTTTTATAGACCCCAAATGTAATTAAAGAAACTTATGCATTAAACCATTAACGCTGAGCCTCCTTTATACTTCTTTTAATTCTTCGACACCTGTTTTTGCCACTTTATAAATTTGAATTATTTAATCGCTCAAAATCTGAGATTAGATAATGTGAAATTTTCCAAACTAAAATACTGGTACTGAAATTTAAAAAAAATTGTTCCCCTTGTATGGCAAGTTTTCTTGCCAACCGGATTTAACGAGTAAAAGAAATCTAGAGCCCCAAATAGTTTTGAAGTCAGTTTCACACTGAGCAGTTACATTTACAGATCAAATATACTCCATATAATGTAGTAAGAGTGCAAAAGTTTAATTAAAGAAAAAATTGGAAAAGAAACAAATTGTTTCATAAACACATAAAAATCGTTTTGATGCATTTTCCGCACAGATGTTTCTGTTGCCAGCATAAAGGTCACGAGTCAAAACAAAGTTAATTTTTTTACTTTCTTCTATCTTCAATAGAAGAAAGTTTTGTAATCGAAACTTTTTCGACTTCCAGTTTTCGACGGATTTACACGTTTTAGGGTTCAGAGATCCCAAAAAACACGTTTAATACTAAATGTCTGTCTGTCCGCATGCCCGTCTGTCCGTGTGTCGTCATTGTACCATCGAAAATTGTATGAAGATATGCATAGATTGAACCAATTTTTTTGTGTGTGTGTTTTTGGCTGGGTTAAGCAGGTCCTCCTTCAACTTAGATATATTCTGTCGGCGCTGTGATAGCGATTTTTTGTATAATTTTCTCGATTTTTTGTAGTTCTTTTGTCCATCGGCGGCTCGTGCACCGACTGAAACTCGTGTCCTGCTAAGTCAGCTATTCGCAAACAGCTGATGTACAAATGAATAACGAAAAACTATTGATTTTAATAAATATCGTAATCGAGGGTAACTCGTTTACTTCGATTAATTGACTGAAGCAGAAATTTAAGTTGAAAATCAAAGTTGGCATAATATTGAACGGTACTTTTCGGTTAACCGGGCGCCAGTGTTATATGTACATATGTACATATACATATAAATACATAAATATGTATATATAAAAACATATACACTATGACGCAAAAGTTTAGACAATGACGTCATTCAGCTTTAAAATGTAGAATTATGACGTCAGAATTACAAAAACCTGTAAATATATTCAAAAACTGATTTAAAATGCTATGTACAAAAGACAGTCGTTTTATTTGCTATAATACTAATTTTTTTCATAAAAATTCAAATGTGCTTGTCGCAAAAGTTTAGACACTATTCTAAATTTCTTTGAATATTCGCTGGCATATGCAAATTTAGAATCGATGATGTCACAAATTTGGAGTACTTAAGTTCTGCAAACGATTGCGCTTCATAGTCGACATGCCGAGAGCTAAAGAAATTCAAGTGAATGAGGTTTCAAGGATTTGGCAGTTGAAAGGTGAAGGGAAGAGCGTTTCTGAAATTTCTGCTATTATTAATAGGTCAAAAAAATCTATTTATCGAGTTTTATCGAGTGGTTCCGAATATAAAGCAAAATGTCGGTCTGGGAGGCCACGTGTGACAAATGTACGAGAGGATCGCCTGATACAAAGACTAGCGAGTACTCAACAAATGAGCGTACGTGGAGTTCAAAGCTCATCGGGACTCTCTGTATCAAAGGATACGATTCGTAGACGAATTTTGGAAAAAGGAACAATCGTTTATAGCAAAATGCAGAAGAAACCAGCTCTGAAACCATATCATAAGTTACAAAGACTTATGTGGGCTCGAAAGCATATGTCATATGGAGAGAAATGGCAGTCAGTCATATTTAGCGATGAAAAAAAGTGGAATCTGGATGGTCCAGATGGTTGTTTATCGTATTGGCATGACTTGCGGAAGGAACCTCGACGTTTTTTTAGTCGCAGACAAGGAGGGGGCTCGGTGATGGTTTGGGCAGCCTTTTGCTATAATGGACAAGTATCTCTGACCTTCACCAGTGGTCGTCAAACTTCACAGCATTATACACAGACATTAGAAGAAAATCTACTGCCATTTGCTGAGCTTCTAGGGGGTCCTCAGTGGGAATTTCAGCAAGACAATGCTTCAATTCACACTGCAAAACATTCAAAATCTTGGTTTAATTCCCATAATATAAGAGTTCTCGACTGGCCAGCATGTAGCCCAGATCTTAACCCTATAGAAAACCTTTGGAGCATCATGTGTCGCAAAGTTTATAGCAACGCTAGACAATACTCTTCTGAAAAGGAACTTAAGACATCTATTGAGAATGCATGGTACGATATCGATCCACAAACTATGCAAGATTTAGTTTCTTCCATGCAATCTCGTGTATATGACGTAATACATAAGCATGGATGCGCAACCAGGTTTTAAAAATTGTTTATTTCGATTTTATTTAATTTGTGTCTAAACTTTTGAGACAGCAGTTTATTTTTGTTACCATTTAATTTATTGCAATATGCACAATTCCACTTTTCTTTGTTATAAATATTGTTTATATGTACAGCACATTAATTTCAAGCAGTGATTTGAAAATTGAATAAATATTTTTCAAAGTATGTAAGAATTTCTTCATTGTCTAAACTTTTGCGTCATAGTGTATATACATACTATAAAACATATATATACATACAAATGTATATATACATATATTTGTATAGATATATATGTATATATAACACTGTCGCCCGGCTAACCGAAAAGTACCTATTGAACTAATAATATTGAAGTATTAACATTTGTAACTACTTTTTGAAATATCAAGATGTATGAGATAGAAGAAAGTTTTGGGATTGGCACATGCAACTAGTTTATTGACATTTTTATCTCAATCTTCAAATAAATGGGCAGACTGGAAGTACAAAACAGTTAGGCTGTATATGTTGTTCTAATAAAAGTTTTAAAAAAAAGTGAAAAACAAACGCACTAAATAAACTTGTTAAATAATGTAAAGTTTTTGTGAAAGCTAGTGCATATCAGCATATTTGCGAACATTTATAAAGGGCGAACAGATGATCAAACAAACCAAAAAGAAACAGGAGAAGTTAAATAATTTATTTTTCAATTATGTTCAAAGTTTTAAAATATGTATCATAATAATAAGTTTAATAATAAATAAATAAATAGAAAATCTAATTCTTACAAAGACACTCTACAATTTAGTATGAATGCAAAAGTTTATTTGAAGAAAAAATTAAAAAAGAAAAGAACTTTTTCACACAAACATAAAAATCCTTTTTGGTGTGTTTTCTCGCAGATGTTTCTGTTGCCAGGGAAAAGGTCACAAGTCAAAACAAATTTAATGTTTTATTGACATTTCGAACTTCAAATGGATGGGCAGACTTAAAATACCAAATGGTTACACTTTATATAGTACTGTTCTAATAAAAGTAGAAGGAAAAGGCATTGAATAAACTGGCTAAATAATACAACGCTTTTAAACGCTCTAATTCTTTGTTTGTTTATCATTGTTATGGATTTTGCGATATAAAACTGAAGCTTTTCGTCAATAAGAAAATTTAAAAATTCTGCTTTTCTTCTTCTTCTAATCTCACTGCGTTGTAATAAAAAGAAAACAAGTTTTGGAAAGAATTCAAAGATTTAAAAATTGGTTATCAAAAATGAGGCGTTTAAAATCAGAGTGGCATATGCCACTTACTAATTTTGAAAAATTGTGTTAAGTGCATAGATTTTATCTAGACATATCAATCTATACATATACTAATAACGGTATAAGGGATAGTTAATAAATTAATGATATTTGATAAATACAGAAATAAAGTGTTCTATAGGAAGAAATTTTGGTAGAATAGAACTACACATCACTTTTGAGAATAACGTGTTTGTGTTTCAAGCGGAAGTAAACCATTAGATAATATTGAAAGTAGTCATTACGGAACAGAGTAATCGGTAGTAGACTGGGAGGCGGCACAAACCACCACCTCATCGAGCTGACTGCTAAAATTCCAGGATTAGCTAAAACTCGATTCGCATATTAAATTGCAACTGGTCTGCCAAGTCATAGCTTGGAGGAAAACACCTGTAAGCCCGATTTTAGTGGTTGACTGGTAGTTTTACCATTGTGTTTTTCTGCTCCCAGTCTTCCATGTTTCTATACCATTGGGTGTAGGAAACATAATGATAAACCTACCGATTCACCACTAAAATTGGTTCTGCAGGTCATTTCCACCAAGATATGACTTGGCACCAATTGCGTTTTAATATGCTAATCGAGTTCTGTCTAATCCTAGAATTCACCCATCAACTCGATGAGGTGATGGTCTGTGAAGGCGCCTCCCGGTCTATATAATGTCTAAAAAGAATCACTTTTGAAATGCACTACGGTTCACAACCTCCCTCTACCGTAGGAGATTGCCATAAGCAAAACTTTTGTCACACGAAAAACATGAATGATGCGTCACGTAGCAGAGTGGTCGTTTGCACTGTAATCGCATGACGATGGAAGTATTCTGAGAACTGGGAATCGCACAGAGTGCCATATTGAGGCTGTGGCAGCGTTTCAAGAGGGTTGAAACATAAGAAGATACATCAGTATACTTTGTCCCTGGGATACAACAGCGCAAGACAACCTTTAATAGTAACTTCCAAAAGATACTGACAAAGTACAGCAGCTGACCGGTCCTATCAGCTATCGGCGCCCACGGATACTACAGTTTCTAAACATACCATATACAGACGACTGCGAGAGAATGGCCTATATGCTCACAAGCTGTCATATGTATTCGACTTACATCATCTCACCGGTTAGCTTAGTACAAAAAATGTGTTAACGGGACGGCAGCACGTTTTACTGTTTATTGACAAATCCAGGTTTCCCCGTAAACTGATTCACGTCATATCTTTATATGAAGAACACCAGAAACCCATTACACCGAATAAAATGTCACTGGGCACCACCAGTAGGGTGGCAAAATACATCTGGTTTGGGATGGTATTATTTTATGTTTTCGGACAGTTCTCCATATCTAAAGCAGAATCATTACAGGCTAGAGTTATCGGGATATCATTTTGCAACAACACAATAGTACATTCTATTTTCTCTTTATGCATGACAGCGTACAACTTCACTGTACAACCATACTGGACGAATGACGGACGAAAGTGATATCTCCCATTTGGAATGTACTCTTTGTACCAATTTGAACTAGATTGAGTCTGTATGAGGCATTCTCGGGGGAAGGGTGGCAACACGTCACCCATTTCCTAGTCTCCTACGTCTGAGACGATTTTGCGTAGCAATGATTCGCCTCCAAGACCAGCAGGATAGTTTGGTTCTCGGTATATACGTGGGTGGTTCAGTAATTATTGTCCCCAATGTATATAAAATATTTGTACTGCGATGGTTGATGTGGAATATCGAAGCCTAATCTGTTAAATGCCTATATGCTCAATTTCGGAACCGTAGCTGCTACAATGACATAGTTTTGGAGAGAGGGGTGAAGTTTTAAAGACCTATTTTTGGAGGAGTTTTTAAGGAAGGGGGGGGGGGGGAGGGTGAAATGCTGGTTTGGAGCTTATGAGGCTGCTTTGTGACGGTGGATGAGATGTGGGTACATCACTATGATCCCAAATCCAAACAACAGTAGTTACGTCACATCCACTGTCACAAATCTAGCCACATAAGCTAAAAATAAGCCTTTCACCTTCCCACTCCCAACCCCCTTTTACTCCTCCCATAAAAACTATGTGAATATAGAAGCTACGGTTAAGAAATTTAGCATATAGGCATCTAAGACATTAGGCATCAATATTCCACAACAACCATCGCAGTACAAATATTTTATATACATTAAGGACAATAATTATTGAACCACCCTCGTACAAACTTGTATTGAATATACTGCAGCACATGGAAAACATATAACCTATTAACTTCATACAAACCACACAAGACATGCATTCTCCGTTTGCTTTGGAGAGCGTTAACATTAATTTATTAGGTACTGTGGCACATGTATCGTATTTTATGTTTTATACCTTTTTAACACTTTCCAACAAAGTTTAAAAGTATTTATGAATTCGGGCTGTCCGTCCGTGCTCTAACTCGCGTAAATAAAGTCGGATTGCCATGAAATTAATATATGTTATTGAGACTTGTGGAAGGTTTGGTATTGAAAATGATGTGTGTAGCATTTATATTTCCTTTACAGAGACATTCAAAAGAATTCCGTTACAGTACAGTCTATTAGGGAAAATCGTTTGCGGTGTATTTTATTTATGTTACACTATTTCAAACATATTGAAATTGATATATATCTATGAGGGGCAGTGCAAGATACTTACTATAGAATGGTGTGCATAGCATTCATTGTTCATATACAGGGACACAAAAAAAATTCGGTTACGATACTATCTATGAACAATAATTGCTGGAAGTGTGTTTTCCGTTAAAGTATGTGTTTTTAAGTTTAACATTTTTTAAATAGTAATTAACGTGTATAAATTCCTTCCCCTATCCCTAGAAATGATCAAATTTAGGAGCCTACTTCTGTAACTCTCTGAAAAAGAGTGGCTACTGTTATTTGAATGGAAAATACAATGTGGCTTCAAAAATCCGGCATCAAAACCATCTTTTCCCTTCCTTTTTCTTTTACACTTTCAAGTTATGGGAGAAGAAAAATAGCAATTCTTTATGAATTAAAAACTTCAAGATTGAAAGAAAAATGTAAAAAAAGAATATTTGACCATTTTTTTTTCATTTGTCAGAGGCGATTATTTTCTGAACAAATTTTCTGAGAGCTGCACTTTTGCTTAGCAACGGGAACAACTTTGAAGACAACTTTGCCCAATGTATATGCAATGTGTGGCCGGAACGAGTTTTCGGCAACGGCAACAACACTGAAGAGGAAGAATTTTCAGGCTTTCACATTTCCTGTGATAAAGCCGAAATTTAAGAGCTGATTGAACACGCAAAATCTCAAAATGCATTAAGTGTAGAAAAAAAGGGATATAGATGATTGGTTGAGCATTGACGTAAGTGTAGAAAAAATGGGATATAGATGATTGGTTGAGCATTGACGAAAATGGATCAACAACGAACAATTTAAAGGACAGTGAGATCGCTGACGCTGTGCTAAATAGAACCGCCGATAATATTAGTAGCAGCTCAGAAGACGAGGATGAACAACCGGAAGAAGAAAAGGTGTCACTAGAAAAATGTATAAATTTGACTGGAGAATTAATATATGCTTTAGAAAAACAAGACTGTATTTCAGAAATAGATATTCTTCAGTTGTATAAAATATATTTTAAAAAAATTTATTAAAGAACGGCCAAAAAAATTGAACCAAACAAAGTTGGCATCGATGTTTCCGAAATTACAAGAGAAGACATAATTTCGCTCTTTATTAGATTCTTTTTTCTGTAACATAGAAAATATCAATTAAAGTAAGTTTTTTTTATATTTAATTTCTCTTTTAATAATAATTTTTAATTCTCTTTTAATTAGGGATGCACGGAATAGTGCTTTTGGCCGAATACCGAATATTCGGCCTACAGGCGGACCGAATACCGAATATTCGGCTAGCCGAATAGTAACTGCTAGGTCGAATACCGAATGTTCGGCTTGTCGAATACTTTTAAATTTCAAAGTTTAAAGGCATTAAAATGTTAATTTTTTAAAAAATTACATAATATTTAAAACAGAAACTTTTATTCTAATAAACAAGAGCTTTTTTGAAGTACACTTTATGCTGAAAAAAATCTGCTTTGAGTTATTTAAGAAGAGGATAGTTATAAACTTTTTTAATTAATAACATTTTAAATTTCATTGCTTCTTCTGAGAATTAAAACAGATGAATAAAATTTTCTTAAATTCTAAACGAAACATTTTAAAATCAAAGACAAATTGTGAAAAAAATTGAAAGAAAAATTGTACAGGATTGTATATTATTTGTTTGTCAGGAAGAGACTAAAGTAAAAGTAAATAAATAATACAATCTATTCAAATTTTCTATGGTGGCAACTCAGCAAGAATAACTGTTCTACTCCCTTTGAGTAAGCAAGGAAGTTTTTAAATGCATCGTAGATCTGTGTCTGGAGTGGACAATCATTTTCAGAGATTGTAAACGTTGTTCTTAAAACCTTAGCAAGAAACAGATTATTTACGGGACAAAGTTAAGGAAATTGCATTTGTACATAATTAATTCCTAAGAAAATCCTCGCGATTGGTTAATTTTCTTAAATAGTACTTAACAAACAGCAAATAAATAATGTAAAAAACATTCTTTTTTATTTAAATATGATTCGGTTTCTAATTATTCTGAATATCTTTATAAGTTGACTGTTAAATGTAGAAGTTGCATAAAGTTTTTAAAAATATGTTTAAAAAGTTTTTTTAAATATTCGGTTTGGCCGAATATTTCGATATTCGGCCAAACCGAATATTCGGCAGACCTAATAGTTTGCTATTCGGCCAAGCCGAATATTCGGCATGCGAATAGTTTGATATTCGGTCAAACCGAATAATCGGTAACATGGCCGAATATGCCGAATACCGAATATTCGGTGCATCCCTACTTTTAATAACGAATTAAACTGTGGCTAAAGGCACCATTAAAAATATAGTACTACTTTTAATATTCCTTCAAAAATCCGGAATTTTCAAAAGTCCCGCATAGCGCATAGTCTCGCTCCTGATGATGCCGGATTTTTGAAGTTATGCTGTATTTAAAAGTTGCATTTTTTTTCATGAGCAGAGACCTGTTATTGCGCTGTGAGTGGTTTCTTGATAATAATAATAATAATAATAATAATAAATACTTAATATGTGAAAACGTTATCCAGTAAATTGAAAAAAAAAATGTGTATTATTTAATATCTAAACAAAATTTGCTTAAGGAATATTAGAAAAGATATAGCTCAATGACAGAAGATGATATTCAATAATATCAGAAAAAATATATCACTGAACTTTTAAAAGTGATATTCACAGGTACGGGGAAATATTGGCAAACATTCCAAATGTCAAAATACTGACGAATATCATTTAGTGTAGGAGTGCACAGCCTTTTTAAGAGAAGGGCCACTTACGAAAATACCTGGGTTGTCGAGGGCCACATCAGTAACAGAAAGATAATTCTATTTCGGGGGGGGGGGGGGAATCTGTGGCCTATAAAAACCATGGTTTCAGAGGAGTGGCAGTATTACCCCTTTAGGTTCCCCTACCCAGTCAACATACCATACCCGATTCTGTTGGGAAGGGTATATCAACAGTTTATGTTTGTATATATTACAGAGATATAGCAAAGATTATTTTCAAGGAGTGAAAATATTCCTTGATTTTATTCGGAGAAATTAAATTTTCATTCATCAAAAGTGATAAAAAAACAAGCATATCCATGAAAGCGACTAGTGCCGAAAAATATGTAAACTTTATGAACGAAGTTAAATTGGCGAAATTCTCAATTTTTCTACAGCCGATCAACAAAATTTTAGATTTTCCTACGTCTGATCGACAAAATTCGCGATTTTTCCACACCTTATCAACGGAATTCGCGATTTTTCAGCGCCCAGTGAACGAAATTTGCGATTGTTAACTGACTGACAAAATTTTCAATTTTTTCCCGTAGCGAATTGTCGAAATTCACAACTTTTTCTCGCGATAAACTGCCGAGACTCGCGATTTTACCATAGCCGATCAACGAATTTGCAATTTTTTCGCACTTAATCGACAAAATTCACGATTTTTCCTGTGCCCGATCAACGAAATTTGCGATTTTTTGGGTCCGATTGACAAATTTCGCAATTTTTCCGCGCTCGATAGACAAAATTCACGATTTTTCTGCACCCGATCGGCAACCTTCGCGCTCTTTCCGCGCCTGATCGACAGAAATCGCAATTTTTTCGTGCCCGGTCAACAAAATTTGCAATTTTTCTGCGTCCAGTCAACGAAATTCGCGATTCTTAATTGACTGAAACCCTTGGCAAATTGGCAAAAATCGCAAGTTTTTCTCAGGATAAACTTACGAAACTCGCGATTTTTTCGCAGCCGACCAACGAAATTGCATTTTTCCCATTCCCGATCAACGAAATTTACAATTTTTTCACACCCGATTGACAAAACTCGCGATTTTTCTGCACCCGATCTACGAAACTTGCGATTTTTCTGCACGAGATCGAAGAAACTCGCATATCTTAAATGACTGACGAAACTTGAAATTTTACTTTGGTAAATTGGCGAAATTTAAGACTTTTTCTTGCAATAAACTGACGAAGTTCGAGACATTTCCGCGCGTGGCCGACGAAACACTCGACTTTTCCGCGCGCGATCGACAAAACACGCGATTTTTCCGCGCCCGATCGAAGAAACTCGCGATTTTTTCTTACCTTATCAACGAAACTTTTGATTCTATCGCACCCGATGGACGAAATTCGCGATTCTCCCGCGCTCAGTCAACGAAATTCGCAATTCTTAATTAACTGACGAAATTTGAAATTTTCCCGCGGCAAATTGGCGAAATTCACAACTTTTTCTCGCGATAAACTGACGAAACTAGCGATTTTCCGTGATCGATCAACGAAATTCGCGACTTTTTCGCGCGCGATCGACGAAACACGCGACTTTTTCCGCGCCCGATCGATGAAATTCGAGATATTTTTGATTAGTGACTGACGAAATTAGAAACTCGGGAATTTCCTATATTGATACAAATGGTATCAGGTGGCGATTAATGAAATTCGCGATTTTTAACTGACTAACGAAATTTGCAATTGTTTTCCGCAAAAAATTGACGAAAGTAACGATTTTTTCCTGCAACCATTGGTCAAAAATTGCAATTTCTGCCAATTATAAATTGACGAAATTCGCGGGCCAATTTTGGCCCATGGGCCACAGGTTGTGCATCCCTAATTAAGAGGGAGGTCATTTTACGTAGGTCGGTATTAAATTTTGATATTGGCCGATATTATATTTTGATATTAGCCAATATCTTTGTGTTATTTTTCTTATTTAACTGCGTTTCTTATTCTGCTCTCTCTGCCTATTTATGAATTGTGTATTGTGTTTTATAAAATAGTTTTAATAATTCACTGGCGCAGCGAAGGGGGGGGGGGGGAGTTCGGGGTTAAAACCCCACCCAGAGCTAAAATAATTAGTATAAATGCCGATTTTATGAATCATTAGTTTTGCAAATCAGCCGCTTTTATGAATCAAAACCAAAGTTAATATTAAAAATTCTCAAGTTATTCGAAATCCACGGTTTTGTTGGATAAAATTCAATTCAATACAATGATTTAACTAAACGGCGAATATTGTATTTAAAACTGTGAAAACGCACATTACATGCATTAGTTAAGTGAAAACTGATAATAATTTGTTTTGAAAAAGGGCAGCGGTTACATTTTCGAGACATCTTAGGCTGAAGGATTGGTCATTTCCTGCCAAACAGACGCTCTGAGTTTAAGTATTATACACTGGACAGTTTTTTAATTGCCTTTCTGTCTTTGTTCCATGTTCGAAATGATAATGGGCCATTAAACTTCAGACAAAAACGTAAATCGCACGTTTTCTAGATTTCTCTCAGTTTCAAACACCCTGTTTTGCGTTTTTGCTCTTAGTTTTCCCTAAGACCAAGTTATGTGAGTAAAAATCTTTGATGAGAAATTAAGAATAATAATAATTTTAAAAAAACTATAAAGATATTAACATAAAAAGCTGCTTCTGATTGGGATTGAACAGATTATTGCAATCAGAATTTCTTTTGAACCATTTGTTCCAGGTTCGGGCTACATAAATTTAAAGATTGCAGTTTATTAGTTGGTAATATAGCTTGAAATTTTCCCCATGAGATTCTGCTCTCGGGGAGGCACTGCCACCTGTTACCCGTAAGAAAGAAGCACTGGTTGCAATTTCATGGAATTATAGATACTTGCCTGTGAGCAGGATTTTCAAAAGACAGACACTGAATGTGAAGCATTTTCTTGGAATAAGTAAAAATTATTATCTAGATCTTACACACAAACTTATGCTAATTAGGTATCAACTTAAATTAATAAACAATAAATTAGTTATACCTTGATTTACAGTTATTAATCTGAAATGATGATACCTGCATATCATCAAAATTATGACCTATTATTTTTTTCACAAGGTCAAAACTACCGTCACTGTTTAAATTAGATAAAAACTACAAAATATCATTGAGAGGGGGGAATTTCTTATAGATATTTAGCTGCAATGCCTTTCGTTTAACTGAAAGTATATATAAATAGATCCTTTCCCACCTGTTTCGTGAAAGTGAAAGATAAAGCAAACCCCCTCTTTTTCAAAAATGTTATTGAGTTTTTTCTCCTGTTTTTTTACGATCAAAAGTAGGTACTACGTATCTTTTATTCTTCCATAGGTATGGTATATCTAACAGAAAATTAAATATATCTAAATATTCCGTAAAATCATAAAAAAAAATAACATTTAGAAAGCAAACATACATTTTTTCTTTAAAAAAAAAATGTTACATATTAAGGTGATTAAAAAAAGGTAAGAAGTGGTAGAGATTAGCAATGCTTTGTCAGAAACCAGGTCGCAATCCATTTATGCAGTGAAAATGTACGGTACAAGTAAAACCCGTGGCTTTGCTCGCGTATTTAAATATGACAAGTGATATTTGTGCGAATATTTCTATTAGACGAAATTATACTGCTACGGATAATTGAAAAGTTACTAACTAAGCCATAGTTTGACTAAACTTCATTATTACAACATAAAATATAGCTTATATTCAGGATTGGCAAGTTTTTGACATGCGACAGTTTAAGCCGCTTTTAACCATGGTTAAAACCGTCGTGACAAAAACCTTTATGTCAAAAACCTAGTTTTAATAAATAATACCAAAAAAATTATTTAGCAGAGTTAGATAGACTTTAATGAATAATTTCTAAAAGAAACTGCATAAATACATTAAAACTCTAGTGTATAAACTGCATTCTTGAAACCTATCTGCACAGGACATGGTAAACTGCAAATAGATTGTTGCATGATTTTTTTTTTTTTTTGTGTGTGTGTGTGTGTGTGTGTGTGTGTGTGTGTGTGAATAAAAATTACATAACTCTTATTTAATGATTCAGTTTATCATTAATGTATGCCTTTAAGATGCAGTTAATAAATCATTAATTATTTGTAATCGTTAAAAATAGGTGGGTTTAATCTAAATTTTGCAGAGATAAATAAATTGTTTAGATTTTTTCATTTTTTTATGACTAGAAGCAGAAAGTAATCTATCACAAAACAGTACAAATTAGTATTACTATTGCTACAGAACCAATTTTTCTTGCTTTCCCCCTACTATGTTTTTATGGATGGTGTTGCTTAAGGGAATACTTCACTAATATGAGAACACCAGCCTACTAATGTTAATCCTACAGGAGAATTTATTTTTAATATCTTGTTTGAAATTTTATACTTTTAAATAATTTTTTTTCAAAATAGAAATGAAAACACCCGCTCAATAATGTCAATTCTATGGTAAAAATTTTGTTTAATATTTCAATTTTTTTTATAAAAGGATTAAAATATCATACTTTATCATATATTACAAATGTGTAATAATGTTATAATTGTATGTAATCTATATATCATGTGTCTTAAAAGTAAATTCTTCAAAAGTTCTTATAGTATATTAAGTTTGCGTAATTTATACACAGAACAAGAATAATTTCATCATTTTGAAATGTAAATATTTCTCTTTTACACACTGGTTATGGTGAATTATTCATTTGTCTCTAATTTTAAAAGAGATATAAATAAATAAAATCCTTAAATAAGATAATTTCATCAGGATGGAGGTGATTGTCAGTCAATTACAAATATTAATTCTGGAATAACACATCATTAAATTCTTTTCTCATTTATAAAATCAATTTTATTTTTATTGTTGTTTTTCTGTATCTACCCCCCCCCCCTCTCTATCTTATTTTATATATATATATACATATTAAATAAGACACACAACCAAGTATAATAAAAAGGCACACCAAAAATCCACATAAAAAATTTGCCAATTTTTGTCATAAACAAAGAAAAAAATTATAATTTAATATTTTATTACAGTACAATAAATACTAAAACTAAAGTGTACTATCATTTAAATAAAAGCAATGTTGTACTTTCAGGGACGAGATTCTTCCGACTTTTATCGGAATTTCCGACTTTTTGTAAATTTATGAGAAAATTTTTTATATTTATCTGTAAAAGAAAAAAAAGAAAAGAAAACGAATTTTGCCGTTTTTTTATTTCTGCAGCGGAAAAATGCGGCAAACGAGACATATCGCGCCCGAATTCAATCGCATTTTTTCCGCGATTCTTTGACGAAATTCGCTATCTTTTGACAGAATTCACGTATTTTTCTCGATCTTTTGACGAAATTCACGTATTTTCCTCGATCTTTTGACGGAATTCACGTATTTTCCTCGATCTTTTGACGAAAATTTCGTTTTTTCCGCTTTCCTTTGACGAAATTCGTTTTTTTTCGCGATCCTTTGACGAAATTCACTTTTTTCGCGATCATCTGACGAAATTCGCTTTTTTGCAGCTTTTGAAGATTCACGTTTTTTTCCTCTATTCTTTAACTAAATTCGTGTTTTTCAGCGGCTCTTTCGCGAAATTTGCGTTTTTCCGTGATCCTTTGTCGAAATTCGTTTTTTTTTGTCTTCACGATCTTTTGACGAATTTCGCGTTTTTTCCGCGATTTTTTGACGAAATTCGCGTTTTTCTGCAATCTTCTGACGAAATTCGCGTTTTTTCCGCGATCTTTTGTCGAAATTCGCATTTTTTTTGACAAAATTCGCGTTTTCCGCGATCTTTTAACAAAATTCGCGTTTTTTGCGCGACCTTTTGACAAAATTCTTGTTTTTTCCGCGATCTTTTGACGGAATTCGCGTTTTTCCAGCGACCATTTAACAGAATTCGCGTTTTTCCGGCGACCATTTGGCGAAATTCCCATTTTTTTTCGAGCCCTTTGACAAAATTTGTGTTTTTGCATTGTTTTGTGCAAAATATGATTTCGCGCGGTCTTTTAATGTTTTACCAAATATTAGCTTACGCATAGTTTCAGACTTTTTGTTCTTTACCCACTCTCATGCCTGATCTTGATATACTATCAACAATTTTTTTTTTGTTGTTGTTGTTGTTGTTTTTGCTTGTTCTGAGCATATTTAAATATTGGTGTTATTGACGGTTAAAACCATTTAAAACGCGGTTTAAACCTATGTCATGTCAAAAACTGATTTTTGGTGGCTTAAACCCAACCCTGTTTATGTTGGAACAGGGATTATCACCATCAATTTGGCAACATTACTTTTGAAATTGGTTTGGTAATTCCTGAGATTCCATAGAAATCGTAATTTAGAAAGTTTTTAGAATTCTTTCGCTCATTTTACCCTTTTAATTTTTTAATATTTTATTCTGTTCTTAACATTTACATCTTATAAGTATCTGCCATGCCAAATTTAAAATTTATATCTTTAACAATTCCATAGAAATCGAAATTTAGAAAAATTTTGGTACACTTTTAGCTCATTTCACTCTTTTAAATTTAGGTTTTCTTAAAAGCTATTTTTAGAGTGCATTTACATCTTATCTTATAATTAACTAAAATGCCAATTTTCAAGTTTCTACCCCCTTTAATATCACAAAAGTAACAATTTTAGAAAGTTTTTTGCTCCTCCACCCCCCCCCCCCCCGCCCTTTTGATAGAGGCACGGACATAAAATATAGCCTATGTCGTAGAAGTGACTATTTCTATCTATTTGCCGCCATTACTTTTGAAATCGATTTGGTATATCCTGCACTGTAAAAAAAAAAAGGAAAAAAACGGGCTGAAATGAAGAAATTGTACTGGCAATCGAGTCGCCAGAACAATTTCCGTATTTTAGTCCGTTTTTTTTTACAGTATGAGATTCCATAGAAGTCGTAATTTGGAAGGTTTTAGAACGCTTTTCGCTCATTTCACCCTTTTAAATTTCGAAATTTTTAGTAACTGTGATTAGAAATCATTTAAATCTTATAAGTATCTTCCATGCCAAACTTTTAGAACGCTTTTCGCTTTTTTCAGCCTTTTAAATTTCGATTTTTTTCAACTCTTCTTAGAGAGCTTTTACATCTTAAAAGTAGCTACCATGCCAAATTTATAGTTTCTAGCTGATTAGTCCACGAGGGGAAAACACATATCTACCACCCCGCGGAGTCTCCAGTACTTGCGAACAAGCCCAGAAGCTCCAGCAGGCTGGAAGACCCTGCTTAATGAAAATTACATGATTATTACCAGGTGGAGACCCATCCCAGAGATGTACTTTTGATACCAGAAATGTCACACCAAGTCGCAAACAGGTCTTTTGACTTATAAACTGGAGGCTAAACAGTTAGAAACCTCCATCAGAGATTGACAATTACCAATCTCTCCATCCCCCCCCCCCCCTCCACCACCGAATTTCTTAAAAACATTCACACAGACACACACAGAAAAAGAAAAGATCAACAATTCTTATTTTTTGTCAAAATATGTGAATAACTCCGGTTTAAACCCCCTCTCAATTTGGCGCCCCCTATTTAATCTTTTTGCGCCTCAATTCAGGTACACAATTATCTTAGGTACCAAGTGTGTTGAGTCATCCCTAGAAACATTTACAGAAGCTTTTTCTTTCTTCATTATTTTAATATAACAAAATATCTTACTAAAGAAAACATTCACACACACACAAAAAAAAAGAAAAAAATCTACAATTCTTGTTTATTGTCAAAATTATGCGAAATAATTCCGGTTTAAACCTCCTCTCAATTTGGCGCGCCCTATTTAATCTTTTTGCGCCTCAATTCAGTTACATAATTATTTTAGGTACCAAGGGTGTTGAGTCATTCCTAGAAACATTTACAGAAGCTTTTTCTTTCTTCATTATTTGGATATAACAAAATTCCTACTAAAGGAAATATTCGAACACAAAAAAAAATTCAACACTTCTTATTTATTGACAAAATATGGGAAAAAATTTCGGTTTAAACCTCTTTCAATTTGGCGCCCCTTGTCCTCGGCGCCCGGGGTAGCCGCCCCCCTTAGCTACGCCACTGGTTCCTAGGCAGATCCCCAGGGCCCGACTGGGGGGCCCCGGGACAAGAATCATTCTGGGGGACCCCCTTCTATCTATCTATAGATTTTTTTTTAAATAATGTGGAAGTTGCTAGTTCTAAACTTCATACATATTCTGTTATATGTATAAGTTTTGTACCCGGTACTGCTTACATCTGTATACAGTGTGTCACAAAAAGATAGTCACAACTTTAAGAAAAAATACTTGTAGGATAATAGTTGAAAAAAATGATTGATTGACGCGAGTATTTCTTTGCAAGCTTTTAATTTGCTTATATACGTACGTTATAAGATGTCTAAAAGAAAAGGCCCCAAATTGGTCATCATTAATGGTATTAACTTGCCACGTTACGAGACAAACGTTAACCCTTTGCGACACGCTAGGTTAAAATAGTACTTAAATTTCAGGAAAATGTTATAAAAAGGTTTAGATAGGCATATTTATGCAAATCATGGCCAAAAAAAAAAAAAAAAAAAATCTGGATTTTTTTTTTTTTTTTTACCCGCGGAGGTGGGACAGAAACTGACCCACCATGCAACAAAGGTATGTCATAAGCTACAGTGAGAGCTACTTAATGTCTTAAGTAATATATTTAATAGATGAATAAAAATGATATATTTACAGAAAACTTTTTTATAAAGTGAATAAAAATGAAAATAAAAACATATAATATCATTTTACATAGTGTTATATGTATAAATGTTTAGACAATAATACAAAAATCTAGGATATAATATATGAATAATATGCGAAATACAAGAAATATATGAATAATTTCAAAAACACGAGAATAATATAAGAAATATGAGAATAATATGGGAAATATCAGAATAATATGAGAAATATGAAATTAATATGAGAATAAATTTAGAAGTAAGAGAATAATATAAGGAATAAAAATTTATGAATAAGAATATATAAATTTAAAATTTCAACTTCTTCTATAAATCTGGATATGTATATAGAAGCTTTGATGCTCATAATGTGTGAAAATATCGATAACCAACACTAGATTATACAGATTCATAATTTTGTTGATAAAAAAAAAGCAAAAATTCTATTTTTGATGAAATTTTGTGAAACACGATGCTTCTGATTTTTGGAGGCAAGCGGAACTTCACATGTTTCGCACATCCAAAATGTGCGATGCTCTTTCTTAGATGTGCTGCAATATGCACATCTCCTTCTATTACTTCTTACTGGAATGTGTCCAACATTTTTCAGTCTTTTCTCAGGTGGAACGTAGGGTTTTTTGCTCTTTATTTGAACTGGAGAAAATTTCTTTGTGTTTTCCTTTTCACCGGCTATTGACATTAAGCCTTCAATAACTGATAAACGGAAATCCTTTATATTTTTCACATCATGGTTTGGCTCTTTTATGAATTTAAATATAATAAATGCGTTCACTAAGCTTGAATTAGAAACCTCACAATTAGAATTATAACGTAAGACTCTGCAAATTATTTGGTGCTGCCATCTGTTAGCGAGAATCTCATGTGTGTGATGTATCAAATTCTGAACCGCATACTTTAGATGAATAAAAAATAATTTAAAATGTCCACTGAAATTTCTTTTTTTGCTTGGTAAATACCTTGAGATAAATATAAATATAAATAATAGGCTTTCATGTACATATGTGCTTTGAAATTCGATAAAAATGACAACTCTTTTAATACCTCTTTTTAGACCTCACTTTAAATATATTTTAAAGAGAAACTATAATCTTTGTGATGTGCTGCCATCTACAGTTTAAAAGAGGGATTAAAAATGAAGAGATCCATATATTTGAATTATAAAGTCTGTGAATTGAGACAGATTTTTAAAAAAAGTTAATTAGGTGGGACAGAAATTGGCCCACCATGCCGGAATGGGTTAATAAAGAATTTCTTTTGAAAACAATAGAATACTAAGTTGGCATAATAAAATATTAATCATTAGTTTTCTAACGATTTCATATGAATTTTGGTCACTTTTGTTTAATTTTAAACATTTGGCCACTTTTTAATGAAAATCCTGACTACTCTCATGGGGGTCCCCTAAAAGGGGGGCCCGGGGCAACTGCCCCACATGCCCTGGCGTAAGTCGAGTCCTAGATCCCCCCCCCCCTTCCCCTTCATCGTAAATCATAATGTCATAAATCTAATTTGTTGCAAATTTTGTCTACTTTCTGAATTTCTAGATACTTTTCCCTTAAAACAATAAAAAATTGATTTTTTTAATAAAAACCTTTTTTGGGGGGGTGCCGGGGGAAATTTTGGTGGGAAGTAAAAAATTCGGATTCAGCGACCCAAAAAATATATAGTAAGCCTTTTCCAGAACTACCGTGAATTTTGCAAGATAGAGCCCCTATACGGTCTGGACCAGAAACGGTGAACCTATGGCAAGCGGGCCATAAGTGGCACGCTGCAGATTATTTTTGGCACGTCATAGATTCATGTTCAACATCAAAATATAGTAGAATTTCACAAAATTCATTAATTAATCTAAATGTTGTCTCTGTTTATCTGAATTCGATTATTTCGGTTGGTCGTCATTGTCATACAGATTGAAGAAACTAAAATATAACTTAATGTATCCCAACCTAGCTCAATATTGGCTCACAAAATTTTAAGAATAAGACTGAATTAAGAGATTATCGCAAAAGAAAGGTTAAAAGGCATTATAAGCAAAAATCCCGATGGTAAGAGTATAACAACTTGGAATTCAATTCCAGACACTAAAAGCTGTGGAATCTGTCACTTTCTATTTTGAAAAAAAAAAAAAAAAAAAAAAATGCGTACATTCTTTTCGGAAATAAATAATATGAAAAATTGAAGTGAAAACATCTTGACAAATGAGTCCAATTCAAATTGCATTTACTTAAAAATAACTAAGTCCGAAGCTGATATAAATTATTTGGCATCTAAGATGAGACAACAGAAATAATATTTTTAAAATAAATTTCTAAAATATAACATTAAATATTACCCACATTTTTTTAATGCTAAAAACAAACTTTTAAGTAATTTTGATTCATTATTATTTGATGCATTAAATTTTTTTATTGTTGGCCCGTCAGGATCAAGTAAAATATATTTTTTGAAAAATTTGGCACGTGGATGTGAAAAGGTTCGCCGTCCCTGGCCTGGACTATTAAGTTTAAATCCCTTTGGTGACTTCACTGAAAAATACTTGGTGCTGCCATCTAGCGTTTTATTTTGAAGTGAGAGACATAATTTTAGTAGTTATACAAATATTTTTAACATTTATCAAATGAAATTAATAAAACAGCTCACCGAATTAATATTCCACAGAGGAGATAACGGATATTTAAAGTAAATAATGCGAATTGCTTATTTTCTATGACATCTCTCCCAGAAGAATATTTGAAAACTACGGTGTTGTGTGTACCATAGATGCTTATCTGTATCACTTTAATAAATATGAAAGTTTTATTATTTTTTTTTTAATTTAAGTCTAATGAAATATCTAAAATATTGAAAACTTAAATTTAATGAAATAATTACTAAGTAGAAATATTTGCTTTGACATTAATAGAGAATTTGGTAAAAATTCTCAATATTGTTTCTTTTCAGCCAATAAACTTCGAGTGGAAATAACTTTCAATAGCGATTAAAAATCAATTAAAAAAATGTATTTCTTTTCATTATTGTCACGCATTATAATTTTATTCAACTCGTTGGAAGCCGTAAACAAATTATTATTATTTTTTAATGTTTAAAATATGTCTCCATAATTCGATTTATAATATCTGCACTGATAATGTTGCTATTTTAGTATATTAGTGTACAAATAACTGCAGTATTTAAAGCTGTAACTGCAATATTAATGTTCGAAGATTGGCATGGTCTCCCGGTTAACTGATCAGCTGTTAAGTCGTAAACAAACTTATGGAGCAGACGATTGCATCGTGTTTTCCCAATCCGTTACGGTTACAAAGAGCAGTAAAACATTAGTTTTGATTTTCTAATGATTTCATTCATTTATTTTCAGTTTAAAATTTTTAAAAAGACTAATTCAGAATAAAATAAAAATTATTTCAATACGAATTATTTATTTGTTGTATTCTGCTCATTAAAAACAGGTTTTATAGTGTCTGAAATAGGTTGAATGCTTAATATTTTCTACGTTCACGAAACATGTTTCGCGGGCTTTTCAGTAGGCAGGGCTAGGTTTCGGTGCTGTGATTCGCTCATGTTTATTAAGTTTTTGCCTAGTTTGTATCATGTCTATTTAATTCAGGCCTTTTAAACAGTTATAGAGTACTCTAAAAGTAAGAATGTTTGAAAATGTTGAATGATTTAAACAATTATCATCTCTATATGTTTTCATGTTTATCACTGTATATGCGCTGATCGCAATATAAGACATGCGGTTTATTAAAGATAAATTGCTATTCATCTTTTAAATGAATTTTTTTCATACGTGTCTTACTTCTGTATACTATCCTTGAATATATTTAATCAATTTTATTGCAATATTGTCCTTAATTTAATTATTGAAAAATAATATTTTAACTTTTATCAGCGTAAAAATTTCGCTGGAAATATACATTTAATAATTTTTTTTTTTTGTTCGATATTTTACTACAATATAATTTTTAATAAATTGTTTGCGTACTGTTTTATTTTCTCGCGATCTGAATTGGTAAAAACCTGTGTTTTAATATACTTAAAGTTGTGTAAATCCATCTGTATTTCTAATATTTTTTGTGTTTAAATTTATTTAATAACACATTTCATTAACTTATGAAACATTGCTTACTCAAAAATTTATGTTGTTTTTACAACATAGTTCAGATTTTAAAAGGAGCTATGAATACTTTGCAGTATATAGATTATCATTTATTGCTATTAAAATCATATTAGTTTGTAGTTTCTTGTATTATTGTTATTATTATTATTATTTCTTTCATAGATAAATCATGAAGAATCTGCTGAAAGAATTTTATCTGTTTGCTGACAAAATTAGTCTTCACCCATCAGTCTCTGAAAAAGTTTTGGTTTTTTTACAAGAATTTGATGATGCCTTTTTCAATAGTTGTAATAAGGTATATTAATTTTTTTTATTCATCCTAAGGTCAGGATGGGCTAACTCTTGATATAGGGTAAATATGCCACTAATGGACACCCTGCAAACTTTTTGGTGTATTAAAAAAATAAACAATAAAAATTCTGTGTTTTTTTTTTTTTTTTCCATAACTATTCCTTGCACATTTTATAATCATCTTTATTATCATTGACATTCTTAACCAAACCATTGAGGATGCAAAAAATATTGTTCCACTGTCTTTCAGGGAAAAATTTTACTGAGTAAGCTGGGAGCTGGTTTAATTTAATTAATTTGTGTATTCTTTATTTTCTTTCAAAAATTGCATGTTTTTGTTTTGATAGTTATAGAAAACTTTGAATTTTGTATATACTAATGACCATTTACAAAATTTCGCTTATTTTTAATGTTTTGGGACCTGTCTAATGTCTATATTCTAAGGTGCATACTTGATAAATTTCTAGTGTTGGGCATTTCATAGAGCCATTATTAAAGTGTAATTCTAACAGTGGCTATAATGTATAAAATATTAACTTTCCCTTGCATATTTTATAATCTAACAATCAAACCAATCGGAAAGCCAGGAATAATGTTCAAGGGCAAAGGAAAAGGTGGGACTGATATGGCTCCATTACTCCCCACTCAGATAAAAACAATTTTTTAAGTCACATTGGTTGTTAAAAATCTGTTACCTTCTGTCTTCAAAATTTGATTATTATCTCTGACAAAACAAATTTGTATATAAAAAATAATAGTAATATTAATTGCATTTATAATAGTAATGAAATTAGTAAATCTGCAGATCAAAAACCTCAATCAATGTCAGTTTCTGCAGTTTTATTTTGAAATAATTTTATTTATTATTTAAAAAATTCATTAGGCAGTTTCATTTCTATTATATGTGTATTACTAATTAGTATAAAGTGGTTTCAGGAAATTTAACTCTTAAGAATTTTAATGGGAAGTGTAATACCATGAACTGACTTTAAAACATTTTTATTTCTTTGCTAGCTTTCCCCCATTCTCACAGTAATTTGATAAACTGTATTTTAAACCTTTTATCTAAAATAATTGAAATGTTAGTCTTGTGATAATGACAATAATTTGAACAATTAATTCTCATAGATGTTTTATTAATTACTGATAGCCTAATTATTAAATTTATTTAAAAATGACTGTGTTTCATTAGTATGCTTTCAATAAGTTCTGATTCTAATATAATAAAACAATCATTTATTGCTTTTTGTCCCTTACTGGAATTTTAAATATTTTTATTTCTTTCTATTAAAATAAAATTTTGATTCATAGTGAGAAATGTGAATATGAGGTTGTTTAAATATTGGGTTGGTACTTGTTAGTTATCCCGTCGACCAATTTCGCCAAATTATATAAATCGCCAAATTATACAAATTGACATAATTTTTATTTTAAATAACGAAAAAACAAATAAATTAGTATAACATTAATAAAAATACAAATAAAACGTCGAAATAAAAATCATTTGATGACGTAAACACGTGTTGTCAAGTGAATGTGACATTTACGATCAACTATTATTGGCATTTAATCTTACAATTTGGCGACAGTAATTTGGTCGACGGGATAACTAACAAGTACCAAATATTGTTAATATTCATATGTTAAAAAAGGTGATCTATAATAATTATAACTATTAATTAAAAAATAATTTAAAGCAATACTTAAAAGTGCCCATTACTGGCACATTTACCCTCGATTTGTTGTACTATGGTAATTTCCCCTGTGTCAAAAGTGTTTGTCCAAAATGTCAGTATCTGTCAAAAACTCTATATTCAAATTAATTCTAGCTTTTTATTCAAGTCGTTTGTTTTGTATATAGTAATATAATGCATTATGTTTATAGTAATGCATTAAAAGAAGTCCCATTTTAAATTTTATTATAGTGCTACCTTCAAGGTTTTTTCTCCCAACTAACTGAAAAACAAATATAAATAAATAGAAACTTGTACATGGACTATGATATAAAATTTTCAGATCACTAATAGCTATAAAAAATATTTGGTTACTTTATGGTTAGCCGTGCGCCAGTGTTATATATACATATATATTTACATATATACACATAAATATACATATGTATTTATATATATATGTGTGTGTGTACATATATATATATATAGGTGTATGTGTACATATATATATATATATATATAGGTGTATGTGTATATATATGTATATATAACACTGGCGTCCAGCTAACTGAAAAGTACCAAATATTTTTTTAAATAGTAACTTTTTATAAAACCTACATCAGTGGTTAACTAAAACTTATAGAAAACCCAACCTACAAAATAGTAAGAATAGTGTATGTAGACATTTAAATGACAGGGCCTGTTTTTTGCCTCTAAATTTTAGACTCTTCCTTTTTTAAAAATGCACTTATTAGATTGTTATAAACTTTACATTAGATTATGTTATAAACTTTACTGGCCAACTGGATAGGTGTAATAAATGCATTATTTATTATGTTATCAATAAATTCAAAACTATGTGCAAATGTTGATGTTACAAGTAGCTATCTTTAAATGTATACTTAAGGTTCAATCCAAGCAAAAGTTGAGCCTTTTTAAGATCCCTTTACAAAAATCTTATTAAAGACTTTCACAAAATTCCTTTCAATAAAACAGGCCCCTTCACAAAATTCTTTTCCATAAAAACATCCCTTCATTAATGATTTGTATTTCATATTTTAAAATCTGTAATTTGCAAACAAAACAAATTCACCAGAAGGGAAAACTTTTGCTAAAAGACTTAATTATTATTAAAGTTATTATTAATAAATGCTTGATTTGAATTTTTGTAATTGGATTTCATCTTCCATTTCAAAATATTTCTCACAAAATGGGCCCCGGAAAAAAAAAAAAAAAACCTGCATCGACCCCCGATACTATATTATACCATACAATGGGCAAGTAAGCAGGGTTATAGTGGGTAGCTGCCCGGGTACCTGCCCAGCTGCCCGCCCGGGCTGTGTTTTTTTAAATATATTTCTGGAAAGGAACAAATGATGTATTTGCTAACAGTTTATGGTTATTTTTGTTTTATTTATTCACTTCTTTGAATCTTAGAAAATATATTTGTACTAATTTACTTGCACTTTTAGATTGGGAGCCCTATAATTTTAAAAGGTTTTAGTTTTTAATTTAAAACGTAAATTTAAGCTTTTCAGTTAGCTTCAAGAGTATTATAGCCCCACCAGTGGCTGAGAGGTTCTGCTCTCGAAGCTGGTAGACGGGAGGTGCTGGGTTCGAACCCAATCGCGCCCGTCGGCCTAATGGTTCGGAGTTTTCGTGGTTTTCTTCGAACCGTGGATTTCCATGCGTTAATACGGATTAGGTTCCCTTAGAAAGACCTCCACGGAAGGCACTCTCCCTAGGGCCCATATCCCTCGTGTAGATAATTGGCCGTCAACAATCAACCCAACCCAACTCAAGAGTATTATATTTACTAAACTTATTATATTTATTCAATTATTTTATGGGTTTTTTTTGCCGCTGAATCCAAAAATGACCTTCATTTTTAACCATACCGTCAGGAAAATTAAATAAAAAAAGTTTTACATCTGTTTTATAGTATCATTTTTAACCACTGAAACTGACTTCATTTTTAACCACCATGTCAGGAAAATTAAATAAAAAAAGTTTTACATGTGTTTTATATAGTATCAGATTTTTGCTATATTTTAACTTTGACATTTACGATTTGCAAAAAAAATATATATATATATAACGTGATGGTTAAAAATGAAGGTCATTTTCAGATTCAGTGCTAAAAATTACATAAAAATCAATTATCAAAAGTTTAAAAACTCAGCCATCTCCTCTATTTTATACTATCTGATTTTTTAACTTTGACAATTTATTATTTGCAAAACATTCTGAGATGATGGTTAAAAATTAAGGTAATTCTTGGATTCAGTGCTAAAAAATACATAAAAGTTAACACAACCATAAGTCTTGTGTTATCTAATCTAAAACTTTTTCTTAAACTTGGCGGTAATCTATCTGCAATTTTGTGTGTTATCTTGTAAAATAAGTATGAATGGTAACCACCGAAAATCATAATATTAGATTGTCATCGGATTTACTTCAGTATGTATGTAAAATTTAATCTCGATCGGATATTTGAAAGTGAGTTAAATTTTGAGTAAAAATTTTGAACTGGGAAAACATACATACGATTGTTGAAGTTAAATAAAATAACATAATGTTTGTTAAAAAAAATCATAAAAAGAAAGAGTCAAATCCTTAGAAAATAAAACATACGTTAAAATACAATAGTTTAGGCAGTCTGAAACTTAATAAAAGTTAACTCAATTGTAACGCTTGTACTATTTTTTTCTGAGCACAGATATACATGAAAAGTTCTTCGAATATTTTAAACACTTAGTATATGACCCCTCAAAGCATGACCAAACGAGTTATTTGTGTTCAGATACAGAAAAGTGGTATAAGTCATGTAGATGCATTTTTAAAGTTTCATAACTTAGTCGTCAATTTTAGTGTTATACGAACAGGAGTTTTTTTTGTCTTACTTGTCAGTGTAATAGGAAAATTTTACTAAATATAACTTATAGGATTGGGGGGCCATATAAAAACTTAAATTTCATAATTTTTTAAGAAATGATTTTATTGACCCAAAATCGCTTTTAAAATATTTCTTTGCCTCAATTTAAAACATTTTTACTTTCTTCTATCTTTACAAGAAAAAAGTATTAGTTTCATGAAAATTTTTGAATTCCACTTTTCGACGGATTTTCACGTTTTATGGGTCAGAGATTCCAAGAAACATGTTTTTACAAAATGTCTGTCTGTCTGTATGTGACACAAATTTTGTGGGCGCTCTATCTCAAGAACTAATGCATGGAATTTAATAAAAATTTATATTCAGGTAGTCCCTGCTATAGTTAGGTGCTGATTAGTTCTTGGTGTAAATCGCCCTGCAGGTGGCGCTGCTATGTAGCATTTTGCAGGATTTCCGCAAAAGCTCTATCTCAAGAACTAATGCACTGATTTTTATAAAACTTCAGATTCCGTTAGTCCTTGACATGAATGGATGCGATTTACGTTTTGGTGTAAATCGCCCAACAGGTGGCGCTGCTATGCTGCATTTTACAGGATTTACACTATTTTCGCAGTAGCTCTATCTCAAGAACTAATGCACACATTTTCATCAAACTTCGGATTTAGTTAGTCCTTCATATGAAATGATGCTGACTACGTGTTGGTGTAAATCGCCCAATAGGTGGCGCTGCTGTGCTGCATTTTGAACTATTTCCTCAATAGCTCTATCTCAAGAACTAATGCACGAATTTTCATCAAACTTCAGATTTAAGTATAACTTGATTAATATTGCTGCTGATTATGTGTTGTTGCAAATCGCTCAACAGGTGGCGCTTCTATGCTGCATTTGTCATGATTTGCACAATACATCTATCTCAAGAACTAATGCACGAATTTTCCTTAAACTTCATATTCAGTTAGAGGTTGACATAAGTTGGTGATATTTAGGTTCTGGTGTAAATAACCCAATAGGTGGCACTGCTATGCTGCATTTTGCTGGATTTACACGATTTCAGTGACAGTCATGTCAGAACTAATGCACGGAATTTCATATTTTTAGAATTCTCATGATGAACACAGATTTCCATTTTGGCAGCATTGAGATAGTGAATTTTGAAGTATTGACATGTATGAGATAGAAGAAAGTTTTGTGATGGCCACAACATACTAGTTTGTAATTGGAACTATATGCCTATGACTAACGGTTTAGGAATTAGCCATTGGACACCATTGAGAGTGGACACCCGGTATATACATATAAGAAAAATTTTTGTTGTAAGATATTTTTTTATCAACATTTGCTATCTAATGATAATTTCAAAGGAGCAAATTTTTTTTAAGTTATATTTATGTTTTATTAAATAACACACAATTGATAGCTTTGCAATTTAAAATTTGTTTGTTATTTAAATTAATGGGATCATATATATATATTTTTTTAATAACAGAGAAAAATATTGAGATTCTTATTAAGACTATGAAGTCATTCCCATCTATAGACTGAAGTGTTCACAAAGATAATATTTGAGATCAGGATTGGCACTTATTTCGGCAATCAAATTCCTTGCGCTTTCCTAAGCAAAAAATTAAATTTTCCCTGAGTAATTCCTCTGAGAATTTTCAAAATTTCAATGGATAAATTTTGCAAAGTACCAAAATTTAGTAAAATTTCTTGTTTTTAATAATCATTTTTAAATTCCCTCAGTTTTCCAGTTTTCTCTATACAGTGGCAACCCTGAAAATTATTATTTGTGAGGAAGGTGGAATCATAGTCTTCATTTTGGCATTTTAACCCAATTTACCTGGGGAAAATTGCCCATTTAACCCGGGTTTTTTAATAAAACCCGCCCGGGCTGGGTTTTTAACAAAAAACCTGGGTTTTTTACAACCCTGCAAGTAAGTATGAACAGGGTCCCCAAAATTTATGATGAGTCATTGACCTGAGATTGTGCAAAACGGACTCTTTTAAATGTGTGTCCCTTTGTCTCTCTGTGCATTATTAGCAAGAATCTTCATATTTTGTATCTTGAATATTTCTGATACTTCACTTACTTTAAATTACCTAAATAATGTATCTTATAAAAATTATATGAAGTTCATATATAAATTAATTCTTTAGTGTTTTTTATTTATATATATATATCAGTGGCGTGGCGTGAAAATTTTCGGTGGTCATCGCAATTATTTAAGTTTGTGGTGAAAAATTATTAACTCTAAAATTCAATGGTTGAATGTTCAAAAAAGAAACTTTAAATCTTACCTTCACTTATACATGAACTCCAAATGTTCTGCTAAAACTGGATCGTAGAGTTTTAAAAGCTTATTAAGAGTTTTAAAATATTGCTTGGTCATCGCCGCATCCAGCGATGACCGGACGCCACGCCACTGATATATATATATATATATTTTTTTTTTAGATTATCAAAATAAGTAATGAATGTTATAAAAATTACATAAACTGAATTTAGAAAATTGTTTGTACTTTTCGGTTAGCCGGGCACCAATGTTATATATACGTATATTGTATATATATACATGTATACTATATATATGTGTATATACAGTCGAACTTCGTTATCCCGACAACCGGTTTTCACGTCAGTTTTTCAAAGTCCAGATTTTCTGTATATGGTTTTAACGTAAATGAACTCCGTATTTTACATTATTGAATTATTTTCAATTCCGGATATCCTGACGGCTTAGGAAAATTGTCCATTTTTCATAATCCATCTTCAGCACGGAAATTAAGCGGTTAGAAAAGGTCTTAGCCAAACTTTTCACAAAAGTGTCTAATACCCAGTGAGGTAAATGTGAAATATTATTTCAATCCCTTATCTGAATAAATAAACCCACACTCTATGAATGACCCACTTAAGCTCCAGGTTCAGATAGACGTATCAGTCTATTTGCGTTCTTTTTGTTCTGGTCAGGCGGCGCTTTCTTGTGGTTACACGGCATTTTTCATCCGACTAAAACTGAAGCATTGCATTGCATTGAAATGATCAGACATTATCTAACATCCATTTTTGAAACAAAGAATATTGATTACAATTCACTGTATAATATTGAAAAAAGTATTGCAGGAAGCACATCTAGGGATAAGCAAACCTTAATTCATCAATATTTGATGTAACAATAAAAAAAACAAGCCATCATTAATCCTATTTTTATTCTTTTCAATTTTGTTTTTGTGTTTAATTTGTTTAATAATAATGTTTTATTGCTTAAAACTGCAAGAACAGTTATGAATTGAAAATTATCTTAAATTAATTAAAAATATAGCCATTTATAAACTTATTTTTCCCCAACTCCGGTTACCGCGACAATCCGCAAGACCACTCTTTTTTCTGGTCATTAGAGTGTTGGGATAACGAGGTTCGACTGTACATATTTATGTATAGATAACACTGGCACCCAGTTAACCGAAAAGTACCAAATTTTCTTTATTGTTTCTGATATTTTGCTCCTTTTAAATTAAATAGCTATTCATGTTTTAAAAATTACATGAAATAAATATAGAAATTAATATTTAAAAATATAAGTAAAACTTTTTTGAAGATCGGCTTTTGGTAATTACTGTAAATAAAGACCAAAAACATACAGGGCTTGAAATTCAATTTTTCATAGGAGGGGAGTCTCCCCTACCAACATTTATAAAAGGTGGGGAGTTGAGCTATTTGGGAGGGAGAAAAAAAAACTAAAACCCACTGTTATTTTACGTGCTTTTTAAAGATTTACATTTTGTCATGTCTGTATTAATACAGGCATGACAAAATACTATTGAAGCAATTTAAATCAACAACTCAGAATAATGATGCAAAATGTTTTTTTATTTAAAAAAGTAAGAAAATAGGGGTGATTCTGAGTAAAAAAATTCTGAAACTGACAGCGAATTTTCTGAAAGGTTACAACAGAGGGGATGAAGGGGGGGAAAATCACTCCCAGCACTAGCTATGTGTTTTTTCGTGCCCCTTTGACGAAATTTGCGTTTTTTCCGATCTTTTGACGAATTTTGTCGTTATTTCGCGATCTTTTGACGAAATTTGCCGTTATTTCGCGATCTTTTGACGAAATTAGAGTTTTTTGTGCGATTCTTTGACAAAATTTTTTGGACGGGAATCTCCCGCCCACGATATTATTTTGGGCACGAATCCTGCCATCCCGCCCTGAAATTCAAGCCCTGACATATATTTAAAAGAGAAAATCAATTTATTCTGATTTTCATAATTGTAGTTTTCATTTTTTTGATATATTGTAAAAATGCACAATATTTTACAGATCTTTTGTTATGTTTGTATTTTGTGTTCTAACCGTTTGACAGGTAAGTGCTAATATAGTATATGTGATTGGATGCATACTTGTAAGTCATTTCTACTCAAAGGATTAATTAATAAGTATTCCTCCTCTTTAAAAAAAAATATGGAGAAAACAATCTGAAAAATTTGCTTTGGGTTATATATACTCGCTTTATGTTTGCTCACTAACAACAATGAAATATATAAAAATAGCAAATAAAGCCTTTGTGCAAGAATATTAAAAGACAGAAAACCAACATTTAAAAATTCTTAAATAATACACAAAAAAGCATCAAACAGCTGTTTCGAATCCACAAGTGAGATTCTTCAGTACGACAGAGAGCAATGCTAGAAAAATAAAGACTGGGCATAACGACACGGAGAGGCAGTGGGTTATATACCTGATACGGGTTGAGGGCATGCCAAAAACAACCAATAAGAAGAAAGCTGCATGAAACAACTGAGTGAACAAGTAGAGACATCTACCGGAGAATGAAATAAAACAAAAGAAACTAAAAAAGGGAAATTAAATTAATACTTTCCAAATACGTGGAAAATCAGGAGTACTAGATAAGTCATTGACTAAGGAGTGAGAATTTTTAATGATGTGGTAAGAGTCCCAAAAATGGAGATTTAATTATCTCAAAGCTGTTGCTGTTGATTGTGATTATTCCTCTAATATTATAGATTCTATTTATAAGAAATTGACGAAACTCGTCCATTCTGAAAAGCATTTTAATTCCAACTCTAATACTTCAGCTGTTTTTCATCTTTTGCTAAAATTTTAAGAAGGTTTGATGTCGATGTTATTTTTTCTCCTGTTAATAAAATATCTTTTTCAAATCTCAAACACCCCATTGATTGTATAGATAATTGGGCTATTTAGCAAATCTCTTGCCAGTTTGGTCTTTCTTATATTGGTCTAGTTAGATTTTGTTTATAAGAGCATGAAGGTTATGTTAAAAATCAGGAACTTAAACGTTCTCCTATTGTTCAATATTGTTGGTCTTTTCAACATAGGTTCAACTTTTCCTCAGCCACCATTATCCAAAAATGTTCTTCTAACTTTGATCTTGATTTTTGGTAAACTTACCACATTAAAAATCCCCACTCCTTTATCAATGATTTATCTAATACTCCTGATTGTCCAAGTATCCACTACAAAATTTTCATCTGCTTATTATGCCTTAGGAAAAGTACGTAATAATATGTATGTAGGGGGAAAAAGGCTAATTCAATAGGATGTTTAGTAATTACAATCGAACCTCGCTGTAGTGAACCTGGGATATAGTGAACACTCGGATGTAGTGAACTTTTTTAGTGGTCGCGTCCGAACTCCCATTTAACTAATGTTATTTTATACGCTTATAGTGGACAGATGAAAATTTGGTAGTTCGTTTATAGTGGACTCAAATTTTATTTTCCCCGATTTGTTTTTCAGTTCTGCAACTTTAAACTTGCACTAATTGCGACTGCAAATGAAGGCATTCCTTTACATTGTGTCAAATTTCGCTCGTTCACGCTCATCGCCTTAAAGTAGGGCGAACAAGTTGTTAAACAGCACACGCCTCTTCTTCCTCCCGTTCCAGGAACAAACCTCTCTTCTTCACACCTCCCTAATTCTAGGTATAAGCGTCTGGTGTTTATTTGCTAACTCCCCCCCTCCTCCTGCCCCTTGGCATAATCGGAACAGTCCAAAAATGTCTGCCGTTTTACAGTGACTTTCTTCATTATTCTTATGATTGGTTTGAGATAAGAAGACTTTTTTTTTTTGAAGAGCAGCTAAAATTTCGTGAAAATGGCGAATTCTGTAACAAGGAAAACATTTTCGCTTAAGGATTAGATTAAAATCATTAAACATATTGAAGATGGAAACAATGAATCGGCACTGTACAAGGAATTTTCCTTTTCAGAATCTACAGTTTCAAACATATGGAAAAAGCACAGTGCAACTCTTGCTGTACACGAAAAAGATTTGGATTCTTGGAAGAAACTACATTAGGCTGAAAGGGAAAACGTGGAAGAAACTCTGTTAAAATGTTCACCATTCAGCGGGATAGAAATCTTCCTGTGATCGGATGTATGCTTCAAATTACAGCGAATGAGTTTGCCGAAAGATTCAGAGAAAACGGTTTTGTCCTGACGGATGGCTAATTATGTGCGGATGGAATCCAGGATTATGAAGAGAATGATATCTTTAATGGTAACGAAGCTGGATTGTTTTACAAAATGACTTTCGATCAGACGTTAAAATTCAAAAGGAGGAAAGTGCACTAACGGGAATCTCTCGAAAGTAAGAATAACTATTCTTGTATGTGCAAATATGAATGGCTCAGAAAAGCAAAAATTAAGTGTCGTAGGTAAATCCCAAAAGCCGGGGTGTTTTAAAAATATTAAAAAACTGCCCATAAACTACAAAGTCAATCAAAAATCCTGGATGATTTCCAATTTTTTTAAGAACTTTGACAATGGACAATGATTTGTTGAAACAAAAACGTAAAATTGTTCTCCTTGTCGGCAGTTGCACCGCTCATCCCCACTTAGAAAATCTGAAGTGCATTAAGCTTGTTTTTTTTAATTCAAATACGGCTTCTGTGCTGCAGCCAATGGACCAGGGCGTTGTTCGCAGCCTGAAGTCCCACTATATGAAACAGCTAGTGATGCGTGTTTTAGAGAACTATGAAGAGAACAACACAGAATACACGGAATCTCTTTTGGAAGCAATTCTTCTGTTGGTAAAGTCATGGAGACAGGTGACATCAGTAACAATCCATAAATGTTTCCGAAGCGCAGGTCTTTCGAAGGATGTGTTGTTGGAAGGAAAAGATGCCAACGTGAAGGACGAAGACGATGAAGAAAACTTACCAATAACTCTGTGGCTGAAAAAGCTAGTGTGAACATTTTTCCAAGGGATGTTACTAAGCACTTCGAATCTTGTGATGATGAAGTGTAGTCTTCTGGTACCCCTTACAGATGATGGCATTGTATCTAAAGTTAAACAAAAGAACAATGCTGAAGAAGATTTAGAAGACGTTGTTGAATAACTTGAAATTTCGGCTACATCTATCTCGGAAGTGAAATCAATCGTCAGCGAATATCCTGAACCTTTTTTTTCTACCGAAAATGTGGAACAGAAAATATTGGTTTCTTTACTATTGTTCATAAGAAAATTGATGAACTGTACATAAAATATGAATTGCATTCAAACAAAAATCACTAATTTCTTCTATAGAATGCAAAATTAAAATCAAGTATTAGTAAGTAACTATTTTTCTGTTTAATATGTGATTTATTACCTATTTAATTAGTTAATAATTTGTAAGCAAATTACGTATTATTGCAATCACTATTAACTATTTTAACAATGCTATATCATATGCTAAGAAGTATTTTTTTAACCATTTGGAAAAATGGTTATTGTCCTCGTCAGGGTAGGAAATCAAAAGTATATCTGAAGGTGTTTATTGGTTTAATCTGCAATTTATTCGTTTTCTGATTGGTCTATACAGTAATATGTATTTCCCTTTACTTTCAACTGAGATGGACAACAGAGTGTTGCCACTATGACAAAAAAGTAATAAAAACAAAAAAAAAATTAATAACTCAGAAACAAATTGAGATACAGCTTTCAAACAAATTGCATTTAAAAGTACATTTTTTTCTCTATACGACGATATACAAAGTAATATTGTGGTATGTTTAGAAGTTTAAGAAATAAATTTCATTTAAAATTGGCCGTCAGATTTCTTGGAAATCTGGCGATGGAAAAGCCTTTTCCCGAACAGCCAATGAAAGGCTTGGATAATACTTAAGTTTCAGGTGGATAATATGTATGAGTCGCAGGCGATTTCTGTCGCTTGCAACTTTTATGTGTAATAACACTATTAATGTTTAATTCATGGCGTACATAATGTAGGATCAACTCCGTGCTATTTTTTATGTCTTAAATTTTAGTCTTTGAAAAAATCATTTTCCAAATGGTCGTTGTAATTTGTTAAATTGCATTTTTTATAGCTTGGCTTGGCAGAACGACTGTCCTGCTTGATCTTGTTCAAATTTTCAATTGTTAATAAAATACTCACAATTTTTTGCTTGTTTTTTTTTTCCAAAGCATTCTGATATAGTGAACCATCGGTTATAGTGGACATATTGCTTGGTCTGCAGACGGTTCACTATAGCGGGGTTCGACTGTATTAATAAACTAGTTTTATCAGTAAGAAAAAGAAATGTTTGACTTTTTATGTACAATGACACTACTATGTATATTAGAATAGGCAAAAGGCAAAACATGATTAAATTCCAATTCACTATTCAGTTACTATTAAAGCAATTATTTTATAAGTAACTTAATAAATTAATTTAAATCTGTTATTAACATTTGAATGACATAAATTATAATAATTTTAAAGTTTAAGTAAGCATAAAATAGAAATATTGCTATTGAAATTAAAAACTAGAAAGTACTCGTCCAAACACCGAATATTCAGTAAAAATTTGGACCAAATATCTGGCAAACATCCACATCTGCTCCATCCCTAGTAAAGGTGTCTAAATAAATTTAGAAAGATTGTAGCCTCAAAACCGAGGGGAAAGAATACAAATTGATTGAAAAGTTTCTTGAATATACAATAAGTTATTTTTGTAGGAAACAATTTTATATCAAAATATTATCTTAGTTTACTTTAAAATGAACTGTTGTACTACAAAATTTCACTACTTCTACCAATCGAAAGAAAAATGAACATGCTCCAGAATTTCTGTTTAACTTAGGAAAAAAAAAAAATTAAGTACACATAAATTTAGAAACTTTATTTCAAACATAGATTAAGAATAAAGGCAAATAATTTTGTAAATCTACAACATTTGATTGCCATTCAATATCTGAACACAGAATAAAAACCCCATAAAATATGATTATCATTTTTTTTTTAATTCTGATATTGATAAAATAAATCCAATTATTTAGATTTTTTTTCCTCATTAAAATTGAAAAAGAAAATTATTTTGAAATTGAATAACGGGTGAAAAAAAAAATCTTGATTAAATTAAATTTTGCACAACAATTCAAAGAAATAAAAACATATTGAATCTTCATGAATTAATTTATTCTACAGAAACAGAAATTGTCTTTTGGCCAAGTTTGTCTTCATTTTGACCGAACCAACCAGATTATCTGGTTGAGAAGTATTTGTGGGGGGAAAAAAGATTAATTTTTCTTCTGAATGATGTTATAACTTTATTATCGATATTAATAGTATAATATTGTAATATTTATCTGTTATTTTTATGTTTTGTAGATAAACCAGAAAGTCCTGTTTGCATGCTGTATATATATTATAATTCAAGATGACCAGTAAGTATATTTTTTGTGTGTGTTATTATTACAGTAGAAGATCTTTATACGCAAATCTAAAAATGCAAGGTTGTATGTTATATAGAATTTTGCATTATATAGATCATAATCATTAAATTTACCTTATAAACATGACCAAATATGTCCGAAACATATCAGAATACATTAGAATATCTTTATACTGCATTCCTTGTTACCAAGAGTTATCCAAATTATAAATTTTTGCTTAATATATGTCAGACATTGGTAAATTTACTTTATAAACATGATCCAAAATATAACTGACCAAGTCATCCCTTATATTAGACATTTTCAAAAATATTTATTGTAATAATAGCATTTTTTTCAGTAAAAAGGTCTTAAATTAGAAGATAAAGTTGAACTAATGTGCCAAATTAAGTCCTCTAGAGAGTAGCAACTTTTTATGATGTGAAAATGCAGGTACTTTTTAACTGCAAAATTCATTGTTTATGTCTGTAAAGTTGTACATTATATGGAGAATTGCATTATAAAGATCTTCTACAGTACTATTTTTAGTTCTTTTTAGTTATGATTTAATCGTAATTATTTATCACTAACTGGCCCGCCCGGCGATGCCCGGGCCCATGATGAATGACCCTTAAATGAACTTCAAATTTGTATGATTTTATACCTTTACCTCCATTTTATCTGAATTTTAATATTTTAATAAAAAAATATTGAATTGAAAGTATATGCTATTTGATATTTTATTTTCTCCATAATTTGAGTTTTGGAGTCTATGCTTACTGGAAGCAAGCGAAACTGTTATGAAACACATGGGTTTCTACTATAGGTGCAGATTCATGGTCGCTAGTTACCATGTGGCGACTAATTTTTTTGATGTGGCCACTGACTTTCAGTATCTAAATCGCCATAGTTATTTTTTTTTTCAGATAATTTTTCTTATACAAAAACAAATGTACATTTGAGGTGTATTTTGATTTTTATAGTGCAAAATAATCTCGCACATTTACAGATTTTTTTATACATTCTCTTGTATGATAAAATCAAAATAAGAAATATTGTTTTCCTAATATTCCCCATTACCCTGATTGCTTATCCTATACATACTTTTTAATTGTATCTAATATTGCCCAACTTTATCTTCTGGCTGTACATAGTTTAATGTTTAATTTATATCTGAATTAAAAGAATTGTGTGATTAAATTAAATATATACACATTTGATGTAATTAGTCTGTGTTTTGTTGTACATTGGTATACAGTAAACTGTCTAAAGCGGAATCGTTTGGGACTGAGAAAATTTTCCGTGGTAGACAATATTCCGGCTTATGCAAAAAAAAACTCCCCCCTCCCCCTCAAAAAAAAAAAAAAAACTCTATTTTTGATTATTTTTCATTGATTTTCCTGACTCTAAAATCGATTAAAAACTGAAGTTCTGAAAGATCCTTTGTCTTTATAGGTAAATGAGAAACGCTATTCAATTTCTTAGTACTGCTGTAATACATGCGAAATGGAGGTTTACACACACAAAAAGTAGTAAACTTCGAGAATGAGACAGAACGCTATAATTTTGAATTTGAGTACAAATCTTAAAATATAATATATTGTACTTTAGAAAATATGTATTTTCATAAATTTGCATTCTACTAGAAATAATAACTTTTAAATGCAATTTTGTATAGGAAAAAATGTCATAAGCAAGAATTCCTTAAAATTTAAACAGTTTCTGCTCTTTTGAATTAACTTTTTCAAAGTGTTATGGAATTTAACTGACATCCTCGACATTGAGTATTTGACTTAACAGTTTTAAAGTTGGATAAACGTCTGCCTTTCATTTGCTGAAACGATGCCTTTCATTTTTAAAATATCCTTTTTTCCGCCTTATGCAAAATTTTGGTTTCATTGGGACCTTAAAATCCTTTCCGTTTCCGCGTTAGACAGATTCAGCCTTATGCAGCATGAGTTAATGTAATTTTCTATGGGTTCGCTGGGACTTGAAGAATTTTCCGCGGTAGAGACATTTCCGGATTACACAGAGTCCGCCTTAGGCAGAATTTACTGTATATATATTAAATAGATTGTTTTCCCTTTGAATTTCTGAGTTTCTTGTGTATTTTTTCTAATATAAATGCTATTGTTTTTGCATGTTTGTTTCTCAATATGGCCACTGGATTTTTTGAGTTTAGGAGCCACTGGCACCTTACAGATTTTGGGAATCTGCACCTATAGTTTCTTCTGATTTCATCGAAATTATCATACATTTTGTAAAAAAAATATTTCTACCCATCCGAACGTTTCAAAATTTTTGTGCTGTAGAAAGATTGTGTTAAAATAAAATACGGACATTTAGTTACTTTCAGCATAGAAATAATATCGTCTCCATAATTATTTATTATACTCATTTGTGACAGTGTTTACTTCAGACCTTTTTCCTTGGAGTGGGAGGAGGAGACTTTTACGTTTCTGTGTATTACTGAAGGTACAAATTGTGGTCATGCAGGCAGAATTTCTCTGTGTGTTACTCTGCTGAATTCATCACTCCATACGACATATAACAAAATATTTGTTATATGTCGTATGGAGTGATATACCCTGGAGAAAGTAGAGACCCTTATTTGAAATCAAGGCCAAATAGATATAACAATGTTTATATTAGTGACTACAAGACTACAACCAAAAAAAGGCACATTCATCATGAAGTGTATTGTTCATTTGATCCAACAATATCATAAATCCAAAATCATCAAACTTTAGTTATTTATTTTTATGTAATTGAATAATACTTTTTATGAACTCCTACTTTTTTGCGATGATCAATTATAGCTGTACTAGCTTGTTTTCTATTGAGTAGAAATGCACTAAATTTTATTGCTGTGATTAATGATTAAATATGTATATCTTGATCTAATTTTAAATTTTAATATCCAACATGGGATGTTGTTGTTCTGTTCATCACTGTAACTCGTGTTAAATTTTAAAAAGTCCAAAATTGTATGTCAAATGTGGCAAATGAGGTCTATTCGTATTGTAACTAGTTTTATAAATATTCAGATCTTGTTGCAATAGCTGTTGCACTCTTATGCAAAAATGCATACAAAATTTATTGCAATTATATATATTAATTTCAGTAATTCGGAAATAATGACTCCATTTTAAATAGGACATAATCGCCATGACAACCTAGCATCATTACTTATCATGGGGTATAATTAAATTATGTATGATAGAATTTAATAGAATGAAAAAACTTTTATTAATATCATTTAAATTTTTTATTTGGCTTTCATAAAGTTTGATATGATTCGAAAAAATTCTGAAATGATTTATTATATATACTAAATTTCAAACCATTTGGTTGGGTAGTTTTTGTGCTGTTAAATCCAAACAGATTGAGGTGACCAGCTGATGACTATAGGTGCTATATATTTAAATAATTACATAGCACCTAAAAAATGCACTATGATTCATACTTGTTGATGCTGTTATAAAACAATGTTTTAGAATGGTATAAAAGAAAGCTTTGTTATGGCCACTTTGTAAATTTATTTGTGTTTTATGCTTAATTAACTTTATTATGTTTGATTCAAAAATGCAGGCATCTATAATATTGTGTAATTATTTAATTATTTTTTTAAACAATGATATTCTAGTTAATAAATTTGTAAACACAAACAGTATTCAAATTACTTAAAGGTGTTTTAATTCACAATATGATGCATTTAAAAACCTAGTACTTTCGAGCGTATCATGCTCATCATCAGTGTTAAAAATATAAAAGTCAGAGACTGAGTCCTTTATACAGGTTTCTAAATGTAACGTATCATATATATTAAAGCGAAAACCTGATTCTTTAAGACCACGAATCAGTAAGACCAATATTGACACATTTACGCATGCATCAACTTTTTTTCGAAGCTCTTTAACTTAGAGGAATATTGAGCGAGTTCCTGGTAGCGCAGTGGTCAAAAACAGCAGTTTAAAGCTCTGAATTTTTGTAGAGAACGTGGGTTCGAGCCCAACGCCCAGCAAAATGATTTCTGCAATATTTTTGGCGATGATTCTCTTCAATAATGAAATGTTTTATTAGCAGGAGAAGTTGTATGATTTTTATTTTGTTGTTGTTATTATTATTATTATTTGAATGCTTTATAATTAAATATTATTTGAATCCTTTATAATTAAATAAAATTTAATATGCAATAATATTTTTAAAAATAATTTTTTATTTAAAATATTTTGCATGTAATTATCAATTAAATAAATTGAGCTGATCTACATTTTTTGTTATATTTTCTGACCATTATCAAGAATATATATATGTGTGTGGCAGAAAGAAAAGTTTGCCATTCTTTTCCGTAAAAAGGAAAACGGAAAGAAAGAAAAAAATATTCATATAAGAATTATAAAAGAAATTACTTTGATATCCGTGATTTAATATTTAAAAGAAAACGGAAAGAAAGAAAAAAATATTCATATAAGAATTATAAAAGAAATTACTTTGATATCCGTGATTTAATATTTAAAAAATAAATAAAAATGTAAAATAAAATTTGAGTGAAAAAAATTATATTATAAATTGTTAGCTGCATAAAGTTTCAAATTTAGGTTTTAGAGAAATGAGACTAATAAAAATAAAATTCATGGCATTTAATAGTTGTGCAGTTTAAAATAAATAAATAAATAAATAAAAATAAATATTGCTAAAAAAAAAAAGGAAAGAAGAAAAAAAAATACCGTAATAAAATAAATTAGACTGACAGTGTCCTCTATCATAAATTAGACTAACAGTGTCCTCTATCGCCTTAAAGAAATAAGAATCACTTATGCAACATAGAAATTTGTCACAATTTCAATAATTAATTTAAAAACAACTAATTAAAAATTCCAGAATTTTTCTAATGAAACATTTAAGTTATTTACCATCAAATCTTGGCGGGCATTATCTAGTTGTGAATTAAAACACCTTTAAATAATTTGAATGCTGTTTGTGTTTACGAATTTTTTAACTTGTTATTGTAAGGTGAATTTAAGGATTTCAAGAAATTGATATGTTATATTATTTTTAACTTAATGATATTCTAGTATAATGCATTTTGTCATATCTGTTTTTATATTTTTCTCAATTTATTTAAATTTATTTTTTAGCTCTAGTGGACACATTAAAACAGAAGAAAATATTCTGCAGTCTTTTACTGTATCAAAGCTTTTAGAAAGTGCTGGAATGAGGTATGTCTATTCATTTTTTCAGTGTGTAAGATTGTTGTATTTGACTCATTTGCTTACATAAATCAATAAACTTTTTTTATATTGTGTAACTGCTGTATTAAATTTAACTCATAAAAAATTGATAGTATATTGATAATGTAATTTTTTTGTGATTCCTGTTTTATTTGAACAAATTGTATATTAAATATTACAAAGAATTTAAAAGAATATACAACTTGTATATTCTACATCTATAATAATAAGGAAAGAAGTTTGTGTGTGAGTGAGTGTGTCGACGGTGTTCTGAAGGGACCGCTGCACATAGAGCTACAAGATTTGGGGAAAAGGTACGTCTATATAGGAAGTTTTGCACCTCGAAGCCCGATTTTAGATTTTTTTTTATTAATTTTTTATGCAAGTTTTAGCGCTTTTTTAAGTTTCAAGGTGATTTCTTCACACTAGTGAAGAGAGTATGTTTTCTTTCTTTTAACCCAATATAGTAAATTTTGTTTTCTTTTCAAAAAAGTTTATTCGGAATTCCTACAGCGATTTTTGAATTTTTAGTGCATTTTTTATGCAATTACTGAACAGCAGTTAATGCGTCTTCATATCTATAAGGGGTGTTACCGTAGGGGGGACACAGTTCTGTCGCCAAATACCGCCAAGTTTGTCGCCAGCTTGGCGATATCTCTAATATTTCTCCAAATTCCCATAGACTTCCATTGTAAACCAATAGGGATTACTTGCTTACAGAAAATGAACAAATTGAGATATTTTATTGCAACAAAAACTAATATTAACTTATGGGGTTATATTAATTATATTTAAGGGAATGCAAGTAAATTAAATAATGAATAAAAGTAACATGATACAATGCTTAGCATTCTTTCCCAAATATAAATTTTAAGAGAGCCCGCAGATCAAAGAAATTAGATTTGAAACTTTTATCCAATTACAGTAAATTATGACTTTCGTGATTTTTGAACTTTTTGTGATTTTTAATTCGATTTCTATGTTTCTTCGTGATCTGCTGAAATTTTTTGACATTCCATTTTTAACCTATACTACTAAAGTAATTTCTGCCCTCATTTCAATAAAGTTTATTCGAATTTTGTATAGCAATTTTCGAATTTTTGGGGAATTTTGTATGTGATTTTTAGTGTATTTTAGCGATTTCCTACCATTTTTCCACATTAGTGAAAGGAATCAACTTTCAATCTTCGAACACAATATATAATTTTTTTTCTCTTTTCGAAATTTGTGCAGCAATTAAATTTTTTTGCAATATCTTATTGTGATTTTCAGAGCTTTTTCGTAATTCGAGCTGTTTTTGACGTGCCCGGGCAACGCCGGGCAAGTTAGCTAGTATTAAAAAAAAAAAAAAAAATCTTATTTTCAATACATTTTGTCATTTTCCTGTGTTTATACAAATAAGGGAAGTATTTAGGTTTTTCTGAGAAAAATATATTAAAGTTAGGGTGAAGAATTATTTAATATACAGATAATGTAAACAGAACATTATATGATAGAATTCCACTAACTCATATCCCAATATCTCTACACTCCATATAACTCGATAAAAACTTTTTTTTAATCACTACATGATTTCTGTTTGTCAAGCAGAATATGAACCTTGATATAATTACATTTGAATGTATTATTGAGTTTCAATGTTTTTCATCTGAAAAGTGTTTCATATACACAGAATTTTGTTGAGCCACTTCTAAAATTCCTACATATTATGATGAATATTCACTCTAAAAATGTTCATTGCTAGTATATTTGATTATGTTGTTGGAGTAGGGCACAGGTCATCAACCTTTATGCCATCACGGATGCAAATGAATTTTTCAAACATCCTTGTGGGCACATTCCGCTATGTATTCATAGAAACCAATCACATATGCTTCACGGGCACATTAAAAAGTGTTGATGAACACGGGTGCATATAGGGACATATTTGTGGATCCCTGAACCAGAGTATGATATTTAATTTTTTGAAAAATAGACATCACATCGCACATAGTTTTTTTGTAAAAGACATCAAATGTTTATCATTGTGTGTGTGTTCTTTAAATATTTGAAAACATAATTTATTTAGTATAATACAGTAGATCTTTATAATGCAAACTTAAAGCGAGGTTATGCATTATACAGAATTTTGTGTTATATAGATCACATTTCACACATAATAAAACGTACCTTGTAAACATAGCCAAATATATCTGAAACATACCAAAATACAGTAGAGTATCTTTATATTGCATTCCTCGTTATCAAGAGTTCTGCAGGTAATAAATTTTTGTGTAATATATATCGTTCGACACATTGTTAAATTTACTTTATAAGCATGGACCAAATCATTCATTATATTACTCATTTTCAAATTTTTGTATTGTAATAATAAAAAAATTTTCATTAAAAAACTCTGAATTAAGGAGATAAAGTTGAACTAATGTATCTAATTTAGTCCTCTAGAAAGTAGCAATTTTTTACAATATGGGATTGCAGGTGTTTCTTAACTGCAAAATTCAATGTTTATGTCTGAGGAGTTGTGTTTCATATAGAAGAACTACATTATATAAAATTGCATTATAAAGATCTGCTAAAATTTAATGGTTAAAAAGCTTGATTTAATGATGGCATAAAGGGTCATTTATCATGCAAGTTCCAATTCGTTTCTTAGACCTTTCGAGTTTGTTGTACTTTTCTGTGCCCTGTATTGTGCTAGAACTTTCATTAGAATAATATGCAGTGAAACATGAGTTGAGAATAACTCACTCCTTATGTGAAACTCTATATTTTTAGTAACCCATCACCTACTTACTCCATATTAGGTCAAATTTATGGAACTCTGTTAGAAATGAGTTCGGATTCACTTTTCAGAGCTTAGTGGTTTTGAATCCGACCCCCAAACATTTTGTGTCATCAGAGACGAGCCTAATATTGAAAATATACTGAAAAAAAGTGCAAAAATAATTGCATAATATTTAAAAGTTGTTCTGAATGTAATATCTTATTTTTGAACAACTTCTTACGTGAAAAGAGCTGTTAATCTCTAGCACATAATTAATTTTCTGAAATTTACATTCAATCATATCAAAAGAATAGTTTAGTATCAAATAAAAATATTCTTCCCTAAAAAGATTCTCTCATTTTTTTTTCCACAACTAGCAAATCTGATGAACACATTAACAAAGTGCGTTTTAGGAATAAATAAATGAAATTTGCAGAAATTACTATTTATATGATAAAGAATATTTATATGACGTGTTTCTATTCCCTATAAAAGGTGTACATCTTTCATAATTCTTGGGTTCTTGAAAATCAGTGTAAATTAAAAATTTGACAGTGTTACCTTGAAAGATCCGATGCTTTTATAGGAAAAGAGAAAACATCGTCCAATTGCTTTCTATCGGGAATAACAGTATATGGCAATTTTATCTACTTACGAATGAAAGTGACTTCGTGAAGTGAAGAGCATAGCCACAAATCTTCAAAAATCTGATGCTTTTATAGGAAAAGAGGAAACATTGTTCAATTGCTTTCTATCGGGAATAACAGTGCATGCCAATTTTATCTACTTACGAATGAAAGTGACTTTGTGAAGTGAAGAGCATAGCCACAGCATGAGCAGAGTTCAAGAAGAAAAATAGATGGAATCACTAATGTTATTTTCATACAAAGAGCAATTAGCGCTCACAAACAATAGAAGACTAAAAATTTGCAAACCTTCAAAAATCTGATGCTTTTATAGGAAAAGAGGAAACATTGTTCAATTGCTTTCTATCGGGAATAACAGTGCATGCCAATTTTATCTACTTACGAATGAAAGTGACTTTGTGAAGTGAAGAGCATAGCCACAGCATGAGCAGAGTTCAAGAAGAAAAATAGATGGAATCACTAATGTTATTTTCATATAAAGAGCAATTAGCGCTCACAAACAATAGAAGACTAAAAATTTGCAAACCTTAAGCTAATGCTGATTGTTTTAAAAGAAAATATTCATTTCCTTTTAGATCTCTAAAAAAGTAATAATAAATAAGCATTCCAATTAAAAAATATCCTAATGGTTGCCTAATGGTATCCTAATGTCATCGCTCGCCGTCAATGCCAGACATAAATCTGCAAACATCACAAATTTTCTTTTAAAATAGTGTTCTAACTACTACTGCAAAAGGGAAAAAAATTCTGTTTCTCTTTCATTCTGATCAAAATAGCATTAAAATGAAGTGGAATAGGTAATTTTTAAGGGGTGAAAAAGTTATTTTTTATTTCCAAACGAGAATAAATAAAATTTCAATTTCAAAAAGAATGAGCCCAAGCCTAAAGGCTGGTATAAAAATTGGGCTCAGGCTGAGCTCGTCTCATTTCTAAACTCTGCTATATTGATATTTAATTAACACATATTTGACTTTTAAATATAACTCCTGTTTTTTAATAATTTGAACTTCAGTTTTATTGAATATGATTGAATTACTGAATATTTGAATATTATTAAGCTAAGAAAAAGCTATTGCTACTAAAGTTTCCTTATTCAGAATTTATATTCTTTAAATTAAATGTTTTGTGACTGAAGTATGATGTCATTTGATAGGATGACCACGTAAGAAATTAAACATATATATATATTTAAATATGTTCAAATTATTCCAGAAATTAAATTTTCATAATACATAATTACTTTTAGGGTAAAATTAGTAAGTAAATTTGTTTTAAAAAATATTTTCTTTGTGTAATTATATTTCATAGTTTTAGTATAAATTTGGTAAACTTTTACTCTTCCTAAATTGCTTTCTCTGATTATTCCTTATTTCATAAGTAATAAATTCTACAATTTAAACACATTATATTCAATTATGCATCGTATTTTAATTTTGTTTGCCTTTTTTCATTAAAACGTAGAAAATTAAATGTAAATTTTACGTACAGATGGCAACACATATTTTACGTTAAAGCAGTAGCGAATTCTTCAAAAGACTCATGTGCGGTATATAATTAGATTTGCTGCAGGTTTGTAGTGCATACGATGATTGTTAATACCCAGTTTTTGAACAGTAATGAAAGTAACAAATACTTTCTAATGGGTAGCGAGTTCGAAAGTAACGATATCATATGGGTATTCATATAGTCGTTACTTTTACGGCACTAGTCACCATTAAGAGAGCCCATTCTTCATGAAAAAGAAAAAGATTTAAACAAGGAAATGGGCGGAGATCCTCAATTTTCAGCTAGTTTGGGATGGTTAGATCGAAGGAAGAGATGGCACTGCATTTGTTAGAACAGTATTTGCGGTGAAAAACTTTCAGCAGATTCTTCACAAGTAAAGTATTTCCAGATGAAGTTTTCTGAAATTATTGCAAAATAAAACTTAAGTCCTGAACAAATCTACAATTGCAATGACACAGGATTGAATTATAAAATGTTCCCAAGCCACACATTGGTTTCCGGTTCAGAAAAAACAGCTCCGGGTTTTAAGACTGCTAAGCAAAGACTAACACTTTTGGTTTGCAGTAATGCATCAGAGTCTCATGAACTCCCCCTTGTGTTAATTGGACAATCATCCAAGCTCAGAGCGTTTAAGAATCTCAATAAACTAGCAAAATCTTTTCCAGTAAAATACCGGTCACAGAAAATCGTTGATCATGTGTGACATATTCAGTGAATGGTTTCTCAATGAATTTGTTGTAAAGGTAAATTAAAACAAAAATGAAACTTCCTCAGAAGGTTCTTCTTTTGTTGGATAATGCACATTAGCACTCATCAGAAAGTAAGCTTGTAAAGGATGAGATTAAAGCTATTTTCTTGCCAGCAAATGTGACTTATCTGATTCAATCAATGGATCAAGGAGTTATTGAGAACATTAAGAGACGTTACAGAAAAAGCCTTATACGATTTTTGATTGAAGGACTGGCTGATGGAGCACAACTTGTTCAGCATTTGAAACTTGTAGTTATGAAGAAAATTGACTGCTGTGTAGCTTCTTCATGGGATGAACTTCAAAGCAAAACATTAGTGAAATCTTGTCTTAAGTTATGGCCTAAGGTTTTACCACTAGTCATTGAAACACAGGAGTCTGCAGAAACTGATGTCATTGGAATTAAAACAACTCTTCAATGTTTTAAAAATGATTCGGAATTGTTTTGATTTCAAACTTACAAATAAATAGTAATCATAGATCAAAATATGTTGAACGGTGTCATTTGACATCAGTAAAAATAGTGCTGAAAATAAAATTTTCACATATAAAAATGACTTTAAGGAATTTTAAGGTTTTTCGGTTAAGGCGATTTTCAGATAACCGGCGTTCTATTTTATATCTTTCCCCTGCTTGAATGACTGCCTCCAGTCTGGGTCTGAAGCATTTGCAGTCCCGTTGTGATGCGGCACGGTCCATATCAGTGAATGCCGCTTCAATAGGGCGATGTCTGGATGTCTGGACTTGTTTACAACCCTTTCAATCACAATCCATACATAGAAGTCCAAATGATTTAAATCTGGGCTGTTGGGGAAGGCCAGAATTCTTTGGACCGAAACATGTCGACGTTGTCCGACAACCAAACTTTCATTTCATAATGACACAAAACCTTCGTTGGACTTCTACAACTCGTTATACTTTGCTACGATATTGTACACAGTTGATCTTGGGATATATCACCCACCCTGGGAACCTGCTTTGTGGCATATGGTTAGGCGAACCCCGAGCCCTGATCTTGGGTACCTGAAGAATTGAAGGATTTCTGTCGCTGAGCACCCAGCACGAACACTTTCTATAATATTTCTAATTTCTTTCTTCGGTTATATTCCGCACTTGCTTTCAACATGACAACTATTTCGAGGTTATGACTGTTTAGTACATGTGTGAAGCTATTTGGACACCAATTGCGATCTCGCCAAATGGTACTGTACGGCAGGAAATTTAAGTTGAATTTTGTCTGGATTTTGGCACCGAACCCGGTAGAATAATTGATGAATAATGATCTAAACACAATTACTAAAAGGGGGGTTTAAAGATCAATTTTAGAATCAGTGTTGCATAATAAATTTATTGATTACATTATTTTCATTTGGCTACAGTTTTTATTTTCTGATTAACCAAATTTCTAAAGTTATACTATATGTAATTTTAGTTGACTATTCAAGGTCAGTTTATCAGTCCTTATCTTAGGTCAATAACTATGGTAACAAGTAATTATAGGATGGCAAATGCCAATGACCCGATAATTAGATCGCCCAAACCTCCCTAATTTTGTTTATGTATACTCTTACTCTAAAGAATAGGTCATTGGGCTCAGGATATAGTTTTGCCAGAGGTCCTCATTAATGTAATTATATCAGGTTGTAACGAAAGTTTTCCACCACTGCAAATACGGTCTGTGCAAACAGTTCGCGTTTACATATTTGCTCATATTTTGTCAAACGACTTTTGGCATTTGAAAGAAAGAGACTTGCTTTATAACACTATGTTGTGAAATTTGTAAAAAATATCGTTATCATTAAGTACAAGGTGTCTGAAATTGAACTATCACGCTACCAGATTAGAATCATCATTTACTTACAGTTCTGTTGTAAAAAATCAGCTACAGAATGTCACTGAATAAAGTGTACAGCTTTAGGTACTAGTGTTGTATCATATGACACTGTGAAGGTTTGGCAGAATGTTGGTTATATATAATATTACAGTTAATTATGTATAGTATAATTAGCATTATGTAATGGCGATTTGGTGGAAAACTTTTGTTACAACCTAATACTACAATCTTTATGTTTATTTTTCCTGTAAAAAACTAACTTGTATGTTATTAGTCTGTTTATTTAACATGGCATGTGTAATGTAAATATTTGAAGTATGTACCATTTCTTTGTTGGCAGTGTTCATATTATTCACACTATCAGGCATATCATGGAATAAATGTTACAAATAGGTGAGGTATGAGAGGTGCATTCCTTTTATACAATACTCTATACAAAAATTTTGTTAATCAAAATGATGAAATCTTGTAGCAGACAGCATAAATGTTTTATATTGTGTTATCTTATTGATTCTCTTCTGAAATTGTTCTGCCACCTTTTTAAAACTCAGCTTACCTTCATGACCACTTATGTATGAACAGACATAATACTCAACTTTGACTGCTTTTTAACCTTATAAAGTCATATTACTAACAACAACCACACAATACAACTGTTTTTTGCCCTCTTTTTTGTTACTTTGAATGGCTGGAGCTTTGCCCCATTGAAAAATGTATATGCTTGCTCAAAATATATGACTTTCAGTATTATATTATATTTTTACACATACTGTGTATATATAATTGTAATACAAAATGTATTTTGAAGTATTTTAGATGGTGCCTATATTTTAGGAGAAGGTTTTATTTCTAATTTAAAAGGCCAATATATATTTTCTTAAATAAAAAATAATTTGTTTAGAGTACAGATTTCCTAGTAATGCCGGATGTGTCAGCTTATGTATAAATAAAATATCTCTGTTCAAGCTTGATGACTATATGACTCTTGCCCAACATCATATTGTTCATATATTGTTTTTGAACTTTATACTATTGTTTTAATTTTTTTTTTAGTATTATGGACTTTTTTGCTGTAACATGTTTATTGAAGAAACATCATCATCTGAGTGATTCAAGCAAACAAAGCCTCATTGCTTTGGAAAGAAAATATCTTATCGTCTCTGCACTGTTTGATAAATTTGAAAAGTATGTATGTTTTTTCTATTAAAATAATTTTGCTTTTGCATACTGGAGGCCCAAAAAGATACTATTATGTTTGTTTTTTTAATGAGACTTAATTGACAAATAAATCTTAGCACGATTTTTTAAAATGCTTATAATATAAGGCTTATCTCAAAATTACTCTAAAGATAATTTAGACTTTAAATTGAAATAGTTTAAAAATCCAATTTAAATTTTTTACAGGAAATAGCAGGAATAAAAAGTAAAATAACTCCCCTTTCTCCTTTTTCAGTTTTATGCATGTTTTCTTTAAACAAGGCATCATTTTCATGCAGCATTTCTTCATTTTGAGAAAAGTAGCTTAATATCAAGTCTGATGTATTGAAAATTTTAAATAAAAGTTTAATTACTGAAAATGTGATTTCTGAAGTAGAGAAAATAAAAAATTCTACATCTTTTGAGTGGGATATTTGATCTCAGTACCAGAAGTCCAATAAATCTGAAGAAAAAAAAATCATGATGCAATCATTGCAAAATATAAAAGTTTTCTTCATTAAAATGAATGCTTTCATTCAAGTCTTTTTTACATGAAAATAATGATAAGACATCTCCTTAAAATAAATCCTAATGAATCTTTTTAAACCTGCATTAATTTAAAATCCAGTTTTATTTTCAGAGAAACATAGCATATGAGATTTTAAATCATAAGAACTTTTGATTTAGTTTTATATTGCATAAATATATTTCATTTATATATGAGCAAAACTTGGGATTCTGTGTAATGCATGTGATATATATTTTTCATTGTATTAATCTTATAGTTTGAAATTAACCAGGTTTATTGATAAATTGAGTTACAGCTGTTTTTCTTATTAATAGCTAAATTATTATCTTGCTGTATGTTTATAGGTGTTTACCACTATTAAAAGTATTATTCTCATAAAATGTCTTTTAAGTAACTTTTTTAATTAAGATTTTCTACCCTGGATATAGCATGATTGGGGAAATATTTTGTGCAGAAGATAATTCAACTACAGAGCAAGCTAGTGTCTCCAGCTCTAATTCTGAGTTGAAAGATCTTTTGAAACAGTATAAAGCTCTTTGTTGGATGCTTTTTATAGTTGCCAAAGCTAAAGTTCTTTGGCATCGTCAAGAGCTTCTTGCAACTTTTCACTTGCTGTTGTGTTGTATTGCTGAAGTTGTTAAATCTACTCCAACCTTTCTTCTTTTGCCTCCATTCGGTAAGATCGATTGTTTGTTTCTAAAGTATTGCTACATCCTTTTTCCTCATTGTTTTTGGAATTTGGCTTTTGTATTTCAATTTTAATGTTTTGTCATGTTTTTAGCACTTTCCAACATAGTTTAATTTTTAGGTTTATTGTAGCATGTTTGGTATTGAAAATGAAGTATGTGGCATTTATAGTCCATTTACATGGATACTCAAAAGAATTCCATTATATTACAGTCTATGGGAAAAAACAGCTTGCAGTGTATTTTAATTATGTTGCACTATTTCAAACATATTGATATAGGGGAGACTGGGGAAGGTTAACCCATTTTTTACAAATTGATTTTTTATTATTTAATTATTGAACCTAGAATAAAGTTTCATATATCATCTTATTTGTTAAACAATTAGTTATCAAAATAAAATTGAGACATAAGTGTGATATATACAAAACTTGAAAAATGATTGATTTTAATCATGATAAAATAACGGATCAAGGCTCCCCACCTATGGGAGGCTTGACCCACTTTAATTTATGTTAAAATATTTTTTAATTGATATTTCTTATATTGCATAATTGATATTTTTCATATAAAAAGGCTTTTTTGGTGTTAGTGGGCAATCTAAAAAATATATTGCTTAGTTTTCAATTTAAAAAAAAATGGTTTTCACCTATGCTCTGTAACCCAGGAAGCCGGGGTTTGATCTCCTAGTTAACAATAAATGCTGAAAGTGTGTTTTGAGTTGTAGTATGCATTTTTAAATTTAACTAATTTTTTGCCCAAGTTCTTTAGATAAATAATTTCTGTAGATCACATACAGGGCAGCACAAAAGATCTCTAGTACATTTCCATTTACTGACTGAGATTGCTGAAGAGGAATTTACAACTGTGCTATGCATTTCCTAACTGATCTAAGTTTTAGCATAGTACTTACGAATCCTTAGATCATATAAAGCAGTGTGGTCCAACCTTTAGTTACCCGAGGGCAATCAAACTTTAAGATAGGAATGCAAGGGCCAGAGACTTTCCAGAAAGAAAACTGTTGTGTGTTTGTAATACCTTCCTCTCAACAGATGGCGCCTCTACTGAGCGTTTGTTGCGATCGGAGATCGCAGTTGTGCGCTAGTCGCTATGTAGTGAGGTTGTTCTTATTCCAATAAAGCTATGTTAGTTTATCCCATCCTCGTCGCCAATGATATAACTTTAGGGCTTACTAAAGTTGTGGAACAGACGCCGTGATTCTAGGATAAACACCTGTGTTGAAGCGTGACGGCCGCATCAGGATATGCGGAGATTTCAAATTAACGACGAACAAGATGACTGAATTAGAGCAGTATCCACTTCCTAACATCGAAGACTTATTTGCCCAGCTGTCAGGCGGAGTCGTTTTCTCTAAATTGGACCTCCGTGATGCCTACTGCCAGTTACAACTGGATGAAGAGTCAAAAGATCTAGTCATCATTAACACACATAAAGGACTGTTCCGGTATACCAGAATACCTTTCGGAGTAGCCTCTGCTCCAGCTGTGTTCCAGAGAGAAATTGATAAAATTCTGTATGGTCTGAAGGCTGCTTGCTATCTTGATGATGTTTTAGTGTTCGGAAAAGATGAAGCTGAACATTTACAGAACTTGACGGCTGTTCTAACGCGGTTACAGGAAGCTGGTATGAAACTCAACCCTGACAAATGCGAATTTTTGAAGACTTCAGTTGAATATCTTGGTCATCGGATTGATAGTAAAGAACTTCATCCGCTAGAGTCTAAAGTCGAAGCAGTTGTCAATACACCAGATCCGAAGAATAAGGATGAACTACGTTCCTTCATCGGATTGATTACTTACTATGCTAAGTTCCTGCCAAACATGGCCACTTTGTTAGCGCCATTATATGAGCTCTTAAAAGATAAAACCAAATGGAAATGGGATAAATTACAGAAAGAAGCTTTCTCTAAAGTGAAAGAAACCTTACGAAATTCATCACTGCTGATACATTTTGACAATAAGAAGGAAGTTGTGTTGGCTTGTGACGCCAGTCCCTATGGTCTTGGAGCTGTATTATCTCATGTAACCGAAGATGGTGATCACCCAATAGCTTTTGCGTCACGTTCCTTAACTGACGCTGAAAAGAATTACAGCCATATAGAAAAGGAAGCTCTATCTCTGGTCTTTGGCGTAACAAAATTTCGTAAATACCTGTTAGGACGAACATTCACATTACTTACTGATCATCGTCCCTTAGTTAATCTCCTTTCTGCAGACAAGCCTGTTCCAGTTGTGGCTGCTGCGCGAATTCAACGTTGGGCTCTGACCCTTGCAGCATATTCATACACTATCAAATACAGAAAAGGTAGTTTGCATGCTAATGCAGATGCTTGCAGTCGGCTGCCCTTAAATACGAAGCATCCTGATCTGCCAGCTCCGACAGAGTCAGTGTTGTTGTTGACACAGTTAGACGACACTCCAGTGACGAGGCATCTGATTGCAACAGAAATTAACAAATGTCCTGATCTACGCAAGCTAAAATCTTACATCTTAAACGGCTTTCCGAAGAAAATTGAGCAAAATCTGCACCCTTTTCTAAGAGTAAAAGATGAATTATCTTTTGAAGGAGACATCATTTTCAGGGGCTCACGTGTATTTATTCCACCAAAATTTAGGAAATTCATACTAGATGAGTTTCATTCATCTCACCAAGGCATAACGGCTATAAAGGCCCATGCTCGTTCCAGTGTTTGGTGGCCAGGATTAGATAATGATCTTGAAGCAAGAGTGAAGGGTTGTGTTGTTTGCCAGCAAAATGCTTCAGCACCTCCAGCAAAGTACTCTTCTTGGCCTGTGCCAGAACAAGCATGGGAGCGGATCCACATTGACCATGCGGGTCCAGTGGAAGGCCACATGTTGCTAGTAATCGTGGATGCCAAAACAAAGTGGTTAGAAGTGGCACAAGTCTCAAGTACAGCATCTTGTGTAACCATAATGGTGTTACGTAGCCTGTTTTCTCGTTTCGGCATTCCCAAAAGTCTGGTCAGCGACAATGGCCCTGGTTTCAGCAGTGCAGAATTTGGTGAATTTTTAGCTAACAATGGCATTTCCGAGGTTAAAACACCACCATACCATCCACGTTCGAATGGTTTAGCTGAACGAGCGGTCCGTACAGTCAAATCAGCCCTGAAGAAAATGACTGGAGGGACTTTCGCAGAGAGGCTGTGTCGATTCCTTTTCAACTACCGCAATACACCATCGGCAGTGACGGGAATATCTCCAGCCATGGCAATGTTCGGTCGGCCTCTTCGAACACGGCTGGACCTAATTCGAGATCCTGTGACGCAGACATGTGAAATGAAAGAGACAGGGTCAAAGAAAATTTCAGAGGGCACCCCAGTTTGGGTGCGTGCATTTGGTCGTGGCCCACCATGGGTTGCTGGCAATATTTTACGTCCATTGGGAAAAGTTATGTGTGAGGTTTCAACCCCCATGGAAAACTGGACTCGGCACATCGACCAGTTAAGGCTCAGGCAGGAAGAGCTGACTAGTGAAATTCCTACTTCACTTAAGTTACCAGCTCCTGCTGCACCACAATCAGAATCTGCTGACTTGCAGACTGAGGTACCCACTTGTGCTCCCAAACCTCCTGTGCTCTCCTCAGAGGTAAGTTCTACAGGCAGAGTGAGCAAGTCGCCTGCAGAACCCCCAGTGCTATCACCACAAGTGCTCACTCGTGATGAAAATAGTACTCCATTGATTAGACGTTCAAAACGTGTAAGAGTAAAACCAGTACGTCTCCAGTTATAAACTGGCAAACTGTTCGTTAGTTTTTGAACTGTTCTCTGTGAAATACTGTTACATCTAAAATTATAGACTGACAGACTGTTCGTTGGTTTTTGAACTGTTTTCTTTAAAAGACTTTTGTTTTGAACTGTCTATATGTAATGACATTTACATCTTGTACTTTCTTTAAGGAGGGAGGGAATGTTGTGTGTTTGTAATACCTTCCTCTCAACAGATGGCGCCTCTACTGAGCGTTTGTTGCGATCGGAGATCGCAGTTGTGCGCTAGTCGCTATGTAGTGAGGTTGTTCTTATTCCAATAAAGCTATGTTAGTTTATCCTAGAATCACGGCGTCTGTTCCACAACTTTAGTAAGCCCTAAAGTTATATCAAAAACGAATTACATATTTTATTCAAAAACTTTTATTAATATTTGTATTAAAAGAAGTTTAATATATCACTTCATTTTACAGTTGAGATCTCAATGTGATGATTGGCACTGCTTTCCTGATACAAGTTTATCAATGTCCACTGTAAGTTCAGTACGACAAAGTCTCAGGATCGATTCCAGTGAAGCACTTTCAATTCCATTTCTTGTTTTTGATTTAATTTGTTTAAGAGCAGAAAAAGCCACTTTCGCACACATATGTACTACCAAACAGTGATAAAATTTGCAGACATAATTTAAGCAGTTTAGAAAAACTTTCTTTAAAAATCAATTTCTAGAAATTTTCAGGGATATCACACTTTTTAGTCTGATAAAATGGGCTGGCCTAAGGATCACAAATTTCCATTTGAAGGTCGCAAGACATCCCATTAACTTCAATATCCCTGGGGTGTTGAACAATGCAAATTTTGGTTTTAGGGAGTCAAAATCCTGAAACCTGTCCTGGAACTCTGTCTTGATATCTATTATTATTTCATGAAGCATAGTAAAATGTCACTTTTTTCTTCTTTCAACTGCCGACAAGATGGGAAGTGTGCCACATTATTTGTCTTCAGTGCGATTTGCATTACATCAAGTTTTATGCAGAAGCCCATAACATGTCCATAAATCTGGAAGATATTTTTTTTCTGCCTTCTAGTTTCAGGTTTAAAGCATGTAGACATGGTATGTTAAATCTGTCAGAAAAGCAAGATTATTTAAAAACTGGGTTTCATCCAATTTTTCTTAATACTCATGCCCAATGTTCTCATTTCTGAAAAAAGCAAGAATTTCAATCGTCAACCCAAAAAACTGTTGCAGGCATTTTCCAGCACCCAGCCAGTGAACTTCACAGTACAATGAAATGTCATTATACTCAGCTTCCAAATTTTTCAGGAATGTAATAAATGCTCTCTGTCTATGGACTTTATTGTCTTCATCGTACTATATCTCCTGAACAACCTCTCTCATCATAAACAACCACTTCAAACTGTCCTGCGCTCTGTTTTATAGGGAAACCGAAACCTTCTAGAAAATCCTTCACAGCACATGAACAATCGCGGACCTCCTGTTTCCTTCGTAACGGTACTCAATGAAACTGAAAATCAAAGTAACACGCCATGAATTTTAACGGTCGATGAGTGAAGCTTCAATATTTCCGTCATAGGGGAAAAGAAAATTGTAAAGTACTGCTGACATAAACTTTAAAAAAACTTTAAGTAATATTACTTAAAAACTTAAACCATTAAAAAGAGTAGTTTTTTTTCCAAATGTCAAATTAAAATATTTTTTTCCAGTAAATTAGTATTGTATTTAGGCAAGGGGCAACAAAAATGAATTGGTGGGCCGCGGGTTGGACCACACTGATATAAAGGACTGCACAAAAGAATTCAGATTATTTTTACGACTATTGTAATTCCTAAAATTAGATTTTGAAATGTATTATGCAAATTTCAGACTGTTTACTTAGATATCTTTCACCTTATCAAATGCTGAAGTTTTGTTTTCTGGAAAAATTGGAAAGCATTTCATAATCTATGCTTGATGCATGATTTTTCTTTCTTGTCACTGATTAAATAGAGCTTGTATATTTCACTTATAAACTTTACAAGTCAGCCTGATTCTTTCTAATCATGAAACTGTAAATCTGTCAACAATAAAGTGTGATATGTCAAATGTGAAAAATCATGAATTGGTTTTTAACAATCCAAAGAAAAAAATTGTATTTTTATTAGAAATTGACATGTTACATATATACTAATGGATGCTGTAAAGTGATAATTACTTTTGTCAAATTTTTTTTAATTAAATTTTGTTTTATATGTGTTAATTCATATTTTGTCTCACGTAAACTTAGCACCTGTGCATTGTGTATTAATTTGTTGTTTTATCAGTAGGAAACAACTTAACTTGGTATATTTAAAAAAGTAATATGTATAATGTCTGTTCTTTATCTTATTAGGAGTTTCTATTAAAATTATTTAAGAGTTTTTCATTTCATAAGCTCTTTTTGCATTGTATGTTTCTTTTATTATAAATGTATATAAATATTAATCAATCAAATCACGGCATTCATACTCTATAATTTGTTATAATAATACTTTTTAATAGATTTTTCATTCCATCAAAACCTTTTAAGTTGTTTTAGATATGGAAAACTGATGACAGTTTTGTCACACATATTTATTATTGACACTGATACATTTTTCTAATAAGCTATGGAAGGTAGGCTTAATCTTGGAAAATATGAAAGCTGTATTAAAGTCATAAATGCAGGTTGCAATTTTTTGGAACACTTTTTCTCTTCTAACTCAAGAATTCAGAAGCAATTATCTCTATAAAATATTTCAGGAATGACGAATTGCTTTAAAACTAAAGCAATTTACCGTTTCTGAATTGTTTTATTATAGGTAAATGAGAAAATGATGACAGAAATAGGGTTAAAGAGAGTAAACATTTACTGAGCTATTTGAATAGGAATATTTAAAGATAAAATTGAGGGTGACAATTTTTGACTCGCTGGTGTAAAATCTGTAAGCCATGATTCACTGATTTTCCAAGATTTATATGTAAAATGCAAGTAAATGCAAACCTTGTTAAATAAACATATTTATACTATATAAAATTTGTAAACCTGAGATATTACTGATATGGTTTAAATATAAATGATTAAATAGATATCAAAACCAAAACTGCCTAACTTCCACATAGCAGACACCGCTATTTAACAAACACTCCCACTTTTACCTCTTGAATAGCAGACAAATCTTGCACTTCAATGGTGTTCATCTTTTAAAGGTTCTACTCTGATTATTAAAATGCTACAGTTTTTAATAAAATTTTTATTTTTATAAAAGATTTTTAAATAATTACATCCTCTGTATATATTGTAATCTTTGATATAAATTGCATTGCAATTTTAAATGACATGATGTTTTAAGTTTTTAATGACTTTATGTTATAACATCAAAATAGCTGTAACTCTTTCAGTAAATGAACTATGATTTTAATTTCAATTTAAACTGAGGTTCTTTTTAATATAAAATTTCGCTAATCTTATTATGTAGCTAGTTGTCACTAATGGTATTTGTTTGATTTTGATAAATTTTATATCTATAAAATAACTCTTTTCAGATACAGCAGTTGCCAAAAATGAAGATTCCTTGACTATTCTCAAAGTTTTAAGCAATCATGTGAAAACAAAGTTTGAAGAGGTTATTATTTTATTATAAAATTTTCTTTTGTAAATTTTTAATAAATGAATAGCATTTACTGATATTTGCATGCTATGTTGTCCAGAAAAGTTGGATCATATTTTAGAAAGTTTATAGCTAAAATTGTGGCAACCCAAAACCTGTTATAAATGGTAAAATCTGTACCAAATTTTATCGGTGATGGAAAAATATGAAAGCATCATTTACCTTAGGGGCTGTACATATATAATGCTATCAGCTTTTTGGTAATTTTGGACCCCTCCCTCCCTTAACATGTCATATGTTATCATTCCTCGAACCCCCCAACCCAAATTATATCATTATCAGTGTCTTTTTTTACAATTTTTTCCTTTGATTTTTTTTTTTTTTTTTTTTTTTTTTAATGTTTGCAATGATATACAAATATGGTTGTGCATTTATTATTTTCATACTTTACTTATTTACACGAAGAGGAAAAGTTAATAAAATGTTATATAAAATTACTTTTTGAAATGACTTTATATCAAATAACATGAAGATATACTTACTACTTAAAAGCATTTAGTAACAGCTTTTAATTGCATAATACATTCAATAGTAATATTGTCTTCTTGCACTTGCTTCTTACACGGGGGTAAGCAGAACTTCGTATAAACAAAACAGGTGGACAATTTTCTTCCCCATTTTTTATTAGTAAACAGAACAAGTATAATTTCAAACCTGGTTTCTCTAACAATGAATTATATGTGGCAGAAGAATAGGAATTGTGAACGTTGGGATATTCCAAATGATTTTATAATCATTAAATGGTTTTCATAATAACTATATTTTCATAAAAATAGTTAAAAGGCTAAAAAAAAATAAATAAATAACAGACTATATATTGTTGTAAAGAAAGAATTACCAAAAAAGAAAATTTTGGTTAGATCAAAAGGATAACAATATCAAAAGACAAATTCCCCTCTCTCCGCCCCCCCCCCCCCCCAACCCAAATGATATCAGTATCAGTGTCTTTTACAATTTTTTCTTTGATTTTTTTTTTTTTTTTTTTTTTTTTTTTTTTTAATATGTTTACAATGATATACAAATATGGTTATGCATTTATTATCCACATACATTACTGATTTACGTGAAGAGAAAAAGTTAATAAAATATTGTATGAAATGACTATATATAAAATAACTTTATATCAAATAACACAAAGAAATACTTACTACTTAAAAGCATTTAATAATAGCTTTTTATTACATAATGCTTTCAATAGTAATATTGTCTTGCATTTGCTTCCTACACAGGGGTAAACAGAACTTCGTATAAGCAAAACAGGTGGATGATTTCCTTCCCTATTTTTTATTAGTAAACAGAACAAGTTTCATTTCAAGCCTGGTTTCTCTAACAATGAATTATATGTGGCAGAAGAATAGGAATGGTGAACGTTGGGATATTCCATATTTTGGAATGAAATGATTTTATAATCATTAAATGGTTTTAATAATAACTTTGTATTTTCATAAAAATAGTTAAAAGACTAAAAATAACAGACTATATATTGTTGTAAAGAAAAAAATACCAAGAAAGGAAAATTTTGGTTAGATCAAAATGATAAATGATATCAAAAGACACCCCCCCCCCCTTCCCAAAGATATCTTACGATATCAAGTGCCAGATCCTCCTCCCTTAATGTGATAACGTTATATATGTGTAGCCCCTTAGGGTTATTGATTAATTACATCATACTTCTAGATCGTGTGATAGGTGGGAAGAGGGATTACTACACTGTGATGTCATATCTAAACTGTAAAAACAACTAGGTATGCATTATTTGCAAGCTGCAAAATAAAGCTCATTTTAAAAATACCTATTTTAATTGATGGGCGATTCCATGCGGAGAGTCACCAGAAAAAAAGCACATTTTGAGTATGAAATTAAATGATATATTTCTGTGAGTTTTACTTACACACATTTAAACTAAAAAATATGTTAATAACTTATTTACCATACCACCTAAAATCAGAATTAACATTAAAATATAATAAATAATTGAATAAATGCAAATTAAAGCCTGCGTTACGTGTGCGACACTCTCCACGGAATCACCCTGATATAGTGTTTCATACGCTTTGAATTGCAACAGCTTGAAGTAAAAGCACACAAAATTTTAATAGTTTATAGTATTTATATCTGCTGATAATAGATTGTGTATAATTTTTTTTTTCTTTAGATTTTCTTAAATTAATTTGAAATTAAAATCTGTAAAAAATGCGATGTCACAACAGGGAGGGGGGATATCACCCGAATGTGACAATTAGCGTTGCCAGATCCAGTGTCACAAAAAGTAGTACTTGGTGACAAATAAAGTGGACAGCGACTTCTAAATCGGAGTATAAAATTACAGAAAACTGTATAAAAGGAAACCTGTCTATAACAGAATCTTGTCTAGCTAAAAATTTCATTGTCTCTACAGTAAAAATACCATTCAATCATACTGTCTAAGACGAAACACCGTTTAAAATGGAATTTTTCTCCTATCCTTAGCAATTCAGTCTTAGCAGGTTTTATTACACTAAATAAATAAACACAACAATCTTATGCAGTAAAAGCTGTGAAAGCAAATTTCACTAGCGGCTGAAACAAAATTCCAATTTAGCAAGTGCAGGTATAATTGAATAGTATTCCTATTGTAGGGACAATGAATTGTTTATTTTTAAAACAAAATTGCTGGGAACCACAAAAAATTCGTTTTAGACAGGTTTCCGTGTAGGCAGGTAGATTTTTAAAGTATTCCTTTAGAAGGGACTATAAAAACTTTCTGTTTTAGATAGGTTCTGTCTCAACAGTTAAGTTTCACTAGAGGCAGACTAACAAATAGCATGGTAATAAAAAAAAAAAAGAAAGAATTTGTGCATCATTATAAATCAGGACTTTTGGAGTCTCATTTAGTGGTTATGCAGGACAGGTCTTGGAACCCCTCAAAATCGGGACATTGCATGTAAATCAGGACACCTGGCAATACTAGCGACAATTTGCAATATAAGGGGAAGACAAAAGATATATAAATAGATACGAAATTTATGTGACATATTTAATGTATGACCTCTTATTCTACACTGTTTTTTTTTTTTTCTTTAATGCATATGAACATTGTTTCTATAGAGGAGTTTTAGCGTTTTGTATAGAATTTCTATTGTGTTATAGGTTACTGCTGTACACGATGGCTGGCTTCATGTTGCTAATGAATTTATAGTTGATTCTAAGTTACCTGAGGTATGATTGATGTATATTATATAAATAAATTGTACATTGCTTAAATTAATTTTAATTTAACATTTGCTCATTTTAAATGTAAGCAATTTTAATTTAATTTGAAGATTACAACTAGAACCATTGTTATATAAATATTTAATTCTAGATTAAACTTAGTGACAGTTTTTTAATGAAACTTAAAACTATTTAAAAAAAATTACTACTGAAATTATGAAGTTTAATACTGATTATTATGCAATAAAACTCCTTTTTTATTTTTGTAGTAATTTTTATAATGTAATGATATATTTTCTAATTATATGTATTGTTTTATATTTATTGTTATTTTAAATTTTAGTTACTACAATATTTTCTTGTAATTTATAACTTTATATATTTGTAAATTCTCCAGCAACTGTATATTTACATTTTTTAATTAAATTCTTCTGTTCTTTCTGTTTTATTTCATGTGTTTCTGTTAGAAATGCTAACACATTATTTTATTGTAAATGTACACTAGAGATCTGCACAGGCTGGAATTTCCAGACCTGGGCCCGGCCCAATGTAACAATTGAAAGTTTGGCTATGCCCATTCGTATTTTCACAGTTCATGACCCGGCCCGACCCGTATGAGGGAAAATAGGCCCATACCATGAAAAAATCAATTAAATCAGGCCCAATTCGGTCCGACTCGATTTAAAAAAAATTAGATTCTTACAAAAGATCACAATTAGATACAAAAAATTCAGATTCTTAACATACAATTAAGATTCTTTTAAAGAATACTGCATACATATTTATGAGAATTTTACAGTATATTTTTTAATTGCGATATTTTCACAAGACAGAAAATACACAATAGCAACATTAATGATTACTTAGTCTTAGACATTTCAACATTCAAATAAGGATTCATTAAAAAAATTAATGTTGTTTACAATAAAAGAAAAAAAGGAGGGTTAAAAACATGATGACTTTTGAAGCTGTATAATAAAAGTAGATTTGTGAAAATATTTCTCTGTCATTTATTAAGTCTTTTCTGAAATCCAAAGCAGCTTCTTTCTGACACATTTCTGAATTCATATCTTTACGGAAATGCATAAGATTGACAGGTGTTCTTATTCAGAAACTACTCAGCATTATCCATTTTTTTACAAAGGCAATATATCTTTGAGAAAATACTTTCAAAGTTAGTGTTTTGAATCGAATTTACAGAAGTGATAGCATGGCAAAGGAGAAAAACCTGCCGTCACGTGGCAAGAATCTCTTAAATCTCGATAAGTAATTTATTTATGGAAAATGCTATTCGATTCCAAATCCCTTCAATAGTCAGGCCTGTCAATTTTATTCCTTTACAGTTAAAAATGAATCAGAAAATGTGTTAGAAAGTTTCACGTTGTTGAGCAGTGAATTTGAGAACCACTTTAAGGTATATTTCCAAAGATTCCGTTAACACAAGTTCATTATTGCTATTAATGTTTTTACAAAGCGTATTACCTGCCCTACACATCCCGAGAGCAATTAAGTCCAGTTCCGGCCCGGCACGAGTCTGCTGAAAAAAATTAGGCCCGTGCTCAGTCTGACTGCCCAATGCAAATCTCTATGCTGGATATTTTACATTTCGGTGTTGATGTTGTCAAACTAGCGTTGGTTTGTATGTAACGCACATTTATACTTATTCTCGTGAAAGTCATATTCATTGAAAATGGCTCATATTTTATCGGCTTCCTATAAATTTTTATAATGGGCCTGTGGCTCACTTAATTTTTTTTTATCGGCCCGGCCCGTGCAGACCTCTAATGCGCACTTATACAGTCTATTTTATATTATCTATATGTGTATAGAATAAATAACATTTATTTTGCGTATAGAATAAATAACATTTATTTTATGTGCACATATAAGTATTTAATGCAATACATGAGCTTGATATTATCTAGCTTCATGGTTTTAACCTGAGTTTGTCATTTTAAACTTGCATTATAAAGTTGAAATTTAAAATTGCCTTTTCTTAAATGATTTTTCACGGATTCTAACCATGGTTTTGCTTTCAATAGTTTCATCACAGAAAAGCTCATTCTATTCAAATATGACATTGAAAATTGAACAAATGCTTTCTTTTTTTATATACTTTAGATTTATTTATTACTTTTGTCCCATACTGCAAAATTTATTTTTGAGAAATAACTGAAAATAATAAAGAATGGCACAATAATTGAAAATTTTTGGTTTAGAGGGATAAATCGTGTAAAATCTAGATAATTCCTCCCTTATTTTCTTCCAGTAACATGTTCATATGAGTTGTAACTTTTCCAACTGAGTAAGAAAGTGCCCTATCTGGGAATTGAACACAGAACCTCTGCCTTTGGCTGCTAGTGCTTTACCAATTGAGCTATCTAGGTGCAATTCAATCAGACAATGTTTTGTCAATGACATCTCATTTGTTCTCAAAAACAGCTCAACAGAATAACATGCTGGTAAAAGAGCTCAAATAAATTATAGATAGATAATTTCATATTACTAGGCTGCCCTTGGCGACCAGTTTGGCCTCCCTTAAAATTTATGTTTGGGAAAGCACGCTAACAAGGAAGGTCTCCATACGGGCATATTCAGAAAAATCTGAAAAAATTACAGTGTGTTCTTCTCATGTGGATATATACTAGGGATGCAACGGATATCCGGCATATCCGGCTGATTTTTCAATATCCGAAATACCGTCGGATATCCGAATCACAATCACCGGATATCCGACTTCTCTGCCGGATATCCGGCAATACGTAGCAAAGCAAATATATAAGGATAAGAGAAATCGTTTGACCCAAACAATGCCAAACAACTTTTGTTTATAATGCAAAATATAAAAGTAAGTCCACTATTCATGAGTAAAAGGTAATTCTCAAAAGTTTAAAGAATTGCCAGCTTTCCTAACATTGGTATTAGAACTCTTTATAATAAATTTAAGAATTTATGTTTACATCTTTTAGAAAATTGTACCTTTACTTTCAGAATGTGAAACAAAATCTGAAATTGTTTATTAAAATATGACTTTATTAATTTTCTTTCTCTCTTTTAAGTTTAACAATTAAACAGGCCTATTTTTACTTTCTTTTATCTTCAATAGAAGAAAGTATTGTAACTGAGATTTTTTTCGATTTCTCGTTTTCAGTGGGCTTAGACGTTTTAGGGGTCAGAGATCCCAAAACATGTTTATACAAATTGTCTGTCTGTCTGTCATCTTACCATCAAAAAGTGTATGAAGTTGTGCATAGAATTGAACCAAATTTTTTGTGAATGTTTTTGGCTATAGCCAGCTGGCCCTCCTTCAATATTGGAACATTCCACTGGAAGGGGGTGCTGTAATCGTGATTTTTGTGCCATCAAAAAGTGTATGAAGTTATGCATACAATTGAACCAATTTTTTTGTGTGTTTTTGGTTGTGGCCAGCAGGTCCTTCTTATGGAAGCATTCTGCTGGAAGGAAGTGCTGTAATTGCGATTTTTGTGCCCTTTTCATTATTGTACTATCGAAAAGTGTATGTTAGATATGTAATCATAAGTTATCCATATAATTGAACAAAATTTTTTGTGTATGTTTTTGGCTATGTCCACTACGGTCTCCTTTAAATTGGAAATATTCTGCCAGAAGGGTGCACTGTAATAGTGATTTTTGTGCCATTTTCATTCTTGTACCATCGAAAAGTGTATAAATTTATATATAGAATTGAACCAATTTTTGGGGGTATGTTTTTGGCTATGGCCAACTGGTCCTCCTTCAGTTTGAAAATATTCTGCTGGAAGGGGGCGCTATAATAGTGATTTTTGTGTTATTTCCATTATTTTATCATCGAAAAGTGTATGAAGCTAAGCATAGAATTGAACCAATTTTTCGTGTAGATTTTTGGCTATGGCCGGCAGTTTTTTCTTGAATTTGGAAATATTCTGCCAGAAGGTGGCACTGTGACAGCATTGTTTGTAAAATTTTCTGAATTTTTCGCAGTTTTTTGTACTGTATATTGGTGGCTCGTGAAGCCATCGGAACTTCGCATTCTGCTAAGCTGGCTATTCACAATCAGCTGATGTACAGCAGAATAATGAAAAAAATTATTTATTTTAATAAATATCATGATCGAGATTAACTTATTCTTACTTTGATTAATTGACGAATAGAAATTTTAGATCAAAATCAAAGTTGGTATAATATCATTGAACTAATAATATCGAAGTATTAACATTTGGAACTACTTTTTGAAATATTAAGATGTATGAGATAGAAAAAAGTTTTGGGATTTGCACATCCAATTAGTTATTTTTGTAACTTCATTATAAATAAAATAATTAAAATTAAAAGTAATTTTCTTTTTACTTATAAATATCACAGTAATTTAACTTAAAATAAAACTAAATATGACTCAAAGCAAAACAGTATTAAATAATTAAAACAGAAAAAAGACATCAACTAAACCTATATTTGGAGAAAATAACTCTTTAATCATGGGTAATATTAGTAGATATTTTATGTTTAAATTATAAAAAGAACGTATGTATTTCTTTGTGAAAATACTTTACAATTATAAGCCTATTAATTGGTTAAATTTTTTTACACAAATTATCAGCATTTCATTGTACAAATTAATTATTAGCAATTATCAATATAGTCAATGCCATACCCAAATCCAGTAGCAGTTATCAGCATTTGCATTTCATTGTACAAATAAACAGAATATTATAATGTTTAAATTACATTTTTTATACAACATTATTAATATACATTACACGGCTTGAATGACAGATACATGTCTTGAATTTCGGGATGGGATGGCAGGATTCGTGCCCTAAAGAATATCGGGGGCGGGAAGCTCCTGTTTCCAAAAAATCATTTTCCGAAAATGTTTCTTTGTAAAACGACGATGAAGTGTCGGGACCGATTGACAAATTTCATGATATTTTCCACTATCGATTTGCAGTTTTCACAGTTTCTTGTTACAACAAATTGACAAAATTAGTGTTTGTTTTTCTGCATCTGACCAAAAAAGTTTGTGATTTTTCTCGTCGACCAACTGACGAATTTCTTGATTTTTTTCTGGAGACCGATTGGTGAATTTCATAAAAAAAAAATTCGCAATCAATTGACAAATTTAGAAATTTTGTTCTGTGACCGATTGGCAAATTTCCCTGTTTGTTCTTGTGACATACTGATGAAAGTAATGATTATTTTTCTGCATCTGATTGAAAATTTTCGCATTTTTTCTCTGCGACTGGCTGAGGAATTTCACGGTATTTGCTCGTGACGGACTGGCAAATTTCACGATACTTTTCCATGATCGATTGACGAATTTTGTGATATTTTCCCACTTTTGTTTTCCCATGAACTTCAGTTTTTTTTCTCACAACCAATCGACAAATTATTTTATTTATTTTCACCATGATTGACGAAATCAGCAATGTTTTTTTCTATGGCCGTTTTACATATTTTGCGATGTTTTTCCTGTGTGCCCAAAATTGGAAATAACTAAAAGGGCAGCAACGGCCACTGGAGACTAAGCTCTACCAAATTGGACAATAGTCAGCACTAAACAAAATGAGATTACACTTGTGGTTGGTGCACATGAAAAAAAAAAAAACTTTGATGAACTTCAAAAAAACATATTTAGAAACAGCAAACTAGTTGTTTCTCGCAATTAACAGAAATTCGGACATGACTTTTTGAAATCAACCTTTTCTCGTGTAATAGAAGAAATCAATTGACTATTCCCTTTTCAAACTTTGGATATGGATTTAAAATTCCGACGCATAGAACATAGTTCAATTAACGAAAATACCAGGGATTACAGTTTTGAATATACAGTCGGACCTCTATTTAACGAAGTCTCTAAATCCCGGAAAAAAGTTCGTAATATGGAAAATTCGTTAAATAGAGATTCACCTTTTTAAATACTTTAAACTACATAAAACAGATTTTAAATTCATAAACACTAAATATTTTTACTAAAAGTAATTAATCACATTTTTTTTTTATAAATTACATCGATTTGTTTTATTTATTTTACCCACCAATACTCATCATCAATTCATTTTTTCTATGTGTTTAAATCTTTTAAATCTGCAAGGAAAACAAAACATTGTCCGGGAATACACTGTATTTTCTGTTTAAAATAAATAGTTTTACATTAAAATTAACGAATTTTAATGACCTTATCGTATTTATTCTTATTATAACAAATAATTTTAACCATACATTAACATATGCGTCCTTAAATTTACTTTCTGAAAAACTGTGTTACTTTTGTCTGAGTTTTTTATTTTAAAAAGTGCTCTCTCTCATAATACATCTCTCATCTTTGCAATGCACTATAAACCTCTTCATGCGTATTTTCTTCTAACTGTAATCCGCGTCGTATTGTTTCAAATGATTTTAGCATTTCATCATACGAAGTTTTGTTAATTCCTGCATCATGATCATTTCTATCATCATCATATTCGTCTTCATCGCAATTCATTGCTGTATTGTTTTTACTTTTCACACTGTCGAAAATATCCAATTCGAATAGTGTTTCCGAGGTCTCAATTTCAGAATTAAGTGAAATGCAATCATCAATCAGCACACCATGGTTAATTTCTTCTTTTTTTCTCAGCTGTATCCACATTTTTTTAAGTTACTCTAAGGGTTGGTTGGTTGATTTTTGACAGCCAATTATCTGCTCGAGGGATATAGGCCCAAGGGGGGGGGGGAGTGCCCTTCGTGGGGGTCTTTCTAAAGGAACCTAACCCGTATTAACGCTTGGAAATCCAAGGCTCGAAGAAAACCACGAAAACTCCGAACGATTAGGCCAACGGGCGCGATTGGGATCGAACCCAGCACCTCCCGTCTACCAGCTTCGAGAGCAGAACCTCTCGGCCACTGGTGGGGCAGTTACTCTAAGGGATTATCGTCTTCGTCCTCCGTACTTACCGAATTCTCACTGCTGTCAAAGAAGGTGCCTGGTAAAACCAGTTTAAGGCCATTGAACATCGTAAAATGTGTTTAAAGAAAGAATAAGTTTGAAATGTCCAGAAATATTTTGAGAAATGGGGAGAAAAAAAAAAAATTTATCACAAGAAAAAGTTCGTTAAATAGAGAATGCACTTCGCTATTTGGAGGTTATTGTACGAAGAAATTCGCAAAATGTTCTTGGTTCCAAGGAAAAGTTCGCAAAATAGAGGTTTGTTAAATAGAGGTCCGACTGTAATTCCATTAAGGATATAATAAAACAAATTTGTTGAGAAGTGACATACCATCACCGATATGCATTATTCATGTAAGTTAAAAATTAATGCACATCAGATTTTGCAACGTTTTCTAAAACTTTTTAAGAGAGCATAACCATGTGTTTTTGATAATTTCTAAAGTTATAAAAGTCGCTCTGTGCTGTTTGTCAAAAGTGTAACTTGTGAAAGAGGCTAAAGTACGCAAAATGGAATAAAATCTAAATTAAGAAATTCATTTAGCAACCTGATTGTTAATTGCCCATAACATTAAGTGAAAGTTGAAAAATAGACATGATATATATAAAACTTGATTCTGTTCCTTTGTTTTAATAAAATAAAAATTTTGAATAATTATCTTGAGTTAATTTAAATTGTTTCAATGGTATTTTATCATATCTGTATAAATGTAATTCTTTAAGTAGCACATAAAAAATAACGGGGTTTAAAGATTTTTTTCCCTTTCTAACAGTTCAACTCCCCTGCATTTATAAATTTTGGGTATGAAACCCCCCTCCTGGGAAAACTTGAATTACAAGCCCTGATATGCAAAGAGATATAGTTTTTGTAAATTATATTTCAATACATTTAAAATGTTTTAATGATGTGTGAAACATGTTTGTAATTTATTGTTCTGAGATGACATTATATAGAGAAATAATTCATTATATAACTAAAAACATATCTAGTGCCGGATATCCGAATCCGGCAGGTGAAGGAACTTCGGATATCCGGTATCCGATATCCGGCAAAATCAATATCCAGTGCATCCCTAATATATACGTCTATAAAAATTTTTTTTTGGCGGAACCTCGATAGAAAGTTCATAAAAAGATAATGAAAATTTCGTTTATTTGGAGATTTATCATCGGTTGGCGATGAAATGAAATTTCGAAAAATACGCTTTTATATCGAATACTCTTTAAGATAAAAATGTTTCATATTGAACTTGTTTAAATCAATTTAATGCAAATAACTTTAGTTTTGTCAGTTTTAGTTTGATTTAACTATAGTTTTGTCATATATATATATATAATGAAAGTTAAATATCAAATTTTATGAATTAAAACAAAATTAAAATAAATTAAAATTGTTTCAATATCTCAAAATTAAGTCCAATTGAGCACTTCCCATTCAATTTTGTTACTATGGAAACGACGAATTCTTTGATATTGAAATGAGTAACTGGTAAATGAATCTTGCCTTTATTTTGGAATACGCTTAAATAGATGAAAGTATTTATATATATATATGAAATTGTTTTTAAAGTAATAAAATTAAATAACAAGCAACATAAATATATAATATAAACAAATGTATTTATTAAACTCCCTCATTGTTTAGGTTTAAATTCATTAAATACTTTTTACACACATTCTAAAAATCAATTAACAAACAGTTTTCAGGTGCATTAAAATCATTTGCTTTTGGCGAGGAAAAGTACTGCTTGCCAAATCGCGTAACGCTTTCGTCTTTTCGCGCCAAATACTCGAAAGTATTTTATTTTTTTACAGACTTTCTACTGTAATTCCGCTGCTAAATTTGACTCATCCTTTAATACATACATAAGTAGTTTAATTGGTATTTTTTTCAAAATACTCTGAGTATGCCCAGTAACGAGACCTTCCTTGTAAGCATTGTATCATGTTACTTTTATTCATAATTTAATTTACTCGGACTCCCTAAAATATAATTAATATAATCCCTTAAGCTAATATTAGATTTTGTTCCATTAAAATATCTCAATTTGTTGATTTTCTGTAAGCAATTAAACCCTATTGGTTTACAATGGAAGCCTATGGGAATTTGGCGAAATATTAGAGATATCGCCAAGTTGATGTCCCTTTTGGCAACTAATTTTGGTTGCCAAATTTGGTGATATATTGCAAAGTTGATGACAAACTTAGCAGCATTTGGCCACAGAACAGGGTAACTCCCTCGGTAACTCCCCTTATAGCTAAGGAGATGCATTAAATGCTGTTCAATAACCAATGATATGCGTTACAGCTGAGCATTGCCATTAAACAATTAACAAATAATCGCAATTTCTGCGCCTCATACGATAGCGATTATATATAGATATAGATTACTAGGGGGGGGTTGTCCGCTGACCAACCTCCCGCATTGCTGCTTCGCAATTCCATTCGGTATTGTGAAGCAATTCCTATTTTCTAGTCAACCCCAGACGTAATTGTTTCACGTTTCCATTCTGGTACGCTTCGCGATCCTCTATTTTCTATGCGTTCAATTTTTAGATTCCACTTGGTAAAAACGCGCTCCTCCCCAACTCCTGACAATTTTATTTCTATATCTCCAAGCACATAATCATTAGAGCTTACAGAGTTTCATAATTATAAGAATTATTAAATATAAAATTATTGTAAATATTGTAAATAGTTAGTGTTTGTGCTGAAAAATAATGTAAATAGTTCAATTAAGCTCTATTCATAAGTTAATATTAGTTTTTGTTGCTTGAAATATCTCAGTTTGTTGATTTTCTGCAAGCAAGTAAATCCTATTGGATTTCAGTGGGAGTCTATGGAAATTTGGCGAAATACTGGAAATAGCGCCAAGTTGGCCTAACTTTTGGTGACTAATTTTGATCACCAAATTTGGCAATATATTGCCAAGTTGGCAACAAACTTGGTGATGTTTGGCGACAGCAGCCCACCCCCCACCTTGGTAACCCTCCCCCCCTCCCTTATAGCATCAGAAAGCTCTGACTAATCAGATGCATTTCGCAGTATCTATGCAGATTTTGATTGGTCCACTCCCAAATTGTTATTTTTTTTTAATATATAGAAGGATTTTATCACAATTGTAGTTGGTAAAGAAATGACAAAAGTTGTAATTTTTTCAGCTGAATGAAAAAGTTTTCAGGCTGGTAGTCGAACCCAGAATCTCTGATTTTAATTGTCAATCGTCTACCATTGGAAATAAAACGTATTTTAACTTTCTTCAAATGTAAAGTAAATCTCGTTTTTTTTCTATTTGAAAGAAAAAATAGTAATAAGTAATAGTAATAACTTAGTATTTAGTTGTAGTGATTGGTTTTTATTAATAATTCTGTTTTAGTTATTTAATAATCATCATCAGCATGGGTTAGGCCAGTGGTTCCCAAACTTTTTGACTGGCGGAGCCCTTTTTAGAATGAATTTCTATGGCGGAGCCCCTGAAGCCTACCGTACCCTACGTTAGATGGTAAAGTGTTTTAGTTACATTGCTACCGAGCACAGGAAGAGAGAATGAATAATAATCTAAATAATTGTGAATTGTCCCGGAAGTAAAATTATATTTTGAAGCTTTTACTGTAATACTTTATTTTCAATTAATACAGATGGAACTGTCAAAAGTTTACAAACTTAAAAAACCTCCAAAACTCAAGAAATCGTAACATTTGCCTTACAATAAATTTTACATTATTAGAGTGACGAACAATAACGCATAAACACTTAATGGGATTGGATTGTTTTGCACAAATGTCTGAATTCAGGTCCAGTTGATAGTAATTACAGGCTATTGTTTGGTTCTGCATTTAAGACTTCTGTATTTCGATTTGGTTTTAAAGTAAGATTTAACACTACTACATATAACAGGAATTTTACTCAAGTTTTAAAAAAATATTTCAGACCAATAATTTTTACTTAAAACTATATAGCTCTTTTATTTAATTCATTTCTGTTTGATATATATTTATATATTTTATGAAAATTTTCTGGTTCAAATTAAAATATTTTCTTTTGGTACCAACAAATAAGCGTTATTTGTTAGTATATTTAGTGTAACTTGCTATGAGATGTCAAATCAACGAGGACCTCAGTGTTTCACTCAGTTTAAGCTGGATGTTTTTTGATAACTCTGAACACATTTAAAGTTGTCCAAAACCTTTTCTATTAGCTGTTGAAAAATGTTGTTTGAAAGCATTTTTCAATGCTGTAGGATGCCCCTGAATATTTATTTGTATACTTTTTTTATCTGGTGTTGTTTGCATTCCTTTTTAATAAGAGGTACGTAATCGATATCATAGTTTCACTCAGAAACTGACCAATACACGTTTCAATTTAAAAGAAGACAAGTTTGGTAAATGAATAGAAATTGTGACAGATTTTCATTGCAATGATAGATACATTTATTCCATTTTGCTAAACATATTGGAAAAATATGCAACTAGAATTCACAATCTACATTAGTTAAAAGTTTTGCCAGTTTAGAGTTATGATTCTTCTAATATCACTCTTCAGTTGCAACAATTGTGTAAATGCTCTTCATAGACAATACCATCTTCCTTCGGTATGTAGTAGGAGGGACGGATGCCATCATCTAATTTCTTGATTACATAAGCGTAAAAAGTTTGCTTTTAAGAGTTCGTGATTTTATATAGTTTATTATTTTAATGGCAGCATTTAGCCTTTTCATAAGTTCAGAAGACATTTTCCCGGGAAAAGTGCGTATCTATAAAGAACGCAATAGATGGTGCTACGGTTCTTTATCATCTTTAATTTTTGCAATGGCATTGTGACGCATCATTGCTTTCGCATCATCACTGCATTCATTGTTAATATGCGTGTTCCTATGTATTGATCAAAAAATATTTTGTTACTTAGTGCATTGGTTTGTAGTGATCTACAAAAAATATGATCCTGATAGCTTTGTGAAACATATTTCTGACTGAAGGGGCTTAATTTTAATCAAGTTAATATTCTTAAACACCATAATAATAGAAAAGTTAAGTTACCTGTGCCCGTTTCAAAAAAGTCAGTTAAGTCACTTAACTTACCTGGTCTGAATGTGATATTAATATATGTAACTGAAAAATACTAACATAACTGCTAATCCATGGTCGTCAATAGATTCATTCATTTGTAGTGCAAATTTTGTACATTTGAAGATGCTTTTAAGTGTTTTTTTTACGTCACCTGCTATAGAGTTAATTGAAAAAAGTTATCTATTTGACAAGGAAATATTGACACTAAATTAACAACTTTTTCATAAATCAAATTCATGACAATATTAATTTTACGAGTTTTATCAAGAGTCTTTGCAATTATATGATCTTCACAAACTCAAGCGACTCCTTAAAACATCAGGTAAGCGCCGAGTTAACGGGGACAACGGCGTCTGCAAGGCAAACTTCTATCACTAATTGTAGAACATTACTTTTGTCCTAGTTAATTACAGTGATTAAACAGGACAAAATAAAATAAAAAATAAATTAGTTGTAAGAGTATATCTTATTCCCTATTCCACACCGATGAAGTCTGCTCCTACATCCAGGACATTTCATATTTGTTTTAACAAGTTTTGTGATATTTTCTTTTGAAGCATGCATAGATTACTTTGCCCTTCATATTGGAAAAAAATCAAGAGGTTTGTCTTTCAGATCAGACTAATTTCTTTCGGAATGATGACGTAGTTGAGCATGAAACCACCGCCCTTTGAATAGTAGGCCTGAGCGCTGACACAAAAATGGCGGCTTTCAAAGGCGGATTTTTTTAAACGTGTGTACTGTCCCTTAAATTTTGACACCAGTATTTTATGAAAAATTTCTTTGATTTGTTCAATCTCAGAAAAATGAAGCGGAGAAAACTTAAAAAAATTATTGGTACGAATATTTAAGGGACCGTGCACACGCTAAAAAAAATCTGCCTTCGGCAATCGCCATTTTTGTGTCAGCGCTCAGGCCTAGTATTCAGGGGGCGGTGATGAAACGTAGAGTCTTTGGATAATACTTCACCTTAAGTCACACTGAGAGGAGGAGTTGGGAAATTCAAATATCCATATTTTCCTTCAGAATACAATTTCTGTCTTTCTTACAGTAAATATATGTCAGTTTCTCCATTTATCGCATTTTGTGATCGAAAAACGTAAAAATAGAGCATAAAATTAATATTTGCACCGGAATTTCTTTTTAAGAAAATAGAATTTAGTTAATTAAGATTTCATATTGTTGAAGATAGTCATCATCAATGTATAAATACTTTTGTAACAAAATAATCTGTTTTCATTTTTGAAAAAAAACTAAAAAAAACCCTTTCTTTAACTCTTTCAATACCAAAGCGCCTCAGACGCCCGTTCATTCAGATTACCGATACCGCCCGAAAACGCCTGGTCAATTTCTACCCCTCTTTTCTCCCAAGAGCTCCTGTCAAGACGCGCGTTGTGGTATTGTGTTTAGAGGATTATCTTCTCTTTGTTAACTTGATTTCAGAAAAGGGATATTTTAGGTGCCAGATAAGGGAAAATGAAGTGTGGTTATGCTCTTTAAAAGGTATTTTGGCTTGAGTGCTTTATTGAAATGAAATTTCCGTTTTTTTCGGTAGATTTCGTAAGAAATACTACCTTTTACATTCTTCTCTATGTTAAAATTTCTGAAAAATATTTGCAGATCTTGAACCATAGAACCCAAAATCACGCGAGTTCAAAACTTTATCTATCTATTTATTTATATATATTTTTTCTATACATATCACTGTTTTATGAAAATGATGACTTTCATAATCCTGCACAAATCTCTTCCAAACTGATACATAAAAACAAGGGGCAGAAAATCTCAGTCAAGTTCGTTAATGGGCAAAATCAGACCAAAGGGGTGGAAATAGAGAGGTTTTTTGTGAAAATAGAAAAGAAAACTAATAAATTCTTAATTATTATAGATATCAAATCACTTCAAACCTATTATAACTGTTTGGTAAAGGGCCAAAAAATTATGTATAACAGATTTTTGATATCATCAAAAATGGGCTCAAGGGGCGAAAAGAATAGGGTTTTACGAAGAAGAAAATTCATAACTTCGTTAGTTCACAGTATGTCAAATCCACTTCAATTTATTACTATAAATCTTCTTAATATTATCTACAACTTTTAAATTGGCAAGTTCTTAATAGGGACAGCTCTTACAACAAAGAAAAAAAAAAAAGGGGGGGGGGTGGGGTTTAAGAAAAAAAAATCATAATTTTGTCAATTAAGAAGATATCAAATCCTCTTAAATTTATTAGAAATCTTCTTAATATTATCTACAATTTTTATATTGACAAGTTTTTCATAGGACCAACTGTTACAGAAAAAAAAAGCAGTTGAAGAAAAAAATATCGTATTAACATGATTCTAATGAAACCAGCGCTTACAGAAAAATGAAATTAAAGCTCGTGAAAAGCGGTAGATAAAATTGTTAAACTGGGTTTATCTCTATTCTTGATTTAGTTTTTGTAGGTGAAATTAGCCTTCGAAATCTACATGTGCCTTTAGGCCAACCCGTCAGGGATTTTTATATTTGTATATTATGAATAATTTAAGAAAAGAAAAAATCTGAAAAACTTATTTATTTTTTTAAAAATATAGATGCTGGCTTATTCTTTTACTTTTTTAAAGCTTTTAACTACAGTATGGTTTTTTTTTCCTTTATATGGAAACTGCACCTAAAAGAGAAAGATATTTCCTTTCGGCTTTTTTAAACTTCAAATTGTAGACCTTTTGCATTTTTCAACAATATATTGAATTATATTTCGTCTTTTGAACTTGTTCTCCAAGTTGGTGTATGCTTTTATGCTAGAATTTTCAAAAAATAAATGCATACTACTGAATTAAAACAAAAAATATTGTTTTCTGAAATAATAATAGTACCAAATAGCTATGAGTAGAACTGATATTTTCTAAGAAATATTAAAATTCTCCCTTTTGCAGATTTCATTTACGTGCCGGAGTGCTAAGTCGAGACGAGACTAAGCGAGATTTTTTGAAAATTCCGAGTTTCTGAAAGAATATCAAAAGTACTTTCGAAATTATTAATGGTGCCTTTAGTCCTGATTTAATTCATATCAAAGATATAATTATGTGAGGAAAGGAAAAGTATATATTACAAAAACCCCCTACTTTAATTGATGTTTTCTGTGTTACATAAAAAAAAAAAATCTAATAAACAGTTCTAAAAAAAAATCTAATAAACATGAAATCATTTCTTCTCATGTATTTTCTGAAACATGGATGTCAATTTTATTTGCTTTTACTTATAATATCGAATTTTAAGTTTGTAAACAATTGCTATCTTCTTTTCTGTCTTAAATTGAAATTGTAAAATAGAAACGGCGCGAGGGGGGGGGGGGGGATACCGGAGAAGTTCCCGTTTTTTTCATAGGCGAGATTTTCAAGATTACACTGCAGACACACACAAGAGAAAAAATGCTATTTATTTCTTAAGGATGTTCTCAAATCCAAAAGGGCAACATTCTGACATAAGTTTTGATTTATTTTTGTTCGAAAATGCGTGAAACTAGCTGGTGTTGCTGTTCAGAAACTATGTCATCGATCTATTTTTTCCATTTTTTTTTTGCAAACGCAATAGATGTTTCAGAAAATAGTGTCAAAGTGGACGTTTTGAACCGAATTGACGTGCGAAAGTAGAAAAATCACTCGAGGGACGAAAAACGTGTTTGTCACATGATCTAAATCACTTATAACTATATGGGTAATTGATTGATCAAAAATGGAAAAAACAATTCAATTCCAAAGCACTTCCATGGCCAGGCTTTCCAATTTTATATCTTTCCGTTAAAAAATGAATTTGTAAATGTGTCAAAACGTTTTGCGCTTGTTGAGCAGAGCAGTTAAAACAGCCTTAAGCATTTTAACGCGAATATCTGGAATTTTCAGGAACATGGGAATAGAAAAAAATTTAAGAATATGTTATACAGTTTCGTTCTTTCCCTTTTTCTTTAGCGCCGAAAATAAATTTAAGACTTCTGATTAGTGCTTATTCCATTGCTGTTATTGCTGTTTAGTATTAAAAAACTTTTATCACAGCAATAGCTCTTAAATATTCATCTGCACGCTGTCATTCCTCCAAAATACTGATTCTACTCATTATTATTTTATTCCATTACGATATTTTTTGCTCACCTGTCTAAATGATTAGAAAGAGACGACATAGAACGACATTGAGCATATAAGAAATATATGAACTATTTTATAAGTCAATATTTTTAAATATTTATGAGCAGTTATGTGCTCGCCAGATGTATGGCTAACAGTAACCACTTTTAAAATGTTAAATAATAATAATAATAATATATGTTGTAAGATTACAGAAAAAAATATCTGTACAGAATAAAAAAGGAATGGTTATTTATTTATTTTTGTAAGATGTTTATTAATATTCGGATTTATATCAAATTAGAAATATTCTATATATTGTATCTTTTTTCCATTACACAGAAAAAAAATTTTCATCTAAAAACCTATACTAGGTTAGCACGGTTTTTTATGTAATGTGTGCTTAGTTCGTTTTTCAAAATTCTAAAGGAAAAAATTCTTTACAACTTCAAATTTTGAGGCAAATCACGAGGTTTTAAATTTATTTCAATAGTGATTGTATTTCTAGATCCGATGAATTCCGAAATTTTTTTAAACACATTACAGCAACATTTGAACATCTCTAATTTCATGCTATAATGACAATGTTGAAGAATGGCTGTATGTCAAAAGATTTAGAAAAGTATGAAATTTAAGTCGCCCTGAATACAAAGCGGTACTAATAATGTTTTACCCTCATATCGTAAAGGTATTTCCATTTATCTGGATAACTTGCAACAATAGATGTTTACATTTTTGTTCTAAAACTGTCTGGGAATTTCGTCCCTTGTAAAAAAGGTACCATTCAGTCGGATTTCTTCCCTTTTTCCCCATGCAGGGGGAAATGCTAATCCTTTTCTGTGTTCTTTTCCTCCCACTCCTAATATTGATGTCTTCTACGTTGACATTACTCCTACGAAGGGGGGTATGAAAATTTTCAACTAGATTTCGGGCGTTCCGGTTCTCTGAAGAACCTGTAGAATTTCAGCCTCGGTAACGAAAGAGTTAAACGTATTGATTTCATAAAAATTTTCATTATTTTCCTAAAGCATAGCGGAGCCCCTGGAAAGTTCACGCGGAGCCCTTGGGGTTCTGCGGAGCACAGTTTGGGAACCTCTGGGTTAGGCTAAATCAGCCTGTTCTGGCTTGATTGAACAATCTATTGGAGTGTAGGTTTACCTCGGTCACGGTAACCTCTGGGTCTGTAATTCAGAAGCTTTTTTGGCAATCGGTTAATTGGCAATTTGTTATTTAATTTATATTATTTAATTAATTGTACGAACAAGTTATATAAATATAGAGGCAACTGTTTAATTGTACCAAAAGCTGTTATATATATGGAGGCAAGTGTTTAAATTTAAATGCAAATATTTCACAATAAATATGAGTAAATAACAGCTTACAACAATGAAATTACATTTGCGTTAAGTCATGCTTTCTAAAATATCCAGTTGGCTGCTGACCTGATTATGGAACTTTCCCCACATAATATGAACTATTAACAAGCATCCGTTAAGCTTAACTTTTATATGTAATTATTTTTGATACTTTTAAGTTAGCTGAGTGCAGGTGATAAATCACCACTGTTGTTCTCATTACAATCATTCATATTGCATTTATTTCAATTAAAATATATACCTTTCATTCATTTCATTTAAAATACACAACTATTATTTCAAATAGATATATTTAAGATGCATACATTTAAAATAGAAGTCTTTAACTTATTTCATAATAATAAAAAAAATAATAAGAAGAAATTACATTAACCAGAAATATTTTATTTCAGTATCATAGCATTGTTTCTAATTTACATACATGAAAAATAAAAATTGTTATTGGGGACATTTACAACCGGCTAACATAAAAGAACTTTATTATTATTTTATTTATTTCTATGTTTTTATTTTTTGACCAGTATCACTCATGTTTTTTCACCTTCATATATGATCCCTACTCGCTGACATTTTCTCAACAATCAAAAATGGTTGTTAAACTGGATTTTCAGTGCATTTAGCAATCTTAAATAATAGTTTCAATAATCCATTAAATAACAAAATCATACAAGTAACTTTTGCTTTGATTAAAAAACTGATGTTTTTTTATATAGGGGACTTTAGCATGCAAGAGAAAAGACGAGGTTGAATTTGTCAAGAAAGGCAACATTTTCGAAAGCCTTTACTGAGATTTTTAAAAGTCATCAGTTTGTTTATGTGTTTATCAAATAACTATCAATTTGTTAAATGCACAAACAGTTTGTTTTATATTTACACCATTTTAAAGATACATTGAGAAGCAATATGTTTAATTTAAATAAATATAAATATCATATAATTATGTAATACAAAATATTTAACATAAATAAGCCATGTAAGATCGGAAATTTTTTCATTATTTGCCTTTCACTTTTAGGATGTTTATAATATTTGGCTTGAAAACTCATTTTCTTAGACTGAGTTAGGTCAAGGTTCCTTCAACAAAAAAGTACCAAAAAAAAAATATATCTATATATTAGATCAAAATACAAAATGTTTCACACAAAATAAATTTTACATGTAAATTCTTCAAATATCAGTGCCACACATACCACTAAACCAGTTTGGAATCAGTTGTGAATACTCCTATTCAAACTGGTCACGCTCTTTTCCACCATCTTATTTACTTTCCTTGACAGAAGTTGTTAATTCTATGTTCTCAGCAAGATTGTTCATACTAATGTGTTTGATGAAAATATCAAGTCTATTATTAAAGTCTATTCCTTGATTGAGATTTTTTTTAATTTTTTCCATAAAGGCAGCCTATCAAATTTAATATATCAATTTAGTTTTCAACAAGAATTCTTATTTTATTTTGTTTATAAAATTTGAACAATTAAAAATTTATAAAAAGTATCATTGAAGGACTAGGGAAGTACATTTAGCTTTCGTTTAAAAAAAAAAAAAAATCTGTTGTTGAGATATTTGGCTACAGAGTTAAACCATTGTTCCAGGAAAATCACATTCGAAATTTTGTAACAAATCTGCTTGCTGATACATTGTATTTGCATGACTAGAATGGTTGTATAATTTCTATTTGTGTTTACATTTTTATTAAATGTCTTCAAGATAAAAATAAAATGTTTATTTAGAAAATGAAAAAAAAAAAATTCAAGCCAAATAATTTTTGTAACTTTTAATTATGGATTGATTTTTAATGCTTGTTTTTAATATCAACCTTTATTTGATCAAGTGATTTAAAATAGTGTGTTTTTATTTTTGTAGCTTGATTGTCTTCAAGATATTTATAATCAACTGTATCTACAGAGTGGTGATATAGATGAATCACAGTTTTTAAATCATGACTGGCATCTTTTACCACAGAACTCTGAACAAAGGTACCTTTTCATTTTGATTGTGAAGGTTTTGTTTTTATGAATAACTGTATTCAAATAGCATAGATTTTTTTATGAATATTTTAAAATGAATTGAATTGATTGATATAATTATCTCATTACCATGATAAATATTACATGGAATTTCTTAATGTGCATAATTTTTATTTGAATTTATATTTAATTTCATCATTAATATGTTGCGGCTTTAACTCTTTATTTACTCAGTTTCATATGTTAAAAGTTAAATTTTTCATATATATTTACAAAATATATGTAACGCTGAAATGTTACTCAGGATAAATCAATATGCCATCTTTTTATAGATACATAATTTAAGTTTTTCTTTTGTTATTTTGAAATAGTAATATATATATATGTGTGTGTGTGAAAGGTTGTATAAATTCCTGTCTGAAAGGTTTAGTATGGATGCATTAAATTCATAGAATACTGGCAGCTGGTGAAAGGTTGTGTTATTTTCCAGTCAACTTATGTGAAATTGTTGATAATAGCTGATATCGGATAATTCCAATATAGAACAAAAGGTGGTTGTTTTACCATTGTACTATTAATCCGGACAATCAGGACGTAAGTGTAGCAAGTCAGTGGATTTACAAATCCAGTGATTTCTACAGAATAAACAAAGCCAGTTGTCGTTCTAAAGCGTTTATTCATCAAACAGGAAAACTAAAAACAAGTTCTATATTATGAAAAAATTCATGGCCAAGCCCTCAGGCTTGGGCATGAATCGCTACATCATGCTATATGATCTTAAAAAGCAAATTTAGAATACTACAAGACTTGCAGACACCAGATAACATATTTGAAGCACTTGAAACAAGACAGAAATCTGAGCTCCGAAGTCATTGCATCTGCTTTTTGTCAGGTCTGCAGAGGGCGACAAATATCGTCGTAGTACAGAAACGAACCAATCAGTGAAAGGCGCATTTCAAGAGCTGGCAGTTAAGAGGCTACTGTAGTCAAGCGAAAAGACCCACTCTATCCTATGGAAGAAATTTATAAAGATATCTCATTTGAATTTCAATATTTTTAAATTATTTTTTTTGCATTGGATAGTTGAAATCGATCTGTCCAAAACCTATTTTTTACTTTATCGATTTTGTTTACACGTATTTTTAATGAAGTCACTTTAATTTTCAAAACCTTTTTCAAAAGTGAAAGCATCCTCAGAAAAAAAAATTGCAATCGAAAAAGTAAAAAACGGCCGTGTATATTTTGACCTCAGCTGACCAATGGAAAAAAAAAATTAAATATTGAAATGCAAACAAGATATCTTTATAAATTTCTTCCATAAGGACTAAAGTAGCACCTTAAGGTAACAACGCATAAGGTGTGTGGCTTAAGGGTGTATTCCGATCCAAACTGCTTATTTTCTGATTCATTTAAAAATTCATTTTTGCTCTCAAACGCATCAAACTGCGAAATTCTCTTATTTAGAAACTATATAATGTGCAGTGCGCTTCTTAATTTTTTGATAAATGCAGAAAATACTGTAAAAAAACGCTGTCAAAGTTGGCGTTTTGAACCGAATTTTTCAAAGCGGGTGATCTGGGAATGAAAAAAATGGTCATACTGAGAAAATAGTTTAAAAATCAAATTCTAATTAAGTGAGCTGAAAATGAAATCACACGGCATGTTAAACATGTCTTCAGAAATCACCCCAGCAAGTTTCATGTTTTTACTTTTAAAAATGAGTCTGAAAACCTCTCAGAAAATTTCGAGCTGTTGAGGGGGGTAAAATATTTTTTCAAATACACCCTTAATAAGGAGAATGAATCCCATACCTGGTAACTTAGTGTTTTCGAAGTAAAAAGTCTAGCGTCAGAAAGGAGCACAAAACTAGATTTGTGGAATTAATATTAGAAATAAAAATATCAAAATGGCTTTTAAAAACATTCAAAAATAAAAACTATCTTCTCTCAGAATATTATAGATTGGATAACTGATAAAAATTTATGAAGGAACTAAAAGCTTTAGATTAAGATTTCGAATAAGCTAATTATTAATATACACATTTTAAATTTAAAGGGAAATTAAATAGGGATAAATAATAGATTTTGTTAAGAAATAGGGAAATAATGAATATGCCAGAAACTTAGAATAATTTAAATGAATCTTGCGAAGTAAAATTTTTGTATAATATACAGTAGAGGATCTTTATAATGCAATTCTATATAATGCAATTCTCCATATAACGCACAACTTTTCAGATGTAAACAATTAATTTTGCAGTTAAAAAGCACCTGCATTTTCACTTTGTAAAATATTGCTACTCTCTAGAGGACTAAATTTGATACATTAGTTCAACTTTATCTTCTAATTTAAGACCTTTTTACTGAAAAAAATGCTATTATTACAATAAACATTTTTGAAAATGTCTAATATAAGGGATGGTTGTGTCACTTATATCTGGATCATGTTTATAAAGTAAAGTTAACAATGTCTGACCTATATTAAACAAAAATTTATAATTTGGATAACTCTTGATAACAAGGAATGCAGTATAAAGATATTATAACGTATTTTGATATGGTACAGACTTATTTGGCCATGTCTACAAGGTGAATTTAATGATGTGATCCATATAACGCACAACCTTGCATTTTTAGGTTTGCGTTATAAAGATCTTCTACTGTATATATATATGTTTTTATTTACTTGATGATTCTTGTACCCCCAGTGCAGCAAACCCATTAATTTAAATAAATTTAGCTCTCAAGTGCTAATAAACTTATCGAATCTGCTGACTGAAGACATTTTACTATTGCAAATTCCATAGTCATTAAATAATCAAAAACATATTTTCAAATTAAGATAAAATATAAATAAACAGGTAATTGAAATTAAGATGAATTTTTCTTAACTTCCATGAAACATAAAGATTTAAAAGGGCTAAAGTAAATACAGGCAAAGTTTTTAATCCGCACAAGTTGTGACCAAAGGTTGTGCGCATTATGGAATATTGCACATTATGGAGTATTATGGATTATATGTCATTTCCTTATTTCGGGACACTATTTTAAATCCATATTCAGTATAACATAAACAAAAAAATATGAAATATAATAATTAATTTAATATGCAATCTCAAAAAATGCATTTTTCAAATTCTTGTATTAAAAAATTGATTATATTCACTTTTATACTTAAAATTTTCAGATATTTCTTTTAAAAAATCATTTTTGGATCAAGAATTTGTAAATTTGTTTAATCATGGAAGACGGTAGTATTCCGAGTGACGCAGCCTTAAGCCTAAAATCGTATCGTATCGTATCGTATTGTATCATAGAATTCGTAGATGGCGGAACTCATATATACAGCTAACTCAACATCAAAGAAAACGCGAAAAGCCGCATTTTAATAACTCAGCAGATTTAGGTCCTATTGTTCTGAATTTTCTAGAACAGTCTTATATCTGCAGTCTAATCGTATACTGAAATTTTTACATTTCTACGTGCAGTATATTTTGAGATCTAAATAGCCATTTTTAAAGTGAAAACGTTGGTATGATATCGAGGAAGTTCCTAATTTGAAAATCTCGAAAACGGTTCTAACGATTATTTTTAAATTGATACATAATATAAATGTGATTAAGGCGAGGTGAATAACACTTTTCTTTTTTCTGGGAAAACTCTCATTCGTTAAATAATTCAATTTTTTTTTTTCTTGAAAATGACACGGGCGATTTTTTAAAAATCAAATAAATATGTTTCAGATGAACCAAATAACAATTTACTTGTTTCCAGCAAGACTCTTGTTTGTTTTATAATGCGCATGAAAAATCGGACTATATTTCTTCGCCATTCTATGGAAATTTTACCGAAAATGCGTGACACTGTATTCATACATATGCTTTCTTTTTAACCACTTTTGGGGAGAAAAATTTTGTCTTCCCACTGGCTGAGTGGTTAAGGGCCATCGTCTACTGATCTTAAGATAGGCAGTTCGATACTATCTGGTACGTGTTTTCACATGTAAATGTGTTTTTTTTTTTTTGTTTTTTTTTTAAAGTCTGCTAGTTGACCATTATTCTCAGTTCCTTTGTAATTTTTTAATTGCTATTAAGTTAAATAAAATTACAATTATAATGACGCCAATTTGATGATGATTATTTCTTGGAAATTTTTCAACAATAAAAATATTACCATAAATTTTATAAATATATTTAATTTCAATCACTTTACAAAAAATATACATTAATAATTATTATTTGAATATAAATCACACGATCAGAAACGTAAAAAAATAATTCATTTCATCTCTTCTTTTTATAATATCATTTTTTATTATTATGACGGTCAATCAATATATAATCACCGACATCCATAATATTATTATTATTATAATTATTATTTTCCTTGCATAAAAACTATTGTGATGTAATAATTCTTTTATAATAAATAATTTAGTTGAAATGTTTTATTTATAAATATCAATGAAGTTTGATAATCCCGAGACAATTGTTTTTATTTAACTTTGCAATATTTACAGTTTACATAATAAGCATATCAGAATTCTGGTGTCGCCATCTTTTGATGCAATTGCGTACTACATTTTGTCTCTTATTCGGAAAAAAAAAAACTAACGCTCTTCGCCGCTTTGAAAGAATCTCTTGTGACTAGAGGTCTATTTCGCAAATATTAAGAAAATTACTGCATACAAAAATATTAAAATGGGTAGTATTATAGAGAAATGTTTGATAAAAACGTTGAAGTAGACAGTTTTTAAATCGAAGAATTATTTTAAGAGATATTTAATGTTAAATCTGGATAAAATTGTCTCATTAAAAAAGTCTCATAGAAAAAAAAATATACATGGGAATTTAATCATTTTCATTCAATTTAATCATTCAATAGAAACTCGAAGTTTGCAGAGTGCATTTATTATTTTTAACTTGCCTAATTTTTTGACAGTTTATTTCAATTTTAAATTAAAATTTTCCAAATTTCCAGAGATATTTTTTACATATTTTAGAAAAGGTTATTTTAAATTGTTGCCAATTGTTAAAACAGCGCAAAGAATAATATATCCTTTAAATTAAAAATTTATTCACACGTGACTATTATAAACAGAAAAAAATCCTTTTAAATTAGAATTAAATGATAACGTGTTAAAAGCAGGAAAATATTAAACATTACGTCATAAAAATTGTTTTTAGCCATGCTTACTTAAAATGAAAGAAAATTATAAAATAATCAATTATTTTCAAATTAGAATTAAATGATTACGCATTAAAAGCAGGAAAACATTGAAAATTATGTCATAAAAATTATATTTACACGTGAATATTAAAAGAAAAAGAAAATTTTTAAATAATAAATTCATTGATATGTGTTAAAAGTCGTAAATGGAGGAAATTACGTCATATTGGCCAAAGTGGCCAAATAATAATATTGCAAAACAGTTTAAATTAAAAAATATATTTATATGAGAGATTTATTTCAAATTTCGAGATATTTTTAACTATAGTTGTCAATTTTAAGGTAGCGCAAATAATAATATTATCTTTCTAATAATAAAAATATTTTCAGTTGAATGTTACAAAGAGAAAGGAAAGTTTGGTGAAAATTATGTCAGATTTAAAACGTTACATTTAAAATCTCTTATTTAAAATCATTTTCTTATAGCGTTGTTAAAAAATACCATAAAGCAAAGATTCTGTTGACTTAGTTCCTTTTATATTTGGTAATTTTCAAATGTTTAACTAATCTTATTTAATCAAGCACGGAAACAGCAACTAACATCAGCTGATTCGGTCTTGAAATCGCTCAGTAAAAGGGAAACCCGTTTACAGTAAGATTGCCATTGATTTTTTAATTATACAGAGCAGCCTCGATTATCCGAGCTAATTGGGACTGTTAGTAAATCGGAGTCGGAAATCTCGGTTAATAGAAACTGTGTGTAAAAACTCGCCGTGCTTGCGAATTTAACATCTCTTTTTAAAAAATATATAGGACGTTTTTTAAATAATAAAAATAAATATATGTAAAGTTCTGTTTCACAGCTTAACAAATTTAAAAATAAAATCAACTACCAGTAGTAAATTTTAAAATGCAAATTGAAAAATTTACTGAAGTTCACACAGCCACTGGAAACAAAGCATTGTTCGCTATTGACTTCTCAGGGTCCAATGTTTCTTTGGAGTTGAGTGCTTTTGGGGGCAGAAGGGCCTGTATAGCACGGACAGTGAGCTAAAGAGTGTGGTTATTTTTAAGGCTCATTCAAAAGGAAAAAAAAAAAAAATCAGACTGTTATCGGCTTGGTTAACAAAAACCTCGATTAATCAAAGCTCGGTTAATCCAGGTTCTACTATAATTCAATCTTCCGTAATCTTTTTAAAGCAGATCAAATTAATGGACTTTAGCACAAAGTCACATAGCTGATAACTACCATGCTTGTTGGCCACCTTTTTTTCAAAAAGTTTGCTTCACCTTATTCAATTAATGAGATATCTCCTATAAAATAAGTCACATTTTCCCGTTCTAAAATACTGGTATCCAAAAATCGTAGCATGTAACTCATGGAACTAGACTATTTTAAGCCTGATTTTTATTATAGACTATATAAAATTATTAAAAATATATATTATGATAGGAACTAGCAGGCTTCGTCCGCTATTTACGTTACGGATATAAAAATCATGTTTTTTTTTTAGGGAAAAAGGAATAAAAACCTATTTGACGATAGGTTTATAAAGACACATTTTGTATTTGTTATATTTCCGGGGATGAGGAGGCGGGGGGGGGGACTATTTTGATTAAATATCGCAATTAGTCTACATGTCAGATATAATTATGATAGACACTAGCGGGCTTCGCCCCTCTATGGCGCCTTATGGGTCCAGCTTCCATAACTCAGAAACTACCTTTCGGACATCAATGCAACAGATTCCAAACGTTATAATTAACTTAATAATCACCCTATATAGCATTAAAGTAAATTTATGAGTACTGCATACTATTTTTTTATCGTAATTTCTGAAGAGAAAAAATTATTTCGGTTCCATTCTTAGGTACTGGTCTGAAAAATTTTGAAAAAGGGGGGAAGGAGGGGACATGAGACTGCTGTTTGTCAAACAACACAACGGGGTCTGGCTTATTCAACTTGGTTTTGATGACTTCAATTGGAAGGTGGTTTGTTTAAAAGAGTGCGTTCCCTGCCCCATGAAAATTGGAACTATTGGTGCACCATCTATGTAAGAATTTAATAATTATAAATTAACATTTTGGATTTATTAATTTAAGGATAAAGTGTTTTTAAAGGAATATCAAATGAAACCCTCTGTGTGATCTGCGATTATACTTACCCACTTGTTTTTATATACAAACTGCTATAAGGAAAATTGTAATAAAATAGTAAAAATTAAATCTGCATTAAATTCCATAAGTATCTTTTTTTTAATCATTTTATCACTAACCTCAAAAAAGTAATGATATCAATGCAAAAACCCTTGACGGGTTAAAAGTTTCTGACGCAGCACTTTATCTTATGCTCTAAGAATTTTAAATATGGAACTTAAAAATACTGATATCAAATTTTGAGTGACGTGATGCTATTTCTTAAAAAATATATTTGTATTTATTTCATCATTTTATTTTTGTTTTATTTATAATCGCATGTGCAAAAGTTATGTTCAACATGAAAAGCTGCATAAAATTTTATTTGCTGTTGCTTTATCATTTACATCTCTCATAAATTCAAAATATGAGTTTTAAAAGATATGATATAAAATTTAAGTGACGCCTTGATGTGACTTTAAAAGGTTTGTTTTAAAATTCAATTTAAATTATTTTTGACTTGGTTAAAATATTTTTTTACATCTACACAATACTTTTAATTTTCCAATTCACTGTTAAATATATCACTTTCATTGAATCTATACTATGCATTGAAATGTATTTATTTCAATAAATTGATTTATCTTTTGTGTCACGCTATTCAAAATTGTGAGTAAGATTTATGTAAATGGTTTATTTGCGTCAAACTATCCTTTTTCATACATTTCATGTAGTTTGGACACAATGACGCAAAGAAACCATTTACATAAATCTTACTCACAATTTTGAATAGCGTGACACAAAAGATAAATCAATTTATTGAAATAAATACATTTCAATGCATAGTATAGATTCAATGAAAGTGATATATTTAACAGTGAATTGGAAAATTAAAAGTATTGTGTAGATGTAAAAAAATATTTTAACCAAGTCAAAAATAATTTAAATTGAATTTTAAAACAAACCTTTTAAAGTCACATCAAGGCGTCACTTAAATTTTATATCATATCTTTTAAAACTCATATTTTGAATTTATGAGAGATGTAAATGATAAAACAACAGCGAATAAAATTTTATGCAGCTTTTCATGTTGAACATAACTTTTGCACATGCGATTATAAATAAAACAAAAATAAAATGATGAAATAAATAAGAAATAGCATAACGTCACTCAAAATTTGATATCAGTATTTTTAAGTTCCATATTTAAAATTCTTAGAGCATAAGATAAAGTGCTGCATCAGAAACTTTTAACCCGTCAAGGGTTTTTGCATTGATTGTTTACATTCATTAAGCAATGTGAATTATACAAAATTGCGGATTATGGATCCTTGACTGTAATAGCCAATATTCTCGTTTTTTTACAATCAACAAAATTTTCTACATTTTTTTCATGTCTATTATGCCTTTTAAAAAGTTACTAGCTAAAGTACCCAGCATTGCCTCAGATTTTAAGAATGTTTAAGAAAATCAACTATGTATGGACTAATACTTGTCTTTTTTTTTTTTTTCCTTCAGTGCATGAATCTTGCACAAATGTGTTTTTAATTTATTGAAAGTGTTAAAAAATTTCGCTTTTGTACCAGTATTAAAAATTATGTCATTATCCTAAATGTATATAGTCTCTATTCTTGAAAAAAAATTGAATCGAAAGAGAAATTAACATTGTATTATAACTGAAGAGTCATTCATGACATCTTTTTCTCTTATAAAAGTCATTAACCATATATTCATTTTAAATATCACGCCATATTTACCTGCTTTCTGTACTTATATTGATGATCCTTGTATTATATTTGAAAATGTTCATTTTATTTCAAATATGACGCCATATTTATCTACTATTTGTACTTACTCATATTCTTCCTTGTATTATTGTCAAATATCTGAAAATGTTTGTTATGCTTTCTGTATGATGTAATATTCATTTCCTTTTTAATTCTTTCAATGATGTCACATTCAGCTGCTTTCTATACTTACCCATATTCCCACTCCTTGTATTATTGTCAAATATTTGAAAATGAATGCTATTACCTGTCTGATTGTTTTCTCAAAATTTTCTACTGTTGCTATCAGTTTCACCAATGGATAAAAAAAAAATGGATTTTCGAATATAAAAAAAAAAATTCTACATTTGCTCTGAAATTTTCAAATCAATATCTTAATTAGTTTTCTTAATTTTAGCCAGTTGGTGAAACTCATAATTTTTATTGTCACAAACCAAACTACTTGTTGCTTACAATTTTCTTTTGATTATGTTATAACGTTCTAATTACATTATAAAAGTTTTATACAAACAATGATAATAAACCTTAAATTCTAAAATTTGCGTAATCTTTGGTCCTTGGCTGTGTGCATTTGAGGTAATCTACTGTATTCATCAAACTTTGATGCCTTTCAAGAGAAATACTGCATGATAGATGCATTCTAATTTATTTTCTGTACCCCATCCTTTTTGTGTGTGAGCATGCGATTTACATATTATAATTTGTCTGTGCTGCTTCTGATCAGGTTCTTTTATTTCATTATTGCATCTTTAATTTTATATTTTAAATAATTTGTTACATTATAAGTTACTTTCATATTACAAATAAAATTTCAAATTTCTTTCTGCTGTCATATGTATATATTCTTTTCTTTTGTTTTTTTACAGTTCTTCACCTCGTAAACAAAATTTATCTCTAGTCAGACGAACGCTTGACACAGCTGAAGCTTTAAATAAAATTTTACTATCCATACCTGATGAAATTCCTCTTACTTTAAAGACCATATTACAAGTGAGCATTCTCTTGGGCATTTTTTTAAATTTTCATAGCTCAATAAAAGTTTTTCTTGCTCAATAAAAGTTTTTCTATGTTTTAAACATCTGTTTATTAATGTAATCATGCCTGTGTTTTTCTCATTTCTAGAAATGTGCTAGAAATGGTTTTGCAACTATAAAGGACTTTATAAGTAAATCTGAAAAAGAATTCGTTGAAGCCTTCTTAAATACTCAAGAAGGAGGAAATAAAAATTTAGCTTTAAAAAGATTCCAGCTTGCTGTCCGTTATTATTACATCATGTTGGAAGCTCTCCTTAAAAAGGTGAATTATCATGATAAATTTAATCAACCATACTTTCCTTTAGTTTTTGTCCTGATTCTCTGTTTAATTATATAGTACAGAGCAAAAAATGGCAAAACTTTTAAATATTGTAGTTACAGTACACACAGTTTTCATCCAGTTTTTTTTTTTTTTTTTTTCCTCTCCTAAACTGCATTAAATGTTTTCCTTCTCTTCATTTGAATGTAATAGCCTAAATGATCATTAATGTTGCAAATCTGAATTCTTATGACATGTGAACTTATAATTTGAAAAATAACTATACCTGTATGTAATATGTAAACTAACTATAACTGTAAGTACTGTATTTTTTAATATTAGTTTCCTTTTAATATTGTAACATACTTCATTAGCAAACTTAATGACAACATATACAGTTGAAGATTTTTATAATGCAAATTCCCTATATAACACACAATTTCTAGACATAAACAATGATTTTTACAGTTAAGATGCACCTGCTTTCTCACAGCATAAAATTTTTTTTTACTGTTTAGCGAACTAAATTTGATACATTAGTCTCATTAATTCAGAGCTTTATAATGAAAAAATTGCTATTATTACAATAATGAATCTCTACTTAAGATGCATATCCTTATAAATGAGAAAAATTTTGTTTTCCCCATAATTTTCCTTTTGCAGTACTTATCAGATAATGCAGACAATATTTTCACAGGCTGAATGAGCAGAATCGAAACTGCTTTTGTAGACTATTTTTTCAAAAGCAACTTTAATGTAACTTTGGTTATTCTGAGATCGAGAAGTTGTCAGTAACAATAATAAAGAGAAAGAAAATTTTCTACCATAAAAAAACATGAGAGATTTGAAAATTGAAAATGACTGTTCACCAGTACAGTATCAGATCTTTATAATGCAATTCCCCATATAATGCAAAACTTCTCTGATGTAAACAATGAATTTTGCAGTTAAGAAGCACCTGGATTCCCACATTGTATAGTGTAACTTTACCTCTTTAATTCAGAACTTTTAATGAAATAATTGCTATTATTACAATACAAATTTTTGAAAATGAGTAATATAATAAATGATTATGTCCAGGCATATTTGGACAATGTTTATAAAGTAAATGTAATATGTCAGGTGATCTATATTGTACAAAAATTTATAATCTGCACTACTCCTGGTGACAAAGAATGCAGTATAACGATACTGTACTGTATTTTGATACATTTCAGATATATTTGGACATGTTTACAAGGTGTGTTTAGTGATGCATGGAATGTGTTCTATACAAGTAAAAATTCTTTATAACACACAACCTCATGTTTTAGGTTTTCATTATAAAAATCTTCTACTGTATTACCAATCAAAATGTGTACCATATAACTGTCCAAATTTTCGAATGTGTCCCAAAATCTGAAATGATTTGGTTAAAAAATCATTTTCTCAAAAAACACAAAGAAAAGTGAGGGATTATTTTAATTAAAATTATGTAAATGCAGTAGTTTCTTTGCATATTTTGTTTGTCCTTAGTAATTTATTATTTCGTATTAACAAATTTTACTCACTTTTAACTAAAATTATTAAATTAAAGAATAGTTATGTATTTCAGAATAATGTTGATAATATAAATTTATTTAATGAAAAATATTATTTTACGCTATTCAAATATTTGTCATTTAATGTAGATTTTTCTTAATGCAGACAAAAAAAAAAAAAAAAAAAGGGGGGGCCTCTTTTTGGAAGCCTGCACAAATGGGAGTCCACTGTATTCTAAAAATGTTTTATTTGTAGGATTGGGAGGGAGAATTAAGAAAGATTAAATAAATACAATAGATTCTTTCTTAATGGGCAGATTGCTTTCGCTAAGACCGCAGTTTTCAAGATCATAAGTTTCTTGTTGTGGTGATCCCAGTGGCAGAAAGTTTTGTAGCTGTCTGCGACAAGCTTTTAAAATTTCATAATCTGTCTGCAAATTTTGCATGTCATTTTAATGAATAAATAATAAATTAAACTATGAATTTTTTATCATTCTATTTAAAATATGGTAAGCAGGATGCATTCTCATTAATTTAGCTTATAACATTTCATCATCTAACTCCTTGTAGAATTTCTAAAGTGTGAAGGATAAGCAGAACCACACATAGGCAATAACGATGCTTTTAAAAACCTTCGGAAGCTTCAGAGGCCTCAAACGTGAAAAGCACCGAGTTTTTTTCTAAAACCCTTGAATGAAATCTGCGGCCTTTAGAGGAACGAAATTTGCATTTTTTTCGTGATCCCTTGACAAAATTCCAATTTTTCTTTTCTGCGTCCTTTTGAGGAAATTATTTTTTTTCTAATTCTTCGGTGAAATTCACGTTTTCTCCATGGCTTTTTGACGAATTTCGCGTTTTTCCTGCAATTTTTGGACGAAATTTGCGTGGTTTTTTTTTTGCGATCTTTTGACAATATTTGCATTTTTTTTACAATCCTATGACGAAATTTGCGTTTGTTCCGCGATTCTTTGACGAAATTCGTACTTTTCTGCGATCCTTTGATGAAATTTGCGTTTTTTCATGATCCTCTGACGTAATTCGAACTTTCCGCGATGTTTTGATGAAACTTGCATTGTGTCCGCAATCCTTTGACGAAATTTGCGTTTTTTTCGCGATCCTTTGATGAAATTTGCGTTTTTTCCGCAATCCTTTGACAAATTTTCGCGTTTGTTTCACGATCCTTTTCCGAAATTCGCGCTTTTAACGCGATCTTTTGCCAAAATTCGCCCTTTTTACGTCATTTTTTGCCAAAAATCACGTTTTTTTACCCGATCTTTTGCAGAAATTTACGCCTTTCACCTGATCTTTTGCCGTTATTAGCTTTTAACGTGATCTTTTCCTGAAATTCACACTTTTTACGCGATCTTTTGCCGAAATTCGCGCTTTTTACGCGATCTTTTGACGAAATTCGCGCTTTTTATGCGATCTTTTGCCGAAATTCGCGCTTTTTATGCGATCTTTTGCCAAAATTCTCGCTTTTACCCAATCTTTTACTGAAATTAACGCTTTTAACGCGATCTTTTGCCGAAATTCACGCTTTATACGCGATCTTTTGTCGAAATTCGAGCTTTTCATGCGATTTTTTCCCAAAATTCGCGCTTTTATGCGATTTTTTGCCGAAATTCGCGCTTTTTAAGCGATCTTTTTCCGAAATTCGCGCCTTTTATGCGATCTTTTTCCGAAATTCGCGCTTTTTACGCGATCTTTTGCCAAAATTCACATTTTTTACCCGATCTTTTGCCAAAATTCACGCCTTTTACCCGATCTTTTGCTGAAATTAAAGCTTTTAACGCGATCTTTTGCTGAAATTCACACTTTTTACGTGATCTTTTGGCGAAATTAATGCTTTTAACGTGATCTTTTGCCTAAATTCACACTTTTTACGCGCTTTTTTCTGGAAATTTGAGCGGGAAAAATTGCCTAAAAGTTGCGGACAATTTTTTAAATTGACTTCATTAGTGCAGACAATAACTGTCCACAAAAGATTTTTTGTGTCTGCGACTATGTCGCCGTGTCGCGGTGTTTCTGCCACTGGGGTGGTGATTGAAGCTGAAAGCACTCAATGAGTAGGAAATCTTTTACATATCTTTCAACTAGTGAGATCTTTTTGTTGCTAGGTTGCAAGAACCTAGGTCAGGGACGGCGAACCTTTTCACATCCGTATGCCAAATTTTTCCATATGTTTACGTGATCATGACGTGCCAACAATAAAAAAAATTTAATGTATCAAATAATGAATCAAAATTATTTAAAATTTTGCTTTTAACATTAAGCAAATATGGGTACTATTTATGTTATACTTTACAAATTTATTCTAAAAATACTATTTCTGTTGTGTCATCTTAAATGCAAAATAATTTATATCAACTTCGTACTTAGTAGTTATTTTTAACAGATTGGAAGTCAAATTGGACTCATTTAACAAGGTGTTTTTTACTTGAATTTTTCATATTATTTATTTCCGAAAAGAATGTTTCACAGAAAAAAATGTCAAAATAGCAAGCGCCAGAATCTACAGCTTTTAGTGTCTGGAATTGAATTCCAAGTTGTCATAATTTTACCAGTGGAATTTTTGCTTATTGCCTTTTAATCTTTCTTTTGTGAAAATCTCCTAAATCTCTCTGATTCTTAAAATTTTGTGAGCCAATATTGAGCTAGTTTGAAATACATTAAATTATATTTCAGTTTCTTCAATCTGTATGACAATGACAACCAACCAAACTAATCAAATTCAGATAAACAGAGACAACCTCTAGAGTAATTAATCCATTTTGTGAAATTGTACAATATTTTGATGTAGAACCTGAATCTATGTCGTGCCAAAAATAATCTGCAGCGTGCCACTTATGGTATAGGTTCGCCATCCCTGACCTAGGTTCTCTTGCAATATTTAATGGCTTTCAGAAATAAAACCACATCACATTTCATAGTTATTTGATTTTCTTGTAGAAGTAATATAAGTATTTTATGTTCACATGTATTTAAAATGTAATTAACAGCATTTTTCCAAAAGTATTGAAATATTTTTTCAGAAGTGTCATTCTTCTACTCCTGGTACAAGCCACCACTGATATGTACATATTAGAGATCCGCATATTGGTGTAAACTTGTAACAATATTAATTTATTAAATTTGAGGCAACCTAGGACCGGCTTACTCTATTATCTACAGCTCGGGATGTCTCTTTTGTCTTATGTAAAAATAAGTGATACTCTATATTTTGTTAATGGAATCTTTAGAAATTTGTGATTTAATAAATTAAACAGAAATATATATATTTTTTAAAATCCCTTGTTATAGGGCTTCAAAATTATAATTTATTTTAATAAAACTGCTTTTTTTTTCCCTCAATTTGGAAAATGTACTTTAAAATTTTTACTTACATATGTATTCATCATTTCTTTGATCCTCTCACGGACAAACCCTGTTAATACAATCACTAAGCTCCAGGTTTCACTACAGTAATAATGTCGAAAGAATAAACTCTTTTCCTTTTAACACAAAAGACGACATAAAAGAGAGATACATTCCAGTTTTCAGGTATCCAGCTCCCCACCAAAGTAAAATGTTCTAGCATTGGATATGTATCCCCTCTGCTGTGACGTCAAAATGACGTATGGGGGCAGTTATCATGGGGTCGGATATCAGTAATTCTCCACAAAATAAAATGTTCTAGCACTGGAAAAGTGCCCCCATCTGCTGTGACGTCAAAATGATGACGTATGGGGCTACTTTTCATGGGGACGGATATCCAGCTCTCATTGAAAGAAAAATTATCTAACACTGGAAAAGTGTCCCTTTCTGATATGGGGGCACTTATCATGAGGGCAGATTTCCGGTTTTCAACGAAAGTAAAATTCTCTAGAATTGGAAAAGTGCCCCCATCTGCTGTGACGTCAAAATGACATATGGGGCTACTTTTCATGGGGGCGAATATCCAGCTCTCATTGAAAGAAAAATTCTCTAACACTGGAAAAGTGTCCCCTTCTGATATGGGGGCACTTATCATGGGGGCAGATTTCCAGTTTTAGACGAAAGAAAAATTCTCTAGAACTGGAAAAGTGCCCCCATTTGCTGTGACGTCAAAATGACGTATGGGGGCACTTTTCAGGCGCCTCCAAAAGACAGAGGAAACAACATTACAATGTTGCTTTTTTGCTCGACTGTGATAGGGTTAAAAGAATTATAATTGTAGGATAATGTTGGTTAAGGAATGCCAGTCTTATTTTAGAACTTGAATGAGGACGAGCCATAAACTGAGCTTAGCTTTTATACCAAACTAGCACAGATCTGAAATTTAAAGCTAATGCAAACCAATAGCACATATAGTTTTTTATGCCTAAGTTTAATCAAAAAAAAAAAAAAAATTGTAAATGTCTGAGAATTTCAATCATCAATTATTTTGTAAAGTTTTTAATCTTTCTTCTTTTTAATTTTAGGAAGCTGAACGTTTACCCATACCAGAATTTACTTCACTTATCACAAATATGCCATTCCATAAATCATTGCTTTCTTGTTGCCTTGAAATCACTCTTATGTCATGTGGAAATGTCAGTAAGTATAAATGAAGTTTATTTAGTTGCATATATAGTTTATGTTATTCTGCTTGTGTTTGTTATGCAGTGTAATTATCTTGAAAGCTTTTTAAAATTACCACCTGCTTAATTTCCAAAATATAAAATTTTTGTATTAAAATGTGGCTGTTTCCCAAAGGCTAGCATTTTAGAAACAATTTTCCTCTTACTTTCCATTGTAATTTAATATCGGAATGATTAGAGTATAACTGTTCTATCTTGCTTTAACTGACTTCAAATATCATAGCTGCATTCATAACAAATGTAATCTGTTCATATTTTTTGGAGTGTAGGAGTCTAATTTAAAGAAATACATGGTAAACATTCCTTTAACCTATGTTCTTTTTTTTTTTTCTCAGTCTCAACCATGAAATTTTACATTACTAATACGTAATATGTTATGTTTACTGCCTAAGGCATAACATAATAGTAGTATAGTTTTTTATCTTTTTATATTCTTAAGTTAGCATATGCTAGAAGCATACTTTTAATCAACTTCAAACAAAGGAGGTTATACTATTAGTTTGTACATATGTTTTAAAAATGTATGTCCACACATATCATTAGAAAAGATGCTTTTCTTTTGTCTGTTTAGGCTTTGACTTTAATAACAAGTTGGAAATTGCTCGTCAAACGTGGCAAATGAGGTGCGTTCGTACTATAACTAGTTTTAAAATTATTTTTTGCACCCCATATTGTACTGAATGTATAATTTTTTGCACTTCATAACGTGCATAGTCTGATACATCATTAAAATGCACTTCCAATAATTTTTTCGGAACACTTTTGACTGTCCCTGTAATTAAACTATACATCCGATTTTCCTAAAATTTGAAATAGCTCAACAAAATTTTGCAACAATTATATCTTTAAAATTTCAGACCATTTGGAAGGCTGTAATATCATTAAAATGCACTTGCAATAATTTTTCCCATTGGCCGTAATATAAAGAAAAACTTTTGACTGTCCCTGTAATTAAACTATACATCCGATTTTCCTAAAATTTGAAATGGCTCGACAAAATTTTGCAACAATTACATCTTTAAAATTTCAGATCATTCGGAAGGCTCTAATACCATTAAAATCCACTTGCAATAATTTTTCCCATTGGCCGTAATGTAAAGAAAAACTTTTGACTGTCCCTGTAATTAAACTATACGTCCGATTTTCCTAAAATTTGAAATGGCTGGACAAAATTTTGCAACAATTATATCTTTAAAATTTCAGATCATTCGGAAGGCTCTAATATCATTAAAATCCACTTGCAATAATTTTTCCCATTGGCCGTAATGTAAAGAAAAACTTTTGACTGTCCCTGTAATTAAACTATACATCCGATTTTCATAAAATTTGAAATGGCTCGACAAAATTTTGCAACAATCATATATTTGAAATTTCAGACTATTCGGTTGGGTAGTTTTTGCTCTGTTACATGCGGACAGACGGACGGACTGAACGACGACTATAGGTGCTACGTATTTATATAATTACGAACGCACCTAAAAATGGGCCAGGGAAATTTTGGTACATTATTTAAAGGACTTTAGAGATAATTAACAAAATAAATTTTTATTAAAACATTATATTAATTAAAAAGGAAGGAGGGGGAGGGAAATGTGAATCAGTGCACTAACTTATTTACAATTAATAGCCATTGTATTATTACTATTTTTCAAAAGATTTGCTTCATTAATAAGATATTAAGGATATTATACAAAATATAGAGTGACTACTGTTGAGATCTTTAAATATTAATCATTTTACGATTTCTTTTACAAATCATACAAAATATAAATTTGTACTATCTGAATACGCTACTGATAGAGAAATCAATAAGAAATTGTATATTCTTTATCTCTAGTCCAAAATATATGCGGCACGAGAAAATTCTCATTGTTCACAAGATAAGTTTATACTAGAGAGTCTGATATGTAGTTACTTAAATTGCTGTTTCATTCGGATCATCCGGATTTCATTTTAAAATAAAAGTACCTTACCATTGCAAAATCATAAATTGTATATGAAGTATCAGCGATATATGCAAAAACACATGTTAGTTGATCTTTAAAAAAATTTGCACACATTCATTTTCTGATTGAAATCAACATGCTGAATATCATTAACTTGAATGAATTTCAATTTGGCGACACATCTTGCTGTGCTCATGTTTGTCTCTGATTTTTGTCACATTCATATGGGGGTCTTCATTTATTTTAAGCACCATCAATCCAAGGGAAGCAGTAACAATTTTACTACAATGGTCAGCAACCACACATTTTCATAACTCTTTCTAGTAATAACGTTGAAAATTTCACAAAAAATTATTTTATAAAAAGATTGACTGTGGAGGATCCATTCAATCCAACGGTCAAAAATGAAATTTACCGGAGTGTCAACACCCTTCTTGGCATATTGATGTCCCTAGCTCAGGAGAGCAAAACGATGCTAAGATTTTTTACGTCTGGTTGTAATGGATGCGCCGCAAGGTCGCTGATTGAAATTAAAATACAAAATATTCTATTTTGGCTGAAACTATTAAGATTTTTATTTTATTATTGAATATTTTTAACTATCTTTTCTGGGGAATAAATTGAAATTGTTTTTAAGTGAAAATTAACTAATAACGAACTTTATGAAAATTAATGAATATTTAAAGGGTTGAAAAAAGTTTGATTTAATTTAACTATTTTAAAATTTATTTAAAAATATTTTTATTGAAAAAAGTGTAACAATGTAACAGTGGATAACAATAAAAGATTGGTTTGATCCAACAGGGTGTTTTTTGTGACAATCTTGCTAAAACATGATAATAGGTGTGTAATAAATTTTTAAAAAGGCAGTTATTTGATATCAGTTTTATTTATTTATGTACTTTTTAAGTGTTATTACTGGTATTGAATTGTATCATAATTGTATTCTTGATCTAGAATGTTCCGGAAAAGGGGGGGTGGGGTTAGGAACTTTATTTATACTAATTTTTAAAATAATTTTTGTAAAATATGCATTTATGAGAAAACAAATAATCTGCAACTATAATTTTAGTAGTCAATTTAAATTGTAGTTTTCCTCTTATTATTTATATATTTCTAGTTGATTACATTTTGTAATTACATTTAATAAGAATTATATCAAGAGTGCTGATAAAATGTATATATAATAAATATATATTAGAGTGCTGATAAAATGTTTTACACAATCATACAGGTTCAGTTATTTTTACACCATTGGTCCATGGAGGTAATACACAAGCTCAAGGTGTTACATTTCCTTGGATTTTAAACGTATTTAACTTGGAACCATTTTACTTCTTCAAAATTATCCCAAGTTTTATTCGAACAGCTCCAACTATTACTTCACAAATTATAAAAGTAAGTCCTGTTATTTTCTTATTTAGCAACTATCTTCAGTATAAGGCCATTTTAATTAATGTAACTAGTTTCTATGGTCTCTGAAAGTCTTGATTTTTAGCAGAGCAAAATATTCCTTAAAAGTGTATGATTTAAATTTTGATAAAGGTTGCTAAGTGCTTATTTTTTTATTTGATAGTGCTTGTCAGAGCCCAGAGAAAATTTTTCTAAATATAACTTTATAACACCCAAGGATCATATAATTTTTTTTTTAAATATAGCTTTTTTTAAATTAAGGCTGTTCTCAAATTCAAAGGAGCAACTTTATGACACAAGTTTTAATTTGTTTTTGTTCAGAAACTATGAAATTGGCAGGTGGTGTTATTCGTAAACTATGTGATCGAAAGATATTTTCCATTTTTTGGTAAACGCAAAAGATCTATCAGAAAATACTGTCAAAGTTGGCGTTTTGAACTGAATTTCCGGACGAAAGGAGAAATACCAGTCAATGAAGGGAGAAAAACTGTCGAAATTACTTATAACTCTATAAATAATTTATTTATCAAAAATTGAAAAGTGTCTTTTGATTTCAAATTGCTTCCATAGTCCCCTGCCAATTTTGTGCCTTTACATTAAAAAATGAGTCAGAAGTTTTGAGCTTGTTGAGCAGTGGACTTGAGAAATGCCTTAATGGTAGGACTATTTCAACAACGTAATCTTAATTCTTATCCTATTTTGAACATTTTTGTTATTTACATTACATTGATTATGTATCTCCAACAAGTAAAAAACTGAAGTGTGTTTCAATCTTTTGGGGACAATTTGTATTAGTATTGAAATAATGTATTATGTATATTAAAATTTTGATTTCTGAAATTTCTAGGTAGGTACTTGAAATTTGGGTCAGTAGTTTGCTTAATTTTTCTTCTGGGAAAGGAGTATAAAACTCTGATTAAAGGTTCCAGGATAACTTTTCTAAATTAATGTTTTCTTTTGTGTTTTTTTTTTTCTTCAATATAATTCATGGAATCTAAATGCTATCAATGTATTATTGTTTATTTATAATTCGTGTATAATCTGTCGTGTATTGTTCATATCTGAAATTTAAGCAAAAGTATCTATAATTTTTAGCATTTGAAGGAAATTGAAGATAAAATACTGGAACATCTTGCTTGGCAGTCTGTAAGTGTCTGTTTTATACTTAACTGTATTTATCTCTCATATCTGTATATTTTGATTTAACTTTATAGAATATTTTTATATTAATCTGATGCATCTTGATGTTTGAGGGATGTTAAACACGCTCAACAAATGTAGCCACTTTTTATTAATTATTTTGAATATTTTATAAAATAAATTTTTATCAAATAGCTTTTTAGGTGTGTTCGTAATTATATAAATATGTAGCACCTATAGTCGTCGTTCTGACCATCTGTCTGTCCGTCTGCATATATCAGAGCAAAAACTACCCGACCAAATGGTCTGAAATTTAAAATATATAATTGTTGCAAAATTTTGTTGAATCATTTCAAATTTTCTGAAAATCGGATGTATAGTTTAATTACAGGGACAGTCAAAAGTTTTCCATTACATTACGGCCAATGGGAAAAAATTATTGCAAGTGCATTTTAATAGTGTTACAGCCTTCTGAATGGTCTGAAATTTTAAATATATAATTGTTGCAAAATTTTGTCGAGTCATTTCAAATTTTATGAAAATCGGATGTATAGTTTAATTACAGGGACAGTCAAAAGTTTTCCGTTACATTAAGGCCAATGGGAAAAAATTATTTCATGTGCATTTTAATGATGTTACAGCCTTTCGAACAGAATGAAATTGATATGCACTTACGAAGTGCATTAAAATTATCATTCATTACAATATGCGGTGCAAAAAATATTTAAAACTAGTTATAGTACGAACACACCTCATTTTCCACATTTGACGAGCAATTTCCAACTTGTTTTGTAATTTATTCAGTAACTTTTTGAAGTTTGGGAGCCCTAGTGTGAGGCCATGTTAGATAGGGTTTTTTTTAAATGATATTTCTGGTTTTATATATTATGTGCTGTATATCATTTCAACCTTTTTCTTTAACATTTTAATTGTACATTTGTAACATTTTAATTGTATTTTGTAAAGCAAAAAATTTTATGTTATATTTAAATGCAAAAAATGAATGCTTCAAGAGCATGAATTCATAATCTTTCAGAGCAAAAGCACATGCAATTGTTATAAGAGCGAAAATAGAGCATATGTGCAGCTTCTGCTTTACAAATATGTATAATTGCATTGTATTGGTAGAATGAAATCAAAACAGGTAGGAGGAAATAGGGAGAAAATTTTTCTGAGGATTTAATAGTTAAAATCAATTTTACTCTCAATCTTTTTTTCCCTTTAAATATTTAGTAGGTCACATGCAAGAAATATTCTTTTTTTTTTTTTTTTTGCCAAATCATCAAAGTAAAGAAAATTTAGATGTAATTTATAAATCATAGTTGAAAGTGAGGATCTTGCATCGTTGACAATGTCCATGTTTGATTGGGTGCTATTAAATTATATTTTCAGATGTTCCTTCCTATTTCATTAATTTTTCTTGCTTTTTTAAAATTGATTTTATCAAAACAATCTGTTTTTTATAAATAATTGAAATTCATTAAAAATTAAAACGTGGGTTTGATATAAAGCTATTGAGGCATTGTGGAGGTATGAGACGATGAAATTAACAGTGTTTCATGTTTATTTTGTCATATTTACAAGATCACTTTTAAGCACTTTGCTAAGTCCACATATGGTGTGTACGTGGTAGTAACCATTGAAACAAAAGTTGGTTTCGACATACTCAGTGGATTAATGATCATTTGTGGAATACATGATTTAAAAGTAAACGTGTTTTGTAATTTAATTTTTTTCTTTTTAATGAAATTTTCAGAAAAGTATGAATATTGTTTACACATTTATGACTTATTCCAAACTATTCGGCTATATTTTTATAATTCATATTTAAAGTGAACATGTTATACAGTTATTTTTTAAGATTCTTCAACTTTTATTTTAAACAGGGATCTTCCTTGTTTAAAGCTTTATCTGGACTTGGCTGTAGTCCTACCTGCAAAGCCGTGCCAGATACATCAAAATCTCTAATTAAGTATGTTGATTTTTTTTTTCCATCATTTGATGCAAATTCTTTCCTATAAAGTTAAGAAAATCAGAATTACAATGCATAAAATTTATCATTTCAACCATTTCTGTTACATTTTTTGTTACTGTATACAAAAATTGCTGTTTTCAATATGCAGAGCATCGTGTTTATACATAATAAATTTATTATTTTTGAGTTTTGTTTACAAAATAAGTCTTCACATAAGACTAGATTTATATCTCTCATATTGTTTAATATCATATTATTGCATAATTATGTTTATAAAATTCTTATGGTTAAAAAAAAAAAAAAAAGCTTTACATATTATCAAATGTTGTATAAACAGTCAATTCCTGAAAATTTCGAATTCCAAAATCGGTTTATCATTCACAATTTAAACACTGAAATTTTCAGTTAAAATATTGCAAAAAAAAATATAAAATAAAGATGATTGTTGATTCTCAGCTAGGTGATTTATGCCAATGAAGCAACAGTCGTCCAGCATCTCACAAATGAAGAAATTATAAATGGTATAATGCATGTATTCTTAACTACTGTTGATCAAATGTTTAACAAGTTTAAGTTATGATACATAATTACAATTAGTAGAAATTGCAATTAATTTAAATAATTCATTAAATAAATAGGTTTTTTAATGGATTATTCATATTTGTATTTGATTTATTGATTTTTATTAACATTTAATATTATAACATATAGTTATTTTACAATTTACAATCATGCAACCTATCAAACAAGATTAAAAAAAAAAAAAAAAAAAAAAAAAGCAATCACTTTAAATCTGCAAAGCCTTTTGTCCCAAGCTGTATGGATTTTTGGGAGTGTACTGAATTGCATAAAAAAATATATAATGAAAGATTTCAAACAACATTCCAATGCATATTTTATAGGTAAGATCTTAATATAAATCAAGCTGTGTTATACAATAAAGTTAATAATTTGTTAGAATTTATAAGTAAACTAGAGTAAAACAAGTGAAACAGAACATGCCTATGTTTATATTGAAATAATGTCTTAAAGAATTTCATGGTACTGTTGAGAAGAATACAATACAATTATAACAGATAGTATGTAATTGTATTTTGGTTTTAGTCTGTTAAGATTGAAACCAGTCTAAAATAGAAATTTTTTTTTTTCTTTACAATTTTCTGAAACAGATCTGCAAGATATTGTACTGTTATTTTGTGAACAATAATTGATTGTATTTTTTGTAAATATTTTATAATATTCATGAAAGCTTTCAAAAATGTAATCCTGTTCATTATTAATTGTAGAAGTGCAGGGCAATACATAAGGCAAAATTAGAATGTGTAACATATACTGTTTCAGTAAGATTTTTATATTTTAAACTAAGTGTGGTGAAGTGTAAAATTGTCTCACTTGCCTGATTGTATTTTGCTGTCCATTATTGCTCAATATCCTGTTCCTTTGATTTTTGTGAATTTATTTAATAAGTATCTAAATATATTTTCTTATCCTTTCCTCCCTTTTTGAAGTGTCGTTTGGTTTGTTATTTTATGCTTTCACTAGCTAAAGTACCCGGCGTTGCCCAGAACTTTAAAAATGTTTCTTTTGAAAAAAGCAATTTCAAAATTAAACATCCAGTATGAAACAAACAATTTTTTAAAAAACAATCGAAGTGTTATACACATGATACACGCTTACACGCACGTATATATATGGAATAGATTTTAAAATGGCAAACACAAATTCAGAGAACATCAAAATGTTAAAATATGCCAATATTTCCATAATCAAGTTTTTATCATGTTTGAATACATTTTTTGAAACTCATAGGACGTTATATATTCACCTGCTGATGTCCATTATATTTCCAATATGACATGATGTTTACTTTTTTAAAAATTCGTCAAACTGTTTATTTCATTTTTCACGTGGGAATCTTGCAACAGAAAAGTTATTGTTGTGGTAAGAATTTTATGGCGAATTTTTAATTGTTGGCAACTGCTATAACGAAAAATGTATAAATTTAATAAGAAATCGCTGTTAAATTAATGGTTTTTTTATTAATTAAAAATTAACTGTAAATTATTTCGATTCCGAATTACTTTAGTTGCCTTGGCCGTGTTTTAATACACATGTACATAACATTTCACAATTCTGGCTTCCAAACTGTGGATTTGTATAGAATTACAGACTGACAGACAAATTTTCATTTTTATATATTAAATTATTGTATCTAATGGCATTAAAAATTCTACGAAAAGTATGATGGATCATATTATACAAAATATTTAGAACTTTAATCTAATGATTAATATTTAATGAAATATAATTAACTCAATAAAGATTTCATCTTATTTCAAATATTAAAATATCAGTTTCACGGTTAAAGGACGTTTTGCTTGTAGAAGATCGAAAAAAGGATGTTTTTTTAGCAATATTTTTCTGAAATAGGAATAAAGATTTTAGCTCCAGGAGTTTTGCAAATTTATATTCTATCATTTGAAGAACTTTTTTTTTTTTAAATAAAAGATTTGTGATGTAGCTCAAGTTGTGTGGGTGGATGCCCTAGTGTGTGTGCTATGTCCTTCCAGTCAGGCAGGATCTAATAGATCCTCAATCGTTTGCAATCAATTTCTGTTAAGAATTATGAAAGTAGATAATATTGTCTGGAGCTTCAACCACTTTGAGATTAAAAAAAAAAGGTTGAAGTTCAAAAAAATGGCAACAATTTGAAAAAAAAAAATACTACTTCTGACCCTTTTTTTGCACTTTGCCGTACTTCTAAAAATATTTTTATAAAAATGACTGAAAGTGGTCCAAGCTCCAAGAAATTATATCATTTTTGTACTGTGCTATTAGATAAGTAAAATTGAGAAATAAATTAAAATACTTTAACTAATTATTTATGATGATTAAATAATATAAAATTATTAAATTTTGGAATTGTATAGAATATTTCAATAATTCCATTCCAATAACACAATATGACTATGGTTGTAAAATGGCAGTGACATTACTTGTGATATTCAAAATATAAGACATTAAATTTTAATTTTATAATTTTTTATTATAATACTCATAAATAAAGAAATAATAAAGTTCATTGTTAGAGCTTGTATTCCTTTTTATTATTTAGATTGAATAAATGTTTATTTTGTTAAATTTGTTTGAAATCAATTAGTTATATTTATACTGCCAAAAAAGCTGAAAATTAAAGAGGCACTCGCCCAATCTCTTGAAATAAATCATCCAAGGCTTAAACATATAAAGTTCTTTATTGAAACATAAAATGGGGGGGGGGGGGGAATAACCTGGATCCACGGGCACTTTGGTAGAATAAAAAACTTTGTGAATAATTATTTGATGAACAGAAGAATTTTACATCTGTAATACACTATTATTATGATGATGATTAAACATAAAGCTAATATTTTTTTTTTATAATTTTATTTCACTATAGTATTGCTAGATGAATAGAAGAGTTCAGGGGCGTCGCCATGGGGGGTTATGGGGGAGACCCCCCCCCCCTTCCAATATTTGTGAAGTTGGGAAATTTGAGATTAGAGTTGGGAAATTCTGGATTTTTGAGACATTATGAATTTTTTATTGTTTTGGCGATTATGTTTCTGACTGAGTACTGTAACAGTAAGCAATCAAAAGAAATACAAAAAGAAATCAGCCACACTCAATCTATCATTGTATTTTTCAGTTCTACAAAGATATTATACATCTACCAGACCTAAATTTCTCTACTCCTATCCACCAATAGCTGACTATCCAGTTCCTTTATTTCCTTCAAAACTTTGTTCTTTTCTAAAAATTTCACCCTTCCTTTCTTTCCCCTCCCAAAAGAGAATCCAGCTATTTTAATCCAAAGGGATTGCAGCTTCTTTTGAAAATTGGAGATCACTTGTAGCACAACAGAAAAAAATGTAGTCACCTACTTGAAACACAGCTGGGCAAGAAGATTTGATGAGTTTTCACAAATTGCACTAATTTTGTGATTTTTGGACAATATTTTACTCATTCTCGTGATTTTTTTGCTCCGAAAATTAGTTAACCCTTCGCTGTCAAGACAAAAGCATTATATGAGCAAATGTGAATATAAGAAGTCGTTAGTTTAGATAAATTTGCCACGCTTTACCTTTATTTGTGTGCGAAATATATATATATGTCCTGTTCATTTATATTTATAGGTGTTTATGAAATTTTAAACCAAAAGTCCAGTATTGTGTGTTTAAAGCTGTTCTAAAAAATGACTATAAATCTTAGCATGAAAGAACCCTTCATAATAGGAAAAGAGTTTTCGTGCAAGATTTTGGAGCATCTAAAAATCCATCCGAGGATGAAAAAGGTAAAAAAGTGGATGATTTGAATTTGGAACAGAAATATGACCATGAAAGCAGTCCATCAACTGAAGAAAATAATCGACATACAGGTTGACATAAACACTGACAGGTTGCACTTGAATAAAATTTTGAAGGAATAAAAATTTTCTTATAGACAAGTTCATAAACAATTATGAATATTAAGATGTGATTGAAGAAGCTGACTTCTGAAAGCACCTTGGGAAAACGGTTTCACCAAATGGAATAGATAAAAATAATAGCATAGCAATGGACATTGATACACATAAGTTTTACAGGAAAGAGTTATAAGAAATACAAGAAAATTTCGGCAATTTAGTAATGGGCTTAAATGACAATGTTCCCTATATCAGGAGAATATTGCAACAAAACATTCCATATTTAAATTACAATTGTGCAAGGCAAATTTGAGTATCACTAACTTAGAAAAGTTAGTAATGTTTCCACCTGGATATGAGAAACCGGATGTACATGACTTGCAGAGTCAAATAAAATAAACCAAATCCCAACTCACTTAACAAACCTTTTACTCATGCCATGAAATTCAAAGACTATTTGGGTCACACCGTCAAACTATATACTCGTACCTTAACATTCACAGCAGCTTATCTTTTTGGTGTTGCATCTAATGAAAGAATCTTTAGTCAAATAAAAATTTAAAAAATATATATTGCAAGCTACAATGAGGCCTGACAGACTTGACAGCCTAATGCTTTTAAAATGTGAAAGTGAAATAGTGGATTTTATTAAACTGGACGATGTTAGGTTAGCTTCATCAGGGTTAGCTTCTTTGAAGACCAAAAGAATTTATGTTAAATGAAAACTATTTGGCTGTGCCAATCCCAAAACCTTATTCTATCCCATACATGTTAATACTTCAAAATTTGCAATCACAATGTTAAAATTAAATAACAATTCTATGCCCATAATAATGAATTCTAAAGGTTTAATTGTGTGCATTTAATTTATAATTTGTTTAATTGTGTGCATTTAAAAAGGAGATAGAAGCATCGCATTTTCAAACAAATCATTGAATTTCGACACCCATGCTCTTAGATGTCTGCAACCAAAATTACAAGCCTTCCAAAGAGCTCAAAAGCGATACTTTGGACAGTATACACCCAAGCCCAATAAGAAAGTGTAACCGAATATGAAGTTTGACTAAATTTCCGTGCATTAGTTTTTCAGATATAGCTAACACGAAAATCGTGAAAAATGCTGCACAGCAGTGCCACAGATATATATAAAAACCTAATAAGCACTAAATTATGTCAAGGTTTAACAGAATATGAAATTTGATCAAATTTTGTGCAACAGTTTTTGAGATATAACAATCACTAAAATCATGTAAATCATGAAAAATACAGCATAGCAGCGCCACCTTTTTGGTAATTTACACCAAAAACTAATCAGTATTAATTTTTATCAAAGTATAACTGAAACTAAAGTTTTATAAAATTCCGCGAATTGGTTCTTGAGATGGAGCACCCACAAAATTTGTGTCACGTTCACACAGACAGACATTTTCTAAAAACAGTCAAATCATGTTCAGGACCTTCTAAAACGTATCAAACCGTCGAAAACCAGTTGTAGAATTTTTTTACCAATTTAATACTTTTGTCTTGTAAAGACAGAAGAAAGTAAAACGCGTGTTTGTTTTTTTATTAAACAAACCAATAATTAGAATCTTTATATTTCTAGTTTCAAAATTTTTCTTTGGAAAGGAATTTTTTATGCATAAGCTTCATTATCATTATTACACACTTTGTGTATATCACTTTAGTTGAATGCTGAGGAATTTGTTTCAAGTTGGGAAATTTTCGAACTCTCCCCCCCCCCCCCCCCCCCCGAAATAATATCTGTAGCTACGCCCCTGGAAGAGTTTGAATATACAGTATGGAACCATTTATCTGGAAACCAATTAACCGGAAAACCAGTTATCCAGAATGGTATTTCTGATAGACTGATTTCAGAATTTTTGCAGAAAAAGGTGTCATATACTGCCAGTTTAACATAGACTTTGCTTCAAACAATTGTATAATTTGATGACAACATCTAGTATTTGAAAAGAAAGCATATTTAGTTCTATTTTAGATGTTTTAATTTTTATGCAGAGGAAACAGAAGAATTTTTGTTCCTAAGGGATTCCCATAAATTACCTTCTTTTAAACTCTGGTTAACTTTTGATTTTTTTTGCATTGATTTTTAATCCAAGTAATCTAATAATTTAAAATGAGAAATAATGTCACAACCACACATATTCCACAAAACTTATCAAATGGATGCTGCTTTAATGCACAACCAGTTAACCGGAAAAACCAGTTATCCAGAATACATCTGACCCCAAGCATTCCGGATAAATGGTTCTGTACTGTATATATATTATTGACCATCATTTCACTGATGGTTACATAAGTCAAAAATTATTTCCTTTTAGATATATTGTGCAGTCCTGTGGTTATTTAATTTTCATATTATAATTCTATATCTTGCACTAGTGCATTGACTCTATAAAGAAAATGAGTTATCAGGGACTGTGACATCACACAAGACAGTGAGAGTTCTGTGAGAGATATTGATGGTGGTTCAAATGCAGTCTTACAAAGATAATGACAGTTCAGTGAGAAGGATTTATGGCAGAATGAATATTTATCCTGAAAGTAATTAGGGTTAGAATAATGAATCACAAAACCTGATGTAGATGAATTCTTAATTTATATAAATGTGGTTTCAAGAAAATGAAGATCGCAAAGATTCCATAGGGAGTCCAAACAGCAGATAGAGAACATATGGAAAGTCTAGGCAACTATAGACTGTAGGAAATATGAAAAGTTCTTTTAAGATGTTAAGTAATAAATATATGGGGAGAGATTCACTCCCAAAATGCAGAAAGAAAATACTCCTATGGTGTTAATGAATTTTATCCATCTTAAGAGTTTGTAATATCAACGTTTCTACTTCTATCGCATCCTCGAATCTTCTTCCTTCTGCCATAAAGGGCACAAAGTCCCGCAGCCAGAAAAAGACAGCTGTCATGTTTAATCCCTAGATGTTGCCTCAGAGATCCTAAAGCTAAAATTTGAAATTGAAATCGACGGTAAACCACCATACTATCCAATCTGCAATCTCCACACTGCCATTTCTCCCGGGGCGGGATTCCTCGAACTGGAGAGGTCAGTGAATCGTTATCATGTGACGATACTATTTTTGAGCAGAGTCTTCTGAAATGGTGTGCGTTTCACTTCTAACCTAAGGGAGGATGTCGTTTTTCAATATCTGAACAATACGGTGATTGCTGATATTCTAAAACTCTCTACGGTTGTTTTGAAAAAGAGAAATGTAGAAATCACTATTTTTTCACTTTTTCACCCAAAATTATTGCTGAAATACGATGAGGATTTGGCAGTGAAGCGAGAAAAAATACTTTTATCCATTAAATATATTTTTAAAACAACATATTAATGAATAAAAGTTTTGGACTTTTAATATTAAGACTTAGAAAATAATTTTATGTTTACATGAGATCACAATGTTTTGAAAAATAAATATGAAGCTTAAATTGTTGAAACAGAAGATTGTTAATTTAATCATTATATAATAAAATTAATTTAATAATAAAATCAAATGTTTACGCAAGCATTCCTTATTATAGCTGCATTTCTGAAAAGATTTCGCATTATTTGAAATCAGTTGGTATTCATACATCTTTCATTCCCCAAAATCCTCTTAAGAATCTGTTATGTAATTTTAAACATAGATATTCCATCCTGCAGTTTAAAGACATCGTTTACGGAATTCCGTGTGAGCAGTGTGAAGCGGTTTATATTGGTGAATCTAGCAGGACACTTGAAATACGGCTTAAAGAGCATAAACAGGCATTTAGATGTAGAAATTTGAATTCAAAGATCATTCAGCATACTATTGCAACCGACCATTTTCCAGATTTTAATAAAGCTTTTGTGATCCGATCCGGCTGCAACAATTACGCAGGGAGAGTGTTTTTAGAGGCCTGGCATACTAAAACAAAGGATTTAGCGATTAACAAAGCTGCATCTGTGCCGGCCAAGTATTCTATTTTATTTTAACTGTAACCTGAAATTGATGACTTTCTGTTGTGTTTTTCTTGTAACTGTTGATAGTATTGACTTAACGTTTATAATTGGCTGAGGAGGGATTGTGATGATCCGAAACGTCCCAATTTTAATATGTTTTTAGTGTTTTTATGTAATAATTTTAATTGTTTAATGTATTGTCTGTTATTTTAATGTAAATATTTTACAGAAGATTGTTATTGTTACATTTAATAAGTATTAATAAATGATGAAATTTAAAATTTGAGAAAATATTATAAAAATTATTTATTATATTAATTGATTTTTAAAGTAAAGATTTGAAGAAGCTTAATAATGATGATTTAAGTTGAGGAAGATAAATAATTTTGAATATTTAAATTATTTAGAATGGGAAATCTTGCATTTTTTTATGATGCAACAACTTTTAATTAAAAAAAAAATAGCAAGATTGGTTTAGTAGTTTTTCTGATTCTGCTCAGTTTGAAAAAAGTCATTTTGCATAAAATGTGTTTATTATTCTGCAAAACAGTGTAAGCATATGGATGTGTTGTGCTAAAGCACTAAATAACTATGAAAGGCCTTCGAAATTGGCCAAATCGTTATGTACGGATAATCTACAGACAATAGGAAATAGAAAAATGTATTTTTCAACCGAAAATAAGCAAATGCCCCTTAATTTTTGCAGAAGCAGAAAATATGCACAAAAAGTTGTTTTAAGTATGTAAAATATTTGAATATTTGCTCTCAGACTTATTTTTAAAAGTAAATATAATTAGTATTATATTTATTTATAAGGCAGCTTTTTATAGTTTTTTTTTCTTTCTTTCTTTCTTTCCTCTAAGGCTTTGGTCACCTACTGAAGGTGGATCTCACAGCTCAGGTAGTTCTCCTACTTTGTGTCATGCAGTGAATTTGTTTTTGAATAAAGGTAAATATTCTAATGTAATCAACAACTTTTAAATTAAAGTGAATTTCTTTAGGATGTTTGGAGAATATTCAAGTGCTATTTTAAAAGTGTTTTAAATAATAATAAACTTTTGTTTTCCAGTTAGTAGACTTGCTTACCATCGACTTGAAAAACTATGTACGGTTTTGGAGATATCTAAAGATACTGTAAGTACCTATTGTACATGATTGTTTTCCCCTTCATTCCGTTTATATATATGAATCCAGTTTTGAAATTTCCATTTTAAAATAAAAACTGTTAAATGTTTTATGGTTTAATAATTTTATTAAATCTTAATATTCAAAATCACTTATGAATTGATGTAAAGTTTCATAATTATGTCAGTTACTATGAACTGATTATAGTTACTGTAAAATAAATACTTTATCTATACCAGATATATTCTGTATGTTTGATTGCATTGCAAATATTGTATGCTTAAACATTAATATATATATATTTGTAATTACTTGAGAGCAAAGAGACATCTTTATTAATCTATAATAGATTTATATACACACTATATGCAAATGTATTTAGCAACTGCTGTAATGACTTTACAATAATGATACAATTTGGCACTACTGACTTGCATGCATAAGTCTTGCAAAACACCTATGTATTCCTGTCATCTTTTTTTTTTTTTTTTTTAGACCATTACTATTTCCTTGTGATATAGCAACCCTCCCTTCATAGTTTAAACGTTCTATTGAATTACTCTGCCGACTACTTCTTAAAACTGGTTACTATCAAGTAGATTAGTCTTTGCAGGAGCATTCCTCTCTAAGTCAACATCATTGAATAACTCTTGTCCTTTTCTTGACATCATACAATTTTAAAACTAGAGTTTTACATTGCATTTGTTTAACTTTCTGAAATGTCTTTTCATGCATTTTTTATCATGATCACTTTACATTATTATCTAATAATCTATGTAAAGATAATAAAAAAAAAAGGTATATATTCACATTTTTAGGTAGTAATGTCTGTTTTTACAATTTTACCATTCATATACCAGTTATTTGAGATTATTGCATACTTTAGTACAACTTTACTATCTCTAAAACATACAGGTCAGCTTTTATAAAAAATATATTAAAGCATGTTAAATATAAAATTTAAATTATAAAATATATGTAAAGGTTTTAACTCTTTAAGCATTCTGGTGTATTTTCCATGCATGTTTAATGATTCATAAAATAATAGCTATGAAAAATATTTATATGAGAATTTGTTTTATTACCTTACTTATTTTTTTGCAGTGCATAAGATAAATAAATAACATTAATATGAATTTTGTGTTAAATAAACCCTTGAATTCAAAGATTACATGACGAAAAAAATATGGTTAGGATGCTTAAGGCTGTTCTTAACTGCTCTGGTCAACAAGCGCAAAACATTTTGACATATTTACAAATTCATTTTTTAACAGAAAGATATAAAATTTTGAAAGTCTGGCCATGGAAGCGATTTGGAATTGAACTGTTTTTTCCATTTTTTGATCAATAAATTACCGGTTGAGTTATAGGCGATTTCGATCATGTGACAAACACTATTTTCGCCCTTCACGGACTGGTTTTTCTGCTTTCTTCAGAAACTTTGGTTCAAAACGTCAACTTTGACACTATTTTCTGAAAGATCTATTGTGTTTGCAAAAAAACGGAAAAAATAGCTCGATTACATAGTTTCTGAACAACAACACCTGCTAGTTTCATGCATTTCCAAACAAAAATAAATTAAAACTTATGTCAGAAAGTTGCCCTTTTGGATTTGAGAACACCCTTAAAGGGTTAATATATCTGAAATATTAGGCAAGAAGTTTCTATAATAGGAAATTAATGCCAAAAAGGTATACAATTGTGGCCTATTGCTAGAAAAAGGAGTATTTATTATGTCATCTATATTTTTCATAATGGTTTAATTCCTTCTTGTGAAATTTAACTGCCTAAATAGCTAAGTTCAGAAACTATACATTTAAATTTTTCTTATTTAATCTTATACCATACTCAAAAAAAAGCATTTCAGAATACATCCAGCTCTTTCAAAATGTCCTGACTCTGAATTATCACTTTTAATAACATCTTCTAAAAATGTACCAACATAATCAAATTTCTGTAGCATATTTTCTATTTTTTCTGAAACATTCCAGATGCACATTTTATTCCAAAAGCTAATTTTAAAACATTTTATGATTACTAATAGTTAAAATTTTACTAGTTATATTATCCACATATTGTTGCAAATGTGCATCCTTTAAATCCAATACAGTGAAGAATTTTGAACCTGCTAATTTAGTAAATAATTCTTCCATTGTAGGAAGAGGATAATTATCATTCTCAGCACTTGCACTAATTGTTGCTCTATAATCAACACATATTTAAACAGTATCATTTGTTTTTGGAGTGATTACTGTGGACTAGCCCATTCAGAATTATCAACTGGTTTTAAAGATATCCTCTTAAGTTAAATGTTCAATTCTAAATCAGTTGCTTCTCTCAAAGCAAAAGGAACAGTTCAAGGCAATACTGTCAGCAAAATCATCAAAAACTATTCATTTAGTATTTCTTCATTTATTTTAGAAATTAGTTTTGACCCAGTTTCTAAAAGAAATAGAGAAATATTAAAAACTATTACTTTGCTGTCACTAATACAACTTTGGAATTACTTGACAGCAAGAAGGCATCTCCATGAGCATGAACCTATAATACATTTATTTACGATACAAATGCAGCACAAGCCACTTTGAGGATTCTACAATGATGACACTATTGACTTAGATGTATAAGTCTTACAAATCATCCATGTAGTGGTGCAATCTTTTGTTATAGACCATTATTAAGTCATTGGGATATAATAGACAAAATTAACTTATGAATGCTGAAGGTTATGTGAGGAAGTGTATTTATAGTAAATATATTTTTTAAATAACTAGGGGCTTCTGTCTCCTACGAGCTATGCTCGGCAATCCTGTCCAAATTCCTCACACACTAAAACACGCTAATTTGCTCTGTTTTAAGAAGATTATCTGATTATGGAAGATTGAATGATATTATCGTGACCAGTGCCGATCTTCTATAATCCAGTTGCCATTCATTTCCCTTTGACTATGGGGATTTTTCAGTTCCCAAGGCCACATCCACCACTGTTGCAATAGCTGATGGTTTTCATGATTAAGTAAAATCTATCACATGATTGAAAATCAGCTTATATAAAATGGCTAAATAAAAAAGTCACTGCCTCCTGCGCTTTTATATTATCTAGAAGGAAATTGTTCTTTAGATGCTATAAGAAAGTTGTTTTAATTATGATGTTTGAACTATTTTGTTTTAAATATGATGTAATTTTCACCCATTTAATGCATTTTGCATGTACTAATTTACTTATTTTAACGTTTTCTTTCTCTTTTAATATTCATGCATAAATATATTTTTCAATTGAAAAGTATTTGGCAATTTTATTGTTTGGGCTTAAGCTTTCTTTTTTAATATTCATGTGTAAATATATTTTTCAAATTAAAAATGTTTGGAAATATTACTTTATAATATGACAACAATAGGTTAAAAAAAAAAAAAAAAAAAAAAAGACTTTTTTTAAAAATATGAAACAAATATCTATCTATTCCTATAATAAAATTTTAAATTCAAAATGTAAAAAAAAATCTTCAAAAAATTAAACATTTAAAAAAGGACTGGACACTGCACACCACAATATAGTCATTTATATGCCTGCAAGAGATGTTTAAAATGCTATGCTTAGTTTTTCGTCCTTTAAAACTTATGCAACTGAATGTTCTTGATCAATTTCATCAATAATAGCATTTAAAATAATTTTCCAATTTAAAAACTGTTCATAGATTTTACTATAAGACTACCATTTTTCATGTTTTTATATGCAATAATTTTTTAATATAAATTGAGAAAAAGTCCCGGTCATAATAAATTCAGTTACTGTAGCAGCAGCTTTTGTTACTTTTTTTTTTAATAGAAAGATAATGCATTTCTTCAAACTTTTTCATTGTAAAAAACTTACTTTGAAGTAGGGTGTCAACAATTTAAATCAGTTGATTTAAATCAGCGATTTAAATCATGATTTTAATCAAGTGATTTTTTTTTTTTAAATCATTGATTAAAATCAAAAATTTTCTAAATGTTTAAAATGACATAAAAAGGTATTCAAATCTAATATGAACATAATTTGGAAAGTTTCTACAGGTACTGTGACTTATGAATACACAAAACAAAGCTTTAAATAATTGTTTCTAAGCGTAATTTCTGAGTATTGTGAAAAATTTAAGTGCAGTAAGTTTGTAAATAGCATGGTTTTTATCTAACAAACATAAAACGCATTTAATTTAAAAATGATATTTAAATCTAATTTAACTTACAATGTCATAATTTCGTTTAATAATCAAGTTATTCATTCTTTTATATATAATAAACGTAGCAATAGAGTGTCAATGATTTTAATCAATTGATTTAAATCCGATGATAATCACATATTTTCTGATTTTTTAAAATAGTGTGAAAAAGCATTATAATCAGTAATGAAAATGATCAATGCACTTGTAAAAAAACGTAATATTTGTTATTGTTAATTATAACAATATTAAACTGTGTAAAAAGAAGTATTATACATTTAAAAAACATCTAACTAAATGTTAAATAACTTCGAAACATTATAATATTTAGTAGCTATTCAAATATTTTAATGTTGTGGGGAAGGGAAAAATCTTATTTAAATTTCAAAAATACAATTTTTGTAATCTATTTATAAATTATGTGTGAGTTTGCTGTATACATTGCTACAATTTTTGATCAATTTGATACACATATACATATGCTTTAGAACCTGTGTAAAATTACTGGCTGCTTTATGAATTTATCAAACTATTATTTATCACCTTTTTTTCTAACCACTTTTTCAAAAATGTAGATTGTGTTCTTAATTAAACAGTTAATTGTTTAATAATTAATTTAATCTGTATCATCAATTTAAAATTAAATGTAATTTATCAATAACTTTAAAATATAAGCAGTATTTAATATTGGTTTACATAATTATTACAAAATATTAATGCACATAATGTTCTATGTTACTAAAGAAATTTTTAATTTGCATTTTTTTGTAATTTCTATAATTACTTAATTAAAATTTTATTAATTAAAGCAAAAAAACGTAGATTATGTTAGTAATTGGAGGTTTATTCATTTTTGAAATGCTTAATTCTTGGTAGATGTTTAATATTTTAACACATGGGAAAAAATATAAAAAATCCGATTTAAATCAAAAAAAATCTGATTTAAACCAAAAAAATCAGATTTTTTTTAAAAAATCATGATTTTTTTTACACCCTACTTTGAAGACAGTTGCAGATTACTTCAATAAATAAAACATGATAGTTTTGTTACAGAGTAGCATTTATAGAAAGCAAGTATAAACTAAAAAAGCATTTTTCATGTTACTTATGAAAATGAAGAAATTATAGAAATAATCTTTTCATAAGCACTTTTCTTTAACTGTTAAAAAATGGTTTTATTGGCTTTAAAGTACTGTTTAAGATATAATTGTTTTCAGTGTTTTTGTTAATAACCTATTTCATCTTTTTATATGTATGTGTTTGTTTGTGTGTACATTGCCAAAATATTTTTTATTGATATTTGTTCCATTAACACATTTTAGCTATCCAGCATTTGGACTTGTTTGGAACACGTGATTTATAAGAAGCATAATCTGCTGAAAGACAGGCATTTGGATCAGGTATCTGTTTATTTCCTTTATTAAGTACATTTTTTTTTATTTGGACGTTGGCAAGATTATGAAAATTACCTTGGCAAAATAAGAAATTTTCCACTGTCCTTTCTGGCAATCTATTCACTGTTTCATACACAAGAAAATTGTTAAATATTGCACAATTTATTTATTATAATACATAAACGCAAGTGATTTGCCTAATATGTGTTATAAGAGGCAATTTTTTTAAAAATATCTACATAAACAAACATAATAATTCATCAGTTATGTTTTCCTAGCTGTTTGTCATTTGGCAACAAGTCTCATTTTTTTAGCGGGAACTGCACCGACACCAATTTAAAATGCAGTAAGATCTCTGTATAAAAGAAAGTACCTTTTATTGCTTAGCTCAAAATTAATTTAAAGAAAATGTATTTTATTTTATAAAATATTTTTTGTTTTGCTAATTTGAGAAATGGCACATTGCTGTTATAAAAATGATGAATCAAATAAGACTTATAATATGTCAAATAAACCATTTTACAATAATGCATTATTAAAAAAAAAAAAAAAAAAAAAAAAAAGACTCAAAGTATATTAGTAAACAGTTGTATTCTGTACTTATACTTTGTTTTATACATGCTTAATTTTTTTTTTTCTACCATGAAAAGCTAACTAATTATGCATTAGATAAATTAAATAAGCTTTCAAAATATGTATTTTCTGATTATTAAACATTAGAAATTTGTGTTATATTTTTAGGTTCAGCTTTAGTTTACTATACATTTTTTATGAACTTAAAATGTTTGAAAGAATATCACTTGTACTTTGATCATATAAATATAATATAGATTCTGAAGTTACTTGGTGTATTTTTTTGTGTGAAATTCTCATAAACCTGCCTATTTAAAAATGTTTCAAATTTAACAGCTATTCCAAAAGATTTTTCTTTTTTTTTTTACCTTTTTGGGGGGGGGGGGGGGACAAAAGTATTTAAAATCACGTTTCTTCCTCTTTAGCTCACAGGCTATTAAAGCCGGAGAGCTTATGTGCCCGCCTGTTCTGTATGTATGTATGTAACGCGATAACTCTTGATAGAAATATCCGATTTGCTTCAATTTTTTTTTCTAGGTTCATTTTGATAATCCGCATCCCTCATTAGTTTTGGGGGTTCATTGTTTAAGGATAAAGGGGGTTAGTCCCCCCCCTTAATTTAGATAAATGGGTTTTTAATGCAGAAATATTCGATTTGCTCCAAATTTGGTATACTGGTTTATTATGTTAAGGAGCTTCCCTGATTAGATTTGGAAATTCATGACTTAAGTATAAAGGGGGGCTAGCCCCCCCTTAATTTATATAAATGGGTTTTTCATGTAGAATTGTTCGATTTGCTCCAAATTTGGTATACCAGTTCATTTTGATAAGGCACTTCCCTGATTAGTTTGGGGGGTTCATTGTTTAAGGATAAGGGGGAAAAGGGGGCTAGCCCCCCTTAATTTAGATAAATGGGTTTTTCATGGATAATTGTTCGATTTGCTCCAAATTTGGTATACCAGTTTATTATGTTAAGGAGCTGCTTTGATTAGATTTGGGGGTTCATTGTTTAAGGATAAAAGGGGGCTTCCCCCCCCCCGCCCACCTTAATTTAGATAAATGAGTTTTTCATGCAGAATTATTCGATTTGCTACAAATTTGGCATACCGGTTTATTATGTTAAGGAGCTGCCTCGATTAAATTTGGAGATTCATTAGTTAAGTATAAATGGAGAAAAGGGGGGCTAGTTCCTCCCCCCCCCCCCCCCTTAATTTAGACATGGGTTTTTCGTGTAGAATTGTTCGATTTGCTCCAAATTTGGTATGCCGGTATATTATGTTATGGAGCTACCTTGATTATATTTGGAGGTTTATTGGTTAAGTATGAAAGGGGGACCTGGGCTAGTCCCCCCTTAATTTAGATAAATGTGTTTTTCATGCAGAATTATTCGATTTGCTCAAAATTTGGTATAACTGTTTATTATGTTAAGGAGCTTCCATGATTAGATTTGGGAGTTCATTGCTTAAGTATAAAGGGGGAAAAGGGGGCTAGCTCCCCCCCCCCCCTTAGTTTAGATAAATGGGTTTTTCATGTAGAATTGTTCGATTTGCTCCAAATTTGGTATGCCAGTATATTATGTTAAGGAGTTGCCTTGATTAGATTTGGAGGTTTATTGGTTAAGTATGAAAGGGGGACTGGGGCTAGTCTCCCCCTTAATCTAGATAAATGGGTTTTTCATGCAGAATTCGATTTACTTCAAATTTGATATACCAGTTCATTCCGATATGGTGCTTCCTTCATTTGATTTGGAGGTTCATTGGTTAAGTATAAAGGGGAGAAACTGGGGCTAATCCCCCCTTCATTTATTTTTTGAGGCACATTATTCTTTGAAATAAGAAAATAATATACAATTACAGTACAGAACCATTTATACGAAATGGTTGGGGTCAGATGTATTCTGGATAACTGGTTTTTCCGGTTAACTGGTTGGGCATTAAAGCAGCATCCATTTAATAAGTTTTGTGGAATATCTGGTTGTTTCATTATTTCTGATTTTAAATTATTAGATTACTTGGATTAAAAGTCAGATGCAAGAAAGATCAAAAGTTAACCAGAGTTTGAAAGGATGTAATTTATGGGGATCCCTTGGGAACTAAAATTCTTCTATTTCCTCTGCATAAAAATTAAAACACCTAAAATAGGTACAACTAAATATGTTTCCATTTCAAATACTAGACGTTGATATCAAATTATACAATTGTTTCAAGCAATACATATGTCAAACTGACAATATATGACACTTTTTTCTATAAAGATTCTGAAATAAGTCTATTAGAAATATCATTCCGGATAACTGGTTTTCTGGTTAACTGGTTTCCGGATAAATGGTTCCATACTGTAGTGTGAATAGCCTGTGAGATCAATGCCATCAGTTTAACTGGGCACTTTTCTTTTTATTTCTTTACTGCTTTTTTATAGGGCTTTGGCATTAATGAAAACAAGAAAGAAAAATCATGTGCTAAGCATAGAAATTTTAAACTATTAGTATGCTTGACATATTCTTATATGTAATAGAACAAAACACTTTCCAACTTTTAGAATACTTTCCAATACTACCAGACAGACGGAATAGAACTCTTCCAAACAGACAAAATAGAACTCTTTCCAAAACTTAAAAACTCCTATAACAGAACTTCGTTGTTTAAAAAGGTGAAAAATATATCTAAGTAAACAGCTTAGATAACACATAATAAATTGAAAACCAGATTTGATTTTAGCAATTATTGGTCGTAGCCGTAAAGATACTTGAAGTATTTTGTGCATCCCTATGCATGATCTGTATATCCAATACAAAGTACTAAAGGTTGCAAAACATGTAACACAGTCAAAAATTCCCCATCAGCAATTTCTGCCAGTAGACAGAAATGTTCATTTTACACAATCCTATGTATTAGCTACAGATTTTTACATATGCCTCATATTAAAGTAAAGTTTATGCTGGGAAGTTCTAGGCAAGTATAATACTTTTACCCGGTTACAGCCCTAAAGAGCATCCCAAAACACAGCGGTGGAGTCAAACAGGTAAAACTCCCACTTCCTATCCTGATTTTATCGATTTGCAGGTAAACAATTAATATTTAGGATCATATAAGTTCCTAGTTGAGAGGGAAAAGTAATTCGGTAAAATTGCATAATATAAGAATACAATCATTAATTACTCTAAATGATAAATTAAATCAAACCAAAGCACTGTGTAAATTTTTGACGAACTCTCAACTTTTTGGAAAAGACTGCACTAGACTTTAAAGTTCTCAAAATCTAGAAGGTTAAATTTATAACTGCAGCTTGACACCTGCATATCGATGAGGAATGTAAATAAATACATACCTCTCTAACTCGATGCAAAAACTAATAAATCACACTAGATAGACATAAATAATGAGGAGAAAGTTACTTTACATTTACAGTTATTTTATTTACAATATATACATGCATTAATGAAAAACAGATTATCGACATAGCAAAGGCTAAAAGCATTAAATTTTGGTAGAATTCTTTTACTCAGCATATTAGCATAATAGTATTAACTCCTGACTGTAAACAGGCCCTATCGTATTATTTAACAATACTTATTTTGCACATACAAAAACAATATATAGAGGCTACCTGTGATCCATCGCTTACTGGCATTGTCGTCAGGTCTTTCAAAGTCCATCCTTCGGAGCATGCACATGGCTCTGTCTGAGAATTATATAGATATTATTATGGTTCTACTACCGTGGAATCATTCTACAAATTTTATCGTAAAGATATATATTATTTTATTGTCTACCACGACAAATTTTACAGACTTAACTCGCAAGCCTATTATCTGGCCAACTGGACATCATTATTTTTTTTAGTTGCCCGGCTCTCCTTCTAGACACATCTCTTGTCAACTCCTCTGAGTAGAATAATAATCTCCAATCTTTTTTTTTTTTTAAGATGGAATGGTACAGGGGGCCGTATGGACCGCCCTCCTTTTACGCTATCCGTCATTGGATCACGGCAGGTCTTGGGTCTCGCCCACCATTGCAAATTATTGGCTATTTCTGTATAATGCACCTTGCTAAGGATTGGGTAGGGATTCCCCATCTCTTAGCCCCGTGTGCCCCCCACTCCTGTAGTAAAGGCTGATATTTATGACTGACCTAAATTGTCCTCAATAAATAATTGTTTGTCGTAAACGTCATCTTATTGTACAGTAAGTCTTATTTGCATCCCTGCAATAAATTCAGGTCGTAAATCCGTCCACTTGGGTGGTCTAGGACCTTGCAACTCTCATATGTGGGCACTGTAATATACATACATTTATACATAATACATAAAAACAATATATAATTAATGTACATTATTTTTTTTATCATTAAAGTTTGCATTTTTTTGTCAAAACTTGATATGCTGTGCAAACGCACCAGCAGTTTAATTCATGAAAAAGGAGCACATAACACAACTAAGATAGATGGCAATTTACCCAGTTCTTTGTGTAGTCCTACATATGAATTTGTTTACGTACTCACCAGTTTTGTTTTCATAGCTGTTTTGTTTCTTGTCATACTGCCATCAATCATTTGACAACAAATCTTACTTTCTTAAGCCTGAGATGCTCCAATGTTTTTAAAGAAGTGCCAAGGCCCCTATAAAAAATAAGTATACTTTTTAATTTCAAATGTGTTCTCCCTTTTTTTATTTTAATAAAATATACTTTTTTCTGTAATTTTAATGTATATCTTTGTTTTTCATCTTAAATTTTTATCATTCTAACTTTTAAAAACTGTAGAGAATGATTTTTGTGAATATCAGTTATTTGCAACTACTTTGTTTATGTACAGTAGTAGGAAAAAAAGTAAACTTCCCCTCCTAACTCTGCAACAAATTATCATAGAAGAAAGTTACAGGTACCAAACGATTGCAAATAAAGTCTACTTTTAAATGATGTATATAAAGTTTACTTAGGAAGCCCTCTACCTATCAAAACAAACTCGAACTTTGCTTTTTTTTTTTTCAATAGCAATATCTAAGTTTAACACCATAAGTAAATTCTACATCCTTCAATTAACCTAAATCCAAATTTTCATGAAATTCGTATGATTAGTTTCTGAGAAATTATTTTAAAACAAGCATGTTTTAAATTAAAGTTCGGTACTCGATTGATGAAATATTACAGAATGACTATGTCACTTCTATTAATGCATTATTGCTTGCTAATATGACCATTTCATTCGCTTAATATGTTTCGACTATTGCCACCCCAAATATTTCAATAAAAGGAGTAAAATATGTTTTTTCAAATTATGCTTTTCTGCACATCATTGATGGCCACTTAAACCATCATTTTGACACTTTTAACACTTTCTAACAAAGTTGAAAAGTGTTTATGACTTCAGTTTGTCTGGCCGTCTGTCCGTGCTCTAACTCCCATAAATATACTCAGATTGCCCTGAAATTTTTGGCTGTTATTAATGTTTACCATAGCACGTTCCCTATTTCAAATGATTTTTCTAGCATGTTTAGTTCAGTTGCAGGGACAGTCAAAAGTTTTATGTTACATTACGGCCTATGAGAAAAAATCATTTAAAATGATTTTTAATGTTGTTACATGCTTTCAAACACAATAAAATTTATATACATTTATTAAGCGCACTAAAATATGCATTCTGTAGAATATGCGATGCAAAGAATAGTTATTATTCATTTATTATTATTCACAAAAGAATTCCGTTACATAATTATATAGGGGTGGAGGGAATTTTTTGCAGCATATTTTAATTATGCTAAATTATTTCATGTATAATGAAATTAATATACGTTGCTGAGGTTTACTACAATTTATTTCATATATAATACGAAGTGCATTTACAGGGACATGCAAAATTTTTCAGATACTATATTACATCCGAAGTACTGTACAGTAGCGATGATTGCTTGAAATGCATTTTTAATTATGTTATGTGCTTTTATGCATAGTATATGGTGTGTATAAATGCTGTAATTCGTATATAGGGCTATACAAAAAAATTCCCAATGGTTGCTGGGTATGATTGCAAATTGCTTAAAGGTGGTTTTTAAATGAGTTATGCTGTTTTACGCTGAATTGCATTTAGTTTGCTAAGAAGTGTTTGTAGAACATAGATAAAATGATATACAGGGTCACGCAAAGAATTTTATTCATAGTCGTGTATAAATGATAATTTCTGGAAATGTGATTTCAGTAGTTTTAAGAGTGTTTTACTTTAAATTGAACTTTAGCTAAATGTTGGCATGTAATAAAGGTATTAGGTTAATTACAGGGTTCTACAAAAGTATACAAGTATGTTTCCATCTATTAGTATAAATTGCTGAAAGAGAAATTTCAACCTGTTGTGCGTTTTCTTGATAAACTATATTTCCTCATTATATAGTATATATGTCAACCTACATATTAAATATAGGGCTGTTCAAAAGAATTGGAATACATATTTTCTATGGACGGTAACTGCTGAAATCAGTTTTTCAAATGTTTTATGTGTTTTCTAAAATGTTTACTTAGTTCTCTTATATACCTTATTTCCCTAAATAATGAAGTTTAGTTAAAGCATTCAGGAAATGTTGGAAAGTGTTTCATAATCTATGCTTAACGCATGATTTTTCTTACTTGTTTAATGATAATTCGAAAACTACTTGAAAGAAAATTTTCAGATTGAGAATTCGCATAAAGCAGGACATAATAAATACAAATCTATCAAAAAAATTGTGGGTTGCAATTCATAATTTCTTTGAATTTCTAAGAATTTCTTTGATTTTCTTTGAAATCAAAATCTTGCACATAAATAAAAGATCACCACTTTCTTTTCCATTGATAACAAATATGCTTTACCAAAGTTTTTCACTATGACAGAATCATTTGGCTCAAAGTGTTTCTACAGCATACCAAATTTCAACAGCTTCTAGTTTGATGATATTGAAGAAAAATGACAATCTGACTTACAAAAAAATCTAGTATGAATCAGCTCCATAACTGAAGTAGTGGGAACTGATTTTGGACTCCTGATCTGAGGTAGTAGCTTTCCAACAAAATAGAGAAATGCATATGAAGAAAGAGGTCTGAAGCTCAGTTAAGCATAGTAAAAAGCCTCTTTTTTCAATATCAATGGAAATGTCCATGTTTTCGTCTTTTAGTTTTTTTTAATTTCTTTGCCTTACTTTGCAGAATAAAATGCTATGCTGATGTCATGAAAGCTAACTCAATACAGTGAAACCCCGCTAATTCGGACCCCGTTAATTCGGATCTCCGGATAATCCGGATCGGTCTGGTCGATTTTTTTTTTTTTTTTTTTTTTTTTTAAGTTTGAAACGCCATTGGCGAATTTCCGTAACATTCATTTATTTCATTCACGTATTCTGAATAAAAAAGTATTTTCTGAAATCTTTAGAAGAATGTAGTCGAATGTAGAAGAATGTCTACAACAATGTATCCCTTTAAGTTTGGCAATTTTATAGTTCCGGGTGTTACAAAATTTTAAAATCATGCAACTTGCCCATCAAAGCAGTCCTCCTAATTTGATAATGCCCCGACACACCCCGAAGAAAGTCAACTGGCAAAAGGAAACATAATGGTAACGTTTTTACCACCTAATGTGACAACGCATGTACAGCCAATTAATCAAGGTGTTCTTCAGAACATTAAGAAAGTTTATAAACGACAAATGCTGAATGAACTTTTAGAAGATGATGGAGAACATGGAGTGGTAGAGATTCTCAAATCAATCAATATCAAGAAAGTAATCTATATGATTGCTGAATCTTGGGATCAGGATGCTGAGAGTATTCTCCGAATGTCGTGAAAGAATTTATGGTCTGCAAATTGTGATTTCTCGAATAATAAGCTTGAAACAGAAGAGGGAATAAATGACAATGAAAGAGAAATTACACCTGAAGATTTTGTGAGCATATTAAAAAAAAAAAATGATGGTCGCTCAGATGTTGATATCAGCGACATTAGCAATTGGTTGGAAGCAGAAAATAATGAAGGCTACACCTCACTTACAGATGAAGAAATAATCGCTTTGTGCACAACTGAAGAAAATGAAAATGAAGTTGATACAGACGAAAACACCATTATCAATGATGATCAACCACAAGTTGTTAGCCATAATGAAGCATTTAGAACAATTAATGGTTTATTTTGAACGTCAGGTAGTGACTATACCCAATGAACTACTTATGCTCAAGCGGATGCATGGTCGTGCGGTCCGCAAAAGGTATACAAAACTGATTACAAACTTTACAAACTTTATAATTACAAAGTAAACGTTTTTTTACTGTCTGTAAATATTCAATATGTTTAATATAAAGGTGATTTTCTGTAAGCATGTTTTATTTTATTTAATTTTTTCCCATTCTCCGGATAATCCGGATTGAGTCTGGTCCCAATTAATCCGAATTATTGGGGTTTTACTGTACTGTATAACTTTCTAAGAAGACCTTCAACTTCACATCTATCTTAATTGTCTTTCCTTTTTGAAATTGTTCTTAATACAAATAACAATGTTTTAATCTGCATTCCAGCTTATAAAGGCACTTCTTCACACCATTGAACTATTGACAATGACCTCCTTCTAGAATTTACAAAATAGTTGTGTAAACTTTGTATTAACACACAAAAATAAATTATTAATCCTTGACTAGTGTCACAAAAATTGTTGTAAAGCTACAGTTGTAGTCTCTGAGGCTGCTTTATCAAAAGATTAATAAAAGGCTAGATTAACTCACAATATACTGTTTTTGTACTAAAATTTCTCTGCAGAACTTTATAACCAAAACCTCCATACTCGGAAGTCTATGGCATTAGGGCTCCAAACAATAAAAATTAACTACTGTCTAAACTGAAAGCTAGATAAGCTGTGAAAAACTGTAAAAAATTGAAGAAAGTAGCGGTCTGTGAGAATGCTAACAGCAGTTTTAAAGTTTAAAGATATAGAGCATTGTTTTGCTTCTGAGCCAATTAGATTAAGCTAAGCATTGAAAAAAAAAGAGAAGTTTATGTTCTTGTGCTTTGCTTGCAAGACTGAATATATTCTAAACATGTTAGCTGCATTATGATATGACTGATTTCTACAGATGTCAAATTTCATGTCATGTAGTTCTAATGATTTCAAAACTACTTCAGAAAAATTTTCTCCAGCTTAGCTTGTAATTTTTTTTATAAAACAATAAAACACTTTTAACTGAGAGGCATTTTTAATTAAATATCTAACGATTATACACTTAACTGTTTATTATGGCATGGAATTCCTTATGACTAAAAATATTTAGAATTATCTTCATTATCATTTATTTCACTCACAGATTTTCCTTTAACATGTAATAAATCTTTTTAAGTTACAGCTGACAAGCTGACTTTTTTCAGAATCAGCAAAACTCTGAAATTTGATCAGACAAGAAATTATGATACTCTTCAGTAAATTCCAAACACATCATGAAATTTCCCTTTACGTACCAAACTAATACTTCATCATCTTCATAAAATGGCAGAAAACTCAAGAAACTCCTAGAAGCTAACTGTTATTAACTATATAAAAATTTCATAATAATAGAACCAATTAAAAAGTAATCCTTTTACTACTAGTTATATTCAGCCTCCAAAATTTTGCCACTGTAACCTGTGCAACTGAACACATTGTACATGCCTAAATACAGCCCTTTATATTCACTATATGGCCAAAGGTGACCGGTCACTTGCGAATTTAGACGTTTTGTTAAATATCTAGAAAACTACATGAGGAATTATCCTGAAACTCCAGGTGTGTAAACAGAATAGTACAGGTCATACATTTCCGTGAAGATTTTTACCCGAAACCCCATAGGGGACCATCAACAAATTGAAAAAAAAAATGAATATCTTTTGGATAACCCTGTAAAAACTAATGTAGCAAAAGCATTTAAACTGTAGATTATTATTAAGTGCCTTATTGATATAAACTGTGTTCTGTTTATTTTTATAAGAATAGCATGTATACTTGTAGAGAAATTAGTTTTTATAAAAATAGTCCCAAATTTTGCCAAGTTTTTTGCTGATAATTTCTAGAGTTCTTAATATAAAAGAAAGTTCTTTTCAGAAAATAGGACAAACAACATTGTACACAATCAGAATTAAAAAATAATAACAATTGTATGAAAAATGAGCATGTTTACTAAATAATGACTCACTGTGCATGTCTGAATGTAATCAAAATATAATTTGTATAATGTGTTAGCTAAATGTATAGAACAACTCTTTTGTGAAAGTCTCAAAAACATAGTTTGAAAAGTCTTAAAATTATTGCTGATAGAATAAGCTCAAAATCCATTATTCTCAAAAGGAAGCAAAAAGATGAGGGGTTGTATCCAAATACAATAGTGTATGCTATATTGGCACTAATCAGTCGATATATGGATACAGGTCCCTCATCTTTTTGCTTCATTTTGGGAACAATGGATTTTGAGCATATTCTATCAACGATAATTTTCAGAATTTTCAAGCTATGTTTTGAGACTTTTACAAAAGTTGCTCTAGATTGTGTTTGGGCATGCACAGTGAAACATTATTTAGCAATTTTTCATACAATTTTTACTATATTTTAATTCTGATTGCAGGGTATTGTGTACAATGTTGTTTGTCATATTTTTTTAAAAGAACTTTTTTTTGTATTAAGAACTTTTCAAATTATGAGCAAAAGACTTGCCAAAATTTGAGACTGTTTTTATGAAAACCTGAATTTGTCTTCGAGTATGCATGCTATCCTCACAAAAATGAACACAAATTATTACAATAAGCCGCTTAATTATAATCTACAGTTTGAATGCCTTTGCTACATTAGTTTTGGCAGGGTTATCCAAAAGATATTCATTCTTTTTCAATTTAACAGTCCCTTAAGGGGTTTCGGGGGGAAATCTTCGCGGAAATATATGATCTTATAGTCTACTGTTTACACACCTGAAGTTCCAGGATAATTCCTCTTGTATTTTTCTATATATTTAACTTACTTACTTACTTACACAATAGTGCTACAATCCATGTAGGATTTTGACCTCCCTCAATATACTTCTTCAGACCTTCCGATCTCTGGCCTTTACTTTATAATTTATAATTTGGTTTTCTGCAAGATCTTTCTCTTTCTCTTTTATCCAACTCTTTCTGTGTCTACCAATATGTCTTTTCCCAATTAAATTACCACTATAAATCTTCTTTGTGCTTCGCTCATCCCTTATTCTGATTAGATGCCCTAACCATTGCATTCTTCTTATTTTTATAGTATTTATTATATCTTTTTCATTATATAACTGTTCTAACTCCATATTTGCCCTTATACGCCATGTATTGTCTTCTTTAATAGGTCCAAAAATTTGCCTTAGGATCTTCCTTTCCCAAGTGATAAGTAGCTTTTCATCTTTTTGTGTAGTGGTCCAGGTCTCACTACCATAAATTACTGTTGGTTTTATAACAGTTTTATAAATTTTAAGTTTGGATGTTCGAGATATTAGAGATGATTTTAGAATGTTTCGAAGAGAAAAATAGCATCTATTTCCTGCTGCAAGTCGGGTTTTAATCTCTGCTTCTACCATATTATCACAGGTGATCGTAGATCATATATTTAACTAAACGTCTAAAATTTCAAGTGGCTGGTCACCTTTGGCCGTATAGTGTGTGTGTGTGTATATATATGTATAAAACCATTACAAATTACCAACTAAATTTTTCTGAACCAAGGGTTTTGTGTATTATAAAATTTTACAAATTATAAATCTTCTTCTGATATAGAACTGAGAAGAAAAAGCTGATGTCTCTTTTGCAAACTTTAATAATTCAACAGCTTTTTCTCGTGGAATACATAATCTAAATCCAGCAAATTCTGAATCATCATTTTGGCTATCAATAAACATCATAGCTGCCCATACATTACGTTAATCAAACTGAATATGTTCTGAAGGCAACCAGAACGTGGGTTCATGGAGGAGATTGCTTTGACGAAGCCATGTTATATACTTTCCTTTTTCATATAGATAACACTAATAATATCAATAACATTGGAGTAAGCCCAGTCTATTTACTGAAGTCACCGCTGCAATCGCTCATGATTTCCTGATTCAGTAGGTGTGTTGACTATGTCCACACATCTGCATATTTTAACTCCTGTGGTTTCAATGAAAATGAAGTGATTTGATTGAATGGCACACTACTCTAAAGTTCTTTATTTACTTTCATGTGAGCCAAGGAATGCATTCAGAATTAACAGCCTAATAGCTATTTACAAATTACACACCACATTTCCTTCTAGTGAATGCAGAAATGCCTTAAAAATTTCATCATAAATTCTTCTTATCAATTAACTTTTATTACAGTCAAAGCCTACATTTCCTTGCTTAAAAAAAGACTTAACTGTCTGCTTACATCTGAAATATATTGCAAATTAGAGGGGTGGACAGTATATATTTATTTGAAGTGCAAAAAGAGATGGAGGTAAATCAAACAGATTAATTGAAAATTTAAAAAATAAGAAAAGGGATTGAAAATTAATTTTACCTTACTGCTGATTAAGGATTTTGCTTCTATTGCAAAAAAAGAGCTTTTGAGATAATTACTTCTAAAATTTTAGTTGTTTACATAAACATATCTGTCAGTAATGCTGGGCATCATGTGACAAAAATGTTGTTATAACTGTTTTGGGGATTACAGCAATAGACTTAATTATGCTGCTCATATAATTGCTTCGAAATATTGCATAATTTTAATTTTTACACCATCAAATAGACCAAAAAGGTACATTGAAATTTAAATTTGTTTAAAAACTAACTCAATTTATTGATTTTTTGTAATTTTTTAAATAATTTTACAGCATGACTTTTTAAAAATCTATTTACCACATCATTCAACAATAACATTAATAACATTTGTTTGTTATAATAATGTAAAATAACGTTTTAAAGTAATATAAATAAATATGTTAAGAAGAAAGTTGCACAAGAAAGCAGTTAAGAAGAAAGCAGTATTAGCACAATTGGCAGTTGATTGTCCGAGCTTGGCAAGAGCTTCTTATTCACTTTCTTCAATTGCTGAACTAATTGTTTTGAAACTTGTATATAGATAGACTAAACAAAATTAAGACACAGGCTGCTGATTTCACTTAAGCATTTATTTTACATAAAATTTCAAAACTTATTTAAATACATAATTGATTTATTTTATGTAAAATGTCTTTAGGTATAATTGGTTTGCATATATTTTAACATGTCTAACACTATTTGTTTTATGAAAATCTAAATGCTAAATTTTATAAAATATTATGAAAGTTGTAGTAGTTTTGTTTTCTGAGAAATTATGCAGTTGTAATTGAATGTGCATTTATCAGTTTGTTGAATAAGAGGTTTTGATCTGTTATTACAGTTAATTATGTGCTGCATATTTGCTGTTTGTAAAGTCCTGGAACAAGATGTGAAGTTCAAAGCTATCGTTTCATGTTACAGTAGACTGCCTAACACTTCTGTTTCAGTAAGAAAGCTCTGTTTTATTTTAAGAATTTTATATACACAAAGTTCAAGTAAAACTGCAATTTGTTTTATTGAATAATTGGAACATCGCGTTTATAAAATGTGTTATATTTAAAGAGGAAAAAATAAAAAGTGTTTCATAAAACATTTATACCACTTCAATATTCATTGAATTAGAAATTTCAACAATTATTTATTTTATTGTAGTGAAATACTTAATATTTTTCTGTAAAAATCTTTTTGTCTTTACAGAAAAATAACTTTTACTTATCTATCCTTTTGTAAACTGAAAAACTATAAATATTCTTAAACAGAATAGAGATATAAAAAAGAAATAACTTATTAAATTTCTGTAAAATTCTAATTTCTCTCCCTCTATTTACTCTATTGAGTAGCAATGAAATTTCCATTGTTTAAGCTAAATTAATCCTAGAACTTCGAAATTTTCATGCTAAAATATCTTAAAAGTTCAATTTAATTATTTAACATTTCCAACTATTTACTTGATCGATGGGGATAATTTGCAATTTTCAGCTTTATCTTATGGCTGTTTTAAAGGAGTGTGGGGGGTGGGGGGGGGGGAGATTTTTATTTACATATTTATTTCTTCCAACTTCATATAAAATTAAAACATTTTACTTATTGTATTCTCATAAATGCTATGTGAATGCCAGTAAAAACAATTGTGAGCAAATGCTCTAATAAATATGCCAACAAAAAATTTACTTAAATTTTAAATGGGATCTGTGCTATTCTAATGTACAAAGTTCAAACAATAATTGTTGAAATTTCAGTATTTTAAAACAATCATTCAAGAGCGATAATTTTATAGTTTCCTTTCACCAGGCCCCCATAATGTGATTTATATGTGATCCCATAAATGTGATTTCCAAAAGATGCAAATTTATTTTTGAGGACCATGCTTTTGAGGTGTATATATTATTTTGTGTGTGTGAAGAAAACTATAAGAATTATTGTTCTCAAAACTATTTTTTTTTTATTATGATTATTATTTCTGAAGCTTGAAGATTTTTTACAGAGAGAGAGAGTACATCAATAGAGTACTGCATTGTGACAGGTATAACCCGATTTTACCTGAACTTGACACTTTTGTCAGATTGGGTTGACTAATATCTTTCTTTTGGGGCTCAGTTTGGGTTGGTTGTTGCTTTGACATTTGTAGATCAGGTTGGCCCAATTTTTCAAAAGAAAGGCTAAAAAAAATTTTTAGTTGAAATATTATGTATTTGAATATTAATAAATATATGTTTATTTTTCTACTTAAAAGCTAAAATTAACACTATAGACATAATTGTAGACTGGTTTTCTATAATAACATTAAAATATGGATTAATTTTCTTTCATTTCGGGTTCTGATTGAATTTTTTCAGGCTCAAGCCAGATTTCAGGTCAACAAAAAAAAAAAAAAAAAAAAAAAAAAAAAAAAAAAAAATTAGGGTTGGTGGTTGACTTGAAATAGTTTTTGGGTTTGGATCAAGTATAACCTGATCAGTGCAGGGCTCTATACCTCAATACCTCAAGTAGTTTTAGTGTCATGCTGTTCAAACTTTCTATAGTCTTATTTACTTTTAGAATTTTTTTTCGTTTCTTTTCATGTTTAGAAATCAACTCTGGTAAGAAAGTGGTAATCTGTTAAATTTCATTTGGCTGAATGTTTATCAGAGTTTTGATCTGGAAGAGGAAAAAAAATGTGAAAAAAAATGTGAAAAAAACTGGGAAAATGAACGTTATTTCTGGTAAAATGAAAATTGAAACTTTATTTCAGTTTTGGAACTGATCCAAAATTATTTTCTGCTGTAAAACAAAATAGCAGAAAGATTTTATTTTTAAAGATTCAATTGTGTAAAAGATAAATTAAAATACAAGCCATTGATATTATTTACTTCTGGTCTTTAATTTCTTAACCCTTTATGCCCCGATGGTACTTTAAAGTACCATTAAAATAACTTGTTATAAAATTCATTTAATACATCGATTAGTAGTAATACAGTTTAGAATGAATTATAGATACTTCACTTTACCTTGTTCCAAAGCATTATGGGTTGCACAAAACAAAAGTATTTTTAAAAGGGTGATTTCTTTTGCCTTTGCATCTTTTCAGCTTCCCTGACATCGAAAGATTGTGTGGGAAAAGTTTCAGTTCAGAAATATTTTCATATTTCTATTGTAAGAGCCTTATATTTGTACATTTCTTAATTCTATATAATAATTAAAAATATATATTTGAGTGGAGTTATAAATATTGCACAAAATCTCTGTAAATTCAAATTTAATTAATTTTAATTGGCAAAATCCCTCTAAAATTTATTAAATGATTGTGTAAATCTTTTAATGTAGGTTCAAAAGTTCACGAAAAATGCTTTAGAAGATGAAAATTTCATGAATTCATAATTTGAGATATAATGGGTTAAGAGATAAATTAAAATACAAACCATTGATATCCCGAGAGCGGTCGCGTCTTTTTTCAGAATGTTATAAGTCGTGCTCGGCCCACTGCATACAGAAAATGTAAAATAAGAAACATTTTTTACTTAATATTTAAATATTGCATTTAAGTGAAGTTAAAATTTTGCAGTTTACATAAATTATACATTTTATTCACGAGATTTGAAATAATGGGAAAAGGTAAAACAAACTGACATTAGTGATCGTTGCGCAGGCTTTTCCGACAATTTCAGCTTTATTTGTTAAATTGTACCTGAAGGAAAAACAGAGATGTCTTGTTACTTCACTATGGTGACAGAGAAACATTTAAAATATTCTACATGGTATTTCTCCATTGTATTTGTAAGGGGATAAGGGTTAGGAGAAGAAAATTTATATAGGCGACAAAAAGACCGATGCGCGACTACTGCCGGGATATTATTTACTTCTGGTCTTTAACTTTTTAATACAAGGCATGCCAAAAGTTATATCAGAAATTATGTAATTGTATCTAAGTATAAGCTATCCAAAATGAAAATATTTATTAAATAAAATATTGGAATGAATAGTGCCAAAGTAACATGTGTGCCCGAAACACCTACTTGAAGAATGAGACTAGTACCAAAAAAAAAAAAAAAAATTCCCCTTCAATATCCAGACTAGATATGTTTTTGGACAGGATTAATTGTCATTAAGAAGGAAGTTAATTGAATATGAATTTTTAATCTTCCATTATTAAAAAAAGAATTTTGTAAAATTGTGATAAGAAAAAAGACTTTGTTAATTTATCATTATGATATCGCTCACCAGTGGTGTAGTCGTAAAAAAAAACAGAGGGCATACGTTCTAAGCAGAGGGTATACGCTCAAGGCAGAGGGTATACCCTAGTGTATACATACTATAGCTTTCTTGAGAAACAGAGGGTATACGGTGTTCCTTAAAAAAATCCAGAGGGTATACGGCGTATACCTCCGTATACCCTCCACTACATCCCTGTCGCTCACCTGCAAGAAAAGTGACACAATTCGCAAAAATTCATTTTGTGTTTTATTCCACTAATATGCCTGTGATACAGGAAAAGTTTCACAAATGTAGTTAGACGGAAAATCTCTTTATTACATCATTATGCCCATTCATGATCACAGAAGAGGGGGGAGCGGTAAAATTACTGAACACTCCAAACCTTTCATTCTTAAGGATTTTAGGCTTTTATGCATGTTTTTACTGCTGTGTGCAGAGCTAATTGCTATAATTTCATGTTACAGTTCAAATCTGCTTTGCCTCTCTTGTGAAATTTACTTTTGTTGAGGCGTGTCACTTTTCTTGCTAGTGAGTGAGTGCAAGTGTAGTACATCTTTTAGTAATATTTTAAAATCAGAGTTTCAAACCAACAAAAAGAAAAAAAAACTTATGTAACAATAAACAGCATTGAGCCAAAAACCATTATTTCAAACTGAGCATAAACCAATATTTTATTAACTGGATTGGAGTGACAACCAGAACTAAAAATAATACAGTTTGAAACCCTGGTTTTTTATATGCAATGTGTATAGTTCTGTGGAGTATTTTATGTTCATAATTTCTTACATTCTATATATTTTCATTTTACTAGCTTATGTGAATTTTGTCTTTCATTCTGATTAGTAATATTTTATATATTTATTTTATTTAGACTTATAAGTATGTATTATCTGAAGGCAGGAAAGATTACATTATCACCTTCTATAACAAAGAATTTTATACAGAAATGAAGGATTTCATTTTGACTTCATTTGGAAACAAAAATAAGGTTTGTAAATTGCTTGTACTATTTAAAATTTTTATTACTCGAAAACATATTTATTTATATATATATATACGAGTACACTGCCTTTATTGTTTCTTTGAATTGTTTTTATATACGTAATTTTTAAAAGAACTTTTTGTGTTTATATAGATTGATTCTTCACCAACATTAAAGAGTTTGCAGTCACCTTTAAAATTATCACCTTCATTTAGGTAAATAAAAATTATTTTTTTATCTCTAGAATTGTACTTGTTAATTTATTTAAATCAATTATGACTGCCATGATAATGTACTTGGTCATAATTATAATTTTTACAGAAAGCATATTTAAATATGTACATTTACTGATGTTTTTTTTTTTTTTTTTTTTGAAAGAAATAATCTGTTTTTGTTTTTCTGATTAATGATAATCATCATGTCTCTACATGAGATAGTTCCAAAAATTAGATTGCTTTAATTCTTCAATTTAACTGTAAGCGAATAGACATCATTATTTTACTATTTTTTTATAAGCTGTTTTAAAATTTATTGTTGTGGTAACAAAAGCTTCCTGGAGTTGAAAACGAAAAAAATTCAAATGCCAAAAGCAGTGTTTTTGAAGTACATTGATCGAAAGTTGAGCAAAGCTTACTATATATCCACTCCAATCTGACAATGAAATGAACAGAATTTCTTGCCAATGGCTCAATCAGTTACTGTGAAATTTACCACAAGCATAAATCTTTGTAACACAGTTTATAAATGTAACCTGATTTTTGAAATTCAATCTGCGGCCTGAGTAATTAAAGGTCAAACTTCTAATGCAAGTCCTATGGCTGCCATCATACATTTTACATCTTTATCCCATAAAAACAGTATTTCTTATACCAGAAAACAATTTCCTATTTCTCTGGCATATGCCATAAGTATTCATGAATCACAGGGACTTGCACTAAAGCAGTTGTGGACATTGGTAGAAACTCACTTGGACTAACATATGTCAGCTGCTCACATGTGGGCGATTCTCAAAAGGTGGGCACTGGACACAAGTCATAACTTTAAGCCTTTCAAACATAACTTTAATTATCATTGTCTTTATTATTATTATTTTTTTTTTTTTACATTGAGTTTTTAATTCTATTCAGAGACAGAAAATGACATAATTTATTGTAAAAGCTTTGTATAAATATCTTAAAATTTCATTATTATATGCTAAAGAGGCCAATTTCGGACATTCATAACGTTAACTGCTCCAATGTACACCAAGAAAAAGAGTTGTAACTTTTTTCCAGGTGGTTCTAATGGTAAAAATGAATGCATAAAGGAAACGGATGATTTTTTGATAATTTCGTTAAGAGATGGCAGGCTGATTTATTGCTTTTTTGAAGATAGAACTTTTCTATAAAGAATTTTTCTGTATTTTGTTATGTCCGAAAGTAACGTACATAACAAAGCATTTGATTTTATTATTATTATTACTGGATAACAAAAAGTTAATTATACATATATATATGTATACAGACACATTTACTACATTCTTAGTCTTAAGAATTTTTTATAAGAGCAACGTCTAAAATCTGTAACGTACGTGCGAAAAAATGTCCAAAATTTGTAACGTACACAACTGCTAATTACATGCTTTAATAATTAATTTTCCAGAATAGTTGCTGTCTTTTAATGTTTGTGTATAATTTTGTAGCCATACTATTAAAAATATTTATATATTATATTTATAGACAAAATTTAAAAAAATTGGCCTTAAATTTGAAAATTTTAAAAATTACATATAGTTAACGTTTAATGATCCCAACTTTTGAGAATCTCCCATGTGTAAGTAGATGGACTGATCTGTTATTTGACTTGTCCTTTAACATTGATTGTTTGCTGAAAATTAACTCTGAGAAATTGATTCCAACACACTTAGAGCTACATCATCTTTTTAATTTACAGTAAACTCTGTGCAGCTTTCATTGAAATAAAACTTTATGAATTTCAATCATCCACACAATTCATGAAAACTTGAATAGCGATTTATTTTTCTTTTTTTGTGTGTGTGTGTGTGTGTGTGCGAGAGAGAGAGAGAGAATTCAGTATATTCTTAAGAGCTGTTTTAGCTGTGGTATGATAAGTCCTCTGAATCTCAGACACAAGCTAACCTGTTGTGTTTCCATTGAAAAACATTGATTCAGCCTAGTTTATTACAATTTTTGGTGTGACAAATAACTAAAAATGATGAAAACTTAAATTTTCATTCCAAAACAGAGAATTTTATGTAAACATGTTTGATTATTGAAAATTTTTTAAATAATCTGCTGTAATATAAACAATGATCCTACTTATGTTTTATTTGTTATAATCTTAAATTTTATTAAATGTATTTTAATAGTTATTATGTATCTTAAAATTTTATGTATTTTGTATCCAAATCAATTTTATTGGCATCGTTTTTACATGACATTGTCTGGCCAACTTTTATTGTTCTTTTAAAATTTCTGTTAATTTTTCAAATAATCTCTTTCAAAACCTGTCATATTTCCTTTCAAAAATTTATGCAAAGTCATCATTGAGTTTATTTGTAAAAAATGTTATGAATTCTGTATTAGGTAAAAAAAAGTAACAAAGGGAATGGATAGATAAACATTCCTGCACCCTCTAATAGGATAAAGCTTTATCTTTTTTTATGTTTTTATGGCTTCAATGTAGATTAGAGATAGTAAAAAAAGTTTAGGATCTATATTTACTACCTCTCTGATTGGTTATTGTTTGAAAAATACAAAATCAGAAATATAAATTTATTTGATAAATTTTAATTGTTTTTCTAGTAGCCCCTAATATGTTATTTCTTTCGAGCAACAATTAGTGTTGTCCCTAAAAAATAATGTTCTGTTACATAAGCCAGCCGTAAAACGAAGCAGATGTATCATTGTACGTTTAAATACTAATTAATAATCTCTGCTGCAATTTTTTAAGCTTTTAAACATCACATATTTTCAATTTTTACACCATTGTATAAGAAAAAAAAAGTACTTTTAAATCAATTTCTTTGAAAACTGCATCAATTTATTTTTGAGATATTTATTTTTTTGTAGTTTTTAAAGCCATTTCTTTAATTTAAATTTTAATGGTGGCAACTGAACTTCTTCATTTATGTAGAAAGTAAAAGGAAAATAGTCAGAGTTAGAATAGAGAAACAGAGTTAGAAGAGAAAGAACAGAGATGCAGTATGCTGTAAAAACAGTTTGCAATATGATGCCAGTTATCGCTCAAATTTAAATGCCCTCATTTGGCCCAAACAAAACAAGCACATGGAGCAAGGACCGAATTTTTTGATGTCTTCTGGCATTTCTCTAAATGAAAGTGACCTGTTTATGTTTAAGTGTTTCTATGTAACCCTTAAAGAAAAAAGAAGAAAGATAACATCGATTTTAGTACAATAACGAAAGTCTAACAAAAGAATTTTATTCCTTTCAGGGAAAATCTTAAATAGCGCTTCTGATATTGATACCAAAATACATATGATAAAATAATCAAATAATTGTTACCTATGAAGTAATATATTAGTCATTTTAATTTAAATTTCAATTCTACCTATTGTCAACAGGCAAATAATGAATAACAATTTCTAACGGTAAAAGCAAAAGCAAAAAAATATAGGTTGTTTGAATAGACAGGTGCGTCAAAGCATGTGGTTGTGTTTGGGTTGAATATAATTAATTTTAGTGTTGTGTTTTCGGTGCCACCCCCAGTCACTACTCTTCATCTCTGTTATTTTTCTTTAGTCTGTGGAAAATAGTAGACTATGATATCTTTTTGTTGCCATTTTCTCATAAAAACTGAAAAAAAAATTACAATTAAAATACGTGCTATGCCAAGAATATTGTCCGCTATAAAAATGTATTTTAAAGCGCAATACTTAATTCCTATCCAAAAAGCTGAAAGAATGCAATTTTATTAATCCGTGTATGGTAACATTTTCTGAATTTTGAAAAATTATAAATGAATGATTTCTAATTAAACATGGAGCTATTATAAACTATATTTAATTTTCACTATCCATATTAATGCTGCAAACAAATGAAGACATGTGAATCATTAGATACCTTTTTTTTTTTTTTTTTTTTGTCAAATTTCTTGAAAGCTGGGTTCTCGCTGACTATTTATGAACGTTAGCAATTTGGCTAATCAAAAGTAAAAAACATTCGCCAAATGAAAGAAAAATTAGCAAAATAAATTCGTTGTGAAACAATGAAAATTTGATCTTTAACCGTTTAAAGTATCCCCCTTCCCTTTTTTTTTCAATATGTTCTAAAATAACTTAAGTTTTCGAAACTGTTTATCGATCAGTTATTCATCTAAATTTAATTATCCGCTACAGAAGCTAAAACAATAACTGTATTCTAAATGTGCTGCGCATTCCAGAAAAAATTAAAAATCTGATTTAATTCAATAAAATGTTATGAAATAAAACTTCCAATCCCGGTTAACTCAGGATTTTAATACTTAACATTCAACGAATTTAGAAAAATTTTAAATATAAACAACAAAATGTGTCAAAAACTTTATTTTTCTAGAATTCTTCGGCTTTTCATAAAAGCCCATACTTCAAAGTCTATTTCAAAATAGTACTGTTGCCTATTGGGCACATTAAAAAATATTGAAAAGACATTTTTGCTTACTGTGGCTTTGACTGAAAGCTAAAATGAATTAGTGTTGGGATAGTATCTCTAAAAATATTGTGAATTGTATGATACATTTGAACATAAGTGACATCAATCGTTCAGTAATGTAAATAAGTGTGTCGCCTGTGCTGATACACACACGCCCACACACACACACACACAGAAAAAAGATGAGCAAAAATTGAACACTCGTCTAATCATCTATTTATTCACCAAATGAAACATTTGTCATGATTTGGCACAATGGCAAGCGGCAGCGAGAACCCTGCTTAAATGACTATGTCGCTTTTTGCTGGGTTTATGTATTATTGCGTGATAGTGACATCATATGCATACTTTTCTGTAGATGTTGTTTAAGACTGGATCGTAAATGGATTCTTCAGTAGGTGCAAATGACATCATTTTATATAAAATGAAAGCGTGTATTTTAAGCCTTAAAACTGAAATATGTTTTGTACTGTCTATACATTTTTTTTTTCACCAGGATGACACTAAATTCTGAAAAAGCAGAATTCCTGTTTTCTTTCAATGTGAAGCATACATTACACCTCAACAGCTTTTAAACACGTTAAGGGGAGTTTCTACTTCTTTGGCCTAAAATTTGCATGTTTTTTACAATTTTCTTTTCCAAAAAATTTCCTTCTGTAATACTTGATTTAAGCTTATCCCACAGTGGGATTTTTTTTATTCTTTTTAATTTTATGTACTATTCATTTAAATTTTTCGATTTCAATTATAGTCTTCCCGGTAAAAAGAACATCTTCATCTCACCTCTTAAACAATCCCCTTTCAAGAATCCCAACGAAGTGATGAATAAATTGTTTCCTTCCTATTCTGTTGGTTCATTGACCCAGGTAAGTTTTTAAAGTTTGGTTCAATTTATATATATGCAAAAAAACAAAAAAATATATTTAAATATTTAAAAAATATATGTATTTTGGCTCATAGTTACTGATAATTTAAGGTTTTTCAGTTTTGTGGCAGTTGCTTTGTATCATTTAAATATATCATATTTTGTTATTACTATATATTAAAAAAAATAGTTATGCTTTTAATTAGGGATATAGAGGATAACCAGTAAAGTACTATATCTGATCAATCTGGCCTGTATGCTGGATACTTGGCAGTAGTTGAACATTATGATTATACAGCAATACATCTGACCTTAAATTATAAGATCATACTACATAGTTATTGTTGCTTATACTCCTTGTTAAAATTTCCAATAAAGCCGATGGTTTAACCTCTTATAGTAATCTCTCACTTATATGTTACTGCTTTTATGCATCTCTCTGTTATAGGTGGATTTTTGGTAGTCCCGAATAAACATATAGTTATGCAGTGTTTGTTTGTCTGTTTTTTCCCATTTATGTGTCGTAATGTGGAACATATCTCTCACTTAAGCTGCTATTAGATTCACCAACTTTTCGAGCAATTTTTGAGCCAACTATTGATTTCCTCCAACTTTTCGCGAAATATTGTCTCAACACTCAGTGTTATAGCAAACAGCAATATCCCCAACTTTTTATCGACAGCTCAAAAACATCTGTGCGACTTTCCGCCCCCAAAAGCCTCCGCGACTTCCCCACCCCCTACTTTCAACCTTTCAGCCAATCAGAGATAAGCGATTGATAAGAATAGGCGATAAATATTAATGGCTGGTACTAGTAGTACTGGTTTTCCTCCAACTTTAGCAACGACAATTGTAACCTTTTTCTCCCTTTGAACGGGAAAATGTTGGGGTTAAAATCAGCTGAAAAGTTGGTTGCTCGAAAAGTTGGTGAATCTGATAGCAGCTTTATGAGCCTGAGAAATTTAAAATTTCTCTTGATATTATTTCCTATTCTGCACAGGTTTTTTCCAAAAAAATTTACATTAATTTATACAAGGAAGTCAATTGGTTGTCTTTTGTAATAGATGTAAATTTCCAACTGGGCAAAAAATGTCCGGACCAGGATTCGAACCAGGGATTTCCTGGCTGAAGCCGCCAGTGCTCTACCATCAGAGCTATCCTGGCTTCAGCCTGCTCAGAGCACTGATGGCTTCAGCTAGGAGATCCCTGGTTCGAATCCTGGTCCGGACATTTTTTGTCCAGTTGGAAATTTACATCTATTATGATTTATTTACCAATTAGAATAAATTGTGTTAAAATTAATCTAGTGTAATTACATATCCAGCAATTTCTGGAGTTCCATTACCTGAGATTTATTCTGTTGAGCTGAACCAGGTTTCAGACCAGATGCTACCGTGTGGTGCAAAAGTTTAAGCACGAGGCAAATATTTTAATAAAAATAAAATTCTACAACGAAATGCTTTCAAATACCCACTGTAGGTGACTACTATGATCATAAATATATATCTCAATTTTAGAAAGCATACATCGTTACGAAAATCAGAAATTTAAAAAAAAACTTTTTTCGCGATGTCACTAAAGTTTATGCACAAATCAGACTTAGTGCAAATATCTCCTTAAATATGATAGGTAGAGGCTCGGCAAGACTTTTTTCCTAGAGTATAAAGTGTAGCGATTGCTGTACGAATTATATCGAAATGCCGAAATCTCTACAGTTCTCGACTAAAGAAGTTGTAGAAGTTTGGAAGCTGAAAGCTGAAGGAAAATCAGTTTTGCAAATTTCGATTATTTTAAATCTGTCTAAACGTGGAATTTATAGTGTTTTAGTTTTGCAACGTGGAAAACAATTCAAAAATGTGCATCACTCAGAATAGTAGAGTAAAACCACATTTCGTGAAGATAGAAGAATTAAAAAATTGGCTGTAACTAGCAATTTGTCTCTTAATCAGATAAAAAATCGACTTGTATAAAAAATATCACATGATACCATACGCAGACAAATAACCGAATCAGGATTCGTCAAAAAACAAAATTTAGCTCGTAAGGCTTTTTTGAAACAAGGTCACAAACAAGCAAAACTTCAATGGGCAAAACAGCACATGTATTATCGTGACAAATGGATTAGTGTTATTTTTTCTGATGAAAAAAAAAAATGGAATTTGGATGATCCAGATGTCTTCTCATTCTATTGGCGTGACTTGAGGAAAGATCCGAAGAGCATATTCAGCAGAGAACAACGTGGTGGTTCACTTGTGGTATGGGGCACTTTTGGCTACTATGGACAAACTTCTCTTTGCTTCCTAAATGACAGACAAAATTCAAAAAAGTATCAGGAAATTCAGATTAAGCAATTTGGACCATTTGGTGAACTCCTAGGTGGTCCCAAATGGACCTTTCATCAAGACAACACATCGATACTCACTTACCGTTGCACAAAAGAATGGCTTAGATCTCAGAATATCAGTGTGATGAAGTGGCCAGTACTCAGCCCAGATCTCAATCCGATTTAGAACATCTAGGGAATCCTCTCACGTGACGTCTACAAGAATGGGAAGCAATATTACTAGTGCAAAAGCTCAAATCAGCGATCAAGGTAGCCTGATACAAATTCGCTACCAAAACCTTCCATACTCTCGTGTTATCAATAGAAAATTGCGTATTCGAGCTCGTTAGGTGCAATGGAAACACCACAGACTACTAAAGGACGTTTGTGCTTTTTGAAATATAAATATTTCGTTTTTGTGCATAAACTTTTGCGACAGCATAATTTAAATTTTTTTATAATTTATTATTTTCCTTACAATGAATTGTTTCTGAATTCAAAACATAAATTTCCAATCAAATTGTTTAGATACAGTAAAAATTTCAAGGCATTCCGGTGTATATTTTTCATTTTATAAAAACATTTAGCTTGTGCTTAAACTTTTGTGCCGCACTGTATAATCATTAAGGTTAACTGGGTGAGAAAGTTCCACCAGATTCGTCCGGGATAGCTCAGATGGTAGAGCACTGGCGGCTTCAGCCAGGAGATCCCTGGTTCGAATCCTGGTCCAGACATTTTTCGACCAGTTGGAAATTTACATCTATTATGATTTATTTACCAATTAAAATAATTGTGTTAAAATTAATCTAGTGTGCTTGTCTTTTGCTTTTGTTTTTGGGACCGTATTGGAAGCTATATTCTTAGCCCATACCCCTTCACACATGCTACTTCTAGAAGAGGGAAGGGTAGGAGGGTCTTTTTTCTTTAAAATGAGGCTATAGAAATATGTTTGATAATCCTGTGCATATTGCTGGGGAGACGGTTTCACAGACCTTCACCTCATTGAGTTGAGAGTTAAAATTCCTGAATTAGACAGAGCTTGATAAGTATATTAAAATGCAACTGTTCTGCCTGCCGGTGGTCTTGGTGGAAACCACCTGCAGACCTGATTTTAGTGGTTGATAGGTAGGTTTACCATTATGTTTTCCTGCCCCCAAAAGTATGAAAGCATGGAGGACTGACAGCAGAAAAACACAATGGGAAACCTACCTGTCAACCACTGAAATCAGGTTTGCAGGTGGTTTCCTCCAAGATATGACTTTACAGGCCAGTTGCATTTTAATATGTGTATCGAGTTTTAACTTAGTTTCAGCTGTCAACTTGATGAGGTGATGATTTGTGGAGCTGACTCCCGATCTAATATAAAACTTTTTTTCTTTTTTTACATTTCTGGCCTTGCTCACAATGTTTGAGTATTTTTTTTTTTTTCATGTATTGCAAATGAGTAAATATATAAAATTACTGATTTAATTTAAAAGGAAGTTTATTAAAATGGCAGAAAAGATGTCCAATATAACGGAGCAACCTTCATCAGAACAATTCAAACTTTAAAAGGTATTTTGAAAAACAAAGATGCAGTCAAAGCAGCCAACAAAGAATGTGTAATTCGTTCTAAGAAAAGTTGTAGAATGTAAAGTGGAAAATTTGATCAATTGGAAAAGGTTTTTAGAGCAATGGCTTAGAGAAGCCTATGTCTCCAACACCAGTCAATTGTCAATTATTAAGAGAAAAGGGAATTGTCTTAGCACAGACTTTTAGAATAGAAAATTTTTCTTCGAAGACTGTATAAAAAAACTTGAAAATAGGCATGGATTAGCTGTGTGCATCATAAGTGGTAAAATTTAAAACATTGAAGAAAGTAATGTTGAATGGTGGTTAAGTGATTTGCCATATTTATTATTAGTCTTATTATTAGCTTGAAAGATTATAAGCTTTTGTGACATCTTTAATTGTGACGAAACTGGACTTTTTTTTTTTTTATTAATGATGCCGAATAAAACTCAGATCTTTCAAAGGTGAATTGTGCCATGGCAGTGAAAAAAGGTAAAGAGAGACACACAGTTCTACTTTGCTGTAATGAAGATGTTTCTAAAAAATTAGCCCCTTTGGTAGTTCAAAAACTTAGAAATCGTCATTGTTTCAAAAACGTAAAAAACTGCTGAAAACTTACTTTAAGAAATTATTATCCATTGACAATAATGCATTCATTTCTTTGTGTAGCCCTGTATATGAATTTATTATATTGTACAAACATCTCTTAGTACACTAAATACAGTTCAGCTGGGAAATGCATAACTCAGTTAAGTAACACCCTTAAGCGGTTCACAAGAGTAATGCTTATGGATTATTTTGTTCACCCTATATATGATAAAAAAATTTATACACACTGCATAATGTAAAAACATTTAGTAAAACTTCAAAATGCGTACCACAACTGAAAACACATGCTGTATTTATAGATTATAGATGGTACTTCAACTGAAATCTTTTGTGTTTCCTTGTAAGTGAACTATAACTTTTGTGGATGTATTATTCTAAAGTAAGCATCTTGTACTATACTGCAATAGTATATAGACAGTAGTAGATGTAACAACATCTAAATGCACCACAAAAGATTTTCCTGTTAGATTACACTGCAACAGGATTCTTTTGAGTGTCCCTTTAAACAAACTGTTAATGCTACACACTCTACTTTCAATAACGAACATGCCATAGTAATCATCAATATTTGTAAAAATTAGAGCATGGACAGACAAACTTCTGTTGTAAAATTTTAAAAATTTAAGAAATATGAACTGGAGTAAAAGGATGTGCTGCCTAATAAATAAAGATTGCTGTTAATGTAAATTGTGTTTGTTAATATTTAATGATTTAATATAATAGAACAAATATAGGGCATATATTTTTTTCCCCTTCTAGTCACCAAAGACATTAAAAACCATCAATGACACATTAAATGTGTTACATCCTTCCAAAAAAGCCGATGAGGTCAGAGGGAAGAAAAGGCTTCAGTTCTCTGATGGAGATCCTGGAACTTCTAAAGAGTATTCAAGGTATTTAAATAATAGAGATCTAATAATAATAGTGTATCTGTCGATTTTTATATTTATATCTTTGCTTAATTTCTAAAAATAATTTATCTTTTTTAATTTTTTAAATATTCAGTGCTAAGAAAATTCTGAAGTTTGACGATGAGCCTGAAAGCACATTAGAAAATTCTGGAAAGTCGGGATAGATGATTATTCATTGTTAAGTAAGAGTAGAATCTTTATACTTAATTTTATCTTTAAAATATGATTATGCATGCAAATATTTTTTTTTTATTGAAATTCTTTAAAAATTTAATAAAATTGTGCTTTATTTTCTTAATTAGTTTAGCTTAATTAAATCATTTTTTGACAATCTTCTGGTATTTGAACTTTACTGTTAAACTTTAGATTGAAATTTCAGTTTTCAAAAAAAAAAAAAAAATTACTTACTTGTAATTTTTTGTAATATTGTTCCAGAGATGCTTGTCTTTAAGTAAATATCAGTAGTTGTGTACATAGAAAATTTTCAATTAATAATGTCATAATTTATATCATATAGTTATATTAGCTTAATAATTCAAATTATGTAATAGCATAATATTTTTTTTAAGTTTTTCAATGTTTTGATATGAAAAAAATATACATAATGTGTATTTATTATTTAATTTTTTTTTTCAAAAATTAAATTTCTACTTGTTGTTAGATGATGTTCTGAATTTTATAGAGAAAGATATAATTTTATTATCAGAGTATATCATATATAGACAATTTGCAATTAGTAATGTCTTTGGATATATTTCAATTGGTTCAAATTATGCACCATAATAATAAAAATTTATCAATTTATGTTAATATATCTAGAAATAACATATTTTTTTCTGTTTTAAGACCTTTATCTTTAAATTAGTGTAAATGTTAATTTAAATAATATATATATATTTTTTTATAATCTTCTAATTGTTGATATTAATGGTTTAATTTTAAACTTCACATGAAATTTTCAGATTTAAAAAAAAAATTATTTATTTTGAAGTGTTTCAAATCCTACTGAGAAGGGTATGCTTTTTCTTTAATGATCGGAGTACTAATGGCTGTTGTATAGGAGAAAATTTGTATCATATAGCATGATTGAATAAATCTAACTTTTGCAACAGTGTAACATTTTATTCCCTTCGTTTATATATTTTTTCTTAATATATTTAAAGATAATATAAGTAACCATTTTTTTATTTACCAGGTTTTAAAACTTTAAATTAAAATTTTGAATTTTAATTTACAGTAGTAATCTGCATCAACCAAAATTTCAGATGTCTGTGTTTTTTAAAAGCATGCTTTCATTAATTTGCATTTTTCATTAACAAAATGAAATTTTTGATAAATATATATTAATATCACAGTTCTTTCTCATTAAATTTCATATAGAAATCATGTATTATATTTCATTAGTACGATATTTCCAACAAATTTATACACAGTTGAAGTTACAGCATTGAAAAAATCCATTTTTCTTTTTTTACATTTTTCTATTCCCTAAATAGTCTGTAGATTATCCGTGTACAACGATTTGGTTGAATTTGAAGTCCTTTCATAGTTATTTAGTGCTTTACTGCAACACGTCCGTAGGCGTACACTGTTTTGGAGCACTATAAATGCATTTTATGCATAATGAATTTTTTCAAATTGGGGGGATCAGAACGTAAAAACTGTTCAACCGATCTTCCTAATTTCTTTTTTTTATTATTGAAGGGGATATAATTTATTGGATCTTGGACCATTTTCAGCCATTTTTATAAAAAATAAATATGTTTAGAAGCATGCCAAGATGCATAAAAAGGGGTCAGAAAGAGACCTTTTTTTCAAATTGCTATCACTTTGTTGATTTTCTACTTTCTGATCTTAAAGTTGTTGAAGCTCCAAACAATATTATCTACTTCCATAATCCTTAACAGAAATTAATTGCAAATGACTCTGGCGATTTATCTGATTCTGTCTGATTGGAAGTGCACAGACTGCATGCTAGGGCATCCACCCACATAAGTCGAGCCACATCAATTTTTTATTAATTTTTTTTTTTTAATGTTCTTCAAATGATAACAAATAACATGCAAAGAACCCTGATCTAAAATCTTCATTCCTATTCCACAAAACAATTGCTAAAAAATACCTTTTTTTCGGCCTTCTACAGGCAACCCCTCCCCCCCTTAAATGAGATGTGCATAAAAGTATTTAAGTTCTTCACTGTTGTCTTATAGATTATTATGAGAAGACAAAATCTGTCCTTTTATTTATAATTCCATTTAAAATTATATTATCACATGTTAGGAAAAGAAATGTCACAAAATTCAGTGTTTGGCAGTAGTGGTGTTAAAATTGTTTGGCAACATTTCTTCTGCCACAGGATTCAACACTACTGTATATAATATTAAAATTGTGTTATTGCTTTGCTATACTACTTTTGTTATCTTGCTTTTTTATTACCCTTTTTTAAGTGTGTTGCAGCTGCTCATTATTCTAAACATAGTAAGTGCAAAACTTGTGTGGAAATATAAATTACTTAAAAACAATGTGTAAGCACATAATAAAATAAGTTAATTTGAACAGACGTATACGTTTCGTGAGTTCAAGGACTCACATCCTCAGTGTATAAAAACTACAAAAACAATATCCCCCCAACTACATGTACGGTGAAAACCCAAATCTCAAAACACAATACCAAAAGACCATCAAGTTCCAACAGTCAATGAAATTAAAGCGGAAGTGAAGTGCCGTGACACAACAAATCCATCCAGAAAGTTGAGATGTATGGTACATTAGACAAATCATTAACCAAGGAGTTTTTAAATCTATGGATATGAACAGCGTAAAAAAGTCTAAATCCAGAGGAGTAATGCATTTCTTGATAATGGTAGCTAAGTCAAAATTGAAATTATGTCCCTCACCCCCGCAATGAGAGGCGATAGAGGATTTCTGCAATTCTTTTTTCTTTACATAGTTTATGTGTTCTTTGACTCTGTAACGAACCAGTTAATAAATTAACTTTTTCACAACTTAAGGATCAAATTACTCCTCAAAATTATTGGGGTGTTTACAACATTCAGTGCCAATGTGGTTTGTCCTATATTGGACAAACTACACGTAAATTCCGTTACAGAGTCAAGGAACACATAAACTATGTAAAGAAAAAAGAATTGCAGAAATCCTCTATCGCCTCTCATTGCTGGGGGGAGGGACATAATTTCAATTTTGACTCAGCTACCATTATCAAGAAATGCATTACTCCTCTGGATTTAGACTTTTTTGAAGCTGTTCATATCCATAGATTTAAAAACTTCTGGTTAATGATTTGTCTAGTGTACCATACATCTCAACTTTCTGGGTGGGATTTGTTGTGTCACGGCACTTCACTTCCGCTTTAATTTCATTGTTTGTTGGAACTTGATGGTCTTTTGGTGTTATGTTTTGACATTTGGGTTTTCACCGTACATGTAGTTGGGGGGATATTGTTTTTGTAGTTTTTATACATTGGGGAAGAGAGTCCTTGAACTCACGAAACGTATACGTCTGTTCAAATTAACTTATTTTATTGTGGTGTGTTTAAACGTTGTTTTTAAGTAATTTATTCTAAACATATGTTTGTAGCTTGCAAGAAAAAAAGGTTGAGTATGGCTGCAATAGTGTATAGTATGGTGGGTGCTGAACGATGGTGTAGAGCTCACAGTTTAAGATAGTGTAAATAGGTTTTAATTCAACAAATGAAATAGTTTTATATAATCAATTATCTAAACATCTCAATTTAGAATTATTCATTTTTGTTAAGTATTGTGCTAGTAAGGCAATTTTTTGCCATATTCTTATATAAGCCATCACCTTTTTTTTTAAAATATATATGTCTAAAGACTATGTGGATAACACGTTTTATTTATTCTCCCTTTTTTTCACACATACAAGGCTATATAAAATATTCATCTTTTACAACAAAAAAATAGAAAAGAAAGAGCAACAATTTTTTAAATATAAAATATCAGGGTTGGAAAAAAACCGGGTTTTTTTGTAAAAAACCAAAAAAAACGGTTTATTTGGTTTAAACCAGGTTTTTTTGGTTTAAACCGGGTTTTTTTAAATATAATTTCCTATTGCATACAGATGCATATCTGGTGATAAAATAAACATTTTTGGATATTATATAAGTAATATAACTTTTGAAAATATTTAAATTAAATAATTACAGTCAATTATATAGAAAATTGAAAACATTTCTAATTTAAACATTATTAGTAACATCTATGTCTTATGTTCAAAGTAAACTGCTCTACACAGTGAAACATTGATACCTTGAAAATCGTATGAAGAATCCTTTGATTAATAATATAATAATCAATCAATAAACATTTGATGCAGTTTCATGAATATAATATATTATTCTGTGGTTGTTGTTATTATTATTTTTTTTAATATCCAAATACTTCTGGTTATTTTGTTTTCTGAGTGATAACGCCAAGTGTCCAAGTCAAGATTTTTGGCCATTAGATTCAGCAACTAACAGAAAAGATTGATTGGTATTATTGAAATGCTATAACTAGCACTCAATTTTTGCAAGCTGTGTTATTCAATTTAATATCTTAAGTTACTCTTTTAAATTCTTTAAGGATAATCTTCCCCAATCCCAATCCAGAAAATTTTCTTTTACAACTTAACCAAAATCTTAAAGATCATTATATTTTGTTATTAACTACTGTAAATAATCTGCATTTTTTAAATGAAAATATTTTATGCTAAATATTGAATATTATTTATCTATTTTATCTTTTCTAATTTCACATATTTTAAGAAAAATCTTTAGGGTACCAAGGTATTATTTATCTATTTTATCTTTTCTAATTTCACATGTTTTAAGAAAAATCTTTAGGGTACCAGATATGTTCATCAGCACATGCTAATTTTCATTCTACATGCATAGAAACATGACCTAGGCTCATTATGTCTCATGTTGACTGCTGAGATGAAGTGTTAAAAGTAGAAATTACTTCTATCTATAATTTAAAACAATTAAATTACAAAAAAAAAGAAAATATTATATTAGATTTTTTCTAAAAAAACCAAATGGTTTTTTTGACAAAAAAACCAATTGGTTTAAACCGTGGTTTAAACCATGATTAAAACCACTTGGTTTAAACCGTGCCAACCCTGTAAAATATTAACACAGATGTATTATGGAATGTAGCAGGAAAATTCAAATTTGTGATATATTTTTTGTACTATAAAAATTTAGCAAAATTTGGATAACTAGTGAATATGTAATAAAGGACGTATATTTAGATTTAAAAATTATTGCTGTAATAGAAAAAAAAAATATGTTTGCTATCAATTACCTTGCTTATCATTTTATAATTTTAAACAGTCATTTATTTTTCAGTTAATATGACCTCAGTTCTACAAATTTACTGTCATAGAATAAAAGCCAAGAATAATAATAGCAGTAACAGACAAATAAAGTACATAATTTTACTCAGAATAGTTTGCTTTTGTAGGGTATGCAGTGGATAGGAACAATAAACAGTTTATTGCTTCACTAGTTTGTTCAACATTAAACATATACAAAACTAAACTCAAATGTAATTGCAAAACAAAACTTAAATGTAATTGCAATGTAACTTAAAAAAAACATAATAGTATTCAAAGAATAAGATAACTGAACAAATTGGATTCATTATTAGAGCAGTACATTACTCCAACAAATCACATACTGCAGAAAACAACATATTACAACAGACAGCATAATTCACTGGCTGAAAGCCTTTTACTAGTTTTACATAAAATTTGAAACAATTTAAGACAATAGTTACAAAAATAATTAAATAATTTTTCTATTCACTTAAACCAGGCATGTCAAACATGCGGCCCGCGGGCCACAACTGGCCCTTTGTGGCCCACCAATCCTTTGGCAGTTTATCCTTGTATAATTCAGTTACGAGTTGCAATTTTCCAACTGAGTGAAAAAGTTGGCAATGAGGCAAAGTGAGCAATTAAGCATATATTAACTATGTTCTATAGAAAAAATTTTCTGGTAAAAGCAACATAATTTGAAAGAGAAAATGTGTTTCATAAATGAAATTAAATACGTAGCGCATAAATACAAGACACAATTTATTAAACAAATTATTTTTTCAACATATATTTTTAATGAAAATTAAATTTCGAAGTAATTGCTTAAAAGGCGCAAAGGCCAACATAGTGAAAAAGATTCCAAGCCGGGACTCGAACCCGGGCCATCAGTATAACGCACTGACGTTCTACCGACTAAACCACTTGGAACGATACACAGCTCGGAAAATTTCTCACTATTATATGTTGGCAAGGCTACAAACGCAGCACAACTCTTGTGCTGCGTTTGTGCTGCCAACATATAATAGTGAGAAATTTTCCGAGCTGTGTATCGTTCCAAGTGGTTTAGTCGGTAGAACGTCAGTGCGTTATACTGATGGCCCGGGTTCGAGTCCCGGCTTGGAATCTTTTTCACTATGTTGGCCTTTGCGCCTTTTAAGCAATTACTTCGAAATTTAATTTTCATTTGAAATATTGTATCCAAGGCGAATGTTTCTCTCTGGAATAATTTCCATGTATTAATATATATATTTTTAAGTTTTTACTTGAAAAAAATCCCGAAGATTAAAAGATATATCTTTGCTAGATTTAACATAGCTTGTGTAAAATAACTTTTTTAAGGTAATGCAATTTAGAAAATCCATATAGAATAACAACTCTATAGAATTATTTTTGCCTAGACTATGAAAATTTTCGATTAAGGAAAAATTCGGTTGTAGTCGGGATCCGTTTTTTCAAAATCGATATTCAACTTAGTGATGTCGCACAGTGTGATTTTGAAATTTAATTAGCTAATCTTTTAATAACTTTGAAGAAAAAGAAATCAATTTATTTTTTCTGGGTGATTTAAAATAATTCAATACTAACAGAAAAAAAAGCTTGGATTTTTCTTCAGGGTGGTTGTGGTGGTGGGGTTTTCTCCTGAATCTTTGTAGATTTGGTTGATAAAAAGTAATGTCAAGTATTTTTTCGAAAAATAAGATAAAATAAACTATGAATTATAATAATAACTTTGGAACTTTACTTAAATATTTGTTTAATATGGCTATGTTTCGTACGTACAAATATTGCTGTGTGCAATTCTAATAATATTATCTACTTTGTTTAATGTAGCCGGCGTCTTTGTATGCAATGCTTAATTTGGCCCGCGGCGGTAGACGAGTTTGACATGCCTGACATAAACTGTGGCATTTTCGATTGCTTCTCCTTATTCATGTAATATTGAGGTTTAAGGTGATAAGTTACAAAGAAAACATTAGAAAACCAAGAGTTTTTAAGAATTGTTATCAGTATTATTGTTATTTAATTGTAATTGGTAAAAAAAAATAATTGAATTTGAAATAAGGTTGAATCCATTTTGAATTTTACATTAACTATATTATTGTAAAAAAAGACCATCAATTTTTCTTTATTTCTGTCTTATGAATCATTGAACGTATTCCAATTTATTTCAATAATAATTTCTGTAATCCTTTTCTTTTATTAGGGTTCTTGGTGAAATATTTCTACAAAAAGCTTGAGAAAATTACATTCAAGATTTTTGTTAATAGTGGAAAATAATTATCTTTTTAAATCTTTTATTCAATTATATTATGAAGATTTCATGAAGACTTTGTGGTATTTTTTACGTTTTATTTAAATTCATTGAACTTCCTCATGCTGCATCTATATCAACTATTTTGTTTATCATGTTTTTTTTTATTTAATGGTGATACTTATATGAATATGCAGTCTGCTCATTTATTTTCTAGTCTGTCTTTGAACATACCACTGTATTTATGTAGTCATGATAATATCATATTTTTATATTAGTTGACATGATTGACATTATCTAAATTGAATATTTTATTTTTAGACTATTTTAATAAGTAGGTTTTATTAGAAAATTGACTTTATTCACAACAAAATGTGTTTCTTCTGTATGAAATTATTTTTTATATGACTGCCTGCATGGGTGTAGTTCTGTCTTATATTGAATCTCTTTCTTTGAAAATGACAACTAATTGATTTGAGAATAATAATTTTATTTTTAACCCATAACAACGGAGCAGACACCATGCTTTAAAAATTTGCGAAAAGTTCTGTGAAGACTAATTTTTATCTTTTTTTTTTTTTTTTTTTTCTTGTAAGTTTAATATTTCAAGTGCAGGGACTGACTTACCAAAATGAGGACCCAGAGAAAAAGCACTCATTGTGACCCTTCCATCCCTCCTTACTCAACAGCGCAAAAGATAAAAGCAAATAGTTTGGTTAACTCTCAGACAATGTTGTGCAGATTCTCCAAAAAAAGGGGGGGGGGGGGGACTAATGTATATTCCAGCATATAACATGCACTTTTAAAACAAGAAAATTTATCAAAATTTACAGGTGCATGTTATGCCAGGTACAAAAGTTAAGCATAAGAGTTGAGATTTTATGTGAGTATTTGAGTGAACAAAAGTACAATTTCAACGTCTTGGTGATTGAAGCAGATTGGCTTGGCAATATGGCAATAGCATGTATCTTTACTGTGCTTTTTTTTAGTGTTTGTACTAATTATTTTCTTTGTTTGTACTCTCAGTACATTTTAGTGCTCTTTATTCTATTTTTGAGCTACATATCTGATGAAGGTTTCTTTGCGAAAAGGAGAGGAGGGGTGCACATAATATGCCGATATACCTAAAAATAGAAAAATACAATCTCGAATCATAGGTGCCCAGTATGTGTTAGAATGCATTATATATCAGGATAGATTGTAAATTCAAACTCAACTTCACTGTCTAGAAAATAAGTTAAGTTTGTACTTAAATTCAAAATTTATAAAACAAATTCACTCAATTCAAACTCATTTTTTAAAAAAGAGTGAAACTTACTAAGGATTTCTTTCCCTTTTTTAACCCATTACCCACTCGTGTTGTGTTCACGCAACGGTCAAAATAATTGTTCATTCTTAAATTAATTACTTTGCCACCCCTATTTAAAATTTAAAAAAATTGTCTTATTTATTGGCAGAAATTTTGATATTTTAATAAAGCGAAATACATAATTTACCTTTCTGAATTTGTGACTGCAAAGACTTTCAACAAGAAATTTGAAAATTCCTACTTTATAGTTTTGGTGGTCAATGGGTTAAGGAAAAAAAATTGAGGAGCAAAATATTTTGCTTAATTTTGTAAACTTCTTTAGTGATTTTTAAAATCTCTTTAATTTTAGTATTGAAATAAGACTAAAAGTACCCTGGCATAGTTGAAATAATTAATTTCAATTCCTTAAATTACCTGGGCGATTTCTAGTATTAAATTCAATGAATTTAGTTTGTAAAGTAATTTTCTATTTAAAATGTGACTTACCATTAAGAGACTTAAAACAGTATTACTTTATATAATACGTGATTTACCACATTGCTAACAAAGTGCTTCGTTAGCAATGTGGTAAATCACATATTATATATTCAGTAATTTCGAGTGTCATTTCACTGCTGAAAATTAATTGAAAAATGAATTAAAATTAAGTATTACTTTAGTTTTTGTTCTTGTTGTTTAAGTATTGTCATGTCTTTTTTATTTTGAAACTAATGAAATTACAAAATGCTACAACAAAAGATTTGTAAAATAGTTTTAAGAAATTAAAGGAAAATATCTTTGGCGAATTTCTTGAAACTTGACTTGAGTTGAAATTTTCACTCAAACTCGGAAGATTTTTTTTTTTTTTTTTTTTTTTTTTTTGTCTAACTTAACTCACACTCACTTTTCAAAACGCCAGTTAACTCAAAACTAACAGAAGGTGAATCAAACTCACAATTTTCAACTCAATGAGTACCTCCATAATATCGCTCCTAGGTATATGAATTTGGAAAATGGGGTGCATTTTCAGTCAATAATTATAACCTAAAATTTGAAAAATAATAAAAGCAATATTTTTATCATTTCATGGTTATTTCCAAAGAGTAATTTTAAAATCTGTAAGAATGGTGAAGAATATTAAATTTTCTTTGTTTGCTTTGTTACACTGCGACCTCTGCTTCTCGCACATTAATAGGAAATGTGTAACTTATCTTCTTGCATCATTAAATACAATATAAATATTTTCATATTTTACATTTAAATTCAGCAACACTTAAAATTAAATTGAAGATTTTGATTATAGAGAAGTTAAATGTGAGCTTTATGTCAATGGAAATGTGCATTGAGTGAAGATGTTTATAAATACAGTAGAATCTCGCTTATCTGATGTAATTTGGACTGAACCTACATCGGATAATCGAGAATTTATCAATAATCATCTATTTTAATATGTAACATTGTTATCGAACTGCTATTATGACTATTTAAATTTCTAAATTAATATCTAAATTCAAATTATACATGAAAATAAATTTATTTTGAAACAAAAAACTTGCAATAATTTAAATGGTAGCTTCATCTGGCATAAATTGGCCATCCTTTGATGTACAGCTCTGTCACAAAGTTTTCTATTATGACTTTAAAAATATAATAATGATTTCTCATCCTCCTTTTGAAATTCTGCAGCTGTCAAAATTTTTGTTCTGAAAAGATGACAAAGGGGTTTTTGTTTCCTGTGCTTGCTTAGAATCAGAGGGTCCAAACATTCGAATGTTGTAGCACTCAGCAGTATGGCATTCCAAATTTTGAAATGTGGAGTGTTTTTGTTTAGAAAAGGAATGAGTACACAGGGGGTGGGGAGGAAAGAGTACACTTATATCGAGATCAGAGTTTGCGGGGAAGCCCAAGCTAAATTCAAAGGAATTCTAAGAAAGGATTTATCTGTACTCGTAATTCGAAAAGAACCATTAGCATACACAAGGAACATTAAAGTAAAAAGAAAAAAAGGTCAGGAAACTGACATTGGTTTATCGAGAGTTCCAGTTAAACGAGGGTCGGATAATCGACGTTCTACTGTATTTATGCTTATGTACAGAGAAAAATATCCAAAATTATTAACTGCTGTTAAGCAGGCAGCACACAAATACGTGGATAATTGCAATCTACATAACATCAGTAATTTACTCCCTAAAGAAACTGTTTAATTGTTTCCAAATTGAATTTTAAACATATAATTATTTTTATTTAGTTCAATTAGTTTGGGTAGGGGTTGGGTATGTACCTTGGTTGATCTGTGTGAAATCAGTTCTTGCACATCTGCACAAATTCGTACTAATATTTAACAAGCTGCATTTCATTGAATGCATAAATAAATGAGATGCTTGCTTCTTGTTATGTAATTTTTTAATTTTTCATTTCCCGAGTTAAGGAAATTAAAATTACACTTTAAGTAAATTAAAAATATTTTTTATGACATTATTTCATTATTTATTGAATCATTTGCTAACTGTCACAAAACTAAAATTTATTTTGATTAAAATTTAATGATATAGAGGTGTCAAGCTCCACTGATCTTCCGTAATATGTAGATTTAATTTACTCGGTTTATAACAACGTTTAAAAACAAAAAAATTATTTGAGGAATCTTTACTTAATTTCAGGTTTCTACGTGGAGTTTATTTCATTTCTTCTTCTGGGTCAAATTAACCTACATATTATGAAAGATTAGCAGGAGATTGGCACTTCTGATAATATTTTTATATAAATGTACTGTAGTAAATATCAAGGATTTTGTGTCAAAACACTGTATGTTTAAAAAGTGCTTACAAGATAAAACAAATATTTAGAGCTTTTTTTTTTGACTAAGCATTATCTGCAATAATGTGTAGGTTATCTGTAGCATGGAACATGAATGAAGTAAGACCTCTTGACACTAAGTGAAAAGTGACTTGATTAAGCTAAAGGAAATCATAATTCAATAGTAAGAAATTTATGGACATAGACTTTTGGCACTAAGCCCTTACTATCTATATATCAATTATATTTTTAATTTTTATGTAAAACATTTTGTTATTTTTAATGAATTTAAAATGTGTTTAAAAATTTAGTGCCATGTAGTGCATCATAAAATCTATAGTTTTCAAAAATTTTATAACAATGTATTAAGTTTTTGCAGTTGTACAGTATAAGCCAAAAGGTTTTAAAAGTTTTTTTTTTTTTTTTTTTCCCAAGACGCTTTGTGGTTTTACCAATCTGAGATGCACAGTTGAACAAACAATAGCAATGTCAGAATTTTATTTTCAAAATCACTGTTCAGTTATTGCGTATTCGATAAACTTTGCTGTAAAGGCAGAATGTGGCTTAGAATATTTAAATTGCATGTAGCTTTTAGATATGGCATTTGTTTTACAGGGAGCTAGTATATATATATATATATATATATATATATATATATATATGTGTGTGTGTGTGTGAAAATTAATTTTTTTATGCTGCACCACCTTTCTTTATAACAAATATTTAGTAAAATGTTGCCTTCCATCTAAAAAGGGAATTTTTAAAAATCTCATTTTTTATGATGCTTACTTACCAGTCTATGACGCTTTATTTTATTTATTTATTTATTTTTTTTTTTTTTGTGTTACCTTTACTTCTTCCTTACTTTCTCCCTTGTGATTCCATATAAGCAGATTTTACTATGTATATTTCGGTCCTGGGAAAATTTCTGATTTTCAAAAGATCGTTGATTTTGATAATTTTTTATTCAATTATGTATCTCTGTATGGTAAAGCTCTGAGGTGTCCAAATTCTAAATATAAAAGGAATGAGAAAAAAGTCAAATTACTAACTAACTTTCAAAATGACATTGGCAAACTGGGCCCAGCCTAGAAACAAAATTAGAAAAAAAAAATATTTAAAATCATTTACTTCAGTGTAAAAAATGAATTTTTAGTTTTAAGAACTATTAAAATTGGTTATTGTTGTAATTATATATATTAGTATAATTTCTTTTCTTTGAAATATAGGGTATTCAAGCTGCTAATTTAACAAATAAGATACTATTTAAAAATAATCTTAGGGTAATATATACAGGTATGAAAATGTTTTGGCAGAAATCTGCTTTTTTGAATGCCTGTTTTGCTGTTTTTGTGATTGATGCAAAACCATTGTGAAATCATGACCTAACATCTCATGCTGCACATATATGTGCCCACTTTAATGTTAAGATAATTTTGTTTTTGTATGGAGTTCAGATTTTTTGTCCAGCTTGCAGTTTCATGCCTGTATATCACTAATATTTTCTACTATATATGTTGTCAACTAAAATGCACAAATAACTTCGTATGAAAACTCTAAATTAGGAGTTATTAGATTGAAAAATAAGTATAAAATACAGAATCATAATATAAGTTTTTGCTTTTACTCTAGCGAATTGTTTATTTAATTGCAAAATATTTTTTAATATCCATATTATAATTTAGAAATATTTTAATATTGAAAAAAATTTATAGATTGAAGTTAAAGATTATTTTTGACAGATAAATTATTTTTTTAAGTGTAATAACTCAATTTCTGAGTTTTATTTGTGTTTGTAAATGTTCAATAAAATTAGTGCTTTAAGTTTTTGCTTTTACTTTAATGTAATCTTATTTTTTTAAGTGTAATAAGTCAACTTTTGAGTTTTATTTGTGATTGTAAATGTTCAATAAAATTAGTGCTAAATCGTAAGTTTTTGCTTTTACCTTAGTGGAATCTTATACTTAATTGAAAATTATTTTTAATGTATACTTTACTTATCGATATTATCTTAATCATAAATATTTTAATATACAAATCTTTTTACAGAATGAGAATAAAAATTATTTTTTTGACTAATTATTTTATTGTAATAGGTTTGTTTTATTTGTGATTGTAAATGTTTAGTATAATTAGTGCTTGATTTTTATCAACTGTTATTGACTCTTGTGATAATCCTGTGACACTTTTTATGATTGCTAACCATAATTGCTGACCTTGTTCTTGTTGTCAAATATAGCTTTTGATTATGGGATTATGATCTTTATATTTGTTAGGTTATATTTAAATTGTTGTACAAAACTAATCTATATATTAATTATTTTTTCATCATTGTTATTTGTTTTATTTTCAATATGACAACTCTGGATCTTATGTGAGTTTTGTTGTATCTGTTAGAGAAAATTAATTTTAAAATCCCCTAAAATATACCTTACAACATGCTTTTTGTTGTTTTAGTCACTAATACTTGCATTTTATTTTATTGTTTACTAATTACATTATTATTATTATTTTAATAAGCTTTTGTTGAATTTAAGCATTTGTGTATATTTTTTACTCAAATAAATGTATTAATGTTTTCCTTAAATAGTCAATGTAAATTTTATGTCAAGTTGTGTTGTTATTGATATTGTTATTTCTGTGAAATAAATATCGATTAAATTTATTTAGTTGTTTATGACTTTGTTTAAAGATACATATTCTTCCTTTTTTTTTTTTTTTTTTTTTTTTTTTTGTGTGTGTGTATATGTATGTATGTGTGAAATATAATCTTAACCTCTTAAGGCTCCTTTCCGTGCAGGTGAAGACACTTGCGAGCTAATGCTAAACCTATGGGGAGGTTATTTTCTAATATCTCGTTTGCATTTCGACATTTTTAAATAATTTCTTTGCAATGGATAGCTGAGGTTCATCTCTACATCGCTCCCTTTTTACTTTTTTGATTTTGGTTGCAGATATTTTTTAGAATACAACTTTCATTTTCAAAACCGGTTTCTAAAGTGAAAGTAACTTTATAAAAAATATTTGCAACCGAAATTGAAAAAGTAAAAAAGAAGCGATGTACAGCAGCTATCCAATGTAAAAAAAATATTTTTTTTTTTAAATGTCGAAATGCAAACAAGATATTAGAAAATAACCTCCCCATATGTTTAGCATTAGCTTGCGAATGTCTTCGCCTACAAGGACAGGAGCTGTAAGAATGGCGGGTGTTTTAATTATTGGTGAGGAAAAGAAAGATGCCCTTTTAAGAGGAAATTCTAATAATTTTATCATAGAGGCGTTAGGTTTGTGGCTCACGAGAAGTTAAAATTTATTTTCCACTCTTTTTAAACCTTATAGTATGACGTAAGTTGCTTTTCGTTCTTTTGAGAGACAGAAGTACATTTAGAATTATTTATGTTTGGTTGTAACTTTACTATTTGTTTTTACTATAACAGAGTTCATACGATCCTTGAAAGTCCTTAACAGTGCTTAAATTTTTGAAAAGTAATTTTTTGTCTATAAAAGTATACTTATTTTTATGCAAAATCTACAAAAGGTCCTTAAAAGTTTTTAATTTTACTCTTCTATTATTTCTTAATCAGAGTTGAAATTCTTCTGTTTCTTTGAATTACAGATTAAAAAGAAAAAAAAATCCCCCCCCCCCCTTGTCATTTTTCTGAAATTTTGTTTCCTTCTTTTTGCTTCTCCTCCCACATTACGAAAGTTTTAAATTTTTTAAATTCCTTTCAGTTTTTCTACTCTTTGTTATTTTATAGTAACAATAAGTAATCAATCATAAATTTTATAAACTTCATTCCACCATATTCATTTCATTAAAATTTCATTTAAACTCCACACACACACAAAATTTTCTCCCCTTCCCTCAGTACCCAAAGTTTAAAAACCCTTTAGAACTCTTTTTGAATAACGTTTTCTGTTCAATTTGTCATTTTATTAAACACTACAATAAAGTGATCATAAGTTTCACCTCCCCACCACCAACCAAAATTGTTGTTTCCCTTTTGCTCCCCTCCCCCTCCACAAAAAATTTAGTCTTGAAATTTTTTTAGTTTATTATTATTTTTTATAATGTGTTTGTTAATCTTTAGAAGATAAGTGAGTAATAAGTCATCTAATAAACTCCATCCCCCACCCCCCCAAAAAAGAGAAAAAATAATCTGCTTTTCTCCTTTTGCCTCAGTTAACAACGTTTAAATTATTAAAAGTCCTTGCTTTTTATAAAACTTTTTTTGCTCTGTCTGTTACTTAATTGTAACAATAAGTAATCGTTCGTATGATTTTACTCCTCAACTCCACCAAAATTGATGTCCTCCCCCCACACCCCATTTTTATAAAGCACACAAATCTTAGAATTTAAGTCTCTTTATTTTTTATTTTGTCTTATTTGTTAATCTTTAGTAAGGTAAATAAATAAGTCATCTAATGAACTCTCTCCCTCCCCCCCCAAAAAAAAAAATTTCTACTTCTCCCCCTTTCCAAGCACACAAAATTGAGTCTTTAATCTTTTAATAGTTAGGTAAATAACCAGTCACCTATTAATCTTCCTCATTAAAAAAAAATCCTCTTTGCCCCATCTCTCCAAGTTTAAAATCCTTGAAAGTCTCCTTTTTATCTGCTTTTTCAGTTGTTTTATTGTAACAGTAAATAATCGAGCATATAATTCCCTCCCCCCCTCCCTCTTCTTTCCAAGCACTCAAAATTGAAAGTCTTTAAGGAGGAATTTCACCTTTTTTAAAGCAATTTCAGACATTCTCTGTATTGATGCAAAAATGCAAAGAAATATTGGAAGCATATATGGGGGGAGGGGGGTAGAAAGAAAAATTTAATAATCATATTGTTTACACAAAACCTTGGAATTTGTATGTGCAAAAAAGCCATCATCATTTTCATGCCTGATAAATACAATATATTTGTATATAGCTATTTTTTTTTCCTTTTAACAAATAGTGTTAACAATGATTGTGTAACCTCTCATAATCATAATCCACAACAATGATTTATTTCCATGATCAGGGTGCTTCTGTCAGAAATGACATTTTTCAGCCAGTGAAAGAAATTAGAAATCGTGACTCCTAAAAACGAGATAGTATCCTACGACATCTGTGTAACAAAGAAATTATGAAGGTTTCTTATTTTAAAAAAGCAGATTGCAAGACATGCAGAATGTATATACAAATGTGATGGGCCTTATATCTAACTACTTTAAATGAATAACATGAAATATTAAAAAAAATGTTAATCATAAATCAAAAACTGGAAATATAAATGAAAGTCGAAATACCCAAATTTTATTCTTACCGCTTGAACAATTGCCAAATTTAAATTTGTCCATCTTATTGCTAAAACTGTGTAGTGCTGCCATCTATTATCATTAAAAATTAAAGAATGAACGCTCTGTATGTATATTTATTTCTACACTACTCACCACATGAAATTAAGAAAACAAAATCATAAAATCGAATTCTCGCAGTGAAAAAAGTGTGCGATAAAATTTCTGTCCCTAGTTTCAAACTCTGACTTTCTATTCGAGTTGTCCTAGTAACTGAGAAAAAATAAATCCCCATCCTAAACATTGCATTATTTTGATTTGTGAAAGGCCTTTTACAAATGTGATTTGTTATTTTTTAATGACCATTTTATATATACTGGAGATGTGATATGCCAATGAATTTTATTTACTTATTTTGAGTGTGTTCCCAATGCTTTTGAAAAAAGTGTTTTTGGTGCTGCCATCTATTATCTATCTAGAAACAAATAATCTGTTTTCAATCTATATACTATACCAGGATCGCGAACCTTTTTATGTGCTTGTGCCAAAATTTCTTAAACGGTATCTATCAACAATGTAACATGCCAAACTTTGACATAAAATAATTTTGCAGTGTGCGATGTTTATACAAAACACTAGTTAAAAAATCAGTTGATTTCATGCATTAATAATTATTAAAAATTAAAATGCGATTTCTCTGTATTTCAGAATGAGCTATTAAACTAACGAAATTTTAATTCGTAAATATGATTTATACGTACTGTAACAATGAAATGGAGATAAAAAAAATTATTTTCGTAATTTTTTACTTTATTATTAACCCTTTATGTACTGACTTATGAATTCCTAAAAATTTTACCTTATAAAGCATTTTTCGCGATTTTTTTTAAAAACTACATTAGAAGATTTACATAATCATTTAATAAACTTTAGAAGGATTCATTAATTTGAATTTATAGGGATGTTGTGCAATAAAGATTCTATAACACCTCTGAAATCTTTTGTTTTAAATATTTTTCTTAGTATTTTGTAGAATTAGGAAATGTACAAATATAATGTTCTTACAATAGAAATATAGAAATATTTCCGAATTGAACAATTCCCCCCCCAACGCCAAGAAAGCGGAACAGGTGCAAAGGCAAAAGAAATAATCCTTTTAAAAATATTTTTGTTTTGTGTAAACCAAGGGCGGCGCCAGGGGGGGGGGTCCGGGGGGCATATGGTACCTCCCCCCCCCCCCGTCGGGGTCAAATTTAATCGTCGTCGGGGAAAATTTTTTGACTTGAGTGTAGAGTCCTGCATCGGGTCGGGTAATCTGATTTTTCCCGACCCGAGTCGTGTCTAGTCGGGTGCATGTTAGTTTAAAAAAAAAAAGATCTCTGGTTAGTTTATAGAAAACCCGACCCACAGATAAGTTTGCCGATGATTTTTTTTTTTCTTTGGAAATCGGATTGGCTTGGCTATATTTTCTTCGGTTTCGGGATGAGTTTTGAATCTTACGCGTCGGTCTTTTTTAAGCTGATTTTTCAAAAAAAAAATGCCTAGAATTATATCTCAGATTAGAGTCCTGCATCGATTCAGGTTGCCAGATTTTACCTACACCCGACCCGACCCACGGATTGAGGATAACATTTTTCGCTGTGGTTGGGTTCGGTTTCGGGTTGAGTTTTGATACTTAAGAGCAGGGCGCCATTTCAGAATTTTCTTGGGGGGGGGGGGGGGGGACAAAGATGTTTTTGAGGAAAGTTATATAGCTAAAGGTAGGATCCGGGTGTCAACCCCCCCCCCCCTCTCCGGACGAGAAACGTAAACTGAACCATGCTTTCAAAACCAGTAAAAACTTTGAATACGGAAACTCAAGAACCAATGAAAAATTTCGTTTTAAACAGGTTTCCGTCTTAGCAGGTTAAATTTCAATATATTGAATATGTAACATTTTCTTTTTAGACAGGATTCTATAATAGGTTCCATTTTTACAGGTATCCTCAAAAACTGTTAAACCATCCACTCTATATTATAGCTCTGAAAAGAGATGTATTACAGTAAAACTTGTGAAAACGAAGCCTGTCTGTAACAAAATTCTTTCTCAAATAGGAAAAAAAATCAAATTTCAATGAAAAACATCATACAATTATACTTCCTAAGACAGAGACCTGTCTAAAATGAAACTTTTCCCTAGTCCCTTTCGACTTCTTTTTTTCAGATTTTACTACAGGGGCTCCATTTCACGAGTTTCCTGGCGAAGGACAAGAAAAAATTTTCTTTGCGGAACAGGGAACGTGCAAAACTGCACAAATTTCACAGAAAATGGGAAAATCTCGCGCAATAAATGAAGCTCTGCGTGATTTTGTCTCCTTAACTTCTTTCACGGACATGTGATTATTCTGCGATTTTTTTTTAATTTTCGTGAAAGTCCACGATTGTTTTTTCTTTCGAATTCCGCAAAATCAGTTCGTCAATGGGTCACAGAAAAAATCGGGAATTTTGAAAATAGAATCCCGAAATCGTCGCGAAAAAAATCGCTAATTTCTCCAAACGACCGTGGAAAATATTGCTAATTTCATCAGAGATTGCGAAAAGAAACGCAGATTTCGGAAAATAATTATACAAACTAAAATATCGAATTTTGTAAAAGGATTACGAAAAAAATCGCGAATTTCGTCAAAAGATTGCACAAAAAATCACGAAAATTTAATCAAACAATCGAGGGGGATTTCGTCAAACGATCATAAAATAAGATACAAATTTTCGTGTAACTATCGCGCAAAAAATTACAAATATTATTAGTTGGTGGTGGAGAAAAATAATCACAAATGATCGTGAAAAAGAATCGCGAATTTTATCAAAAGATCACAGAAACAAATATGGAATTTCATCAGTTGGTCGCGGAAAAAGATTGTAAATTTCAACAAATGGTCGCAGAAAAAAAAAAAAAAAAAAAAAAAAAACAATTTTGATAACGGCTGCAGAAAAAAATCGTTGGTTACAGTCTGTCGTTACAACGACCGGATGTTACCGAAAACCTTATACATTTTGTCTAGAACTCATGTTCACTCCTGTGCAATGTTTATTCGATTGACCGCAAACTTAGGCGTCTATAAGAAATACGATTTCAAGAAGAGACAAGGCGTGGAAATTCATCTGCTCACTTCGATCGTCTTATTAAAAAGCGTAGGGTAAGTATTTTTTAAATAAATGAATGAGTAAATAAACAGATGGTTTTGTATAATTATTCAAGCTAAGTTAGTATCAAACTAAAAATTTCTTTTTTGTTCATTAATTTTAATATAGAGTAGAGTCTAATTTTATAATAATATGGATATTAATCTCTATTTAATATATAGAAGAGAAATGGAAGGTATAAATGAGAAAATAATTATATACATACATAACTTCATTGTTAACTGCGGGAAAAATTGTTGTCGCGTTTTGGGTCAACGGAAATTTTTTGGTAGGTTGGGTAAGTTGAATGTTTGGGTCGGGTATAACCCAACAAGCGCAGGTATCTATTTCAGATAAAAACTACTTATTTGAATATGAATGACTCCTTACACGTTTATTTTTCTACATAAAAGATAACATTAATATTAGAGATATTATTACAGACTATTTTTCTATAATTACATTATATATATTTTGGATCAATTTTCTCCGATTCCGGGTTTCAGGTTGGGATTGGAATTATTTCGGGTTCGACCGGGTTACGGGTAGACGGAATATTTTTGGTTGGGTTCGGTTCGGGTTGAAGCTTGATTTTAAATAAAATTTGCAGGGCTACAAATTTTATTTATTACCTTAGCGGGATCCTAATTAGGTGTAACGTTTAACTGCTAGTTTTCACGATGTCACTTTCACTAACAAATTAAAATAATTTTTGGTCACTGCATGCGTTTTCGATAGGGATTTGTCAATTGATTTTTTTCAATTACCTCCGACATTAAAATACATGGTCAACCCGCCCTGAACAAGAACCGCGTTTCGAAAAAAATTGATTACCCATCTTACCTGATGCGGTACTCTTGTTTCTAGACCTTTGCATTTTCTTAAGGGGCGGGGTGGTCCACCTCATAACTGCAGAACTGTTCCATACGTTGTCGCTCACACACTGCTGTGTATGGGCCATACATGTGCACCTAAAATCTGTAATATTGAATGACCTCTTATTGAGAGGTTGCTGGGTGGAAAAAAAGTATGAAACAGAGTTTTTCCTTTCGGGTAATGCCCCAAAGTGTGGAAACTTTTTCTGTTGTGGATTCGTCCGCCTTCAGGGCTTAATTTGCGCCGGAGCTCAGCTCCGGTACCTCTCTGTTTTTAGTAATATTTAAGTATTGGTCGGAATTCACCGGAACTTATAAATACAGAGCTCCGGAGCCCAGTACAACAGCGCTTTTTTTTGTATCATGAACGTTGCCCATTTTAAGGCACATTTACGAAGTCATTTTTATTTGTAAGTAGATTTAATTGCCATGCTTTGTTATTCTGATCGAAAGCAACCGAGAAGTGTTTCCTCTTTTTCTATAAAAGCATCGAATCTTTTAAATTTAATCTGCAAATTTTTAAGTTAATCTGATTTTCAGAGACTCACTACGAAGATTGTAATGCGGAAGGAATCGATTATAGTTTAAGATATAGAATTTGTTATTTATAGGAATTTGTAATTTATAGGAAATTGAAACATGCTGTTCTGTTCTTCAGCATATAAATATTAATTTCTGTAAATTTCATTCTTTTTTTCATAAAAAATGCATAGCTGGCGAACTATTCCTTTTTTGTGTTGCCGCTATTTCCGAATCATAATCCTTACCATATTTAATCCCAGAATTCTGCAATTAATTAGCATTAAAATTAGGCAAAGATTTCTATTCGAAAAGAGTGATAACTAAAAAGTGGAATAGTTTACATCTAAGTATATCCTTATAGATATATTTAAAATTTTTATTTCTCTAAAGAAAAAAAATGCTTTAATATTTGCAAATAGTGTATGGAATATAAATATGGAGATTGGAGTGACGGGTTGGGGGGGGGGGATACGCTACGGTTGTTAGTATTGCAGAATATTAGGACTCCGGTACTTTTTTTTTGTTAGAAATTGAGCCCTGCCACCTATGAAGATTAGGTGACTAGTAGAGCGTTTCCAAAATAACCTTAAAAGCTATTTTCACTTTATTTATCTACTATATTCTTTGACAAGCTTCGAAATTTATATTTGGAATAAAAATGTTTTGGCCCTGTGCAGTTCATCTCTAATTTTAATAGCAGTGTGAGTGTTAGAGGCCTGCGCGTTTCGGGATATGCCAAATTCGGACGCGAAACATAGTCCACCTGTTATTTAAAAAACGAAAAAAAAGAAACAAAGAAATGTTTTATTGTTCATTTAAACCACTAATAAAGGAGAAAAGTTATCACGACATGGAAAAAAAATAAATACATTCCCGGTACGGGCCGAATCAACAGAAAAAAATATAAGACCCGGACGTGCCCCAAGAAGAATGAAGTTCGAGCCCGGACCAACTTTTTTAAAGCTAAAATTTAGCTCGAGCCCGTACCGAGTTTTCAGATAAAATTTAAGCCCTGCCCGAGTTTAATGAAAGAAACTTTTACCGAGCTCGGCCTTCGGGACAAGCCCGGGCTCGTGGAGATCTCTTATACAGTAGAGCGCCGATTATCCGGACCGGTAGGGACCGAGACTGATCCGGTTAATGAAAAACCCGGATAATTGGACAACTTTTAAAAACACCTAATGGCAATGTTTTTTAGGTCACTTCCCTTCACTCTTTTTTTCAAGCTTAGGACTGGCAATTGTGGTAGTGCACATTTTAATGTATTAAGCCGTATTTAGATGGTCTTTATTTTTACTTTTTTTAAATTTTATTTTCTACAAAATTGGTCCAAACTTAGACGTACGCATAGAAATTATTACATGTATATATACATACACTTTACAGTACGTACATTAAAAATAGTTCATTGTGATAGGAAAAAGAAATTCTTGATATACTTCTGCTTCCTAGAGGGCATTTTCTTTTTTGCTGCGTGGGACTATCGCGCGTTAGAAGTGAAACTTCTTAGGTTCTAGAAACAGTTGATTTTATGCCTTGCTGTCTTTGTATTTGTTGGCGATTTTATTATTTCCTGATTAGGAAATCGTTATTTAACGGTTAACTTTCGTGACATCCAGCCAAATTCACCATGCCTCACCTAAAGAAGTTTCCCTTAAAATTTTTTGGAGAAGGTTGGTAGAAACGTATGACCCTTGACCGATCCGCTTTATTGGACAATCCGGATAAACGGCACTCTACTGTATATATTATAAATTCGAGGCCCCCTGTCGGGGATACTGTGCCCCCCCCCCTCCCCCGTCGGGCAAGTTCTGGCGCCGCCCCTGGTGTAAACAATAATGCTTTTGGAACAAGATAAAGTAATGCATCTATAACTCATTCTAAACTGCATTACAAGTAATCGATGTATTAAATGAATTTTAAAAGAATTATTTTAATGGTACTTATAAGTCTCGTTAGTAGATAAAGGGTTAATGCAACATCTGGTTATAATTATCCAAGTTGCATTAAACAAATTATTGATGAGAAAACTTATTCATGAGATTTTTGTTGATGTTCGATGGAGATTTCTTTATAACTGATTCATATTTTCATAGTTTTATAAATATGCATAGAAATTGGATCTGGATCCATTTTCCATCTTATTGCAGTGACTGTTTAACAAAGTTAGTCTTAAAAATCCATGTTTATAAATTTCTGTAGAAAGGCAAAATACATGTTAAAAACCCTGCACAACATAACAGGAAAAAAAAATCCTTTTGATGTGTTAATCATACAAAAATAGTTGCATTTTGTGTGATAGTCTGTGGAACAAAATTTTATTGATAATAGGGAAAAAAAAAGAAAAAAGAATGTGTTATCTATGTAATGATTATAAAATTTATTTTTTCGCGTGCCAGAGAAATTGTCTTACGTGCTAACTGTGGCACGCGTGCTAACCCTGTACTATACTATATAAAAAAGTCAAAGTTTGTGTGTGTGCTTGTGTTCCTTATACAAATCTACAAATTTTTACCGGTTTGCACGAAATGCGGCATTCAAACGTTTCAGAACACAGAAAAACAGACTGGGTATTTTTTAAATTTAACTTCCCAGACCACCCTTATTTTCCCTTTTCAACCTTTTTTAATGCATTTTTTTCCCTTATTAAACACATGTACTTTGTTTTTATAAGCCAATAAAAATTCAAATAGTATCGCATAAAAAATCTTTTCGATGTTGAGTTGAAATCGGCCAAGATAGTTCAGTTACATAAGTCTTATAGGATCAAAAGCTATCCATAGCAAGTTACCAACTTTTGTAGTCACATATTTGATTAGATTGTGGTGTACAGTGTTCAATCATTTTTTATATTTGATTATACATATTTTTGGAAAGGTGGGGGGGACGAATTTTTTTTATTTAAAGTCTCGTCATAAAGTAAGAGAATTAATTCATATTTTTCAAATAGCTATTTTTTATTTACCGTTACCAAAATTTAAAAAGCCTAAATAATATTAAAAAAAAATAAATTTTAATTATATATATTGGAAATAAAAGAAAACTTTAAAAGAAATTATTACGTACGAAAAAACATTTACTAGTGAACATTATATCATACTGAAAGCAAATTGTGCATTTTAATCCGTTGATTTTTAAATTATACGTGAAGCGCGACTTTATAATGATGCATGAATAACAATGCATAACGGAAAGATTTTGACGTCAAGGTTAACAATAAATTTTTTTATCAACAGACGAAGTTTTTTTTTTTTTTTTTTTTTTTTTTTTTTAATTTAATTTTGGTTTTTAATATTACTAGCGGATCAAACCCGCACCTCTCGGGTTACAGAATACAAAGAAAGAGCTTTAAAAATAGATATATATATATATATATCTTAGATTGCCCACTAACAACATCAAAGCATTTTTATTTGAAAAGCATCAATTTTGCACTCAAATAAAGTTTTAAAATTTATTAAAAACGATACTTTCGTATGAGTTAACAGCCGAAGAAATAGCCAAATATTTCGTTACTGGCAGCAGTTCTTTTTTATTCTGATCATTCCAGCGGTTTAGGAGCGTAGTTCGATTACATGTCTGTTAAGTTTCTGTTTTATTTCTGTTATTTTATTTACTTATTCATGAAGTTTAAGCTCCGTTATGGAATATCAACTGGAAACAAATTCTGAATCATTTATATTTACTTAAGTTCAAACGGATTTATCTTTCATAATCGTCTGCACGCGATAGATATATATTTTTTAAAAAAATTCATGCTTGAAAATTATTTTTAAAACCCATAAAAAATGAATAAATTGCGATACAGTTTTCAAACAAATTCCAATCCAGTTTTCAAACAATGCGCATTTGTAAGTAAATTAGTTTCTCTATTCAACGGTGTAAAAATTTAAAATGTATGATGTTTAAAAAATTGCAGTAAAAGCGAAATTTAATCGTCTGCTGTTGCCAACACCTAAGTGAAGTCAGCGTTACGGACGGGCACATTTGTCTTTATAATACAGATTTAAAACATATTTTAGCTTTAACGTAATAAATTGATTTTGTTATTACTGTTGCCGTACTTTTAAAAGACACTAGGCAAAGATTTAAAATATTTTGCTATCAATACTTGATCATTTAAGGGTGTTCTCAAATCCAAAAGGGCAACTTCCTGACATAAGTTTTAATTTATTTTTGTTCGAAAATTCATGAAACTAGCTGGTGTTGTTGTTCAGAAACTATTTGATTGAGCTGTTTTTTCCCTTTTTTTGCAAACGCAATAGATCTTTCAGAAAATAGTGTCAAAGTAGGCGTTTTGAACCGAATTTCCGCGCGAAGGAAGAAAGAGCACTCAAGAGCGGGCGAAAAACGGGTTTGTCACGTGATCAAAATTGCTTATAACTCAATAGGTAATTGATTGATAAAAAAAAAATGGAAAAAACAGTTCAATTCCAAATCGCTTCCATGGCCAGGCTTTCCAATTTTATACCTTTCCGTTAAAAAATGAATTTGTAAATGTGTCAAAACGTTTTGCACTTGTTGAGCAGAGCAGTTAAGAACAGCCTTAATGTGTGGTTTCTGTATGTGAAAGTCGCGCAATATTCGGCTGATCACGTGCATTTTTAAATCGTGAATTTGGCGAAAATGTCGTCATATTTAAAATTAAACACTCTGAAGATTCTAAAAATTTAAATTCCACTTGCTGTTCTGAGAAGTTCCATTATCTTTAAAATAAATTGTTCATTTTCAAGCCATACAAAGCGGAATTTCACAAAATGCTACGCCATTTAAATGCATTTTTTACTTTTTACCTCTTTTTTTCATGGCTCATTAAATTTTTTATAGGTAATCTGTAGGTTAGATAAATCTATTGGTCAAGTAAAACCGATTTAAAAGGCCAGATACAATGTTCACATATTTTAATAAAAAGGGCTTTCAAAAATACAAAGAACAAAAAAATCATGCGCACAGCATAGATTATTAAACACTTTCCAACACATACAGAATAATATAACACAACTCCACAGTTTACTAAAGTGAAAGATGATTTGGAAAATGCATAAAGCATTTGAAAAGATGATTTCTACTATTACCGTGAATAGTCATTAAAATATACGATTTTTTTGTGCAGCCCTGTATATGATCTACAGATAGGTATGCATACTATACGTACTATGCGAAAAGTTAGCAGGGGTGTAGTGGAGGGTATACGCGGGTATACGCCGTATACCTTCTGGATTTTTTTTAAGAAGCACCGTATACCTACCCTCTGTTTCTCAGATAAATCTATAGCGCATACCCTAGGCATGACGTTCATGACTTTAGCGTATACCCTCTGGTTTTTTTTACGACTACACCACTGAAAGTTAGTTTCAGTTAAACGCATAGCACAGTTGAAAATTTCCACTCAGCAATTTCTGCCAATAAATTGATGTTGTCGAGAACTTTTGCACGACCCTGTATATGATCTATAGAATTTGTACACACCAAGTAAAATTTAAAAAAATAGTTAAATTCAAAAACGCATACCACAACTGAACACTCACTGCCAGCCGTTATTGTTCGTATGCTATGCTTCAATAGTTTAATTATTGCTCATTTTCTTCTATAGCCAAATTCTTTTGTGTGTCCCTGATAAGTTCTATGTACACCATATTATATAATGAGAATCTTGTAGTACATTTCAGTGATGTATATCAATTTCAATATGTTTAGAATACTGTAATATCATTAAAATGCACGGTAAACGATTTTTCTCCCGTAGATCGTAATTCTTTTGAGTGGCCCTGTAAATGAACCGGAAATGCTACACACTTCATTTTCAATACCGAGCATGATAAACCCCAATAACATATATCCATTTCATGGCAATCGGACTATAATTATGCGAGTTAGAGCATGGACAGACAGATAGACAAACAGAATTCATAAGTACTTTTCAGTTATCTTGGAAAGTGTTAAAAAGAATGGCAGAAAACTATTAATGTGAACTTATTTCAATCAGACTCTGCGATTCTTTCCTCCCGTTTTGTTGAAGTTTTCGTGAAAATAGGGGTAAGCAGGTTACGAATAACCGTTCATAATCCATAGAGATATTTATTGAACGTTTTGTTTTCATGATAAAACCAGAATCCAAAAAGGAAAAACCAATCTTTCTCGAGGCTTTTTTTTTCGCACGTCTCAGCATTTGGATTTCGCAGTCCCGTGACGCGTCGGGATCGGGATCCAGCATTTCGGAAACACCGATCTATAAAAGTTCAAACAAACAGAGCCCGCGGACTGCGGCGTCTGTTATGACCACACGGTGCTTTTCATCTTTTATGATTTACATCGAATGTCCAGAGGTCACCGGGGAACGTCTTTGACATGTCCATCCCCGCCTCTTTCTTTTGTTGAGACGCCCCTTTCTTTTGCTGATGACCGCAGAATACTTGGAAAAGAAAGGCCTGTTGTCATATTTATGGCTTTCGTTGGAGAGGTTTAAAAAAAGCACTAAACACAGCTTAACATAAGCACCTGATTTACTGATTCACTAACTCTTCAATACTTTTATAGTATTTTCAGAATAGAGAAGACGTTCGGGCAGTTGCTTCGATGGTTGTACTATATAGTTCACTTAGCAAGGTGAGAGGTACTGGGTTCGATACCCGTCGATTTCAAATAAATACATTTTGAAAAATAATTTGCCATTAATTCTAGAATTTTCCTTAACTCGAATAGAATGATGTAGTTTAATCTTTTGTTCTTGCGATAGTAAAGTTAAATCTTTCAAAATCGCTGCTGGTGAATTCTATAAAAATTATCAAATTACTATTCCATATTTGATCACATCACAGTGTTGAATCCAGACACTTTTCTCCGGGAGGGATTTCTGTGGCGGGGGTGCACTTTTTGACTATTGAAAGCACAAAATCTCAAATCTCCCCCCGGTCCACCCCCTGAATTCAACACTGCACATCAGACGTCTAGCACATGGGCTGGGTTAGGCCAACAACTTGTTTTTGGCGATTAATTTTAAGCAGGTAAATAATAAAATAGCAAAACGTGATCTATGTTCTAACTGGATTCGGAGAGTTAATCTAAATATAAACTCTATAAGTAGCAAACTGTACTAGCGCTGTGTAATTTTTTTTTTTTCAATGAACCCAGTATATAAACTGTTAATTGAAGAAAGTAAATAATTAATAAATACTATTACTCCAACTCAAAAAACCCGCATTAAAACCAACCGAAATAATAAATAGCCATATGATACATAATTAATACTAACTTGTAATTAAACTTAACAATACAATTTATTTACATAGTTTACATAAATACATTAAAGGAAAAAGAAATTAAACATTAAAATTAACCGAGCTACAGTGTAAATGACTTTATGGCTCATTGAATATAAAGTACAATTAAGTTCTCCCCACTGAGAGATTAATAGTAAACAATTTCATTTTTAACATTTTAGAAATATTTTAATTACAGCAATTGAATTACATAAATAATTGCTTAATTGAATATAATTAATATTTTTAAATGTTATTTTTAATTTTATAAAATCCATACATTTAATAATTGACAAATAATTAATAAATTGATAGTAATCGCGCATCTCACATTTGGCATATTCACTATCCAAACATTGATATCACTTCCATTATTGGCTGTTGGCCAACGTCTATAACATTTGAGCATGTGAGTACACAATTACAAATTATAACGTAAATGGACCCAGGTGGTCAAACATGGAGAGAAAAAATCCTCCTATTTTGAAGAATCCTCTCAATGATAATAGGAATGCTGAATCGCAAACCGTAGAAGAACTCTTAATCAGACTACTACTTTTCTCTCTGAAAACTGAAGTTTATATCTTGAAAACTCAATCTCATCTCTTGAAAACTCAATATTATCTGATATTAGTAAATGAAAGAGGTTGCTAACGAGGTTTATGCTAAAACCAGAGCCTTTAGTGGTCACCTCATTTTAGGAAATAAACTTCCAAAACACCCTCATTACACGTAGGTGTGTGAATGTGTCTAAGCAGCCCGAGCCTCACACGTCCGTGACAGGCCACTCATTTGCGCCTCTTCGGCACACTAAAGGCCCGTTTATTTGCTTTCTTTTTTTCCTACAAAATATATGTATGCCAAATATCCTATATATATGTATGTGTGCGTGTTTCAACTGACATTTCTTTTTCAACCGTTCTGTGGTCATCAACAAAAGAAAGGGGAGTGAGACTCAACAATGGAAAAAGAAGGAATTTAATTCTGTGCATAAATAATAAACTGGTCAAATTGAATGTAGGAATAGTGCTATTATTAAGCGAATAATTGAACTATTATAACACTAGTAATATTATATGCAATTATTTTTAAGCGAACATTCGTTTAAATGCAAATTAAAATCCTAATGATCATTTTAGCCTGTATTAATTTATAATTTTAGTATCAGAATCTGATTCTGAATTTAAATCGATTTACTCAATCAAGTCAAAATATTTGTAAATATACATGCCAAATATTCTCAACAATGTCAACAAACATAACGGAAAACTAAGTTGCAATATGCGCTCACCCTACCTCGGGCAATTTTTTTTCCGACCAGTGTCACTACACCTGCGCGTGATAGCTGCGTCTCAATGTGCGCCTTGACTAAATATGGCACAAACATTACAGGAAAGATAGATGCAGAATTCCATTTCAGTAGTCGGCGAAAATAACTATTTTATAATATAAACACCGTGATCAACTCAATCACTTAACGCTTTGAGGTCTCAGCTTTTTCAACTGCATATCTCCCTCTGGACCGAGGGTATTTAGCACTTTTCATGATTTTTTAAAAATTACTTGGAAGATATGTATTTTAATAATTTTTTCAATTCCTACTATGAATTCACACTCTCCCTGTATTTATTTATTTATATATATATCTTGTTCAAATTTTCAATCGTTAATAAAATACTTATTATTAATCCTATCAAGTTGAAATAAATTTTTTTTTAACTTGTACTGGATGACAATTGATGTTAATACAGTTTTTTCAAATATTAATTCATTCATTAAATTTTAATTAATTCATTTTAGTTTTACATGGGATAAATGGCGGCCATTGGTTATTGAAGCATTTAATGCATCTTCATATCTATAAGGGGGATTACCATAGGGGGGACCCTGTTATGTCGCCAAATGTGACGCCAACTTGGCGATATCTCTAATATTTCGCCAAATTCCTATAGACTTCCATTGTAAATCTACTTGCTTATAGAAAATCAATAAATTGAGATATTTTAATGTAACAAAAACTAATATTAGCTTAAGGGATTATATTAAATTTTTCTTTGATGACCTAAGTAGGAATTGACTTTAAAAACAAAATTTTTATATTACTTGTTTAATTGTAAACTTCAAACTGTTCTTATTCATAATCAAGGAACTATTTAAATGTACTAAAAATTAATATTTGATTAGAAATTATTGAAAAAATGCATGTTTTATATTTTAAAAAAAGGTTCCGCAAAAGAAAACATCGTTTTTCAACATAAAATTTTACATAGATTTGAATAAAATCTTACCCAAATGTTGTACAAATATCTGAAAATAGGTTTCATTTGTATATAAACATTATTTACTAAAATTTGCTTTTGTGTGGTACATTTTAAAGCACAAAGAGCAATACCACAAAGTTCACAATAATTTCGAATTAAGCTCTGATTCTACAGGGTGTATCTGAAATGCTTCAACAAACTTAGGGGAATGATAGACGAACAAAAAATGCAATGGAACATAGGATCGCAAATGACGTTTAAAGAGTGAAAATCGCAAAACTAATTAAAATATCGAAATCTCGCAAGCTGCTTTTCTGCAGAATTGGCTAGTAGCATGAAGCTGGTTTTCCTTTCACTTTGTGCATATCCGGTCAGAAAGTGATAACTAAAACTTGGAAGTAAGTCAAACAAGTACACTATGACGCAAAAGTTTAGACAATGACGTCATTCAGCTTTAAAATGTAGAATTATGACGTCAGAATTACAAAAACCTGTAAATATATTCAAAAACTGATTTAAAATGCTATGTACAAAAGACAGTCGTTTTATTTGCTATAATACTAATTTTTTTCATAAAAATTCAAATGTGCTTGTCGCAAAAGTTTAGACACTATTCTAAATTTCTTTGAATATTCGCTGGGATATGCAAATTTAGAATCGATGATGTCACAAATTTGGAGTACTTAAGTTCTGCAAACGATTGCGCTTCATAGTCGACATGCCGAGAGCTAAAGAAATTCAAGTGAATGAGGTTTCAAGGATTTGGCAGTTGAAAGGTGAAGGGAAGAGCGTTTCTGAAATTTCTGCTATTATTAATAGGTCAAAAAAATCTATTTATCGAGTTTTATCGAGTGGTTCCGAATATAAAGCAAAATGTCGGTCTGGGAGGCCACGTGTGACAAATGTACGAGAGGATCGCCTGATACAAAGACTAGCGAGTACTCAACAAATGAGCGTACGTGGAGTTCAAAGCTCATCGGGACTCTCTGTATCAAAGGATACGATTCGTAGACGAATTTTGGAAAAAGGAACAATCGTTTATAGCAAAATGCAGAAGAAACCAGCTCTGAAACCACATCATAAGTTACAAAGACTTATGTGGGCTCGAAAGCATATGTCATATGGAGAGAAATGGCAGTCAGTCATATTTAGCGATGAAAAAAAGTGGAATCTGGATGGTCCAGATGGTTGTTTATCGTATTGGCATGACTTGCGGAAGGAACCTCGACGTTTTTTAGTCGCAGACATGGAGGGGGCTCGGTGATGGTTTGGGCAGCCTTTTGCTATAATGGACAAGTATCTCTGACCTTCACCAGTGGTCGTCAAACTTCACAGCATTATACACAGACATTAGAAGAAAACCTACTGCCATTTGCTGAGCTTCTAGGGGGTCCTCAGTGGGAATTTCAGCAAGACAATGCTTCAATTCACACTGCAAAACATTCAAAATCTTGGTTTAATTCCCATAATATAAGAGTTCTCGACTGGCCAGCATGTAGCCCAGATCTTAACCCTATAGAAAACCTTTGGAGCATCATGTGTCGCAAAGTTTATAGCAACGCTAGACAATATTCTTCTGAAAAGGAACTTAAGACATCTATTGAGAATGTATGGTACGATATCGATCCACAAACTATGCAAGATTTAGTTTCTTCCATGCAGTCTCGTGTATATGACGTAATACATAAGCATGGATGCGCAACCAGGTTTTAAAAATTGTTTATTTCGATTTTATTTAATTTGTGTCTAAACTTTTGAGACAGCAGTTTATTTTTGTTACCATTTAATTTATTGCAATATGCACAATTCCACTTTTCTTTGTTATAAATATTGTTTATATGTACAGCACATTAATTTCAAGCAGTGATTTGAAAATTGAATAAATATTTTTCAAAGTATGTAAGAATTTCTTCATTGTCTAAACTTTTGCGTCATAGTGTACTAGCGCGTATTGTGACCGCAGCAGGAGAAATCCGGGAAACTCTCAAAGTCTTCGAGTGTGTCCGCCAGTCTTTCCCAATGTTGCCAGATTGGGGATTTTGTCCCCATTTTGGGGGATTTTGAACCTCTAAGGGAATTTTTTGGGGACTACAAAATATTTTGGGGGAAAACTTGGGGGCTTTTTTTTTTTTTTTTTTTTTTTTTTACTATTTTCCATAAAGATTTCTTTAGTCCTGTAGAAAAACTGAATCTGTCTCGAACTCAATTTTGATTTGAAAAACGAAAATACAATCCAGAAATCGGAAATATCATTCATTATTTTCTTGGATGTGGTCGTGTTCGTATTCGTTGTTTACTACATTACAGTTTACACGTATCACAGAGGCATCAGACTCTAAAGTCTTAAGTAGCTTAAACCTGCAGGTGACTAAAAATCTGCAGGACTTATACGAAAAATTCTTTCGCCGGACTTTAAAAAAATCTTTATTTAAATATGTGGAAGCAGATATTTTTCTCTTATGATACATAAAAGCACATCGATTGATACAGCGAAAATATTTTGCATTATGATTATGTACTTCAGTATAGGGATCACAAAAAAAATTAAAACAGCGTACCATCTCGGATTCATTCAAATCCCAACTGATAAGAGATTGTCTAAAGATATGGAGCTAATGTAACAATAGTCCAACAAACATTGTTACACAATACTTTTAAAAACAAACGTAAAATAACTTCTCACTGCAAAATACATCTCTCATTCTCTTAATGTAGCTACAGAATATGCATTCAGTCCAGTTTAAAAGTTTGTTTTTTGTAAATGGGGAATTTTTTCGAAAAAAGGCTTGATTTGGGGTAAAATTTTGAGCATAAATTACATAAATATATTTTATAGTGGTAAATTGAAAATTTAAAAAATTACCTTTTTGAGTAAGAACTGAGTTGGGGACTTTGCCGGAGAAAAACACTGATTTGGGGAAAATTTCAGAAATTTTGGGGGAATTGACTTTTGACTATCTGGCAACACTGGTCTTTCCTCCGTAGATGCACCCTGTGTAATAATGTCCGCGGTCGACACTTTGAACAATTGTTGTAAAATATTTGTATTTTCTGGGCATCACGAGCTGTGTTGTACCTATTCTGTGCAATAAATAATTTTTTGGAGTGTTTCTTTCTTGTCTCAGTTTGTCCATTTCCAGACGCATTTTTTCGATTTTCATCCTTTAAACGTCATTTCGACCCCATATTTCATTGCATTTTTTGTTCGTCTTCATGATTACTATCATCCCTCTAAGTTTGTTGAAGCATTTCAGATACGCCCTGAATATATTTTCATACACTTACTTCTGTTTAGTGCTGCCACTTTTTTTTTTTTTTTTTTTTTTTTTTTTTTTTCCAAAATAAAAGATTTGTAGATGACATATAATAAGACAGCAAATGTATAATAGGTGTTTTTATCGCTCAGAGAGTTAAAAGTTGACCCCGAAAGACTCTCGGGCTTAGTTCGCTTCATTGAAAAATAAAAACATTAACCCGAGTGACACTCGGGCTTAGGCCTCAAAGTGTTAACCTACAAAAGTTAAATAGAAATTTTCATTTAGTTTTAACGTTTCGAAATATTGTTTCATTCAAAAATAGTTATAAACTTTCGAAAGATACGCTTACTACTTGCTGTAATTAAATTTTATTACTTAAAAAATACATTTTAAATTCTAATTTTAATAATTATGTAGCTGGCAGTTCCTTTGCTATTGATTGATAACAAGTACTTGAAATTTATAAGCAGTTATTATCAGCTATATAATTATTAAATTAGAATTTCTAATTTGTTTTTCAAGTAATAAAATTTAATTACATCATTTTTCATTAAAAGAAATAACCTCAAAATTGACATCATCTTTGAAACTTTGAAAGCTTATGTAGGTTGTGACCTTCGAATTATTCGTTGCAGTCATAACGTTACGCCTTCCTATCTCAACAGATGTCGCTGCTATCCTTCATTTTGCATAATATGTTTTGGTTTCGATTCCCGAAACCGAAATTAAAATGCCGTCATTCTCAAGGCATGTTTATGTTTATGAAATGAATCTCCTAGTTGCACTGGCCTCTATGCAACATCCAACGAAAGATAATTCTAAAATTACTTAATGGTTGAATGAGGTTTTCTGTAGTTGTCTCCTGAGCTGGCAATTGTTTCTTTTCTAATAGATTTTTGAAAAATTTATATCCAGATTTGAGAGACACAGTCGGAAGTAGAGTCCTACGTGACAGAGTCTGCACTCGGCCCGAACTGGAAAATTCTGCTTAAAGTAAACAAAAACGCGATCCGAATCCAGTCAAACAAAAAAGAAAAAAAAAAAATCATAAACCCGAAATTTTACCCGGAGTGTAGAAAAATTAATCCATATTTAAAGAAAATTATAAAAAGGTAGTCTATAATCCTAAAATCAATTTTATCTTTTTAACACTTTCCAATAAGGTTGAAAATTGTTTTTCGGTTTGTCTGTTTGTCTTGCCGTCTGTCCGCGCTCTAACTCTCCTAAATATACTAGAATTGCCCTGAAATTTTTGGATGTTATTAAGGTTCACCATAGCACGATCCCTATTTCAAATTAAGTTTGTAGCATGTTTAGTTTATTTACAGGGACAGCCAAAAGTATTCCGTTACATTACGGTCAATGGGAAAAAAATCGTTTCAAATGATTTTTAAGGATGTTACACGCATTCAAACATAACAAAATTGATATGCATTTATGAAGTGCACTAAAATATGCATTCTGTAGAATATGCGGTGCAAATAATAGTTATTATTCATTTACAGGGCCACACAAAAGAATTCCGTTACATAATGATATAGGGGGGAATTGTTTTCGACGTATTTTAATTATGTTAAACTATTTCATGTATAATTAAATTGATATACGTCGCTGAAGTTTACTATAAGTTATTTCATGCATAATAAGAAGTGCATTTACAAGGGCACACAAAATATTCCAGATGCTATATTGTGTCCGAAGAATTGTACATAAGCGATGATTGCTGGAAATGCATTTTTAATTATGATATGCGCTTTTATGTTGCACTATATATATGCATATTATACGGTGTGTATAAATGGTACAGTTTATATACAGGGCTACACAAAAGAATTCGTAAGGGTTACTGAGTATGGGCGTAAATTGCTTAAAGGTGGTTTTTAAAGGAGTTATGTATTTTTACGCTGAACTGTATTTTGTTTACTAAGAAATGTTTGTGGAACATAGATAAAATGATATACAGGGTCGCGCAAAGAATTGGATACATAACCGTCTATGATGATAACATCTAGAAATGTGATTTCAGTAGTTTTAAGCCTGTTTTAGTTTAAATTAAATTTTAGTTAAATAGTGGCGTGTAATGAAGATACTATTGGCTATGACCGGTAACTGCTGAAATCAATTTTTAAAATGTTTTATGCATTTTCTAAAATGTTTACTTAGTTATTTTATTTACCTTATTTCCCTAAATAACGAAGTTTTGTTAAAGCATTTAGAAAGTGTTGGAAAGTGTTTCATAATCTATGCTTAACGCATGATCTCTTGTCTTGTTTTCTATTTATATTACAAAGGACAAACATGTCTGTCCGTAACACCGACGTAATTGTGATGTGTTGTCAACAGCAGACGATTAAATGTCGCTTTTACGGCAATTTTTAAACTTCTAAACATCGCACGCTTTCAATTTTTACACCGTCGGTCGAATAGAGAAAAAAAAAATAAAAATATACTTACAAATGCAAGTTGTTTGAAAACTGCATCGCAATTTAATCATTTTTTATGGTTTTTAAAATAATATTTAAGCATGAACTTTTTAAAAAAATCTATCTCTATCGCTTGCAGACGTTTATGAGAGACAAATCTGTTTGCTCTTTAGTTAATGTAAATAGTCCAGCATTTGTTTCCGTAACGAAGTGAAAACTTCATCAACAAAATAAAATAATATAAACAAAACAGAAATTTAACAGACAAGTATTCGAACTACGCGCTGGAACAACTGAAATGATCAGCATTGAAAAGGTGCCGTAAGTAACGAAATCTTTGGCGATTTCCTCGGATATTAACTCATAGGAAAGTTTCGCTTTTAATAAATTTCAAAACTTTATTTGAGTGCGAAACTGATACTTTTCAAATAAAAATACTTTTCCGTGTTGTTAATGGACAAGTAATGGACAAGTGTTGTTAATGGATTTTCTTTGAGAGCTGCTTTAAATTTGAGCAGGTTGGGTGGAAAAAAATTGCAGACTTTAGAGTATGAAGTAAAAAAAAAAAAAAAACTTTAATCCATTAAAAATTGGTTTCCATGAAAAATGAAGATATACATACCTAATTTTTAAAGAGAAAATCGCTCAACCAACAAAATGAAACAAGCTATAAATTATGGAAAAATTTGGGCGCAAGAAAAAATTTTAATTGTGAAAATTCACTAATAAATTCATATTTTAAAAATAATACAAAGTATTATGAGCGGTGATAAGAAAATATGTCAATTTCCATTTTTTATGACGTTTCACTAATAGGTTTTAAAGAAAAAGAAGCTTCTAGAACGGTAGCGTAGATAGCAAAAAATAAATAAATAAAAAATGTACAGACATCTTTCTTTTCTTTTTCTAGAAATGTCACTGGCCGCTCTAGTTTAACGATAAAATACTTATCTTTCTCGAGATGAAGTATTGAAAAAATTAACTTTCTCTGATAAAATTATCTTGAGTATCTTAAGATTTTTATAAGGAGTACTTAATATTTAAAAAAATATAAATAAGCTTTTTTGAGGAAAGTTATTACTGCCTTTGCATCTTAAAGGTAATTTCTATATGTATTTAAGGGGAGTAAATTGATTTCTACTTAAAATGACTTTTTTTCAGTATTTTGTATAGGTAATAATGAGGAATAGTAAGTTTTCTCTGTTAATAGTTAGTTATTTAAGAGGATTTTGGGTAAATAATTGATTAATATTTTTTAAAAATATATTTTATAAATGAAAACAAATTCTCAATAAGTTAATGCATTTTTACTTTCTTATTAACTAGCTGACCCGCCTGGCGTTGCTCGGGCCCGTGTTAATAAACTTAAGGGATCTCGGGATTCTTAAAATTAGAGAAAATGAAAAACTAGTCGTTGGGGGCCACCGTAATGCTTACCCATCATGGACATACATAATATAAAATGTGAAAGTAAATGTTCAGTACTGAAATTCAATAGGCTTTGTAGAACTAGTACATTCTAAGTACATACCAAATTTCTAGCCTCTATCTCAATTTGTTCGGTAGTAGATAGAGTATTTAAAATCGTTGCTTGATGACGTCATAAAATTTAAATTCTTTTTTACTGAATTGTGTAAAAGAAACATCCTTATAACTCCAAAAATGATAATCATATTAACTAACAGTTTACTGCATCCGATTAAGCATCTCATTTCCAGTTAAAATATATCTTTGAATTGAAATTTGAATGAAATACAGTGTCATCAAAAATCGAAAGAGTGTGGAAAGTATGATTACAAATATCTCGGCAACTAATTATCCGATCGACTTCCTTCTTTATGCAAAATTTCTGTTTTTTTATTGTCTTTCATATTCACTCCTTAAAATAACAACTTCAAAAAATTTATAAACCTTTTATCAGAACGAATATTTCGAGAGTCCGAAAAAAATAGTTCCGGATAATAGAGGTTACTGAAATTTAATAGGCTTCTTCTCATTATTACATACTAAGTACAAAACAAATTTCAAGTCTCTATCTCAATTTGTTCGGGAGGTAGAGCGTTTACAGACAGACACACAGACAGACGGATGGGATTTTTTTTTTTTTTTTCTAAAAATATGTTTTTGGGAATCTTCAGCATCTGAAACGTGTAAACCCGCCAATTTTTTTTTTCCATTTTTAAAGCGATTACAATACATACCCTATACTACGTCTGATGGGTAAGTAAAAAGACCATTTTCAACATTTAATATTTTAAAAGGTATATGATTTTAAAACACAATTTTTATTGGGATAAAAAATATAAGTATGTTCTTTCATTTCATGCATTTAAAAAATTGCAAGATGCAGAATTAGTATTTAAAGGGGGCTCCAAACTGTCAGACATTTGTCGAATAGAAAATTGGTATAACAGCTTACGCGCAGGGTTACGAAATACATTTTGCAACTAGAATGAATTTTTTTTTTTTTTTTTTTTTTTTTTTTTTTGTGCCTAATTATGCTTCGGATTGTTATAATTACCTTGAACCTAAATAAATTGGTATTTAAAGCATTTTTATATTTTTAATACTAAGTTGTATTTAGCTAATACAAAATTTTGAGAATTTCAACAGTATAATCACCTAAAAAAATGTTTTTTTTTTAAACAATACAAAGGATATTTTAAGTTCAGTTTATACAGGCTCACATGAAACACATGTTTTTAAAAATTCATGAAAAAAATATTCAGAAGTTTTTGAGATATCCTGCGCGTTAGGCCCAAAAACGTCATTTGGAGAAATACGATTTTAAAGTTTCGGAAACGCCGCTTTACCTCTTGAGCAGGTATAATTCTAAAAGTCATAACCTCTGTTCTAATGGGAATTTCAAGGAAACCATTATACCGAAATCGTAGAGGTCTGCACGGGCCCGGGCTTGGCCCGAGGCCCGTACCCGGCCCGGCCCGCGGGCCGGGCCGGGCCGTCGGAATGAAGGCAAATTTTCAAACGGGCCGGGCCGGCAGAATTAGGAATTTTTTTCAACGGGCCGGGCCGACAGACAAAATAAACGGGCCGGGCCGGGCCGGCAAAAAAATTAATCGGGCCTATCGGCCCGATATAAGAATTTAAGCGAAGCAGATAAAATACGAGCCATTTTCAATGAATATGATTTTCTCGAGAAGTATATATAAATGTGCGTCACGAGCCGATGCGAGTTTAACAACATCAAAACAGAAATTTAACATGTTCATCGTAAAGATCAGCATCGTACAGTTACAAGATGTCTGATTCCGAGTTTAATTTTTTTTCAGCAGACTCGTGCCGGGGCGGAACTGGCCTTAATCGATCTCAGGATGTGTAGAACAGTCATTGTGTTTTGTAGTATTAATAGTGATAATGAACTTCTCTTAACAGTATCTTTGGAAATATACCTTAAGGTGGTTCTCATATTCACTGCTCAACAATGCGAAGCTTTCAGACACATTTTCAGACAAAATTTTTAACTATAAAGGAATAAAATTGACAGGCCTGCCTATTGAAGGCATTTGGAAACGAATAGCTTTTTCCATATTTGATAAATTTCTTACAGAGATAACAGAGATTCCTGTCACGTGACTGTACGTTTTTCTCCTTTCCTGTGCTATTGCTTCCGGAAATTCGATTCAAAACGCTAACTTTGACAGTATTTTCAGAAAGATATATTGCTTTTATCTATAAAAAAAAAGACATTTACATAGCTTCTGTATAAGAATACCTGCCAATCTTACGCGTTTCCGAAAAGAAAAGAATTCATAAATGTGTCGAAATGTAGCTCCTTTGGATTTGAGAAAAGCCTTAAAAATGAGAGAAATATTTTCACAAATCTACTTTTTATTATACAGCTTCAAAAGTTATTATGTTTTTAATCCTTTATTCTGAACTACATTAATCTTTTAATGAATCCTTATTTCCATTTTGAAATGTCTGTAGACACGATGACTAAAACACTGTAAGTAATCGTTAATGTTTACTATTGTGTGTTTTCTGTTTTGCGAACATCATAGTAATGTAAAATATGCTGTAAAATGTTCCCATAAATATGTATGTAGTATTCATTAAGGAATCTTAATTGTATGTTGAGAAAAAACGGATTTTTTTTTTTTTTGTTGGAATTGTGTCGGGCCGGGCCGGGCCTGTTTTCACTGATTTTTGTACGGGCCGGGCCGGGCCGAGAACTGTAAAAATGCAAACGGGCCGGGCCGGGCTCGGGCCGAACTTCCAATTTTATACCGGGCCGGGCCGGGCCCGGGCCTGGAAATTCCGGCCCGTGCAGACCTCTACGCGAAATGTTCAAAAAATATAGGAGTTTAACAACTAAAAAAAATAAAATTTCGAAAATTTTGGGGAAACCGTAAAGGAACCTTAAATTTGTATGATTATATATTTTAAACTTGATTTTGTTTGAATTTACATTTTTAAATGAAAAAAATCGCGAAAAAATATTCATTTTAAGTGGTAAAAGTGCTCGTAAGATGACTTTTTCATTTGAGTAACACTGTTTCATCTTTCGTTACAAAGTGTTATTTTTCTCAAAAATATAATAAATTTCACAACCTATAATTGTTCAAATGCTTAGAGATTTAGATATGTTATACAAAATGTGTGTCCGCTGACTGCAGCCGAAACCGCGACGAAAAACTCGTGTTTTTACTGTTTGTTTTCGTCGAAATTTTCTCACATTTTATTTAGTAAAAAATAGTTCTATGCGTCTGAATGTTTCGAAATATTTGTAGATTATGTAAATCACGTGTATTGAGATACTCTAAAAAGATTGTGTTAAACTACGGACGTTTAGTTACCTTTAGCGTAGAAAAAATATCGTCTCCTTGAGGTGCAAAGTGACCTGCGTTCGCTGGTGTATTTGAAAGGGTTAAACTTTGTATTTTTTAAAACCGATTGCACCATCGAGTAGACAAAGGTTTCTGCTTTAAGGACATAGTTTTGGTTTGTCTGTACCTATAAAATAGCGCCCTGGAAGGGCGTTGCCATAAGGGGGGAAAACGTTTTTCGAAAAACGACCATTTTTTATTTTATTTTATTTTATTTATTTATTTCAAACTGTGAACTGCGATATGTTTTCTAATTGATTGCGGCATTTGAAACGTAAGATTACTATCTTTCGAAATATGTCTTCCAATTTTAACTGCACCGAGTGCATAGGTTGATTACAGTTAAATCAAAACTATGAAAAAACACAAAGAAAAAATTGAACGGTCTCGGTTCTTCGTTACGTTGTTCACTTCTTCCCGATGCGTAAGTGGATTTCTGCACATGGACAAGCGCTTTTTCGAGCTCGCAATAAAAAAAGGGAAATTTTTTTAATGAGAATTCGTTGTCGTTTTTAATAAATATCTCGATTAATTAACAAAATATTGAAATTCTGAGTCTCAGGAGCATTAGGAGAGGCCTTGGACTACCGTCACACAAATTTTCAGCCTTGTAAGTACGGTACATTTCGCTAGCCATCACGGACACACACACACAAACAGACAGAGTGAAATTTTCTTTTAGTAGTATAGATGTTTGAGAGTCCCGACACACAAGATATTGAACCACGAAAATCTAGGGGGGAAAAAGTACAGTGCAGATTATATTCAAATGCATATGTGCATATGCATTTGCATGTTTTGGCTACATTTTCCATACATGCATATAGATGCATTTAAATGTATTTAAGTGCATAATTTTTTTTTAATTCATCAAAATTTGCATATTTCTTACATTTTTAATTCGGAAAAGATAAATATATATATAAATTTACATTTTCGCATATCCTTATCAATGGAAGTCGTTTAAGGAGTAATTGTTAAATTGGCGGTCAAGATAATTGTTATACTGAAAGATAATGGGCGTCATTCTCTCATTTATTTTTGTAAGCTTAATAATCTAAGAGTATAAATAAAGTATAACATCATCCCTTAAAGCTCTTCGTTTATTGTCATTTAATGAAATAGCTAAAGTGCACACTCCTGCAGCACCTTACCCTATGCGTCGCGGAAAGTAGATTTCTAAAGCTTTTCCTATAAGCTTAGAGCCAAAATCACCAACAAAATATTGTTCGCACAGGTAATATATAAATATTCATTATTTAATATTCTATATTACCTATAAAAATTTAATAATAATATCTGCGTATTTATTTTATTTATTTATTATTACCAATTTACAGTTGCGAAACGCTGTTTATAGACTTTCTGTATTGCAAAACAATGATGAATTCGGAGATGACCCAGGAGGAACCCACTGATTGATTTTGAATTGGCAATTGTGGCATGGTCGAGAAAAAGAAAATTTCAAAATCTTAATTGAGAAAATTTGGAAAAGTTTTTTTTTTTTTTTTCATTCCTTGACCCTTTTGGGACGAGCGTCACGTATACGTGACGCAGAGCGTACTCAGAATCCTTGATTATTCCAACCAGTAATTTTTATTGAAAATTTTGCCTTATTTAATCCGAGCATTTCCCGATTCAATTAGGCAAAAATTTCTTTTTTGAAAAACCGGTGATAAAAGATTAAAAAATTCTGCAAAAGACGCTCGTCGCGAATGGGTTATTCTCGCACTCTTGCATAATTATTAAATAAAAGCATTGGTATCTCATTTAATTCCAGTCCTATAAATATTCTAAACACGCGGAAAGCCATTCGTTTCATCTACCTTTTTTCCAGCCGGAACAACTATGCAAAAAATCTCCGTTGTCAAAATATTTCATTCTTGAAAAAATTCGTGGAACCAACCGATGCAAACCGATACCAATCATATGCGAAGGTCGAACGCTTGTTCCACAATTCCATCTGCATTTCTACATTACTGTGTCTTTCTTTTTATTTGGCGGGACTAACACATGATCTGCATACAATGTTGATAACAAATCGTACAAGGAATCCGATATCTGATCATTTCGCACCAGACATGATGGTTAGAGGGTAGCGAAAACTGATAGCTGTATTATAAAAGGCATGCATTAAGCTCGCGTATCTATCAAAAAAAGGATAGAATCCGTTTTGTAAGACGGCACGTGTCTGGCATGCTGAAATATCGAAAAGTGATTCATTATAAGTAAAGCTAGCACAAAGAAAAAAAAGTGGCACCACTCGACCTGCCGAACACAGGGGTCTCAGGAGTCTTACTTTTCATTGATGGTGCGATATAGCATCGTGTCACATTTAATTTTATTTCTCATTCCCTATAAAACAGAAATACATAATATTTTTGAATCTGACAGCCTAATATATGTTCTATGTAGCATAATGATTCCAATGTTCTATAACTATTATTTTACACTTTTTAAAATGTTTAATTTTGTGGAAAGTTTTAAAATTGTTTTTGAGTTGCATTCATTGCGCGCAACATTTCTTAAGAACTAATAAAGCAATTTGTACAAAACTTCAAAAATTTATTCTCTTTGATACAAGAAATAACTTATACCTCAAATTTAGTAATATAATTGTATTGAACATTTAAAATTAGCAGTTTTTCAATAAAAATGTTTTTTTTTCAAAATTTTATAATTTAAATTTATATTTAAAGAAAATAAAATTTTTTATTGCTTAAAATTGAAGAATACATTCAAAGTACATTAGTTTTACATCATTATCAATATTATTTGGGACTCTAGAACCAATACATTCGCTGCAATCTTGCGCGCAGTAGATGCAGGTAAAAAAGCAATTTTAAATTTCTTTATCAAAAATAAATATTTAAAAAAAAAACAGTGAAATATTAGTTGCAGAATATTGAAATAATTATGCTACATTCAACAGATATTTAGCTATCAGTGGCAAAAATTTTATCTATTTGTGTTTCATAGGGAATCAGAAATAAAATTAAATGGGACATTATGCTAAAATGCATCTTCAGTGAAAAATTAAGACTCCTGAGACCCCTTAACAGAATAATCTGCGTTGAAATAAATAGTAATATAATATTTAAAAAAAAAAAAAAGTTATATCCTCATTTTACAAAGGCGAAATATTTCTACTGGGGAAAATGACCTCATGTTTTAAGGTGCCTGCCTACCTTCGGTAGAGTTTTTTTTTTTTTTTTTTTTTAATATTTGAAAAATTGCCTACTGATGTCCATTATATTATAGAATATAGCTATAAGAATTATGAATAACCTGAAAAAAAAATTAAATATTTTGATTTTAAAGCTCAAAACATACATAAAAGTTGCTATAAAATGCCACTTTTGCAAAACATCAAAACTGAAATTTAAAAGAAGATATTTTTATTCTGCAAAATTTATTATGATTAATGAAACTTTTTTGAGGTACTGAACCATTTTTATAACTATAACTATGGTATTAATAAAAATATAGAAGTTAACGTTTTTGCACACAGAAAAATCAAGAAAATACATAAGAATTCATAACTCGTATAAAATAAAATAACTAACTGTAATCATAATAGAGGCACATTATCTAAATAAACTCCTTTAGAGTATTTTTGCAAAGTTTCATAATATAACAATTTTTATTTTTCGAGTTATGATGTTTTGCGATAAAGCAAAATGTTAAAAATCTCATTTTGAGAAAAAGCAGAAAATATAATTAAAACCAAATTTTACTTATTAAAATGAAAAATATAATTTAAAAAAGCTCCTGATTTATAAAGTTCATCCTTTATCCTTTATAAATTAGTTATTCTTTTTTTTCTTGATGGTTTTTAAAATTTTTCTTTGTTTATGTGCAAATATATACGGTCAATTCGGTAGGGGAGGGCTAATTTTAGTTTAAGGGGGCTCAGGGCTTTATCGATAATGAAAAACATGTAAACAGAGCTCTCGCTTCGAGTCCATATAAAAACAAGAGTATTCAATGAAACTAATTTAAACTTTCTGATATTTTTAAGGTATGTTTGTAGTCTTATAAAGTTATAAATGAAGTACTTCAATGTAATAAAACAAAACAAAATAGTAAAATTTATGTAACACAATTTTCGGAAAATTTTTTAGGTGGCATATCACCCTCCGTAAGATATCTTAACGTTAAACTGACATAACCTAATTTTTGCTTTACAATGATCAGGAGACTTAACTCTATAGAATGAATTAAGGATATAACTATCACTCAAAGGAAACCTTATTAAAAAAATCTCTCGAATTTGAAAATTTAAAAACCCTAAAAAATACAACTTTTTTTTCCATTATTAAAAATACTCAAAATATTAAACTATCTAAAATATGTTAATTCATTCTATAGATAATGATGTTATATGCATTTGAGAAAACGTGACTTAAAGTTGCAATTAAATGGGTGCGGTTTTGTAACGATTGTTACATAAATGCTCATAATTCCGTTAAAAATGCAAATATTTTTATGCGGTTTCTTGCAATGTGTTCAGAATTAATTAAATAATCAAAATAGATACGAAAAGAAAAATCGATTTTTTTTTAAATTTTCAATCCCTGACCCCCCCCCCCTAAAAAACTTGCGACTGACTAATATTAAAATGCCTGTAACTCAAGTTCTAAGCAAGATAGAAACATAATTCAAACTGATTTAGAAAGCTAAAATGTCAAGTTTTAATATTAAACCAAATATAGATAATCTGATTTTTGACCAAAAATTGCATTTTAAAGGTAGTTAGGCACCTTAAAGAAATCGTACGCTTTTGTTCATAAAGCTTAAACAAAGGAGGCAGGAATTCTGCTTTTTCAAAATTTAGTGTCGCCCCCGATGAGAAATTTTTTTTAAATATTATTATTACGAAGTGGAACCCGTTGAATTTCGACTAAAGAAAATGTTTAAGAAAAAACTGTTGCATTAATTTATAATAAGCCTACAAAATTAGTTACAATAAAAAAATGCATATTGGTTAGTCTAATTCTCAAACAAATATTATTTTAACCTAAAGGTCACAGCTCTTCTAAAAAGACACTCCAAATTTTTGTAAAACTTAGCGTTTTATCATCGTGTGATTTCAATTGCGTTAGTTTTAAAAGTGAGCCTGTGAATTTCCACCTGCTGCTGGAGTGAAAATGATGCACTTCTACAAAACTTATTTCAGTTTTAAGACTTAAAATACACGTTTTTATTTTATATAAAATGACGTCATTTGCATCCGCTGAAGAATTCCACATTAACGATGTAGCCTTAAACAACATCTAAAGAAAAGTATGCATGTGAAGACACTATTGCGGAATAATACACAAACCAAGCAAAAGGTAATGTCGTAAACTCGACAAAAAAAATTGGCTATCTAATGATTCATATGCCTTCATTTGTTTGTAACAATAATATGGATATTGAAAATTAAATATAATTTATAATAGCTCCATGTTTTGTCAGAAATCATTAGTTTATATTTTTTGAAAATAGCACGTATTTTAGTTACAATTTTTTTTTCAGTTGTTATGAGAAAATGACAACAAAAAGATATAGTAATCTACTGTTTCCCAACTATTTTCGCTTTACTTTCTCCAGAAATGGAGTACTTCAGTTGCCACCATTACAGAAATGGAGTTAAAAACTACAAAAAAATTATCTCAAAAATAAATTGAGACGCAGTTTTCAAACAAATTGCAGTTAAAAGTACTTTTTATCCTCAATGCGAAGGTGTAAAAAATGGAAATGTGTGATGCTTAGACGTTTAAAAAGTTGCAGTAGAGATTATCAGTATTTAACTGTACATTGATACATCTGCTTCATTTTACGGCTGGCTCATGTAACGTAACGTTATTTTTTAGTGACGACACTTTAATTGTTGCCTGAAAGAAATAGCATATCGGTGGCTAATAAAAGATTTTACTAAATTAAGTCACATTCTGGTAAAACGTGGGTTGTTGCATCGATATAAGATAAACGCAGGCAATAAAAATAATTCAATTGAGATATAACAGAGAATGTTTATCAGTTACCGACACAGAATGGTTAAAAAAATTATGTACCAATCTCGTTGACCGATTTATTCGAAAATGATTACAGTTTTTGCAACAGTGGCCTATAATATATTCACCAAATGAGAGTTTAATCGAGTGCTTACTTTGGGCACTATCGTGTTCAATCCCACATACACATGCATGCCGATATCATCGAAAAATCACGGAAAATGAGCTCTGAGGACCTGGAAACGTGAGGAAACTCTAATACACAGGCATCCTTGGACTTACGTAATACTCGACTTGTGTAAATTCGCACTTACGTAAGAAATTTCGAAAATTACATTTATGAACATATTAGTGCATTTGATACGCATTTGCATACTTTTGATAATTGCTTTATAAATAAGGTATACAGATAAAAACCACAACAATAATATAGTTTTATATATTAGATATTGTTATATTTTTATTCGGATATACAATCAAATCTTTAACAAAACAAACACAAATCTGATTAAAATAAGCAAAAAAAAAAAAAAAAAAAAAAAAAAAAAAAAAAAAAAAAAACCCTGTTTAACCGTTACAATTTTGTTAGCTGAATTCAAACCATAACGAAACCTAATTTTAAAGTTTCGGTGAAGAGGAACGAGTGTAATTTTTTTTCTCCAGCTTCAGAACTGTTCGTTTGATATAGATTCAAAATTGATATAAATTATTTCATGAATGCTAAATTTATAAATCCCATATTCCACAAGATACTCTTTATTTGAAAAGTGTTCTTTCAATTTGTTTTTATATTTCTTCATACTTTTAAATTTTATATCCAAGTAAATACTGCTGCATGCTGCTTTATTTATAACATAATACTGTGTAAATAATGCATATATTATATATATATAATAAATATTAGTTTCTGATGAAATTTTACCTAGGGAATCTACAAATTCGACTTACGCAAAACTTTACGGGACGCATTACTTAGGTAAGTCGGGGGATGCCTGTACATGCATGTATCCACACATATACAGTGTGTCCACGTATAACCTGACCGACCTTTATTTTCGCAACCGCTGGTTCTAGATGCATACTTCCAATTACAAAAGTGCTCAAAATTAGGTGTAGAGTTAAGATAAAAAAAAGTTTGAAGTAAAAAACAATTCAGTGAAGAATTACAGAATCTAAATTTTTATACGGTCCTCAGGTCCTATAACTTATATTTAGTAAGATATTCCTGCTACACTGACAAGTAAGGCAAAAAAAGTTCCGTTATTCTACGATTAAAATTGACCGAGTAATTGCTGTTTAAATTTGGAGCATAATTTTTACTGCAAATTAGGGATCATTCACAAATTTAGTAGAAATATCATTTCGCCTGATATATTTAAAAAAAAAAATGGTTGAGAGTAAAATTAGCATTGCAATATAAATTTGAAATCTTTAATCATTCTGACATATTACTGCAAAATACACAATTTGTACTGAACATATAAGAGGATAAAAATAACAAAATTTTTGTTAAGTACGTGAAACCCGGTTAAGATGCTCACGGTTAATACGCGATCCCGCTAATACGCGAATATTTTCCGATCCCTTGAACATCGCACATAAGTAAAAAGATACGTGTAAAAAGATCACGTTTAATACGCGAACGGTTATGACGCGATCCCGCTTAATACGCGATAAATTTTCGGTTCTTTGAGGGAAAACAATCACGCTTAAGACGCGAATTCATTGATCAAGATGCGAATTCTTTCTTCTCGGGTGTTAACGATTTAGAGGATTTTTATTATTCAGATAAAAAACACTGTTTCCGAATATTATTTAATTTATTTAGCAACAAATTAGGCGAAAATTACTAATCGGAAATAGTGATAGATGTTTGAATAACAAAAAACCCCGCTAAATTAGCAAAACTGCAGTTCTTTTTTGATCCCACTTCCTAACATTCTTTGTCTCTCGCTTCGTGTAGAGTAGGTGGGGGCAAAGATACGCACTTTCCATACATTTTGATTTTTAACGCACACATTGGTCTAAACTTGTGTAATGAGTGATTAAAATGTTAGATCAGAACCTTAGGCAAGTGTCCCCATCAACCAGCATTCTGTCAAATTATAATTCTGCGAGAAATTGCAATTTTTAAAAAGCATTGCTCTGCATATCTTTGCCCCATCGGTTGGGGTAAAAGTACGCAGTCGTGGGGCAAAGATTCGCAGTGCGTATTTTAGTCCAATTACTGTGGGGTTTTGCCTCATTTCCAATAAAACGAATGAGTTATGCAAAAGCATTAGTAAATTTCACTAGTATTTATAGTTAAACTAAAAATTGTAAGTTAAACCATGAAAATAAAAGAAAAAAAAACAGCGGTCTGTGAGATCGCAAATAGCAGTTAACCTCTAACTACTGTGACAAAAATTGTCGCATAAATACTGTGAGCGATTCCAAAGACCCCTTGATTGTAGAATGAATAAAAGCGTTAACTGACTCATAAGATACTGTTTTTGCGCCTAAACATTATGCAAAGGTCTATTATAATAAAAATCATCCTTATTTAGAAGTCTTTAGCGTTACTTACTAAGTTTCCAAACGAATCAAAATTAAACTAACATCAACAGTTAAATTGAAAATTACTATGAAAACTGAATATAGCATCGGTCTTTGATTTTGTTAACAGGAGATAATGGTTAAGACTTAAAACAAAATCGTTTTATGAAATAACAATATTGATTTTTAAAAGTAGATAGGTAGATACCTACGTTCTGAATTGAAAAAAAAAAACTTAACTAGAAAAGGAAAAGGTATTTACTAGCTTATATTAGTTAAGTAGCTTGTATATTTTATACCATATAAAAAAATAAAACTTTCCACAACGTAATTGTGGAAAGCTTTGTATCTAGCAAAAACGATAGGACAAATCCTTGAATCTTAAACTCCTGCGTATCTTTGTCCTAAAGACGTATGCGTACTTTTACCCCATTCTGCAGTATTTTACTTAACCGGCTACTGAAAACAGGCCCGGACTGGCCAGGTCGGCTAGTCGGCGATTGCCGAGGGCCCCCGGCACAAGGGGGCCCCGGAGGGGCCTCCAAAAATGAATATACTAGTTTACAATTAGTTATGCCAGATTACTTTGACTGTTTCCCCGTAAGTTTAACGTAATCTTACGCATTTACAATAAATTATAAGCAGCTGCCAGTTGGTTTTTGTGTATGGTAGCCTATGTAAGGGGGGCCCCGGTGGGGGTCTCCAAAAATGGATATACCACTTCATAAGTAGTTACATCAGAATAACTTGACTGTTTTCCCGTAATCTTAAGCATTTACAATCAATTTAAGCTGTTCCCAGTTGGTTTTTGTTTATGGCAGTCAATGTAAGGGCCCCCGGAGGGGGGGGGGGGCTTCAAAAATGGATATACTACTGCATAACTAGTTATACTAGAATAATTTGACTGTTTTTCCGTAATCTTATACGCATTTACAATCAATTTAAGCTGTTGCCAGTTGAAATTTGTTTATAGTAGCTTATGTAGTAGCACCGGTAGTGCCATCGTGCCGTTACATCAGAATAACTTGATTGTTTTCCCGTAATCTTACGCATTTACAATCAATTTAAGCTGTTGCCAGTTGGTTTTTGTTTATGGCAGTCAATGTAATGGGGCCCCGGGGGGCCTCCAAAAATGGATATACTACCTCATAACTAGTTACATCAGAATAATTTGACTGTTTTCCCATAATCTTACACATTTATAATCAATTTTATGCGGTTGCCAGTTGGTTTTTGTTTATGACAACCTATGCAATGGGGCCTCGGAGAGGCCTCCAAAAATGTATATACTACCTCATAACTAGTTACATCAGAATAACTTGACTGTTTCCCCGTAATGTTACACATTTATAATCAATTTTATGCGGTTGCCAGTTGGTTTTTGTTTATGACAACCTATGCAATGGGGCCTCGGAGAGGCCTCCAAAAATGTATATACTACCTCATAACTAGTTACATCAGAATAACTTGACTGTTTCCCCGTAATGTTACACATTTATAATCAATTTTATGCGGTTGCCAGTTGGTTTTTGTTTATGACAACCTATGCAAGGGGGCTTTGGAGGGGCCTCCAAAAATGGATATTCTTCCTCATAACTAGTTACATCAGAATAATTTGACTATTTCTCCGTAATCTTACACATTTATAATCAATTTTATGCGGTTGCCAGTTGGTTTTTGTTTATGACAACCTATGCAAGGGGGCCTCGGAGGGGCCTCCAAAAATGGATATACTATTTCATAACTAGTTACATCAGAATAATTTGACTGTTTTCCCGTAATCTTACGCATTTACAATAAATTTTAAGCAGTTTCCAGTTCATTTTTGCTTATGGCAGCCAATGTAAGGGGGCCCCGGGAGGGCCCTCCAAAAATGGATATACTACTTCATAACTAGTTACATCAGAATAATTTGACTATTTTCCCGTAATCTTATGCGCATTTACAATGAATTTAAGCTGTTGCCAGTTGGTTTTTGTTTATAGTAGCTTATGTAGTAGCACCGGTAGTGCCATCGTGTAGTTACATCAGAATAACTTGATTGTTTCCCCGTAATCTTACACATTTATAATCAATTTTATGCGGTTGCCAGTTGGTTTTTGTTCATGACAACCTATGTAAGGGGGCCTCGGATGGGCCTCCAAAAATGGATATACTTCTCATAACTAGTTACATCAGAATAATTTGACTGTTTTCCCGTAATCTTACACATTTATAATCAATTTTATGCGGTTGCCAGTTGGTTTTTGTTTATGACAACCTATGCAAGGGGGCCTCGGAGGGGCCTCCAAAAATGAATATACTATTTCATAACTAGTTACATCAGAATAATTTGACTGTTTTCCCTTAATCTTACGCATTTACAATAAATTTTAAGCAGTTTCCAGTTCATTTTTGTTTATGGCAGCCGATGTAAGGGGGCCCCGGGAGGGCCCTTGCTTATAGTAGCTTATAGTTTTTGCTTATAGGTTTTTGCTTATAGTAGCTTATGTAGTAGCACCGGTAGTGCCATCGTGTAGTTACATCGGAATAACTTGATTGTTTCCCCGTAATCTTACACATTTATAATCAATTTTATGCGGTTGCCAGTTGGTTTTTGTTTATGACAACCTATGCAAGGGGGCCTCGGAGGGGCCTCCAAAAATGGATATACTTCCTCATAACTAGTTACATCAGAATAATTTGACTGTTTCCCCGTAATCTTACACATTTAAAATCAATTTTATGCGGTTGCCAGTTGGTTTTTGTTTATGACAACCTATGCAAGGGGGCCTCGGAGAGGCCTCCAAAAATAGATATACTATTCCATAACTAGTTACATCTGAATAATTTGACTGTTTTCCCTTAATCTTACGCATTTACAATAAATTTTAAGCAGTTTCCAGTTCATTTTTGTTTATGGCAGCCAATGTAAGGGGGCCCCGGGAGGCAGGGCCGGCCCAAGGATATTTTGGCCCCCGTGCGAGCACTCATCGGAGCGGCGCCCCCCCCCCCCCCCTTCTCCCTTTCCACACAGACAAGAAAAATTGCTTGACTTATTTTTTTAATTTATTCTAAATATTCGTAATTTTAATGCATACTAGAGTGAAACTCCCAGTTATTGACACCTAACCAGTAACTAGAATTCTGCACGGGTCCGGGCTTGGCCAGAGGCCCACGGTCCGGGCCAGCAGAATTAGGACAATTTTTTCAATGAGCCGGGCCAGGCAGATAAGCAAAATAAACGGGCCCGGCCGAGAAAACAAATTAAGCGGGCCTACCGGCCCGATATAAAAATTTACACGAGGCGGGTAAAATATGAGCCATTTTCAATGAATATGACTTTCGCGAGAAGAAGTATAAATGTGCGTCACGAGCCGATGCGAGTTTGACAACATCAATACAGAAATGTAACATGTCCATCGTAGAGATCGGCATCGGACAGTTACATGGCGTCTGATTCCGAGTTTAATTTTTTTCAGCAGACTCGTCCGGGCCGAGCTCAGACTTGCATTTTTTTTCTACATAGTCGTGCCGGAACGGAACTGGTAATCATTCTCAGGATGCCATTATGTTTTGTAAAGGTATTAAGAGCGATAATGAACTTCTGTTAACAGTATCTTTCGAAATATACCTGAAGGCGGTTCTCGAATTCACTGCTCAACAATGCGAAGCTTTCCGACACATTTCTGACTCATTTTTAACGGTAAAAGCATAAAATTGAAAGGCCTCTGACTATTGAAGAGATTTAGAATCGAATAGCGTTTTCCATTTTTTATATATTACTTTCAGAGATATAAGACATTCTTTTCTGTGCTATTGGTATGGCTTCCGGAAATTCGATTCAAAACGCTAACTTTGTCAGTATTTTCTCAAAGATATATTGCTTTTATATATATATATAAAAAAAAAAAAAAAAAAAAAAAAAAAAAAAAATGCCATTTACTATAAGAATACCTGCGAATCTTACGCCTTTCCGAAAAGAAATGAATTCAGAAATGTGTCAGAATGTAGCTCCTTTGGATTTGAGAAAAGCCTTAAAAAATGACAAATATTTTCACAAATCCACTTTTCATTATACAGCTTCAAAGTTATCATGTTTTTAACCCTTTATTCTAAACTACATAAATTTTTTTTAATGAATCCTTGTTTGAATTTTGAAACATCTAAGATTCTAAGTAATCATTAATGTTACAATTGTGTGTATTATTTACAGCATATTATAGTATATTTTAGATTGCTATGTATTTTGAGAACACATAGTAATCTAAAATATACTGTAAAATGTTCCCATAAATATGTATGTAGCATTCATTAAAAGAATCTTAATTGTATGTCGAGAAAAAACGAAATTTTTTGTTGAAATTGAGTCGGGTCGGGCCCGGCCCTGGAAATTCCGGCCCGTGCAGACCTATACCAGTAATTGACAGTTTAGCAAAAATCTAACGCAAATAAGCATTTTCTTGTAAAATTATGCAAAGTAACGCTATCTAGGCATAACTTATTTGTCTTAACTGTTGTAATTTATGTTTTAGTTATTGGTTTCTCGAAATAGGGGGGGGGGGGGCGGGGGTGTCTGTTACTGGAGTTACTTCTGTACTTGGGTGTCAGTTACTTCTGACCATATTTATGGAAAAAATTAATTGTTATTAAAAAAAGTATAATTTTTCAAAATTTCACCAACAATATTTTTTAAATTTATCTCTACTACACTTTGAAAAATAAAAACAAGAATAAAATATTTTAAAACTCTGTAACAGTGATTTGAACAAAAAAGGAATCCTTAATGTGTCAGTTACTGGGGTGTTACACCCTATTACTAATTATTTAAGATAATAATTTAAAGTGTTTCAAAAACAGATAATTTCTAAATTTAATCCCATCTTTGAGCTTGTATTTGGTAAATTTTAAAATCAAGTATCATAAAGGAAATTTCAATTTTACAGTAATTAGCAGTTTCATAGTGTAACACTACTATCCAAGGCACAACTCATGGTACTGAACAAAAATAATTACAGCAATACGTTAATTAAAGCAAAAAACTTCGTTAGATGATTACTAACTATTCCAAGAAAGATATATGTTTAAGTATTCCGAATTTACATCTTATCGCCGCATTGAAATTGGATAACCAAAGTGTCGTTATAATTGTATGAATCCAGTTCTACATGGGTATTCGTGTAGAACATCATGAAAAAAAAATCAACATAGCAAACACTAAAAGCAAAAAAATTAACGATAAAAGTATTAAATCAAAGATTTTTTTCTCTCAAGACAATTCCAAAATAAAATTTATATGCATTTAAGAAATAGGCTCCAGTTTCACAACTGTACATAGTCAAGTTTATGTTGGTTTATCCATTACGTTAGAACTCATGGCTACTGTTATTGAGAAATCAAAGTAAAGTAGTTCTACTCAACTTCTGTTTATCAGATTTGCAAATAATAAAGTGCATGTCATGGGGGCCGGTTTGGAGGGGAGGGGGCAAGGAAGTGCCTTTACCTCACCGTTTAAAAAAATTAGTTATCTTGGATGATTTAAAAAAAGGGGGGGTGTTAGAATTTACTCTTTCCGCTTAATTTTAAATAATAAGAGAAAAGTTGCGCTTGGGCATAAGTCTGTATACATTATAAAAAGTTTTAGCACAATATTATCCCAACGAAATCTTACCCATAAGTAGATTTCGTTCTTCCAGTACTTAAGGCAAATTATTTCACGAATTAACGAAGAATCTCTGCAATATTGAAAAAAAAATCCCTTTCAGTTTAGAGAAATTAAAGACTCAGTCTCAAATATATAATCTGATTCCATAAAGATCTCTTTTTTAAATTTTAGTCAAATTTCCAGCAATTTTATTTTTAAATTAATAATATTTGCTTAAAATTTCAGTTATTTAAATTCCAGTATTGCAAAATATTTATTGTGTAATGTGAGTCAAAAACTGTAATTCATTAATAATAATCCCTAATGTTGAATAAAACATTGTGTCGTTATAACTCAATTATCTATTTTTATGATGTTACTTTTTACTGGCTTTCCGCTCAATGTTCCATTCAGACCATATGTTTCGGAAAACTGGGACTGTACATAATTACAAAGAGTATAGCATGGACGCCGGCTGGACGAAATCCTTAAAGGGGTGAAATTTTGGAACAAATGTGTGCCTGTAGTATGAATAGGAATAGTTTAATCTGTTTTTCATCAGGGGAGCTCTGACCTCCTCCCCCCCACCCCTCGGTTTAAGATTATAAATATTGGAATAATTAAACATTAAAAGAAAAAGAAAAACTAAAGATTTAGAATACAGTTCATTAATTGTACTGTTGCTCGAAAATTTTCCTAGGTGGCAGGGAGGGAGTGGGGGAGGGGTTGCACCGGAGAAGCACTGCACGATATGTTCCTGAAACAAACACTGGTTCCGATAAGAGCCTGATTATTGCAAAGGCAAACAAGACAGCTTCCCAGGCTCTCAACTCTAAAATGCACCCTCCTCTCCCTCTCCATGTTATAGGGATCCCATCTGAATCTTTGCCCCACGCACCAGGGCGCTGTGTAGGGTTAGGCCCTAGTCCTGCCGTTCTCAGCTTAGGGCGCAACGTCATTCGCAATTTCAAGAACTGATAATTTTCAAATACTTCGAGCATCCATTGTAACTTTAAATATTCTACTACGTTTCCCATTCGCACAAAAATTACTCATTTAAACGAAATATATAAATAAATCAAGCTGCTACTTGAAAAATGTTTGGTTTCATTCATTTCTACCTATAAAATATTTCATTTACAGCAGTTTAATAAAATAATTCTGTTTCTTTTCTCAGTATGATGAAGCAATTTGAACAGCTTAAAAAGAATTCCATTCAGATAAAAAACAGAAGCCGCTGTCTGCATGCGAAAATTCAGTGCCTCTGAATTCTTTTTTAAACACAACGAAGAATCCTTTCTCTAACAGTTCCCAGCCTAGCTATAGAAAATGTAAAAAAAAAAAAAAAAAAAAAAAAAAACCCACAAAACAAAAATAATTTTTATTGGTGCTCTTGTAGGCGCCCTTTCATCTGGTTGGCGCCTCACTGGCTCGGCGCCCCGTGCCGTTGCACACTTCGCACACGCCTTGGACCGGCCCTGCCGGGAGGGCCCTCCAAAAATGGATATACTACTTCATAACTAATTACATCATAATAATTTGACTATTTTCTCGTAATCTTATACGCATTTACAATCAGTTTAATCTGTTGCCAATTGGTTTTTGTTTATAGTAGCTTATATAGTAGCACCGGTAGTGCCATCGTGTCGCTGGCGAAACGGAAGAAGGCTGTTGATTTACTCATCGTGCTCTGTGCAGTGCTCGTAGGCTCAGGTTCAGAGCACATCGCGACACTGGCTAAGCCTCCCTACGCAGATTTACTGCACATGCTCAATTTCTGCTGAAAATAGTAACCAGGATTGGCAAGACAGCTGAAAAAAATTGCCAAAAGCTTTTTGTAATTCTTTCAATTCGATTATACTCTGCTGCATTTCGTAGGAATCTGGTTTTTAAAAAATGCTTTTATTCTGCAAAAGAAAAAGTAATTTGCCCTATTTTAAGTTGTACAAACTATGACTGAGACTGTTTGAATTTAATTCCAACCTCTTAAACGTTTCTTATATACTACCACGTTGTTGTTATTCTCGCGCTTACGATGCGAGATGTTGTTCACGCTACTATTCCTAATTTAATATGTAACCTTTGCTTATTAAACTAATATTTAACTTTAAATTGTGTCAGATAGTACTCAAGATGCAGATGTTATGGACCGGCTGCAATTTGCGTCCGCTATGTCGTTCAAGGAAAGATATATGAAAGCCTTTAGAAATAACAGTAGTCGATAATTCATCTGGATTGACTTTGTACGAACTTATAAAATCAGACCAAGTGTGATATTGCAACATCAATTATTTCTTATTCATTTGACGGAGCAACAAATATGAAAGGCTGCTATAATGGTCTGCAAGTTTAATTCAAAAAGGAAACAAAGATTTTATTTACACTCACTGTACAGGAAACGTACTGAATTTGGTAGTAGCTGATTCAACAGTAACGTTGCTCCTAGCAGAAAACTTATTTAGGTTGGTGTAAGAATCTACCGATTTTCTAAGCTCATCTAAAAAAAGAATGGCTGTATGGGAGAGGGAAACAAACAGCAAATGTATTGCACACGAAAAACTGCATAGGTTGCAAAAAATAGGAGCCACAAGTTGGAGGAGCAAATATAAAGCTCTTTCTTCGATTATCGATGAGGGAATTTTAAGATATGAGGAAAGTGTAAACACAGGGAAAATATTCCATTTTATTACCGTTTTAAAAGAAATATGAAATGGAAGTTTTGAATGCAAATCTAAATTCATGGCAAAACATTTGATTAATAAATTGTCTAAATTTGAAAACCTATTTATCTGCATTGTTTTACTATATTTATTTCTTCTTACATCTCCTACTTCAAATTATTTACAAGGTCTTTTATCCCTTACTATTATAAAGTAAGGGATAAAATACTATAAAGTAAGACTATTCTACAAACTGGAACTTGGTACAGAAGCTGCTTCAACAAGTAAGGGATAAAAAGGAGCGATAAACACTTTCAGGTTCTGTATTCAAAAGCAAAATATTATGCAAGTACAGGTAATAGCAAATTAGAAAATAACAATATTTATGTAGAAGTAGAGTAATGCCTGTTGAAAAATCAATAGACGAAGCTCCTTGAATCTCAACTGCTCAAAACTATAAATTGGTCTTTTACAGTGTTTTAGATTGTGCCAGGACAAGTATCGAAGGAAGATTTAGTCGATTGATTCCTAGTTAGAACCGAAGAAATTTAATGAAATCATAATGCTTTATATAGTTTTTTAACGGAAGTCCTTTGTAGTATTTCTAAACTTTGTAAAGTTGAAAGAAATGAATTATTGTTAGAGCTGAAATATTTTGTAGATCAGTATGAAAGTTTTTCAATGGCTGAAAAAACTAACATTGAAAGAAAACAAGACAATCTTTGAATGGAGCTGAAGAAATCTGTGAATATGACGATGTAGAATGTGAATTTGAAGAAGGCAAAAAAATTTATGTTTACTCCTCTGACAAGAAACAATGTTTTCTGTGCTTTTCGAACTCTCACGCAATCTTGAATGTTTATCAACCTGTATGCAGCTTACAAGGCCGTATAACTATACGTTGTGGGAAAGTCACCTGTGAAAGGGTGTTTTCTAAGCTTAAAATAGTTAAGAATCGACTTAGGTCTACTTTAAGCCAAGACCTTATGTCTAATCTTCTTTTCATGAATTTATAAAGAGACTTATTTTATAATTTGAATAAAGCTGTTATTATAGATGACGTAGCCAGGGTCAGTGAAGAACTGACCAAAAAGCTGTTAGGTTAGTAAGCAGCCATTCAGAATTGCATAACCTTTCTTACTTCGCTGTATCTGTACCAAGATACAGTACAGCTATTTTTCTGTTTGTTATAAAATCTATTATACAATTTGTAACAATGAAATCAAAATTAAAGAGGACATTTTTAACAATATGTTTGTTTTTTATTACCGCTATTTAGCTTTAAACACTTTACAATATAGTTGAAAAGTGTTTATGAATTCGGTTTGTCTGTCCGTCTGTCTGTTCATGCTCTAACTTGCGTAAATATATTGAGATTATCATGAAATTGATCTATATGTTATTGGGGTTTACCATGGCATGTTCGGTATTGAAAATGAAGTGTGTAACGTTTACGGTTCATTTACAAGCACACTCAAAAGTATTCCGTTACATGACGGTCTATGGGGAAATATCGTATGCGATGTATTTTAACAATATTACACATTTTTAAGGATATTGAAATTTGTGTATAGCACTGAGGTGTACCACAAAGCTCTTATTGTGGAATCTGATGTGCATATAATTTATTGTTAATTTACAGGGACACACAAAAGTATTTGGTTATAATACTGAATATGAAAAATAATTGCTGTGTGTTTTCAGTTGCGATACGTGATTAAAAATTTAACTATTTTTTTGCATATTACTTGGCGAATATAAGTTCTATAGATCATATACAGGGCTACACAAAAGATCTCAAGTGCATTTCCATTTACTGGCGGACATTGCTGGTTAGGAATTTTAAACTGCACGATGCATCTAATTTAACATACTTTTAGCATACATCGTAATATACGTACAAATCTATAGATCATATAGAGGGCTGCACAAAAAAATCGGATATTTTTGCGATTATTGATGGTAATTTCAGTAGTTGTAGCACTATTGTATTATGCATTTTCTAAAGTGTTCATTTAGACATTTTTTACCTTAATAAACTGCAAAGTTTATTATAGTTTCTGAATGTGTTGGAAAATATTACATAATCTTTGCTGGACGGATGATTTTTCGTTCTTGTTACTATTTACTTAGGTATTACAGTAGGATTTAGATTATTATGGCTTCAACATAGAGATTTGGTTGTCTAAAACTAAAGACATTTTTTCCTCTCATTTTTAAGTTACAAACATCTCGTAATTAGTATATTTATTTTTTCTAACATGGAACTAGTTTAGTTACTGTATACAGTAACTAAACTAGTGATAAAATGATATAAATATTTATTATGAAAGTAAGTAAATTACAACAGAAGATTATTTTTTTACTCAAGTGTTAGGGTGTATCAAAAGTATTTTCGTTTTTAGGATACCTCTATATCGACATGAAAGGCTACAGATGGCACTATCTTATAATTAACGACCAGTGCAAAATGTTATATTAACCTTCTCACCGCCATGAACTGATATATTCGTTCACTAAGCTGCAGGTTTCACTGCAATAGAAGCATTATATAAATTAATATAATTCTACAGATATAATCCTGATTTGAAAGATTGAGTTCAAATTAATACTGTCAAGCATTCTATTCCTATACATATTTAAATCTTTTACATCATGTTGAAAAAATTATCTTTTTTTAGCATTTAACAAAATTAAAGAGAAAACAACATTACAATTTTACCCTTTTGATCGGCGGTCAGGGGGTTAAGAGTATATTGTCCTCCATATTATTTACGCTAATGTCTATTCTTTTATCTGTTTATAGGTAATATAATGGCTGATACAAATATTGAAATATTATCCATCTTAAGAATTTATTTTAAAAATGGTCATAAAGTTGCTGAAGCGTCTCGTAAAATACGTGAAGTTGAAGGGGTGATACGATTAACAAACGTTCAGCCCAAAACTATTGTTAATCTGGAAGCTTTGAAGCAGAGTGGAGATTAAACCAACCACCAACATACGGAAACTTTCAGAGGAGCTAGCTAGGACCGTCCAAGGATACGATATGCCAAGCTTTACATAAACTACAGAAAACGTACAAAAACTCTATATAAGTTGTTTATGAACTGACTATACAGCAAGCAAATCACAGAGTGGAAATGTGCAAAATTCTTCTGGAAAACTTACAGGATTTGCGGTTTTTCAAACGCAAAGTGACATATGATAAGAAATGGATATATCTACGGAACCCAGATAATCGAGAAATAATTGTTGGATGTGGGACAATTTGTCCAGCATGTTACAAAACAAGCGCGGTTTGAAAAGAAGTTCATGATCAATATCTGGTGGAATTTTGAGCATGTCATTCATTTTTAAATCAGTCCACATGTTCGATCTGTCAACTCTGAAATTTACTGTGAACAGATGGACAGGATGTATGCTTCTTTGCAAATGGCTGGCTAAAAGCAAATGGCCTGCTTTAGTCTACAGAGAGAGAGTCATCTTCTCCCACAAGACAATGCAAGACCGCACACGTCTCGCAATAAACTAGAAGAGCTTGACGGAATTACCTCATTTCCCATATAGTCCGGACTTTGCTCCTTCGGTCTGCCACATGCTCCATTCTATGGCATCATGATCAACGTCTGGTGGAATTTTGAGCATGCCATTAATTTTTAAATCATTCCACATGTTCAATCTGTCAACTCTGAAATTTACTGTGAACAGATGGACAGGATGTATGTTTCTTTGCAAATGGCTGGCTAAACACAAATGGCTTGTATTAGTCAACAGAGAGAGACATCTTCTCCCACAAGACAATGCAAGACCGCACACATCTCGCAATAAACTAGAAGAGCTTGAAGGAATTACCTCATTTCTCATATAGCCTGGACCTTGCTCCTTCGGTCTGTCACATGTTCTATTTTATGGCCTCATTTTGGGGGGCAAGGCGCTTGCATAATGTTGATGATCTGGAACGGGGTTTTCTAGGCCTTTTTTGCTTCCATATCCAAAGGTTGGTATCAAAATGGTATTGTTCAACTTTCAGGAAGATGGAAAGAAACCATAGAATTTCATGGTTTATGTATTGATGTGACGCTCTTATTTTTCGTTAAAATACTGCACAAAGATTTCATCTATTTTCTGAAATATTCTTGTTTATACATTTGAAATTTAATTTTAAAAGTTTTTTTTTTTTTTTTTTTTTTTTTTGTTAAATTTCTTTAAAACAGTGGCAGTCGGATTATTTCCATTGTTGCAGAGAAAAGGGAAATAATGGGGTTAATTTATATCTTTGTTGATTATATCGTTACTGATGCCATTTTCGCAATACAATTAAAAATGGAAAATTCGTTTTAAAATATTTTTGAACAGAAAATGACAATAGGTTAACACGGGAAGTCCGGGATTATCGCTTTGTACATTTAAAACACAAGGCTGTTTTTTTAGTCATCTTCTCCGAGATTTATTTCTACTGAACCAGTTTTGCTAATTATTTTTTTAAATGAAATCTGTTCATTTGTAGATGTACTCGTACTAGCTATTTTCTGAAATATTCCTATTTTTATATTTGAAATTTAATTTTAGAAATATTTTTATGAAATTTCTTCAAAACAGTGGCAATCGGATTATTTCCATTGTTGCAGAGAAAAGGGAAATAATGAGGTTTGAGGTTAATTATCTTTGTTGATTATATCGTTACTGATGCTATTTCTCATTACAATTAAAAATACCTTTTAAAAATTTTTGAACAGAAAATGACATAAGCTTTAATAAACACGCATTTTCGTTCATAAAATTATTACATTTCAATATTTTTTTATTCCGTTGTGTTTGAGACGTAATGGCGAAATGCTTCAGTGAACGAATATGACGACCTATTTAAAAAAAGAAAGAAAAAGAAACGATCATTTTCTTTGATAAAACTAAATATTTCACCAAGAATGCGTCTAAAAGTCATAAATAAACATACATTTTTGGAATTTTTTCTCTCCGGCACTGATAAAGAAACCTTAAGTCAATAGTGCGAAGTTTGGAAATATATTTATTAAAAACCGATTGCATATTAACTTTTTTTTTTTTTATGATGGATTCAGATATGTGAATTTTGATACGGTAAAAATGACATTAAGTTTAGGTTTCACGGGGGAAAATCAAAGGGAAATAATTTTACTGCTTTTTCATTCCGTAAAAATCTCATTTGATAACTTCATCATTAATGGTGGATTCAGATATATGAATTTTGAGACTGTAAAAATGACATTAGGTTTAGATTTTCACGGGGGAAATTTCAATGATTGTGTCAAAGGGAAATAATTTTTACTGCTTTTTCATTCCGTAAAAACCTCATTTGATATCTTCATCATTAATGGTGGATTCAGATATGTGAATTTCGAGACTGTAAAAAGGACATTTAGGTTTAGATTTCACGGGGGAAAATTTCTGTGATTGTGTCAAAGGGAAATAATTTTTACTGCTTTTTCATTTCGTAAAAACCTCCCTTGATAACTTCATTATAATCACTTATCTCGATTATATGTTACTGATTACGTATACAAAGAAAGTTAATTTTTTCAATTACTTGAACGGGTGAAATTTACGGAAATAGTATTTTGGTAACATTAGGTTAAAATAGTATAATAGTATTTTTTTAAGAGTTAAACTAAGCAATGAAAAATTCTTTTTCTTTTTTTTTCTTTTGATAATTAGGTAGGTTTATTATAAATAAATGTAACAATTCCTTTTTTAATATTTTTTTGTCGAAATTCGACTGGTTCCACCTAGTATTTTCATTAATCTGTGTAATGTAGGGATGCACAATCTGTGGCCCGCGGGCCAAAAGTAGCCCGCAATGGTTTAACGTGTGGCTCGCGAATTTCGTCAATTTATGACTAAAAAATTGCTCTTTTTGTCCATAGGTTGCATGAAAAAATCATCAGTTTGCCGCGGGAAAAAAATGAAACTTTCGCCAGTCAGTTAAGAATCACAAATTTAGTTAATCGGGCATGGAAAAATCGCTAGTTTTGTCGATCAGTGTCAGAAAAATTGCAAATTTTGTTGATCAGCTGGGGAAAAATCGTAAGTTTCGTCAGTCAGTTAGAAATCGCGAATTTCGTCGATCGGGTGCGAAAAGATCGCGAGTTTTGTCGATTAGGATCGGAAAAATCTCATTTCGTTGATCGGCTGTGGAAAAATATCGCGTTTCGTCTGTTTATCACGAGAAAAAAATCGCGAATTTCGTCAATTTGCCGGGGGGGAAAAATGCAAATTTCATCAGACTCAGTTAAGAATAACGTATTTCGTCGATCAGGCTTGGAAAATTTCAAAATTTCGTCAATCGGGCATGGAAAAATCGCGATTTTTGTTGACTGGTCTCCAGAAAAACACAAAATTCGTTGGTCGGACACGAAAAAATCGCAAATTTTGTCGATCAGGTGCGGAAAAATCCCAAATTTCATTTATTGCGTACGGAAAAATCCTAAATTTTATCGATGACGCGTAAGAAAATTAAAAAATTCATTGATCATTCATTCGTCAGTTTACCAAGAGTAAAAACGCGAATTTTATCAATTGGCCGCGAGAAAAAAAATTGCAAATTCCGTCAGAGTCAGTTAAGAATCGGAAATTCCGTCGATCAGGAGCGAAAAAATTGAGAATTTCGTCTATCGGATCGAAAAAAAAAAAAAAACGAATTTTGTCGATCGGGTGCGGAAAAATAGCGAATTTTATCAATCGGGCGTGGAAAAGTCGCGAATTTTATCGATCGGCTTCGGAAAAATTGCGAATTTTGTCGATCAGGCGCGTAAAAATCGCAAAATTTGTTTATCGGGCGCGGAAAAATTGTGAATTCCATTGATCAGGCGTTGAAAATCCTAAAATTAAGTTGATTGGTTCCGTCTCTCCCTTTCGTTCATAAAGTTAACTTTTTTCGGCACTAGCCATTTTTATGCCTGTGTTTGTATTTTAGAAGTTTTAACAAAACAAAATTTACTCTCCCGAATAAAGTCAAGGAATAATGTCACTCCATGAAAGCAATCTTCGCTATATTTGTGTTATATATATAAACGTAAACTGATGATATATCCTTGCAAACTGAATTGGATATGTTGACTGGGTAGGGAAACCTAGAGGGGTAAAACTCCCCCCCCCCTCTAAAACAATAATTTTTATCTAATTATATCTGCCACAGATCACTTCCCTGAAATATAATTCTCTCCGCGTTACTGATGTGGCCCTCGACAACCCAGACATTTTTGTAAGTGGCCCTCCTCTCAAAAAGGTTGTGCACCCCTAGTGTAATGTTAATATCGAATCGTACCAGGAATAAGATAGGGGAGCCGAAAGTACAAACTACCGGTACCGGGCTCTCTTAAAAGGCCTGCTTTTCTTTTAAGAATGCAATAGAAAAGAGTAGATTTGAACTAATTTTCTTAACGCAAAATTTTTAAATTGAAATAATTTACACACAAACGATTTACAAAGACAAAACGTGAATCATATAATATGTACAATTTATTGTTATTACATGTTACTAAGCGAAAATAATCGTTATTTTTTTCCATCTACTAGTAAATCATCAGCAGGGGGTCTAATAATGTTTAGCTGCCTTCCCCCCCACTCCCACACACCCAGCTTCAGAAGTCTCCATGTTAGCTAAAAATATTTATACCTCGGATGCTAATTTCTCTTTTACTTTTCATTAATGTACTCGTGATTAAATTTTAAGCAAATGTGTATTTAATTTTAAAAACTTATTAATTATTCAACAAATTAATGTTTTAAAACTATTACTTAAGGCTGCTAGTCACTCAGCTTCCGAATTCCTTCCGCTAATGCAGTGGCGTAGCCAAGGCGGGGAACGAGGGGTTCCCCCCCCCCATCCCCCGAAATTAGAACTGGTTTACTGAATCATGGATACAACAATAAAAACTGCTAAGACAGAATCACAAAGGATCTATAAAAAATTCCGCTTTAGAGAGGTGTTCGTCTTAGAAGGTATAATTCAAAGGTATGTATTTCTTCGGGACTATGAACTTTTCCGTTTTAGGCAGGTTTCCGTTATAAACACTTTTTGTTTTCACAGTATCCCTTAAAACTGCTGAAACGTACTCACTTCCCAAACTTTTTTCTTTCACATACCCATTTCTTAGGTTTTTCATTTCGGATTACCCCCCATTTCTCATAAACACGCCCCCCTTCCCCCCCCCCCCGCCCACTCAAGGAGATAACGTAAACATGCTTTTTACATTAGTAATCTTCTTATCACAACCATATAATAAATCGATGCAAATTACATTGATATTCCTAACATTTTTGTGACTCCCGCCATTACCGATATTATTTTCACATACCCCCAGCAGACCCGCCACGTACCCCCAGGGGTACGCTACCCCAGGTAGGAAACCGCTGCTATAACACCACCTCTGAAGAGCATAAATCTATTACAGGAAAATGTGTGAAGATGACCTATCTCAAAGGAAAACAATTCAAGGTTCGACGAAAACAACACTATATATTTGTGCTTGCTACGTTTTGAAACCTATCTGAAATGAAACTTTTTCAAATCGTGATTCCTCCTTGGCAGGTTTTCTGAAAACACGGAATCCTCTCATAAACAAAAACATTTTAATGTCCCGAGACGGAAGGATAACTATGCAAGTATACCTGCTATTCCGTTTACACAAATTTACTGTAACTAGATTAAACGTAAAACTTCTTTATCTTGGACTTCGATGGGGTTCTGTTGTCGACACTTATGGGAAAGAACGAGTTTATACGAACGCAATAATGGTACATTGGTTGAGTTTCGTGACCCTTATCTTTGTTCATTTTATAACGGACAATATTATTAATTACTTTAAATCTGCTGCCTGCAATTAATAAAGTAACTTTATTTTTGGAATGGTTATTTGTTACCATTTCCAAAATACACTGGCGAGAAAAATTAAAGGAACAACCTTAAAAAGGTGCTTTATGTTAATTCTATTAAGGGAACTTCCAGAAAGGTAACTCAATGTCAACGTTATCACGTAGTCCAATGGGATTAACATTCGCTACAGAAAAATATGCAAACTTTTCAGCCTTAGCCCGTTCTTTCGGTTCACGTATGAAAAGGAGCGCACGTGGGTATATTGGTCTAATTTTAAGGATTGTGCGTGTAATTAGGTAAAACTTTCGCTTCTAGTAGGTGGAATATGTCATCCAGAAGACATTTGACCGATTTTCAGAAATTGCGTGTGATAAAGAGAATGGAAGCAGGGCAGACACTCTTAGGGGTCTGTAAAGACTTAAAAATAGCCAAAAGCGTCATGTCAAGAATCTGGTTAAAAGGTTTAAAGACACCGGTATAATGTGCACAGACAACCACGTCAAGGTAGAAAACGCGCCACAATAGGCTCTCAGGACTGTAACTTGCCAACAATTGCTATAAGAAATAGGCAATTGACGTCAGTTCAGATTGCAGGGAGTTTGCTGCAGCACCAAGAACTCGACTATCCTGGTTTACTGTGAGTGATAGTCTGCATGCAAGGAAACCCAAGATTTGTGTTCCACTAACTACGGTAGCGAAATGCGCCCGGTTAAAGTCGTGCAGAGATCATCATCATTGGAGTACCACGGACTGGAGACGAGTTCTCTTTACCGATGAATCCCGATTTTGTTGAGAGAGTTACTACAGACGTGTTACTATATGGAGGGAGAAAATCACACGCAATAAGGCTGCAAACATCCGTGAAAGGCATCGATACAAAGGTCGTAGAATCATGGTATGGACGGACATCATTTTGAATGGCCGCAGTGACCGACACATTTTTAAGAGTGCAACTTTGAATGCTGAAATATACAGAGATTAGGTTCTTGATCCTCATGTCAAGCTGTTTAAGGGTGCAAACGGAAGATTCGGTATTTTATGGTTATCAATGGTCTTAGAAGGGCGCTACCCCCTTCCACGGAACTCCTAAGTGTCCCTCTCAGAGCTGCATAAATCTGACCCCCCAAAAAATGCCTGGATTCAATATTACCTTTGAACCCAATTACTATTTGCGAAAGCTCAGTTTAACATTGCTTCAAGAAATTTCATGGTCGTAATAAGAATTTTGTCTATGGAATAGGTCTTGGGTGACATTTTGTCTTTAATAATGAGAAATCGAAAGCATAAATTGAAGCTAATCAACGTACCAAAGTCCGAATCTTACTGCTGAACTTGCAGATTGTTCTAAAACTGTTTCGAACCATCTAAAATAAATTAGCTGGGAAGTACAAAAACAGAAACCACTATGAACCATTTGTTACACATTCTAATACTTCCAAAAAAGTCCTAATCCATCACAAATAAACTTATTACAAAAATTTAACTTCCTTAAAGACGACCAGATAACGGAAGCAACTATTCTATCGAATATGGTATCAAAAGTGGCGAGACATGAAACATGGAAACCCAAAAGAATTATGGCTGAATAAGACATTTGTAATAAAACTGCTTTTTCCAGCATGAACTATATTTGATGTGTGTGCTTCTTACATTACTAGCTTCTGTAGCTGAAAATGCAAGAAATTTTTCTTAAAGTTAAAACTTTCCCACATAGCATTTTTAGTTTGCAGAAAATTTGCAACAGTCTTGCTTTGAAAAATTGTAAAGTTGCAGTAAGCTCAGCATGACAAGACTGAAAGTTTATAACAAGACTGCAGCAAGATAACCCAAACGCCGAAGTCGCCACACTTTGAACTTGCAGCTAACTTGTCGTGCAAGTTAAATTCATGCTGTATCAAATTTATTGCAAACTAACGGCAAGCAAGTAATAAAAAATAATGCAAACTTACTACAAAGTAGTAATCTTTCCATGTCACACTATAAGTTTAATTCCTTCGATGGGGTCCATAGACCTGATCAGGTCTATTGATGCGAAAGCGCCGTCAGAATGTGCATGAATCGGTTTTATCACCATAAACAAGTTTAGGTAATATTTGCACTTTTCATTTCGAGCATTTTTTAGTATTTAATAAGTATAGCGTTTAGAAAAAGCGGTGCCTACCAAATAAAATTTCTGCAATTTCTGCGTATGTGCTGATTGTCTATTCTCTCAACAGAGGGATTTTTTGCTTTCGTCACTTTCGTGAATTAAAGACAGTCTTGCCATCAGTTTCACAAAAACTACTCATGCTAGTGGATGATGGTATACCTTGCGGGACATATGCTGCGAATTTCTCAATTGAAATTTGTCAGGGAAAGATAATATCAGAAAAAATCAAACTTGCTGCTAATGTTCATGCTATCTGGGTTATCTCAAAAACTTCCATGGGCAGTGTGGCGGATCGCATGAACGGCTCATGCGATTGACACTTATGTGAAATCATTATCTAATATCTATTACAGCACAAGTTCTTAATTCAATGGCAAGAAACTAAACATGGAAATTGCTTTTTTAAACTTAACCACTTGATCCTAAATTTATTGTAGGCAAATGTTATGTAATATGAAACTTGATTTAACTCATTCACTACCAAAACTATAAAGTAAGAATTTTCAAATTTTTGGTTGAAAGTCGTTTGCCACCATAAATTCCGAAAGGCAAATTTCGCTTTACTAATACAGCGAAATTTCTGCCAATAAACGAGGCAATTTTTTAAATTCTAAAATAGTGGTGACAAAGTAGTTAATAAATTAAAGCCACGAGCATACTCGTGGATGACAGCGAATGGGTTATTTAAATTTATCTCTTCAGTATGCGCTCAGCTTTTTATATCATAGTGAATCTTTTTCACTGGTAAATATTAATGTAACTTCAATGTATTATTAGTTGCAATTATAGAGATTGGCCTTATATTTTTTATCCATGCTTTTTTTTAATTAATAAATTAAATAAGGATATACCTAAATTCTTAAAGTTACTCGAAATACTTCTATTATACATACACAGTCAAGACAAGATTGCAAGGGACTGGTAAAAAGTTCCATTTTAGACTGGCTTCCATGTAGTGTAATTAATTATGCTTCTAAGATACACTACCTCAATAAGATCTATTGTTCGTTTCGCTGGGATTCTGAAAATCTTCCGTTTGAGATAGGATTCCGTTATAGAAAGATTCCGCTTTCACAGGTTTCACTATGTTTCACTAAAGAACGATGAAAATCCCCTTTCAGAGAGGTTTCAGCAAATTTAATTGTATCGCAATTCATATAAAGACCATGCAACGCTTCCGTTAAAGACAGGATTCTGTTATAGACAATTACTATTTTGACAAGTTTTATTCTATTCATGACATAAATAAGTATATTTATATAAATACACAAAACTTGTAAATATGGAACCTGCCTATAACTGAATTCTGTCTTAAACAGAAATGTTCCATAGTGCTACGGAAAAGAATACTATACAAATACACCTGATAACACGAAAACCTGTGTAAAACGGAATTTTTCACCAAGATTTACGATTTTATCTTGACAGGTTTTACTTAATACATAACCTGAAGGAAAAATTCTGGACCCCCCCTCCCCCGAAACGAAATCCTGGCTATGCCACTGCGCTAATGCTAAGTCTATGGGCGTTGAATGCATTAAAGCTGACGAACCGTCAGTAAGATTTTAACGCTTCATATAAAATTAAATATCCATTTTCGAAATATTTTGAGAACTAAGAAAACAAGTTGGAAATTTCACGTCAAACGTGGCAAATGAGGTGCGTTCGTACTATAACTAGTTTTATAAATATTCAGATCTTGATGCAATAGCTGTTGCACTCTTATACAAAAATGCATGAATACAAAATTTATTAGGATTCTATATATTAAATTCATAATACGGAAATAATAAGACTCTGACTTAAATAGGACATAATCGACATGGCAAACCTAGAATCATTACCTGTCATCGAATATCATTAAATTAATTACGCATGATAGGATTTAGTACAATAAGAAAACTTTTATTACTATCTTTTAAGCTCGGATTCGATTTTCATAAAATTTGAAACGACTCGACAAAATTCTCCAAAGATTATATAAATTAAATTTCAAATCATTCGGTTGGGTAAGATTTGCGTTGTTATATGCGGATAGACCAGATGACGATTATAAGTGCAACATATTTATATAAATACGACATTTGTCCATAGATCATAATGTAATGGAATACTTTTGAATGTCTCTGTAAAAAAACTGTGAACGTTACGTACTTTATTTTCAATACCGAACATGGTATAGTAAATCTCAATAACAGATATCAATTACAGAGTAATCCAACTGCATTAACACAAGTTAGAGTTCGGACAGACAAACCGAATTCTTAAACACTTTCAACTATCTTGGAAAGTGTTAAAACGCATAATAGGTTGAAATTTGACTTTCAGAACTTTATATACCAATAGACGGTAGCATACTTGAATACTTCTGTAACAGCCCTGTATTTTACCTACTATCTTTATATACATGCCACTATTTAGCTAAAATTTAATTAAGACTGAAGCACGCTTAAATCAGTGAAATCACACTTCCACAGATGGAATATCTTCCATAGACGGCCATGTGTTCTAATTCTTTGCGTGGTCCTGTATACCATTTTTTCTATATTCTACAAACATATTTTTGTATACTAAATGTAGTTCAGCGTAAAAATGCATAACTCATTTAAAAACTACCTTTAAACTATTTTCGTCCATACTCTGTACCCGTTACGAATTTTTTTGTGTTATCCTGTATATGATCTACAGCATATACACACAACGTAATGCACAAAAATTTAGTTAAACTTAAAAACTCATATCACAACTAAAAATGCACTTCCAGCAACCATCGCTAATATACAGTATTTCGGGTACAGTATAATATCCGAAATCTTTTGTGTGTCCCTGTAAATACTATGCACTTTCTGTTATACAGGAAGTAACTTGTAGTAAACCTCAGCAAGGTGTATTATTTCATTATATTATGAAATAGTTTAACATAATTAAAATATGCCGCGTAAACAATGTTTCCCCCTGTACTATTATGTAAAGGAATTCTTTTGTATGGCTCTGTAAATGAAAAATAAAAAAATTTTGCACCGCATATTGTACTGAATGTATATTTTAGTGCACTTTATAAATGCATATCAATTTCATTCTGTTCGAAAGGCTGTAACATCATTAAAATGCACTTGAAATATTTTTTTTCTCCCACATTGGCCGTAATGTAACGGAAAACTTTTGACTGCCCCTGTAATTAAACTATACATCCGATTTTCATAAAATTTGAAATGACTCGACAAAATTTTGTAACAATTATATATTTAAAATTTCAGACCATTCGATTGGGTAGTTTTTGCTCTGTTATATGCGGACGGGCGGACAGACCGAACGACGGTTATAGGTGCTACGTAATTATATAATTACGAACGCACCTAAAAAGAGACATCCTTTAATAAGAATAAGGAAAAAGGATTTAAGAATATTGATTTTCCGAGGAGATATTTTAATTATACGAATTCATCAAACGCCCATAGACTTAACATTAGTGAGGGGAATTCGGATGCTGAGTGACTAGGAGCCTTACGGACAAGCATTCGAATCGCTACCAGGCGCGTAGACTCTATTTGTGGTCCTTGGAAGAGTCGCACACAGTAAGACAGAGTATACAGTGAAACAGAAAAGATTTTATAAAACAGTTTGTGTTTGTACCGCTTATTGTCAGGTTGTTCGGTGATGTTTTGTTTCGCCGAGAACAAGTGCGGATGTTTGGAAGATTGGGAAATACGACTTGAAAGTATATTTTCGGACACAATGAGTCAGAGAATGTTACCCATTGAACTCTGTTATAGATCATATATTTTCATTCTAATTATATGCAGAATTTAAGTTTGAATCTTATACCACCTGCTGTACTATTTCCCCACTGAACCCAACGGACTTTGACTAGAACAAAGCCGACTGAAGAGTTTAACCACTTTTTTTTTCAAGAAATCGAATTGGTACACAGCAAGACAGGAAACGTCGATGAAACACTATAGCCTTACAATTAACAGAATTCTATAATTAATAATGATATGCAATATGTGTTTCTTTTAGGCGGTTCTCAAATACCATGTTCAACAAACGCGAAACTTTCTGAATCAATTTCTGGCTCATTTTTAAACGTAGACGCATAAAATTGGTCGGCCTGACTATTAAAGTAATTTGGAATCGAATGGTGATCCCATTTTTTGGTAAATAAATTACTTATTGAGTTATAAGCGATTTTTATCACGTGACGGCAGGTTTTTCTCCTTTCCTGCGCGGTCGCGTTCGGAAATTCAGTTCAAAATGCGAACTTTGACAGTATTTTCTGAAAGATATTTTGCCTTTACCCAAAACATGGAAACCGCTATTCGATTACATAGTTTCTGAATAAAAACATCTGCTAATTTCATGCGTTTCCGTATAAAAATGAATTCAGAAATGTGTCAGAAAGTAGCTCCTACGAATTAGCGAACAGCCTAGTTTTATGTCCTTGAGGCATAAACGCCTATAAATAGGAGCCACTTTTCTGGCCTTACCACCACATAGCAGCTATAAACTCTAATTCCTCGATTTATCACTTTTTGGACCCTTTAACCCTTTTCTACTGACGGCACTTATAATTACCATTAAAATAACTTGTTATAAAATTCATTTAATACATCGATTAGTTGTAATACAGTTTAGAATGAGTTATAGCTACATTAATTTATCTTGTTCCAAAAGAATTATTGGTTACACAAAACAAAAATATTTTTAAAAGGATGATTTCTTTTGCCTTTGCATCTTTTCATCTTTCTTGGCGTTGGGGGTGGAGGGGGTTTGGAGTGTCAATTCAGAAATCGTTTATGTTCTTACAATAGAAATATTTCTATTGTAAGAACACTATACAAAATTATATTATGTACATTTCCTAATTCTACAAAATACTAAGGAAAATATTTAAAATAAAGATTTGAGTGGGGATTATAAATATTGCACAAAATCCGTATAAATTTAAATTTAATTAATTCTTCTAAATCCTTCTAAAATTTATTAAATGATTATGTAAATATTCTAATGTAGTTTAAACAATTCACGAAAACTGCTTTAGAACACTGTAAAAAAACGGAGATTCTACTGGCAATCGAGACGCCAGTACTATTTCCGTATTTTAACGGAATTCCCCCCCCCCCTCCCCATAAATTCCAGAAATCCACATTTTTTACGTAATTTTTTCCCCATAAATTACTGAAAAATTTCCGTTTTTCTGAAATTTATGGAGGGGGGGGGGGGGATTTCCATTAAAATACGGAAATAGTACTGGTGTTTCGATTGCCAGAATATCCGTTTTTTTTTTTTTTTTTTACAATGAAGATAATTTTTTTATGAATTCATAATTCAGTACATAAAGGGTTAAAACGTTCTGCAACATGACCGTTGACACGTGTATAATCAGAAATCACTTCACAACCATGCCATATTACCAGATTGCTGATCATGTGTGCGAAACACATTAAAAATCTGATCTCCTTCACCGTGTAATAATAAGTGTGATAGTGATACACAATGCGACGAATTCTAATGAATAATGGCATTGCAAAAGGATATTTTCCTTTTTCTTTTCATGTTTATTAATACGTTAAGTATGCAAAATGCTTCCAATAAGCTGGTTTATATGTGTAATGTCTAAAATTTCTCCAGACAATTTGATCTAACACCATATTACAACTTTTTTTTTTTATTTGAGTCTTTCTCTCCTGTCTGGTCATTTTGCACCAGACGTGATGGTTTGGGTAGCAAAAACTGATAGCTGTAAGAGGCGTTATTAAGCTCATGTGTCTATGAAAGAAAAAATAGAGTCTGTTTTGTAAGCTGGCACGTGTCTTACATATCGAAATATTAAAAGGTTGGCGGAACAGCACCGAAAACTGGCGATATGAAACTATTAAAATAATAAAGCTTTGTAAAAAATCACCATAAAATAAAACAAAACATAGGACGCGTTTCGAGCTAAGACTATTAACAGCTCGTCATCAGCTACAGTAAACACGTGTCCGAAAGGAGACAAGGTCAAAAATGAACTGAAAGGTAGAGAATAGAGTTTACAAAGAATGCGACAGATGACGCTAGCTGAAAGGGTCACATGCGGAAGACGAAATTGTTGCCAAAATGATAGAAGAGAAATTGATAGGGAAAAATGGAAATAAAAGAAGTAAATTAAAAAATATAAATATAAATAATAATAATAAAGAAAGAAATATAAAAGAATAAAACTTAGTTTTTTCTTGTTTTATTCTTTTATATTTCTTTCTTTATTATTATTATTTATATTTATATTTTTTTATTTACTTATTTTATTTTAATTTTGTTTATTACTTTTATTTCCATTTTTCCCTATCAATTTCTCTTCTATCATTTTGGCAATAATTTCGTCTTCTGCATGTTACCCTTTCAGCCAGCGCCATCTGTCGCATTCTTTGCAAGCTCTATTCTCTACCTTTCAGTTCATTTTTGACCTTGTCCTCTTTCGGACACGTGTTTACTGTAGCTGATGACGAGCTGTTAATAGTTTTAGCTCGAAAGGCGTCCTATGTTTTGTTTTATTTTATAGTGATTTTTTACAAAGCTTTATTATTTTAATATTAAAAGGTTATTCATTAGAAACAAAGCGACTTAAAAGAAGAAAAAAAGTAGGGGAAGGCGGGGTAAGATGACGAGGTTAAGCTTCTACATTTTTTCCTAGCGCCGCTGTGAATGGATTTATGAAATGATATTTGCATGAGATTTTCGTCCATATCTTGCCTGATACCATGATTACTTTCAATTGCCTCTTTTAATTTTAAAACGGTGGATCAATTTTTTAGTATTAGGAGCATCCTTGAAAAACTCTTTATGGGTCATTCTCTGAAAACTGGCTGTTAAAAAAAAAAAAAAAAAAAAAAATGCGGCCCAATAAAATTGCCTCAAAAATCTCAAAATTTAGCCTACAAGTACATTATAGCTATATTTATCAAAAAATAATATGATCCAAACTGCATCTAATATTTCTTCTGATATTTTAATTTCAAAGCACTTCCATTACTAAAACGTTCAAATAAATTATTGGCACCGGAATTTAAGAGCAAATTTATTTGTAAATAAGAAAAATGCTATATTTCACATGTTAAATGGATAAAAGTTTATAAAAAGTCTGGTGCCATTGTGGCGCTTGGGCATTAAAATGAAGTGGTTTCATAAACATACCGCCGCCCTTGAAAGGGTTAAAAAAGAAAAGAAATTATAATTAGAAGTCATACTGCCAATAAATAATATTTTTTTACTCTATGTCAATTGAAAAAATAAAGATAAAGCATTAACATTTAGAAGAGTTAATGTTTATTTGAATTAGTACAAAAATTTTTTTTTAATTTATTTTTAACTTCTTCCTGTAAAATAATAAAAATTAAAAATGTATTATCTTTACTTAAGGTAATTAAAAGTCTTATGAGTTTTTTAATGTGTATTTTATTGCATTAGATTTTCTTATTTTACTATTTAGTACATATATAAATGGATTCAGATCATTCCCTCACAATTTAAATCATTTCCTCATATTAAAATTATGAGGGAATGACGAAATACTTCTGAAAACCATGTAAACAAAAGTGATTAGTCTTAGGTAGTCATTAGTCTTAGGTATATTTTCAGTTACTAAATATCTTTTGAAACACATTTCTAATAATATAATAACATAAAAAGACATTTTATTAGTTTTTATTAAACTTATAATAGATGAGGGAATGACGCGTAATAAAAATACTTACACTGATCTAGTACTTCAAAGCCATATACTAACTATTCGAGAACTTTTTGAGCAAACAACAATACCTCACTTTACTCTTCTACAAACTGTCCTAGACATATATAAAGCATATGCTGCTTTCTACTAAGTAAATAATGGCAAATTTATAGTTATGTGAGGGAATGACGGCAAATGCTAGGGACATCATTAAAAAGTGCCCTGATTCATTCATTATATAAGACATAAATATAATTAAATGGCGAAATATGTATTTAAGTGTGTTTAATGGATTGCGAAAAAAATAATTGCCGAAACGTCAGTGAAGGCTTACTGTGGAGACACGAAAAGTTTTGGTTTCCGTTAGTCTGTCTGTCTGTTCCGCGATAACTGCCGCAAAAAGCATCCGATCGGCTTGAAATTCCCTGGGCATGTTGATGAGCTCCCCGGATTTAGCTGTATAGTTTTGGGTTAAATTTGATTCATTCGTTCGGAATATACAGAACATTTTATTTTGTGATATAATGCTTTTCTATGGGAAGTCAGACGATTTTCAAATTTTCATTTGTTGAAAGAAATCGCTCATATGAATAATAGATTTAAATGGTAAATTTTGGATGCTGAAATTTTTAAATAAGAGTATTAAATTATTCTTATTAGTTTGCAATTTTGTCAAAACATTTGTCAGAGCTTTTAAATTAGGTGTATAACTTATGATAGAATTTTATATATGTGTTCGAATAATATAAAACATTTTATTTTATGAATTTACTTATATTTCATTTTTTCTTTTAACCGTTGCGTAGCAACAGCATCTCATCTAAAAATATCATAAATGTGAAAGTATGTATGGTTTTTTGAAGTCAAATCAAAGCAAAAGGAATGAATTAATGAATACCTTTGTATAGATATTTGCATATAGATTTATTTAAACGCAGAAATGAAAATAGTATTTATATACTATATAGAATAACATTTTCATTTATTTATTCAACTATTTGATTATAAATGAAAAAGTTCGTTATTTTCATACAGAATAAACTGACATTATTCTGTTAAATTTTATAAACTTTATTGTTGCCAAAAAAAAAAAATGAATAACAATTTCTCCCAAAGAGTTAATTTTAATTTGTAAGATTTTCACGTGCAAAAGAAAAATGGAATAAGCAAATAAAAAATAAAAAAAAGGATATATAGGACAGGAATGAATATATATAAACATTTCACACCAAATACCACCTAAAATAGTTTTTGTAGCAGTATTTTCCCAGCACTACGAAGAAAGATTCCTCGATTTACACGATTTTACTTGGCCTTCCTTTTCTCATTCTTTGCGATTTCATTTTCGCAATTGCGTGCATTAATTGGCACAAAATTTTACATTTTTATGACTGAGATATATGTAAGGCCATACAAATAAGAAATTCCGCATTGTCTCCTATAAAATGTGATAAAGTGTTGGTTAATCATATATGTTTTTATTAAGAGGAGCAGAGCTGCCAAGCCTCCGGCGTTCTGGATACCATTATTTTAATACAGAAAATGTTACTTTATTTAATTGAAACATTTGCGCGATTTAAAAGAACATTTTCTCTAAGATAATAGTGATGTGCAAAAAGCTTGAGACTTGGCATGTCTGGTGGGGAGTGAAATGTTTTACTTAATGCATTTATCTCTATTTTAATGCTATGTGAACAACGTCCATGTAACAGCGTGTAGAGTGTAAAATAAATTAAATTATTAAAATAATCCTTATTACGAAAAATGAAACAGAAAGTCCGGCTAAGGGAAATGAAATGTTAGTTAACCTTTCGTAATTTGACCTGAACATAGGTTTGCGTCAAATTTCAACGGTATTTGTAACATCACGATTTTAAATTAAATGTAGATACTATTAAAAGAAAATCACAAAAAATACTTAAAGGCGCCAAAACATGTTTATCTATTTAACGATGATGAATTATTAACTGTTAGGTTTAGAAGCCCCCCTACTTTAGGGTGATTTTAGTAAGTTAATGCTATCGAGTACATTTTTTGATATTTAGATTAGATCTTAGATATAAATATTGCAGAATGGTAATCAAAATTATTTTTTTATAAACAAAATTTATAAAGGTATTAGATTTCTAAATTAGATGTTTCAGTTTACATTTCCAAAAGTTCTTTATCCATTAGATACAGGTATTTGTGGTTAGCAGGCAAGTAAATACTGCTGTATGGATATTAGGATAACGTAAAATGTTTGACCGAATTATTGCTTATCCTTATAAATCGCAGTGTAAAAAGAAATCTAAGATATAGGGTAATCATTAACTCAATCAGTAGAAAATTACAAATGCAAAATAAATTACACAACGGGGGGTTCAGGGGGGCAGAGCCCCCCTGAAGAAATTTGCTTTATTATATAAAAATTACTAGAATAAGTAGCTCGTGAGAATTTCAGAATATCCTTACATAACAACGTGTTTAATTTAACGCTTTTAATGTCTGAAACCATAGAAATATTTTTTTTTCCTTTTATAAATGTTTGTGTAATTTAAATAGTTTAAATTTTGTTTTTGTAGAAAGATTAATATTACGCAAAGTTTGATAAAAACAATGAGTTGCAGAGATGACGTTGAGGCTCTTGATCTGCAGATTTACTAGTTATAAATATACGTTCTGCAATTGCAGAGAAAGCATTTTTTTCCTACATATGTGAATGGGGACATAGTGAGGGAATGATATTTGCGTTAAAAAATACATTAAATTTATCCAATTTCAATAAGCAAATAATTACAGTTTATATGTATAACTGATTAATATTGATAGTTTAAATCACTTTTCCTTTTTGTAATTTTAAAAATATGTCTTCAAGGCCCCTGGGACATAAAACTGCCACTTTTCAGAGAATGACTCATATACAAAATATTAATTTGCACAAGTTATTTGTTGTTTTTAAACAGGCCTATGACAGTATAAGCAGAGATAAGTTATTTGAAGTATTAAATGAATTTAAAATACCTGATAAAATAGTTAAACTTATTAAATTGACACTAGAAAATACAAAAGCTAAAGTTAAAGTACAGGTAAGACTTTCAAGAGAATTTACAAATAGGTGAAAAGTTACTTATTACTTGGGAAAGGAAGATTTTAAGACAAATTTTTGGACCAATTAAGGAAGGCTATACATGGCGTATCTGGTCAAATGTGGAAATTGAACAAGTATATAAATAAAAAGACATTATAAATACCATTAAAATAAGAAGAATGCAATGGTTAGGTCATTTAATCAGAATGAGGGATGAGAGAAGCACAATGAAGATATATAATGGTAAATCAATAAGGAAAATGAGTATTGGTAGACCCAGGAAGAGATGGATAGAAGAGGTAGAGAAATACTTAGCACAAAACAAAATTATAAATCAAAGGCTAGAGATCGAAAGGTCTGACGAATTACATTAAGGGTGGTTGTGAAGTAATGTAACTCACACATTTAAAACTAAAAGTTTGGCCGGTGATGTAAAAGTGATAGTACATTGGGATGCTGCACAAAACCCAATTTTATTATTGAACTCTCATCCCATTGACTGCAAATAGATTAAAAAACAGTAGAGATGAAATTTATCGAAAACAGCTTGACATAATATAATGATAGGGTGGGCCGCTTAGAAAAAGCGTGACTTTACACAGTCAGAGTATCAGGCCGAATGATACACTTACATATCGAATACACGCCACATCCACTGGAATACCAAGCCAGTATGAGAGTTACGCAAACGCCAAATTATTCGTTGCATAGAAAAACAATGGGAGAGAATTTAAATTATTGGCGAATAAACTGATAAAGACAAAATCGTGAAAATAACTTCAAGCAACCCTACCAAAACATTAACAATACGTAAAATTTATTTATATTATAGATGTCAAATATAATTTTATGATTAAATTTATTGCTTGAGTTAAAATGCAAGAAATGGATAACATCCCCTTGTTAATAAAAATGATCGCTTTCTTTTATAAACACAGCAAAGGAAAATTACCCACATAAATATTGTAACTAAAATAGATTAGTATTAAATTAATATCGAAATGACAGTAATGTAATTATCGTAAATCAAGTATAATTTAAGCTGTTGACTTGCAGGTATAAAATAGCGAAATCAAAATGATAATGAATCATTTCGTTAAAAAGGCATGTTTATTATTTAATGTTTTACTTCCGCATGAAAGAGACGAGAAATAAGCCTGAAATTACTTTTTAACAAATCCAGTTATGACTGACTGAATACATGGAAAGAAAAAGAAAACATTAATTTAAAAAGAATAAAAAGGACAATATGATGATTGCATCATCATATATTATCACCCCCAGCACGCAAAAAAAATGCTGACTCTCGGCATGGCTTGATTCCACAAATAACATAAAAAATATATTCAAAGACACTGTACTAAATCAATATATACGTACTAAAATTACAAACATTTTCCTCATTAATTTTTTTGAAAAATAAGTAATTAGAAGCTCCTTGAAAACAATAAATGCACAGATCTGAATGTTAATAATAAAGTCTATATCACGTGATAAAATTGATTGTTCATCAATCGAAACTTTCAAAAGTTTCTTATTGTTCTTTTTAAATAGTCGACTATTTTCAATATGAATATTCAAGTCATTTGTCCTTAATAAGTACTGTGTCCTTATTTGTGAAATTCTGAATAGGACATAAACAAATCTTTGTTTGTTTGTTATAATTGTTGCTAGCATAAACAAACATTTTCCAATATGTTTTATAATACTTGACATTCACAAAATATAATATATGTATGCATACAATGAAATATTAAACACAAAATTATATACAAAAAGTGTGAAAAAAAATAAATGTAATATTCGTGCAATCCGCACAGGAGGCATAAAAAAAATATGCACATGTGGCATGGAAAAAAAAAATATATATCCCCTTAAACTTGTAATAAATATTTACAAGGAATATGACCTCAGCTTATGGCTTTGGTCCTAAACGGGACAGGGCGTAAAAGGGAGGAGGACCCACAGACATTAATATTTAATATCTGCAAATCCACCGCTCTGCACAAAATCAGAGAATCGTCTGACAAGTTTGGATCCACCTGGACTTCAAAACAAAAATTGTCATAAGGGAAGTTGGCAAACCAACTTCCAAAGTGCATATGTGCTCTCAATACAATGAAATGCAGACCCCATGTGGGCATTTAATTTTGAACGGGTCACATTTCAGCAAGGGCGAATGAAAAAATAAAACAAAAGATAAAATAAATCAGTTTTTTTTCTAAAAAATATAATAATGTGTAAAAGACATAAATCTAGAGTATTGAGAGCGAAAAGTGTCATAGTCGAGAATAGCTATATTCTTGTATTTTTTTACTTAATCCATACTTGTTTTAAAACAATCAATTCCATAAGATGTAAACTATTTTATCTGTTAATTATCCTTCATGTTTATAAATAGTAAACTACTGCTGGCCAAAACGAAACTTAAATTAACAAGTATCAAAGTTACCATTTAAAATACTAATTAAAATCAAATTTAAGCTGCAATTTTTTTTTTTTTTTTTTTTTTTTTTTTTTTTTTTTTTTTTTTTTTTTTTTTAGAACTTAATGTCAAACCTTCTGCATGGAGCATCTGTGCATATAAAAAAACACATGACACATGGAACCAGCCACATAACAACAAAGAGAGAAAGAGAAAAAAATGTGTGTACAGACATAGAAGTAAAACAATGCAAAGATACTACATACAAAAGAAACATGAACGAGCAGGGCTAGTGACATATTTATTTCCTAGGACGCAAATTATAGGGATGGGGTTGATTAAGGATGTAATTGTTGTTATTAGAAGGACTGTTATTATTATTACCATAGCTTAAATCAAATAAGTGACGATTGCGATGTGGGGCAAGCAGTAACCTATCAATATGAACTCTGAATATGGAATTGTTGTGATGTGAGTTTACTTGTTTGATGGAAAATGAAACAGGTGAATGTTTCTTTACAATTATGTATGATCCTGTGTACTTTGGCTTAAATTTATCCACTGATTTCAAATATACAATGTCTTTTTCGCATATAGGTCTTAACTTTGCTGTTCGTTGATGATATTGCTTTCTTTTAACTTGTGAAGATGTAATGTTTTCATATGCTTTTATGTAAATACCCTTTAAATCATCCAAAAGTTTATGGATTTCAAAACATTGATTTAAAAATGGTTGATTAGCATATAAATCATAAGTGTCAAAAATTAAGGACATCCAAAGTGTAACAAATTTGGCGAAAAGGCAGTGGAAAAATCTTTTGATCCGTTATATAAATTTTTGTGAATAGCAATAGAATTTTCAAATGTATGACCCTCTTGCATTAACATATTAATAGAATACTTAATAGAAGTATTAATACGCTCCGAAATCGCATTACAAGCGGGATGCCCTACCGAAGAGTGGCTGATTTTAATACCTAAAGTATCATTAATTAATTCATAAACATGTGATGTAAACTGTTTTCCTAAATCTGACAAAATTCTTTAAGGTCGACCGAAAGTTGTTATGTATGAAAATAAACATTTTACAATTTTAGGAACCGTAGTACTGTGTAACGCATATAATTCCATGTGGCGTGAAAAGTGATCAATGACAGTTAAAATAGATTGACCATTTGAAAAAGGGCCAACTAAATCCATTGAAGTAGTATCGCCAGGGAATTTAGGTGTATAAGTAGTTTGGAGAGGTGCATTAGGTGTCCTGTGATGTTTAGCTTGTAAACATTTGACACATGATGAAACAAAATTTAATGTATCCCTGTACATGCTTTTCCAACAGTAACGGGATGAAAGAAAATCATATGTTTTACGCAGTCCAGAATGAGAGAAATGTGAAATAGTTAACACTTTAGGCTTAAGAGAATTTGGAACGATAATAATGTATGAATAACTATTATTAACAACATTGTTTTTCTTTAACATTAGCACCTTGGAATCCGGATGAATAAAATAAGATGGAAATTTTTCACATAAACCATTCTTTAAAATTTCATTGTATATGCTAGATAACTAAGGGTCTTTAGATTGTTCCTGTACAAAAGTTTCATTCGAAATTTGATGAAGGTACGAGTTCTGTTACGGCCCAAAGAATTATAATAAAATATTTATTTTTGATTCGTAATATAAAGAAAGCTTACCTGAAGAAAGCTTAAAGAACTGCTACGTCGATCCGGGAATTGAAGCAGAGAGCTGAAAACAACTTTTATTTATTTATTTATTTAAAGGTGAGCTCGTGTGAATTCAGTGCTCCACTACTTGGCGATAAAACCAATTTTAATAACTTCACTCTTGATTACACACTAAAAAACACAAGAAGAATTGATTAAATGATGCACAATAAACAGATGTAGAAACAAGAAACATTTCGGTGTTTTTTGATGAAGGTTGTGGAGCCTGACAAATAACTTTGGCTTCCACCTTTGTTATAAAATAATATCGAAAAACGGAGAGTCGTGTGCTCTCTTGATGAGTGCTAAAACATATCTGCGGGGATGAAAAAAGTAAGTTCAGGAAAAGTTTTAATACGCTGTAAAAAACATTTTGCGTGTCTTGCACTTCTCAAATGAGAACTAGAGAGTCAATATGTTCTTGCATGAGAAAGTTTTTGATGTCGCCATCTAGCGAGAGTGAGATGAGGTTCAGTCCTTTTTCTGCGATATGAGACTTTTCACATCAAAAATGCATGCGTGAATGAGATAGTTTTCTCCAACACCCCTACTTTTGATTGGAAAATCGTGGGGATGACAGTTGCAATTGTGCCTTCAAAGTCTCGAATTGAGGCTTGGGCAGTGGTTTTGTTAGAATGTCTGCCGTCCTTTGTTTAGAAGGGCAGTAATGCTATGATATGATACCGTTGTCTCTCATGTGTTTGACGTTATGATATTTAACACTGATATGCTTTGTACGCGCTTGGTGCTTCTCGTTTTTCGAGAGCTTTATACATGAGATATTGTCCTCATAAAGTACTATGGGCAACGTTTGTTTTAGGTCCAGATCTTCAAGAATTACAAGTAACCATTGCACATCTTGTGCTGCGCTCGAAGCTGATATGAATTCGGCTTCAGTTGAGGACAGAGCCACACAGCTCTGTTTTTTGGAGGACCGGGAAAGTACATTGTTCCCTAACTTGCACAAGTTACCTGTTGTCGATTTTCGGTCGGATTTATGAGAAGCCCAGCCTGAGTCACAACAGGCTGTGAGTATCGGAGGTTTCTCTTTGTCTATAATGAATTTAAAGTCCTTCGTAGTCTTTAGGTTCCTGATCAGTTTTTCTATCGCTACCCAGTCTGTTTCTCTGGGTTTTTCATTTCGCCTGCCAATGATATTGACGGTTGCGGCTATATCGGGGCGGGTGATGGTTGCGACGTACAGCAACGCCCCTACTGCTTGCCTATACCGTTTATTGTCATTTAACAGTTTGCTATTTGGATCCAGATTGTAGTAGTCCGTACTCATTGGCGTGTATGTGGGTTTGGAATCAGCGAAATTGATCTTTTCAATGATTTCCTCACTTTTATTTTGTTGATCTAACATGAGACTTCCGTCTCTTAAATGTTCGATGTTGATTCCAAGATACTGGGAAACTTTTCCCAAATTTTTTATTTCAAATTCACGCGATAATTCTTTGTGTATATCGAGGGTGTCCGTTGTGTTTGAAGCGACCAATATGTTGTCGACGTAGACGATGATATAAGACGAATTCCCATTTTCATTTCTTTTAAACAAGCACAAGTCTGATGCACATTGTTCGAATCCTAAACGTTCGAGGGACTTAGTAATTTTCATGTGCCATGCGCTGTCGGCCTGTTTCAGGCCATATATTGCCTTATTCAAGCTACAAACTTTGTCTTCTTCGCCCTCTTTTATGTAACCTTGTGGCTGCTGAGTCATTAGAACTTCTTCATCAAGGTCACCGTGAAGAAACGCGGTTTTCACGTCAAGATGCGTGATTTCAAGCTCTTTATACATTGCAGCGTTTAAGAAGGTTCTAATTGTTGTGTGTACAACAACTGGGGCGAATGTCTCGCCATAATCACATCCGAACTTCTGCGAGTAGCCTTTGGCTACGAGTCTGACTTTATAGCGTTCTATTTCACCGCTTGCATTACATTTCTTTTTGAAAGTCCACCTGCACTCAATTACGCGTTTTCCGGTGGTTGGTTTTACAAGTACCCAAGTTTTTTCTGTTTTAACGAGTTTATTTCTTCGTTAGTTGCGGCTAACCATTTGTTTTTTATTTCGGGGTCTTTGATATTTTGAACGTCTTCCCATGATTTCGGTTTTTCAACCTGGCAAATGTTAACGCTAATCCCGAATCGGTCGGGAGGTACTCCCCTATTCTCCCTTAAGGACCTTCTCGGTTCCACGGGGGTCTGTTTTAGAACTGTGTCCTGTACCTGTTTATCACCACTCAAATCAACTTCGATTTCTTCGGAAGGGGTTTGTGTGATACTATTATCATGTTCAATATTACTTATCCCGTGTTCAAGAAATTTAACAGTCCTAGATATTACCCCTTTATTGTCGCCTGTGTATATCCTGTAACCTTTACTCCTGTGGTCATACCCGAGGAAAATGCCTTCTGTTGCCTTTTTGTCAAATTTTCCTCTCTTTATTTTTTCAATGTAGGCATACGCCTTACATCCAAATGTTTTTATATGGGATAAATTCGGTTTTTTGTTGTTCCATAACTCAAACGGAGTTGTGTTGTTATTGGCTTTGGTCGGTAAACGATTAGTTAGGTAAGTGGCAGTTAGAATTGCTTCGCCCCAGAACCGCTTTGGCAAATTGGCATCAGAAAGCATGGTACGTGCCATTTCGACGAGCGTACGATTCTTTCTTTCAGCTACGCCGTTCTGGGGTGAACAATATGGAAAGCTAAGTTGGTGTTCGATGCCATTGACTGTTAGGAAATTTTCGAAATCGTCCCCTAGATATTCTCCTGCATTGTCCGATCGGATCGCTTTGATTTGTTTCCCGAATTTGTTTTTGGTCAGTGCGACAAATTCCTTTAATTTAGCTATTGCTTCTCCCTTATGTGAGAGCAGGTAAGTCGTTGTAAATCGACTGTAGTCGGCTATAAAGGTAATGAAATACCTTTTCCCTGAAAACGTTTCCGTTTTCATCAGGCCGCAGATGTCACTGTGGATTAACGATAAGACATCTTTGGATCTATTCGATGCTTCTTTAGCGTAGGGGGATATTGAGAGTTTCCCCTCAATGCATTTGGTGCATATGATGTTGTGTTTACAGTCGCTTAGGTTTATGCCTTCCGCAAGTTTTTGATTTACAATACATTTAATCGAATCATAATTTTTATGTCGTAGTCGCCTATGCCAAGTTGTTATGCAATTTGGATTTGTACAGGATACCTGTGTTTGAACGGTGTACCCGTATTCATCTTTGGGCTCAATTTCATATAGATTGTTGTTTAGTTTGCCCGTCAAAACCGTTTTGTTGTTTTTGATAAAATTGCACTTGTCCTTATCAAAAATGACCTTAAAATCGTTTTCTGTGGCTTTTTTAACAGACAGGAGGTTGCTCTGCAGTTTGGGACAATATAGGACGTCTTTTAATGTGACCTGGTGTGAGGAATTTGTGTTTAACGTAATATCCCCTATGCCACGGGAAATTAACTTATTTCCATCTGTAATCATAATACTACCAAAATTCCCGGATTTGAAATTTACAAAATTCTCCCTTGCAAAACCGACGTGTCTGGTTCAACCCGAGAACGGGAGCCCACAGGACTCCGGACTTTGACAGCGGAATCAGGAAAGCCGGACTGAGATCCGGGACCAGAGCAGCAGCAGCAGTGATGCGCAACGTGAGAGCAGCCGACGAAATGCAAATCCATCAGTACAGCAGAAAAGATTCGGGACCAGGAACAGCATGAGTATCCGGTACGGGAAGCCTCCGTATATTATCAGGAAACTTTCGGGACAATCAGGATCGCAGGACAACAGCATCGGGACCATCACAAAAACTGGAGAAGAGGACGCTAGCAGCATCGAAACTTTGGCACCACCCCATCGTATTAAAAGTTTAAAAAATTTCGCAGTCAAAAAAATATCAGGCACCATTTGTGTGATGGGTGAGCCGCTTAGAAAAAGCGTGACTTTACACAGTCAGAGTATCAGGCCGAATGATACACTTACATATCGAATACACGCCACATCCACTGGAATTCCAAGCCAATATGAGAGTTACGCAAACGCCAAATTATCCGTTGCATAGAAAAACAATGGGAGAGAATTTAAAATATTGGCGAATAAACTGATAAAGACAAAATCGTGAAAATAACTTCAAGCAACCCTACCAAAACATTAACAATACGTAAAATTTATTTATATTATAGATGTCAAATATAATTTTATGATTAAATTTATTGCCTGAGTTAAAATGCAAGAAATGGATAACATCCCCTTGTTAATAAAAATGATCGCTTTCTTTTATAAACACAGCAAAGGAAAATTACCCACATAAATATTGTAACTAAAAAAGATTAGTATTAAATTAATATCGAAATGACAGAAATGTAATTATCGTAAATCAAGTATAATTTAAGCTGTTGACTTGCAGATATAAAATAGCGAAATCAAAATGATAATGAATCATTTCGTTAAAAAGACATGTTTATTATTTAATGTTTTACTTCCGCATGAAAGAGTCGAGAAATAAGCCTGAAATTGCTTTTTAACAAATCCAGTTATGACTGACTGAATACATGGAAAGAAAAAGAAAAAGTTAATTTAAAAAGAATAAAAAGGACAATATATGATGATCGCATCATCATAGTGGTCAAAATCCTTCATGGATTATAGTGCATGTATGTAGGTTTGGGCCTAGTGAGCCTAGACGAAAATGAAGTCCTGTGTATAGTTGTGCTTCATTTGATGAATCATCATAAGCGGCATATAACAAGGATAATAGGAGACTTGTGGCAAACCTGCATTCTTTGTCCCCTGCCCTATTCTTGAAATCACAGATAAACATAAATAGGCATATCTGGAGACTCTCTGAATGCCTGAATTCGTGATATTTGCTACGTCAGCAACCATAAAGTTACACCACTTTTTCCTATATATTATACTTGTACATTTTCTCTGTGAAGATTTCCTGGTTGCAGGTGCTTCAGCTGTATCACTTTGCTATAGGCGCCAAAATTACGACAATATTGTTGCCATTTTTTGTTTTATAATTAAAAGAATAATAAAAATCCTCTTAAAGTGATGTTTCCTTATGTAAATGGCTTCTTGAATGAATGTATCATGATATGTAAGCTGGTTCGTAATTTTAAATTTGATTCTTTAGAACTTCTATATATCTAGATATGTAGGAAATTTTGATGTTTCCAAATTTAACAACATAACCAAGATACAATATCTACATACCTAAATTTGAACCATTTGAACTATAGTAAAAACTATAGCGACTCACTTTCCATAAGTACGCCCCATAACTTAAATAAAGACTCATCACTTAAAAGGGACATCCCACTCTAGACTTTAGTAGAAAAGAATGTTTAATGAAACTTCGGTACTACACGACATGTTTCTATTTACCAGATGGATGTGCTTGTACAGTCGTGGAAAAAAAAAGTAAACACCCCCTACTAACTCCTCAACAAATTATCGTAGACGAAAGTTACTGGTACCGAACGATTGAAAATAAAGTCTACTTTTAAATGAAGTATATAAAATTTGCTTAGGGGGCCATATAGATATTAAAATGAATCCAAACTTCATTTTTTTCAATGACAATACCCAATTTAAACGAGATATTTCAAATTTTCGGTTCAAAGTATGCCCAGACACAAAATTTCAAATCATTTGAATGATAAGTTTTTGAATTATAAACATTCAAAATTTAGTGCTTCTAATGTTAAATTAAATTTTCATATTTTTATTTATATCTCCTGAAATTATGCTCCTAATGTGCTAATTTTTTTTGTAGCAATAATACTAATATACCCAAACATAAATACGCTAAATTTGTAATTTTTATAAATTTATGCTATGAATTATGAAATTAATATTCGAAAAAATTATGAATTGTAACCTACAATTTTTTTTATGGATTTAGATTTATTAAGTCCTGCTTTGTGAAAATCCAAAATTTCACATTTTTCTTCCAAGTAGTTTTCAAATTATGCTTAAAAAGCGGCAAAATGATGGTTTAAGGGGCCGTCTGTTATAAAAGTGACCTGATATTTTGAAATTTCTTCTGCTGTCTAATAATCTAGCAGGCTTCATTGACTGCTTGAACGGCGCTTAAGGTGCCTTGATCAAGAAGGGGGCTCTCTCGGTTAACAATCGAGTACGAAACTTCAATTTGGATACAGCACTTAAAATACGCTCGTTTTAAAATAATTAATTTCTCAGAAATGTATTGTACGAATTTCATAAAAATTTGTTTTTAGGCTAATTGAAGGGTGTAGAGTTCATTTATGATGTCAGAAATGTGTACTGCTATTTAAAAAAAGAAAGTAATGTTTCATTTTAATATGTAGATGGACCCCTAAGCAAATTTCATATACATCATTTAAAAGTAAACTTTATTTCCAATCGTTCGGTACCAGTAACTTTCTTCTACGATAATTTATTGAGGAGTTAGCATGATCATGACATGCCAACTAAAAATAAATTAAGTGAATCAAGCGACACGGATAAACTTTTCTTGAACATTATTTATTGAAATTTTGAAAATATGGGTAACATACATGCAATACATGTAAATACTGTATTGTACTAATTACATAAACAAATATATTTTAGAAAGTAATATGCTATTTCTGTTGTTTCATCTGACATGAAAAATAATTAATGTCATATTCACACAGGAGTTATCTGATAAGTGGTTTCTATTCGGGTCTTTATATTATTCCCTGATGAAAATATTGACGTAGACATAGATAACCGGAAAAATTGTTAAAATGGCAAATGCAGCTTTTTTAAATCGCTCTAGAATTAAATTCAAAGTTGGTATAATTTTATCATCGGTAATAATTATCAACACGCCTTTCTTTTGATAATTTCCAATAACTTGTCTTTGTTTGACAAGTTTTTCAGCCAATATTGAACTTAGATTGGAATTTAATAAGTTGCAATTTAAGGTTTTCGATTTCCAATCATTCGAATTTAAACAATTTCAAATCATTTAAATAGGTGTGTTTTGTGTAATGTCACTGTATCTTGATTTAGAACCTTGATCAACGCCGTACCAAAAATATTCTTTCGCGTACCATAGGTTTGCCGACCCCGCTTTAGGCCATGGTGATGAAAATTTTTATTTATAACAATTTAAAAAGAAAAATAATGGAAAGCTGCATTCAGGATAACTTTAATTTTGGACTGGGATGAGATGATGGAAAAGACTTCCTGGAATCGTAGATTCCCAACCTCTGGTAGAGACCTGTGGGATAGAAAAATTTGATCTATAGCTCTGCCAATGTCCTAATTTTAACTGAAAATCAAACATTCATTTGGGGGATTCTTTAGAGCTTTATAAAAATGAGGTAACTAACATATTGAGTGTTCTAAGACAACTGAAATATTCAGTGTAAAAGATCAAGGACAATTAAAACTTGTGCATTTAACCCCTTATGCCCCGACGGCACTTTAAAGTACCATTAAAGAAACGTGTTATAAAATTCATTTAATACATGGATTAGTAGTAATACAGTTTAGAATGAGTTATAGATACTTTGCTTTATCTTATTCCAAAAGCATTATTAATTGCGAAAAACACAAATATTTTTAAAAGGATGATTTCTCTTTCATTTGCATCTTTTCAGCTTTCTTGACATTGAAAGATTGTGAGTGAAAAGTTTCAGTTCGGAAATATTTCTATATTTCTATTGTAAGAGCATTATATTTGTACATTTCCTAATTCTATAAAATATTAAAATATTTTGAATAAAAGACATGAATGGAGTTATAAATATTGCACAAAATTCCTATAAATTCAAATTTAATTAATTTTAATTGGCAAAAATCTTCTAAAATTTATTAAATGATTGTACAAATGTTCTAATGTCGTTTCAAAAATTCACGAAAAATGCTTTAGAAGATGAAACTTTCACGAATTCATAATTTGGGATATAATGGGTTAGAGGTCTGCACGGGCCGGAATTTCTAGGCTCGGCCCGAACGAAAGCTATCTTGGCCCGGCCCGGTATAAAAATTAAAAGTTCGGCCCGACGCCTGCCCGGCCCGTTTACATTTTTACAGTTCTCGGCCCGGTCCGTACAAAAATCAGTGAAAACAGGTCCGGTCCGTACAAAAATCAGTAAAAACAGGCCCGGCCCGACTCAATTTCTGCAAAAAAAAATTCTGTTTTTTCTCGACATACAATTAAGATACTTTTAATGAATACTATATACATATTTATGGGGAAATTTTACAGTATATTTTAGATTACTATGTGTTCGCAAAATAGAAAACACACAATAGTGAACATTAACGATTACTTACAGTGTTTTAGCCATCGTCTCTACAGACGTTTCAAAATTCAAATAAGGATTCATTAAAAAATTAATGTAGTTTAGAATAAAGGGTTAAAAACATGATAACTTTCGAAGCTGTATAATAAAAAGTAGATTTGTGAAAATATTTCTCTCATTTTTAAGGCTTTTCTCAAATTTAAAGAGCTACATTTCGACACATTTATGAATTCATTTTTTTTTTCCGGAAACGCGTAAGAATGGCAGGTATTCTTATTCAGAAACCATGTAAATGCCGTTTTTTTTTTTTTTTTTTTTTTTTTTTTTTTTTTTTTTTTTTTTAATAAAAGCTATATATCTTTCAGAAAATATTAGCAAAGTAGGCGTTTTGAATCTAATTTCCGGAAGCGATAGCACAGGAAAGAAGAAAAACGTACTGTCACGTGTCAAGAATATCTGTTATCTCTGTAATTTAAAAAAAATGGAAATAACTATTCGATTCCAAATGTCTTCAATATTCAGACCTGTCAATTTTATGTCTTTATAGATAAAAATGAGTCAGAAAATGTGTCTGAAAGTTTCGCATTGTTGAGCAGTGAATATGAGAACCGCACCTGAAAGTATATTTCCAAATATATTGTTAACAGAAGTTCATTATCGCTATTCATATTTTTACAAAACATAATGCCTGCCCTACACATCCTGAGAACGATTAAGACCAGTTCCGTCCCGGCACGAGTCTGCTGAAAAAATTAAGCCCGGGATCAGACATCATGTAACTGTACGATGCCGATCTCTACGATGGACATGTTACATTACTGTATTGATGTTGTTAAACTCTCATCGACTCGTGACGCACAATTATACTTCTCGAGAAAGTCATATTCATTGAAAATGGCTTGTATTTTATCTACTTCGCTTAAATTCTTATATCGGACCGATAGGCCCGATTAACCACTTCACCGGCTGTCCCGAGATAAGTCGGGGCTAAAAGCACTGTTTAAACATACCTATCGCCGGTGAAGTGGTTAATTTTTTTATAGGCCCGGCCCATTGAAAAAATTGTCCTAATTCTGCCGCCCCGGCCCGTTTGAAAATTCGCCTTCATTTCGCCGGTCCGGCCCGCGGGCCGGGCTGAGTACGTGCCTTGGGCTAAGCCCGGGCCCGTGCAGACCTCTATAATGGGTTAACGATAACGAGTCTGTTCAGTCATCTTCATTTACGAAAAATGTTACCAATAATGATTTTCGGAGAAAAATGGAAGAGTGATTTATCTTCCATTTTGAGACTTGTGCATATTCTTTTAACTTAGACGATGAACAATTAGCCCCTATTTATAATGTTAATAAATTATCTTTATTTATCATAAAAATTCATTAACTTCTTACTGCAACATTTACGTGAAGCTAATGATTTACGGCACTCGCCATTTCTTTAATTGCCAGCATATATCACTTAATTTAGATTAAAGAGAATTGCCACGAATTCCGAGTAAATTGTGCTAAGAGGCCACTTCACTCACGCGAAAACACTTTCTGCCTAATGTTAATCCTATGGAAGGATTTTTTTAAGATATCTCGTTTGCATTTCAGTATTTTTTTTTTTTTTTTTTTTTTTTTTTTTTTTTTTTTGCATTGAGTAGCTGAAGTTAATTTCTACAAAGGCCGTTTTTTTAATTTTTGGATTTTGTTTTTTTAAATTAGGATAAATTTAGTTTCGGAACCGGTTTCGAAAGTGAAAGATCCCCATTAAAAAAAAAAAAAAAAAAAAAAAAAAAAAAAAAAAAAAAAAAAAAAAACCTGCAAAGAAAATAGAAAAAGTAAAAAACAACCTTTGTAGAGATTGAATTTAGCTATTCATTGCAAAAAAAAAAAAAAAAAAAAAAAAAAAAAAAACGTTTAAAAATATTGAAATGCAAACGAAATATTCTGAAAAATGTCTTCCGTATGTTTAACATTAGAGAGCGGATGTTTTCGTGAGAGTGAAACAGAAGAGAATTTTTTTAAAAATAACTCGTTTGCATTTCAATATTTTTAAATGATTTTTTTTTTCTACATTGGATAGCCGAGATCGATTTCTACAAAAATCTTTTTTTACTTTTCCAATTTTGTTTACAGGGTTTTATTTATTCGGATAATTTCACTTTCGGAACCGGTTTCGAAAGTGAAAGATGCCCATTAAAAAACCTGCAAAGAAAATCGAAAAAGTAAACAAGTGGGTAAGTGTGATCACAGATAGCACGAAAGGTTTCGTTTAATATTCCTTTCAAAGCACTTTATCCTTTTGCAAAATCAGTTAGTTTCACATTTCGCAATCAGAGGATCGTAGTCTATTCTAAACAATCCTCTATCCGAACGAAACTCCGTTTTACAAACTATCCATAGTCGGGGGGATTGGGTCCATAGAACCCGAGATAGGGAGGCGCCTCCTGTCGGTAAAAATTGGAACTAAAATATGTACGGCTATGGGCATAATATGAAAGAATGGTCAAAGGAGTGTCGGCAAAAGTTAGAAAAGTGCATCCCGGCTGAAAAGTGTGGAGGTTAGAAAAATTGCTGACATTTGACATTTTGAAGTCCACCAAAGTGGAGAATGCTTTGGGGCCTATAGCAACAATGGCTGTCGCCTCCAATGATCCTTATTATACATAGAAACAACAACAAGTCACAACAATTTTTATTTTCATTACATATATTATGTAACTACAATGGGACATTCACAATTACCATGTCTTACCCAGGGACTCGAACCCGGGCCCTCGGGGTGACAGCAGCCTCCGCTTACTGATAGAAAAATTGCTAAAAGTACAGAAGTTAGAGCCTGGAGGGGTAAATAATATAAGACTTTTTGAAAATTTTATGATTTTTCGTGTGATTACAAGTGTTCTGATATAAGTATGCAAAATTTCACATCTCCAACTTAATTGGGGGCTGAGTTCGAAAAATTGCTTAAAATACACAAGTAAAATCCCAGAGGGGTAAATATAAGACTTTTTCAAAATTTTATGATTTGTCGTTTGATGTGAGGTGTAATAAGTATCCAAAATTTGAAGTCTCCAATATATATAGTTTCTGAGAACGGGCTCTGTGACGGATGGACAGAGAGACAAACAGAGGAGCAAGACGAATAGGATTTCGTCAGATGAACAAAACCCTAAAAACGGCCTTTGTAGAAATCGACTTCAACTACCCAATTAAAAAAAAATCGTTTAAAAATATTTAAATGCAAATAAGATATCTTTAAAAATATCTTCCATAGGTTTAATGTTAGACAGCGGGTGTTTTCGTTTGAGTGAAGTCGAAGAGAAATTTTTAAAAATATCTCTATTGAATTTCAATATTTTTAAGTGATATTTTTTTTGCATTGGATAGCTGAGGTCGATCGCTACAAATGCCGTTTTTCACTTTTTTACTTTTGATTATTATTGTTATTATTATTATTTTTATTATTATTATTATTTATGAGGATACTTTCACTTTCGGACCTGTTTCGATGCAAACAAAATCAAAAAAGTAAACAACAGCCTTTGTAGAGATCAACCTCAGCTATCCAGTGGAAAAAAATCATTCAAAAATATTGAAATTCAAACACGATATTTTGATATTTAAAAAATATATTATATATCCCATAGGATTAACATTAGCGAGCGGGTGTTTTCGCGTGAGTGAAGTAGTCTCTTAAGATTTGTAATTCACAAAAAGAAAAAGAAAAGAAAATTGTCCTTTTGTCAGTGTTACAAATGAAATAATATAAGAATTTTCGAGACATTAACTGTTTATTGTATGTTATTATTCTTTCATCTTTAAATTATAATAAAGAATGTACAGGTTAGAATATGTTAAACATGTGTTACAGTAATTATAGTAATCAACAATTGCCCCTATTTATGATGTTAATAAATTATCTTTATCACAGAACTCATTAATGTCTTCCTGCAGAATTCATGTTAAAAGCTAATGGTTCAAAGCTAATGAGCTCATCATATTTTCTTTAATTGTCAGCATGTATCATTTAATTAAGATTAAAGAGAATTGCCACAAAATGCAAGTAAATTGTGTTAAGATTTGTTATTCTCAAAGAGAAAATAAAACCGTTCTTTTTGTGTTTTGTCAATGTTTCAGGAAAGAAATAATATAAGAATTTTTGAGATATTGCTGTTTATTGTATGCTATTATTTTTTTTAATCGTTAAATTACAATAAAGAATGTGCAGGTTGGAATTTGTTAAACATGTGCCATTGCATAGTAATGATAGTAATCTAATAATGTTGATGATATGATGGTGACAATAATAAAAAGAAGAATGAAAAACATACTGTTTTATTTTCAGATCTGATTTATGCGACAGAGCGTTTAAGATAAATAAATAATTTTAAATTTTTAAATTAACTTTAATTTAAGGTAATATGTATGCCTTCGGAACAAATTTTTTGCATATTTGTATATTTTATGTTTAAAATTGCTAATTATTACTAAAAATGTCATAAAAATGTGACATAAGCATGCAAATAAGTCATTTAAATTTTTTATAAGTGTTTTATTTTAAAAAAAATCGTAAAATTATTTAAATTTAAAATTATTAGTATAGATATATTTAATGAATTCCATAATAAATATAATAATGCTATACAGGAACTAGATTATTTTTATGACAATAACAGGAGTATTTTAAAAGATATAGATATAAAAGACAAACAAAGCTGAACTTTTTTTTTAAATTAATAATTTATAAATTGAAACTGAGTAACTCATAATTTTTTCAATAAATCAGCATAATAATAGTTTACTTCCTTAGAATACATATTTAAAACACAATTAAAAAAGTTAATAATTTATAAATTGAGACTGTGTAACTCATAAATTTTTCAATAAATCAGCGTAATAATAGTTTACTTCCTTTGAATATATATTTAAAACACAATTTAAAAAAATTGATAATTTATAAATTGAAACTATGTAACTCATAAATTTTTCAATAAATCAGCATAAGAATAGTTTACTTCCCTTGTATATATTTAAAACACAATTAAAAAAATTAATAATTTATAAATTGAATCTGTGTAGCTCATAAATTTTTCCATAAATCAGCATAAGAACAGTTTACTTCCTTTGAATATATATTTAACACAATTATAAATAATAATAATTTATAAATTGAAACTGTGTGACTCTCAATTTTTTCAATAAATCAGCATAAGAATAGTTTACTTACCTTGAATATATATTTAAGACACAATTAAAAAAATTAATAATTTATAAATCGAAACTGTGTAACTCATAAATTTTTCAATAAATCAGCATAAGAATAGTCTGCTTTCCTTGAATATATATTTAAAACACAATTAAGGATATTGTAGTAATTGAACTATTATTTATTGAGTTATGAAATTTTTTTCAACACAATTTACAAAAATCACAAAATAACTTTCAACTTCGTTTTTTAAATTTTGTAAGAAATATAAATTTTAAAAAGCTCGAAAATAGGAAGAAATTGAAATTTTATATTAATTTAAAAAACAGGAAATTGAATTTTGATCGAAATTTACGTAAAAAGTGACGAAACTATCAAATTTACAATTTTTTGTTTAAAATGTATTTAGCCATCCTTAGTATATTCTTATGTAAAGTTTCTATACAAAGTCTGTTTACTGTGCTATTTTTCTTTAAATGTATCAGAGTTGCAATCTTTAAATTCACTTTTCTCAGTACAAGATTTTTTTTTTTTTTTCTGGTGCCTTAACTTTAATAGATATCTAAGAAATGATATATACAGGTTTATCATAAATGAATGATCGGATTTTAAAATTTTGTATTTTCTAAACTATTACACGTATTTTAGTAAGTGATATATTAAAATGGAAAAAAAAAATATTTCAAGTGTTTTTCAGTCACAAACGTTCCATGTGTGAGCCTTTCGTAAAACGACAAACATCTAATCTGTCATCAAGTTCGTTCCACACATTTTGCAGTCTGACAATGTCATATTATATCTATTTCATATCTATTTTCCGTCATATTATATTTTTTACCCTGGAAATAATTTTGTTTAACAATTTAATGTTTTGATAGGTAGAAGTTACAAAAAGCGTATATTTTTTATTTATGTTTTCCCAAAGGGTATTGATTCCGACTGACTTCTCTATCTTTCGAACTTTTGTGAATCTGGAGGCACACTAAATGTGCAAGACTGTGATCAACGAGAGAAAAATAAGAAAATTTGAAATAAAAAAATCATATCACTTCTTTGATTATTATCTAAGAAAAAATAATCGACGATTAAAACTTCATTGGACATTAATAGCATGATCAGTCTTTCATTTACTGGAAATTTTATCATAAGGATTTTCTGTAGAAATTGGAAAAGTCCTTCCATTTTAAGAGTCGTGCATATTTTTCCATTTTAAAATATCAGCAATTATGATATTAACAAATTATCTTTCTCATAAATTGATAAAGCCCATTAACTTCTTCCCGTAGCATTCTCATAAAGCTAACGATTTGCGGCACTCATATTATATTTTATCGTCTGCATATATTGATTATAATCAAAGAAAGTTGCCAAAAAGAAAAATAAGATAGAACTTCTAATTCTCAAGAGCAAAATAAAATATTTGTCTTAAGATAACAATCGCTTATAATTCACGGTGTAATTCAATTGTCGGAAAATGAAAAACCTGTTCAATTATAAATTACATCAATAATCAAGCATGCATCATTCTTTTATGTATAAAAAGGAGTTAGAAAATGTGTCAGAAAATTTTGCGTTGTTGAGTGAGATTTTTTTTTTTTTTTTTTTTTTTTTTTTAGAACCGTAAAATGCGTCTTGTTGCTATACGGTAATTATTCAATTTCATTTATTAAATAAAATTTCTCGTGCAAAATACAATCATTTCACTTCGGAAAAAAAAATACTGAAGTTTGGCAGATATGATTATGTAAGCACTGTAAATTGCAAGGTACTTCCTGAACCCGCAGGATTTTCTGATTAAGCATGCTTTTACCATTCATGATCTGGCCATTGTTGATTTTTTTTTTTCATTCAGGTAATTTTGAAGACTGATTATACTGGCGTATATGTTAATGTAACAATCATCTCTATGTCTCGCTGATGACGATTTCGTCAGCAGGCGTAACGTCGTTATTATTGCGTGCAGTTACACTTGGTTGATCTTGACCGTTTCTGGGCTGCGTATTACATAACAACGATTCTACAGCAGTTCTTAACAACGATCTCCCTAGAGTTATCGAATTCCGTTTGACCGCCCAATTCTCCCTTTATTCTAAGAATAGAATCATAATCTTAGCTCTATCATACACAGTCTATTGTGTTAGACTGTACATTGATGAGTATAATAAACCATTATTTGATACAAGATCGCAAAGTAATTAAAGTAATCAATTTCAATTTAAAATTGGTGTAGACAATAGATTTATTTGGAACGTTGTAAGGGAAAGGATATTTTAACCTTCGAAAATTAAAGGATAGAGTTACCACTAATTGATAACTGTGTCAGTTTAGCGTTTGGCAGAAAGGTTAATGAACAAAAGAATGACGTTTATAAAAAAAAGCTGTGTTCATTTTTGTTATTGTAATCTACACATGTAATCAACTGATACAAAGAGTTATTTATTGAATGCAGACATAAAGTCTTAACGATTTCTTTTCTATTAAGATCTGCTGAAAGTATATTTGACTTGCGTGTGATTATTATTATTTAGCAAGTCAAAGTCTCTTTTTACGAGGCACATGCAAAACACACTACGAAAAATCGGGAATCATTCAAGGGGTTTTTGAACAGACTTCTGATATTACTATACTCACATTTCATAAAAACACGTTGGTTGATTAAAAATTGCAGGTAATTAAAAATATTACAAATAAATCTGTAAGACAGAAATCGAATGCGTTCAGGCTCAGCCAATAGCACCAATTTGTTCAACTGACGTCAGAGATTCTGTTATCAACCAAAATCATCAAAAGGGCTGAATTAATTAAAACATTTTGGTCAGAAGCACAGACAGCCAAATTGGGCCGCAAGTATAATCTATATGTATATACAGATATATTACGCTATCGTACGTGGCACAGAAATAGCGATTATTTGTTAATTGTTTAATGGCAACGCTCGAATGAAACGCATCTCATTGGTTATTGAAGAGCATTTAATGCATCTCCATATCTATAAGGGGGGGTTACTATAGGGGAAACCCTGTTCTGTCGCCAACTTGGAGATATATCGCCAAATTTGGCTCCCAAAATTAGTCGCCAAATGTGACGCCAACTTGACGATATCTCTACTATTTCTCCAAATTCCCATAGACTTCCAATTGTAAACCAATAGGTTTACTTGCTTACAGAAAATCAACATTGATATTTTAATGCAACAAAAACTAATATTAGCTTAAGGGCAGTTGGAAGTCCCTATATGTACCATGTTAAATTAATGTACTTTTTCTCAAAAACTACCAAAGATATTCAGTTGAATTTTTTTTATATACATAATATGAATAATTCCCAATAAAGTGAAGTCAAATTTATAAACAGATATTATATTTATTCAGAATTTATAAACAAATTCTTTAGTTATTATTTTTTTTAAATCTGGAATAAAAACCATTTTTAAATAACAAAAAACTTGCATTTTTCCAAAGAAAAACCTTTTTATAAAAATTTGTATAAATGTTTGTAACAAAAGTTCACTTCAAATTGATCATGGATATGTGTGAAATATTCTGGCAAGATTGCAAGCAATAATATGTAGTAGTTTCTATTAAAAAAAGTACATCGAATTTCAAAAAGCAGCATTTTGAGAAAATTGAGTTTAAAGTTTACGTATGTAATGTTTATGCATGGTGTAAATAAATTGAATTACTTAAACTTTTTCGATTTCTTGTTGTCGTAGAAACAAAAGTAATATACCATTCGAAAGGGGAAAAATAAAGAATTCAAAATATTAAAAAATAATAAAAACGATTTTTTTTTTCAAGAATTTGACTTCCAACTGCCCTTAAGGGATTATCTTAATTATATTTAACGGAGTTCAAGTAAGTTAAATTATGAATAGAAGTAACATGATACAATGCTTAGCATACTTACCCAAACATAAATTTTGAGGGAGACCAAACTGGTAGCCAAGGGCGGCTAGTTATATACATAATTAATTAATAATTCTGTACATTTTTTTATTATATTGTATTATATTATATTATATTATATTTTTTTAAAAAAATTGGACATTTTCGTTTTCAGTCGAAAATTCAATCCTTACTTTTGTGACTGGTTCAAGGACGTTATCGCGATTCTCATAAAAGAGAGAGGTAAATTCAAAATACTAGATTGAAAATTCAAATTACCTAACACTTTTTGGCATTGTTTGCTATTCAACTTTCAAGGGGGGAATGGACTCGAGTTATCCAATAATTCACATTTACCATATTCGAATTAATCAAAGTCTACTGTAAATTCAAACATTAAAAGCGTCCCGCATTAACGTTTTCAAAAAGTTAGCCGCTTTAATTAAAATGAATTACACAACGATAATATTTGATATTACTATGTATAATTATCAATCTTCGCATTTTGTAGATCTAACTGGTTCAATGGAATTTATTTAAAAAGGTTTTTTAAATTAGATCTAAGTGAGCAAAAATCCGATACGGGAACTTCAAAAGAATATAAAAATCTATTTAATGTTCTTATGAGAAGAACTCAGCAACTTTTATCTATGTCAAAAGAACCAGTTTTTAAAATTAATTGATTTCAAAAAGTTTAATTTTTACTTTTTAAAAGTTATTAACATTAGTCATATTTAAAAATTGATAATCTTCTGAAAGAATAAAGCTTTTCGCACAGTTTTTCATTCTGAGCACAGAAAAGAATAAATATTAATTTAGCTTCAAGAACTATAAAAATATTTAGATTTATTTATTTTTTTTTAATGAATGATTTCTGATAAAACATGGAGCTATTATAAACTATATTTAATTTAATTATCTATATTACAAAGAAATGAAAGCATATAAATCAAATCATTAGACGGCCGATTTTTTTTTTTTTTTTCGATTTTCTTGAGTAACGACATCTGTTTTTTTTTTTTTTTTAATTTGTGTATTATTCAGCGATGGTGACGTCATACGAATACTTTACTGTAGATGTTGTTTAAGACTGGATCGTAAATGAGGAATTCTTCAGAGAATGCGAATGACGTCATTTTATATACAATAAAAAGTGTGTGTTTTAAGTCTTAAAACTGAAATATGTTTTGTATTATCTATATTTATATACATATATATTTTTTTTCAACGGGGGTAACACTAAATTCTGAAAAAGCAGAATTCCTGTTTTCTAGTTATTTATTTTTATCCTTCATTTTTTAAATTGTTATTTTTTAAATTTAAGGAAGATCAAACTTCATAAATTTCGTACAAATATTTTCAGTTATATATAGGGCAGTAGAGAGAATCTATGAACCCCAGAACTAAGTCAAATGCATGCCCGTAAATATGGTATTAGAAAATAAAATCGTTGAATAATTAATTTAAAAAAGTCACATGTATTTGCTTAAAATTGTACCAACAAAATCATCTTGCGTATTATTTCTGATGTCGACAGTCCTTTTTCTTGGCACATGAGTTCATTTTTTAATGCAAATTCTTATTTATGATTGAAAAGGAACATATCTATCTATAAATGTACATTTCATAAACAATAATAATAATGATATATATAATAATAAATTTAAAGAAAATTGCCAGACTAAAAATCTTTATTATAAAGCAAAAACATTTCTATGAGTAACACTGGCGTCATATTAATCCTTTATCTACTGAATTATGGATTCATGAACATTTTATCTTCTAAAGCATTTTTCGTGAATTGTTTAAACTACATTAGAAGATTTACATAATCATTTACCGTATATACTCGCATATAGGTGGAGGAATTTCTGACGATATTCGGCAAGCAAATTGGGGGGGGGGGGGGGGGGGGGGAGTCGATTTATACGCAAGTCAATTTAAAAAGGAGAGAAAAAAAATCTTCGAATACTGCAAAATTCTGGCTTTTTATGTGTACGAGTAATAAAATAATATATAAAATATAGAAATAATAATAATTTATCATTAAAAAACATTTTTTTTTTGTCTTCGCATCGGCAAGTGAAATGTGTTTGGTTTGATTTTGTGTAAAATTGAAGTAAAAAGTTAGGGGGTCGACTTATACGCTGGTTTTTGATTTTTTGTAGAGTTTGCATTTAAAAGTTAGGGGGTCGACTTATACGCGAGTATATACGATAATAAATTTTAGAAGGATTAAAGGATTTAAAAGGATTAATTAAATTTGAATTTATAGGGATTTTGTGCAATATTTATAACCTCACTCAAACCTTTTATTTTAAATATTTTTCTTAGTATTTTGTAGAATTAGGAAATATACATTTATAATGTTCTTACAATAGAAATATATAAATATTTCTGAATTAAAAAATCCCTCCGCCCTCCCCCTCCCAACACCAAGAAAGCTGAAAAGATGCAAAGGAAAAATAAATCACACTTTTAAAATTTTTTTTGTTTTGTGTACCCAATAACGCTTTTGGAACAAGATAAAGTAATGTATCTGTAACTCATTCTAAACTGTATTACAACTAATAGATATATTAAATGAATTTTATAAAAAGTTATTTTAATGGTACTTATAAGTATCGTCAGTAGATAAATGGTTAACGGTGACAACATCTGACTAATAAATTTCGCATTTTATTTTGCAATTTTCCAATTTCTAAACATCGCACAGTTTGAATTTTTAAGTCATCAAAAGGAAAAGAGATTCTTTCAAATGCACTTTATTTGAAAACGGTACCAAGTTTGGTCGTTTTTGTTATGTTTTTTAAAATAAATTTCAAGCATTACTTTTTTCTATCGCCCGTAGCACAATTACGAAAGATTAACCGACTTAAAAATATGTTCATATGAACAGTTCAGTATTTGTTTCAGAATAATGTTCCATAACAAAATTAAAACTTTGTCAATAAATAAGTGAAATAATATAAATAAAACACACATTTAACAGACATATACTCGAATTACACGCTTAAATCACTGAAATTATCAAAATCAAAAAGTATGCTGTATGTAGCGAAATCTTTGGCGATTTCTTCGGCTATTAACTCCTGGCATGCAGCTGATACGAAAGTATCGCTTTAGTAAATTTCAAAACTTTATTTGGATGCATTATTGATATTTCCCAAATAAAAATGCTTTTGACTGTTGTTAAAACCCTTTATCTACTGACGGTACTTATAAGTACCATTAAAATAACTTGTTATAAAATTCACTTAATGCATTGATTAATTGTAATACAGTTTAGAATGAGTTATAGATACTACATTACTTTATCTTTTTCCAAAAGCATTATTGGTTACACAAAACAAAAATGTTTTTAAAAGGATGATTTCTTTTGCCTTTGCATCTTTTCAGCTTTCTTGGCGCTGTGGACGGAGGGGGGGGGGGGGGGGATTTTTCAATTCGGAAATGTTTCTATATTTCTACTGTAAGAAAATTATATTTGTACATTTCCTAATTCTACAAAATGCTAAGAAAAATATTTAAAATAAAAGATTTGAGTGGGGTTATAAATATTGCACAAAATCCATATAAATTCAAATTTAATTAATCCTTCTAAATCCTTCAATCCTTCTAAAATCTTTCTAAAATTTATTGAATGATTACGTAAATCTTCTAATGTAGTTTCAAAAATTCACGAAAAATGCTTTAGAAGATAAAATTTTCATGAATTCATAAATCAGTACATAAAGGGTTAATGCGCAATGCATAAAAATTAAATGTAAAAATATCTATTACAATTTTCTAAATTAAGAAAAAAAGAAAAAAAAAGATTTTCACTTCTATTCAGTAAGCCTTGGGTGAATTCCCTAGTCTATATTATAAAGGACAAACATATCTGTGCGTAACGCATACGTCATTTTGCGAATGGCAACACTTTGAAATTTGAAATAAAATTTTGGTTTTGCAATTTTCTCTACTGCAAATTTTTAAACTTCTAAACATCGCACATTTTAAATTTTTACACCGTCCTATAAGGAAAAAAAATGCTCTTTTAAATGCAATTTGTTTGAAAGCTGTATCTCAATTTATTTCTGAAATATTAAATTTTTGTATTTTTTAATACCATTTTTCTTATCGTGGCAACAAAAGTACCCCATTTCTATTGAAAGTCATTGAGAGTAAACGGAAAATAGTCGAAAATAGGAGATACTGTATCTTTTTGTTGCCATTTTCTCATAAAACTTGAAAAAAAAAAGTTTAAATTAAAATATGGGCTCTGTCAACAATGTTGTCTGTTATTCCGTGATAATGACGTCATATGCATACTTTAATATAGATGAAGTTCAATACTGTATTGTAAAATTGGATTGCTTTAGCGATTCAATTGACGTCATTTTATAAAAAAAGCGTATATTTTAATTCTTAAACCTGAATTATGTTTTGTAGAAGTGCGTCATTTTCATAGCCCAGCTGCTTTGAAATTCTTCACAGATGAAAATGCTTCACTTTTGAAAATAATGTAATCGAAATCACACGCTGATAAAACGCAATGTTTTACAAAAATTTAGAGTGTCTTTATAAAAGAAAGGTGTCTTGCAAATTATAGCGATTTATATTACAGAAATTGATGATTCTCGCCTGGATGGATTTGCGTCGCCGAGTTAGACAAGCAAACAAAAAAATTTGTGGTTTAAAATAATATCATGTTCCTGAAGTTTTTATCCAAAATTCTCTCGAATAATAAAATTTTAATGCTATTCTTTAGGATTTTTTACTATAATTTTATCAAAATAACATAATTTGCTTAATTTAATTTTTTCTAATTTTATATAATCGATACATTTAAAACACAGGTGTGTTTTTAAGTCATCTGCCCTGATCTTTCTGCTGAACCAATTTTACTATTTTTTTTTTTAACTGAACTCTCTTCATTTGTAGATGTGATTGCACTATCTGTTTTTTTTTTTTTTTTTTTTTTTTTTTTTTTTTTTTTTTTTTTTTTTTTTAAATATCCCTACCTTTATATTTTAATTTTAAAAGCATTTTATGAAATTTCTTCAAATTGGTGAAAATTAGATAGCTTTCATTATTGCAGACAAGAGAGAAATAATGAGGTATTTTTATCTTTGTTCATGCTATTTTTCTGATAAAAATTCAAGATAGTTGATAAAAATTATTGTATAGGGTTTAGAGTCGCAAAATTCCATAAGGAGCAGAATATTATATTAGGGGCATAATAACGGAAAATTACATACTGCTTTTGAAAACACGCAATTTTCCTCATAAATTTTCTATATTGTTTTTCTTTCTGCATGTGTACTGATACTAAGTTTCAGAAACTAGGCGAAATGCTTATATAAGTGAAAATGAAGTCATATTTAAAAGAAAACTATCATTTTCTTAGATAAAACTAAACATTTTAACACAAATGCGTCTAAAAAGCATAAATTGCGGAAATTTTTACTCTCCGGGATTGAGATTAGAATCTCAAGTAAAGAGTGCGTCTGTTCACATTAAAGATGTTGCTGACAATCGTGACTTCAAGTTTTGAGTTAAAATGATTTTTAAATTATTAAACAAAATACATTTTTAAAAAAAATGATGAATATGGATATGATAAGTGCGTATGAAAATTTGAGAAGGTGAAAATTGCTGTTTTTCATTCCGGAATACCAATCATAAGAGCCTCAATTGATAACCACATCCTAATAACTGATCTTTATTATATTTTACTGATTAAGTATCTATATTATAAAGAACAAACGTATCTGTGCGTAATGCTGACGTCATTTTGCGAATGGCAACACTTCACGATCAAATTTCAGTCTTGCAATTTTCGCTACTGCAATTTTTTAATCTTCTGACCAGTACATTTTCAATTTTCGTCGCATAGGGAAAAAAAATAACTTTCAAATGCAATTTGTTTAAAAACTGTATCTTATTTGACTGATGTATTGTATTTTCTAAAATAATTTTTAAGCATGATTTTTTAAAAAGTTTATCTTATCACGTGCCGGTTTCAATTAGGGATTGACCGAATACCGAATAGTCGATTCGGTATTCGGTGATTCGGCATGTAAACCGAATATTCGGCTTCGGCCGAATACTTTGAAGTATTCGGCCGAATAATTGCAGATAAGTATTTTCTTAGAAGTAGAAGAATTCTCTTTTACTTAGAAGTAGAATAGGCTAAATGGTGGGTTTCGATATTATGTGCATGAGTTCAAAGTTCAGCTGCACTACCAAAAACAAGTCAAAGGCCATTTTTAATTACAAAAAACCTTTTTTTTTCTTTCCTAAAATAGTCTATATAGGGGTGAAATCAGAACAACTGTCTACGATATAGGAAAAAAAAGTAAGGAATATGGGCATCTTTCCATTACCATTTAATTTTAATTATTTCTATATTAGTTTTTTCAATTTAAATTTATTTAATGTGTATTCTAATATACACCTCAAATAAGTATATCAGAGTTCATCTCTGTATATCTAAGATTTATATTAAAGAAAATACATGCATCAAATAAGTATACTCCTATGCCTATCCTACAGCTTTTATAACCATTAAAATTAAAATCGCTCAAATTTATCTTCATCACCACAGTGATAAATATTAATCAAAATATAAATATGTATCAATAATTTCTCAGAAAATAGTTAAATGTACAAATTGATATGATACATTTTGTATTTGAGAACATTCCAATTCAATATGTATATAATTAGACAATCAGTAAATAAGCTTAATGACAACATTGTTTCTTTTTATTTGAATGAACTTTTGTTTTTCTGAGAATCCTTATCCTTAATAATAGCCTGTATAGTTTAATACTTTCATTGGGTTAATTTGGATATTGACTAGTGATAAAATAATAAAAAATAAGTGATGGGTTAATGAATTTGTGAGTTGAAAGAAGTCATTAAATTTTTTTGTGCAATTAGATTTAAGAATAAAAATGTAACTGAATTAAATTATTAAGAATTTAATTTTAATTAAAGTTTATTAAAAAAAGCTAATATATGCAAAAATGTGTATTAAAAATTTTTAAGTATTCGGTTGCCGAATACCGAATATTCGGTGTACACTTTGACCGAAGCTTCGGTATTCGGTATTCGGCAAAATTGCTGATTCGGTCAATCCCTAGTTTCAATGCATAATAATAATAAACATTTTTCATATAAAGCAACAAATATTTTTCAGCATTTGTTTATGACTATTTTTGCATAACGAATTTTAATACTTCCTTTATAAACAATTAAAGGAACAATATTAAAAAAAACCACCAATCTAACATATTTTTCAAAGACAAATTAACAAAATTAATACTTCTTTTATAAACAAATAAAAGAATAATATTGAAAAAACACAAATCTAGCATATTTGTAATTGTACAATTTAAATTTTTAGATCACCAAATAGGATTTTTTTATTCAAATTGAATTTGTTTGCCTCAGTTTACTTATTGTCTATGGTTTTAAAAACAATTTTAAAGCATGGAATATTTTTTAATTTATCTATATCGCGCGGAGCTCGATTATGAAAGATTAATCCGTTTGCCCTTAAAACAAAACAAAAAGTTCATCATTTTCTTACGGCTAATATCCATTAAGAAGAAACTTCCTTATGAATTAATAAATAAAATAATATAAATAAAACACAAACTTAACAGACATGTATAAGCCCTGAAATTATCAGAATATAAAAGGATGCCATAAGTAGCAAAATCTTGGTCAAATAACTCTTAGCATGCGGCTAATAAGAAAATATCGCTTTTGATAAATTTCAAAAATTTATTTGATTGTATAATTCGTATTTTCCATATGAAAAATGCTTTTTTAATGTTAGTGGGCAATCTAAAAAAATTATTGCAAAAAAAAAAAAAAATTATTAATTTTCAAAAAAAAAAAAATTTTTTTCACCTATATTCTTTAACCCGGGAAATCCCGGGTACGATCTCCTAGTAATTATAAATAAGAAATAATAAATAAGAAAGATAAAATTTTGTGATCCGGATCACATTAAACGGAAGAGGGATGACATCCATTACATCCTCCTTGCGGCATATATTGTCATTTATATGTTTTGTACGTAATAAGTGAGTGTGCATATATAACGTTATCCGCTTTTTGGTAATTTTGAAACTTGAAACCCCTCCCTCCCCCCCCCCTTACGATATCATACGTTATCATTATCATTCTTCGAACTCCTTCCCCCGCCTCTGAATGATATCGTTCAATGTCTAAAAATTCTTTTTATTTTACATTTTTTTTACATTTATCCGTTTGCAGTGATATACAGATATGGTAATACGTCTATTATTTGAATACAGTCAGACCTCTATTTAACGAACCTCTATTTTGCGAATTTCTCCTCGGAACCAAGAACATTTTGCGAATATCTTCGTAAAATAACCTGCAAATAGCAAAGTATATTCTCTATTTAACGAACTTTTTCTTCTGATACCGTATTCCCCCGCATTAGCCGGCATGCCGCAAAATTCGAGGGGGACCAGATTTTTTAATATTATTCCCTGGTCTTTCCCGGCATGCCGGAAAAAGCGAGGATCTTCAAAATTGGAAAGGAATCGCAGGTTCATTAGCTGTATTCAGTAGCAGCGATAGGTGTTGGGGATAAGGGGTGCAATATAGAGTTTGTCCCAACTTTTCTAATTATTTAGTTTACTTTTTTTTTTAAATATTCAAGATAATAAAAACGTGTTTCATATGTTTCATACGCCATTTCACACAAAGCTCTCTGGCTAGCACCCATCCGATATTTACAATTTAGAAACGGATTATCTCATAACTTATTACATGAACAGAAATGTTCTTTATGTATATAAAATAAGAAAAAAATATAATAATTATCTAAATATATAAAGAGAGAAATATGTGCTTACATTATATCAAAAATGTACTTTTATATTATATTTAAAAAAACTGAAATTTAACTGAAATACAGGGTTTTGAAATAAGAAAGATCAGCGGACTAAGAAGGGAAAACGCTGAAAGTACCAAAAAATCGAAAATCTTTTTTTTTATGAAAAAAACTCTCTTAAATGTCAAGCTTAACAAACACGAAAGCGCTTGAAGTGCTAACCATAGCAGTAATAGTTCAAACAATTCGAATATTGTTCATCAAATGTGGCAAATGAGGTGCTTTCGCCTTCTTTTTTTCGCTCTCTTGAAAAATTTCCTCTTTTGGACTTTCAGCGTTTTTCATTCTTAGTCCTAAATTAGAAACACAAAATTTGCTGTATATTTAATCATTCATTATCACCATACTTGCTTTCTTCCTCTGTTACACCAGAAGTCTCGTCTTTGGCATCAACATCAGGAATAGCATTCTTTTGAATAAGTTCTTTCAAACGATTGTGTAAAAAGTCTATGTTTCTTTTCTTAGTTAAACCACATTAATTTAACCACACCCGTTTAACTAAGTTCTCTGAAACTTTTTCCCATACTGTCTTTACCCAGAGAGCTTTAGTTAGTAAGATACGAAGCAGATCGACGTTTACCAGACTTCATGAATTCCTGTTCTTCATTTCTTAGCCTATCACTCCAACGCCTAATGCACATCCGCGGGTTTTAACAATAGTGTCAAACCTCCAGGAATTATTTCAAGCTCTGTTTTATAATGTTGTTATTTAACAGTTGTTTTTAGATGGGATTTTGCACTGTCCAATACTTAGACGGATTTTGGTTTAAAGAAAAAATTAGGGCGATTACCCCAAACTTTTTGCTTAGATATATATATATATATATATATTACCATTAATTAAACATAACCTACCACCGTCAATTATTATGAATTAAAGCTGTAAGTATTAAAAAAAAAAAAAAATATATTATAAGAATTATTATGGAAGAAAAAAGAAAAAAATGGACACCGACAAAAATTGAAAAGCTTATACATTGAATTACGTTATCAAGGGCACAGAATTCAATGATATAAGCGAAATGGTTGTTTTCTGTGGGAAAAATAAGCTAAAGCTAAAATTAATTTTCCCCTGTGCCCGAACAACCACTAAAATCAAGTGAATTGATTAAAAATGAAAGCAGAATAGAAACAAATAATATGAAATGGAAGAATCAATAAAACGTATTTAAATATTTATAGGATATAAAATATAAATAATAAACACCATACCGATTAATATTTCAGTATTTTACAAAAATCCATGTGCACATGTCTACCAGTATATCAAAAAGATTAAGGTGAATAAAACAGTTAAGAAATCACAGTAAATGATACCAAAGGATGCAGTTAATACATTTTGAAATAAAATTTGAAATACCTTGTAAAACAAATTTAATCTAATATAAAATAAATAGATATTAATTACATTATTTAAAATGCACTATTAAATAAATAGATAACAGTTTAACAATATCGTCAAAATTTAGCTAAAAATACCCCCTGGTGTATAAATTATGACTGAAATGGAGCTAGAAAAATTAAAAATTAGAGCAATCTGAAAGAGACAAATTTTGTGCTGCCATCTATTATTAATTATATTAAACAACTATCGCAAGATAAAAATTTGTAAGCTTTTGAATGTAAATAACTGTTTAAACAGCAAAACCAAACAAATCCTTATATATAGAGAATTATAAACCTAATATAAATCACACAATGTATTTAAAACTATTGTTAATAAAATTAAAAAGCATACAATATATTCTATTAGCTAACTTATTTAAACTAAACTAAGAGTTTAAATAATGCTAGAACATTGATAATATATAGCATATAGCTATATGCTATAAAACAAAATAAATTCAGTAATAATTAATATAAATAATTATTAAAAATAATAAAAAATTATTTTTTAATGAATTATATATTAGATATTTATAAAATGAACAGGAAATAAAAAAACATGTGGAAGTATATAGAAGGTTAAATAATACTTAAAATCCCATTACTTAAAAAGCACAAATATAGAATGTGGATTATTTTCAGACATCCATAAAAATCCATAAAGTATGAATGTTGGACATTCAAAAACATTAAACCGATAATAAATATTAAAAAGAATAGAGGAATAATAATAAAAATAATTACCCAATTTTAATGCATACAGTATAACTATATTTATATTAAAACTATTTATATGTATATTATTCACTATAAGAGTGGCATACTATTAGTAATTAATATGATATTGTCCTTAGTAAATTAAAATTTAATAACAAATAATTGTAAATTAGATTAATGAATAATTAAGCTAATTATAATATTAATGAAAATCTCCAATTTACATATAAAATATCAAATCAACATCCACATAAAATACATAACAAAAATATAGTAATAGTACAAGAGCCCCGCTTTTTTTTTTTTTTTTTTTTTATAAATAATTAACCATTGCGTATTATCCAGACAACACCACCCTCCTCCGTAATATATATATATTCATCAAGTCACAATACATAGAACCTTTCATGGACATAGTGACTACAATATCCTTTGGGAAATCTGACTTTGGAATATTTTTTAAGCCTTTAAAAATTAAAATTGGTTTAAATTTTGTTCCATCGGCCATTGCGCTGAATATAACTGTATATCGTAGTTTTTCTTACCAGTCGTTCTGCATAATATGTATTCCATACCTTTAAAGTCATAAGTTTTCTACTGCGGCAGATCAAACCACATATCAGATATATAGTCGTCGTCATATATATAGACAGAGACGGAGAGAAAAATAAGTAATGATGTTTTTTCCGTAAAATGAAAAATGTTGTTAGAAAAACCAAAATAAATGAGCCGCCCGTCCTCCAGTAGCGAAACCTCATATTTTCCGGCATGCCAGTAAATACGAGTTTTTCTGGCATGCTGGTGTACCTCGATTTTTTCCGGCATGCCGGCTAATGCGGGGGAATACGGTATATATATGTATTTTCTCCCTATTTCTCAAAATATTTCCGGACACTTCAAACTTATTCTTTCTTTTACACATTTTAAAATGCTGAATAACCTTGAATTAGTTTTACCAGTTGCCTACTCAACGAGAGCAGTAAAATCCCTGTCATTCTTTACATTTCATCCAGGAAATGCAAACCTTCAATATCCCCTTTCACACTTAAAAAGGCTGTTCTGTAGTAAATAAATTTCAGTAATTAAATTTAAGGACGCATGTAGTAATACAATGCTTAAAATTACTTGTTATAATAAATACGATGATGTCATTAAAATTCATTAATTTTAATGTAAATATTTTCTTAAAACTGAAAATACAGTGTATTTCCGGACAATATTTTTTTTAATTCTTGTTGTCCTTACGGATTTCTTTTTGATGGGTAAAATGAATAATAATAATAAAAAAATAAATATGATTTACAAAAAAGTGTGATTAGTTAAGTTTTTTAATAATGTTTAGTGTTTATGAATTAAAAATCTGTTTTGTGTAGTTTAACGTATTTAAAAAATTTCATCTCTATTTAACGAATTTTCCACATAACGAACTTTTTTTTGGGATTTAGCGACTTCGTTAAATAGAGGTCAGACTGTACTTTACTGAATCAAATGAAGGGAAGAAGTTGATAAAATGTCACTACAGTCGGACCTCTATTTAGCGAAGTCGCTAAATCCCGAAAAAAGTTCGTTATGTGGAAAATTCGTTAAATAGAGAGTCACCCTCTAAAATACTTTAAACTACGTAAAACACATTTTAAGTCCATAAACACTAAATATAATTTTAAAAAGTAATTAGTCACACTTTTTTTATAAATTATATCTATTTGTTTTACTTATTTTACCCACCAAAAAGAAATCTGCAAGGGAAATAAGAATGAAACAAAACATTGTTTGGAAATACATTGTATTTTTAGTTAAAAAACAATTTTACATTAAAATTACTATTTTTTATTATGGTTGATAAGCTGTTTGGAGGAATACCACATTTTTAAAGCAGTATTCTTTTTCTCTTCATACCTTTATCCACCTCATCAATAATAATTTTTTTTTTCTTTGATGCTCAAGCACTTTCGCTTTGACATTTTCGAGCTATAAGAACCGAAATTACCAACACGATTGATCATGATCAACAGTCTAGAAAACGGGAAACTATAGTTTAAGGACACGGGGCAGATCCATTGAGGGTTAAAAGGGGATAGATGTAAAATTCCAACTGGGCGAAAAATGTCCGGACCAGGATTCGAACCAGGGATCTCCTGGCTGAAGCCGCCAGGGCTCCATCTGAGCTATCCCAGACGAATCTGGTGGAGTTTTCTCACCCAGCTAACATTAATGATTTATTTACCAATTAGAATAATTGTGTTAAAATTAATCTAGTGTTAAAAGGGGATATTGAAAGTTTTCTCTTCTTGGAGGGAAAGCAAAGAATCACAACGGTTTTACTGCTCTCGTTGAGTTAGATGCTTGAAAAAAAATTTAAATAATTGTTAAAAAAAAAAAATTAGATCCCAAGGAAAAGTTTGTTAAATAGAGAATACACTTTGCTATTTGGAGGTTATTTTACCGAAGAAATTTGCAAAATATTCTTGGTTCCAAGTAAAAGTTCGCAAAATAGAGAAATTCGCAAAGTAGAGGTTCGTTAAATAGAGGTCCGACTGTATTATACAGTAATTTTTTTCTAACAGCAGATTATATAAGCATACGACAGAACAACAGGAATGCCAAACGTGTATATTGAAATTTGGAATGAAAAAATTTTATAATCATTTAGTGACTTTAATAGTAACTTTCTATTTTCATAAAAATAGATCAAAGACTAAAAAAAAAAAAAAAAAAAAAAAAAAAAAAAAAAAGATAAAAGATTATTGCGATGTAAAGAAAAAGTTACAGAAAGGCGAGAAGGAAAGTGTGTTTGGATAAAAAATGATAATGATATCAAAAGACATCACCCCCTGCCCCTAGCGATATCTCATGGTATCATTTGCCAGCTCCCCCCACCCCCCCCTTTCCTTTCTAAAGTGATCACGTTATATTGGGGCATTCTCACAATCTTTTGACTTTCCGGAATAAAAATCTGGTGAAATTAAACTTGCTAAAATAACATTTTAAACTTATAAACGAATGCCTTAATGATTCAAAGCTGATGACGAGCTGTTAATATTTTTAGCTCGAAACGCGTCCTATGTTTTATTTTATTTTATGGTTATTTTTTTTACAAAGCTTTATTATTTTAATGGTCAGCAGAGAAATTTGTTTTATTTAATTGAGTTTTAAGTTAAACTTGCGCGTTTAATTTTCCTTACCATTTTACCACTAATTTTTTTTTATTTTCTTCTAAATTTATTTGCATACTACCCACAGGATATTCAAATAAGAAATAATAACAATGTAGTATTTTTAGTAAAAAATTTTGATATAACATTGTTTTAAAGGGGTGTTATAGAAAGGACGATAAGGAAAAAAAGGGACAGTATAGGAAATAAAGGAACGGTAAGGGGGGAAAAAGGGGGATGGTAAGGAAAATTACCACCTATATTTAGGCAAATCGTGTTGAGACTAAGTGATGGCCACAATGTTCATTGATTTTTAGAAATGGTTATTTACATTGGATTAAATTAAAATAATAATAATAATTTATCTCGAAAAGTGCAGGAATAAACCTTGGGGACGGTAAGACTACCATTAAAAACACGATGCTTGAAATTGATATTTAAATGCTGATTTAAATTCTGCAGTAAATTTCTTGTCAAATAATTTTAGCCATTTTTTCTCTAGCATGAGAAAAAAATTTGAAATAAATTCTGTGGCTGCATCTGAAGTGATTTTCTGTATAATTTTAGCAAGAGGGACGGTAAGGAATCTAAAACCCAGGGACAGAGTTTAAAAAAACAATAACAACTGTAAAAATGTGTGCAAGTTAATTTTTTGCTGCATATTTATATAAAACAATAGTCTCAGTTTCGGAAAAAAATTACATCGAATTACTTTTATTGAAACAATTTTATACAGACAGCTCCAAACTTAAAAATCAGCATCAGGAACACGGGGCGGTATAGGAATTCCCTGGTATATTTGGACCCCTAACAACGTCCAAAACTTATTTATCTCGTTAATATTGTTGTACCGTCATGCAATGGTATGTTCACCAGTAGATTAAAAACACACACACACACACACACAAGAATATGTACAAAAATATGAATTATTATTCAGGGGGCTTAAAAGTCAAAAGATTGTGAGAATGCACCATATATGCACAGCTCCGAAAGTAATGCTAGGATTTCCTCTCTATTGGATTTCAAAATGATTTTTCTGAATGCGCGGGGCGCTGACACGAATTCTTCCGCTGCCCTCACAGCCGGGGCTGTGAAGCATGCGCAGGAAAGAGCTTCGGATATAGAAGATCTCCGACTATCCAGAATGTTCGAGAAAAAGAAGTTCCTGCTCAATGAGGGTAGTTGGGGCGCATTGAGCGGAGCAAAGGGCGGAGGGTGACAGAGGACGGAGAAAGAGAAGATTAACAAGGCATGACGGTTACGTGGTGAAATGAAAATTGTTGAGGTTTTTCTGGAATATTTCATCTTTTTTCCTCGCCTGGAAAGTACAGCTTTAGCAGTATCGTTTTAAGCGATTGGGCTTGTGGGGGTAGGCAGACAGAGGCTGAGTCAAACATATTCAACTCAACCTTTTTTTCTCGTGGGCCGAAAACGTAAGTTTCCGACTTTGGGCGGGACGCAATACACTTACAAAAGGGTAAAAAAAAACAGTAATTAAAATAACATAACTAGTATAACAATGCGATATAACAAAGTTAATAATATCACTAGGAGTGAACATTTGTCGCGGAAGAAATATTGCCAAAAAATTTAACACCACTCTTTCCAAATCATAAATTTCGTAGTAGATCTATATTTAAAATGCCGTAAATATGCCGCGAAGTTTGCTGGTGTACAATATGCTGTAAAATGTTTTTGGTGCCTTTTTTTTCGCGAGAAAAGTTCAATTCTAAAAAGCAAAATTGGCTATATAATAAGTAAAACGTAATAATATAACAATACAGAATTTCCAAGTTCTAAAGAAAAAAAAAAAGGGAAATTTTCTCTATTAAATCAATCTTTTGCTCAATGATTTTTTTTTTTTTTTTTTTTGTAGAAATATATAGTGGGAACTTACTTTGGAATGATATATTTGTTTAACGTTGAAGTTTAAAAAAATGCATCCATCACTGTAGGACAAATAGGACTACATGCAAAAAGAACTTTTGACTAAGGAAACGGCTTTAACATAATTTTAAGTTAATTAGGATGAGCGAAGCGAATCCTCTACTAGGCTACACAAATTTCATTTTGTCGTACACTTTACAAAAAAACTATTCAGTATTTTAACTTGAAATTAAACATAAAAATAAATTATGATCTGTAGATTTGCAGGATATTATTTTTTTACAGAATAACCTTAAAAAAAATATTATTTTAATTTTTTTTACATGTTTTTCATTACGGACGCTTTTTTGCAAATAAAAAAATGAAACAGTTATATTTTCAGAAGAAAAAATAAATCATGGAGTTAGTCATTATAGATAGAATCATGATTAATTAAAAAGTTTCACGATTTCTTTTATAAAATTTTGAAAATACTTTTTTTTTTTTTTTTTTTTTTTTTTTTAATTATAGCATATTTTTAATGAATTAAAATTTGTGAAAATTCAATTATAAAAGTATTTTTCAGTGATAAGAATTCCAATACACAATTTATTCTTTTCTGAAATCATTTACGCAGACGAAACTTACGCATTTTAAAAGAATTATATTGTGATTTATTTATTTATTTATTTTTTTTTTTTTGTAAAGTGGAATAAAAAGAATTGTAAACAAATAAAATTAATTGTTAAATTCGTTATATCATAAATAAAAAATTCCGAGGAAATTCTTAGTTATTTGGCCGAATTTTCATTTCTAAAATTAAAATGCGCCAAAACATAAAATAACGTTTTTTCTTAATAAAGATGCAAAAATAATATAAAAAATATTGTTACTTTCAAATATTTGTCTTATCAAATAATGCTTCGCAAATCCAAACAAAGCATGGCTTTTGCTAGTTATAAATAACAGGACAGATTTCATCATCTCGTGAAAATATATAAAACAACGCTAAAGATCTTAAATACTTTCTTATGCGCATCTCAATTAATTGTATAAATACCGTATTTTATGGAAGAAACGCCGCACCCGTCGTAAACTCCGCACTCCTCAAATTGTCCTGAATAAGCTTTAAAATATCGTAATCGCCGCACCCGTTGTAAACGCCGCATCCATCGGAACGCTACTTTTGTCGACAGCGTCATATTGACCTAACTTTAATCAAAGTTTTCTGAGCAGGGTAGGATGCCTCGTTTTTAATATCTTAAGATGTCTGAAGTTTTATTTAAAATATTTAAATCCGATTTTAAATATTTTTATGAATTTTTAAATTAAGGAAACTCAGTTGGTATTTAAGAAAAATCGTAAACGCCGCACATGGCATAAACGCCGCACTTGGAAAAAAATTAACTTTTAAACTCGTAAACGCCGCGGCGTTTCTTCCATAAAATACGGTACTTGTCTCGGGGCGCACATAAAAGGTCGCCGGGCCAGTGTTGTAGTCGTAAAAAAACCATAGGGTATACGCTTATGTCATGAGTATCATGCAGAGTATACGCTATAGCTTTATTTGAGAAACAGAGAGAATACGGAGCTTCTTAGAAAATTCCAGAAGGTATACGGTGTATACCCCTCTTGCTAAACTTATTCATAGTTTTATCACTAAAATAGGTGTAAAAACAATTAAAAGGCTTTAAGACATTAAAACCAATTTACAGATGTTAAATATAAAAGAATTCGTTGGAGTCTCGTTTCTTCTTCACCCCTTGATGATGAGCAGGGTTTGGTCGAAAGAGCTCGGGACTCCGGCGAATTCTTTTATATTTAACATCTGTAAATTGGTTTTAATGTCTTAAAGCCTTTTAACCCCTTGAGGGGCGGTGGGATATATTATATCCCACCTAAGTTTAATTAAGATTTTCACCAGAAAATTTTAATTAAATTTTACTTTTATAACTTTGGGGTGGGGGCAGTTGAAAAATAGCTTTTCCTTATTTTGAAATAAAATTTTTCCATATTCCCGGTGGGAATTCAGCATTACACAAATGCAATTGCTTGCCCCTAAAAGGGTTAATTGTTTTTACACCTATTTTAGTAATTAAACTATGAATCATTTATGATGTATTCATGTTTTCAATTAAAATTATAAGGTGAATTTGATGTTCTTTTACATATACCGGGTGTCCCAAAAAGGACTGACTGATTTTAAAATTCAATAACTTCCAAACGGTGACAGATATTAAAAAAATTCTTGCAGGAGGGTTATGCATAAAGTCAAAAGTTTTTTTACAGTGATTTTCGATTTTAGTTCGAATTACAAACAATAGATGGCGCTGCGATCAATAGAGGCTAAATTCAGGCTCGATTTTTGGTACTTCGTGGCCCGGATAATACCCCTCATAGCATGCATGGTCACAGTGACGTTATTGTGACGTCACTGTAAGTCACTGTGGTCACGTCACAACTGTGACCAAAATGCCACCTCTCAGCGATGTCACACTGTGACTGATATGTGAACTTCTTAGAAAACTTTAAAAAATTACAAAAATTCTTCCAAACGTGTTATTTACTGTAAAAAATATTTTTCTGGCAATTAAAAAATTTTTTGTGACGTCACTGTTATGTCACTACATGTAACGTACGTCTCATTATGTGTAAAAAAACCCCCACTATATTGTAAACTCACAGTGTGACTAAACATATGTTAAGATTAAAACGTTTCCACTTCAATATACAATATAAATACAATAAAAATAATTCAGTGTTTGTTTCCGGCTAATATTTCACAACGAAATTAAAAACTTCATCAAAAAATGTACATAAATAAAACACAAATTTAATAGACCTGTAATCGAACTGCTTGCTTAGACTACTAAAACTATTTTAATTAAAAAAACCTGCTGTGAGTAGTAAAATATTTGGCGATTTTTTTTTTTTTTTTTACTATTAACTCTTGGAATGTTGCTAATATGAAAGTATCGCTATTGAATTTTAAAACTTTATTTGAATACATAATTGATATTTTTCATATAAAAATGTTTTTTGGTGTTATTAGTGGTCAATCTAGAAAAATGTATTAACTGTAAATATATATTAGAGATTTTAAAAATAAGAAAATGTTTTCCTCCTGTATTCTATAATCCGGGAAGTTGGTTTGTTATTTATAAATTATTCTTATCAGCAGAAATGGCAGAAAATAATATACAGGTGGAGAAAGCAAAAATTTGTTTGTGTGTGGGCATGGGGAGGGACGGAGTTTTGTAATAAAGCAATGCTTTATTATAATAAATAAAAACACTTGCATATTTTCAGTAATAAATGTTTCGGCTAGTGTTTAATTATTTTAAGTAATTCAATTTAAAAAAAAAATCGCTACTTGTGTCACACTTTTTAAATAAATTTAACTTTTTCCGAATATCAAATAAAATATACAAAATGTATGCAAAACGCATGACGTAATTAATTATTCATATATATATATTATTTCTAGAAAATTATTTTGAAAAATACTGTTATATTACAAGCTGTTTTACTATACAGGAAATTAAAATAGAAAAAAAAAATGAGAATTGCCTGATCCCCCCCCCCCCCCCCCCCCCGCACTCATGCACAAAGAAGATTATTTCGCCAGTTATTTTATTTCTTTTTTACGAACATATTTACATTTACTACGTATAATATAAACTTGACATTTCTATTTTCAAAAGATCTTGGATTATTGCATATTAAAATTCATTTTAAATACTCTAAAAATTCAAACATTGTTTAATTTGTTATACTCCCAGAATTAGTATAATTATTGTCATATTTGACAAAAAAAGTAGCTTTACAAAACTTAAAACTTGAACTGTTTTGAAACATATCGAAAAAAAGTTAAATGCATCAAAACATTTTTAAAACAAGAAATTCTAATTAGAACCATGCTTATAAAAATATTACGTCATATAAATGTATAAGAACGGAAAAGGCACCTGCTCCTGTTATGTGCCTTGATAAAGAAAAGAGCGCGAAAAAAACAGCAGACGATAAAACTATTAAAGACAACATATTGCGTTTAGTCTTTGGAACAGGCTGAGAGAGTTTTTTGCTGCGCAATAGGTAGTGTTGTGCAGTCTGTCAGATATAAACATTTAACCTAAAAAATTCCTAGGAATAATCAATCCAAGAACTTTAGACAAAAATATCTGTTCGAGATAAGTACACTAGCTTTGGTGTGGTTTAAAATGATTCCCATCATTGCTTTTGTATTTATTATTGGAGATATTTTCAACTTCCAAAATTCGTTCTTTCTAAAACATGGATTACATCGGTATTTAAAGAACGGCGTCAAGGAAAGAAAAAGGTATGAAAAAATATTTTATTTCAGAGTTTACTTTTCTTTAAATTATAACGATTTTAGTATATTCTTATAAACATTTCATTAACCTAATAAAGTTTAGTAGATTTATTATTTAATTTATTGAAATAAATAACTGCCTATCAACAATTTTAATCAGATGATTAAAATCAATTATATAAATTTATTTTAATCAGATTTGTTTTCTTTTAAAATATTACAGGTTAAAATCACATGTTTTCTCAAACGTTAAAATGACGTAGAAAAATATTATAATCGAAGTATAACATAATTAGCAAATATTTAAATGTATTTAACGTACTAAATAAAAAGGCCTTTTTATAGAATAAAATTTTTTGATCGTCTGAAACAATTTGCGTTGCACATTTTTTAAAAATTAATATCTGTTCAGAATATATATTTAGAAAAAATTAGATTTTTTTTACATAATGTCGAAGTACTATTTAAAGGATATCATGCATATGTATCATTAAGGGGAAAAATCAGTGTCGATGAGTATTATTCGATGTGAGAAAAGTTATAAAAATTTATAAAGAGATATCCTTAGCTGGTAAGAACTTTTCTGTTAAACATTATGAAAGAAAAGTTTTCAAAGTAAACGGGTGTTTCAATTTGTTGACAAATATAGAAATCATGCGACTCAGTGAGAATTTAAATATGGTTTTATTGAAAGATTTTAATTATTAAAAAGCATATCCATGTACTTGAATGAATGAAGCTAAAATGTAAAATATATTTCATTATTTATTTATTTTTTTATTCTGGATGCTTTTAATAATTTATTTCCTGAATGATTTTATACTCATAAACTTCAAAATATCTATACTATACACTCTATTAGAAAACAGACTGATAAAAGTGGGCTTGTTATTTATAATTATCATCTAATCCTGTAAATAATATAATAATAATAATAATGAACCAATGTGTGTTTCTATTTTGTGCTTATGGTTTGAATTTTTATACTTTATTCACATAAAAATGGCTAACTATTTTATATTATTTTAATTATTTTTTATTTTTACTGTGTCATTTAAAAGTAAATATGATTACCTGCATTTGTAACAGACTGTATCTATAAAATTTTCACAGCACGTTATTCTAAAACCTTTATAGTAAATTAAAAACTTCATCAAAAAATGTACATAAATAAAACACAAATTTAATAAACATGTAATCGAACTGCTCGCTTAAACTATTAAAACTATTAGAATAATAAAAAAACTGCTATTGGTAGTAAAATCTTTGGCGACTTCTTCGACTATTAACTCTTAGAATGTTGCTAATATGAAAGTATCGCTATTGAATTTCAAAATTTTATTTGAATACATAATTGATATTTTTCATATAAAAAGGCTTTTTGGTATTACTAGTCAAACGTATTAATTGTAAATATATAATGTAGATTTCAATAATTAAAAAAAATGTTTTTCTCCTGTATTCTATAATCCGAGAAGTTGTACTATTCTTAATAATATCAGAGATATAGTGGCCTTGGCAACAGACATCCGGCCAGATAGATCCTCGGCAAATAGTAGAAAAAATTTCGCATTATACTCCGAATAGAGTAGCTGCGGTGCATAAGCATTTAATGATCGTTGTTTCCTAAAAATCATACTATATAATTTCACAAATAAAAATGTAATTTTGGCAATCAATTTTTAATGTTATTTTTGAATAACCAAAAGATGTTTTTAAATATGTGTTTTACTGCAGGCAGACTTTGATATAAAATGAATTAACCTTTTGTATCACCTCACCGTTATGCATATTCGCAACATACCCCAAAGTTAAGGTGAGTTATACATAGAGTGTAAAAAAAATATCATGATTAAAAAAATCGGATTTTTTTATTTAAATCAGATTTTTTAAAATTTAAATCGGATTTTTATGATTTTTTTCCCTGCATTAAAACGCGGATTAACTTTTAATTCTTTTAGGTTTCTAAAACAATTAAACCTGTAATCGATAAGATAATCTATGTTTCAAGATTTAATTATAATTATTAGTTAGTGTAATTAGAGTGTTTATAAAACACCATTCATTTTCATTAGTAGTATGCAATAATGTTACATACATTGATATTTTGTAATAATTATCTAAAACTGTATTAAATACTATTGATATTTGCAGTTATTAAAATTATTAATCTCTGCACTTAATATCAAATTGTTGACAATGTTTGAAATTAATCATTTTTCTAACAATTAACTCTCTAATTAGGAAAAAAATATTTTTTTATGTTTTAATTCCTAAAATGATAATTTAATATTCATAAAAAAAGAGGTGCCAGTTCAGTAAAAACAGAGCATTACTTCATGAGTAAATGTGTTAGTAATGTGTTTAGTAATGCTATAAGGAAAAATTATATAATTTGTTAATATGATAAATAAAGTGACATTAATTTTTAAGGATTTTATGAATTACAAATTGAAAAATACAATTAAATAACGACATGATTTAACAATATCTTGTATCTTCTAAAGAAATAAAGTTCTATAATTTTTGCAAGGTCTTGGGCAGACTGATTTACCAAATACTGTGGTATGGGGAAGATTTTTATAAGAAATCTCCGATTGCAACTAAAGGTGGATTTCATTTTTTTTAAAGGGTGTATTTCGCCAATTTTAAAAAGAGCAGGGTGCTGAAACTTTAAAAAATTACCTAGAGGAAACAATAAGTAATTGTAGAATTAATAAAAACTGCAAATAAATAAATTTCTTAACCCTTTGAATACTGAAGTCTAAAAACGCACTGGCATTCAAAATACGGAAACGCCCGAATGCTGAAATTTTGCTGGGAGATTTTTTCACCCCCTTTCTTCTGCGCTTCTGACCTGTCAGAAGCACAATAAGAAGGCAGCCTTCTTCGAAAGTAGAACTTATTTTCCCCTACTATCCCTCCTAAGGTCCACTACTCATACAAAAGGCTAATCCTGTTCAAGGGAATGTTTTTATTGTACTAAAGCCCGAATTATTTGTGCATGTTTTATCTTTCAGGATTTATTCCTGGCATGTTATTTCTGAGAATTTCTCGAAATTAGCTTCTTACGTGTTAGAATTAGAGTAAGTAACCTTTGTCTAATAATGAAATTTGTCGCAGGGAGAATACAATTTCTTGCTTTTCGTTTTACTGTATATTTTTTCCCGATAAATATTTGCAGTGAACTAAAAAAATCTGTTCTACAAATAACATTTTAAAAAATCGACTTCTGTTTTCAAAGAAATTTATGAAAAAATATACCAATATTTCCATTGTACGGGTATTTCTAAATTACCTAACTGTATTTGACAGATAATTTTTTTTATGTCATAAGTCAAATCGTTAAAAGAGAAACATCAGATGCGAACTAAAAGATAATAACTAATATATATTCTGTTCGAAAATTATTTTACAAATCACATCAAAAATAAAAATTCTACTTTTTGTAATATATTTGTGAATCCTAAGAAAGTACCAAATTTTTAATATCGAATTTTAAAATTATTCAAGGAATAAGATCATTGTGATTAAAAAAAATTACTGATTGATGCCATTAAAAGAATGATAGTAAACAATTTATTTTTTATTTTTAGCATTTTAAAAGTTCATATTAATTTTCTATTAATTATTAAACACATACGATTTATGAAAACATAGTAACTAAAAAAGCTGTATCTAGAAACTAATATCTCAAAAATTCAATTTATTTTTTCTTAACAAAATTTCAACTTTTTCCTAGAAGTCAAAGCTTTAAAAATGTTTAAAAAAATTTTTAACGTTAAAATAAATAATAATGACTTGAATTAATAAATAATAATAACTTAATAACTATTTGCTCCAAAATGTATTTAAATATTACGCAATGCAGAAAATATATGTATATTACTGTATATATTTTTTTAATCTAGCAAACTTGTAATAAAAGTGAAATAAACATTAAATCCTTATATTGTTAATAGATTTTTTTTTAATGTTTCCAGACACAAAAATACAGTAACCAAAAAAAGGAAAAGCATACAGAAAACAAGGTTATCTACAGAAAAATTAAAATATTCTTTTTTTGCCTTTTTTTCTGGAAAATGAACATCGTCAATTTTTATAAATTTGTAATAAATGGATTGGTTCGCTATTATAGATTTTAATGGCTGTAATGGATTTTCTAAGTTTCTAAACGTATAGAAAATACAGTAACTAAAAAAAGGAAAAGCATATAGAAAACAAAGTTATCTGGAAGAATTAAAATTTTCTTTCAGTTTTTTTATTCTGGAAAATGGACATTGTCAATTTTTATAAATTTGTAATAAATGGATCTAAGATTCATTATTATAGATCCGAATGGATGTAATGGATTTTCCAAATTCCTAACATATAGAAAATACAGTATCTAAAAAAAGGAAAAGCATATAGAAAACAAAGTTATCTAGAAGAATTAAAATTGCCGTTATTTTTCTTTCTTTTTTTTCTGGAAAGTGGATGTCATTTTTTATAAATTTATAATAAATGGATCTAATATACATTATCAGGGCCGAAACTAGTTTTTTTGTGCCCGGGGAAAACATGTATTTTGCTCCCCCTTCCCCCCCCCCCACATACACACACCACCGCCATCCTGACGCACAATAAAACTTATCAACTTCATGTATCCTATGAAAAAAAAAAAAAAAAAAAAAAAAAAAATCCTTAAAAAAATTATTTAATAATAATTAAAATTTCAGGTAGAAATATATAAACAATGGTCCCATAGGATTAACATTAGCTTGAGCGTTGAGAGCTATTAGTAGTTATGCGAAAAACTAGGACGCTAATGTTAACAGGGCTGCCGAGTCGGAGTCGTCCATTTTCCCACCCACCCCGCAGCCCTGAATGTTAAACCTATATTGCTTTTCCAATTTTGGTTGCAGATATATATATATATATTTTTTGTAAAGTTATTTTCACTTTCAATACAGGTTCGAAAATCTCAAAGTATAGAAACTCTAAAGATCAACCTAAGCTATCCTAAGAAAAAAAACAAAAACAAAAAACAATAATTTAAAAATATTTAAGTGCAGGCGAAAAATTTGAAAAGAAATCTCCCATAGGTTTAACATTAGCTTGCGAGTTTCTTTGTATTTCATACATATATATATATATATATATATATTTGTATGAAACAACAAACAAAATCTTAAATTCACCCCCTCCACCTTCGATTTAATTCTCGCGCCCGGGGCACATTACACCCCTAGTTTCGGCCCTGTTCATTAATATAGATCCTAATAGATGTAATGGATTTTCTAAGTTTCCAAACATATAGTAAAAAAAAGGAAAAGAATATAGAAAATAAAGTTATCTAGAGGATTTTTTTTTCTAATTCTGAAAAATGGACAACATTTTAAAGTTTTACAAATTTGTGATAAATGGATTCATGTTGTTAATAATCATAAAGTTGGCAGAATATCTTTTTTTTTTTATTCTGGAAAATGGACATAGTCAGTTTTTATAAATTTGTAATAAATGGAACTAATATTCATTATCAGGACCGAAACTAGCTTTTTTGCGCCCGGGGCAAACATGTATTTCGGCACCCCACTCCCCATCCTGACGCACAATAAAAGTTATCGACTTCAGGTACCATATGCAAAATAATAATAATAATAATAATAAATAAATAAATAATAAAACCTTTAAAAAAATAATAATTAAAATGCAAGCTAAAAATATGCAAACAATAATCCCATAGATTATCAGCATCCACTGATTCGTCATATGGTAATTGAATATTTTCATTAGAATCATATTCATCTTCTGATTTATCAGATTCAGATTCGTCTGTACCCTCGTTAAAATTATTGCTAATGCTTCTTCTTGAGTTAGACTTTTTCCTCTGCGATACATTTTATGTACTGTATACAAATAACTGAATAAAATTCAGATAACTAAGTTAAAATTTAAAAATAATATCATTGTAAAATACAAATTTCAATAACGCATAAAGTTTAGCAAATATATCATGTATCACCAATAGAAAGAAAATGTAGAAAGTGTTTTCCTTCTGAAATTCCCCATCGGTTCATTGCAATAATCCCCGCATCAATCACTCCCCTCGCACTTACTCAGGGACAATAGCTGGATATTTCAGAGGGGGGTGGAAACGGAATACCTGTTTCTCAGGCGTTCGGGCGGTTTCGCCGTAGTTTGATTGTTCGGCCGTTTGGGGCGGCTTCGTAGCGAAAGGGTTAACTGTTATTTTACTCCCTAAAATTCCCCCAAATCTCCTAAAATTTTCTTTTTGTTCCTAAAAATATATATTAGCTCGTTAACTCCGTAAATCGCAAAGTATTTCGAGATCGCCAAAATTTTACCGAAGAACATCGCGAACTTCGTCCAAACGATCGTGAAAAAAACGCCAATTTAGTCAAAAGATCGCTAAAAAAGACGAATTTCGTCAAACGATCGTGAAAAAAGAACGCGAATTTAGTCAAAAGATTGCGGAATAAAGCTAATTTCCACAAAGAATTGGGAAAAAAACTCAAATTCAAAATAAGGATCACACTGGTGAAAAATTGAATTTCGACAAAGAATCCTAAAACACATTTTGATTTCGTCTAAGGATCACGGGAAAAAAACTAATTTCTTCAAGCGATCGATAATTTTGCCAGAATATCTTGAAAAAAAAACAAAAAATAAAACGCGAATTTCTTCAAAAGATCGCGGAATAAACGTGAATTTCGATAAAGAATCGTTAAAAAAAAACCCTTAAATTTCGTCAAAAAATCACGAAAAAACAAGAATTTCGTCTAATAATCGCGGGAAAAAGGTGAATTTCGTCAAAGGACCGCGAAAAACACAAAATTTTGTGAATAAATCGCACAAAAGACGCGAATTTCGTCAAGAGATCATGGGAAAAAACGCGAATTTCATCTAAGAATCGCCAATTTTGTCAAGAGAATTCAGGAAAAACGCGAATTTCGTCAAACGATCGCGAATAACATGCGAATTTTGTCAAAGGATAGCGAAAAAAAACGTGAAATTGTGTCAATAAAATCGTGCAAGTACGACGAATTTCGTCTAAGAATCGCAGAAAAAACGTGAATTTCGACAAAGGACAGAGAAAAAAGCAAAACTTTGTCCATAAATCTCGCAAATAAGTTGAATTTCATCAAAGGGTTGCGAAAAACGCAAATTTCGTCAAAAGATTGTGGAAAAAAGCTAATTTCATCTAAGAATAGCAAATTTTGTTAAACAATTATAGAAAAAATGCGAATTTCGTCAATGGACCGCAAAAAAGGCGAATTTTTGTCAGTAAATCGCGCAAATAATAATAATTTTGTCAAATGATCACGAAAAAAATCTAAATTTCTTTAAAAGATCGTGGGAAAAAAACGTAAATTTCATTTAAGAATCGCAATTTCGTCCAAAGATTGAAGAAAAAACGTGAATTTCATCAAAGGATCGCGAAAAAAGCAAATTTCGTCAAAGGACACCGAAGAAACGTGAAATTTCAATAAATCGTGCAAATAAGACTAATTTCGCCAAAGGATCGCGAATAAAAAACCCGCAAATTTCGACAAAGTATCGTGAAAAATACATTTATCTGTGAACTTCAGAATTTTCTTTTACTCATAATCACTCCTGCCTCCATTATCTAAGTTCATTGATTGGACTCTAATAGCGATTCCATTTTCCATTAAATGTCTTGCATCTTAACGCTGTCACAACATTGTCATTGTAGCCACATGTTCGTCAAAAAGTTAATGACAAAATCGTCACAAATCACACAATTTTCACAAAATTGTCACAATGTGATTTCACAACATTGTCACTGTCGTCACAGAATCATCACAGTGTTAATGACATTTTCGTCACAAATGACACATATTTCACAAATTGGTCACACCGTGACTTCACAAATTGGTCACAATGTGACGTCACAAATGAGCTCTAAAACGGCCATAACGACTTCACATTCTAGTCACTGTGACTTCACATCGACGTCACGTGACGTCACATCGACGGTCACAAAGTCACAGTGTGACTTCAAAACGACGTCGCCGTAACGTCACCATGCCTTACGGGACATTTCCATCTCCTTTTTCTGCATGGAACAACAGAAAGGTCCAAAAAACGAGCCTGTATTTAGCGACTATTGCTTACAGCGCGATCTATTGTTTGTAATTCGAACTAAAATCGAAAATCACTGTAAAAAAACTTTTGACTTTATGCATAACCCTCCTGCAAGAATTTTTTTAATATCTGTCACTGTTTGGAAGTTATTGAATTTTAAAATCAGTCAGTCCTTTTTGGGACACCCAGTAGATTTCCTATATATTTAAAGATTTTTTTACATTTAATATATTTTTTAGAATGTCCACTAACAAAATCTAAAAATCATATTTATATGAAAAACAGCAAAAAATTCAAATAAAGTTTTGAAACACATTAAAATCGACATTTTCGTATTCAACTTGATAAAAAAACAATATTTTCCATAAATAGCATTTCGATCGTTTTCGTGCTCCGATCAGGGATGGAGAATTACCTCAATCCATTCGTTACTACCTATTGGATTTCCTGACGGGGCAAATGAATTGCCCAGCAGTCTTTTAAAAACTATTAACAACACTCCAGAAATTTATAAAAAAAATTTAACTATTGTCCATATTTCACATTCCTTCCAAATCGATATATAACAATATTGGCACTTTTTACCCGACTGTCAAGAAGGGTTGTGTGTTTGACGCGTATCTGGGTAAGTGGATTTCTTTATACCCTCGAAACATCCCAACGACTGGATGGATTTTAATGAATGAGGTCTCTATCGATTAGTCTTAACTGTCTGGTGGTTATAGGCTAGGTTTTGTTTTTATAAATTCAAAATGGCGGCCGTAAAATACAAAATGGCGGTAGAAACGAAAAAAAAAATTTACGCACCCTATTGTGTGGCATATCATTGGATAGGTCTTTCAAAATGAAGACGGTGTTTCATTGGCTGTTTTACAGTCAGATGTTCCGTTTAAATATTACACCACATGGAAGTTGTGTAGGAAGGATCTCTAGCTTTACTGCAACTCTAACCATCATAGACATCTATATAGGCCTCATCAAAACAGTGTTTATAGATAGGAAACTAACAATTAAACACAACTTAAACGTCATCAATACAAGTAAATAAAAAAATAGTTAAGTAATATAAAAAATAGTTTCGCATTGATGAGAAATAATTAATTAGTTCGCTTTTTACGCAGTCGGGTTTTTTGATTTTGTAAATTTAGTATATTAATTTAATTTTGCATTTTCTCTCTCCTTTTTAGGTGCGTTCGTAATTATATAAATACGTAGCACTTATATAGTCGTCATTCGGTCCGTCTGTCCGCATATAACAGAGCAAAAACTACCCAACCGAATGGTCTGGAATTTTAAATGTATAATTGTTACAAAATTTTGTCGAGCCATTTGAAAGTTTATCATAATCGGATGTATAGTTTAATTACAGGGACAGTCAAAAGTTTTCAATTACATTTACGGCTAGCGGGAAAAAATTATTTCTTCAAGTGCATATTAATGATGTTACAGCCTTTCGAACAGAATGAAGTTGGTATGCACTAAAATATACAGTACAATATTCGGTGCAAAAAGATATTTATAAAACTAGTTATAGTACGAACGCACCTCATTTGCCACGTTTGACGTGCAATTTCCAAATTGTTTTTGTAGCAGATATAGTTTGATTGATTTTAAAGCCCGAAAATTAAATGAATACACTTAATGCAAGAGTCAAGGAAATGAAAACAATTTCATTTTAATAAAATTCAGGTAGTGAACTGCTGCAACGGTACTGTTTTACAACTGTAATGTGACAAACATGATTTTTGAAACTTATATCCAGTCTAGATTGCTCTGATTTTTTATAAGATAAACAACGAATATGTAGTACCGTATTTTATGGAAGAAACGCCGCACTCCTCAAATTGGCCTGAATAAGCTTAAAAATATCGTAATCGCCGCATCCGTCGGAACGCTACTTTTCTTGACAGCGTCACACTAATCTAACTTTAATCAAAGTTTTCTGAGCATTGTAGGATGCCTCGTTTTTAATATCTTAAGATGTCTGAAGTTTTATTTAAAATATTTAAATCCGATTTTAAATATTTTTATGAATTTTTAAATTAAGGAAACTCAGTTGTTATTAAAAAAAGTCGTAAACGCCGCGGTGTTTCTTCCATAAAATACGGTACAACTAAAATTTATGTCCACTTTTACTGTCTGAAAATTAACAACAAACTTCAGCACCTTTTTTTATTATTTTGAAATACAGTAAAATAGATACAGTATTACCGTGAAAACTGAACTTGTCTATAAAATGTGGTTCCGTTTTCAGTTTTATTGTATAATTTGTCGATGCAATTATTTTCTGTAGAACTCTTTTCTTATATATATACAGTCGGACCTCTATTTAACGAACCTCTATTTTGCGAACTTTTCCTTGGAACCAAGAACATGTTACGAATTTCTTCGTAAAATAACCTCCTAATAGCGATGTGCATTCTCTATTTAACGAACTTTTTCTTGTGATCTAATTTTTTTTTTTCTCCCCATTTCTCAAAATATTTCTGGACATTTCAAACTTATTCTTTGCTCAAACAAATTTTATGATGTTCAATGGCCTTGAACTGGTTTCACCAGGCGCTTTCTTTGTCAGCAGTGATAATTCGGTAAGTACCGAAGACGAAGACGATAATCCCTTGGAGTAACTTAATAAAATGTGGATACAGATGAGAAAAAAAAGAAAAAGATAACCGTGATGTACTGATTGATGATTGTATTTCACTTAATTCTGAAACTGAAATCTCGGAAACACTATCCGAATTGGATATTTTCGACAGTGTGAAAAATAAAAACAATACAGCAATGAATTGCGACGAAGACGAATATGATGATGATGGAAATGAACATGATACAGGAATTAACAAAACTTCGTATGATGAAATGCTAAAATCATTTGAAAGAATCCGACGCGGATTATAGTTAGAAGAAAATACGCATGAAGGGGTTTTTGGTGCATTGCAAAGATGTGAGACGTATTATGAGAGAAAGCACTTTTTAAAAGAATAACTGAGGCAAAATTAACAGAGTTTTTCAGAAATTAAATTTTAGGACGCATATGTTAATGTATGGTTAAAATTATTTGTTATAATAATAATAAATACGATAATGTCATTAAAATTCGTTAATTTTAATGTGGAACTATTTATTTTAAACAGAAAAAATAGTGTATTCCCGGACAATGTTTTGTTTTCCTTGCAAATTTCAAAGATTTAAACACATAGAAAAAATGAATCGATAATGGATATTGGTGGTAAAATAAATAAAACAAATCGATATAATTTATAAAAAAAATGTGATTAATTACTTTTAGTAAAAATATTTAGTGTTTATGAATTTGAAATCTGTTTTATGTAGTTTAAGCTATTTTAAAAGGTGAATCGCTATTTAACGAACTTTTTTCCGGGATTTAGCGACTTCGTTAAATAGAGGTTCGACTGTATATCGCTTACCCGCAAGAAAAGTAACACATCTCGCAAAAATTCATTTTGCGTTTTATTCCTTGAATAGGTCTGTCATATGTCATGTCTTGTTACACAAAACGCTATATATGCCCATTTGTGACCACAAAAGAGGTGGATTATGTGGGAAGGTAAAATTACCTAAACCTCCAAACCTCATCATACGTCTTCATACTTGAGGGTTTTTATGCAATTCTTTATTCCTGCACGCAGAGCTAAGTGCTATAATTTCATGTTACAGTAACATCAATGCACATTTTCTTTTGCCTCTCCAGTGAAATTTACTTTTGTCTACATGTGTCACTTTTCTCGCGGGTGAGCGATATATACATTTTACTTCTATTCAATTTTCATGAAATCCATTTTTTTTCCCGTTAGATTTTCGCTTAAGGCTGTTCTTAACTGCTCAACAAGGGCAAAACGTTTTGACACATTTACAAGTTCATTTTTTAACGGAAAGATATAAAATTGGAAAACCTGACCATGGAAACGATTTCGAATCGAACTGTTTTTTCCATTTTTGGATCCATCAATTACCTATTGAGTTATAAGCATTTTTGATCACGTGACAAACCCGTTTTTCGCCCACTCTTGAGTGCTTACTCACCGTTCACGGGAAACTCGGTTCAAGACGTCCACTTTGACACTATTTTCTGAAAGATCTATTGCGTTTGCAAAAAAAAAAAAAATGGAAAAAACAGCTCGATGACATAGTTTCTGAACAACACCAGATAATTTCATGCATTTTCGAACAAAAATAAATTAAAACTTATGTCAGGAAATTGCCCTTTTGGATTTGAGAACACCCTTAACTCGCAAACGCTAAACCTATGGGCTTGGCATGCATCCGTATTTTTCTGATTTCTCCTCGGAAAACTAAAATTTTTACCTTTTGTATGCTCTTCTTAAAGAACGTTTCTTTTTTTATTTGCCAAAATCTTCCTAAAATATATATTTAATATTATATTTTAAGTGTTAAAATCTAAGTGAAACAGGCGATTTGTAAAATTTTAACACTAAATCAAGTAGCCCATAGATTTAGCATTAGAGAGGGGAATTTCCATCTTGACTGATGAGGAGCCTTGGCGCACTTTTTCTTTCATTTATATTTTTGCAGGCTGTCACGGTCCTTATTTTTGCAACCACTTTATTTCTATTTCTGAATAGTAATATTACACTTAGGGGGCTGTGCATATATAACGTTATCAAGTTTTTGGAAATTTTGGACCCCCTCCCCCCCTTACGATATCATACGTTATCATTACTCGACCCCCCGGTAATGATACCGTTATCAATGTATAATTTTTTTTTTGGATTTTTGAATTTTTTTTCTTTTGCTTGGAGTGATATACAAATATGGTTGCATTAATTTTTCGCATACTTTATTGATTCAAATGAAGAGAAGTCAATAAAAATGTCACGTTATACATGAAATAACTTTATATCAAATAACACTTAAACGAAATAGTTACTATTTAAAAGTATTCAATATATTTTTGTTACACAATGCATTCAACGTAATGTCTTTTTGCAACTTTCCCGCAGGAGATAGGGCAGACAAAAATTTTTATCAACAAAACAGGTGGACAACATTCTTTCCATTTTATTTAGTAGTAAACACAAGTACCATTTCAAACATACCTTGCATATGGTTTGTCGAACAGCGGATTATATATGCATACAGAAGAACAGGAATTCCAAAGGTTGGGGTTTTCTATATTTTGGAATTAAATAATTTTATAATCACTTAATGATTTTAGTTATAATTTTGTATTTTCATAAAAGTAGATAATAGACTAAAAAAATATAATTGTAACATGTGCTTATGACAATAGTAAAAGATAACCGTAATGAACATACTATTTTGATGTAAAGACAAAGTTACAAATAAAAAAAGAAAATTTTGGTTGAATCCGAAATGATAACGATATCAAAAGTCAACCCCCCCCCCCCCTAAAATGATAACGTTATATATGCACAGCCCCTAAAAGTAGAATATTTTATTAAATCGGGCAGAATTTAGGATTTGGAGATAAAGTGCTTACAAAAGTAAAGAGATGGGAATCCTGTTTTAATATGAACTTTCCTTTACATGATACAATTTATTTTATACTTTCTTTATTTTTATTTTTTTGTTTCTCATTCCACTTTTTAAACTTTTTTTCTTTCATTTTTTATTTGGTAATTCTTCATGTATCAAAAAGCTAAAACGACATACATAATGAATAACATAAAAATAACTTCTTTTTCTTCTTCTCAAATGTATTAAAATATTACTTTTGTTATATTTTTCACCTTTAGTTTTAACATTTATTAGATATGCTTTTTAGCATTTTGATAAATATATATTTTTAATGTAGTTTAATTTAGTATATACATTCTATGTAGATCAAATAAACACACCAAATAATTTCAACTAAAACATTTATTTACACAAACAATATTTACAAAACTTCAACAACAACAAAGCTAAAAATTTGTACATATTTACAAAAGTCATTGTCATCACAAAATGAAAAATGACTGAAAAAATAAATTAACATGGCATTTCTAAGAGACTAGGGAATGAGGAAGACCATCTCTAAGAATTACCACACTCATTTGAGAGTGCCAAACAATAAATAACCACAGAAAGTATAAATTAGGGGTTTAACTATTAGTTACAAGGATTTATAGCACACTTCAAAGGAACAAAGTTTCTCAGTTAATTGTAAAAAATTGCACAACGCTAATGACTTATAGGCTACTACCTTGAAGTTACTAAAAATGACTTTAAATACTACAGGGGTGATTGTGAATTAATGGTAAAATACCTGAAATTTTAACAGAAAAAGTTTTCATATAGAGAGAAAACATAATTTATTGCAGGGAGGTTTATAAGCCTCTCTTTATGAAATATATTAATTTTAATTACGTTTAGCAATCATATCCATAAGTCTTATTTTGTGAATTTAACTTTTAGAAAACCCAGAATTATTGTACTGAAAATGAAATAAATACATGAATTCAGGTATATTACCTTAACACAATCACCCCTGATACTAAGTATCTCACATTTCATATTTAATCTAAGTTAGACATGCTAAAAAGTTCTCTCTATATTAATAAAAACAGACCGAGACTTTCTGAATAATTATAATTAAGAGAATGAATTTAAAAAAGTTTTAATTAAAATATTTAACATTTCTTGTTTGTTTCAGTTTTTTGAATACTTAATTGCAATAATAATAGTAAGTATAACATTTTAAAATATAATTGTTGAAACATGTATATTAATATTTCTTGCATTTTGGTTTAAAACTATCATTAAAAATACTTTACTTGAGACTGTGAGTAATAAATTAAGATTGCAAGAACGTATTTGAAAATTTATCAATACATATATGTTCGCAATTTACTTAACTTTTCTCCTGGTAAACCTAAGTTTCCCATGATCCACAGTTAAAATTGTTGAGAGTACTACTTAATTTAAAGAATTAAAATAAATATGAAACTTGTTTTATAATAATTTGTTATATATAATTTTCAAAAGTCTCAGTCTATTATTAATAAAAGTTTTTGAGCAAATCAGCAATTTGATTTCTTCATTGATATAAAAATTTAAACTCTTTTAAAAAAAATAAAACGAAACAGATTTTTAAGGATTTTCCTTAGATTGACTTTCTTGAAGCTGCTCAAATGCACAACACAGGATATGTTTTCGATGGCACAGATATCATAAAGAAAACAGATTTTTTTTTCAACAATAAATAACTATGTATAAAAATACAAAATATTTTTAGAATTTGCATTTTAATATAAAACTTCTAACTACACCTCAATAGTTATGAATGTTAATAAATACAATAGGTATATTCCTATCTTTAACAAGACAATACTCTTTATTTGGGCACTTCATATACTTTCATCAATAATTTAATTGTAGAACAGATATTGATTGCCATAATTTAAGAAAATATTGTTTTAAATTATGAAATATTAAACATTTTTCAAGAAGTAGTTTTAAGAATTCCTTTCATACAAAATTTTCTAAAAAGTTTAATGCAAAATTAACTTTGACACAATTTTTTCTACTTAAGAATTTAGAATATTTTAAAGCAGAAATTGAATAATAATTAAATACTGCTGTTCAAGTTTTTTAAAGGCTTCTCTTGCTACAAAAGAAAAAGTTGATTTCATTAATTAACTGCAGTTAATTTTGACAGCATTTTTCACGCAGAAATTTGGAATTTAAGAAAATTCCAGAGCATATATAGAATTTTATTAGATAAATGTTTGAAAGAATTTTCTTATTTTTTTTTCCTTCTAAATTTTGAGGAAAGTTTCAATTTGTATTTATTTCATTGAATTTAGACAGCATTTTCCAGAGATATCAGAAATTATCTATAAATAAAAAATACTTTCAATAAGCAAAAAGGCCTTTTCCAAATTTCATTTGATTTTATACTGCAGTTTATTAATTTCAAACTTAAATTATTTATTAAAACCACATTTTGTAGGTATTTTTTTTTTCTTATTATTATTAGCTAACAGTAAGTCTGTCAGTTTTAGTTACTTCTGAAAGACCATAGAATTTTCTTGACAATAAATATGTAATTTGTAAAATTTATTATTTTTTTAAGAGAAAAATAATTTTCCTAAATAATAATCTTTTTGAAAGAAAATTAATAGCAAATGATAATTTAATTCAGTAATGAAACATTTCTGGTATAATATCACAAGTGAATGATCACAATTATATAGGCTTTAAAACTCGAGATTTGTACTGAAATCACATTCTTTTTAAAAACAAGTGAAAACAATATATTTACAAAATAATTTTAAAAGTTAAAAAAAATAAAATAAACACTTTGGCTTTTTGTCTTTTGAATGATTTGTGGTTATGTTTGGATTTAAGTTTGACACCTTTTATCATGAAAAGCTTATGAGGTCATCAGAATTGCTGCTTTTGGAGTCTTCCGAACATAGGTCTTCGTCAGAGCCCGATGTTTCTCCAATGGAATTTCTATTCCTAGTTCTAAGGAGATACCTTGTAATAAGTTCTTCGTCTTCAGGTGATGACGATAGTGAAGATGCTTCTGAACTGAACATGTACATATCATCGTCACTAGGTGGCGTTCCTATTTCAACATCATACTCTTCCTCCAGATCATCCTCGTCGATGACAGTCAATTTTGGGGCTATCTGCGACATTTCTATGGGAGGCCTGAAGTTGATGCTTCCACGACACAGTAGTAGTTTTCGATGAGGCATTGATGGACATTCATAGACTGCATTGGCAAGAGACAGCCTGGCCTTTTGTCGAGTTAGCTGTAAAGAAAGAAAGAAAACATTAAGTACATAATTAAAACTTACAAAGGTTATCTTAAACAGGGTTCCTACGCAATTCTGATAAAAAAATTCCCTGACTTTATTTAAAAATTTCCCTGACTTTTCTCAGTAAAAATTCAGCCTACATATTGTTGTAAAACCCTCCACAATGGACTTTAATTTAGATAAATGCTAAAAAAAAAGTATGTGCTGTATAAATTTCCGATTTTTTAATTATTTTTCATATTGTTATATAGTTTGCTCAAATTTCATATAAAAATTTTTGATTGGATGAATAATTAATTCAAAATTTCTGCATTTATGACGATAACAGAAATTCCAATGTAAGTAGTACATAAAAAATTCCCTGACTTTTCAAATATTTCAAAAATTCCCTGACATTTCCCTGACTTTTTGCCTAAATTTTCGAATTCCCTGACTTTTCCCTGACCCGTAGGAACCCCGTTAAAGAGAAAATATTAGTAAGAGATAATTTTTCAAAAGTAAATGTAGCAAAATATGCTGAAATTACAGTAGATTGGAACTAAAATAACTGACACTTGACAAAACGTATTCCATGTAATGTGTGTCGGGGTTTTATAATATTTTTGGGGTAGTCTTACATACAATGTGCTGTCTTTTTACAATAAATAATACTTTTACCCTTAAGAGACTACTCCAGTCACACATAGACACCAGCAAGCTAATGTTAAACCTATGGGAGCATTCTTTTAATAGATATCTTGTTTGCATTTTGATATTTTAACTTTTTTCCCCATTAGATAGATTGAAAGCTGAGGCTGATTTCTACAAAGACCGCTTTTTTACTTTTTCGATTTTGGTTGCAATTTTTTTAATGAGGATACTTTCATTTTCAGGAATGGTTTCGAAAGTTAAAGTATTGTCATAAAAATTACAAATTTGAAAAAGTAAAACAGAGCCTAAAAATAAATTAATAAAATATTGAAATGAAATGAGATTTTAAGAGTACTCCCATATGTTTAACATTAGCTTGCGAGTGTTTTCCCATGACTGAAACAGTCTATTAATAATTTTTTTGTGTGTTTAATTATTTAAAGTCACCTCAAGAAAATAAATTACACCATCTTATTATTTTCCAAAAACAAAGATAGAGTGAATGCCTTTAGTTGAAATTTAAAAATCGAAGGGGGGGATATGATCCCCTGCTTCCTTTTGCAGGCACCCGTGATATATATAAAACTGGAAAGAATTTTTAAGAAAAGCATTGTGAAAGTTTTAGTTGCATCTTGAAAATTTTTTATGATTACCAACAGTTAATTACGCATCCAAAATTTAAATAACTTTATAAGTTAACCAATTTTTTATTCAGAATCATAAGTAAAAATATTTATTAATAACCTAAAATTTGTAACACTGTTGAAAACAATATTTTAATAATTATTTTTAATGATATGAGGATCAATTTATAACACTGAATTTCACATAAATAAGACTGCATAAAACAGACCACTACAGTGTATAATATTTTAAATGTTATAACACAAATATAAGAATTCAAATATCAATATTCACAAATACTATTCCTTGAAATATATACAAGGTGCTTTCTTATTTTACTCTAGTATTACACTAATTTTAATTATTTATGTATAATCTTTTAAATGTTATATCCCAAATATAGGAATTCAAATATCCATATTCACAATTTTTTCTATCTTTGAAATTACAAGGTGCTCTTTTTTTTTTTTTTTACTCTATTATATTATTTTTTTATTATTTATGTATATAATCTTTTAAATGTTATATCCCAAATATTACGAAAGTCTTTTTCTAATAAATCTAATAATACACCGATCATAACATAACCAGAATAACTGAAATAAGATTGTTTAAGTAACCAAAATAAATAACATACTTTGGTTTTATTCTAAAATCCTAATATAGCTGCAATATAACATAAACTTGAACAATTTTCAAATTAAAAAAAAAAAATTATTTTATTTGGTTATGCTAAATAAACAAAGACATACAGTATAATTGCATTTTATGAAACATTTTGCATCAATCTCGTATTTTTTTCCCCTCATGTTTCTTTCAACAACATGAGCACTATTTACGAATGACATTTTTATGCTTCTTCACAGAGTAAACATGATTAGTGTTTTAATTGAAGCAATGAACTTCGCGATCCAACGCTAAGGAATCTCGGCATTTTTCTAGGCCATTTCTCTATCCGGACTCGATCTGCATTTAAGATATCGCATTTATAGTTGATTTATGATATTAAATCAATATTCTAGCTTTTCCCGCCGACTTTTACCCCCTTCCTCATAGCGATTTCCCCAGACAGCATTGGATCAATAAACCGCCTTACCTCAGACAGTCAGACTGGGCATGTTCCATAAACAAAACAAAAATTACGCAAAAATTGAGCGCGAAAAGCGTTGACCTTCGGAGTCCTTGGCGTGCGGGATTTTTCGGAAGCATGGCGCCGTATTTTCTCGCCTTACTCGGAAAAACTGGTCGAGTTATTCAAAAAATTCCTTCCCCCCGGCCTTTTAACAGGTAATAATAGATCACGAGATAACAATGTTTCTGTCAAGCGGGGTTAGCTAATGTTCCACGCATAACTTGATGGATATCACAGATGCATTCCTTTTAAACGATCCGTTCCAAAGATTGAGTAAATTTTTCATACATGTTTTTAAAAGTAATTTTGAATTCCAAAAAATTGCTTAAACAACTTGAATTTTGTAGAATAAAAGTGCTAAATTTCGGCAAAGAAAAAAAAAAAAAATGTATATATATATTTCACAACTGGAATTTTTTTAAAAAGAAAATGTATTTATTTGATTAATTTTAGAATTTAAGTGGTTACTAAAATCCAGTACTTTTAACCCTACGTACCACGGGTACTAAGTCAAATGATTCTTCAATGGATTGAGTAAATTTTTACCAATTTTTTTAAAAGTATTTTTGAATTAAAATTGAAAAAATGTACTTAATTATTTTCTTTAAACTGCTTTAAACACTTTTCTTAATCGGAAAAACTAAGAGAGTTATAACATTTGTTATTATAACAAAGTTTAGTTCCCTTTAAATTCATTAAACAAATTATATACATCCAAATGACATGATTTTTCGTTTATACTTTTAAAAAGTTAATTAAAATAAAACAACATTTCTACTGATTAATTTAACGGTAGTCTTACACTATATAAATAAGCAATTTTACTCACAATAATTTAAACATTTGCAAAACCTGTCACTATCATAAATACAAACCAGTTTTAGAAATACAGTAAAATCTGTCTAAGGCGGAATCTATCGGGACCGAGAAAATTTTCCGTAGTAGACAACATTCCGCCTTAGACAAATTTTACTATATGTCTATGGATTCGCAGGGACTTGAAAATCTTTCCGAGTTAGATTTCCGTCTTACACAGAGTTTACTGTATTGAACTAATTCTTCAAAAAACTCTGTATATACTACACAGAAAATCACGATTATTATAAATTCATAATGATATTGAAAAATGTCCTAGTAAGTAAAAGTGAATAAATACATTTCTAAATTTTCTGAAGAATTAGTTATATTTTAAAAGCAAAATAATTATTGGAGCGATTTTACATTTTGTGGTTTAGTTAAATTTAAAACTTACAAAATGCACGTTTAAAAGACTTTCTGTGTTAAAAATTCTCAGGACTTTTACTTAAAATTAAATTCATCTAAAACATTTTCTATATTTCATATACTAGTTTATATATAAATTAAATAAACATATTTTTTTATGTTTTTAAAACTTCTATATTAATTTATGTGGATAATTCATACATTCATTAAAAAAATATTTAATACTTTTTCCAGATTACTGTAAATGAAACGCAGCACATCTACTACATATAAATTAATTTCTAGCACTTTGTAATAAATAACATGACGAAAAGAGAAATAAAAAAGAGCATGCCATTATAAATCAAAGATATTATTAAAAACATAGTACACACACTACTGATCCTAAGTAATCAATAAAAGCGCTATTACCTTTTCCCGCCGAAACTCTTGCAGCGCCAGTGCTAGACGTTCTTTCAGCACTACAGTCAATTCCTGTGCATGTTCAGGTTTCAGGCATAGTGCCGCATGGCATCTCAATTCTTGCTTCATTTTCGGTCTTTCATGCCTGTATATCCAGCAAAATACTCCGGGATATTCTTTTGGCGCTGAACAGTGAGTTATTCTGTAAGCCCAGAATTCGGTAAGTCCATATTTTTCAGTGGAGCTCTTCATTCCAGAGTTACATACAGTCAGTTCCATTGGCACTTGAGCTTTGTAAGGATTGCTGGTATAAGCCTTCCACAGGGTGGATAGTGGTTTGTCGGTACACCCTTCCCCCTTGGCATAGGGAGTAAGGATATTTCCCAAATAAATAGCTTTGTATGTGGGATCATAATCGGTTATTGTGATGGTATTGGATTTTTTCTTCCAAAACTTCAAACTCGCCTTCGATGGGAGCGACAGAGTCATTGGCATGGAAAACATTTATAACCGATTTTCAAAGAGACAACAAATCGAATCAGAGTAAGCCGGGATGCTCCCCTAAGAAAAACCGTTGGAAACCGGCAGATACTCCCAAGCTAATAACTCGAAATTTTAAGCTAAAATGAAGCTTTCAGTTCGATTGTGGCTTTGTATATGAGAAGATAGCCGATTGATAATTAGGATTTGTTTATTTATGGTTTTTAAATCAAAACAGAACGTGGAGTGAGACACAATATTGACTTCTCTGCTTGATTTACCAACACAGAATGATTCGATGATGCTACGGATGCGTGTGACCTAGAACGTAGCTGACGTCACAGGACCGGTGCCCGGCGCCCATTGGATGAATGGCGTGGGCACGGCGCCAACAACAAATGAAGGGAAACCAGCAGACGAGATGCATCGCTTGTTTCGGGGAATGGCGGGTAAAAAAAGAAGACAAATTCGGCGACAGTAGGATGTTGATAGATAGATTAGATGAAAGAGAAAAAAAAAAACTAGATTCCGATTGAATTTTGTAGATGTAAAAGAAAAACTCGTGCAATCAAATTTATGACTACTTTGCAGTATTTAATAAATATTTTCGGTGCGCTATCATTATAAAAAATTCACGCAATAATTAAAGCGAAAGATATATGTTTATAAAAGTGTTTATTATTATTATTATCGTAAAAGAATAATTTACTCTAATGGTACTTAATTACAAATACTGAAGGACAATTACGTCTTGAAACTAAAAGCATACAAATAATTAAAAAAAAATACTAAAAGACGTATACTACATATAAACACTTTTAAAACATTAAATAAAAGTTTAAAAACTTTAATGTTTTAAAGGTATCTAATTATTCTACAGAAAAGTTATTGCAGGTGGTTATCAAAAAAGGGGTACCTTCTATTAGTAATATGTATTGCTTTTGCTTTTTTTAGATTTTCTATTTTTATTTGTTTATTTTTCAAAATATTGTTTGTGCATAAATATTCCTGAGAGGTTAACTTTAGAGGTAACGATTAATTAATATACTTTACAAGAATGATTTTTATTCTTTTACTTTGATTCTTTACTATAATTTAGAATGCTTTTCGTGTTGCTTTGAGGAATTTATTTGGGATGTCAAGAATTGCTTTGTAGATTTTCAGAAAACATACTTTTATTCGAATAATTGAGAAAAATTACATAACATTTAGAATGATTTTCGGGTTGCTTTGAGGAATTTATTTGAGATATCGAGAAATACTTTGTAGATTTTTTTTAAAAAGGAGATTATTTTCATAAAACATACTTTTATTCGAATAATTGTGAAAAGTTACATAAAATTTGAAATAATAACATCGAACTTTTTATCCATGATAAAAATTTTGCCTGTGTGTTTAGTAAGCTTATAAAATAAAATCAAATTGAACTTTTCAAGCTGATTATCTTTATAGTACTCAAATTAAATATTTTTATACTTAGTTATCCAAACTATAGTTAATTATACAAAATAAAATAATAAATATCAAATCGAAGCTTCATCAATATCTTATAAATCACTGTTGAATACCGTGGTAATATACTTTTCCCTGCAAATTATTTCTATGTGTGTGTGAGAGAGAAAAAAAAAGTGTATGTGTTTGGGGAGGGGTGGTATGGAACTCCAAGTAAAATTTGCATTTCTAAACAGTGTTGAATTCAGGTGTGTGTGTGTATGTGTGTGTGTGGGGGGGGGGGGGATTCTCCCGGAACATCGAAATCCACCCTGGAAGATTTAAGATGGTGTCCTTATTAAATGTTTAAAAGTGCAATTTCCTCCTTGGAACTCCACGATGTCCCTCCACTTCTCCCAGGAGGGGCAGAAATCCCTCCCGGGGAAATATGTAGGAATTAACACTGCTTCTATAATAAAAGCGAAAAATCTGAAATTTCACAGTGTGTGTGTGTGTGGGGTGGGGGGGGGAGGTTAGTCACTTAGACGACCATTTCAATCTATATGAATATGAGCTCATATTTAAATTATTAGCTTATGAATTATTTTGTTGATAATATAAGGAAAGAGCCCGGTGTAATTCTGTGGATATTCGAAAGCCCCTTTAGATAAAGGTGGGAATCATTGGTGCTGTCAAGAATGGGCAAAACTCGGGGGAGGGGGGTGGGGGTAACGGTAGATGCAGCAACCTGGCCAGTACTTTTGGAGGAACCAACGGGTCTAAAAAACTTTTTTAAATCTCTGTAACAAAAAGTTTAGATCCAAATGTTTGCATCCTTGCCTACATCCGATTCCCCACGGCTTTAGAAGTCTCACATTAGATTATTATTATTTTTTAAATATTTGAAAGTTTGACATACATGAAATACTTGACGTAAATGAAATAAAATTTTATTTTATGGCTATTAACACATTAATACATATTATTTTATACTAATTAAGAGAAAAAAAGCGGTATTACATTTTTTTTTTTTTTTTAATTTTATGTGAGATATGATATAATGTTGCGAAAATGCAACGTAAGTACAAATCAACTACATTTTTGCCATATGAAAAGTTTTAAAGCAATTTACTATATAGCGGTATAACAAAAATATATATATATATATATAACTTAACAACTGTTTAATTTCTAGATATATCTAAATTTTGTTTCATTCTTTAAGTGCTTCTATGGACACAATCCGAAATTTATCGATAAAAATTTTTAAAGAATTCCATACTATTTGTATTCATTCATATTTCTAATTTTTTACAAGTCGAATCAATTAACAATTTTTTTCCCCTTGAAAATAGAAGTCATACATACAATATGTGATAATAAATTTGTTAAAAAAAAAAAATCACAAACATAATATTGTGAAAACGTAACGTCACTTTTTTATGCATTAAGGCCCTAAAATTTTTCTTAGCCCTGAGCGTGTCGGGTTAAACATGGCCCAAGCCCGAAATGCAGAAAATTAATCCATGTCCCGATAAAATAGGATTTATCGACCCGATGCAGAACTTTACCTTGGTTCTCTTAAACTCTTTGAGGGACAAGTAATTGCGTTTCTGTATTGTCGAATTCACATCAAAATTTTCGGAACATTTCATTTGAAAATATAATTTTGCAACTTTTTTCACCAGTATTATAAAATAAAATTTCGTAAAAAATTCTGACAAAATCTTGATTAAAATTAGGGGGGGGGGGTAAAAAAATATTTCACGATCCTTTAAAGAGTTAGAGAAGGCCTTTCTTGCTGTCTGCAAGTTTGAGGAACTTTAGAGCCGAATTTCGCGGGTTTGAACTAGAGTTCTGCATCGAGTCGAGTTGGCACTATTTTTTTTTTGTTGTTTTGTTGCTTGGGTTGACTTTAAATGTTTCGGGGTGATCAGATTTTTTTCAAAAGAAAGTCCTGTAATTTCTTTCAATAGAAAAAAACTATATATTAAAATATTAATGAGTGTATATATGTTCATTTTTATAAAAATGAAAAAAAAAAAAAAAAAGAAAAGAAAAGAAAAATGACATTAGAGGTATAATTGTAGACTAATTTTCCCTAATTGAGTTAAAATATGGATTTATTTTCTTTCCTTTTCATAATTCGTTTATGATATCTTTTCTCAAAGATTTTCTTTATAGAATTTGGTTCAATTAATGATTCCATTTGATCACATAACAAAATTCTGGACTTCCTTATGAAAAGACGGGTATACTCAAATCCGCCCCATAACCAAATCCCAAACAAGATCCTCCCCCCTCCCCCACCAACCCGCAAAAAAATAAATAATTAAAGTCAACCCGAATTCGACCCGCTGTCAAAATCGGCCTAATCAATTACTTTTTTAAAATCAACTTTCTAATCTAAAAAAAAAATAAAAAAGATGAAATTTGTATTATTTCTCACAAAAAAAGAAAGAGAAAAAAAAAAGTTTTTACCAGCAAAAGAGATATTGCACCACATGAATTTACAGAGGTTGAGATGACTCGCCGGCACGCCACGCCCAGTTAAAACCCCCCTTATTGCTTCTCCATCCCCCTGATCCCCCGCCATTTGATTTTTCTTTTTGATCCCTTTCCTTCCGGAAGAACGTAGATTTCGGAGATGCGCACGGCGAAATCGATTCTTGGCGCCAACGCTGGAGAGAGCAACCCTGGAACTGAATCAAGAATGGAGGGGAGGCACGTGTACTCTAAAAACCCGTACGCTCCCGCTCGTATTACACACATACACACAACCACATGGTTTGAGTCCTGTCAAATGTCAACACGTGATTTTTATCAACTTTTGCATTGCTACAATTTTAATTATGACATTGCATCATACGTGGTTAGATGTCTTATCGTATGATTTGACATAAAATCCAGGAGATTGAGAGTTAATCAGTGATCAAAGCATCAGATATTGGAGTTTCAGTTAGATTGTGTAAGAAGTGTGGGAACATGGAGAAATGTTTTGATACATTTGGTCATATAAACATACATGTAAACAGATTCGTATTTTTATGTGTGATACTGTAATATGCCTAAATGCCTAAATTTTAAATTTAAATCTAGAAAAACAGTGATAAATAGCTATATTTTATGTTTATGTGTATGGATAGGAACAGGGATTTTCGTATGATAAATAATTTTAAACTAATAATAACAATGTAATCGACTTCAAAAGATTGTTTCTTAGCTTGTGTTATTATTATTATTTTTTTTGTGTGTGTGAAAAAAAATACTCTGTAATATTTCTACTCTAACATCAATTTTACCTATTATGTCTAAAATTAAATATACTCATTTGTATTCAAACATATAGCTTTTTCATCTTAAAAAAATTGTGGACTTTCTTTTGAAAGAACCGTTTACGTAACCAGACCCACAAGAGTCAAAAACCAACTTTTAACAAATAGAGTCAATACGGCTCGAACGAAAAAAAAAAAAAAAAAAAAGCCTTACCAATTCATCACAACCCGAACCGCAGAACCGTTCGGGTAATGGATAATGGCCTATTCAACTTGCTGCCGGAGTCTTATCCATACTCATTTTAACTCTCGTTGTTACCAATATCACTTACCGTATATACTCGGGTATAAGTCGAGGAATTTCTGACAATTTTCGGTAAGCAAATTTTGGGGGGTCGACTTATACGCGAGTCAGTTAAAAAAGAAAAACCAAAAACTTCGAATCCTGCAAAATTATGGCTTTTTATGTGTATGAATAAAAAAAAAATACATAAAATATACAAATAACAATAATTTATCATTTAAAATAATTTCAATGATTTGTTTTCGTTTACTTACTACCTTTTCGCATTGGCAAGTGAAATGTTGGATTTGATTTTGTGCAAAATTGAAGTAAAAAGTTAGGGGGTCGACTTATACGCGGGTTTTTGATTTCTTCCAGAATTTGCATTCGAAAGTTAGGACTTAGGGGGTCAACTTATACGCGAGTACATACGGTATTTGGACGCTTAGTATGATAAATGACAATTTCTGAGGTCTCCCTTTAAAAAAGGCCCTACCAGTGGCCAAGAGGTTCTGCTGTTGAAGCTGGTAGACGGGAGGTGCTGGGTTCGAACACAATCGCGCCCGTCGGCCTAATCGTTCGGAGTTTTCCGTGGTTTCCTTCGAACCTTGGATTTCCTTGCATAAATACGGATTATGTTCCCTTAAAAAAGACCTCCACGGAGGGCACCCCCCCCCCCCTTCTTCGGCTCTATATCCCCTGTGTAGATAATTGGCCGTCCTAAACAACACCAAGACCCTTTAAAAAAGTGTACACGATATGACGCAAATTAATTATTTTTTTTTAAATTTAAACGTGCCTTTTTTCTTAAAATTAAAAAGGTAAAATTGTACTAATATACATTAACACCATACTCAAAATTTGAAACGATGGGTCAATTTTTTGCAAAGCCACAGCCTGTAAAAAAAAAAATAAAAAATAAAAAATAAAAAATAAAAGTGCCCAGTTAAACTGATACATCGAGCTCACAGGCTAGTCACACTAATTTTATATTATACTCTTATTTCAAAGAATAATGCCCCTCGAAAAATAAAGTAGGGGGGGGGGGTGGAGATTAGCTCCCCTATTTCAACGCTTTATACTTAACCAATAAACCTCCAAATCTAACCAGGGAAGCGCCTTATCAGAATAAATCGGTATACCAAATGTGAAGCAAATCGGATAATTCTGCATGAAAAACCCATTTATCTAAATTAAGGAGGGGAGGTTTAGTCCGCAGGCTTTGATAGCCTGTGAGATAAAAGAAACAAACATGAAAACAGACTGATAAATGAACATATCCATTTTAAATTCTAATGATTTTGAAACGGGACCATCTGCAGAAAGAGATCTTTTTAATAACAACAACAACAATAATAAAAAGAATGAAAACTGGACCACCTGACTCAAAAGTTATGCCGGGAACATACGTAGGAGAAAAAAAAAAAAGAGAAAAGAAAAGAAAGATAAAAGCGAATTGTATAATCTCCTTTTTACCGACTTCGAAAAAAGGAGGAGGTTATCAATTCGACGCGTATGTATGTTTTTTTTTTTTTTTATGTATGTTCACCGATTACTCCGGAACTTTTTGTCCGATTTATGTGATTTTGGTTTTAATTGAAAGAGGATACTCTCGAATTGGTACCACTTCCGTTTCATCGAAATTGGTTGAGTAGTTTTTTAGTAATTCAACAAAAACCAATAAAATAAAGGATTTTTCGCAAATTATCTTTCATTGTTGTAACCGGTTTTTCATTCATAAGCATAAAGCTATGTATTCATATGCGTTATCGCCAAGTTGTCGCCAGACTTGGCGCCATTTGGTGAAATATCGCCAAATTTGGCGACCAAAATAAGTTGTCATAAATGAAGCCAACTTGGCTGTAACTGACTAATTTGGCGATATTCCCATTCAAATTCACTAATGGATCTTCTCCAATATGTTTCTTCACAATTTCTAATCGGCAGTCATATTTACAATTCTCAATTGCCAACCATTATTTAAAATGCTAAATAATACAGAAGCAAACTAAATTAATACATGAAAACATCTGAATTGTATCAAGAAATGAGAACATGTAAATTTTAATCAGATTGCACGATAAAAGCAAAAAGTGCGCTTTTTACTTTGCAGTAGTTTTCGAAGTCGGTTTTATTTTTGGTAAAAAAGTTTATATATTATTTAGAAGTCGGTTAAAAAGGTAAACTTGATTAAACAATAAAATATGCAATATTATGATAAAAATAATCAAAAGCTTTTTTTTTTTTTTTTTCACGAATATTATGAGATCGAAATTGTACTAAAAAATTACTGGTGCCATTTGGAAGTTTGGGCATTAAAATTAAGCGTTTGCAGACTGCAAACGGCGCCCCTAAAAGGGTTAAAGAAATGTGTCATTGCATTACAAATAATCATTGCCATTTAAAGAAATTCATCAGCAGCACCGGTTAGTCGACATATCCTTTACAGTTTATATTGAAACGTCAGAATAACAAATGAATTACAAGTGTATAGAATGACTTATAATCAGTAGTATTAGTACGGTATGAACACAATAGCTTATCTTGATTGTCTTAAGTATACTAGTAGCATGAACTAGTTAGATTTTATTTCTAAATAATATCGCATTTGTACCAGCAACATTTAAATAAGATATATCGCATGCTGAGAAAAGAGCAGAATCAACTTTCTTTTCAGTGTTAAGTTTAGCAAATAAAACACACACAATATACACAGTTTTTACCTCCAGGCCCTAATTATCGCACAGAGTGTTTCGTTTAATATCTCTTTTAAAACACTTTATCCGTAATTAATAAATCAAAATTGTTAATTTATAATTATTAAACCATTACATAAATGGCAGCTCCGTTATATTTAATTATATAATAATTTAAAAGATATTTTTAGACCAAATTAAAAATACTCGAGTAAAATTATTTAAATAAAATTAAAAAATCTAAATATTTTTAAATTCAGCAATTTCAAAATTTTAACAAGGTATAACACGGGTGTGTGTGTGTGGGGGGGGGGGGGGTCCCACGTCCCAGTCCTAGGCTCTCAAAGCCCATTTGCCCCTGCTCGGAACTACCCGAGAGACAAGCCCCGCGGCGCGTCCCGAAGGTCGCCACCAGACATGCCCCATCAAGGCAGCCCTCACAGAAGCTCCGGTGAAACCGGCGCACTGCCCAACGCACGTCACGCCGGTTATTCCCAAAAGAAGATGAATTGGTCGAGTACGATAATCCTCACCTCCCAGCTAGAAAAGCCAAATGGCCCCTTCTCTTGGTTCCCGACCCGGTACGCCCTGACAGCCCGCAGGAACCGAACACCTACAAAGGAGTCGGGCCCACGAACCTACACGAGGTTTCCCGAGCCGGAGTTACTTTACGGAGGGCTCACAAGATCAAATACCATTATCCGGCAAAGACATATATGCGAGCCAACCGATAGGAGAGGAAGGTGCCCCTAACTGAGAAGCCCCCGGAGGAGACTGACTGAGAAGCTCGGGGAAAATCCCTCCTGGTGCCAAAGACAACGCCTCGCTCGGGGAATCATGAAGATGCCTCTAGCGGACCCCGGGGAGACAAGTCCTCTTCTGACGACATAGACATCACCTCGCTAGGGGTATAAACAAAAAATAAATTTCTTAAAAGAAAAAATTGTTTACAAGATATGTTTAATAAAATATGTTTTATATATAATAAAAAATAATAATATCAATAATTCCGAAAAAATCCATATTAATTTTTTCACTTTCCAAACACTCACTAGATGGCGCCAAAAAATAATTTTAACATTTATCAAAATTCCAAAAACTCTTAAGATGGCTAAAAAATGCGAAATTTCTTTTAATTAAATACATCGAACAATTAAATGTAAAAAACGGAAGTTTCCAACTTCCGCCAACATGCTTCGAACCCGGGACCTTTTGGTTTGAAATAATACCCTCTGCCACAGGACTACCGAGTTCACGAAAAGGTGGTTGAAATTGAGATTGTGTTTTGAAATCGCAAAAATGATAGGATGTCATTGCATTAATTTATTCAATTAAAATAACATAACTTTTTTTGGGGTATAACAGAGGTTATTCAGCTCCATGTAAAAAATGTACCTTGCATAGTTTCCTTCCGAGTACGAGCGCTGTGACGGGCAGACAGAGAAGCAAGACTATAAGGGTTTCGTGAAATGAGCGATACCCCAAAAAGTACCGGGGCTCTAATATACTGCAATAATAACATCCGTTGTGTATCCCCTCGTCTCCTCTACCCTCATATATAGTACATTATTTGCAAAATTTAAAGCAATTTCGTCTTCAGCAAAAGAACTTTTTAAATATATTTTGACTATATATATATACATTTTCATATATCATATAATAAAATCTAATAAATGAACTGAGCAAAGAAATTAAACTCAGGCGTAGGGAACTTTCAGAAAATCCAGCTCATCAAGAATTTTTTTGTATCAATTAGCAAAACACAACACACAGCACTGTTCTGTTGGGATTCGGAGCGTGTTATTTAAAAGTGCCGATGGGTTCTGACCAATATATTTAAATATTCACTAAAAATAAAGAAGTGTTGGAACCGCGCTTTTGTGAGCTTCGGCGAAAATTAAACACCACGTGGCGCTAAAAAGTTGATCAGAAAGAATATTTTACAAACACGAACAAAAAGCAGCGAGTAAACATAACACGACCACGAGTAAAACAGTTGCGGTTAATTCTGATTCTGGCATTCCTCATCGCTGTTCGGAAACCATTGAGACACAAAACCACTGAGTCGACATTTCTGAGCGCTAGATAGAAGTATATGCTCATACGTGCGCGATACGCTACATTACATATGTAAGCCTTTTGGTAGGAAAGAACGCAAAGAAAGATAATTCATTCTTTTCTGTTTTCCAGAAGAGTTGTTCTACTGGGCTGGCTCCGGAGCGTAGTATTTATGAGTTCCGGTGAATTTCGACTACTTTTTAAATATTCACTAAAAACAAAGAAGTACCGGAGCTGAACTCAAGTGTGCTCCGGCCCAAATTAAGTGCTGAGTATTCACCTAACATATGAAAGTCTTATGCGAGATAAAGAGAATTGTTAAATGAATGCTAATTATTTAACATGTATCTGAACAAATATAAATAATAATAATAATAATAATAATAATAATAATAAAAGCAATTTAACAAATTACAACGGCCATTTGGAAAATGACTTTTTTAAAGACTAAAATTTAAGACATAAAAAATCGCACGGAGTTGATCATACATTACGTACGCCATGGATTAAACATTAATAGTGTTATTACACATAAAAATTGCAAGCGACAAAAATCACCTGTCAGATCTCCTGAAACTTACGTATTATCCACCTGAAACTTACGTATTAACCAAGCATTTCATTGGCTGTTCGGGAAAAGGCTTTTCCATCGGCAGATTTCCAAGAAATCTGACGACCAATTTTAAATGAAATTTCATTTTTAAACTTCTAAACATCCCACAATATTACTTTTTACACCGTCGTATAGAAAAAAAAATGTACTTTTAAATGCAATTTGTTTGAAAGCTGTATCTCAATTTGTTTCTGAGTTATCAATTTTTTTTTTTTTTTTTTTTGTAGTTTTTATTATTTTTTTGTCATAGTGACAACAGAAGTATCCATCTCTGTTGAAAGTAAAGGGAAAGTACAGAATACTGTATAGACCAACCAGAAAGCGAATAAAATGCGGATTAAACCAATAAAAAGCTTCAGATATGCTTTTGACTTCCTACCAGGACGAGGACAATAACCATTTTTCCAAATGGTTAAAAAATGGGCGCGAGGCTGTGAGACACCACTTTTTCTCCACCCCTAAGGACGGCTCAGGCCAAAAGGACTATGACGTTTTTATTATTAGACCAATATCAGACGGGCGTCTGACATTGGTCTAACAGTGATACCTCGGTTTTCGTCGATAATCCGTTCGAAAACAATCGGCGAAATCCGAAACTGACGAAACTCGAGGCGATTATTTCCATATGAATCTATGTGAGTCCAATTAATTCATTCTAAACACTCCAGTATATGTACCAAAAACATATTTGATAGAGAATAAGTATAGTGTTTAATATTAAAAACAATAATAAATTAATATAGTTTTCTTGGCGTATGATATCAAGACACTATTTCTGGGGTCACTGGCCTTTTTGGTGTTTTGGCAGTAGGACTAGCTTCAGAATCAGAGGACCTATGCTGCTAAAAAATTTTCGTAATATGGAGATTAATTTGCATGTTACTGGTGTTCAAAGTCAAGGTTCAGCAGAAAATTTCGTTAAGTAGAAAACTTCGTTAAGTAGGGACCTCGTTAAAGGGAAATTCCACTGTATTTAAAAATTGTTTCAAAAATAACATATCATTTTTAAACAACTTCTTACATAGAAATAGCTGTTAAAAGAAAATTTAAATTCAATATTATCAAAAGAAATGTTTGGTATCAAATAAAAACACTTCATACTTAAAAGGATTGCCATATTTTTTTCTCCCTTAAGGGGTCTCAAGACTCTTAAAATTGGAAAAAATGAAAAAAAAAAAAAAAAAAAAAAGACTATTTTCAACATATAATATCTTAAAATGTATTTGATTTTAAGACACAATTTTAATTGGAATAAGATATATAAGTATGTTCTTTCATTTCATGTATTTAAAAAATTATAAGATGCAGAATTAGCATTTACAGGGAGCTCCAAACTGTTAGACATTTGACGAGCAAAAAATCGGCATAACACCTTACGCGCACGATTACAAAATAAGTATTGAAACTAGAATGAAAATTTTTGTGCCTACTTATACTTCAGATTGTAATAATTACCCTGAACCTAAATAAATTTGTATTTAAAGTTTTTTTTATATTTTTATTACAAAGTTGTATTTAGCTAATGCAAAATTAAGAAAATTTCAACAGTATAATCACCTAAAAAACATTATTTTGAGCAATAAAAAAGAAATTTTAGGTTCAGTTTATACAGACTAACATGAAACATATGTTTTGAAAATTTCATGAAAAAATATTCATAAGTTTTTGAGATATCGTGCGCGTTATGCCCAAAAACGTCATTTGGAGAAAAATGGCTTCAAAGTTTCCGAAACGACGCTTCAGCAATTGAACGTGTATAAATGGAAAAGCCATAACTTCAGTTCTAATGGGAATTTCAAGGAAAAAATTGCATCAAAATGTTCAGAAAAGATAGGAGTTTAACATCTAAAAAAATTTAAATTTCGGAACTTTTAAAGCTTTAAGAGTCCTGAGACCCCTTAACACGTTAAGCGTCACGTCAGTCACCGGTGACTGACACTAAACTTTCCGTTTAGAACGCGTCATTCACCGATGACCGACGGTCTAAAATATGACATAAAACTAAAAAAATATATATTGTGTTAAGTAATTTCTGGCAATTTATTTAAAATTTGCTTACTTTTTATTTATTACGAGATTATACTTTCTTAAAAATTACTTAAAACATTGTAAATTTTTCAGCTTCAGTGTCAGTCACCGCGGCACTCAACGTGTTAACAAGCAAATCTTATGGACACGTTAAGGAAATGGGTTTAATGAGTAAATGCATATAATTTGCAGAAATTACAATTTATACACAGAAAACTCGAACAACGTTTTTCAATTTTCTATAAACATTGTACATTTGGGGTGCACAACCTTTTTTAGAGAAGGGCCACTTACAAAAATACCTGGGTTGTCGAGGGCCACATTAGTAACACGGAGATTATTCTATTTTGGGGAGGTGATCTGTGGTCTATAATCAGAAAATATGGTTTCAGAGGGGCAGCAAAATCATCAACAAAATTCGTTTTTTTCCGCGCCTAATCGATGAAATTCGCTATTTTTTGCGCCCGATGGACGAAATTATCAATTTTTACACGCCTGATTGACGAAATTCGCGATTTTTTTTAGCCCGATCGACAAGACTCGTGATTTTTCCGTGCCCGAACAACGAGATTTGCTTTTTTCCGACCCTGATCGACGAAATGTGCGATTTTCCCGCACCTGATCAACAAAATTCGCGTTTTTTTTTTCGTGGCACACCAACGAAATCCGCGATTCTTCTTATCCCTATCTACAAAACTTGCGATTTTTCTGAACCCAATCGACAAAATTCGCTATTTTTCCTAACCCAGTCGACAAAATTCGCGATTTTTCCGAGAACGGTCGACAAGACTCACGATTTTTTTCCGTGCCCGATCGACGAAATTTGAGATTTTTCCGCGCCTGATCAGCGAAATTTGCGATTATTAACTGGCTCTGATGAAATTTGCAAATTTTTTCCGCGCCAAATTGACGAAATTTGCGATTATTTCTCTCGATTAGCAGACAAACACGCGATTTTTTTCGCAGCCGATCAAGAAATTTTAGATTATTCCTCTCCTAATCGACAAAATTTGCTATTTTTGCACATCCGGTCGATGAAATTCCCGATTCTTAACTGACTGACGAAATTTTCAATTTTTTCCCGCGGCAAATTGACGAAATTGACTGTTTTTTCTCGCGACTGACAAAACTCACGATTTTTTCGCAGCCGATCAACAGAATTTTCAATTTTTCCGCGCACCATCAACCAAATTAACGATTTTTCAGTGCCCGATGAACGAAATTCGCGATTTTTCCTAGCCCGATCGACGCAAAATCTCGTGATTTTTTTCGTGGCAGATCGACGAAATTTGCAATTTTTTGCGCCTGATCGACAAAATTCGCGATTCGGCTGACGAAATTTTCAAATTTTCTCCCGGCAAATTGACGAAATTCACGATATTTACTTGCGACCTATAGTCAAAAATTGTCGTTTTTCCATTTATAAATTAACGGAACTCGCGGGCCACACGCTAACCCATCGCGGGCCACTTTTGGCCACAGGTTGTGCATCCCTATTGTACATATTTAACTATTATTGCTTTCTTTCTCATAACAATCTTCCGTGATTGACGTTAGCCTGAAAATAAGCTTAAGTTAAAAATTTGAAAGCTCTGATGCTTTTATAGGAAAAGAGGAAACACTGCTCGATTGCTTTCTATTGGAATAACATGGTAATTATATTTACTTAAGAATGAAAGTGACTTCGTAAATGTGCAGAGTATATAATAGATACAATAATCACTAAAGTTATTTTCATATAAAGAGCGATATGATTTGGGTACAGTAGAAGACTAAAATATTCGGAAACCTCAAGTTAATTCTGGTCGACTGAAAACAGAAGAAAATATTTTCTTCGCGTATATCTCTAAAATAAATAAATAAATAAACAATAAATAATAAAAAAAAAGTTACAATAAAAAAAAAACCTGTTTCACAAACAAAAATCGAACTAAAAACAAATTCATTATTCGCGCCTCTTTCGTTGGAGTCATACACTGTAAAAAAAAAAAATGGTAACGTTCCATGTAAAATCCAGGAACGTTTCGCCTTTTCTCAGGTTTTCAGAATAATTTAGCTCTTTCCTGTGAAATTCTGGTTTTCTTATCTGAAACGTTCCTGAACAAAAGTTGGAAACAGCAAAACGCTGCGGCCGCCATTTATTATTTTTTTTGCTATAATCCGTTGCTCGCGCGCGAGTGTCGAAAACGAATTCCTTAAATGACTGTAAAAAAATCAATATGGAATGCAAATAAATCAATAGACGACATCATCCTTTACGTCTCTATTGTCAAGACAATTCAGATGAAAATACAATACCTATGTGACATCGCTAAGAGATTATCTCTCGTACTTGTCTGTGGAAAGTTTAACGAGCAGACCGTGTAAAAAAATACACCTATTATTTGGATTTCCATTAACTAGGGGACCATCAAACATGATTCTCATCGATTTTGATTAATTTAAAGTATGTTTTAGAGTTCTTCTCTCTAATTATTCTTGTGAAAGGATTTCTTCAAATGGGCCTTAGATTTTCAGAAATTAGATGCCGAGGTTTAGCATACGTTTCAAATACCCATTAGTTTGCAGCTCTCAACGTGTCTTTCGTGGTGTGGACGCAGAAGGCTCGCACGCCACCTGTACGGCCCGAGTTCGATGCTACCTCTTGACTTTTTTTTTTCTTTTTTAATTAATTTTATATTTTAACACTTTATTGCAATTTGATTTAAATTTGATATATATTTGACACTTTGAATTGCTGCAAATTTGAATTTTTTTTTCGGAAAAATATACAATTACGTTTAGGCTTTTTTTTCATGAAAATTTATATGTATTTTATCTAACATGTAAACTAACATAATTACTGACGAAAATCCAAAATATTTTATGTCTAGATTTTTTTTTCTAATTATTATTTACATTTATATATTTTTATATTTTAAGCAAAGTTCAGAAACAATATATCATATATATATTTACTTTATTGAATTTTAACTGAAAATTTATTTTTTCGTGTAAATTATAAATAATAATTTTGATGTCAATTTCAAAATATTTTTTCATTCTAACAAATAATGATAATAAAGCGAAAATTGTCAACTGGAAATGTAAAAATCGTCTGCGGATGCCGCATGCTGTGAAATGTCAGTAATGTTTTGCTGTCAACAGAAATATTCCTGGTATTTCGCAGGAAACTTACTGGCATTTCTGTAGAAAGTTTTTAACATATACAGTAAAGTTCCAGTCATTTTCAAGAAATGTTTCTTGGAAATAATGGGCTGTCAGGAACGTTCACAGGAACGTTGCGGAATTTTTTTTACAGTGTATAATCAGATCGTCGACTGAAATACCAGACATAAATTCCACAAAATATAATATGACTAATTTCCCCCAAAATAGCAATACCACTACAATGACTTTAAAAGGAATAAGTAATTTTTAAGAAGAAAAAAGTTTCTTTAATTCTTTCTATTCACAAATAAATAAAATTTTCTGGTTTCAGAAAGAATGGATCCGAGCCCGAAGATTAGAAAGAGCCCCGTGTCGGGCTCAGGCTCGGACTTTCGGGCTCGGGCTGAGCCCTTATCATCTCTAGAGGCAACTGTAAGAGGTATAAGGCTCATTTAGAAAGGAAAAGTGCTCCCTCTCATTCTAAAGCAATAAAAATGTCAACTGGTCTTTTTTATCCTATCACACTTGTATTTTTTAATAAAAGCACGGGAGATTGATTCAACAATGCAAAGGAGATAAGAATATTAGATCGAACGTGAAGGAAACTTTTTCCTCCTGCTGGATGTCCGTCAGATTCTTGTAAAGTTATTAAATATGAATAGCACCGCCTAACCAAAACATAGAGATTGCGAGTTGAATCGTACGTATATTTGGTCCTTAAGTGTAATCCGTACCTGACGTTGGTACGAATTATATATAACGGATTACATTAGTTAAAATTTGGTAAAAATGCAAATCCTGATTTGGGGAAAACTAGGCTAATCTCCTAAGTAGAGAGCTGGTTACCTGACGAAAGCGGCACAGTTCGCCATATTGGTTATCTTGAGTATCAGCAGTGGTTTGAAAACCCCTTTAAATTAGAGGACCTAATCGGTTTAGCGTTTTTTTAATACCCCTTTTTTCTGAAACAAATCTTCTTTTTATATATGTCTTTCAAATTTTGTATATTCTATACCCGGAACGTACTTTTTGTAGCAAATGTTATTAAAATCTAGCATGAATAATCCTCTTTAGAAATACCGATATTAAACAGAAAAACGGAACATTGCGAGCCCTGGGATTGTAAAACACTTAAAGAAACTTAGACTACATTCTTGTTTCTTACCAAACAGCATCTAACAAGATTTTTTTCTTCTTTTTTTCAATTAAGCGGGTTTTTAACACTTGGTAGTATTTATTACATAAAACTTAAAATTATAATTAATACATAAAATGAAAGAGCAACTCAAACAGTTTTACCTACAAGCTTACAAGTGTTCAATGTGAATACCTTTCGTCACACGGCACACATCAAGTTTATAGCTCAGTTCTTCCCAAACGTTGATTAGCAAAGAAGTTCTGTTCAGACGCTCACCCAATCTGACGTCCCATACTTTCTACCTGTGGGGGTTCATAAAGGATCGTGTGTATGTGCCTCCAGTACCAGCTGACCATTACAGCTGTTGCAACAATGACCCCACAAACACTAATCAACGTTTGGGAAGAACTGAGCTATCGACTTGATGTGTGCCGTGTGACGAAAGATACTCACATTGAACACTTGTAAGCTTGTAGGTAAAATTGTTTGAGTTGCTCTTTCATTTTATGTATTAATTATAATTTTAAGTTTTACGTAATAAATACTACCAAGCGTTAAAACCCCGATATTCATTTAGAAACACCCCGAATTTTTTAATTTCACTTCAAATGCTATTCAAGGGCTCACTATATACGTTATGGCATATATTTATCACACAAGAAATTAAAAAAAAAAATGTTGCAGAAAAATAAGGAATTTTCCTGAATACTTTAAGCGTTACAAAGAGCTTTTCACGATATCCCATGCGCATTCCATATCCACTAAAATCTCCAACATTGTTTTAAGCAAGTTTGGTTTATGTATACAAATAAAACTGTGCATTTTTTTTTTTAAACTAAATATAATTGGAAAAGTTAAAGGTAGTTAGTTCATTGCAGAAATATGACGTGAAAATGCTGAAAATTTCATAAAATGTTGAAAATATTTTTTTTCTTACCTTTACATACAGATATATAAAATTCGATGCATATTTTTATTTGCATATATAAACCAAACTTGCATGAAAAATATTGAAGATTTTAATTGATATGGAATGCGCACGGGGCATTTTGAAAAGTTCTTACAAGGAAGGTCTCCATACAGGGCATACTCAGAATATGTTGAAAAAATGCTAGTGAAACTATTCATGTATGTAATAAGGGATCAGTCAAATTTAACGGCGGAATTTCAGTAGAAAGTCTGTAAAAAAATAATATACTTTCGAATATTTGGCGCGAAAATACGAACATGACACGCGATTTGGCGAGCAGGATTTTTCTTCGCCAAAAGCAAACGATTTTAATCCATCTGAAAATTGTTTATTAATAGTTTTTTAGAACGCAAGGTTTTTAATGAATCTAAACTGAAAGAGGTTATTATATATTTTTTAAATTACATATATATGTTGCTTGTTGCTGTAGTTATTTAATTTTATCACTGTAAAAATATTTTCTATGCTTTGCAAGTTACAAATATCTATTTTAAATTATAGTCAGCTGACATTTGATTGCCATAATACATTTCCATATCAAAGAGGAAGTCGTTTCCATAGCAACAAAATCAAATCGACAGTGTTCTATCTGCCTAATTTTTGAGCTTGAAATAATTTAAATCAATTTAAATTTTGCTTTAAATCGTAAAATATAACATTTAAATTTTATTATAAATACATATAAATAGATATGAGAAACTGTAGTTAAACTAAAAATGACAAAACTATAGTTAAAACAAATTAAAAATGACAGAACTAAAGTTATTTAAATTAAACTTATATAAACAAATTCAACATGAAAAGTTTTTTCCTACATAAAAGCGTATTTTTTTTCATCGCCAACCGGTGATAAATTGCCAAATAAACGAAAATTTCATTATTTTTTTACTGATGCTGTATTGGGGTTCCGCCAAAAATTTTTTTTATAAACATATATATTCATATGAGAAGAACATTCTGTAATTTTTTCAGATTTTTCTGAGTATGCCTGTATGGAGACCTTCCTTGTTAGTAACGCGTAAAATATTCAGAAAAATTCCTTATTTTTCTCCAAATTTTTTTTTTAAATTTCTTGTGTGATTAATATATGCCATAATGCATGTACTATGCCCTTGAATAGTATTAAAAGTGAAAGTAAAAAAAGAAAAAAAAAGCTTGAAGGCACCTTGTCCCCTTACATTAAATTTTCAATTTGAACCCGAATACTGATATAAAAACCCAGCCCGAGCAGGTCTCGTGTCTAACCCACTCATATCGCACTAATATTCACTAGTATACCATTAGTAAATATGGTTAGTAAACACTTTAGTAAACTTAAGGGGACAAGGGACCTTCAAATTCATTTATTATTATTATTTTTTTTTTTTTTAAATAGTATTCTAGGGCACACTAAGGTGTGTCTCAACGAAATAAAGCCACCCTAATTCTGTGCCGTAACTGTACACGAAACAAACAAATAAGAACGAAACAAATATATTAAGAAAGTCCATATACAAATACATATTTATAATGAGTAACTCATTCCCTGCCCCGACCGGGCAGGAGAAAAAGATGAATGTGTAAAAAAAGAGGGGGAAAAAGTGTCCCGCCGAAATAAAGCCACTGCCAATAATAGTATTTATTGATAACTACCGACATTCGAGCTGCTGCAGTTCAACATGTTTATGATGTCAGGAAGTTGTCAAATACTTGTTCTGAGCCAGTCGAACTTTGTGCAGACTTTAGAAGGCTGTATTTTCTATTTCTCCTGCAGTATTGCAATGGGAAAGAAAACCCACTTATCAAAGTTCGAGAAAGGACAAATAACAGCTTTTAAGGAAAAAGGTCTTTCACATAGACAAATATCTAAGCAAATCAGAGGATCTAAAATCGTAACAAACAATTTTGTAAATAAGGGCAATACGTACGAGTAAAAAAAAAAGGAGGTATACATGCAGAAAAATGACATCCAGGCAGGAAAGAGAAGTTTTGCGTCGTCTTCCACGAGGTGGTATTTCCCTAAAACAGTTGTCAAAAGAGGATAACATCCCTGTGACAAAATCAACCCTGAAATGAATTGAAAAACGTATTGGCATCTTGCGACACAAGAAAAGGAAACAGCCGCCCATGTTGAAAGTTATCCACATGCAAAGGAGAGTCGATTAGGCCAAATATCATACCTGGAAGGACCAATGGCATCGTGTTATAGTCTCAGATGAGAAAAAAATAATTTGTATGGGCCAGACGGCCTTTCTTTAAATTCGTATGACATCAGGAAAGAACAGGAAAATTTCTCCAAAAGACAGCAAGTTGGAGGCATATTAATGGTGTGGGGAGGCTTCGACTATGGAGGTAAACATAACCTGGCTTTTCTCTCAGGCAGCATGAAGGCTACCAATTACCAATACATGCTAAAAAACCATTTACTGCCATTTGCAAAGAGAATTTGTGGACTAAGTTGGATTTTCCAGCAGGACAAGACCTCTATTCTCGTGCAAAAATTCCCCTGGGAATGGTTTTTGTTTAATCGGGTGCATGTCATAGTATGGCCTGTCCTTTTTCCCTGATCTCAATCCCCAAGAAAATGTGTGAGGTATCCCCAGTAGAGCTGTATATGCCTTTAGCAGACAGTTTCAGTCTGTGGCAAAAATAAAGGTCGTCATCATTGAAGTGTGGGAGAATATTGATGCTACTGTCTTCCAAGGATTGGTAAATGGTATGCCATATCGTATATTCCACATCATATATAACCATGGCGAATATATTGTCTATTAACAGTAGTGGCTTTATTTCGACGGGACACTTTCCCCCCTTCTTTTTTTTTTTTACAGATTCGTTTTTTTCCTGCCCAGGTAAGACAGGGAGTGAGTTACTCCTTGTAAATATGTATTTGTATATATACTTTCTTAATATATTTGTTTCGTTCTTATTGGTATTTTTCGTGTTCTATTACAGCACACAATCACGGTGGCTTTATTTCGGTGGGACACACCTTATATGCATTACGGCATGAGTTTTCCACACATGAAATTAAAAAAACAAGTTTTGGGGAGAAAAATAAGGAATTTTCTTGAACATTTTAAGCGTTGTGAAGAACTTTTGGAAATGTCTCTTGTGCATTCCATATCACTTAAAATGCTCAATATTTTTTATGAAAGTTTGTTTTATATATACAAATAAAACAGTGCATCGAATTTTATATATTTGAATATAAAGTTAAAAAAATAACATTTTCTAAATTTTATGAAATTTTCGGCAATTTTGCATCATATTTCTGCAATTACCTACCTTTATTTTTTCCAATTATATTTAGTTTGAAAAAACGATGCACAGTTTTATGACATATATAATTACAAACAGCTATAAAAAATATTAGGGATTTTAATTGATATATGGAATGCGCATGGGGCATTTTGAAAAATTCTTCATAAAACTTAAAATATTCAAGAAAATTCCTTATTTTTCGCTCACAATTTTTTGTTTTGTTTCATGTGTGATAAATATATGCCATAATGCATATAGTGTGTCCTTGAATATTATTTAAAGTGAAATTTAAAAAAATGAATTTGAAGGTCCCTTGTTCCAGTAAAATATTACCACGCAATTTCATCGTCTCATCGTATGTGCGTGACTACTCATTTTTTAGTGTGACAGTGCCTCATACGTATAGAAGTTCTTATCGAGATGACAGCTTATCGTAGATCGGAGAATGATATGATGAAGTTTCACTGCGATTATGAAAGGATATTAAAAACATACTTTGAAATATTTACAAGAAGCGATTGTTATTTGCTCTTACTTGGAAAACCCACTCAATCCAAATTGGTAAAAAGTAAATCTCTACAGATCAAATTATGATATAATAAAGTTTTACTGCAATTATGAATATGATATCGAAAATTTTACATAAAAAGATGTAAAATTACTACTGTAAAAATATGAAAAAATCCTATATATTTTTCAAATTTCCTGTATTTTCTGAAATTAAGCGGATTGGGAATGATTTAATATAAGTATTGATTCAATAACTATATAATTACTTTCAATATTAGCGCCTATAAAAGCAAATCATAAGTGTTCGAAGAACCTGCATTAAATTTGATCTTTCTACATCGTTATTTTAATTTGGGAGATTTACTTTTAGTTAGAAAATCTTTTTCAGGATATTGAGTCCATTTAATCGGAGAATGAACTACAAATTATAATATTTAAGTTAAGATATACCATTCTGATCAAAATATCGGGAAATCAAACCAATTATTTTTAAAAATAATCATTTTTCTTTTCTGATAGTAAAATGAAACAAAAGTAAAAGAAAAAGAAAAAAAGTAAAAGAAAAACCATGCGTCAAGCATTGATAATGAAACACTTTCTAACACGATCAGAATAATGTACCAAAACTGCACCGTTTAAAAAATAAAATATTAATTACGTCTAATTCAACCATATGGAAACGCATAACACATTTCAAAACCCATTCTAAGCTGTTTCTATCTACAATCGCAAAAATTATCCGAATTTTTTTCAGCAGCACTGTATATGATATATAGATTTGTATCTATTAACTACATGCATGCCAAAATTTAGTTCACTTAAGAAATACATATACTTCAGTTGAAAATTCCTCTTCAGAAATTTCCTCTAATAAGGACGTCTTGGTACGTGAATACCCTTGTGCAGCCCTGTATATGAAATATAGAATTTATATATAACGAGTAACATGCAAAACATTAATTAAATTTAAAAGCGCATATCGAGTTTTAAACCGTACGCTCCAGCAATTATTACTCAAAGACAGTACTGTAACCGGTTTTTTTTGTGTGTGTTCCTGTAAATGAATAAAAAATGCTATGCATGCCCTGTTCTAACGTAATCGTAGAAAAATTCAGTGATTTATATCAGTTTCAATACATTTGAAATAGCGTAGTGTCATTAAAATATTCTGCAAACGATTTTCCCCCATATACCATAATGTAATGGAATACTTTTGATTTCCCCTGCAAATGAACTTTTAATCCTACATATTGCATATATAATACCAAACATACTTTGGTGACCCTAAATAACCTTTATCAATTGCATGAAAACCCGAGTTTATTTACGGGAGTTAGAGCATGGACAGATGGATAGACAAACCGAATGCATAAACACGTTTCAACTTAGTTGAAAAGTGTTAAAAAAAAAAAAAAAAAAAAGAACTGCCAATAAAATTTGAAATACAGACTGGACAGTATTTTTTACGACATGATTTAACAAAATAGAGATCGAAAGTATAATAATAAAAATGGAAAGAAAAAATACTAAAAATGGAATCAAATGTCATACAATTTTTTGTTCACAAATTTTATTCATCATTAAGGCTGTTCTCAAATCCAAAGGGTCAACTTTCTGACATAAGTTTTAATTCATTTTTGTTCGGAAACGCATGAAACTAGAAGGTGTTGTTATTCAGAAACTATGTCATCGAGCTGTTTTTTCCGTTTTCTTGTAAACGAAATAGATGTTTCAGAAAATACTGTTGAAGTTGGCATTTTGAACCGAACTTCCAAACGAAGGAAGAAAATCCAGTCAATAATGGGAGAAAAATGCTGTGCCACGTGATCAAAATAGCTTATAACTCAATAAGCAATTGATTGATCAAAAAATGGAACACACAGTTCGATTCCCAATCGCTTCCCTGACCAGGCTTTCCAATTTCATATCTTTCCGTTAAAAAATGAATTTGTAAATGTGTCAAAACGTTTTGCGCTTGTTGAGCAGAGCAGTTGAGAACAGCCTTAACATTTATTTGCTGTACTAGATTTCCCTTTTATATTCTATTTCATATCTTAGATTTTTGTTTTAATTTCTTGAGCTTATTCAACTGATATTAAATATTGTTATTGGAATTACATTTGATTTTATGTGTCTAATAAGAAAACTCGCATTTGTTACATTTCTTGTTTTTCAATCTATCCCTGAAAACTCGAATATTACATGCTATCGAATGGCTGCTTTTAGGAATAGAAAAAATATTTTTGTCAAGGCTCGAGTCGTCAATCAGACCACAAATTCCTTTCTCTCACCTTAAACCTATTACCATTAAATACATCCTTGTTTTTTGAATTTCTCATTCAGGAATTTAAAATTAATTTTTTTTTCTGTACAATCTTCCTTCAAAAGATGTTTCTTTGCTGTTTAATTGATAAAATAGTTCTAAAATATATGCATAATTTTAAGTGTTAAAATCCTAGCGAAGATAACGAACTGATATATTTAAAAAATATTTTGTCAATTAAACAGAAAAGAAACATCTTTTGTAAGAAGATTATATAGAGAAAAAAATTAAATTTAAAACTAACTGGCAAAAAATTTAACAAAAAATTCAGTTTACTTGACAAAATATTTCTAAAATATATATAGTCCAGGCAAAAGGAAATTTTACCTAGCAAAATTAATGGTAGTTCTGGAAATCGGCTTACTTTATGTTTTTTGGGTCGCTGAATCCGAATTTGTAACTTCCCACCAAAATTTCCCCTGGCAACCACCCGCCCCAAATTTTGGTAAAAAGCCCCCCCCCCCCCCCCAAAAAAAGGTTTTTATTAAAAAAATCAATTTTTTTATTGTTTTAGGGGAAAAGTATCCAGAAATTAAGAAAGTAGACAAAATTTGCAACAAATTAGATATATGACATTATGACTTAGGATGAAGGGGTACGGGAGATCTGCCTCGGAACATGTGCGCGGTGCTGCGTGGACTAGGTTGCGAAATTCCATTTAACCACTCACACGTTTACATTCGCCCTCCGAACTTTCCTTATAAGGTTTACTTTAAATTTTTTGGGTCGCTGAATCCGAATTTTTAACTTACCTCCAAACTGTTCCCCCCCGAAACCCCCCCAAAATAGTTGTTATTAACTTAAATTTCTTATTGTTTTATGGGAAAAGCATTACAAAGTTCAGAAACTAGACAAAATTTGTAACAAATAGGATACATGACATTATTACGTATGATAAACGGGGAGAGAGGGTTTGCCTCGGAACATTCCAAAAACATTCATTTTCTCAAAAACCAAATTTTTTCAAAAAATTAATTTTTTGGGGAGTTGCCGGGTGAAATTTTGGTGGGAAGTTACAAATTCGGATTCAGCGACCCAAAAAACATGAAGTGAGTCGAAATCCAGAACTATTATTAATTTTTCCAGGTAAAATCCCCTATTGCCTGGATTTCATAACTTAGTGCACGTAGCGCCGCAGTGCATGTTCAGAGGCAGCCCTCCCCCTCCCCTTTCATCCTACGTCATAATGTCATATATCCTATTTGTTGCTAATTTTGTGTAGTTTCTGAATTTCGTAATGCTTTTCCCCTAAAACAATAAGAAATTTAAGTTAAAAACACTTTTTTTTGGGGGGGGGGCGGGTTTTGGGGGGGAAATTTTGGGGGGAAGTTAAAAATTCGGATTCAGCGACCCAAAAAACTTAAAGTAAACCTTATAGAGAAAGTTCGGAGGAGAGATGGGAGGGCGAATGTAAACGTGTGAGTGGTTAAGTGGAATTGCGCAACTTAGTTCACGCAGCACCGCGCGCGCATCTTCCGAGTCATGTATCTAATTTGTTGCAAATTTTGTCTACTTTCTGAATTTCTAGATACTTTTTCCCTAAAACAATAAAAAAATTGATTTTTTTTTTTGGGGGGGGGGGGGGGATTGCCGGAGGAAATTTTGGTGGGAAGTTAAAAATTCGGATTCAGCGACCCAAAAAACATATAGTAAGCCTTTTTCCAGAACTACCATGAATTTTGCCAGGTAGAGAAACCAATAAGGTCTCTATTGCCTGGACTAATATACTTAATTTTATTGTAAGTAAGAAGCTAACGAGGTGATATATTTAAGAACTATTTTGTCAATTAAACAGCAAAGAAACAACTTTTGTAACAAGATTATACAGAAAAAATTACATTTAAAATTAATTGATAAAAATTTTAACAAAAAGTTCAATTTAAGAGACAAGATATTCCTTAAATATATACTTAATTTTATTTTGAGTATTAAAATCCCCGTGAAGCTAATGAGCTGATATATTTAAGAAATATTTTGTCAATTAAACAGCAAAAAAAAAAAAAAAAAAAAAAATCTTTTTCAAGAAGATTATACGGAAAAAAGCAGTTAAAATTTAAAATTAATTTAAAATTTTTTTAACAAAAATTTTGACAAGATATTTCTAAAATATACATAATTTTATTTTAAGTGTTAAAATCCCAGCGAAGCTAACGAACTGATAAATTTCAGAAATATTTTGTCAATTAAATAGCAAATAAACACAAAAGAAAACACACACACAAAACTAGTGGGGTGCGCCGATCCCAAAACTTTCTTCTATCTCATGCATGATAATAATTCAAAAAGCGTAGATTTTTTAATTATGCATTTTAGAAATAAAAAATGAGTAGTTAACAAATCTGTTTTTTATTATTATAATTGTTGCACTTCAATTTTCTTGTCACAAATGTTTCAAAACCACAGGGCGTGGGGGAATGAAAAAGAAAAAAAAAATCCGTAATGAAGTTTAATCAACGAGTATTATATCAAAAGCCGATTTTTTCCCAAAGCTTTCTAAAAACTTCGGCCTATTACATTATACCTAAATATGAAAGTTCATTGAAAAATATTCATAAATTCTTCATTTAATTGCAAAAAATTAAGGAAATAATACAAAAAAAAAAAAAAAAAAAAAAAAAAAACAATCGCCTTCACAACGCGCTTTTCTGGAATACCAACAATAAGTTAGATAAATAAATTAAAATGTTTTAAATAAATTTCTGGTGCAAAATATTTTTATAAAATTCGATTAAAATTTCCGCCCATTCTAGTTTCACACTTAGTATGCTAGAAAAGGCAAAGGGGTAGTGGAAATTTTGGCAAGAGGAGAAAATGAGAGCTTTGAAGGAATTTTTTTAAAGCAGAAAACATAGAAGATTCTCTCCCTGAAAGTTGAAAATTAAATATGATGAATCGTAAAATCAGAGAATACCTAAATTTAAAAAAAAAAAAAAAAAAAAAAAAAAAAAAAAAAAAAAAAAAACACGCTCTTCGACAAAAAAGCTTGCTCTATAATGCTACTATTCACGTCGGTAGAAATGAATAAATTTCATGTTTTTTTTCTATAAGTTGCATCACTCTGACATAAAAAAGAGCAAAGCGAATTTTTAGTGCCAGAAAACTCTTAAAATTAATATAATTCAATGTATCCAGGGCTGCCACAGGCGACTATTTTTTAATTCTAATTGCCAATACTTTCTTAAAACAGAAATCCTTAACATGCACTTTGACAACATTTGAAACATTTGCAAGCGAAATATACTTCAAAATTTATATTAGAAAAATACTGGTGCGAACAGAATATAAAAATAGTAACCTGTGGCAGCTCTGATGAGTTCTGACTTCTGGTAGCAAAAAATGGGAATTTTTACCGTTTAACTTGTTAGCGAAAGATTTTCTAAATATAAATATAATCTAAATATTAATTTTCCAAGAACGGCATACAAATTTAGATTTCATAACTTTAATAAAAAATGCAATTATTTCGATGTAAATAAATTTTCATATTAGAGGGAAAGGTCCAAATACCGGCTACCACTTTTGTTTTCAATCTAGATCATACAATTTTCAAAATTAATAAAATAAAAAGTGACAGCAGGGAACCTTGGCATGTTTTACACCTGTTTAGAGAAAAAAAAATCAGTTTAAAAGGCGTTTTATGATTATAAAAAGCAAAATTCCGAAAGTCTTCAAATTTTGAGTTTTTAAAATGGGGTCGAAATACCGGCTACCTAAGTTTTTTTCCAAACGATCACACAAATAGAGCTAACGACAATTATTAAGTAATAAGAATATTATTTTAATAAATTGTATTGATTAATAACATTTCTTATGCACAGAAAAATACGCAATTTTTAATAAATAAGTATTTTTGTCAAATTTCTAAAATTCTTTACGAGTATCTTTCACAGTCTTCTTCCCATTATGTTTCTAATTTTGTTTTTTAACGTGTGAAACAAACAAACAAAAAAAAAGCTTGCTGATTGAAATGAAAATTATTTTATCTGAAAAATAAAAAACATAATATCGCTCTCCGCGTCAGTATAGTCCCTATCAGCCCACATATCGCGTTCTTAACATTGAACCCAGAATCACCTCCCCCATTCTTGTCAACAGAGAAAGCACCCATGCAGAAGACACAAATTTATCATTTTCCTCTGTTGGATATTCTCCTTTTTCACTTTTTTAACCCTCTCGCTGCGTAGTTGTTTTATCAAAATAGTTTCAAAAATTGCGCACTTAACCCCTTCGCGACGAGCGTCTTTTAAGATTTTTTATTCTTTTGTCACCGATTTTTCAAAACAAAAATTTTTTTCTAATTTAACTAGGGAAATGCTCCGATTAAATAAGGCAAAATTTACAATAAAAAAATAACTGGTGGGAATAAGCAAGGAGGGTTAATTAGACAGAAAAAAATGCATCCCTGAGGAAATCTCGGGTGCGCAAATTTTGCTAATTTTACGCTGGCCGAGGAAATCTCAGGTTACGCAGCGAGAGGGTTAAAATAAAATTTCTGCCTCTTTCGCCTGGTTTACTCTGCCCATTTTTTTTTCTTTCTCTTCACATTTATTACAGGCAATTTTGTAGTATTCAACAGCGCTTTTTTGGAAAGTGATCCGGTAACCAGTGTCGGTCCTCAAGAATTACGGCCATGATTGCTATTTTCATATTGCGAAATGGGATTGGAACTATTTCTGAACCATTTAAATTAATTTATGAATTATGGAACTATTTAAATTAATTTATGAATTATGGAACTATTTAAATTAAGGGGTCTTGTACCTTTTAAACGCGTCGAAAATTAACGAAAAACTTCAAAGTTTGAATTAGTCTATCTTCAAAACCTTTTTATGTATACACGTGAAATTTTGGATATTGATTAAACAGATTGTGCTTTGTAATATACTACCAACAGAAATTTATTAGCCCTTTACAGAATTTGTGTATTGTTGAAATCAAAATAGCTTTTTTTTTAGCCCATAAGTCATTGCGCGCATGATATCTTGAGAAAGTATGTATGGATTGGCATGAAATTCCGTAAGGATACTAAACATATATGTGTGTTTAAAATGATCTACTCTTAGGCTAAAATTATTTCATTAACTATATAAAAAGAATGTTTTCGTAAAAAAAAAAATAAAAATTTTGTATTTTTATTGAATGAAAATAGTCATAACTAAAAATATTACAGTTGTAAATACTTAAAAGTAGATCATTTTAAACACACATACTTGTTTAGTATATTTACGAAATTTCATGACAATCCATACATACTTTCTCAAGCTATCATGCGCGCAATGACTTATGGAGTAAAAAAAAGAGCTATTTTGATTTCAACCATACACAAATTCTGCAAAGGGTTAATAAATTTCTGTTGGTAGTATATTATAAAGTACGATCTGTTTAATCAATATCCAAAATTTCATGTTTATACATAAAAAGGCTTTGAAGATAGACTAATTCAAACTTTGAAGTTTTTCGTTAATTTTCGACGCGTTTAAAAGGTACAAGACCCCTTAATTTATTTTCCTCCCCTTCAAGCAGAGCAACCGAGAAAGGTTCAAATAGCGGCTAGCCGGTATTTAGACCACTCTAGGTAGCCGGTATTCGGACCACTGCTATGTTTAAGTTAAAACCGGTGTTACTCATTCATATAATAAAATATCAATAATGTGCGCGTGGCAATTGAGAGCTAAATATGTCTAGAAAATAACTTAATCAACTATTCAAGCCAATATACGATCAGTATATTTAAAAAAAAATGAGAAACACATACCTGAAAAACTTTTGATGTACCATTTTACATAGGTTCGACACTTTTGCATTTACTATTTGTAAATGACACAGATTTCAGCGACGTACTTTTCGTAACTTTCTTCTCTCAATTAAAGTTACAAACTCTGCCTATCACCACTAGGCTGCGCTGCGCTCAGTTCTCAGAACACCTAGTAGCCGGTATTTGGACCCTAGCCGGTATTTGGACCTTCTCCTCTATATGATGAAGAATATTTAAAATGTCTCTGCAATTGTTACTATACCTCCAAAACTAGGGACTTAGGAATTAGCTTATTGGACAACAATAAGAAGGGACTCTATATATAACGTAAAAAAAAACAAAAAAAAAAAACATTTTAGATTGTAAGACATTAGATATTATGCTAAGCAAGATCAAAATTAGATAATTTGCCCAACTGAGGTAGAGGCCTCCGATCTGCAGATTTACTAGTGAAATTATGTAATGTAATAATTCAAACTCCTAAATACGTTATCATTATTGTGTATATTTAGTTCTAGAACTTTAAAACAAGTTACATCTTCTGTGTGGGTGTGGAGCACACTAAATTCAAGGCTTGTGTGGCTTACTTTTGGGGGCCCTCTACTGGTTCACCAGAAATTTACTATGGCCGCTACTGGAGCATAAAGGAAGGTAACATTTAAAATTTTTCATTTTTTATAGGGAATATATTTTGAAACTTCGAATGTTTATTCAGACTGATGATGAAGTTTAGGCTTAGGCTAAAACAATACATATATATTTTGGTGTTCACTAATGTTTTACTGATAATTATATAAATTTCTTTAAGTGCTTCACTTTTGGTACATTTACCTTAAATAAATTAACTTATTCTTTCGACTAAATCGTAAAGAATTGTTTTTATTATGATTTATCTTTATTATTTTACGGTTTGTTTGCCGTACTAGATTTCTATAGAATTTCTACAAGAAATTTCAAAGTTATAAACGTTTATTTTTTCTAAAATATTGCTCATATTTTACATTTGCTGTTTCCAGTCTAAATGGTATTTTTTTTTCGGTTGCATCTCACTGCGTAAGGTATTGACTCTCACTGGCTATAATGTCCGACAAAATTAATGATGCATTGTGTTATACTGAATCCACTTTATTTCTGGACTTTAAGTAAGAGTCAAAGAGTATAATGCATTGCTACTTTTAAACAATGACACATAAATTCTCGCGTAAAATACTTTTTTTATGTAATCGTTTTTGTTTCTAACATTTATGTCTACGGAAACCTGATTTATTCTGTCGAACCAACAGGGAGTGCATCTGTGACGCGTCTTATTTATATGGCTGTTCTGTTAGAGAGATGATTTTTAAGTCTTGCAAAGTGCTATCACGGCTTCTGAAAGTCTGCCATGGCTTCATGTCACAGATTGGGGAATATAAAATTAATTACGCATAATTCATCCTTATTGAAATGGGATATGAATAAGAAACAGGGGAGTAGGAAAAAGCGCAAGATTTTAACATACAAATTAATACTTTTCTCTTACGTCAGAAGAGCTCTCCCAAAGACAAACCAAATAGCACAAAATGATTCGGCCAACATTAGATAATTTTTGTCCCACGTTGGCTCACAGTAAGGAATGATGGCCTTGCCTTACCAGCAAACTATTTGCCAATGAAGGCACAGCAGTGGCCCAAGCGTTAGCAGCTCAAAATCCAGCTCATACGAGGTCTGTCCGATAAGTATCCGACCTTTATTTTTTAGCACGCAATGGTGATTCTACGACGGCGCCACTGTGCACATTGGAAGGAGACAGCTTAATGCGCATGCTTGAATTTTTCCCCTGTGTTCCAGTGAGCCAGTCGTTGTCTGAAGGCCGCCGAGTGAGGTCCTGATATACGTGTTCGTGGGTTTTTGATTTCTCTCAAGATGACTGAACGAGTTGAGCAAAGGAACTGCATCAAATTTTGTGATTGGTGATTGAACAGGCGAGCAGCATTAAGGGGTTTCCCAGCTAATATCAGTTTAACACCCAGTCTAGGAAATGAAATATCTTATGTTTTGTGAGCCATTGGGATAAGTTAAACTGTGCTTTAGAACTACTTAAAAGAAAAAAATTAAGAAAATTAATAAAAAAATATAGTTAAAGCATAGAAAAGTATTAAAGTTAAAAATTAAGTTAAGAGTTAAGATGAGTAAAAAATTGATAAAGATCTTAATGACTTATAATAAATGGTCTAACTGTAGTTAAAAAACTACTACATAAAAAGAGAGGGATTAAAAAGAGAAAAATATTAGCACTGTTGAGAGTTACTCTCGCCAAGTTTGGGCAGGAAAAACTGTAAAGGAGGCAGCAAAAGCCACATCAACAAAAAAAGCACTAATCAGGGTCATACATTTTCCCCTATATAATTCAATATATAGAGGATATAATTTTTTTTTTTTTAATAAGAAGATATAAAAAGATTTTAAGTATAGAGAAAATAGACAAATAGCAATCTTAGAGTGGTGTACCCAGAGATTACTGGGTTGGTGATTCTGAAAGCGAAACAGTTCGTAAGAGTCATCAAGTATCGTAAGATTCATCAATTCTGTAGCTCATTTATCGCACCTGATTCAGACTTTTTTGGCAAAACATCGAATTCCAATCGTTCGTCAACTTCCCTTCTCTTCAGACATGGCTCCTTGCGACTTCTGGTTGTTTCCAAAACTGAAGGCGCCATTGAAAGGATCCCGTTTTGAGAATAGAGATGAGATATGCAGAACACGACGACGGAGTTGAACACCATTCTATAAAAAGGCCTTTCAGAAGTATTTTCGGCAGTGAAAGGAACGGTGGGGTATGTGTGTGGAGACGCAAGGGGCCTACCTCGAAGGGGATTAGGGTACCAATCTCGTCAGGTAACTTATATATTTTTTTCGGACAAAGGTCGGATACTTTTCAGACAGGCCACGTATATACGCTCCAAATTAAAGGTAGTCCCTACCACTTCCCAAATTTACCAAACACAGGGCTGCCACAGGGGACTATTTTTGTATTCTGTTCGCACCAGTATTTTTATAATATAAATTTTGACTTGCAAATGTTGCCAAAGTGCATGTTATGGGTTTTAAGAAAGTGGTGCCAGTTAGTATTAAAAAACAGTCGCCTGTGGTAGTCTTGCAAACACAATCCTACCATTTCCCAACAGTTTCTACAAATTTGCTACGATGGGCCAGCAATCTGGTGTTTTGGGTACTAATCGACGATTAATTATACTTTGTGCTTAATGTCCTATAATTCATCTCTGAAAAACAAATCTGTACGAAAAGAAGTACTCTAAATAATGTTTATATTTCCGACTAGTAAATCTGCAGATCAGGAGCTTCGACGTCAGTGCTGCAAACCGTATTTTTATTTTGAGCTCATTTTGTTTAATATTTGAAATTTACGCACCGCAATTTCATTTCTTTCATATTAGTATTGCTATGAAAATAAGATTTCAAGTAGTTTCGACAGATTTAACTCTTATGAATTGTAACAGAGAATGCGATTAAATGCATCCATAATTCAAGATTGTTTTTCTTTTTTCTGTAAAATGTTTTATTATATCAATATTATTTATTTCACCCCCTCCCCTTTGTCTCATTAATTTGAGAATCTTGATTCATTGAAATTCAGTATCTTAAAACTACTATCTAAAATAATTAAAATATAGATTTCCTGATAAGGGCGTTAACATTTAGTTGGAACGGTTAACCTCTTCAGGGGCAGTGGGATATATTTTATCCCACCTACGACTAATGAAGATTTGCACCAGAAAAATTGTATGAAATTTAACTTTTCTAACTTTGTAAATGGTGTAAAAAAGTCGGAAAATTGCGTTTCCTTCTTTTGAATTTTCTTTTTCTAAATTTCCGGTGGGAATTCAGCATTTCACAAACGTAATTGCTTGACCCTCAAGGGGTTAATTATTATCATGAATATTTCATTATAATATTGATAGTCAGTACTGTAGTTGGAAAAAAATATTTGTGGGAACTCACCTGTTCATAGAGTAAATGTTGATGCTTACCGGATTTTTCCTGAGCCAAAAACCAATTTAAAACATTTAGCACACTGCAAACTTTTTTTAATTAACAGTTATAATTATTATATTCTAGTTTTTATAATATTGTAATTGTATATAATTTACCTAAAAGCAATTTTTAATAAATCTCAGCATTTTCCATTATGAACCAAAATTTAATTGAAATAACAGAAATAAATCCATATCGTATTAGTTACTGACTATCTTAGAAGTTTCCATAAAGAACGATAATGAGAGGTGTTTTCTGTGCTCTTTGATTTTCGACAAGCTATCTCGTCTACTAATCTTCTTCCTGATAGCAACCAAGATTTCACATATGATTTAGGACAAACATTTTTTAAGGGAGGTCCTACGCGGCTTATGAATATAAGTGAACTAACTTTCTATAATGAGTGAATTTCTCGCATCTGTCATGTTGTTATTCATACAGCTGAATGCTTTTTCTCATTCGGATGTTGAAATGGGTATAGTCTTCACAGTCTGGAGAAGCGAATCTAGCTCTCTAGTTCATTTCACTTGAAAAAAAAAGGGGGGGGGGGATTGTGCTCGTACGCGATATTTTTGTTTTTTACAGTAACAAACCAAATACTATTTCCAGAAACGGCGTTCCAACGCGTTCCCACCCAGCTACAGCACTGTTGATAATCCTACTTGATAATTTATCTTAAAATAACTGTTTGAGTCCTTCTCATAATTTTTGAATAAACGGCCACTGTAGGAAAAACAAGCAAACCTGGTTTTGAAAGGGATTTTAAATAAAATTATTCATCTCGATTTAAAAAATAAGAAAAATAAATGCTTTTAGGTTTACATATCCGTTTCTAAAAATGTCATATAAAATCACGGTTTGAAATTTTAGTCACCAGCTCTGAAATTTGAGACCTTGATTACCACCAGGGAAAACTTCCACCAATATTACTGGATAGTTATCATCGCCTTATTTAAATTCAGAATTGAGTATGGGAAAAATTCTATTAAGAAAATTTGTGGAAGTTTGATTTAGTCAACACGCATGATTTCTTTATCAATTACTTTGACTGAGGTAAAACTAATGAAAAGCAGAAATGAAATTGTTCGGACATTTATGAGCACAAGTTAGTGAACAACACGTTCGAATTTAAGAGGGAACGGCAAGACAGATAATTAAGAAAAATGATGTAAATTAGTCGTTGAGCCAAGGGCTCGTGTGGTTTCATGTCAGCGGACTTGGTACACTATATATTTTTGGATTCACCAAATCAACAGCTCCTCATTTATCCGTGATACTTTCGAAACCAGGGTAGCTTATGGGCGCCATATTGAAAAATGGCCGCCGTCGTTGAGTAGGGGTCGAGTGGTTTCATGTCAGCGGACTTGGTAAACCATACTTTTTTGAATTCACCGCAACAACAGCATGTCATTTATCCATGATACATTCAAAACCAGGATAGCTTATGGACGCCATATTGGAAAATGGTCGCCATCGTTGAGCCAGGGGCTCGTGTGGTTTCATGTCAGCGGAGTTGGGAAACTATACATTTTTGAATTCACCACAACATCAGAATGATATTTATCCATGATACATTCAAAAACAGAGTAGCTAATGGACGCCATATTGGAAAATGGCCACAGATAAACAGGGTGATTGAAATATTTTCTTGGTTTTGCATGCTATTAAATTAATTGGGCGATTGAAGAGACAATAAGTAAAGACATGCAGGGATCAAAAGGTACAACGAAATTCAGTCAAAGACCTGCCACAGTCGAGAGATATTTTTGATATCAGGGCAGCATTTCTTCACATGATTTCTTCACATGAAAGAACCAAAATTAGTTCTACATCCAGATCTGTCTTTGAGCAAGATCCAGAAAGACGAACGTGATATCTTATATTTACAGAACATGATTACCAATGAATGGATAAATCTAGACCTGGTAATAGAATCAACTGGAGCAATGACAAATCTAGAAATTGTCGAAAACATGGTCAAAGCTCATGAGATGGGTGAAGAAGATTACCAAACATTAAAAAAAGAATATCTGTCTGAAGACTCAAAGCCAGACGGGGTTTTCAAACCTCCAAAGATAAAGAAGCTAAAGACATTTTCTGACTTTAAGAAGAAACAGAGTGTAAAATTTAATGAATCAGAGTTTGTTGCCTAGGCAGAAAGAAATATGTTTGCTCAGATGACAATCATTGCAGAGCGAAGAAATTTCGGAATGAGAACAGTCTTTTGCTACCACCTAGGGCCTCTTCCATAGTCTTTAGCAACACTTGATGGTTTAATGCGAAAAACTGAAAAATCAAACTGATGGATGCTGTGACAAAATTGCGACTGCTTAAAGAATGCAAATGATGGCGTTGTTAATATCATTGACGGAATGTGCTTTGTTCAAAGCTACCGCAGAACATAGGCGTAGCGTCGGGGGGGCACGAGGGGGCACGTGCCCCCCCAACTTTCTGTACCCCGGGCGCCAGAACAGAAAGCGTAGGGGGCGCCAAATGAAGATTTTTTTTTTTGTCTTTACATATAAAAATGTATATGTATATATATCGAATTTGCATAAAAATGTCTTGCAGCCGGAAAATCCAAAAGGAAAACTGAACCAAATGCATTAAAATTTACAAATATATAAAAAGATTCATGTATAATAGAAGACTGCAAATAGGAGAATCACTAACATTTTCCAAGGCCAATAGGTCAGTCTCTACTCCTCTCTTTTGTGTAAAACTGTCCCTCGCCGATAACCGATTTCCTGGGGGAGGGGGGGGGGGGGTGCAGAGTCATGTGCATAGGTGCCAAGTTGCCACTAATCCTCCGTAATATGTGGGTTAATTTAACCCTGGTTTAATACATTTCGTACCGGAATTTTTTTTCAGAAATGAAATTAAATAAGTTCCACGTAGAAAACTGGAATTAAATAAATAAAGATTCATCAAATAATTTTTCTGGTTCGAAACTTTGTTAAACTTGGTTAAATTAATCTCCGCATTACGGAAGATTAGTGCGAACTTGGCACCTCTGCATGTGCCCCGGACGTCAGAGCGAAAGACGAAAAGGGCGCCAAATGAAGATTTTGTTTGAATGTGACTACTTTTCTGTTGAAAAGATACCATGAAGGCTATTCTATTCTTTTTGGAGCTTTCTTTTATCCCGTCTTGCTATGGGCGCGACGTCAAATGATTGTCCGGTACAATAAAAATAAACGGGAGAAGGAGTCAGGGTTTGAAACTATGGGGGGGGGGGGGCAGAGGGGGCATGTGTTCTGGGCGCCTCGCGCAGGGAACGTCAGATGAAAATTTGTTTTGCCGTTTTATATAATATATATATATGTGCGTGTGAAATTTGTGTAAAAAATATTTTCTACCCGAAAAGTCAAAAAGAAAAGCTTAGTACAGTGCATTAAAAATGTCAAATAGATAAAAAGATTCGCGTACAAGACAGAAAATGAATAACCCCTTTTTTTTCTTATAATTACTTTTTTACATGCATATCACCATATCTGTCCTTAGAGGAGGCGAGGTCAGGTGACCGACTGTTACAGTAGAAACCAAGCGGTCGAAAATTCACAAAATAAAAAGTAAAAACTCAATAATTTTGTTGCTGTTGTTTTGAGTCAGACATAAATTTGAAAATTAGCATTAAGTTCAGAAAAGTATCTAGACATGTCAGTCTATAAATAAGAAGAGTGGTATAAGTGATAATTCCGAAAAACTTATGTAGATAGTACAGGAAGATATTTTACAAAACTGGAATTCATTTTTATACCTACAGTAAATCCTGGTTTTTTAGTTCCTAAAACAATGTGACTCATATCACTTAAACATTAAAGTCCTCCAATTGTAATAATTTGTAATGCTACAACAGCAGTAAAATCTCGAAAAATGAAACCCGTCTATAATGGAGTCGTGTCTTAAATTAAAAAACTACATGGTTCCAACAGAAAGAATACCAACAGTTATACCTCCTAAGACGGAAACCTGTATAAAGCGGAATTATTTCCGCTTCCTTTCGATTTTTCCCCACGTTTTAATGAATAAATATTTGATAAAGCTGGTTATATATTTCAATATTATGTATTTTATTGTTACACATTTTAAAATTTAAAATAAGTCCACTACTAGAAACTTTCGTAAATTTCTCTTTGTAAATTTACTTTGCAGAGGAATGGGGTGGGGGGCGCCAAAATCGACGTGTTCCAAGGGTGAAAATATAGCTAGTTTCGCCCCTGGAAGGAGTGCACAAAGTAAAATGTTTTAGTAAAGCCTTTTAAAAGAAAAAAAAGAGTATAGCATTTGCAGTGATACAGTAAAAAAATCTCTCGCAGGGTGTCCTCATGGCTAATAAAGTCGCCCATGCCTTTATCTCCCAAAATGATTTTTTCTCTTCTTTTTGCCATTTCTAGGTGTTTTGCTACCCTAGGCGGAAATTGTAAAATGCAGCTCTGTTCCTTTTGGTGCAATTATTTTTTGCATTACTTTTGGGGCAATTGTTTTTTGCAACCAATCAAATCCAGTCTTAGAGAGAGGAGGCGAGCTTGGGCGACCACCCGTAATTAAAAAAAAAAAAAAAAAACCCCTCACCTAGGGCGCCATCAGCCGCTCCTGCTTTTACCTTCCCAAATTACATTTCTCGTCCTTTTGCCATTTTTAGGTAGGTGACAACTGAAAAATGTCGGCCATGCCTTTTACTAAAATTACTTTTTTTTTGCATGTAGATCCGGTCTCAGCAACTCGAGGCCGAGCAACTGTCAACGAGTAAAATCTAAGGGTCGAAATATATGCAAGATGGAATAGAAACTCCCCTTTTTAATATTTTTTAAAAATATAGCCCGGGCCGAAACTAGTGGGCGGGGGGGCGTGCAGAGGGGGCATGTGCCCCAGGCGCCAGAACAAAGACGAAGGGGGCGCCAAATGAATCGTTTGTCGATTCATACAAAAATGTGTATATATATTTATATATGAAATGCAAAGAAACTCACAAGCTAATGTTAAACTAAGGGAGCGTTCTTTTGAAATTTCTCGTTTGGATTTTAATAATTTAAAATTATTTTTTTTTCTCAGGATAGTTTAGATTTATCTTTAGCGTTACCATACTTTTAGGTTTTGAAACCGGTACTGGAAGTGAAGGTAACTTTACAAAAATAATCTGCAACCAAAATCTAAAAAGTAAACACTAACCCGGTTAGAATTTAACCTGAGCTTTTCTAAGCTAAGAAAAAAATAATCATTTAAAACTATTAATATGCAAACGAGAAAATTTAAAAAGATCGCTCCCATACGTTTAGCATTAGCTTTCCAGTTTCTTCGCGTGACTTGTGTAGGCTCTTAACGCTCAAGCTAATGTTAATCCTATGGGAGCGTCGTTTACATATTTCTTGCTCTAATTTTAATTATTTAATTATTTTTAATTTTTATGAATTTTATTTATTTATTTATTTTGCATAGCGTACCTGAGGTCAATAATATTTACTGTGCGTGAGGAGATGAAGGGAGGGGGTGGTCGCCAAAATCCACGTTTTCCCCTGGCGCGAAAAAAGGCTAGTTTCAGCCCTAAACGTACGATTGATATTAAGGTTGTACTGATTGCGCAAATTATTAAAAACCTTCATCTGTCACTGTTTTAAAAGGATATGTGATTGTGTATTATACAAGGGATTTTCAGATAAATTAATGTGAAATTTATATTCACATATTTTAGGATTGTGATTTATTGAGACTTTTACAAAAACGATAAATGGCAGTGATTTTCAATTGCTTTTTTTTTTTTAAGATGCAATCAAATTTAAAACTTTTTAGTATGTAGCTCTTCACCCACTCTCTCTTCCCCCAAAACAAAAACGCTTTAGTTCTCAACCATGAATACGGTGCTGGTCAATCATTGATATTTGGTCAGTAGTTGTAATTTGATCGGTAGAAGAAAAATTTTCCCCAACTGCAAAGCTGGTGTCCAGTTACCCAAGTAGTTTAATTTCAGTGAGTAACACAAAGAACTTCTTTGACCTCTGAACTTGTGTTTCCCTCTTGTTGCAAAGTGAGATAATAGGAGCGTCTTTACCTAACCCCTCTCCACACTCCTACAAACACTTGGCTTGGTATGATCTGGTCATATGTGGGAATGTACTCGTAGTTAAAAGTTGTTATTACTATTTTTTAAACTGATCAGGAATGAATGAGCCATGCAAAAACAAACGCGATAAAAAAACAGGAAATTTTTATAGAAAACTCAATAACAAGCGATGTCATGAAGCACACCATGATTCTAAATTCATTCAAGTCTGGCTTCAAAAGGACGAAAATGGAATAGGAGGTAAGAACATACAGAATTGCTTGTTTTATTAAATTAATAACGTTTTCAGAAAAAACAAAAATCTCCACTCAAAAATGTGACTATTTTTGACACATTCATAAACTCATTTCTATTCCTATTTGCCTGAAAATTACAGATGTTAGCATTCAGGTGCTTCAGAATCGAGTAGCGTTCTCCCTTTTCTTAACGTTTTTCCTAATTCGAAGCAGCTTGATTTAAAGCGGATTATTAAATGGATCCGTCTTGTAATTGTCAGCCTTTGAATTTGGAAATCAAAAGTTCAACTTTGATGTTATTTTTTATTTAAAAAAAAATCGTAGTTTTCTTAGAAAAAAAACCCTTTATTTCTACTTCATAAAAGCATGTCAATTGTACGGCTTCCACTGCCGAATGACATTGAAAATAGTAGCTTTAGTAGCCTCCAAAGAAAAAAAATAGTAGCATTTGTTCGAAAATAGTATCCAAAATACTCGCATACCCACTTTAAAAAAAGGAAGAAAAAATGTATCCATAACAATGAAAGGACTTTATGAATATCCACATTTTATGATTCTGCTCAAATAACTGAATAAAGAACAGAGTGATTTCTTCAAATGAGAAAGCAAGTTATCCAGAAAATAAGGCCCTAATGTTTCAGTTACGAAGTAACTTGGTTCTTTGACACTAAAAATTATGTACAGCACCAGGAAACATAGCAGTAAAAATTTCTTGCAGATCATCCCCGGTACTACTTTCCATTAGGCCTTTCGTTTTAAGAGTTTCTTGGCGAGAAGAAAGAAAAGTTTTATTTGAGGGGCAGGGTTAGAAATAACGTGTCTGATATCGTAAAAAAAAAAAATCGCAGATATCAACAATTGGCCTCAGAAAAAAAAAGAAGTTTTCCATCGGTCGCGAAAAAAAACTTGTAAATTTCGCCTAAAGATTATGGAAAGAAAATCGAAAATTTTGTCAAACTGTCGCGAACAGAAAAAAAAATTACACCCGCGAATTTGGTCAAATAGTCGCGCAAAAAATCAAGAGCTTCCTCAGTCAGTCGACAAAAGAAAAGGTCGTTTAAAAGAATCGCGAATTTCGTCAAAAATCACTGAAACAAATACACAATATCATTTTCGTCAACCGGTCGTAGAAAAATTTATGAAATTTGGCAAAGGATCCTGTAAAGAAAATCGTGAATTCAAGAAACGATTGGCGGAAAAAAATGCGAATTTTGGTAATTCGTCGGGGGAAAAAAATCGCGAAATTCCTTAAAGGCCCGTGGAAAAAATTTTGAATTTTATCATAGGTTGTGGAAACAAATTGCGATTTTAGTCATTCGGTCACGGACAATAGAATATACAAAATATTAGGGATTTCGTCAAACGATGAAGAGAAAAAAAAAAATGCAAATTTCGTCAAATGGTCGTGGACAAAAAGACGGCAAGTGTAATTCTGAGTTAAAAAAAAAAAAAAAAAAAAAAAAAAAAAAAAAAAAAAAAAACTGAAATTCACAGCAAATTTTCTAAAAAGTTACAGCCGAGGGAGGAAAAGGGGTGGAAATAGCATCCCGGCGCCAATTATGCGTTTTATTCTGCAATCCTTTGAAAAAATTCGCATTTTCCTGCGATCCTTTGATGAAATTTGCGATCCCTTTGTGAAATTTGTGTTTTTTTTTCCGCGATCCCTAGACGAAGTTTGCGGTTTTTGGTATCCCTCGAAGAAATTCCAATTTTTTCGCGATCCCTTGAAGAAATTTGTTTTTTCTGCGATCCTTTGAAGAAATTGGCGATTTTTTTCTGTGAACGATTGTCAAATTGATTTTTTCGGCGACCATTTGCCGAAATTTACAATATTTTATATGCCCGAATTTTTAAAACTTTCGGAACCGGATGCCTTAAATTTTTGGAAAATTCAGAACAGAATCAATCCTGAAAAGGCACGAATTTGGTTAAATAATTGCGTAAATAATCGAGATTTTAAACAAATGATTGCACAAAAAATCAGGAATTTTGTAAATCGTTTTGAAAAGAAAATCACGAATTTCGACAAACTATCGTGGCAAAGAATCGCGAATTTCTTCAAATGATATCTGAAACAAACAGCGAATACCATCAATCGATCACCGAAAAAATATATATCGCGAATTTCAAGAAGTGGTGGCGGAAATAAAATTTCGCCAATCTGTCGCAGAAAGATTCGCGAATTTTGGCAAAGGATCGCGGGAAAAAATCGTGAGTTCCGTGAAACGATCGCCGGAAACAAAAACGCGAAATTTGGCAAAGGATCACGACAAAAAAAAATTGTGAGTACCGCGAAACGATCGCCCCCAAAAAATCGGGAAATTTGTAATAGGTCATAGGAAAAATTGCGAAATCTCCTTCAACAATCGTAGCAAAAGATAGCGAAAAGAAATAACTATTTTCGTCAATCGATTGGGGAAAAAAATCGCGAATTTTGCAATTCGTCGCGGAGAAAAATCGCGAATTTCCCCAAACAACTAAAAATATCTTGAATTTTTTACCTAAGGTTGCGGAAAAATCATCGCAAATTTCGTCAAAAGAACGGACAAAAAATTGCAAATTTCGCTTAACGAGCACAAGATAAAAATCGCAAATTTCGTCAAATGGTAGCGGGCAAAAAACGCAAATTTGGTAAAAAAAAATTAAAAAAAAAATGGGAATTTAACCAAATGATCGCGCAAAAAATCACAAATTTTATAAATCGGTCGTGAAAAGAAAATCACGAATTTTTAGAAATGATCTGGAAAAGAATCCGGAATTTCGTCAAAAGATCCCTGAAACAAATAGTAACTACCATCAATCGGTCGCAGAAAATATACATCGCGAATTTGGACAAGTGGCGGAGGAAAAAAAAATCAGTTTCGTGAACCTGTAGTCGAAAAATCTGCAAAATTTGGCAAAGGATCGCGGAAAAAATCGCAAAATCTCCTTCAACGATAGTATAAAAAGATCTCGGAAATAAATAGGTATTTTCGTCAATGGGTTTTTTTTATGGTGGGGGGGGATCACGAATTTTAAAATTCGTCGCGGAAAGAATCGCGAATCTCCTCTAACAACAGTTGAAAAAGTGCGTTTGGAAAGATGACTTTACAGGCGCTTTGAAGAAAAAGACCGAATATTTTCAGTAAAAATAGTCGCTGAAATCCGAAAAAAGTCGCCTACTGCTTTTTTGAAATAGTCGCTTTTTAGCAGTTATGGGCTTAAAATAGTCGCCATAGCCGCCGGATGCTGAAAATAGTCGCTTTTAGTAGCAAGTGGCAGCCCTACAATTGCATGTTAAGAAAAATCGGAATTTTTGAGAAATTGAGTCGGGCCGGACCAGGCCTGATTTAATTGGTTTTTTATGGGCCGGGCTTGTTTTCACTGATTTTTTTACGAACCGGGCCTGGCCGTAAACTGTAAAAATATAAATGGGCCGGGCTTGGGTGGAACTTTTAATTTTCACGCCGGCCTGGAAACTGCGGCCCGTGCAGACCTCTAGTGTTTCCCCGAGGGCCGTGCAAAGAGGGGGGCTAAAGGAGCGGTCGCCCCGGACGCAAAATTTATGCTGCGAATCACGGTTTTATTTATTTATTTATTCAGTTTTCGCGCCGATCATTTTCCGGGGAATTTCTTTTTTCTTTCTTGATCATTTTTTTTTACTGTCGCAAAAAATCATGAACTCTCTAACAAATAAGTGCAATTTTCTCTTATGTTATTTAGTTGTTCTGAATTTCTAAATTAAAATTAAACATTTTAAAGTTCCAAAATAAACGCGAAATATTTATTCATATTAAAAATATTATAGAATTTATTTATGTTTCTGCACTTTATCAATTTTATTACACCCATTACAAAGAGAAAGATTTTTTTTTTTTTTTTTTTTGGGGGGGGGGGGGGCGCAAAATTGAAAATTCGCTAAGAGCGCACTTCTCACGGCCTTGGTGCCCCCCCAAAATTTCTGGTCACGCTACGCCTATGCCGCAGAAACTACAATCATTTGACAACTAGCAAAGAATCTGTTTTCTAAAATAATAAAAGATTCTTCATCCTCTCAAAGAATAGATATTGTATTTGATACATACAGGCAGGTGTCAATAAAAAGATATGAACGAAAAATATGAACTGTTGGTAATGCTATAAAAGTTTTATACTCCTGGACATCCAGTACGAAAATGGAAGCAGTTTCTATCTGATGAGGAGAACAAGAAAGAACTTATACATTTCATTTCTCAAGAATGGGAAAATGAACATTATCTGAAATAGTTGAATATACGAATGATGTACGTTATCTACGGAGAAAAATGTTATAAATTCACGAAATAACTAGTTGAAGAAGACACTAAATTGACCTGCTTCCAAGAAGAGGTTATACGCGACTTTTATTTCGCGCACACCATGCTTTAGCGTCTGGATTTAGAAATATTATTATTATCTCTATAGATACTGATGTGGTAGTTTTCACACTGTTTTCTTTAGAAAACGATTTGTAAAACTAGAAAGGGTTAATATTTGTAAAATGTGGGTCCAATGACAGGGTAAAGTAAAGTACTACAACTTGAGTGAGATGCATGGACTGGACTTCTAGGTAAAGCGGCATGCAATGCATTACCTGAAATGTATTCACTGTCGGGTGCGTACACTAAGTGCTTTTGCAGGCAAGGTAAAATGATGATTCAGAACACTGAATTTCGAAATGCGCTTAAGGCGCTTGATACTGAAACTGATATAGCAGAGGAAACAAATAAACAGCTTGAGTCGTAAGTTTGCCATCTCAAATATGGAAAGCCCAAATACTCAGACATCAATAAATTGCGCTATATTCTATATATTTTTTCTGTAAAGAAGAAGTCTGTGGAGTCGCATCGCCTTCTGCCATGTAGTAATGCACTCTATCTATAAGTTTATGCGAGCTAATTACCACGGTCTTGTTTGGCTGATCAGGCTGATCCTGATCTTCCATCCTTAGATAAATATGGTTGGATTTTTGGAGCAGATAGTGAAGGAAAAGGCTATCTAGAGATCCTGTGGAATGGCAGTCCTCCTGCTCCTGAAGCTATTTTGGAACTGATATCATGTTCTTGTTCAAGAACATGTGTCTCACCATCATATGCGTGTCTTTTTAATAACCTCAGATATTTTGGACACAGAAATGTCAACCGATGATGATGATAGCAGTGAAGAAGACTAAGATTTCTGTTATTTATTAACCCGTTCGGGATTAGCATCTTTTACATGAATTTTATTCGGTTTACACCACTTTTTGTCAAACGATTAAATTTAGCTTAGCAATCAAGAAAAGATCTTAAATAAAGAAAATTTTACATTACTTTTTTAGTGGTATCAAAAACAAGCGATGGAAACACGTTTCCGAAGGTGCATATATGCATCCGTGGTCCCGAAGGGGTTAATTCTTAACAGACTAAGTACAATAGTTTCATCAGTATTGCTTTTTTTCTTTAATTGCTGTGTCCTACCACATGAAAATAATATGCATTAAAATGCAAAACAAGATGTTTATCCCATTGAAAATGTTAATAAACATAAAGTTAAATGTAAAGATAAGCATCGTATTAAAATAAAATATTAATAAATATATAATTTGTATATCGTTTTATGTTTAAAATAATTTGTTGTTTCCTTTTTTTCATTGAAATCTATTTAATTATATGTTACTGTAAAAAAAATCATATGTATCTATTTGCGATAGATGGCGCTCATCTGTCCAATATGGCGTCTATAAGCTACCACAAATTTCATAGTATCATCATGCAATAAACTGCTTGGACCATTGTGAATTCAAAAAGGTATATATTATCAAGTCCTCAGAGATGAAACCAAAATCACTAATTTTGGCTTCTGGCTCAACGACTAAATAAATAAGTATCCGAGATTTTTTTTTTCTGTTTCATTAATGTATTATAAATTTTATTGTCTAAAGTTACTCATAGTTGATACCTTAGTGAGCGGGGCTTTTCCGAATTTCTTGTATTTGTTTGAGATTCCAATGGCAACATTCTTCCATTTCTATATTGCCCATTACAGTTTGGGCCCGTTACATAGCTCTTTTTAGGTAGATTTCGTATGAAATACTACCTACTGCAATCTTCCCTATGTTGGAATTTCTGAAATTTTTTGCAGATCTACACCGATCATGACCCTCAGAACGCAAAACCAGCCTCAGTAAAAAACTTTATGTATATGTATTAGGGATGGGAAAATAGTGATTTGGCCGAATAGCTCAATACCGAATATTCGGCCAAATTTTAGGCCGAATACTAACTTTTTTTCCAATAAAGAAAATAACTTTTGATTAGATATATTTTAAAAAATAGCAACTCATTAATCATTTCTACTCTTATATGTACTTTTAAAATCATTTTTTAATTTGATAAACTTATTTTGGTATAAAAAATTACGAAATTGCATTACATCCTTTTATTCTAAGGTATATCAAATTGATTTTCAGTGAGTGAGGATGGTAAGTTATTTCCATTAAAATAAAAAGAATTTACTTCACTTTTACTATCAAATAATACTTTTACCCTTTCTTGCATTCAAAATCAATAATACTCTTACACTCTCTCTCTCTCATAACTCATGAGGAGATATTTTCTGAAATAACCTTCAATCAAGTAAATTTTATCATTGAGAATTTGTGTAATGATAAAAAGATTTGTAAGAATGAGTCTGTTCTGAAATCCGTTTCCAAGACTTAAACTACAAATTACATTAAATCAAAAGGTATGGTTAAATTAGAATACATATTAACAAAATCTTTAACATTTGAACCAGCACATACAATATTCCACTTATTCAGCAAGCATTAAAAGCATAAACAGAAACTTATAACAACATGAATGAAGAAAGATGTAAATTGAAAAATATATACGTAATAATGTTACATATTAAAGCCAGTAGTCAAGCAAATAATTACTTAAAATTGAAAACTATAGAATTAAAAAATTATTTTATTCAATCTTTAGAATTTATATTTAAATATTTATAAAACTATCTTCATAAAGCAAGTTGCGCTATCTAGTGAGTATCTAATTTGACACCAGTTCTGTTTTCACATGTACTGTTGTACTTGGAATAGTGATATTTGATATTCCATCTTGAAAATGAATCTTAGCTAATATACCTAGTGAATGAATTTTTACATTTCTTACTTTATAGAAAATAGAAAGTAACTTATCATGAACTTCATAAGAGCCTTTTTATTTGTGCATGGAATTTGCAGACATTAATGAATATTCAAATGTTTTAGAATAAGGCTACGATTTTCTTTTTTTATATACATACGAGTTTTTACATCTTGAGTTGTAATCTATCATTCTCTGATGAAGACATTTCCTGTACAATTGAATCTCCAATTTGGGCAGCATTTTCTAAAAGATCACCATCTTTGAAATACAGAAAAGCTGTACATTTTTTAGTATCTGAATTTTTTAGTATCTGTACATTTTGTGCAAGTAAGAATGAGAATGACTTCATGAATGTGCCAGTAAGTAGACAATTTGGATTAGAGAATTTTTTTTTTTTTTGCAAGAAACGAAAAAAAAAATTATCCTGAATTAATTTGGCAAGATATTTTTCACTATTCGCCGAGATTTTAGCAATATTCAGCGAGATATCTCTAAATATTCGGCCGAAGCATTCTTCGGCCAACCGAATATTCGGCAAAAGGGCCGAATATTCGTCCCATCCCTAATATGTATATATATATACGGAACTGAACTGAATTCAGTGATGGATGAGAATGGTGGTCTTGATGCTTTGATTGATCTAATGAGATAGAAAGATATTTTGATGGATTTTGTACATCTGTTTAGTTTTTCATTTTTTCATTTTTGGTCTCGGTGAGTGAAGGGGGACGTAGCATGCGTAAAGTCTGACTTAACCCTGCAGAGCATGTCGTTAGCCATGCCGCTCGCCTTCTGTTCTGTTTTGCTGTTATATATATTTTCCTTAGTTTGGTTTTAAGAGTTAATGTTTATGTTGGTTATTTTAATATTTTTGATGTAGAGTTTCAATTTAGATATGGTGAGTGAAGAATTTTGATATTTTGTTTGTGGTTTTAAATATATAAATATATATATATATATATCACACTTTTTTATGGACACCATAACTTCTGTAATTCTGCACAAATCTCCTCCAAATTGATACATAAAATCAAGGGGTAGAAAATCTCGGTCAAGTTCGTTAATGGGCAAAGTCGGACCAAGGGGGTGGAAATAGGAAGGGTTTTTGTGAAAACAGAAAAAACTCATAACTTCTTAATTGCTATACATATCAAATAAGTTTAAAGTTATTATTACGTCTAGAAAAATGGCCAAAAAATTATGCACCACAGATTTTTGATAAAATTAAAAATGGGCTCAAGGGGCGCAAAAAATAGGGTTTTAGGGAGGAAAAAAAATTCACAACTTCGCCAATTCTTAAGATATCATATTCACTTAAACTTGTTATAAATGTTCTTAATATCATCTACAACTTTTATATTGACAAGTTTTTGATAAGACCAATTCTTACTGAAAAAAAATTAAAAACGAAAAAAATGGGGGGGGGGGGAGGGAGTTGAAGAAGAAACAATATCCAATACTTCGTCAATTCACAAGATATCCAATCCGCTTAAATTTATTATACATCTTCTTCATATTATCTACAACTTTCATATTGACAGGTTTTTGATAGGATCAACTTTTACAGCAAAAGAAAAAAAAAAAAAAAAAAAAAAAGAAAAAAGAAAAATAGGGTTGACGAAAAAATTATCGCACTAAGGATTTTAAATCCAAACGACTTATTTTTTGACTAATTTTTAAATTCCTTTTCGTTCTCAAACGCATCCAATTGGCAGGTTCTGTTATTCAGAAACTATATAATGTGCTGTATTGGTTGATTTATTGATAGGCAGAATATATTTTAAAAAATGCTGTAAAAGTGGGCATTTTGAACAGAATTTTCTGAAGCGATAGTGCTGGAAGCAAACAAACAAACAAAAAAAAATGGTCGTACTGGGAAAATAATTGCTTGTCAATCAAGTTCTAATTAATTGTGCGAAAAATAAAAACACAGGTCGCTTATAAATCTCTTCAAAAAAATCACGTCAGCAAGTACTATGTTTTTATTTTTAAAAATGAGTCTGAAAACGTGTCAGAAAATTTCGATTGGGATGGAAAAATATTTTTTTGAATACTGCCTTAATAGGATTCTGATAAAACGAGCTCTTACAGAAGAATGAAATTAAAAATTCGTCGAAAGCGGCCAGATAAAATTATTAAACTGGGCTTATCTCTAATATTGATTTAGTTTTTGTTGGTGAAATTAGTACTTAACTTCGAAATCTACCTCCGCCTGTAGGCCAAGCCGGCAGGGATTTTTTCTTTTTATGGAAAGTGGTCGACGGGATAATGCAGAAGTAGCTACCTATTTTTTATAATATCATGAAAAAAATACTTTTTTTTTTTGCGTTTTATTTCAATCTATTTGCATACATCTATATGTAAGTAGTTTGGTCCATTTTTATGTTAATTGTTTTCATGGTATTGACTTGGGTTCAATTCCTCAGGAGAACAGTTTAATTGCCTTTTATGATGCGATGTTTTCTCTTTTACCAGACGGCTTCAATGTATGTAGTGAAAGATGACGTTCGAATGGGAATTATCTAAGATTAAAAAAATTTCTTCATTTAATATGCACAAATATCAGACAAAATATGCTCTTATCTCTAGCAACTTTTAATGTATACTTTTGCAAAGAGAACGGAATATTTCAGTCATTATATAAAGTTACTCCACCATATTTCTAGTGTAAAAATATAAATATTAACATCACAAATGAAAGGCATTTTTTTTGTGCGATTTATTTTATGTTTGCTGTGCCTTAGGGTGGGCCGAAAAAAAACTTTTTTTCGATTTTCGATGATGGGTAGTGCGGAAACGCTGCCACTGGCGGCACTTGGTTTACACAAAAAAATTGAGATTTTTCGGACAATTCATTCATTTGCCGCAAATGGCTTGAAGTTTCGCGCAAATGCTGATTTTTGAACCTTTTTAGCAAAAATTTTAAAAATAAATGTTAAATTAAATTTTTCTTCGCTGAATTTACTTCAAATGTCATGTTTAGTGTACGAAATGTTTAAATAAGCTCTAATTATCTATTATTTATTAGTTGTTGTATTTTGAATTAGACGATTTTTATAGCCTTTTCGCGTATCACTGAGCAAAAATTGTAAGTATTGTTTGGTTCGTTCGTCGGTTTCTCTCTTTTGTCTTTATTATGTTCCGCGCTCTTTTTTCAGTTTTCGATGCCTTCAGAGTCAGTTATTTGAATGCCGGACCACAGCATGTCTTGACAGCAATTCTGGAAGGAGAGGAGAATGTGGAGTAGAAACCAATGAAAACGCAATCAGTCATCATGAAGATGAGGGAGTTAATAGGAGATGGGAGTAACTGCGAGATGGGATGTTAATTATTTTTCTGCTCTACAATACACCTATTGTCAGAAGATTCAAAAAATGGGAACTTTGAAGCAGGCAGTTCGTCTGAATCAGAATTTGAATCAAGGCCTTCAAAAGCAGGCACTTCCAAACGCATATCCCTTTCTCACACAGCGTTCGTCGGATTTAGAACTGGTATATCATATAGGTTAAGTACGTCAAGAGCTTCATCTATGCTTCAGGATGCAGGAATTGTGAAAACCAGGAATCAGGATCTCGTCATCGAAAAAGACTTGGTCAGGAGACAGAAAAAGAAACTTGAAAAGAAGATATAGGAGAAGGAATATCTTGAAGGATGAAAAATTACAACCATATTTTTTGATGTTAGAAATAATAACACGATTTTCAAAGAAAAAAGGGAACAAGCGGCACCGTCGAGAGGAATACGAAGCCCATATCATTAATGGCGTTCGAAAATGTACGTGTCCATTTATACGAGCCTATTCCTGTTTCATGGGCATCAGAAATGCAAAAGGCTGAGGGTTTGAGTACTCTATTAATCTAGATCCTTTTCAGTTGGTAAAGATCTTAGGTCAAGTGGTTCTACCATCTAGTTTCGACAGTTGATGTTGCTGTTAGAGTGGAAGCTCGTTTTTATAAAGAATACATATCAAATACAAAAATTCAGATCTCTTCTTGATTTTTTCCAAAGTAGACTTTATTCTAGCTTAGAAAATTATATAAAGATTTTTCTATTTCCCCGCAGTGACCAAAAGGAGGTGTCAAGTGACCCAAATATTCCGAACCACGTTCAGACAACATGGTTATATTTGTTTCGTTTTTCTGTAGACGGTGCTAATAGTCCCCTTTTTTCTATGAAGATCGTTTAATTTTTTCTACTATAAAAAAAAAAAGATGCTTGTAATTTTTCTTCCTCCAAGATCTTCCTCCTCCTGCATCTTCTTTCCAAGTTTCTTTTTCTTCCTCCTGATCAACTCTTTATCGATGATGAGATCCTTAGTCCCTGTTGTCAAAATTCCTGCAATTTTTGCTCACTTATACGCAAAAAAGCTATAAAAGTTATCTAATTCAAAATGTACATAACTATTAAATACTACACAGTCAAAGGTTATTTAAACATTTCGTACACTAAATATGACATTTCTAGTAAATTCAGCTAAAATAACTTAAATTTAACATTTTTTAAATTTTTGCTAAAAAAGTTCAAAAATCAACATTCGAGCAAAACTTCAAGCCATTTGCGGCAAATGAAGAAACTGTTCGAAAATTCTCAAACTTTTTGTGTGAACTTAGTGCCACCAGTGGCAACTTTTCCGCATTACCTATCATCGAAAATCGAAAAAAAGTTTTTTTCGGCCCACCCTACTTGAACACGTCTAATAGCTTGGCCTCATTTTTATAGCAATTGTGTTCACAGTTCATTGCATCGATCTCAGTTTAAGTCCTGTTTAAGATAAGAAAAGCTCAATAGACTTTTATCTTTTATACAGGATGGCACTGGTCGGGGAATTTTTCAATGAAAGTACCATTATTTTCTTATAGAAAAATTCGCCTTATTTAATCTTGCGATGAAATAAGGCGAATTTTTCTATAAGAAAATACTGGTATTTTCCCTGAACATTTTCCTGACTGGAGTCCACCACATTTATAATACACATATTAGTCTTTTTACCCAAATGCTAGGTGGCCACAGATTTCTTTATGATAAGAAAATTTAAAAAATCCACATTTTGTAAATTTGACAAAGTAAAGCACTGTTGGTAGAAATGCAATTCTTTTTTTATGATTAAAAAAAAAGCTTCTTTGAACAAACTTATGCATAAACAACAAACAAAATGCTCCTATCTCGTGTATCTTTTAATGTTTACATTTACAACAAGAACAAAACATTCCAATCATTGTATGTCAACAAGCAAAAATATTGGTCCTTTTTACCCGAATGCTGGGAGGTCACAGATTTCCTTATGATAAGAAAATTTAAAAATCTTCATTTTGTAAGTTTGACAAAGTAAAGAACTCTGTCGGTAGAAACGCAGTTCTTTATTTTTGAACAAAAAGAGAAGTTTCCTTGAAGATAATTATGCATAAAAAACAGACAAAACGTGCTTCTATCTCTAACATTTTTTAGTGTTTATATTTGCAACAAGAACAAAACATTCCAACCATTATATGCCAACAAACAAAGATATTGGTCCTTTTACCCGAATGCTAGGTGGTCACAGATTTCCTTATGATAGGAAAATTTAGAATTCTTCAGTTTGTAAATTTGACAAAGTAAAGAACTCTGTCGGTAGAAATTCAATTCTTTCTTTGTGAAGAAAAAAAGCTTCCTTGAACAAAATTATGCATAAACTGCAGACAGAATGTGCTCCTATCTCTAGCATCTTTTAATGTTTACATTTATAACAAGAACAAAACATTCCAATCATTGTATGTCAACAAACAAATCGAAAGAAACCTGTTTACAAGCCTAGTCCACGAGGTTCCCTCCATCGCGGTTCATTCATTTTTCCTCTTAGCAGAATGAAACTGATCTCGAACTAACACACATGCGACACCATTTCTATGATAGGGAACTGGTTTTTTCTTTTGTAATTTTGCTCGTAGAAAGTGAGGAAATGCTTAAAGTCTTGGTTTCTCCAACAGACTTGAGATGTCAGAAAAAAAAGGCCTCTTTCATATTTGTCTGGTTGTTTTTTCTTTTGTTTTCTCGGAAGGATACTTTCTTTGAGAGCGAGAGAGATACTTGAGCATATGCCCCGTATTTCTTTTCCGGTAGAAGTAGCAGATTGGCCGAGGTTGAGTTATAATAATAGTAAATAACAAAGATGATGAGCAATTGTTTTACTGGAAAATAATGGTGGGTGTTGGTAGTGGTTGGCGAATTTTCCAAAAATCATTCAAGAATGAAGTGAAGATTAAATTGCTGAAATCCCTGAAACTTTATTTTCTTCAGATGATGTTAACAGTAACAGTTCAAAATATCAAAATTTTATGAACTATCATTCATAATATATATTCTTATACCGAATATATTTTCCGAATTAATTGACAGTTTATTTTCTAGAAATTATGTTAACAATTTTTTGACTGAAAGTTTATTTCATTAAATAATTCTGAAAATTTAATACTGATTTTTTTTTAAAATTTGAATTTCAAATATAATAAAAAATTAAAATTTTGCTCTTAGAGATTAGGGAAATGCTTTAAGTTTTCATATTTGCCCGGCTGTTTTTTTCTTTTGTTTTCTCAGAAGGATACTTTCTTTGAGAGTGAGAGAGATATTCGAGCATATGCCCGTATTTCTTTTCCGATAAAAGTAACAGATTGGCCGAGGTTGAGTTTAATAATAGTAATAATAACAAAGATGATGAGCAATTGTTTTACTCGAAAATAATGGAAGGTGTTGGTAGTGGTTGACGAATTTGCCAATAATCATGCAAGTATGGAGTGCAGATTAAATTGCTGAAATCCCTGAAACTTTATTTTCTTCAAATGATGTTAACAGTAACAGTTCAAAACATAAGAACTTTATGAACGGTAGAATATATTTTCCGAATTAACTAACAGTTTATGTTCTAGAAATTATTTTAATAATTTTATGGTACCAAAGTTGAAAAATAAATCTTCCGAATCGACTGAAAGTTTATTTCATTAAGTAACACTGAAAATGTGATCCTGAATATTTTTTAAATTTAAACTTCAAATAAAATTAAAAATTTTGCTCATAGAAATTAAGGAAATGCTTTAAGCTTTGGTTTCTCAAACAGACTTGAGATTCCCCCCCCCCCCCCAAAAAAAAAAGCCTCTTTCATATTTGTCTGATTGTTTTCTCAGAAGGATACTTTCTTTGAGAATGAGAGAGTTATTTGAGCACATGCCCCGTATTTCTTTTCCGGTAGAAGTAACAGATTGGCCGAGGTTGAGTTATAAATAATAAGAATAATGGCAAAGATGATGAGCAATTGTTTTGTTCGAAAATAATGGTGGCTGTTAATAGTGGTTGGCGAATTTACCTAAAATCATGCAATAATGAAGTGAAGGTTAAATTGCTGAAATCCCTGAAACTTAATTGCTTCACATGATGTTCACAGTAAAAGTTCAAAATATCAAAATTTTATGAACGGTAGAATATATATTTTCTGAATTAACTAAATTATTTTAACAATTTCATGGTATCAAAGTTGAAAAATAAATCTTCCGAATTGACTGAAAGTTTATTTTATTAAATAACACTCAAAATTTGATCCTGAATATTTTTTTTAATTTAAACTTCAAATAAAATTAAAAATCAAAATTTTGCTTACAGAAATTAAGGAAATGCTTTAAGCTGTGGTTTCTCAAACCGATTTGAGACGCCCCGCCCCCCCCCCCCCCCCCAAAAAAAAAAAAAAAAGCCTCTTTCATATTTTTCTGGTTGTTTTCTTCAGAAGGATACTTTCTTTGAGAATGAGAGAGTTATTTGAGCACATGCCCCATATTACTTTTCCGGTAGAAGTAACAAATTGGCCGAGGTTGAGTTATAAATAATAAGAATAATAGCAAAGATGATGAGTAATTGTTTAGTTCGAAAATAATGGTGGCTGTTGGTAGTGGTTGGCGAATTTACCAAAAATCATGCAAGTACGAAGTGAAGATTAAATTGTTGAAATCCCTCCAACTTTATTTTCTTCAAATGATGTTAACAGTAACAGTTCAAAATATCAAAATTTTATGAATGGTAGAATATATTTTCTGAATTAACTGACAGTTTATTTTCTAGAAATTTGTTTACCAATTTCATGGTATCAAAGTTGAAGAATAAATCTTCCTAACTGACTGAAAGTTTACTTTATTAAATAGCAGTGATTTTTTTTTAAATGTGTGACAATTTCGAGATTAAAATGTTAGCGTGTTTTCTCTCTTTCTTTTATTTCCGACTATACATTTGAAACAATGTCACAGAATGTGCGACTACTTCTACAGAACAAATTATAATAAAATTCTGGACTTATTAATGAGAAAAATTCTTGTTGTATTGGAACACACAAGATTTTTTTCTGTTTCATTATAGAAAACTTTAATATAATGTTTAGTCAGAAATTCAATCGTTTTACAACTGTTGCACTTTTTTTAGCAATGCCCAATGCCACAACGTGTCACGTTACCGGTAAAGAACATATTATAAAAAAAAAAACAGAAATTATTCATAGAATTAAAAAAAAATTAAATCTGTTTCATTCTGAAAAAATGTAATAAAATGTTTTATCAGAGGAAGGTTAAACTTGTTACTTTCCACGCACCTTTGTAACAATTTCGCAGGATGTTACATGACTAACCGTAAACAAAATATCAGATACACGATTTCTTCATGGAAGAAATTTCCATTTCATTGGAACACAGAATAATTATTTTTATCACTTTTATTTCTGAATTACATATATTTTTTTAATTTTTCGCGTTTGAAAATTCTTTTCAAATCCTGACGTTATTGTTTAATTATGACACGATTTAAAAAAAAAAAAATCTTTTACCGATTAAGTGAAAGATTGAAGTGAAAGTTTATTTCATTATCATAGTGCAGACCGGTGTTCAATTCAGACACTTTTCTCCAGGAGGGATTTCTGTGGCTCCGGAGGGGACATTATGGAGTTCCCGGGGGGAGGGGGATCTCATTGCTCCGGAGGGGGAATGTCCCTCCTGGCCACCCCCTGAATTCAACACTGGTGCAGACAAACTCGCTTAACCCTTTGTATCTCTAACATGACCAAAAGTCAATGTTAGTTATACAGTGTACTTTGAAATAGGATTTTATTTATTGCTGCTATTTCCTAACACAGCCGTTAATATAAAGTGTGAATTACTCAACAGACGACAATACTGAGTTAATTTTTCATGCCAAAATTTTATTTATCCTTTGAGCAGTTTCGTATCGTTATTGCTAAAATAAACTTCATAAATTTTGTCGAATTAAAAAGGCAGGAGACATCAAAAAATAGATTTTTTACAAAGAAAGTTCGTATACTTTACGATTTTGTACCAGGATATTGACACTAGTTATGAGAAGTATGTAATTTTCTGTTTATTGTATAGACGTGAAAAAGTATCTTCTAGTCAATAATATTTTAGTTTTATGTTCTAATTTTTTTTAATTATTTTTACATGCTTAAAATGATGTATTAAAACATCTGAGTAAATGTTTTTAAAATCGGAATTGTGGAGTCGCAAAGTGTTAATGCGAGCATGTCTAAAACGAGAGCATAGTTGAAACGAGCATTGCACTTTAAAATTGGTTCATCAGTTAAACTATATTAAGGTTTTCACGCGTTTTACGAGCTGCAAAAGCAGGATCACGGCTAATGCAAGCAATACATACCGGGTGTCCTAAAATGAACTGACTGATTTGAAAATTCAATAGCTTATAAATGGTGGCATCTATTAAAAAATCTTGCAGGAGGGTGATATAAGATGTCAGGAGTTTTTTTACTACGATTATCGGTTTTAGTTTAAAACAACAGCGATAGATGAGGCTGCAAGCAATAGGCGCTAAATCGGGGTCCAATTTTTCGCTTCTTCCTTCTCTCAGTATTGATGCTAAAGAAGGAGGTTAAATATACGGAGTGACCCCCTAAGAACAAAATCGCATTAGCGACTGAGACCACTCCATGCATTTAATAATCGATTCAGCGCCATCTCAGTTAGTCCATTTTACAACATCCGGTATGTTCATTTCAATGCGATTTTCAGCGAAAAGTAATGAAGAATTAAGAGAGAAACAACTTTCTTATCGAACAGTGTTTTCTCTCAGCGATGGCATTTCTATCAACTGTCGCTCAAAATGCAACTATTAATGTAACAGGCAGAATTTGAAGCTTCAAAGAGACCCCCCGGCAGCATTCAAGAAAATGTAATAATTTATCTGTTTTACCAGACAGAATTCCAAGCTCCAAGGAAATTCCCCAGCACTAAAAAAAAAAGGTAATAATTTATCTGTTTTCTCCAATAGAATTCCAAGCTACAAAGAGACTCCCAGCATTCAAGAAAATATAATAATTTACTATCTGCTTCACCAGGCAGAATTCGAAGCTTCAAGGAGACACCCAACACTCAAGAAAATGTAATAATTTATCTATATTACCAGACTGAATTCCAAGCTTCAAGGAGACAGCCCCCCCTCCCCCCCACACTCAAACACTCAAGAAAATATAACAATTTATCTGTTTTACCAGGCAGAATTGCAAGCTTCATGGAGACCCCCCACCCCAACACTCAAGAAAATGTAATAACTTAACTGTTTTACCAGGCAGAAGTCCAAGCTTCAAGGAGACCCCCTCCACCCCATCCCAACACTCAAGAAAATGTAATAATTTAAGCTTCAAGGAGACCACCCAATACTCAAGAAAATACAAAGGAATGTCCTGAGGTCTTGAAAGAAAATAAAGAAACGTTTCAAATAACGCTTCTTTATAATATTTACAACTGAGTCATGGAAAGGGAGGAGTGTAAAAGAACAACTTAATCTGTTTGTTTCTTTAAATCCAAACTCTGGGCCTTATTAGCCAGCTTTTTCATGTCTGTTATTACACTCTTATAATGAAAAAGCATATTTCAAATCAAAAGCTCGAAAATTTCAATAACTAGCGCAACGTTAGCAGGTTTTTCCGGAAAAAATGGAAATATGATCAGCTGCATTACTATACGTTGTTCACGCCCTTTGAAATTACTAGTTCTTTAGAAGCTTTGACTTCAGTACTGTGATTTTGTCTAAAGAAAAAGAAAATGACACTGACAAAATTAAGACTGAATGTTTTATGTTACCTTTATCATATTAAGCTAATTTTAGCATTGAGATAATTACAGCAATTAATAGTTGTAATTAGGGTAATCATGTGTGTGTTTCTAACATTTTTATTATCTTCACGGGCATTTCTCGGAATAACCGAGTTCGATTGCATTTGGTTTCTGAACTGCATCTTCTAACTCTTTCTACCAAATTCTTGAAAGATTCGGAACTTCGCCTATTTCATTATTAATATTTGTATTTGATAGCAGGTAGACAAACACACATGGCATAAAATGTGACTGCTGTCCGACATAGCTATGAGGCAATGCTGCAGGTGGATTTATTCAGGCAGTCGCTTAATACACGTGGAATATGGACACACATTGATGAGCGTGTGTGCATAACTCTTGAACGATTTCAGAATGCATGTCTTGTTGGAATTTGAATATTAATGAATTACGTATACTATGTACAGGTAAGAATGAATCAAAGGGTGCTTGTGTCATCATGAATAAGATATCTGCAGGCTGAACTGTGTCAATAATCGTTAAAAGAAGAAAAAATGCGAGCAGTCTACTGGAAAAGGTAAGCAAAAGGAAAAAAAAAAAACCTGCGTTATGGGCTGCTATACTTCCGAAGAAATGCCACTGTTACAGAAATATTGGCTTTAAATTGGAAATAGTTGCAATTAAAACGACAATATTGCAGAAGTGTTGCATTTATATTGGAATTATTGGTAATGAAACGGCGAAATATTACTTGACAATATTTGTAAAATATTACCAAAATGTAAACGCTCCAATATTGGGTCAACATTTTATGCTAATATTACCAATATTGGACAAGGCAATGTATATGTTCGTATAGACAATATTGTCTATACGATATTGTACAATATTGTACGCAATATACGATACGACAATATACGATTATACACAATATACGATTGTGTACAATATACGATATTGTACAATATTGGCACAATATTGTTTTATGACTTGAAAGTTAGCGTACTAACTTCTAAAAATAAGTTAGATACATTCATTATGCTAATAAAATATGTTTGTGTGTGTGTGCGTGCGGATACCTTTTGACAAAGGCTAGAAAAATCTACCGCATGTAGAGGTCTGAAAATTTGGATGGAGTTAGTCCAAAGCAGGTCCTAATGCACCTGAGGCTCGAATATTTTATTTTTTGTTAACCGATATATTAATTAAAATACATGATGAACGACGTAAAATGGCGTAAAAAGTCGCAGCGATGCCTCAGAGATTCCGTTCTGAAAATGAAAAACAGAGAGTCTGAAAACGCAATTTTTTGGAGTTTTCTGCAGCTCTCATTGTCTTAACTGTTCTAAATACAAAGCAAAAATACACGCTTAAGTTTTATACTTTACCCCTTCTAATAACGGTGCAACCTATTAAAAATATATATATGGATATTAAGCTTTAAAAAAAAATTAAAAATGTCATTTTTTTCGTCCCCCTCCCCTCGTTTTTTGAAGGGTTAACTATTCCAGTTATGAGAAAACGAAAAATACCAGGCTATGAATACGTAGTTTTTATCTTTCTAATAGTGCAATCCATCTGAAAAATCAATCTTAATCTTTAATTAAATGGAGAACCATTTCAGCAATTTTTCGTCAATTTAAAACATTTTGCAGATGTTTTAAAGAAAAAAATACGAAAAAAATACCCATTGAGAGATGTCACTAAAAAAACTACAGTCTGGGGATTTTCTGGTGGAGGTCTCTTCTCACAGACAATCACAATTTCTCTCCAACTGCACTACAATAGGACCTTTTTCAGTTTCCATTCAGGTACATAAACTCTAAATACAAGCTGTGGTGTAATATCCGAATCGGAACTTTTATTTTCTACAAAAGCAGAAGTTTTAGAAAATTTAAAAGATCAAATGTCATAAATGCACGGCGTATAGCAATTCGTTGGAATGAGAAAGTGCTTCCCACAAAGCACATCATTCTGACTTTCAATAGCCCTTCTCTACCAACTAGAATAAAAGCTGAATATCTAAGCTGCCCTGTCAGACCTTATATTCCTACCCCCCCCTGCTTTAAATACCAGCATTATGGCCATACTAACACTACCTGCCGTAGCTCTGTTACCTGCACGACAGTAAGTATTGCAATAATTCTGAACGCATTTTAAACTGTAAAGGTAACCATACAGCATACTCTCGTTCTTGCCCCAAAACTTTCTTACCACGAAGCTCGTAAACTTGTTGAATCCAGGAACTCATCTGTTGGGGGTATCTTTCTCTAATATACTAAAACAACAATAAAAACCTGCAAGGCACATAAGCACCCAGACCTAATCTTTTTTCCAACCAAGTAGTTCAGCTATAAGACAATCATCCAGCATTTCAAATAGAAAACCCGTGATATCTACTGTACAACTATTGGTATTCTAACACAAAATTAAATCTTTGGACATCATCCTCAAAAGCTGTAAAAATAGAATACCAAAATAGCCGGTTACAAAAACCTTCAGATCAATCCAAAACGTTATCCGACTGTCAGACTGAGTAAACTTCTGCTTCATCTGCATGTAATTTGCAGAAACCTAATACTTCTTAAATTCAGAAAACAAACCAAAAATCTTGTATACAGAAAGGAAGAAAGAAGACATCACCTCAATCATCCTCACAGTGGAAAACTGTGAAGAAAAAAAACAAAAAATCCTGTTTAAGCCCATCCCTTACTAATATAAAGGATCTCAAACAGCTGCAAAATTATGTGAATGAAACAATGGAATCTGAATCTTATGAATCGAGTGATGATGAAAAAAACACAGTTTTCGAAGAGTTTGTGCCTAATTAATTTTACATTGTTTTTTCCTTCTGTGATTTTTAAACCTTTTTTTTGTGTAGAATTTTTACACCTTATACTTTGTTTATATTTTCACAATTATTATTTTAGCTTTTGCAGTTTTTAATTATAATACTTTTGTCTTTTCACTATGTTCTTTCAACTCTTTTAAATGGTTTTAATTATACATATCATTACTGTTTACATTTATTTTTTTGTTTTTATCATTTTTTTGTTAGTCACTTTTTACCCAAATTTTTGGGTTATATTTTTTTCTGGTTTTGACTTTGTCTTGGTGCAGCATGTCCCTAAAAGGACTTTGCGCCATAAAACCCTATTCAACCAACCAACCCGGAAAAATGTCCGAGTTCAACACTTGTCTTTTTTTCTATGGTAGCATTCACGATTTCCCAAAAGAGGTGCAATAACAAACTATTTTAAAAATTTTACATAACGCACAATTTAAAAATATCTAACTAATCTTTTTCATTAACTTTTAATTTTATCTTTGAATAAAGCCGTCGCTTTTAATAAAAAAACACCTTTTTTACGAAAAATGAATTTTATGGAGGGTGAATCATTAAAATGCGAAAGAACGTGATTTGATTCTTTAACCCTTTCGAGATTAGCATGACGTACAGGTTGCTCAGAACCCTTGATTATTCCAGCCAACAATTTTTAGTAGCAAATTTTTCTTTTTTGAATCACAGAATTTCTGAGATTAAATTTGGTGATGTTTCCGTGACAAAACATTATAAAATTCTGCAAAGGACGCGCCACGCACGTCGTGAAAAAGTTAAACAATGACTGATACGATGATTACCCGTACATCAGACTCCATGTCGCCTGTGATACCAATTTCTCAGACCTTCATTATGATTTTAACTTACCCTGTGTCAAATCATCGAACTCTACCTCCGAGCAACTTGCATCATTTTGTAGCCAAAACGCTAACTACTGGTCTGACTGAAATTACTTCTTCTAAACTAGAAATAAATTAAACGTATTCATTTTCTCTAATGGTACCAATGATTTCTTAAAGTGGTGTAATAACAGCAATAGCAGTGCTCTAAAAATTTCAAATAACCTTTAAATAAAAAGAAAATAACATGTTTCCATTTTATTCGTAATATCGCGTTCGTAATTATATAAATGCGTAGCACCTATAGCCGTCTTTTGGCCCGTCCATCTGTCTGCCTGACCGTCTGTCCGCATATAACAGCGCAAAAACTACCCTACCGAATGGTTTAAAATTTAATATAAATATGTTACAGAATTTTGTCGGGTCATTTCAAATTTTGTGAAAATCGAATCAAAACTTAAAAAGATATTAGTAAAAGTTTTCTTCATTCTATCGAATCCTATCATACGCAGTTAACTCTTAAATGCTGTGATAGAAATTGTGGCATAGACGCTGCTAAGCGGTGTCTGAGACCGCTTGATCGAAGGATGAATAACAGGCCCGATTAACTTTTAGGATACTGTGTCTGTACTTAACCTTTAACTGATATCACAGAAATTGTCACATAACTAGTGTGAAGCGGTCTGTGAGACCGCTCTATCGAAAGATGAATAAAAGGCACGATTAACTCATAGGATGGTGTTTTTGTACTAAACTTTTTTGCACAGGACTGTTATAATTAAAATTCAAGTATTCAAATGTCTCTGGTGATAGTACTAAAATTCCAAACGGAAAAAATTTCGGTAGTGTTTGTAGTTAAACTGAAAATTGCAAGTTAAACTATAAAAATTGAAAAAAAAGCCTCGGTCTGAGAGACCGATAACATCAGTTAAAGTTTAACTATACGTCAGTGTTGAACTCGGACACTTTTATCCGAGAGGGATTTCTGTGGCTCCGGGGAGGGGGTAGGAACTTTTTGACAAGTGAAAACTCAAAATCTCAAATCTTCTGTGGGGGACATCTTATTGCTCCGAGGGGAATGCCCCCCATCCGGATCACTCCATGAATTCAACACATGTATTATGTACAAGACTATTATAATTAAAATTCACTTATTCAGAATTCTCTGGTGATAGTATTAGAACTTCAAATGAAGCAAAATTTCACCAGTATTTAAATTAAAGATTACAAGTTAAATTGAGAAAATTGAGAAGAGCAGCGGTCTGTCAGACCGCTAACAGCAGTTAAAGGTCAATTAAATGATATCCCATGATAGGTAATGATTCCAGGTTGCCATGGTGGTTATTCTCTTAAATCCTATCATACGTAATTAATTCAATGATATCCCATGATAGGTAATGATTCTAGGTTGCGATGGTGATTACGTCCTATTTAAGATGGAGTCCTATTGTTTCCTTATTACTGAATTTAATATATATAATCGTAATAAATTTTGTATTCATGCATTTTTGCTTAACCCCTTCGGGACGGGAGCCTTTTACGAAATTTTTAATCTTTTGTCACCGTTTTTTTAAAACAGAAATTTGTGTCTTCTTGAATCGAGAAAATGCGCTGATTAAATAAGGCAAATTTTACAGTAAAATTTTACTGGTGAGGAAAAACAAGGATTCGGAGCGCTTCATGCGGCACGTATACGTGCCGCTCGTCCCCAAGGGGTTAAGAGTGCATCAGCTGTTGCATTAAGATCTGAATATTTATAAAACTAGTTATAGTACGAACGCACCTCATTTGCCACGTTTAGTTTGACGTACAAGTTCCGACTTGTTTTATATCTATTTTTTTAATGCTATTACTTTTAGTTAAAAACACTTCCTTTTTCATAAAAAGGAAATGTTTTTAAGGAACAATCACTGTCAAAAAGGCTTCTTGTGTGGGAGGAATCATTGAAAGGAGGAAGAATATGGTTTGATTCTTTGAACAATGATTGATACGATGCTTACTCGTACATCAGACTACATGTCGCCGGTGCCACCAGTTTCGCCGTCGCATCTAATGGAGCAGATGTTAACAGCAGCAGATGTGAACAAATTTCCCTTATTTATTGAATTGAACGTATGCCAAATGGACATCTATTCCCACCTGCCTCTTTTACAAATCCACCTGAGATGCAAAGTAATGTCCAAGTTGACATTTATATGTCTCTTATCTATAATGACAAGCTACTAGTTAAAAAAAAAAAAAGTTCGTATAAAATTATCACAAAATTGAGTTTACATATGCATTCATTCAGAGATCAGAGAAATATTCGTATTGATTAAATATTTATATTAATCATCTATATTAATAAAGATAGATGTTTGTATGTATGTGTGCCCTTTACTGAAGAAAACACGCCGCGCAGAGCTACAATATTTCGTAGAAAGATACATGCATGTATGTCTCAAATTATGCATCTCTAAAATAAGTTGATTTACTTTTTTTTTTAACATTTTTTCGCGTTTTGCAGCAATGATTTTTGCACATTAGTAAAAGGAATTTCGTTACCTTTTAGCCTAACGCATTACATTTTGTTCGCTTTTCAATAATTATTTATTGGGAATACGTACAGCGATTTTTCACTTTTTCGAGAATTTTGTATGTAATGTAAGTGTTTTTCCCCGTTTCTCGGTAATTTTTACCCGACTGAAAAGAAGGGTTATGTGTTTCACGCGTATCTGTGTATGTGGATTTCTTTATACCCTCGAAACATCCCAACGGCTGGATGGATTTTAATGAATGAAGTCTCTATCAATTCGTCTTAACGGCTCGATGGTTATAGGCTAGGTTTTGTTTTTATAAATTCAAAATGGCGGTAGAGACCAAAAAAAAAATTACGTACCCTGTTGAGTGGCATATCATTGGATAGGTCTTTCAAAATGAAGACGATGTTTCATTGACTATTTTACAGTCAGAAGCTCCGTTAAAATGTTAAACAACCTGGAAGTTGTGTATGTAGGATCTCTAGTTTTACTGCAATTCTAACCATCATAGACATCTATAGACGTCATCAAAACAGTGTTTATAGATAGGAACTAACAATTAAACACAACTTAAATGCCATCAATACAAGTAAATAGAAATAAATAGGTAAGTAATATAAACAAGTAATATAAAAAAATATTTTAAGTCAATTCCTATTTAGGTCAATAAGAGAAAAATTTTTTTCTCCCATTCTTCTTTCCGCTTGAGAGGCGCTTAAAATGCCTTGATCAAGAAGAGGGCTCTCTCGGTCTTAAAACACCTTGATCAAGAAGAAGGCTCTCTCGATTATTGAAAATTAATTAATGAATTAATATTTGAAAAAATCTGGATTAACATAAAGTGTCATCCACTACAAGTTAAAAAAAATTTATTTGAGTTTGTTTGGATGAATAATAAGTATTTTATTAACGATTGAAAATTTGAACAAGATATACACTATGACGCAAAAGTTTAGACAATGACGTCATTCAGCTTTAAAATGTAGAATTATGACGTAAGAATTACAAAAACCTGTAAATATATTCAAAAACTGATTTAAAATGCTATGTACAAAAGACAGTCGTTTTATTTGCTATAATACTAATTTTTTTCATAAAAATTCAAATGTGCTTGTCGCAAAAGTTTAGACACTATTCTAAATTTCTTTGAATATTCGCTGGCATATGCAAATTTAGAATCGATGATGTCACAAATTTGGAGTACTTCAGTTCTGCAAACGATTGCGTTTCATAATCGACATGCCGAGAGCTAAAGAAATTCAAGTGAATGAGGTTTCAAGGATTTGGCAGTTGAAAGGTGAAGGGAAGAGCGTTTCTGAAATTTCTGCTATTATTAATAGATCAAAAAAATCTATTTATCGAGTTTTACCGAGTGGTTCCGAATATAAAGCAAAATGTCGGTCTGGGAGGCCACGTGTGACAAATGTACGAGAGGATCGCCTGATACAAAGACTAGCGAGTACTCAACAAATGAGCGTACGTGGAGTTCAAAGCTCATCGGGACTCTCTGTATCAAAGGATACGATTCGTAGACGAATTTTGGAAAAAGGAACAATCGTTTATAGCAAAATGCAGAAGAAACCAGCTCTGAAACCACATCATAAGTTACAAAGACTTATGTGGGCTCGAAAGCATATGTCATATGGAGAGAAATGGCAGTCAGTCATATTTAGCGATGAAAAAAAGTGGAATCTGGATGGTCCAGATGGTTGTTTATCGTACTGGCATGACTTGCGGAAGGAACCTCGACGTTTTTTTAGTCGCAGACAAGGAGGGGGCTCGGTGATGGTTTGGGCAGCCTTTTGCTATAATGGACAAGTATCTCTGACCTTCACCAGTGGTCGTCAAACTTCACAGCATTATATACAGACATTAGAAGAAAACCTACTGCCATTTGCTGAGCTTCTAGGGGGTCCTCAGTGGGAATTTCAGCAAGACAATGCTTCAATTCACACTGCAAAACATTCAAAATCTTGGTTTAATTCCCATAATATAAGAGTTCTCGACTGGCCAGCATGTAGCCCAGATCTTAACCCTATAGAAAACCTTTGGAGCATCATGTGTCGCAAAGTTTATAGCAACGCTAGACAATACTCTTCTGAAAAGGAACTTAAGACATCTATTGAGAATGCATGGTACGATATCGATCCACAAACTATGCAAGATTTAGTTTCTTCCATGCAATCTCGTGTATATGACGTAATACATAAGCATGGATGCGCAACCAGGTTTTAAGAATTGTTTATTTCGATTTTATTTAATTTGTGTCTAAACTTTTGAGACAGCAGTTTATTTTTGTTACCATTTAATTTATTGCAATATGCACAATTCCACTTTTCTTTGTTATAAATATTGTTTATATGTACAGCACATTAATTTCAAGCAGTGATTTGAAAATTGAATAAATATTTTTCAAAGTATGTAAGAATTTCTTCATTGTCTAAACTTTTGCGTCATAGTGTATACAGCGAGAGTGTGAGCTAATAGTAGAAATTGAAAAAAATATAGTGAGAGATGAGAAATAATTAATTAGTTCGCTTTTTACGCGGTCGGGTTTTTTGATTTTTTAAATTTAATTGTTTATTGACCTTCGTAAAAGGAATCAATTTTAATCTCTTACCCCAATATAGTAAATTTTATCCTTTGCTAGTTCTGAATTTTTCGCTAATTTTTTTAAAATGAGATTTGTAGACTTTTTCACGCTTCGCGGCAATTTTTGAACTTTTTTGTTTTTGTTTTGGAAACGGAATGAATTTAAGTCTTGTTACTGCCATACCTCAAAATCTTTCCAAGCAAACCAAATGTTGAAGGCTCCATTGTCTGCGATAGCGTGCGCCATCGAATTTGTATGATTTTATATTTTAAAATGAAAATTTATGCAGACGAACCTAGAGTTGGGGACCACACTGGCTTTGACAGCATATATCGGACGTGATAAGTATGCTCTGGTCTGTTTAGATTTTATATTTTTAAACGAAAGACCGGCGTAGCATCGCCCTGTGATGCTAAATTAAATATGCCTAAAATCACAGTTGAATGAATTTATATATTTAAACAAAAATCTTCTAGGCGAAACTAATGTTGGGAAGCACTCTGTTTTCGGCAGCGTGCATCCTCGAATTTGTATGATTTTATAGTTTTAACCTTTAACTGATGTCACAGAAATTTTCACGTAACTAGTGTGAAGCGGTCTGTGAGACCGCTGCAACGAAAGATGAATAAAAGGCACGATTAACTCATAGGATTGTGTTTTTGTACTAAACTTTTTGCACAGGGCTATTATAATTAATATTCACCTATTCAAAAGTCTCTGGTGATAGTACTAAAGTTCCAAACGGAACAAAATTTCGGTAGTGTTTGTAGTTAAACTGAAAATTGCAAGTTAAACTATAAAAATTGAAAAAAGCCGCGGTTGAGAGACCGGTAAAATCAGTTAAAGGTTAAATAAAAATCTATCTAAAGAACTATGGCACCTTCGTTATAGTTTATAGTTTAATTTCTGACCAAAAGTTCCTGGAAAAACTAAATAATACAAAATGTTCACCACCCTCCCTCTTTTAAACTCAAAATAAATCTCTGTCTGTTGAAGATGTAGGCTTTCCAGTGCATGCACACAAGCAAAAATCCCCCAGAAACTATTCTTGAGTGGTTCTTTTAAAATTTCTTGTTTGCATTTGAATAGGATTGCTGAGTTTGATCTTTAACCGGTTAGTTCTGAAAGTAAAAGTAGCCTCGTTAAAAAAGAAGGAAAAAAAAACTGGAACCAAATCATAGAGGTTAAAAAGTAGCCGTTTAGAGATCGGCCTCACTATCCTATCCAAAATAATTATGATAAAAATAATTTTAAAATATCCAAATTTAAACAAGAAATTTGCGTTGTGTTGTTTTCATGATGGTCGATTATCTACACGAAGAATATAGGTCCTGTAGACGTTTGTTGTGCCGGAACTGCAGCAAAGGCGGGTACCTAAATCGACCATTTTTCATGCAAGATTGTACACCCTCACATATCTATGGGTCTGTGAAGGCGCTATTGCTACAACACAGCACAGATGAACGTGTTATTAGTCGCTTCTTTCGTAATCCATGGCCACCACGTTCGCCGGATCTAAATCCGTGCGATTTCTGGTTATGAGGACACTTAAAAAGTCTGTTGTATCGTGGAGCTGCGACGTTGAATGACTTAAAGAACTCCATAACACTTCATGTGCAAAGCACCACAACTCATCATTTATGATCTACTGTCCATCGACTTGAAATTTTGCAGATGAATGAGGGTGGTCACATGGAGCATGTTTCCCTACACCGTCCTGGACACGATTAAAAACTACTCCTCTTGTACAATTTCGTTCTAATCTGTTCTTGTTTCTGCAAACTGAACGTTTCCCCCCCCCCCCCCCCCTCAAACAGCGTACTGTTATTTTTTTTTCTTACCTTTACTTAATGTGGTTAGATAACAAGGTACACAGAAAATAGTCAATAAATGTTAATATTGTTTCTGGATTCTGTTTTGGCCGTTTATTGTGTTAAATTTAATGTTTTTTCGAAAAAAGCGCCCTCTGGTGAACACTTTGGAACTAATTTTTTTCTTTTCGAAATTCCGTGAGCGCATCGCGTGTATAGTCTATATAACAAATTTCGTTGCATTCCGTTCACCCGTTTGAGCTGTAGGATGCTGTTTATAGCGGAAGTTTAATTATAAACATCCTGTATATACAGTATGGAAAAGTATAATTCTCCTTTATTAGTATAATTCTCCTTTATTAGTATAGATTGTGTAGTAATATATTGTAGTAAATATAGTTGCCCCTGAAGTGTGCCATCTTCTCAGTCCCTCTAAACGCACATTTAGGTTAACAGATACTAGGCGGCGCTGGCAGAATGATTTCCATTGCAATAGCAAATAAAGTTCAATTAGCCACTATGGATGAAGGTAAGTTGTTCTTCTTTGTTTCATATTTAAAAATATTTAGTTTTTGTTCTGAATACTGATATTTTTTAATAGCATCATCTATGCTCCAATATTTAACTTTTTATTTATAAAAAAAGCTTATTGCAACTATATTTATGTAACATACAAATGTCACATGACATAGTTAATAATTTACATGTGTGCAAAATGATTCAACAAAATAGCTATGCAGCTGTTAAGAGAAAAAAAATCACCCGAGTCCCCATCATCTCAGTCCCAATTATTAGACACTGATTATGATATGTTAACAGATACTTTCGTCCATAAAAGTTTATTTTACGCATAAAATATACATCTTTGATCTCAAAACACTACAGCATTTAAATGACAAAACATGTATCATAGTATATAATTGTATGTGGTAGTTCCCAGCAAAGAAAGAAACAGTGGGCCATCAGCTGGAAAAAAGATGGCAGCCAGCACTGCCATCAGCGGTAAAGTGCAATGGTGCCATTACTTAAACCAGTATAAAAGTGTCCGTGCGGAATGCAGCTGGCCCATCAGTGATGGCCAACAGCAGGCCAGCATTGATATGCCATCACATTTCTTCAATCCGGCACTTTTCCTGCAGTGCTAGAACCTATCCCACTGCTATTCCTTTGCTGGCCCAGCACTTTTCCTTACAAAAATTTCTTATAGAATTCTATAAGAAAACAAAGTATTTTAGAATTATGACTCTTTTTTCTGTAAGCTAGCTTCACCAAGAGCTATTGCAATATCTGTAGAAGTGTCTATAATAGAGATGTCTATAGAAATATTTGAACATGGAGCGGTTTCCATATGTAATCACCCTCCCAAGTACTAATCGCGTTCGATGCTGTTGGGTTTTCGTGATCGGATATGAAGAAGTACTTTCAGCGTATGCTACGACTGCTCGTAGTTTTCAAGCTCTCATTACACTATTTCAAGTTTGTTTCTTTTGTGATTTACGTTCCCAATCATTAAACTGGTATAGAAATTATTGTATTGTATAGAAATCCTATATATTTTATACGCTTTTTTTTTTATTATTGATTCTGAACTGTGTAAATTATGAAGACCGAAATCCTTTGTAACTTAGTAAAACCAGATTCAAGGAGAAAAAAAAGTGCGTTGAAATAAAGAATTTATTTATTTATTCATTTACTTATTTTTTTGTTGGTGGCAGTGGTGCCATATTATTTACAGTTAAAAAAAAATAGCTTCACAGCTTAAATTGGTGTTAAGATATTCATTTCAGATTTGTGTTCAAATACTCAATGTCTTCTATATTCGCAACGCCACCTAGCGTAAGGGTTCCCAGCAATAATACTGCAAAGGTTCGTGCACTTCCATGTAGTGGTGGGCCAGCGGATGAGATAAAGCGGAAGCCCACCAGAATTTTATCTGATGATTTCCAACAGCAAAGTTGACTGAAGCTGTCCAGCAGTGGTCATGCGGTGGTAGACCATTAGCCAGCACTTCTCCATCATTGCCAGCACCTATCTTGCTGCTGGCCAGCAATTTCCTCTTTGGTACATTAATTTGAAAAAAATAAAAATTTTTGAATGAAATTGTCCGGTTTTCAGATATTGACCCTTGTAAGATTAATTACTGTGTTTATTTAGTACAATAAAACCTACTAAGACTGAATTTCAAATGACCGGAGAAATATTCAGTTTTAGACAAGTTTACGTCTTAACAGGAATAATTGTATTGTATTCCACCTGTAGATATTATGATTTTTTTTTACATTTAAATCGGGATTACTTTATAGACATGTGTCTTATTTAATTAGGACTTACTGTATTTTTATGTTCCGATTTAGCCTTTTGGAGGCGTTGGACCTGACAACACTATATACAACTATATTTGGGCAAATAACAAATATTTAGCGCAAAATAAGGCGCTGAAAACATTTAAAAATTAATAAATATTAATATGCCAAAATGTGTAAATCTTCACTGGAAACGCGAATTATGTTACTATATATGTATTCGTTGTAGCTAACTGCACAGTTAAAGAAAAAACATAAAAAAGCATATGGAAATCCCTGAAATTGATTTCAAGTTACTAATATCATCAACATCATGCCCTGTAACTTTTTTCATTGAACTTTTGTATCATTGTAGTGTAAGGTGTTTCATGGACAAATTTTTCAGGCTTTTCATGTTTTTCATTTATAATTACATTTCACCAAAAATTCGTACTCAAACATCGCTTCATTTTAAATTTAATGACGTTAAATTTTAAAATTAATCCTTTCATCCCTTCAGGGTCCACAAAATAAGTACCAAGCTTGATTGGGAATTAAGTAGAACTCAGGTTCCCGTGTTAGGCTGCACTGTCACAAAAATTCGTCAATTTTAAACAAATAATTTCCGCAATCCTAGAAAACATGATTTTTCTGTTAATTCTTCCCGAAGGTCTTAAAAAGAGGGGGAAATTCCATTTATTCCTTGCACGCATGCGTATTGGCTGTATTTATACCAAAGTTCGAATTTATTTTTTAAATAAAAAACCGAAAATTCAAGAAATTAAAATTTTTAATTTATTTAAAAACAAACAAACAAAACTAATGCTTTCGAATTTAATAAAATAGCATTTTTCTCACTCATTTAAACTTATTCGCTTGATATTTTAGACTATTAAAAAATATTCGCATGTAAAATATATTCTAAACGAACACATTTAAAAAAATATATAGTAGTTCATTAAAGTAAAAGAACAAAAAAAAATCGATTTTATTAAAAAAAGAAAGCATTTTTTCTCGAATTTAATTCAAAATATAATATTCATATTTTACATCTAACAATCACATTATTAAAAATATGTCCAATATGTAATAATGATCCTCTATTCTTCTATAAGTGTTAAAACACCAACGTCAACCATTATTTCATAGCGGCAAAATGCCCCTGCAATTAAGTTTAAATTTCCGAGCTTTCTGAACAAGAAATTTAACAAGTCTTAACAATTCCCCATTTGAAGGAAACCCGTATCTTCATTTTAAACTCGTCCCCTACCAAATGCTCGCTTACCAAGTGGATAAGATGCTGGATTCGAGACGCGCGGACCCAGGTTCAAAACCAAGTGGATTCATGGAAGAAAGAGAGGCTTTTATTTTTAAAACTCCTCTTTTAAGATTACGGAAATTTTCTGTCCTACAACGGAAATTTCTTCAGTTCTCGGATAGATACCGGTAGCAGTGCTGCCAGGAATATTTCCTGGAATTGAAGAAAGTATTTCTGAGAGTTGTGCCCACCTAACCGGGACATACGCTATATGGCACCTCTGTGCCCGTGGTCAAGAAAACATGGCTGGGCACTGTAGGCCATGATCCTTAATAAATAGTAGCGCAGGCAGTTTTAGTTTTCAAATTAAACAAGAACGAAAAATCATCCGTCCAGCTTAGATTACAGTGGACAACAGTGGTTTTGTCCTAGAACTAAAATTAGTTGATTCTAGATCAGTTTTTGGCGCTGATTCCGAATATGCTTTCCGTTTATCTCTAGGTGGTCCAGGTTTTGAGAAATTTGCATATTTAAATTTATGCAAATTTAAGCTTTTTTGTGCTATTTTATGCAAATTTTAGATACAATATATGCCACATCTAATTACGTTTTCTAGATAGTGACTACTTGACTATTTGCTTCAGATAAATGACACGATTTGTATATTCTTGACATTTATTTATCAGTTATTAAGCCTAATTTGTATATTTTTCAATGGTGTAATGTTTACATCACTATCAACTTTAAAATAGTTGCAACAGAATTAACGTAATGTTTTTCTAGACTAGATTTTTATGCTGATTTCAAATCTGCAGTCTGTTTTCTTATGTCATGTCTAGCGTTTGAGTCAGATGAATTTCTACTTTTGCACGGCATTAACACAGGTTTGATATAAGATGCTTTTTAGGGGTGTGTAATTCATTGACAAGAAGGTGAACAGGGTCAGATTCATATCAGAGACATAAACACAAATTAATATAATCGAAAAAAAATAAGTAGTAGAATCCATCCTAACTAGTTGAAATTTATCATACAAAGTATCATAAAAAGCTATTTCTGGCTTTTTTGATCAAAAACTAAAATTTCACTTTTTTAAAAAAACTAGACGTGATAGAAGAAAACAGATACAAGATTTGAAATCAGCTCAAAAAACTCGTTTAGAAACATATTAGCGTACTCGTGCAGCAGAAATATTTGAATGTCAAGAAATATTATTAGAAAAACATGAAAAATATGCAAATTAGGTGCAATATTTCACAGTCACATGTCAGTATAATCTCAGAAACAATGTTTTTGTGAAGTAAATTAGGTACTAATCATAACATAAAACAAAAAACCCTGTCTGATATTGCTTTATACCTTAAATTTTCAAATAATTGTATAAAATTTACTAAATTTGCATAAATTGAAATATGAAAATATCTCTCAAACTTGACGTGCTGGAGTAAATCTAAAACTAGATTCGGAATCAGCACAAAAAACCGCATAAAAAACAACTAATTTCTGTTTTAGGACAGAGTAAAAGTTCAAATTTGTTGACCAGTGTTATGAAACACTTCTAACACATTCAGAATACTGTATATCAACAGATGGAAAAACATCAGAATTTTTTTGTTCATCCCTGTACATGATCTATAGATTGGTATTTATACTACATCGTGCACTAAAAGTTAGTTCAGTTAAATGCATAACACAGTTTAAAATTCCCACTCAGCAATTTCCGCTAATGAACGGCAATGTACTCTATATACTTTGTGTACCCCTGTGTATGATCTATGAAATTTATACACACTAAGTAATATACAAAATTTTTTTTAACACGCACCACAACTGAAAAGCACTGCCAGCAATTATTCTTCCTAGGCAGTACTGTAGAAAAAATACTTTTGTGTGTCCCTGTAAAAGAACGATAAATTATATGCACATCAGATTCTGCAGTAAGTACTTGTAGCACATCTCAGTGATCAGTAGAAGCTCTTTCATCCGGCATTTTATGGTTCGGCTCATTCTATAATCCGGCACGCAAGTCCGCGTTTTTTTTTTTTTTTTTTTTTTTTTTTTTTTTTTTTTTCTACGACCACTTGTCTGGGATCACTAGGATGCGAGCACCCACTAGAAGCGCAAATTCAGGAGGTGTAATCGGATGAAGAAGGAGCCGTGGCAGATGAATATAAAGTATCTTGGAAACAGACTTCTGATGCATTAGGTACATTCCCAAAATTTACCGAATCGAACAAAAGCTACAACGCTGCTGAACACATAAATCTGTGTATAATTTGTAACGATTTTTTGAAGAATTAATTCAAATCGCGGAAGCAACATGATATCTGAGACTTTTTTAAAATTTAATGTTTATATTAATTTTTTACTACATGTATAATGTAATGTACATATACAGCGCCCTATATGTACAGTACATTGCACTGTACATATACAGTACTAGGGGGCTCGGCCCCCTACGAGCTACGCTCGCCAACCCCCGTTCAGACACCGCAGACTCTAAATGCACGCTAATGTGATCGACTTTAAAAAGATTCCGAAAGATTGAATTATAATTTAAAAAACAGTGGCGATCTCCCTACAATTAACGATAAATGGATTTCTATTCATTTCTCTTTGATTGGGGAAATTTTAACGCCAAATCCGCTGCGGTACTGCTTGATTATCCCGTCGACTAATTTCGCCAAATTATATAAATCGCCAAACCACTCGCCAAATTATACAAATTGACATAATTTTTATTTTAAATAACGAAAGGACAAATAAATTAGTACAACATTAATAAAAATATAAATAAAACGTCGAAATAAAAATAACTTGATGACGTAGATACGTGTAACAACATTTCAAAATAAGCTAATATAAAAGAAATTAAGTAAACAGAATCTTTGTCTCCCGGTATTTTTTAACAAAGCGAAAAGAAAGTTCTTTTAAATGAGACATTTTAAATTAATCGTTTTTAATCTGACGTAATTTTGACCAAACTATTCTTTCTCTTTTTAATATTCACGTGAAAATACTTGTGTTAGATATTATTTGCGCTTTCCTAAGAAAAATAGTTGAAACGTATCCTCTCAAAATATTAAATAAATGTCTAGTGCAATTTGTAAATTTAAACCGTTTTGCAATATTATTTTGTGTTCATTTTATGTAATAACTGTAATCTGACGTAAATATGACGTAATTTCTCCTATTTAAGACTTCTAACACATGTTAATAAATTTATTATTTTACAAATTCCTTTCTCTCTTAAAATTCACGTGTAATTATAGTTTTTATGACGTAGTTTTTAATAAGTTTCTGCTTTTTGTACATAATTATTTAATTCTAATTCCAAATGTTTTTTTCTGTTTATAACAGTCACGTGTAAATAAATTTTTAATTTATTACACGTATAAATATTTTTTTTTCTTTTTTTTTAAGCAAACATTGTTTCCGCTGTTTATATAGTTGGCAGCAGTTTAAATTAATATCACTTTCTAAAATCTGTAAAAAATATGTCTTGAAATGCTGAAAATTTGAATTTAAAATAGATATAAAACCTCGAAAAATGAGTCAAATTAAAAAAATAAATCAATTCTGCACACCGGGAAACTATAACGTATAAAATGAACTAAAAATTATTAAATTCCGATGTATAGTTTTTGCTACTATAAAACTTTTTTAGTGGAACGATTTGGTCCAACTTTAGCATTAAATATCTCTTAAAATAATTCTTCGATTTGAAAACTGTCTGCATCAGCGTGTTTATCAAACATTTCTGTATAACACTACCGATTTTCATATTTTTGTATGCATTATTTTTCTTAATATTAACGAAGATAGACCTCCGGTCACAAAAAATTCAAAACCGGCGGCGGCGGCGGTGGTGACAGCGGTAGTTACTTTTTTTTTAGAATAGAGAGATACATTAAATAATTGGATTTTAAGTTTGTATTCTATGTTTTTCTTTAATGCTCACAGTTGTAAGAATGACGAAATATAAAACAATATTTGTCAGATATTTATAAAATTTGCACATGTTGATAATGTAGGTGAATACAAAAAAAAAAAAAAAAAAAAAAAATGCATCGACGTTCGAAAATCCGACAAAATCGCTAATTCGGCACGGCTGTGGTCCCGAACGTGTCGGATTAAAGAATTTCTACTGTATATAATTTTCAATATGTTTAAAATAGTGTAATATCTTTAAAGGACACCGCAAACGAGTTTCCCTCATAGACCGTAATGTAATGTAATTCTTTTGGGTGTCCCTGGAAATGAACCGTAAGTGCTACAAAATTCATTTTCAATACCGAACATACCTAATAAACTCCAATAACATATATCAGCTTCATAGTAACTATACTATATTTACGCGAGTTAGAGCAAGGACAGACGGACAGACAAACCCAATTCATAAACACTTTTCAACTTTGTTGGAAAGTGTTAATAAAAATAACAACGTGTAAGCTTAAGTTAGTGAATAAAAATCATTAATTTCGAAAGAAAATATATAAAAGTTAGGATGTGAATACAATTCATATGCCAGACTAAAAAATGATTTCAATCCTACCACCAAAATTTTAATTTTATCGAGATAAAAATAAACCAAATAATAATTAATAACAAATACTTTGAAGGCCTGATTAAATATGATGAAGTAAATAATAATAAATATTTTGAAGGCCATCCAACCCTTCATGATCATGATTTTCCCCCGCAAATTTGTTAATAACATTACTCGATTCATAGCAGTTTCCTTGGCCCTTTCTTTTATAATTATGCTATTAATTATAAAGCTTCAGGTTTATTTACTATTTATTTGTGATACATTACTTCGATCAAAATAGGACAATCGTCAATGAAGCATTAGGTACATTCTACAAGCTTTTTCCTTGAATTATTCATTATTTGTAACACGGTGAAATGAATGGAATGGAATGCGTTATGAATGAATGTATTTTTAATGTTTATCAAGTGGAAAATTTTGAATATCGCCAGTGGAGGGTCGAAACCTGATTGAAATATGGATGGCCTAGAAAATGATTAAAAAATAAAAATATTAATACTTTCACACAAAAGATACATCATTTAACAATATTATAAGCCAGGCATGTCAAACTCGCTCACCAATGGGGTCCAGTCCAAAATAATTATTGTATGCAAAGCCGCAAGCCACATTACAAATAAATAAATAAATTAAAAAAAAAACAATTTAACAAATTACAACGACCATTTGGAAAATTATTTTTTCAAAGACTAAAATTTAAGACATAAAAAATAGCACGGAGTTGATCATATATTACGTACGCCTTAATAGTGTTATTACACGTAAAAATTGCAAGAAAAATTGCAGAAATCGCCTGCGACTCATACGTATTATCCACCTGAAACTTACGTATTATCCAAGCATTTCATTGGCTGTTCGGGAAAAGGCTTTTCTATCGTCAGATTTCCAAGAAATCTGACGACCCATTTTAAATGAAATTTATTTCTTAAACTTCTAAATAATCCGCAATATTACTTTTTATATCGCCGTATAGAGAAAAAAAATGTACTTTTAAATGTACTTTTAAATGTACTTTTAAATGCAATTTGTTTGAAAGCTGTATCTCAATTTGTTTCTGAGTTATTAATTTTTTTGTAGTTTTTATTACTTTTTTGTCATAGTGGCAACACTCTGTTGTCCATCTCTGTTGAAAGTAAAGGGAAATACAGATTACTATATAGACCAATCTGAAAACGAATAAAATGATGATTAAACCAATAAAAAACTTCAGATATGCTTTTGATTTCCTACCCTGACGAGGACAATAACCATTTTTCCAAATGGTTAATAAATAAAAGCAAATTTATTAAATTACTATCACACAGAAGGAAATTTGTACATACAAAAAACAAAATTGTTAAAAAATGCAAAATTGTAAAGCTACCTACCGAAAAGATTTAAAATATACACCAGAAAATTAAAAAAATATATATTTATTAAGAATTTTTTCTTTAAGTATTTTGTAAAATTGAAAATAACATGAATGATGTACAAAAATGCACTGCGGAACGTAGGTAAAAATAAATTCAGATTAAAATATAAAGATATGTTTAAACGTATGTAACATTTAATAATTTACATCACAATAAAAATGGATTAAAAAATATGTATTATTAGGGGAAATACCCTGATCTTTACATTTTTTTTTTGTTGTTGTTAATTTCGAAATCGCCCCTCTTTACAAAACCAATCGTAGTATGAGCACTATTATTTACAATTTAAGCATACTTTTGAAACAACGAACTTTATTAAGTCAAAATTTTCATAACTGAGTCAAACATATCAACTATAGTTGTTGTATCGAGCATAGGAATAATTTCCAGAAGCTTCTCACTTATTATTAAGTACAGTCGTGGAAAAAAAAAGTAAACACCCCCTACTAACTTCTCAATAAATTATCGTAGAAGAAAGTTACTGGTACCGAACGATTGGAAATAAAGTCTACTTTTAAATGATGTGTATGAAATTTGCTTAGAGGCGCATCTACATATTAAAACAAACCATAACTTTATTTTTTTTAATAGCAGTACACAATTCTGACAGAATAAATGAACTCTACACCCTTCAATTAGCCTATAAACAAATTTTTATGCAATTCGTACCATAAGTTTCTGAGAAATTAATTATTTTAAAACTAGCGTATTTTAAGGACTGTATCCAAATTGAAGTTCGGCACTCGATTGTTAACCGAGAGAGCCCCCTTCTTGATCAAGGCATCTTAAGCACCACTCAAGCAGCCAATGAAGCCTGCTATTTTACAGGACAGCAGAAGAAATTTCACAATATCTACTCACTTCTATGATAAACGGCCCCTTAAACCATCATTTTGTCGTTTTTTAAGCATAATTTGAAAAATACTTGGAAGAAAAATCTGAAATTTTGGATTTACATGAAGCAGGACTTAATAAATCTATATCCATCAAAAAAATTGTAGGTTGTAATTCATAATTTTTTCGAATGTTAATTTCATAATTCATAATTCATATCATAAAATTATAAAAATTGCAAATTCATCTTATTTATGTTTGGATATATTAGTATTATTGCTACGGAAAAATTAGCACATTAGAAGAATAATTTCAAGAGATATAAATAAAAATATGAAAATGTAATTTAACATTCGAAACACTAAATTTTGTATGTTTATAATTTAAAAACTTTTCATTCAAATGACTTGAAATTCGGTGTCTAGGCATAGTTTGAACCGAAGATTTGAAATATCTCGTTAAAATTGGGTATTGTCATTGGAAAAAATGAAGTTTGGATTTGTTTTAATATGTAGATGGCCCCCTAAGCAAATTTTTTATACATAATTTAAAAGTAGACTTTATTTCAAATCGTTTGGTACCAGTAAATTTCGTCTACGATAATTTGTTGAGGAGTTAGTAGGGGTGTTTACTTTTTTTTTTTCCACGACTGTACATACCATGTCAGCGAATAAAAAGTGACAAGTAAGTGGAATTTCATGCATTTGTATTTTCATTAATTTCAGTGTAAGAGACAACAGATATTGAAATTATAGATATTTGATTATTGAAATTTCTGCCGATATCACGAATCTTTCTAGCATTGGCATTTATATAGTTTGGCAGTGAATGATTTCAATTTGCGTGCGACCGAATTTTTTAAAATTATTTATATATTTATTTTATTTAAGCTGATCCATAACCTTTAATCATAGTCTTGAATACATTTTTTTTAATGAAGTACCAGTTTCAAATCTAACAATTTATCGTTCCGAAGCTTTTCTAGATAATGTGAGTTTTCTAGATTTTTTGTTCAGTACTAACTCCAACATAGTTTCTACATATTAAACATAAAAATTCAGTTTTTATTTGATCAAAGTAAAAGTTTTGTAAATTATCTTTTATCAATCTGTGATGGTCATATTTAATTAATCGTGTTTATTCACACATTGACACTGGCAGAGAGCTCTGTCATAATTTTTAAAATTCCTAAAATGTGAGTACGAGTACGTCTGTAAAAATGACATAAAATGAAGAGATACAGATCACCTAGGGTTCATTTAATAAAGGCCCCTTTACTAACATATAAGTAAAAATAATTAATGAGCTCAAACACAAATCCTCGTATTTTACTACACCGTTAAAAATATTCAGTTTTAGCTGCAGAGTCACTGTACCGCTTTTATAGAATATCTATATTTTGACCAATGAGAATGCTCCACAATATAGTGAAGTAACCGTTTTCCATAAAAGCAGTGGGGTGACTATGCAGCTAAAGCTGAAGATTTTTAACCTTTAACTGATGTTACTGGTCTCACAGACCGGAGCTTTTTTCAATTTTAGGTAGCTTTCTTTACAAAAAGCTACCTATTGCAGCCGTTCGGAGGAAAGCGATTTCAAAAAATTTTGGTATATTTTCATCGATCATGACCCCCAGACCCCGAAACCACCCTCCGTTCAAAATTGATATATATATATATATATATATATATATATATATCTGACCTATGTCACACTGTAACTCTAGTATTTATGAACCGATTTGGATGTAATTCGGTGTGTACATAGTACATACCAATGTCTCGACCGAGTTCGTTGGCCAGCTTCATCCGCCATTTTGTTTCAAAATGGCGGCCATTTAAAAATTTTAAAAAAATTTAAAATTTGAAATGTGGTACCAAAAAATTGAAAATGGAAAGATATTTTTTTCTTATGTATTTGACCTTTATACAAAGACTCCGTAGCAGTTTTTGCTTCGTCTATATCTTAAAAAATGGCTGAGTTATAGCATTTTAAATTTCTAGCGAAGCTGACATTTTGAAACTTCCTGATTTTGTCACGCGATAAAAGGCGTATTTATGAACCGATTTAGATGTAACTTCGTTTATACATAGTAGAGACCAATGTCTCGACCGAGTTCGTTGGCCAACTTCATCCGCCATTTTGTTTAAAAATAGCGGCCATTTAAAATTTTAAGAAAAATTTAAATTTGAAATGTGGTACCAAAACATTGAAAATTGAAAAAATATTTTTTTCTTATGTGTTTGACCTCGATAAAAAGATTCGGGAGCAGTTTTTGTTTCGTCTATATCTTAAAAAATGACTGAGTTATAGCATTTTGAATTTCTAGTGTGGCTGACATTTTGAAACGCCCTGATTTTTGCCACGTGATAACAGACGTATTTATGAACCGATTTGGATGTACCATGGTGTGTACATAGTACATACAAATAATTCAACCGAGTTCGTTGGCCAGCTTCATCCGCCATCTTGTTTCAAAATGGCGGCCATTTAAAAAATTAAAAAAAAAATTAAATTTAAAATGAGATACCAAAAATTTGGAAAATGAAAAAGAGTTTTTCCGTATGTGTTTGACCTTAATACAAAGATTCCGGAACAGGTTTTGATTCGTCTATATCTAAAAAAATGGCTGAGTTATAACATTTTGAATTTCTATTGTGGCTGACATTTTAAAACGACCTGATTTTTGTCACGCGATAACAGGCGTATTTATGAACCGATTTGAATGTAACTTGGTCTGTACATAGTACATACCAATGTCTCGACCGAGTTCGTTGGCCAGCTTCATTCGCCATCTTGTTTCAAAAGGGTTGCCATTTAAAAAAAAAATGTAATTTAAAATTTAAAATGAGGTATTAAAAAATTGGAAAATGAAAAAGATTTTTTTATATGTGTTTGGCCTTGATACAAAGATTCTGGAGCAGTTTTTGTTTCTGAAAATTTGTTCTTTTGTTTATATCTTAAAAAGTGGTTGAATTATAGCACTTTGAATTTCTATCATGGCTAACACTTTGAAACGATCTTGTATTTGTCTCGCGATACACACACGTATTCGCCCATTTCGATGGAAGAAGGCATGTGGATAGTATACATCAATATCTCGACCAAGTTCGCTGGCCAGCTTCATCAGCCATCTTGTTTCAAAATGGCGGCCATTAAATTAAAATATATATATATTTAAAGTGAGGTGCAAAAACATTAGAAATTGAAAATGGTTTCTTTCTTAAGTATTTGACCTTGATATAAGGATTCAGGAGCATTTTTTGTTTGTCTTTATCTTAAAAAATGGCTCAGATATAGCAGTTTCAATTTCTAACGTGGGTGACATTTTGAAAAATCTGATTTTTTGCCTGCGACAGCACTCGTATATATCAACCCATTCCGATGTGAGGGAGCATGTGCACAGCAATTACTAAGGTCTCGACAAAGTTCACTGGTTAGCCTCATCCACCATGTTGTCTTAAAATGGCAGGCACTTTAAGAAATCGCCGAATTTGGCAGCCAATTATAAGTTAATTTAAATAAAAGCAGCTTGGATAAAGCTGACTAATTTCGTGAAATTCTCGTTCATAATGATTTAGTATTGATAAAAATTAGTATTGAATGTCCTACATTCGGCAGTGGCTGAGAGGTTCTGCTCTCGAAGCTGGTAGACGGGAGGTGCTGGGTTCGATCCCAATCGCGCCCGTCGGCCTAATCGTTCGGAGTTTTCGTGGTTTTCTTCGAACCTTGGATTTCCAAGCGTTAATACGTGTTAGGTTCCCTTAGAAAGACCCCCCACGAAGGGCACGCCCCCCTGGGCCTATATCCCTCGTGCAGATAATTGGCCGTCATAAATACAACCAACCAACCTACATTCGGTTTCCACTTATTTGAGCTTCGTGTGTTTGAATAATATAAGTTGGCTTTTTTAAAATAAGGAATATGAAAGCTACCTCTTCCTCCCGGCACTGGCCGGAAGGACTTTTCATAGTTTAACTTGCAAATTTCAGTTTATCTACAAACACTTACTGAAATTTTGTTTCGTTTGGAACATTAGTACTAACACCAGAGACTTTTGAATAGGTGAATATTTATTATAACTAGGGGATCGTACCCGGGCTTCCCGGGTTAAAGAATATAGGTGAAAACATTTTTTTTTTTAATTGAAAACCAATAATTTTTTTATATGCAATAATTTTTTTAGATTACCCACTTACATTAAAAAAGCGTTTTTCATATGAAAAATACGAATTATACAATCAAATAAATTTTTGAAATTTATCAAAAGCGATATTTTCTTATTAGCCGCATGCTAAGAGTTATTTGACAAAGATTTTGCTACTTACGGCATCCTTTTATTTTCTGATAATTTTAGAGCTTATACATGTATGTTAAATTTGTTTTTTATTTATATTATTTTATTTATTTACTCATAGGGAAGTTTTTTTTAATTGGATATTAGCCGTAAGAAAATGATGCACTCTTTATTTTGTTTTAAGGGCAAACGGATTAATCTTTCATAATCGAGCTCCGCGCGATGTAGACAAATTAAAAAATATTTCACGCTTTAAAATTGTTTTTAAAACCATAGACAATCAGTAAACTGAGATGAACTTTGCAAACAAACTCCATTTGAAAAAAAAATCTTATTTGATGATCTAAAAATTTAAATTGTACGATTACAAATATGTTAGATTTGTGTTTTTTCAGTGTTATTCTTTTATTTGTTTATAAAAGAAGTATTAATTTCGTTAATTTGTCTTTCGAAAATATGTTATATTGGTGGTTTTTTTAATATTATTCTTTTATTTGTTTAAAAAGGAAGTATTAATTTCGTTATGCAAAAATAGTCAGAAACAAATGCTGAAAAAGATTTGTTGCTTTATGTGCAAAATGTTTATTATTATTATGTACTAGCGAACTTGCCCGGCGTTGCCCGGGTACGTCAAAAAACAGCAGAAATTACGAAAAAGCTCAGAAAATCACAATACGATATCGCGAAATTTTTTTAAATCGCTTCTCAAATTCTGAAAAGAGAAAAATATATATATATATTATGTTCGAAGATTGCAAGTTGATTCCTTTCACTAATGCGGAAAAATAGTAGCAAATCGCTAAAATACACTAAAAATCACATACAAAATTCCCGAAAAATTCGAAAATTGCTATACGAAATCCGAATAAACTTTATTGAAATGAGGGCAGAATGTACTTTAGGTGAAAAATGGAATGTCAAAAAATTGCAGCAGATCGCGAAGAAACGTAAAAAGCACATTAAAAATTACAAAACGTTCAAAAATCACGAAAGTCAAAATTTACTATAATTGGATAAAAGTTTCAAATCTAATTCCTTTGACCTGTGGGCTCTCTTAAAATTTATGTTTTGGAAATCATGCTAAGCATTAGATCATGTTACTTTTATTCGTAATCAATTTACTTGGACTCCCTTAAATATAATTAATATAATCCCTTAAGTTAATATTAGTTTTTGTTGCATTAAAATATCTCAATTTGTTGATTTTCTGTAAGCAAGTAAACCTTATTGTTTTACAGTGGAAGTCTATGGGAATTTGGCGAAATATTAGAGATATCGCCAAGTTGGCGTCACTTTTGGCGACTCATTTTGCTCGCCAAATTTGGCGATACATCACCAAGTTGGCGACAAACTTGGCATTATTTGGCGACAGAACTGGATCCCTCCTACGGTAACCCCCCTTATAGGTATGGACATGTATTACATGCTGTTCAATAATCGCATAAAAAATCGCTAAAAATTCAAAAATCGCTGCACGAATTCCGAATAAACTTTTTTGAAAAGAGAACAAAATTTACTATATTGGGTTAAAAGAAAGAAACTATTCTTTTTCCTAATGTGGAAAAATCGAATTAATATAATCCCTTAATATTGGTTTTTGTTGCATTAAAATATCTCAATTGTTGATTTTCTGTAAGAAAGTAATCCATATTGGTTTGCAATGGAAGTCTATGGGAATTTGGCGAAATATTAGAGATATCGCCAAGTTAGCGTCACTTTTGGCGACTCATTTTGGTCGTCAAATTTGGCGATATACTGCCAAGTTGGCGACAAACTTAGCTGCATTTGGCGACAGAACTATGTCCCTCTACGGTAAGATCCTAGGTATGGAAATGTATTAAATGCTGTTTAATAATTGCATAAAAAATTCGCTAACAATTCAAAAATTGCTGCACGAATTCTGAATAAACTTTTTTGAAAAGAGAATAAAATTTACTATATTGGGTTAAAAGAAAGAAACCATATTCTTCTCACTTATATGGAAAAATCGCCTCGAAACATAAAAAAGCGCTAAAAATCGCATAAAAAATTAAATAAAAAAAATCTAATCAAAAAATCGAAAATCGGGCTTCGAGGTGCAAAACTTCATATATAGACGTACCTTTTCCCCAAATTTTGTAGCTCTACGTGCAGTGCTCACTTCAGAACACCGCCGACACACTCACTCACACACAAGCAAACTTCTTTCTTTATTATTCTAGATTGAAACCGGCACGTGATAAGATAAACTTAAAAAAAAATCATGCTTAAAAATTATTTTAGAAAATATAATACATCAGTCAATTAAGATACAGTTTTTAAACAAATTGCATTGAAAGTAAAATGCGACGAAAACTGAAAATGTACGATGATCAGAAGATTAAAAAATTGCAATAGCGAAAATTTCAAGACCGGAATTTTATCGTGAAGTGTTGCCATTCGCAAAATGACGTCAGCGTTACACACAGATACGCTTGTTCTTTATAATATAAATACTTAATCAGTAAAATATAATAAAGATCAGTTATTAGGATGTGGTTATCAATAAAGACTCTTATGCTTGGTATTCCGGAATGAAAAACAGCAATTTTCACCTTCTCAAAATTTGCATACACACTTCTCATATCCATATTCATCATTTAAAAAAAAATTGTATTTTGTTTGATCATTTAAAAATCATTTTAACTCAAAACTTGAAAGTCGCGATTGTCAGCAACATCTTTTATGCACTCTTTACTTGAGATTCTAATCTCGATTCCGGTGGGTAAAAATTTCCGTAATTTATGTTTTTTAGACGCATTTGTGTTAAAATGTTTACTTTCTCTCTATTCTAAAAAAAAGTAACTACCGCTGTCACCGCCGCCGCCGCCGCCGCCGCCGGTTTTGAATTTTTTGTGACCGGAGGTCTTTCTTCGTTAATATTGAGAAAAATAATGCATACAAAAATATGAAAATCAGTGGTTTTATACAGAAATGTTTGATAAACACGCTGATGCAGACAGTTTTCAAATCGAAGAATTATTTTAAGAGATATTTAATGCTAAAGTTGGACAAAATCGTTCCACTAAAAAAGTTTTATAGCAGCAAAAACTATACATGGCAGTGTAATCATTTTTTGATCATTTTATGCGTTAGAATTTGCCGGAGTGCAGATTGCATTAATTTTTTTATTTTGACTCATTTTTTCAGGTTTTATTTCTATTTTAAATTCAAATTTGTAGCATTTCTAGATATATTTTTTACAGATTTCAGAAAATTGTACTAATTTAAACTGTTGCCAACTATATAAAAAGCGCAAGCAATAATGTTTGCTTCAAATTAAAAATTTATTTACACGTGACTATTATAAACAGGAAAAAAACTTTCAAATTAGAATTAAATAATTATGTATAAAAAGCAGGAACTTATTAAAAATTACGTCATAGAAAGTATACACGTGAATTTTAAAAGAGAAAGGATATTGTAAAATAATAAATTCATTAACATGCGTTAGAAGTCTTAGGAGAAATTACGTCATATTTACGTCACATTATAGTTATTACATAAAATGAACACAAAATAATATTGCAAAAAAGTTTAAATATAGAAATTGCGCTAGACATTTATTTAATATTTTGAGAGGATATTTTCAACTATTTTTGTTAGGAAAGCGCAAATAATATTTCATTGCTAACAAAAGTACTTTCACGCGATTATTTAAAAGAGAAAGAATAGCTTGGTAAAAATTACGTCAGATTAAAAACGATTAATTTAAAATGTCTCATTTAAAAGAACTTTCTTTTCGCTTTGTTAAAAAATACCAGGAGACAAAGACTCTGTTTACTTAACTAGGGGGCTCGGCCCCCTACGAGCTACGCTCGCCAACCCCCGTTCAGACACTGCAGTCTCTAAAAGTACGCTAATTTGATCGGCTTTAAAAAGATTTTGGAAGATTGAATTATAATTAAAAAAACAAAAGCGATCTCCCTATAAACGGGTTTCTATTCATTTCTCTTTGATTGGGGAATTTTACGGAAAAATCAGCTGCTGTTAAAAGATACAATGGCATTTCAAAATCATCTAATATAAAATGAATTAAGCAAACAGAGTCTTTGTCTCCCGGTATTTTTTAACAAAGCGAAAAGAAAGTCCTTTTAAATAAGATATTTTAAATATATCGTTTTTAATCTGACGTAATTTTCACCAAATTTTCTTTCCCTTTTTAATATTCACGTGAAAATGCTTTTATTAGAAATGAAATATTATTTGCGCTGTCCAAAAAAAAAAAAAAATAGTTGAAAAATTCATCTCAAAATATCAAGTAAATGTCTCGCGCTATTTTTAAATTTATACTGTTTTGCAATATTATTTTGTGTTCATTTTATGTAATAACTGTAATGTGACGTAAATGTGATGTAATTTCTCCTATTTAAGACTTCTAACGCATGTTAATAAATTTATTATTTTACAATATCCTTTCTCTGTTAAAATTCATGTGCAATTATAGATGAAGTAATTTTCAATAAGTTCCTGCTTTTTATAAGTAATTATTTAATTCTAATTTGAAAGTTTTTTTCTGTTTATAATAGTCACGTGTAAATAAATTTTTAATTTGAAAGAAACATTATTGTTTTCGTTGTTTATAAAGTTGGCAACAGGTTAAATTAGTACAATTTTCTGAAATAAGAAAAAAATATCTCTCGAAATGCTGAAAATTTGAATTTAAAATAGAAATGAAACCTCGAAAAATGAGTCAAATTAAAAAAATAAATTAATTCTGCACACCGGGAAATTATAACGTATAAAATGATCTAAAAATTATTAAATTCCGATGTATAGTTTTTGCTCCTATAAAACTTTTTTAGTGGAACGATTTTGTCCAACTTTACCATTAAATATCTCTTAAAATAATTCTTCGATTTGAAAACTGTCTGAATCAGCATGTTTATCAAACATTTTTGTATAATACTACCGATTTTCATATTTTTGTATGCATTATTTTTCTTAATATTAACGAAGAAAGACCTCCGGTCACAAAAAATTCAAAACCGGCGGCGGCGGTGACAGCGGTAGTTACTTTTTTTTTAGAATAGAGAGATTCCTTTTATATTAGCTTATTTTGAAATATTGTTACACGTGTCTACGTCATCAAGTTATTTTTATTTCGACGTTTTATTTGTATTTTTATTAATGTTGTACGAATTTATTTGTTCTTTCGTTATTTAAAATAAAAATTATGTCAATTTGTATAATTTGGCGATTTATATAATTTGGCGAAATGGGTCGACGGGATAATCAAGTATACCTCAGCGGATTTGGCGTTAACCCTAGATCTACCGGGAATTTTATTCAAGTTTTAATAAAACGTTCTACACCAGAATTTTTATTTAAAACTATTTAACTTATTTATTTACCTTATTTTTGTCTGGTTTATATACTTAGTTTATTTTAAAGAAATTTCTGGTTTGAATGAATATTTTGTATGTACCTGTCGGGTCCAATGGACCCGTCTGGTAGACGGAGGGTTAAAATTCCCCAATCAAAGAGAAATGAATAGAAATTCGTTTATAGGGAGATCGCCACTGTTTTTTAAATTATAATTCAATCTTTCGAAATCTTTTTAAAGCCGATCAAATTAGTGTGCATTTAGAGCCTGCGGTGTCTGGACGGGGGTTGGCGAGCGCAGCTCGTAGGGGGCCGAGCCCCCTAGTTATCTAAGAAAATGATCGTTTTCTTTTAAATATTACTTCATTTTCATTTAAATGAGCATTTCGCCTAGTGTCTGAAACTTAGTATCAGTACACATGCAGAAGGAAAAACAATATAGAAAATTTATGAGGAAAAATGCGTGTTTTCAAATGCAGTATGTCATTTTCCGCTATTATTCCCCCAATATAATACCATGGCTCCTAATGGATATTTGCTTCACTAAATCCTATACAATAATTTTTATTACCAATTTTGAATTTTTATCAGAAAATGGCATGAATAAAGATAAAGATACCTCATTATTTCTCTCTTGTCTGCAATAATGAAAGCTATCTAATTTTCATCATTTTGAAGAAATTTCATAAAATGCTTTTAAAATTAAGATATAAAAGAGGGGATTTTTAAAAAAGAAACAGATAGTGCGATCACATGTACAAATGAAACAGCTTTCAGTTAAAAAAAAAAAAAAAAAAAAAAAAAAAAAAAAAAAAAAAAATAGTAAAATCGATTCAGCAGAAAGATCAGGGCAGATGACTAAAGAACACACTTGCGTTTTAAATATATAGATTATATAAAGGTATGAAAAATTTTAAACCTCGAATTATTTGCTTGCTTGTCTAACTCGGCGAAGCAAATCTATCCAGGCGAGAATCATCAATTTCTGTAATATAAATCGCTATTATTTGCATGTCACCTCTCTTTTATAAAGACACTCTAAATTTTTGTAAAACATTGCGCTTTACAGTGTGTGATTTCGATTACATTATTTTCAAAAGTGAAGCATTTTCGCCTGTGAAGAATTTCAAAGCAGCTGGGCTGTGAAAATGACGCACTTCTACAAACCATAATTCAGTTTTAAGAATTAAAATACACGCTTTTTTATAAAATGACGTCATTTGCATCCGCTAAAGCAATCCAGTCTTAAACTTCGTCTATAGAAAAGTATGCATATGACGTCATTATCGCGGAATAACAGACAATATTCTTGACATAGCCCGTATTTTAATTAAAACTTTTTTTTCAGGTTTTATGAGAAAATGGCAACAAACAGTAATCTCCTATCTTTGACTATTTTCCGTTTACTTTCAAAGAAATGCGGTACTTTTGTTGCCACGATTAGAAAAATGGTATTAAAAACTACAAAAAATTAATATCTCTAAAATAAATTGAGATACAGTTTTCAAACAAATTGCATTTATACGAGCATTTTTTTCCTCTTACGACGGTGTAAAAATTTTAAATGTGCAATGTTTAGAAGTTAAAAAAATTGCAGTAGAGAAAATTGCAAAATCGAAATTTTATTTCAAACTTCAAAGTGTTGCCATTCGCAAAATGACGTATGCGTTACGCACAGATATGTTTGTCCTTTATAATATAGATACTCCTGTACAAAAAGTTTAGTACAAGAACAACATCCTATGAGTTAATCGCGGCTTTTATTCATCTTTCGATGGAGCGGTCTCACAGACCGCTTCACACTAGTTATGTGACAATTTATGTGACATCAGTTAAAGGTTAACAGTGTATGCCCCCCCCCCCCCCCCTTCCCAAGTGAAGAGCCAAGGTAATATTTTTAGTTTTTTCACAAAAACAAGACGAGAATTAATATCACTTTTAAACCGACTCATTTGCTTTTTATAAAAGTTTTAATTTATTGTTAATTATCTTCATATTTTAATAGTTTTCGTTTTGTACATAATAAATACTGTACATTGTTTTGTAATATGGTCTAAGAGTAAAATAAAGTATTAATTTCAATATAAAATACACAAAAAATTATTAAAAAAACCCCTGTAAAATAACTATAAATTTTTAAGTTTTCATATTCAAGATCTGATCCTTGTAGTTTTTCGATAGCTTATTTTTGAATACACAATTTCTTGGAGCTTAAATTTTAAAATGAGTTAGACCATACACATATACCATAATTTCTGTTGTTTAACATCTATAATGTCACGGAATTTTTGAAAGATTGTGGTATTTTTATTAGTTAAAATATGTACCAATCTAGTAATCTTTTCTTTATTTAATCGCAGAATGTCTGTCATTAAGTAAAGCTAAGTTTAGTATTCTGAAATAGCAGTTGATATTTTAAATTAAAAAAAAAATTCTTTGTAAAAATGCAGCCTCAAACATATGAATTCAATCAAACAAACGGAAAATGCCACAGGCTTAGCGGGCCATAGATAAGTTGTCGGCGGGTCAAATCTGACCCTCGGACCACCCGTTTGACATGCCTGTTATAAGCGATATTATTTCGTATACTACAGAAAAAATAGTCAAATGTAATATTTTCCCCCTAATCGCTAGCAAAACACATAGATGTTATGCTAATTTCAGTTAGCTGGTTATGATAATACCGCATCTAATGTTTCCAAAATCGGTAGCACACTGCCACCGACCATCGGTCTGTGATTTAATCAGACCCAGAAATATCGCAAATATTTTTTCTTTAAAAAAATGTAGAGGCCAAGTTAGATTTAGTATTACTGCAATGTGCAATAAAGTAATATCTCATTGTTCAGAAATAAAATCTACAGATCAAAAGTTGTTCTAAATTTAATCGTATCCAAATTAAGAGGAACTATTGATCTAACATTTTATCATTGATAATCGAGCTTTTTATTTACTTTGCGGAAAAGGCGGCCCCGCTCCCAACGGACGTTCCTAGTTCCTACATCCTTTCAAGACTAGCATGGAATGGCAGCGGAAGACCCATCACGGAAGATGTCACCGTAAACAATTAAAAGCAAAATTAAATAAGTTAAAGATATCGTGTAGCCGGATCAGGAGGGTTGTAACGTTCATTACGTCGTACGACCCCCGGTGGCTTCGAGATCATCAGGGGTGTAGCCGTAAAAAAAAAAAAACAGAGCGTATACTCTAGAATGTATATACTATTATAGCTTTCTTGAGAAACAGAGGGTATACGATGTTCCTTAAAAAAATCCAGAGGCTATAAGACGTATACGCCGTATACCCTCCACTACATCACTGGAGATCATTATAGTTATTTGTTAATGCTGTTTGTTAAAGTTACCTTTAATGTAAGGAAATGTAAAAAACAGACATGTTTGTAAAAAAATATGTTACTTTAAAAAGTATTTCTTTTAGGGGCGTCAGTGGAGACAATGGAGTCTAAGTCAACGAATTTAAAATAAGCAAAACTTGTATTAAAATATTTCTAATGTAAATAAAATTTAAAATCTCAGTATAGAGCTGTTCATCACTTAAGTTTATCACTTTAAAAATTTACATCAAAAGCCTGTTGCAACTAACAGAACCGCGTATACCTTTTTTCGTAAATATAGGCTGGAAATGAGTTAGCTAACCGGTATCACCGTTTAAAAGTAAACTGATTCAGCGAGAGAGGGAGCAGGTCAGAGAATCGTTGCGCATCAATCCAGATTAATCTTTAACTGATGTGACAGAAATTGTCACGTAACTAGAGTGAAGCGGTCTGTGAGACCGCTCCATCGGAAGATGAATAAAAGCCGGTATCTAACTCATAGGATGTTTTTTTTTTTTTTTTTGTACTAAACTTTTTGTACAGGACTATTATAATTAAAATTCACCTATTCATAAGTCTCTGATGATAGTACTAAAGTTCCAAACGAAACAAAATTGCGGTAGTGTTTATAGTTAAACTGAATTTTACAAGTTAAACTATGAAAATTGAAAAAAGCACCGATCTGAGAGACCGGTAACGTCAGTTAACCCCTTGGGGACGAGCGACCGGTATTCGTGCCGCGTAAGGAGCTCAGAATCAGTGATTATTCTCACCAGTAATTTTTTATTGTAAATTTTGCGTTATTTAATCCGAGCATTTCCCGATTCAACTAGGTAAAAATTTCTGTTTTGAAAAACCGGTGATAAACGAATAAAAATTCTGTAAAAGACGCTCGTCCCGAAGGGGTTAAAGGTTAAAGGCTCAATTTGCTTAGCTTCCGACTAGAAGAAATGGTAGAGAATCGCTCTACTGTAGAGGTCTGTCAAAAAGAAGACAGACTTTCAAACGGACTGGGATGGCAGAATAAAGACAGTCTTTGTTTTGCTATTTATCTCAGCTCCCTTTCTTATTTGGCCCACCAGCCATTACTAGTTCTTTTTATGAATACGCATTGTTTATATTCTGCCCATTTGCTAGCTAAGAAGTTCCATTGGTTTATTTAAAGCCCAGTGTTAATTCACTCGCAAAGTAAAGTTCTTCGCATTGAGTACGTGGAGAGATTAAATAGAAACAGGAATTCTATTCCTGCAGCTGTTGGAGTTATAATAGCATTGCAGGGAGGCTTATAAGATGAAGTTGTTGGAGGTGTTAGTTAAATAGTGCAACAAGCATTCCAGGGAGGCTTATAAGATGAAGTTGTTGGAGGTGTTAGTTAAATAGTGCAACAATGATCGACCCGCTCAAGTCGTTCTTTTATTAGGATGAGTATGTAGCGAGTACACCGTTTCCGTAGCACAAATGGTTAGTAAGAATTATCTTGCAATGGAAGGCGTAAAACATATCAATATTTTGAACAGATGTAAAGAACAGTTACCCAACACGTGTCTGAAAAAGATCATGTCTACGATTGGCATAAAAAAAAAATCATGGAAAGAAAGGAAGCTGATGAGAACGACGCCACAATTAAGCTAAATCTCAGTTGTCTGCCGGAAAGATAATTTTGACCACATAATGGGATTTTAAATACGCTTCCCTTGTTAAATTGATTCACGATCGTTGTACAGCCTTTGCAGTATTCGGACAAGGTAAGAATTGCATATCGGAAAAAAATGCAAGTTCCGGACCATGAATGTTATCCTCCCCCGCAACAATCCCAACTAGTTACGATAGCTTTAACCTTTAACTGATGTCACGCGGTCTCCCAGATCCCGCGACTCCCAGCTGTAAACACTTTTACAGCTTTTTACTTTTCTGTACTGAAGTTAAATAATATGAATAAAATACTTTTTTCATGCAATTTAATTCACATGCTCCTAAGAGAAGTACAACGATATTGTTAGGACAAAATTTAAGTAAATTCAACCATTTGAGTTTTTTTTTTATTCATTTTATTCGAGGGGTCTGAGAGACCGGATCACATCAGTTGTGTGACAAATTTTAGTCACATCAGTTAAAGGTTAACTTAAAAACTTGAAGCAACGCACTGGACAACTTTAGAGCATACTGGCTACTGTTCAACCTTTGATCATCATATAATTATATCAGTAAAAAAGGCATTTGGAGCTCATGACTTTGAGAGCGATGCAGACGTCGGACATTTGAGCTCAGTTGGCAAGAGATAATGCATAATAATGGGGAGTATGTAGCGTATTATATCCCCTAATGTATAATAATGGGGAGAAACATTAGTCTGCTGGAGAAATGTTTTCGAAAACTGGAAGTCATTTAGAAAAATAATATTGCATCCCCGGTTTTGCCTCTTTGCTAATAAATTTCAAAAAATAAATTCCAGTTTATACTTGGTTAAACATTGTAAATTTCAAGTTAAGAATAATTAATATGTTAACAATACACTTTTAAAAATATGTACTCAAAAATGAGAATTTCAAGCTACCTTTTCTTTCTTTCTTTTCTTTTTGAGTACCATTATATCATAAGCAAATTAACCCTTTATCTACTGACGGTTACTTATAAGTATCACTCACTTTAAACTTTCATCCCATAGTGAATATTACTAATATTCTAATGGTACTTTGTAAAAACACTCCTTTAGCTCCACTTTTTAGGATACATGGTACAAGTAGTTCTAGGTTTATTATTTTAGCGAGGAAGGAGGCTATCTTTGAAACAGTCGATGAATTTTGTGTCGACATTTTGTATAGATTGTCACGGTTGTCTTTTTATTGCTGCAATCATAGTAAAGGACATAAGATAAGTGTTGGATTTTTTTAATGTCTTCATTATGAACTTAGAATATAATTTGAGTAGCTATTTTAAGTGAGCGGTGTATGTATTTGATTTAACAGCTGAATTACTCGGCGGTACTTAAAATTACCGCCATTACACTGGTTGTTGGAGAAAAACTTCTTGTTTACTTTTCATCTGTGTAGTTATCCATCGTTTTTATAAGCTATGTAATTACTAAATTGTAATGTAGTAATGTTTTTTCTGGTATTCCTTTTCTGTTTCATTATTATTTTTTATAGGAAATCGAAAATGTTGTCGCACCGGCCCTTTTTTGCTATGCTAGAAATCACATATGTAAATTCATATATTGCATATGTGGAGATGCGAGAGAACATGTTGTCCCTGGAATATAAGCGTCACATAACTAAAGGACTGCTAACAAAATCGCAACCTAAAAAAATTGTTTTTTTTTTAATACCATCAAATTTGAATTTTTACTCATTTTTCACGTGTAAAATAAAACTATATGAATTTAATGTTTTTTTATTGTTAACTTATGAGTGTCTTCTTGTTATTTAGCATTGTTAAGAGTTTAAAGTTTATTTGAAATATCATGTGGATGTGGGTTTTCTGTTACGAGAATATTTTAGACATAGTGTACTGACGGACTTTAAAGTACCACTTTAATTAATTACCTCTAACGAATTTAATTTTTCACGGGTGGATATTTTTTTAATGTATACCCTTTAATTTTCATTGTAGTAACTGAAAAAAAAAATTACTTGAAAACAAATTGCAGTAGATCAGAAAGCAGTAGATAAAGGGTTAATAATATGTTAATTAACCATACGTACTTAAAATAATCTTAAAATAATAATAATAATGATATTTAAAGGTATATATAAATATTTTACAGACATACATACAATAAATACAATAAACCCAACTGAAGTGAAAAAGTAGCCAGAGCCAGGAATCGAAACCGGGACAACTGCATTCCAGGAGTAAAATCTATTCATCGTTGTCCGGTCATCCAAGGCTGCCGTATAGATGGCTGGTGACTTCCCCAACTTGGTTTATTAGTGAGAAATTGCAGACTCAGGTATCGGCCGGAGTAGCTCAGTGGTTAGAGCGACAGCCTGGAATGCAGTGGTCCAGGGTTCGATTCCTGGCTCTGGCTAATTTTTCACTCCAGTTGGATTTATTGTATGTATGTCTGTAAAATATTTATATATATCTTTAACTGTTGAATGCAGGCGTTATTTATGTGTGTATGTGTGTTTTAATATGTATTGTAGTATGTGTGTTTTATTATAATAATGATATTGTTACTAAATATTAATATATCACGCATTACTCTATTTTACATACTGGAGACTTCAAAGAATATTGTTTAATAAATGTGCATATACAATTTGACAATTGTCCAACCGAATGCTTTGAAGAATAAAAGGTGCGCACTTCTAACTTAAACGAATTACATCTTATAGCGGATGTAACGAACCCACTTGTAATAATGTGTCCCTTTCTATTTTCATTTCTTGTGGAGCGGTATTTTATCATAGACTTCATCGTAAAAGTAAGAAGTTACATAAAAGATAAATACAGTGGAACTCTGCCTGATGTGTCCACATTCGGGAATATTGAAACTGGCCACCTTATGCAGGCGATACAGAAAATTTCCCAAATCATTACTTAAAGAAAACATTAAACAAAAATGGTCATCTATCTATCCGGAAGATCACTTTATAAAGACGGTCAATTTTTTTTTTCAGGTTAAACATTACTAAAAACACGAGTATGTGTGTTTTTCAAGATTCATACTTAAATACTGAGAGCTTAATTACTGTAAACTTAAATTATAAGGTGAGAAAATACTCAAAAATAAGTACATTTTGCTGATTTTTAAATAGCCTTTTCCCCCTCAACAATATGCCAGATATAGCTACTCATAAAACTCGTAAAATTTTAAGCGAAATCGACGCTTTCTTGTATTTTGAGTTTGAAATATCACGAGCTTTGAATACAAACGATTCTAGAATTCCATCGTTTTTTAAAACCACCCGAATTCAATCACTGATATCCAAACAAATGCAGATCATCTTTCATCAGATGCCACGGAATTCAGGTCAAAAAGATATGAATTTGGATTCTGTTTGTTTGCGACATTTCTAAACACTACACCAAGAGCCAGAAAAGATATCCTTGACGAAACTGTTTCTTCGACGCTGGTGACAACTGTTTCCTATAGAAAAATCTAGTCTATAGAAGAACTCTAGATAAGAGATACAGGGTGACGCCTATGAATTAACAATTGCATAAAGAGTTGTTTATATATATATATATATATATATACAGGACTATTGTAAATGATGTACGGTATTTTAACATATTAGAATAAAGTAAATTATAAACAAATACTTACCAGAACAAATTTAAACGAAAGAAAAACTCAAATATTTTCTTTTCCCCTCGTCCTGTATTGAGTTCGGAAGGTGTGGTGGCGCTGCGATCGCTAAAACGAAAAATGGAATCTCGGGAAGAGAAAGTGACAAAACGATATTTTCTCGGCCTCCCAGATCACCGGACATTACTCCATGTGACTTTTTCTTGTGGGGCTTTGTGAAAGACAAAGTCTATGTGACACTACTGCCACGCAACTTGGAGGATCTACGAACACGCATAGTTAATGCTCTGAACTTAGTAACACCAGACATGCTGAAACGAGTGTGGGATGAATTGAACTATCGTCTGGACGTTGCCTGCATGACTCGAAGAAGTCATATTGAACACTAAATGTCATAAAATAAAAATATTCGAGTTTTTTCCTTTAAATTTGTTCTGGTAAATGTTTGTTTATAATTACTTTATTCTAGTATGTTAAAATACCGTACATCATTTACAATAACCCTGTATATATATAAAAAATGTGTAATAAGTAACAGGACTATTTTTCATTGGGTTTATTAAAATTAGCGAGCTGACCATCGTAAACATGACATTGCAAACATGATATGTCCTACACTTTATTCTGACGTATGGTAGCGAAATTATTCCTGATATGCATAATTGCTTTTCTAATTTGTCTCTTATTGTTACTATTAAAGATCTAACGCTTTTAATAGTGTGCGTACTGCTATAAATGTTTTACTTGTAAAAAAAATAAAAATAAATAAATAAATAAATAAATAAAAATAAACCGCGCTTGTTAAAAGGTTAAGCAATTCTAAGATCTCTCTCTTTTTTTTTTTTTTTTTTTTTTATGGTTATGAAATAATTTACAAGGTAAAATGTACTTGGCATACTTTAACGTGAGCACTATTAGGTTCTTATTTAGAAAACACCAAGCTTATTTTCTTTTATCCTTTAGATATTTTCAAGAATTTGAAGAGTGACATAGTAGTTATTATATTAGTCTCATTCTACCAGGCGCAAGTCACGAACCTCTGCAGAATATAGTATGTTCTTACTTAATTATTCATCAAAAATTCCAGCGGTGTCATATCGGAAAAATACCCTAAGAAAAAAAAAAGTCCAAGACGCTCCTGGGAAATAAGGTCTTCTAGTCTGTAGGGGTAAAAAAAATCCTGGGAATAATGGATAGTTGGTTGTCCAAAACCAATTTCTTGGAAAATTTTGGTTTTTTATTCTGAAACATATCTACCAAAAGTTGACAACTGCACTGAAGATTTTACAATAGAGCCTGTATTGTGGGTATTGTAAAACTGTTTACACGAACTTGTCTTAATATCGAAATACAATTTGTCAAAATACAATTTAACAGGGATAATTTCACTTTTAGAATAATTTCAGATAGGGAAAATTAGAAATAATATAAGTTACCCAAAAGATTTCAAGAAACGTTTCTAGAAAATTCAGAAATTTCTGAAAAGTTCGTTTCACATACTGTTCTTGCCAACGTTGATTAAGAATGTTTTACTTTGGAAAACTAAAATTTACAGGTAGCAAATTGCTTTTTTGAGAAACCAGTTGACCATTATTTCCTGGATGGATTTTTTTTTTTTTTTTTTTTTACAGTGTAAAGACCACGTGTTTCATACACTCGAGAGCAAATAAAATTCAAGCACGTTTCAAGGATTTTCAAACATTAGATTCATAACCCATTACCACTGTCACCCGAACCCAGTTCGGACAGTAGTATGCTTATTAAGCTATTACTCAAATGCACTTTCAGTTGGGCATTATTTGCTTCTTTTATTTGGAGATGCAGCTCCATTTAACTTTCGTATAGACATTTGAATATATAATTGACTATTTTCATATTATAACACCCCGTATAATAATCACTTATAAACAAATTAAGCTAAATATTGCTATGGAAAGTAATAAAATATCTTTATTTAGATTGATCATGAATGATTTTGAAAATGTCACCGTTTGTGCGATGAAACGTTCGTTAATCTAAATAAAGATATTTTATCACATTTTATAGCAATATTTAGCTTAATCTATTTTCATGTTATTCTGTTATTTTTATTATACTGTGGACGGGGGTAACCTTACTGCACTTAAAATGGCTCTAGAATAAGTATAATACATAAGGGAAAGAATCCATTGCCTGTCTATTTTAAAGAATTACCAAATCTTTCAAAAGCTTTATAATAAATATTTTCAAGACAATATATTATTAGAGGTTTTTATTAAATAAAGTATTTTATCTTAGTAAAGAACATCATGGTAATAAATTTCATACATCCTAAAAAAAAAAAAAACAGTTTGATCGCCCGTCCACCCCCTTTTTAAGCAGGAAAATAACAAAAAAGACGTTATATCACTAAAAAATCAAAAGTAAAGTCTCACTTAAATTTACTTTTCATGGTATTGCAATTTTACCATTATTTAAACATTTGATTGTAAAGAATATTACTTCAAAATTAAAAGTAAACTAGAGCTTTAACCTTAGTAAAAATACTGTAACTTATCATTTATCATAATACATCTTTTATCTACAACAGTTTAAGAAAATTAAAAGAAAAGTCTAATAATTTCCTTTTAAACTTCTCCTTTCACTTACTAGTTGCTAGCAAAAACTGAACTTGATGGCCAGATTTCATTGGAAAATTCAAAGACTATTATAACATTTAAAAACATTCAAGGGCGTTCAAACACATTGAAATGAATGTGTTTTTTTCAAGTACTTTTCATAATTTTTCCAAAGCATATGAACCATGCGGCCATGTAATTAATTCATCCCTATCAATCCATTGATCTGAGAAATTTTCATTCTTGAAATGAGTTCAACTTTTCAATCATCATTTAATTGATTATTCCGTTGGTTCATCTTTTTGAAAATCACTGCTATCGTTTCTGAAATGCCTTTGGGGATTTTCTTTTCGCATAACGAAAGAAAGTATATTGTTTCACTAGTAGACGTTATTTTCCTTTTTAACAAACAGAAAAACAAGTTTCCGCTTTTGTAATGCTGGACAATAAAAATCTTGGAGCTGAAGAATATAGATGAATTGTTTCCCCATAATAGCCCATACCTTGAGAAATGTTTTAATGACATTTTTCAATTCAGTGATTAATTTCTATATAGACAATCCGTAGCATAAAAACTGTAAAACTATTTACAGTTACATACTTTAATTTGAAATAGAGGTTACGTCACATTTATCAAAATACATTTTTTTTTGTTTTTTAGAAAAGATAGTTCAGAAGAACTTCCAATAGTAAATAATATAAAATTGTAAAATCGTCTACAAACATGTTGTTGTCTTAGTTTCAAGTAGGGTAAGGTGACCTATTACCGTCTCCCAGTCACTTTTAGGACCTTGGAAATGTAATTTTCAGTGAAAATCTACCAAATTTGGATTTTACATAGACTACCTACCCACGCATATAGAAACATAGGCAAATATCGTACTAAAAATTTTTAACAATGCGAAAAATTGTCAAATCAAAAGTATCTAAAAAATGCAAAAGAAAAAAATGATCCCAATTTCGTCCCCCCAAAAATCCAATACGCCGAGGCTTAACTTATAATTAAATCAAAATTTATCTCTAAATGAGTAAGTAATTTAATTTATATTAAAGTAAGGCACAAACAAATGTACTAATTGTCAGTGGAATAAATAACATAACGAAACATTAGCCATACAAACTCGAGGAAAAATTTGAAAAAAATGTCATGAAAAAGCATTCCTAATTTCGTCCCGGGGCGAAAATAAGAACTGTATTGGGGACGATATTGGGACCACGCTACTTCCCAATATGACGGAGCTTCAGTTCCCGTAAGATGAACTGATCGTCCCAAAACTCACTGCATGCTACTGTTAGCATCTTACCAACGTAAAATACATGCAATGAATAAGAAATAAATACTTACAGTACAGTAAATAACGTTCTACAAACGACGTAATAAGAACTCAGGTCTTCTAAAAAATAGGAAATTCGCCGTCTTTAATTTATATATGCGTCTTGGCGAACGAAATTTTCAACACTGACCCCTTTTACCTCCAGTCCCCTGTGTCTTGCGTCATAAGTGGCGCCATTTTCGCAGAAGCGGAGAAGTTAAGGGGGACGGGATTAGGAGAGGGGACGAAATATGGGCACTTTACCCTATCTGTTACTTCACATTTACAAAATAAAATTTCTTATAGAAACATACAGTTTAGAAGAACTCCATGGAGGAAATATTAGAAATAGTGTCAAGCTATTGCACGTACGCTTTAACTTGGAAATATTTATTTTTTCACATTTGTCAAAATACAGTTAAGAAACTGCCTTGTGAAAAATCTTTTTAAGCAACTTTAGGTAAGGAATATTAGCAATGCTAATAGATCATCCGCAGTTACTTGTCTTAGCTTAAGATAGCTTTTATTCCTCATTTATCAAATACACTTTTTTTTTTTTTACACTCTTTTATTTAACTCAACCTGGTTTTTGTGTGTAAACAGGGAATTTTGCAATAGATTTTTAGCCCACTTCCTGATATGCTAGAATTATAAAAAATATGTTTACAGGTGTGTTTCCAATGATAATACAACATTTTAATATTTTTAGAGCTTAATTATAAATTAATACATTAATTTAAAGGCCTTTTTCTCTTAGCTCGCCACAGGTGATGTATCACCAAATATTCTTCAGAACTCGCGCAATTACATACAAGTTGAAACAACAATGGATTTAATGATGTGCTAATACACGCTCGCCAAAATATCACAAATATCTGTGAATTTACAACAACGAAACATTTTAAAGCCCAAAAAGTAGAAAATAAATTATAAATATAAAATAAAGACTGTAATATTTTTAAAATATACGCTTTATCAATCAATAAAATAATATTAATTTACGATTATATGTTGAGAAATCAATTTAGAAATCCTAAAAAGTTTAAATAATGTTTCATGTTTTTTTCCAGAAGCTAAATCTTAAAAAAGAAACAAAGAAAAAAATATATATATTTAGGGGAAAGCAGGGTAATGACGCTCAGAAGGGTATTCCCGCTCACCCAATATCTCTAAACAGAATAGAATTGAAAACGTGCAATTGGTACCGCCATCTAGCGAACTTCATCGTAAGTTCCCAGTAAGGATATAGTGACCGTCGGAAGGAAAGTGTTTTTGTGTCCTCACGTTATTAGTTTGCAGTTGTTTTATTATAAAATTCTACAACATCTAAATTGAAGGTAAGTGTATACTCTTATTTTCAAATATTAATTTTCTGATTATGTCTACAAAATATATACATTTAGCTGTACTTTCATGCTTTTATTTATTTTTGTAGTGCGTTGTTACGCCAATTATAATGCATTAAAACCCAACATGGCGATAACGGGTAATGGCGCTCGCGTGGAATTCCAGAAGAAGTGTTGCCAGTGGGCAACTTTTTTAAAATTCAAATTTATTAACACCATTTTTTTGAAATGGTAAAATTCCCCTGTTTTCGCCTTAATTACTATGTCATTAAACAAGGAGAATTTTACGATTTCAAAAAAGTGGTGAAAATCAAAAAACCTAAATTTTAAAAAAGTAGCCCACTATATGTGTAACACAATATGTGTGCACAATATGTGTAAATTAGTCGCAAAAAGTCTGTATTGTTGTGAACAGTCTACACAACTACATATGTGGCTTTTGTCTTACTTAAATGTTGTGTTCAAACTCTGAGTGCAATTACCCTACCATGTCGGGCATTACCGCTCAATCGATCGTTATTTAAATAAAAAGATAAAAAAAATTCCTTAAACTTTTATGTAAATTAGTTGATTGCAAACAGTTCCTTATGCTTTGGAGATATACTTTGTTAATGAAAAATTGATGTTTTTGTCTAAATTTGACTAGCTATTCATGTTTTCCCTTAAGTGAGCGCCATTCCCCTGCTTTCCCCTAAATAAATTCACTTGTTCACGCTTTCTACGAAGCGTAAAAAAACAGTGAATTTTTCATCAAGGAAGTTTTTGGTGAAACATGAATTGCAGTCAAAAAATTAGGTATGATTTTCGAGATGAATATCGAATGCTTAGAGTACTTAAAAAAAAAAAAAAAAAAAAAAAAAAAAAAAAAAAAAAAAAAAAAAAAAATGTTTTAACTTATGTATTATATATATATATCTATATGTTTAATTTTGTTTTTAAAATGCTGTAAAAACTTTGGTTATTACTATAAAGTAATTTGAGGAAGAATTTCGTTTTTAACGCTTTCCAACATAGTTGAAAAGTGTTTATGAATTCGGTTTGTCCGTCCGTATACTTATCCATCTGTCTGTTTGCCTCCTGTCTATGCACTAACTCGCGTAAATATTGCTATATTGCCATCAAATTTATATATGTTATTGGGGTTTACTATGGCATGTTGGGTATTAAAAATGAAGTGTGTGGCATTTACGGTTCGTTTACAGGGGCACTTAAAATACACTGGCCTCCAAAAGTTAAGGTACACGTACTAAATGCGTTCGATTGAGCACGTTTTGTCGAATATCTACAAAACTTATTGGCGAATTCTTCTTGAACGTCTGAGATGAAAAGAATATGTTTCATTTCATATTTCTCGGTGAAGATTTAGTCGGGGGGTACAATTAGGGGGCTAATAATAAATTTAATAATAAAATAATATTTGCGATCACCTATGTAACAGGAAAGGCTGGAAATGGTTTGTCACTGTGGTAAATGACTATTTGGGTCCTGCTCAACATTTGTATGCATTTGTGTAAGCACAGCACTCATATTCGTGAAGATGTTAACGTTTTTGTGAAAAACTCAAACTTTTTTTTTTATAGCATACAGAGTTTTCAACCAAATTTAACACAACTTTCCAAAAACCTGACAAAGAACAGTAGAAACAATATACTGCAATTAAAACATGAATATATTGAAAATTTGATAAGATATGGGCATTTTTATGAGAAAATTTTTAACTGCGCATGCGCGGCAGATTTCAAAATTTTTATTTCAGAATTTGGTAGTCAGCTATTTAGGGCAACTTATATAAAAAGTCTAGTCAAATATCGCGAAAATTCACAAAGATAGGGTCGAAAGTGTCTTCCTAAAAATAGCTTTATTATAAGGGATTTTACACAACTTTTCAATCAGCTCACTATATCTTCCTAAGTTTTCACAACATTTGACTGGACTTTTTATAGAAGTTGCCCCAAAATACTGAGTACCAAATTATGAAATAAAAATTTTGAAATCTTCCGCGCATGCGCAGTTAAAAATTATCTCATAAAAATGCCCATATCTTATCAAATTTTCAATATATTCATGTTTTAATTGCAGTATATTGTTTCTACTGTTCTTTGTCAGGTTTTTGGAAAGTTGTGTTAAATTTGGTTGAAAACTCTGTATGCTATAAAAAAAAAAAAAAAAAAAACGTTTGAGTTTTTCACAAAAACGTTAACATCTTCACGAATATGAGTGCTATGCTTACACAAATGCATACAAACGTTGAACAGGACCCAAATAGTTATTTACCACAGTGACAAACCATTTCCAGCCTTTCCTGTTACATAGGTGATCGCAAATATTATTTTATTATTAAATTTATTATTAGTCCCCGACTAAATCTTCACCGAGAAATATGAAATGAAACATGTTCTTTTCATCCCAGAAGTTCAAGAACAATTCGGCAATAAGTTTTGTAGATATTCGACAAAACGTGTGCAATCGAACGCATTTAGTCCGTGTACCTTAACTTTTGGAGGCCAGTGTAATTCCGTTAGAATACGATCTATGGGGAAAAATTGTTTCCAGTGTATTTTAGTGATATTGCACTATTTTAATCATATTGAGATTTTTATATATCACAGAGGTGTACTACAAGGCTTCTAATGTAAAATATGGTGTGCATAGTAGTTATTGTTCATTTACAGGGACACACAGAATAATTTGGTTACAGTACTGCCCATGAGCAATAAATGCCGGAAGTGCGTTTTTAGTTGTAGTTATGCGTTTTTAAATTTAACTATTTTTCTGAATATTACTTGGTGTGTATAAATACAATAGATCATATACAGGGTTGCACAAAGTATCTCAAGTACATTTCCGTGTATTCACGAAAAATTGTTGAATGGAAAATTTCAACTGTGCTATGTTTTTAACTGAGGAAACGTTTAGCATACTATGTAATATACATTGAAATCTATAGATCATATATCCCAGATAGCATTTTTAATTTTCAGAAAATTTGCAGCAGTCTTGCTTTGAAAACCTGCAAAGTTACAGCAAGCTCTGCATGACAAGATTGAAAGTTCATAACAAGACGCAAGTTAACGCAAACGCCGAAGTCACCACACTGTGAACTTGCTGCTAATTTATCGTGCAAGTTAAATTCATGCTGTATCAAATTTATTGCAAATTAACGGCAAACAAGTAATCAAAAATACTGCAATTTACGGCAAAGTAAGTAATCTTTCCACGCCCTACTATCTGTTTACAACTGTTATGCTATAAATTTAACCCCTTCGGAGGGGTCCATAGACCTAATCAGGTCTATTGATGCGAACACGCCGTCAGAAGGTGAATGCATCATTTTTATCACCGTAAAAAAATTAAGGTAATATTTGTACTCTTCAATACGAGCCTTTTTTGGTATTTGATAAGTATAGCGTTTAGAAAAAGCGGTGCCAACCGAATAAAATTTCTGCAATTTCTGCGTATGTGCTGACTGTCTATTCTCTCAACAGAGGGATTTTTTGCTTTCGTCAATTAAAGACAGTCTTGCCATCAGTTTCACAACAAACTACTCATGCAAGTAGGGGATGGTATACCTTGCGGGAAATTTGCTGCGAATTTCTCAATTCAAATTTGTCACGGCAAGATAATGTCAGAAAAAAATCAAACTTGCTGCTAATGTTCATGCTATCTGGGATCGGGCTGCACAAAAAAAGATTGGTATCCCTTCCACACCCCGCTATTGATAGTAATTGCAAAAATTGTGTTTTCAAATGCGTTATGCGTTTTCTAACTTGTTTATTTAGACATCATTGTTCACAATAATATACTGTGAAGTTCTGTTACCGTATTATGAATGTGTTGGAAAGTTAAACTTAAACTTACACTATGTGCAAACTACTTAAAAGATGAGACAATATTTAAAAAAGGATGTTAAATTACTTTAATATCCTTAGTACTTTCAACTATAAAAACATAGCCTTCGTCATAGAAATACAAGAAATACTACTGCTATTAAAGTCTTATTTTCGAAAATTCATGTAGATTTTTGAAAATAAGACGTTAATAGCGAAACAAAAATTTCATATACTTCAGGGTATTTTCTAATTTATTTCGCAAAAGAGTTTTTTAAACTTAATTTCATTCTTTCCGAAGTCTTACTGACTTGGTAACCTCATTAACGGTGCCATTCAAGTCCTGCATAATAAAGCAGTTAGATCTTTCTGCTAAAATTATACACTAACTGTTCACTAGAGGTTAGTTTACCAGTTTCTTCCTAAGATAAGGAAGAGTTCGTTCAACCTTTTAGTAATGTGCTAGACAGCGTGAAAGTTTGTTTTGACCAGATAAAATGGAGTTAAGTTGTTATATTTTCTTTTCTTTCATTTTTCCAAGCCATTTGAAGGAAGTTCTATGCCATAACTAGAAGATATTTATAAAATTCTGAAAGATTATCAATCATTAAATAAAGTACTGATAAAATCTCTGTTGAAAACTATTGGTATGATGATAACTATAATTTTCCAATTACACGAATATAAATGCGAACACCTGGCCACACATGAGGTGTTCAGTTAATACGGCAATAAACTGAGAGAGGCAATTGTACAATTCCAGACAAACGCTTTTTTGTACAAGAAACTAGTGGAGTTGTTTCTTGTACAAAACAACTCCACTAGTGTATCCCACATCTTGTACCTCCACATATGAGGCATTCTCACAAATTTTTGACTTTCAGGAATAAAAATCTGGTGAAATTAAACTTACTAAAATAAAATTTTAAACTTATAGACGAATGCTTTAATGATTCAAAATAAAGAAAAAATGGTCAGCAGCGAAGAAATTTTTATTTAACTGAGGTTTAAGTTAAACTTGCGAGTTTAATTTTCCTTATCAGTCTACCACTCTAACGTTTTATTTTCTTCTAAATGTTTACTTATAATGAATTTGCATAGTACCCACACGATATTCAAATAAGAAATAATAAAAATGTATCATATTTAGTACAAAATTTTGGTATAACATTGTCTTAAAGGGATGTTAACGAAGGGACGGTAAGGAAAAAAAAGGGGGCAGGTAAACGAAAAAAAATGGATGGTAAAGATGGGACTGTAAGGAAAATTGCCACCTATTTTTAGGCAAATCATGTTAAGACTAAGTGATAGCCACAATGTTCATTGATTTTTAGCAACAGTTATTTAAATTGGATTAAAATAATAATAATAATAATAATAATTTACCTCGAAAAGTGTAGGAATAAATCTTGGGGGCGGTAAAACTACCATTAAAGCCACGATGTTTGAAATTGATATTTAAATGCTGATTTAAATTCTGCAGTAAATTTCCTGTCAAAGAATTTTATCTATTCTTTTTCTAGCAAGCTTCTGCAAGAGATAAAAGTTGAAAAAAATAAATAAATTCTGTGACTGCATCTGAAGAGATTTTCTATATAATTTTAGCAAGAGGGACAGTAAGGAATCTGAAATCCAGGGACAGAGTTATAAAATAATAACAACCGTAAAAATGTGTGCAGGTTAATTTTTTTCTACATATTTATATAAAACCCCCCAGTTTCGGAAAAAATACATCGAATTACTTTTACTGAAACAGTTTTATACAGACAGCTTCTAACTTAAAAATCAGCATCATGGACACGGGACGATAAAGGAATTTCATGGTATATTTCGACCTCCAACATCGTCCATTATTTATCTCGTTAATATTGTTATACAGTCATGCAATGGGATGTTTTCCAGTATAAGAAAAAAAAAATCAAGAATATGTACTAAAATACAAATTATTATTCAGGGACTTAAAAGTCAAAAGCATGTGAGAATGTCTCATATACGTATAATGAAAAAACAAAAATGCCAATGAATACTATAAGATGCTGCAAGCACAGAAAGGAATGCGGATGATAAGCTCTACAATCCAGGTTTATAAAATACAAAAGTATTTATAAACAAAATTGTAAGCATCGTTCGCAATTTATATTCCTTTTTAACTTACTGAATGCCATTTTTATACAACTTAATTTTACTGACGATTTGTACCAGAATTTCTAAATAAGATTTTACTTTTATAACTTCAGTGAAAAAACGCTATAAAGTTGCATTCCTTTATTTTCAAATAAAACCTTTCAAAAATTCTAGTGTAATTTCAATATTACAGAAACACAATTACTTTTCTCTGAAATGATTAAAATGCTTGTCATTTTTAGCGGTGTACGGCCTGGAAAGTAAAACAGATTAGCGAATTCCAGATGTCAGTCCTCATACAGACATGTATGTAGTGCTGTAAAGTTAGTGACTCTTCCCATGAGGTTCAGTGACAATGACAAGATTTTACAAACAGACGCTCTTTACTTCGAATATTTAGCATTGTTTACATTATGCCTTAACTAGTCTTCGGAATCTTACACCGTGTGATAGATATACTATAGAAACAAGAATAGGTAGCTAGATTTTATCATTTTGGATTCGTACGAACAAATTTAAATAAAGAATCAAGCAAATGTCGACATAGACATGGAAATGTCTAATGATATGCCTTGACGGAAGTGCTTTACAAAACCCTTCTCTGTATTATATTTCTTCTCTATCAAAAATGTTTAATTTTCAATGTCTGTCCTACAATTTTTATGCATATACACATTAAGATACGAGGTGTGACAATTAAATAACGGGAGTAGTCTGAAAATATACTTTATTGAAAACTTATTATAAAAAGATTTTAATCCCTTTCAACATACTCTACTTCCCTATCTATACACCGCTGTATACGTTCTTTCCATTGTCCAAAGCAGCGCTGCAGGTCATCAAGTGTCAACAAGTGTGTCTTTTCTGCCTTCACATCATTTTTAGACTGAAAATGGGTTTCCTTTAAGGCACATTTCTCTTTGGGAACACGAAGAAGTCGCATGGAGCGAGATCTAGTGAATACGGTAAATGCTCAAGAACAGTAATGTGCTCTTCCCCTAAGAACTGTTTCACAGAGAGCGCATTATGCGCAGGAGCCTTGCCTTGTTGCAGGATCCATGAGTTGTTATTACACAGATCTACTTTTGCTTCGCATCTTTTCTCTCAGCTTGGTCAGGGCAGGACCTCAATGTAATACTTTTGGTTTACAGTTTGGCCCTGAGGTAACCACTCAATCTTTATGACACCGTTAATATATAAAAAAAGCATGATCTTTAGTTTTGAATTGCTCATTCGAGCATTTTTGCTCCTTGGCGAGATGTAAGGGTCTACCAGTGCATGGATTGACGCTTTCAGGGTCAAAATTAAAAATCCATCACGTTTCGTCACTTGTGATGACTTTTTTTATAATTTAAAATCTGCTTACTCCATAATGTCAGAGCAGGTGTTTTTCCTGTTCTCTTTTTGCTGTCGTGTGATGTATTTTTGGTACCATTTTTGCTCGAACTTCCGTCATTTGCAAATCCTCGTGCAAAAATTTTTTCATTGTCTCTCTGTCAATGTTCTTCATGTCTGTCATCATTCGAATGCTCAAACGTTGGTCTTGCCGCACGGTGTTGAATTCAGACACTTTTCTCCAGGAGGGATTTCTGTGGCTCCTGGGAGACATTATAGAGTTCCGGTGAAAGAAATTGCACTTTTTAACCATTGTAAATACAAAATCTCAAACCTTCCCGGCGGGGGGGGAGGGTTATATCATTGCTCCGAGGGGAACGTCCGTCCGGCCCGTTCCCTAAATTCAACACTGTTACCACACAATTTTGTTAGTTTTCTTAATGTTTCCAACAATTCTTAATGTCACAGGTCGATCAGAACGTTATAATGATCTTCAACTTCCTCCTGAACATGCAAAAAACGTTTGTTCCATTCAAAAAATGTGCGTTTCATACAATTATCACCAAAAACCTCCTTCAACAATTGAAAACATTAAATTGAAGGTTTTTTTTTTTTTTTTAACTTCACGAAGAATTTGAGATTAATGCGCTACTCGAGTTTTAAGTTTAACATGACCGCGGTATTTCGATATAATAACGTCATACCCAAGCAAGGATAAAAAATAAAAATGACTAGAGAACAGGAATTCTGCTTTTTCAGAATTTAGTGTCGCCCCGGCATTTCCATTACTTCATTTTCTTCTGGTGGACTGGTGGCTTCTATTATTATGAAACAGCCATTATAAATGAAGCGTTAAAAAAAAATTATGGCCATTTTTTTTCCATTCTGACCAGAAAATCAGAGTTTTAACTTTTTGCGGCAGCTCTTTCATCTTCACCCAACGCTTCATTTATAATGGCTGTTTCATAATAATAGAAGCCACCAGTCCATCAGAAGAAAATAACTCGGTTAAGCGTGACTCGGATTATCGGGACTCTACTGCAAAAAATATTTCAGTTTTAAGACTTAAAGCACACGCTTTTATGTTATGTAAAATGACGTCATTTGCATTAATATAGAAACTTAAAATTAAATATAGTTTATAATAGTGCCCTGTTTTATCATAAATCCTTCATTTATATTTTTCTCAAAGTAGCACGTATTTTAATTAATTTTTTTCAATTTAATTTTTTTTTAATTAATATTTTTCATTTTATGAGAAAATGGCAACAAAAAGATATAATTGCTATTTTTCAGCAATTTTTTTCTAGATAGATCAGATAGAGATCAGATCTAGATAGATAATTTAGATAGATCAACGGAATAACCCATTACCTGCACCTGAAGCATCAAGGTAAACTACATTCTATGTGTTATTAAGGAGAGACCTCTTTGAATATTATATATTCTAATATATCATTTTCTCAAAATTAGAAAAAAGAGATAAGGAAAAAGATATAATTGCTATTTTTCAGCAATTTTTTCTTTACTTTCTTTAGAAATGGCGTACTTGAGTTGCCAAAATGAAACAAATGTCGCTAAAAACTACAAAAAAAATAATATTTCAAAAACAAATAGAGATGCAGTTTTCAAACAAATTGCATTAAAAAGTACTTTTTTTCCCCAATACGATGGTATAAAAACTGAAAATGTGCGATGTTTAGAAATAAAAAAAAATGCTATAGAGCATTTAATTGTACAATGATACATCTACTTTGTTTATTGCTAGCGTCTGTAAGCTAACGTTATTTTTTGGACACAAAATAAGCTGGGAGAAAGAAATAGCATACCGTACCGGGGCTAAAAAACTAAATTAGATAGATCAACGGAATAACCCATTACCTGCACCTGAAGCATCAAGGTAAACTACATTCTATGTGTTATTAAGGAGAGACCTCTTTGAATATTATATATTCTAATATATCATTTTCTCAAAATTAGAAAAAAGAGATAAGGAATTTCTCTTACCTCAGAATGTCGCAGGGTCCGCCCCGATCCTTGGTTGAACTTCTTCATTGAAGTCATCTGCATATTTCACAAGAAAAATGCCTAAAGTGTTATAAATAGAAAGTTGACTATGTGTTGCTTAATATTTTTCTTTTCCAATAGATAGTGTGCACGGTTGAGCCACAAAAGCGGATTTCCTTTCCTTTAAATGATTTAATAAATTTTCTAGGTTAAATGTAATTAATAACAGAAAATGGAGGGAGAGGAAAAAACCACCTCTTCCCTTCCGAAAGAAACATTATAGAAGAACGCGCGAAAAGCCGATACAGATACATTGGGCAAAGTCCACATACATGCCCACTGTAGGAACATCAACCGCAGCATTTGGGTTGGGCACATACATGTACATGAAAGAATCCTGAAATGAAAGTAACAGAAATGAATTAAAATAAAAGATAGTCATTTAAAAGTCTGGGATATTATAAAAGTTTTTTTGTTTCAAAGATTCTCATATATAACACTATGCTCACTCCCTCTCACGAAGCCTGACGGCTTGGCTGACCGCTCTCCGGTTATTTAATTGTCACACCTCGTATAATTGTTAGATTGCATTCTACTACATTGCAGCTTTTGATTCCAATTATTTCTTCTCATGATTCTGAACCAGTTGGTAGATAAGATACTTCCAGTAATCTATAGTAGCGTTTATTATAACCATTACGATCCTATATCAAAAGTGTTCATATATGTATGTGTTACTCCAAAAGCCCGAAGTCTGGTAAATCAAATATACCGGTAAAGTGTACCGGTAAAACCTTGCATTTCGTGCTTTTACCGAACCATTTCGGTAAATACTAGGATTTGCCTGCTCCCTTTGGTAAAAGGTCGAAATGAAGGATGAGTCTGCCCACTTATCTGCCGGCGCGTCTGCCCTCCTAATTCTTATCTGTTCTCGTCATTTGCAGACTCACTTCGGGGCAGACGGGTATGAATGGATACGATCTAGAATAAGTTTTTTATGATTTTCTTATTTTGTTAAAAAAAATGAGCTATATTACGCGGAAAAAGTTTTATGATTTTTTATATGAATCAGTAAATAATAAGCAGGATAACAGCTTTTATTTAACGAGTGAAAGATACAATTTTTTATTAAATGAAGTGAAAGAAGCTAAATGCAGGGGCGCCATTTAAGAATCTTCTTGGGGGGGGGGCAAACATTTTTTGAGGGATGCTATATAGCTAAGGGTAGGATCCAGGGGATCTACCCCCCCCCCCCCCCTCCGTATCAGAATCGTTTACTGACTTATGTTTACAATAACAGCACAAACTTCGAATACGGAAACTCAGAATCAATGAAATATTTCGTTTTAGACAGGTTTCCGCCTTCGGAGGTAAAATTTTAATATATTGTACATGATTTTTTTTTCTTTTTAGATAGGATTGTATTATAGACAGGCTTCATTTTTATAGGTATCCTCACTGATTGTTAAACCATCTGCTCTATATGATACATATGATATCTGCTCTAAGCTCTGAAAAGAGATGTATTAGAGTAAAACTTGTGGAAACGAAACCTGTCTATAACAGATTTCTTTCTAGAAGGGAAAAAATCAGACTTCGTTGAAAAACATTGTACAATTATACTTGCTAAGGCGGAAACCTGTTTAAATGGAGCTCTTTTCTACTCCCTTTCGAAGTTTTACTTAAAGGGACTCCATTTCATGAGTTTCCTGACGAAGGACAAGGAACATTTTTCTTTGAGGAACAGGGAACGTGGAAAATTGCCCAACTTGTAGAAATGCACAAATCACACAGAAAAAAAAAAAAAATCCCGCACAATAAAAAATGTTCTACGTGATTTTGTCTCCATAACTTCTTTCACAAGCATGGGATTATTCCACATTTTTTTTTTTTTTTTTGTGAAAGTCCGCGATTTTTCTTTCTTTCAAAACCTGAAAATCAATTCGTCAATGGGTCGCAGGAAAAAATCGCGAATCTTGCAAATTAAAAAAAAAAAAAAAATGTCTCCAAATGGTCGCTTAAAAAATCGCTGATTTCTTCAAACGACCGTGGAAAATATCGCTAATTTCATCAGAGATCGCGAAAAGAAATAAAAATTTAGTCAAATGATTTCACAAACAGAAATCTTGAATTTCGTAAAAGGATTGCGAAAAAAAAATCGCGAATTTCGTAAAAGGATTGCGAAAAAATCTCGAATGTCGTCAAAAGATTGCGCAAAAAATCACGAAAATTTAGTCGAACAATCGCGCAATAAAATCGAGGAAAAATTTGTCAAACGATCGCGTAATAAGATCCAAAATTTTGTCTAACTCTCGCGCAAAAAAATCACAAATATTATTAGTCGGTGCAGAAACAAAATCACGAATTTCAATAAATAATAGTATAAGGAATCGTGAATTTTGTCAGTTGATCGCGGAAAAATATTGTGAATTTCGGCAAGTGCTCGCGTGAAAAAAATCCATTTCGTATAAAGCTTGCAGAAAAAAAATCGTGAATTCCGTGAATCGCTCGCGGAAAAATCGCAAATTTCGTCAGACGACCGCAAAAAAAAAAATTCATGAAATTCAATCAGTCATGAGATAATCAGCCAACGAACATCATGAATAGATCACGGAATTTGCAAATTTTGTGATCTGTAAGTATAAAAAAAATTTTCGTTAGTGATTTTCTGCAAGTGAAGGTAAAGCGTTAATTTTTTTCGGATTGTGTTTTCACTATTATGAGATGGTTTCATGTTAATCCGATTTTTCAAAGAAATTCTGAATATTTTTCAGATAAAAAACTACATATTTGAACATTAATGAATACTATGTATATATCATTTTCCTACAGAAAAGGTAAAATTTAGAATTAATATTCATATAAAAAGCACAAATAAATGCACAAGAATTACTTTCATGTGCATACATGTAATTTAAAATAATTTAAAACACATTAGAAAAACCCAGCACGTTTACAGTTATCACAAGACCGTCATCAGTGGGATTTAAATGTTATTATTTTGGTTGCGCTTATTCGAGAATTGGCTATAAGAAAATCATTGGGATTGTTGTGTCAATGATTTTGACGAGTTTTCCCATGATCAATTTGCACACAGCTGAGAAGCAACTGATAAAAAAAAATTCTCACGTGTATTTTTAAAATTAACCAAAGTACTCATTAAAGATAAATGTCTCACCTTAAGGGAGTTAAAATAGTAAGGGCTTTAGGAACTTTTTTTGATAATTATTAATTTCTATGCATAAGCATTTATTTAATGCATATGTTTTTATTGCAGTAAAATCTGATAAGTTATTTTAGAGCTTGAGCAATTTTCTAATGTTTGTTTGAGTCTGACATTTGATTAGGGATGCACCGAATATTCGGTATCTATTCGATATTCGGCCATACTGCCGAATATTCGGTTAGGCCGAATATCAAACCATTCGGTTTGCCGAATACTTAAAAATTCTCTTAAAAAGTATTTGTTAAAACGTTACACAACTTCTATTTTTAACTGTCAATTAATAAAGATATTCAGGATAATTGGAATCTTGAAACAAAAGAGAATGATTTTATATTATTTATTTGTTGTTTTAAAAATGTCGCTTAAAAAAAATTAAACATTAATGACATGTCATTTGTTCATGGGAATTAATAAATGTGGAAATGTAAGTTACTGAGCATTGTCTGGTAAATAATCCGTTTCTTGCTTTTTCGCAAACAGGATGTTTCTGAACAAAATGGAAGGAAATTTCAGGGGTAATACTAAGCATCAAAACAGGCAATTTTTCGCCCAGTAAATCAGGATCGCAATTTACTTATTCAGTCAGAAATACAGTATATCCCCAAGTCAAACTTTAATTTTCTTTTGTTACTTTAACAATAATGAAGGTATTGTAACTATATTGTCAACAGAGTTACTTTAATTTCTGTGAAATATGATAACATGACGAGAAGTTCTGGAAATAGTAACCATTCATATCCTAACAGCACTGAGCTAGACATTATTTTATTAAGAATGCAGCTAACAATACTTACACTGTACCACTGCCCAAAATCCAGTCTCTTCCAAGGATATCATCACATTCTATACAAGCAAATTAATGTGATGCAAATGGCGCTGAAATATCTTCATTTTTATACAGTTATAAACGAAAATTCTGCTACGGCTTGTACACCTTTCATTTTTGATGAAAGAAGTGGGATGATATGTTGCTTCTTGTTCAATATGAGAGAATTCTTTTCATTTGTTTTAATTAATTGAAGAAGGCATGGAATTTAAATTTTGTTATTTAAAATTTTTTTAAACCATCCTCTTCTTATTTCTTAAATAATAACTAAAAACATACTTTTTTTAGTACAAAATTTACTTATAAAAATAGTCTTGTTTGTCAAAATGGAAGTATCTGTGCTAAATATTATAAAAAATTGTTTAAAATTTAACTTTTAACGTTAAACACTGAGATATAAAAGTATTTGGCCAGCCGAATATTCGGTATTCGGCCGAATAGATAGTATTCGGCTGGCCTAATATTCGGTATTCAGCCTAACAATTACTATTTGGCTGGCCGAATATTAGGTATTCGGTTTACCTGCAGGTCAAATATTCGGTATTCGGCCAAAATCACTATTCGGTGCATCCTTACATTTGATGGTTGATAAATTTTCTGAAATATCAAATTCCTTGGGGGGGGGGGGGCTATTGCCCCCCCCAGCCCCCCTCAAATGGCGCCCCTGGCTAAATGCATGAAAAAAAAGCAAACAGTTCATTATAGATGGTTGAAACGCTACGATATTCTGAACATAGTAGGCGGAGAGAATCTTATAGTGCCATTATCTGCAGAAATATAGAAATCCCGTATTATGTTTCTTTTGACTCACTGTTCAATTCGATAAAATACTGGTTATACTGGCCTAGGCGGAAGAATCCGAATGATTAAAAGCCCACTTCAGTCACTGGAAGAAAGGAAAACACAAATGTTAAGAGTATGGGAGCGTTATTTTCAAATATCTCGCTCAAATTTTAATATTTTTGAATGATTTTTTTGCATAGGATAGCTGAGGACCATCTACAACCGGGCTAGGTTTTACTTTTTTGGGTTTCAGATTAAAAAAAAAAAAATACTATTATTTTCGGAACCAGTTTGAATCGGTTCTGAAATTAAAGCTACCCTAATATAAAAAAAAACTATAACCAAAATCGAAAAAGTAAAAGTAGCCCGGTTGTAGATCGTCCTCAGCTATTCTATGCAAAAAGAATCATTCAAAAATATTAAAATCAAAGTGAAAAAATTGAAAATAACGCCCCCATAGACATTAGCGTTTTCCTTTTTTGCCATGATTGAAGGAAGGAACTGAATCGCATATACAATAATTTGACTGTAGAATCTGTGGTCGCGTATTTGAAATTATGTCAGAAAATAGCAAAAATATCTGAAAAAGGGAATTGTAGTCAAGGCAATTTTACATAGTGAAATGAATTTTTCAGCAGTTCAATTGATCGTGATATGAACTTATTTTAGTGTATTATGATCATCTTATAAAAATCTTCCTTCTCCGATCTTTGGGCAGTAAAAGAACTGATGAAGGGACATATCTTTTGGATATTTTCACAACTTTTGGAACTCCAAATATTCTCCATTCTGATAACGGAAGGGAATTTCGCAACGAAATCTACAAGAACTTATACACTGAAAAAAATGAAGTACTCAAAAATGAGTAAATCGATGTACTCATATCGAATTGAGTATGTTTGGACCGAAAATGAACACATCCTTTCTCAAGTTGGATTCACCACATGCTATGAAACCCAAACAAACGGTAATTTTGTACACTGTAATGATTTATTTATTTTATGGTGGCATAAAAGATGTTTATTAATGTAAATATTAAATTATGCACAGTATTTTAAAATAATTTAAAAGTGCTTGAAAACAATGCTCTTGTGATAAAAATATTCGATTTGGCTATCTTGCTAATAATTTTGCTATTTTTCTTAAAAAATAATCAATTAAACATTTCTCGTTAATAATTGTTAACGGGAAATAAATGTTAGTACATTTTTATTTTAATTTGTAGGTTCAGGCGGCAGTACATAAAGATTCATATTTGAACACAACCATGGAGTCAAAAATGAGTACACGTGTTTCTTAATTTTGAGTACATTTGGCTCGGAGCTATTTTGAATATATGACGTATTTAAAATTGAGTACTTTTTACTCAATTTCGATTACTCATTTTTTTTCAGTGTATGAAATATGGAGTGAATAAAAAATAGCTCATGGTAAACCGAGTCACAGTGAGTCACAAGGTTTAGTCGAAATGGCGAACCAAGACATTGAGAACATGTTGGAAACATGGATGGAAATAAACAGGGGCGCGCCAGCAGTATCCAGCGCCTGTGTGCAGAACTTCAGTTGGCGCCCTATCTCCCGTCCCCTTAGAAAATAGAACTTTATAAAACAAAATTCTATGAATATCTATAAATGCGTAACTGCCCTCTTTACGGAGTTTTACAGTGGTCAAATAAAGTTTTCTGAACCAGAAAATTTCTTTAATGATATGTGTCTTGTTTCTATAGGGTTCATATTTTATTTCATTTACTAGGTTGAGCAAAATGTTCTGGGAAATTTGTGAAAGTTGCGTTGTTATGCTCAAATTAACAACAAAAGCAGCAAGGACTATTCTTCAAAGTACAGACCATCATAGTCCACGACTTTCTGCCATCGTTCTGGCAGATTCAGGATTTTCTGGAAGTACCATGGCGGCTCCTTGGAATCGAAAAACTTTTGACATGCTTCTTCCACTTCATTAAAGGATTCAAATCGACGGCCCTTGAAAAAGTGTTGCATTGATCGAAAGAGGCCATAATCGGATGGAGCCACGTCTGGACTGTAGGCAGGGTGTGGAAGAATTTCGAAGCCGTCCAACTGTGCAAACTCATCGACTGCTTTCAGAATCGTTAGACTTTTTCTCTAATAAGGCCGAATCAACACACACAAATCACACTGTTCAATAGGCATTTCGGAGCCGAAATTCCTGAACTCCTATAGATATACCACTAGTACTCCTATATACGATACAAATTCTGGTAACTATTAGATTCAAATTTTCCCTGAACTTTTTGCTCATCCTAGTATTAAATAAGATTTCTGGTTCCAAACATGTTTAAATTATTTGAAAAATAAGGAAAAATGGCAGCTATGCAAATAAAATTCGTAAAGCTTGTGCAAATGGAACCTGCTGTTCCAGAATCCCGCGTAACGGTAAAATTTCATTATCCCGGAGAAAATAATGCAATACAATAACAATAGATTGCATCTATATTAATTTTTAAAAAGACGTTTATCTTTATTCTGCATGTGTTGGCGATGGCTAAGATAATCTACTGCGCATAGATGTCTGAAAATTTGGATAAGTATAGATGATGGCAGATCCAAATGAACCTGAGGCTAAGATTTTTCATTTTTTGATAATTAGTCGAAATGTTAATTAAAAGCCATAATAATCATCGCAAAATGACGAGCTCTCTTTCTTCAAAGTGATCATGCCTGTGTGTTTCCCCAGACGTTAAGCAGTCCTGCACACCCCACGAAAGCGTTGTGCTTTGGATATCATTTCGCGTTTTAAAAAAAGTGAGAGCATGGTGCGAATTTTATTTTATTTATATTTCATCAAGAATTTTTGGTTAAAATTGAAGGTTTTATATATTTAAATGCCAGAAATTAAATACAAATTCACGGTTCGCTTGAAAAATCAGACCGGAGCGTGGATACACCCCCGGTGTACGCTACCGAAGGCAGTGCGGCGTTCAACTCGAGCTTCATTTAGAGGGATTTTCATTTAAAAATAAAAAGAAATCATACAAATTCGAGGTTGTACGTTTCCGAAGGCAGCTCTGCTGACAATATTAGGTTCGTTGGGAAAGATTTTCGTTCAATTATAAAATCAAAATAATATGCTGCTGAAGACATTGTCCCCCCACCTCTAGGTTCGTTTGGAAAAAATATAAAATCATTCGATATTTGATTTTATGCATATTTAAGGTTATTACCATTGGCTTGTGCAATGCCGGGCGGTCGTTTAGTAGTACATATGGTACCAGGGAATTTAAAACACTTTTTCCATAAATATATATATTTTTTCAGCCATCATTATAGCTCCTACTCCAAACTTATTTGTGTCTAAATTGAACGTTTTTACATTGTAGTCTCTGCAGCGTCTAGCGTCTAAGGTTATATGTAATGCTAATAAGTGCTCATATTTTAAAACTTTCAATTTTATGTTCTGAATTGAAATTAAGGATCGACCGAAACAGATTTTTAAGACCAAAATCGGAACTGAATTTCGGTCATGCTTCCTACTTTTCGAAAAATAAAACGAAAAAATATAAAAAATTAAATGGTTAATACCATAAATATACACAATTATTAATTAATTATACGTATGGGTCAAGTTTACTCTTTGTTCCTCTGATCAAAACTTTATTTTCAGATAAAATAAAATATAATTCATTCATTCACGACACAGAAATTTTTTCTAATTATACGAATTTCATCTAATTAAAAAATGTTTTAGGCATACACACCTCGATTTATTTTTATGATGATTTTTGAAAATGATTATCTGCCATACTAGAGTATTCTCAAAGAGTATTCCAAACACTTCTGCGGTTTCAAAAAAAAAAAAATATCTATTACTGTTAAGTCTGCAGCCTTTAATGAGCACGTGAAAAGCGACTTCAAAGTTTAGTCCTATAGGCATTACTTGGTTTACATCTTCCACTCGTCTTGATATTGAGTCAGTCATGACTGATAATTATAAACAGTGAACTACATAACAATAAAAAAAGAGTGTCTCACTTGAGACGATATAGCTCAAATCAATGAGTAATGTTGAAAATTTCCAAAAGAAGAAACAAGAGTTTTGGAATACAGATAGTTTCGGTCCGGCCGAATTCTTGGTAGCGTTTTCGCCGAAAACGAATTTTCGACAAAATCCTGATCTTGAGCAGAAAACTTAACCGAATTTTTAGTCGATCTCTAATTGAAATGAACATATCTTTCGATCATCACAATTATTTATCCAGTATGTGAATAGACACGAGCTTAATCAGGGAGTGCAAGGAAAGTCTGCCCCTTTCATCTTTAAAAAAGTAAGAATTTTTGGACATTTATGGCCAAATTTAGCCTATTTTCTCCATCCCCTCCCCCTCTTCCGCCATGATGAGGTCCACAGTACAAGATAGTATAGATAAAGTGTATTTGTTCTGCTCCGAGATCTATGGTCTGAAAAACACACAATTTTTGTCCAACAAATAATGGTTTCTACAGAAGTGATCATTTGTAGAAGCGCTGAAAAAAAGATATTGATTCGACCGTTTAATGTAGACTTTACTCTATGAGCGTGAAAATCACAGTGTTAAACCTACGGCACGGAATCCCAACACCTTCACAAATTGCTGATGCTTCATTTTTACCAATTAAAATTCGTCCCATAGCTGACACAAGTATCTCCAATCTAAAATCTTTACACTGTACAGCACAATCATACAAGTTCTGGTTTTGTATTGTTTTTTCTATTCAGGACTGTCCAACGTGTCCCCGCGGACGCCATGGTACCACCTTTTGAAGGTTTTCTTGGCGCCTATTCGAATGTTTCCTCTTACTAGCTATTTTTAAATTTAAAAATCCATTTTAAAGGATTCTTTCTTTAAAATCCAAAATATTTGAATGGTGTTCTTTTGATTGTTGTCAGTGACCGTTGTTTAATTTTAATTATTTAATGCTATTCATTTGTTATTTAGTGATTCTGGCTCCTTCACGTATAAAACTTTTGAAGATGGGTTGCCACTATGAAAAATCTAAGTTTGAATTTACTATGATTTATATTACTATTTCGGAAAATTATTTCTACATAGTTTCTGAGTCATAGAAAACTTATGGCTGTGAGAGATATGTGCATCCTATAAGACTCTTGTGACGTTTAAGTCTACCTCTATAAATGGCCTGCTTACCGCAGGGGAACTTTTACCAGTATTTTCGAATAGTAATTTTCATCTTAATTCTGCAGTAAGGCGACGATTGCTATTTATAAATAAAAAAAAAAACAGGTGGAATTTAGCACCTAACTAAACAGTAATAAAACTGTATATTACGCTCTACCACTACAGTGAAATAATAGTGTTGCATGTTTTCACTCCAGTCATGTGAATTATAGCGCCTTTTATTGTTTGCAACTACAAACTACATGAGGTGCACCTGTGTTTATAAAGGTTGGACAGGTCTCCGTCTATCACTTATTAGGTGACTCAGAAGTAGAATAAAACGAAATGATTTCTTTAAAAAAAAGAATTGAATATTTAAAAGAAATTTTGTCTCGGGTAAATTTGCAAAACATGATTTAGATGTCAAGAAAATGTAATGCATTTTAGTATAATTAAATTAAGTATTTTTTTTAAGTATTTGCTCCTCAAATAAAATTTTTGGCGCCTTTACTACTTTGGCACACTTTGTATACTGTGTCAGCGCGCCCCTGGAAACAAATATTACAAAAAGTAGTCGGAAAGACTAAAAAATGTACAAGCAATGAAATACAGAGCATATCACGAGGGAATCAAATGTTGATATTACGAGACTGTGTCTGGTATTCCTATGAAACTGGTAATTTCTAACTGAGTTTTGTCACTTAATTTGACTATTAACATGAATACCGATGAAGACTTAGAAAAGGTTATAAACATTAATAAGGAATGCATACACTGTTAAAAATCTACAGCTTTTGCTGCATAGTCACTCCACCGCTTTTATGGAATATCTCTATTCTGACCAATGAGAATGCTCCGTAATATAGTCAAGTAATCGTTTTCTATAAAAGGGCTGGAGTGAATATGCAGCAAAAGCTGCAGATTTTTAAGAGCGTTGGTGGGTAATATAGAAAAGGGAGAAAATGACCTCAAACCGGCTATTTATTTGGAATCGCAAGATAATGATAATGTAAATGAAATAAATATATGCTATATATGCTGATGGAAGCGTATAATCAAGTTCAGAATGAAAAAAAAAAAACTATACTCTGAAACCCCTGAAAGAACGGCTGTGATAGTCAACTTTCTGACATAAGTTTTAATTCATTTTTGTTCGGAAACGCATGAAACTAGAAGGTGGTGTTATTTATAGAGCTCTTTTTTCCGTTTTCTTGTAAACGCAATAGCTCAGAAACGCTTTCAGAAAATACGGTCAAAGTTGGCATTTTGAACCGAACTTACGAGCGAAAGAAGAAAATCCAGTCAGTAAGGAGGGGAAAAATGCCGTGTCACGTGATCAAAATAGTTTATAACTCAATAGGTAATTCATTGATCAAAAAATGGAAAAAAACAGTTCGATTCCAAATCGCTTCCATGGCTTCCAAAGGCTTTCCAATTTTACATATTTTCGTTAAAAATGAATTTGTAAATGTGTCATAACGTTTTGCGCTTGTTGAGCAGAGCAGTTGAGAACAGCCTTAAGGGGCCTTAAATTTTGGAAAAGAATCGATTTTTATTTTTTTATATCATTAAATAGTTTAAACTTTTATCTTTCCAAAGATGTGTCAGACATGTTTATAAGTACATAAAAAGAAGTCTTGGAATTATTCATTCTTTCTAAGAGTATTTCACAGCTTAATGGTCATTTAAATCTTTAAATGACTTTTTCTCAAAACTTGGATTTTTCATGTTTGTGTTCCTTTTTTTCAATATCTATTAAACTTAAGAACTCGGATTTTTTTCAATACTTATGTTATATTGTATACTTTAAGACAGGGATTTAATGATTTGTTGAGAATTGTTTATTTTACAAAGTGAAATCTTAACAAAAATGCTAATTTAAAAATAACTTTCAATAAATAATTAATAATTAATTTTCAGTTTCACTTAGAAAGAAAATGGTCTGTTAAAATACGCAAAGCATGTTGTTCTAACTATTCTAAAAAATCTAGATCTCTACCTTTCACCATTTCTGAGAAAAAGGTACATGAAGTTGATGAATTTAACATGGCGCAGATACGGCTTTCTCGGTCTCCTTGAGAGGAGAAAGATATTCCAGAGACTGCCAAGGAACGACTTGAGAAGCAGGCAAAGGAGATTAAGGTAGCGTCCTTTAAAACATGGAGAAACCTAATCTCGGACAATATATCAGAATAAAAATACCTGGTATTAATAGAGCAAAAGTGGATCCAAAATCAATAATAGCTGTTATTACATAGGGAAGAGGGGGGGGGGGAGGACACATGCGAACATCTCAAATTTTCAATAGTTATTTTATGTTTTTAGCTCACAGGCTATCAAAGCCTGAGAGCTTATGTGCCCGCCCGTTCTGTATGTATGTATGTATGTACGTATGTACGTAACGCGATAACTCTTGATAGAAACATCCGATTTGCTTCAAAATTTTTTCCTAGGTTCACTGTGATAAGGCGCTTCCCTGATTAGTTTTGGGAGTTCATTGGTTAAGGATAAAGGGGGGAAAACGGGGTTAGTCCCCCCCCTTAATTCAGATAAATGGGTTTTTCATGCAGAATGATTCGATTTGCTCCGAATTTGGTACACCGGTTTATTATGTTAAGGAACTTCCCTGATTAGTTTTGGGAGTTCATTGGTTAAGGATAAAGAGGGAATAACGGGGTTAGTCCACCCCCCTTAATTCAGATAAATGTGTTTTTCATGCAGAATGATTCGATTTGCACCGAATTTGGTATAGCGGTTTATTATGTTAAAGAACTTCCCTGATTAGTTTTGGGGGTTCATTGGTTAAGGGTAAAGGGGGAAAAACGGGGTTAGTCCAACCCCTTAATTCAGATAAATGGGTTTTTCATGCAGAATCATTCAATTTGCTCCGAATTTGGTATACCGGTTTATTATGTTAAGGAACTTCCCTGATTAGTTTTGGGGGTTCATTGGTTAAGGATAAAGGGGGAAAAGGGGGGTTAATCCACCCCCTTAATTCAGATAAATGGGTTTTTCATGCAGAATCATTCGATTTGCTCCGAATTTAGTATACCGGTTTATTATGTTAAGGAACTTCCTGATTAGTTTTGGGGGTTCATTGGTTAAGGATAAAGGAGGAAAAACGGGGTTAGTCCACCCCCCTTAATTCAGATAAATGTGTTTTTCATGCAGAATGATTCGATTTGCTCCGAATTTGGTATACCGGTTTATTATGTTAAGAAACTTCCCTGATTAGTTTTGGGGGTTCATTGGTTAAGGATAAAGGGGGGGGGGACAGGGTTAGTCCACCCGACTTAATTCAGATAAATGTGTTTTTCATGCAGAATGATTCGATTTGCTCCGAATTTGGTATACCGGTTTATTATGTTAAGGAACTTCCCTGATTAGTTTTGGGGTTCATTGGTTAAGGGTAAAGGGGGAAAAGGGAGGTTAGCCCGCCCCTCTTAATTTAGATAAATGGGTTTTTCATGCAGAATCATTCGATTTGCTCCGAAGTTGGTATACCGGTTTATTATGTTAAGGAACTTCCCTGATTAGTTTTGGGAGTTCATTGGTTAAGGATAAAGGGGGGAAACGGGGTTAGTCCACTCCCCCTTAATTCAGATAAATGGGTTTTTCATGCAGAATGATTCGATTTGCTCCGAATTTGGTATACCGGTTTATTATTTTAAGGAACTTCCCTGATTTGCTTTGGGAATTCATTGGTTAAGGATAAAGGGGAAAAACGGGGTTAGTCCACCCCCCTTAATTCAGATAAATGTGTTTTTCATGCAGAATGATTCGATTTGCTCCGAATTTGGTATACCGGTTTATTATTTTAAGGAACTTCCCTGATTAGTTTTGGGGTTCATTGGTTAAGGGTAAAGGGGGAAAAGGGAGGTTTGCCCGCCCCTCTTAATTTAGATAAATGGGTTTTTCATGCAGAATGATTCGATTTGCTCCGAAGTTGGTATACTGGTTTATTATGTTAAGGAGCTTCCCTGATTCGTTTTGGCGATTCATTGGTTAAGGATAAAGGGGGTTTAGTCCACCACCTTAATTTAGATAAATGTTTTTTTTTTTTGCAAGATTATTCGATTTGCTCCAAATTTGGTATACCGGTTTATTATGATAAGGAGCTTCCCTGATTAGATTTGGAGGTTCACTGGTTAAGTATAAAGGGGGAAACGGGGGCTAATTCCCCTTCACTTATTTTTTTGAGTGGCATTATTCTTTAAAATAAGAGTATAATATACAATTAGTGTGAATAGTCTGCGAGCTCAATGCCATCAGTTTAGCTGGGCACTTTTCTTTTTTATTTTATTTGAGAAAAAACCCAGAGATGGCAACATCTTTAGACATTTGATGATAAATTTTTTAAGCTCTTTGCCATTTTGTTTGTTTTTAGTAGCCAAAACCAGAGTTGGGCAAAATACATCCAAAAGTCATTTGCGATACAAAATACAAAATACATTGTTTTTTCAACTTAAAATACAAAATACAAAATACTTTCTAAATTTCAAAAATTCAAAATACAAAATACATGTATTTTGAAAATACATTTAAAATACAAAATACATTAAAAAAAAAACACGATTGTGCATTAAGTTGCACTAGTCAGATGCAAAGCTGGTTTGCAAAACTGATTAATTTTTTAGGAATTATAAATTTCGAAATAAAGAAGCAAAATTAATTAAAACTCAACGAAAGTTAACAAAAACTAAACTGAAATATTGGAGCAACAATGTGCTTAAAAGTGTATGAAAGTTGCAAGAATAACTAATAATGAATAAACTACCCTTTAAAGGTAAACTCAGTAGAGATAACTGCATGAATTGATTGTGGTAGAGGTCTGCACGGGCCCGGACTGGAATGAAGGCGATGTTTCAAACGGGCCGGGCCGATAAAAGAAATTAAGTGGGTCTACCGACCCGCTATAAAACTTTAATCGAAGCCAGTAAAATATGAGCCATTTTCAATGAATGCGACTTTTACGAGAATAAGTAATAAGTATAAATGTGCGTCACGAGCCGATGCTAGTTTGACAACATCAATACGGAAATGTAACATGTCCAGCGTAGAGATCACAATAAATATTGATATACAATAAGGTATTTGGAGACATACTTATTAAAATATTTACTATTTTGCATTATTTGTATTATAAAACAGCCACACGACAGTAATTTTTACTTGTATTGCAGATGTGCAACAGAAGAAAAGATTGACGTATTCTATGAAAAATGTATCTCTGATTATTTTCATTGTTTTTCATGTGTAATAAACCTTTCAGAGAATCATATATAATTTTTTCGAAGCAAAATAAAAAATCGCGCATTTAAGGGTTAAAACTGACGGGCTATTTAAGGATTTGGAATCGAATAGCGTTTTTTCTTTCTTTTTTTTAAAATAAATTACTTATCGCGATATAAGAGATTCTTGTCACGTGACTGCCGGTTTTTCTCCTTTACCGAGGTATCGCTTCCGGAAATTCGATTCAAATCTTTAACTTTGATATTATTTTCTCAAAGATATATTGTCTTTATCAAAAAATGATAACTTTATTCGATTACATAGTTTTTGAATAAGAACACCTGCCAATCTTATGCGTTTCCGAAAAGAAATGAATTCAGAAATGTATCAGAAAGTAGCTCCTTTGGATTTGAGAAAAGCCTTATTAAATGGCAGAAAAATAGTTTCAAAAATCTGCTTTTTATTATACAGCTTCAAAAATTATCCTTTATTAACCTTCCTTTTTTCTGTTATTTTAAACTACATTATTTTTTTAATGAATCTTTATTTGAATGTTACAACGTCTAAGACTATAATTAATCGTTAATGTTGCTATTGTGTATTTTCTGTCTTGCGAACACATAGTAATTTAAAAATATACTGTAAAATTATCCGATAAATATGTATGCAGTATTCTTTAAAAGAATCTGAATTGTATGTTTAGAAAAATCTGATTTTTTTTTTTTTTTTTTTTTTTTTTTTTTTGTAGAAAGTGAGTCAGGCCTCATTTAATCGATTTTTCCACGGGCCGGGCCTGTTTTCACTGATTTTTGTACGTGCCGGGACGTGAACTGTGAAAATATAAACGGGCCGGTCTCGGGACAAACTTTTTTTTTTTTTTCATCGGTTCGGCTCAGGCCAAGATTGTTGTTGTGTGGGCTGAGCCGGAGCCGGTCCTGGAAATTCCGACCCGTGCAGATCTCTAGATTGTGGATCCGATAAGGAATCTCTTTCACGAAGCATATGATAGCACCGCCCTCTACTGAGTGTTCTAAGCCAAAATTGAGACAGTATTGATTTTCAGAAAAAAGCATAAAAAGTTTGGTGCAATTCTATTCAGTAAGTGCAGAGATATAAAAATCTCGAAAATCCTAAAAAACATAGCACAGAAAAGAAATCATCTATAGGACAATATACACCAAAATGTCATCCATACTAACTGAATATGATGAAGTTTGATGGAATTCCGTGCTCTAGTTCTTGAGATATAGCTCTCACGACACACCAACCAACTTCAGATTTCTTAAAAATCAGCACTACGAACCAAAAAATTTATTTTAAAAATGTACGTGGTACTTATTTCATTTAAATTTGATTTACAAATATGATCATTTTGACATGGAAGAAAACAAACAAACAAACAATAAAAAACCCGAGAATTTTGCGTACATGTTACGATAATCATAAAAACACAGCATAGCAACGTCACCTCTTGAGCGATGCATCCCAAACTTTATCAACATTAATTTATTTGAAGCTCTATAATAATATGAAATTGGATTAAATTTTGTCCATCAGTTTTTTGGATAATAGTTATCGCGGAAATCATGAAAAATACCGCATAGCGGCATCACCTGTTGACCGATATATACTAAAAGTTAATCGGCAAGTATTTCTGTTCAGGCCTATATGCAGTTAAATGAAATTCTGTATATTGGTTCTTACAATATAGCTATCATGGAATAAAATAATTAAGCATAGCAGGTTGGGCGATATAAACCCAAAGCTAAGTTATACCTAGGTCTATCTTAATCTGAAGTTTGATTATTATTAAACTCCATGCATTAGTTCTTGAGATTGAAGGGCCACAAAAATTGTGTCTCACACAGACTAACAGACATACACACGTTTCCCAAAAATAGTTAAATCGCGTTCAAGACATCCCGAAACGTGTAAATCAAGAAAAAAACGAGAGTCGAAAATTTTCTCGATTCCAATACTTTCTTCTTATTTATTAGAAGAATGTAAAAATAAATTAGTCTAGTATCAGTCTTTTCAATCAGACTTTCTTAGTATATGTCTACAAAAGAACATATTTTTATAATAATCTTATATGTACGATGACACCGGATGAAATTGTTTAAATGTGTTTAAATGTATTTTTCTCTTTTTATATAATGCGCGTGTGTTTAATAAAAGCTCCCAACTACGCAAGATTTTTTAGACCTTTCACTAATAAAATATTTGGGGCACAACTTTTCGATTATGGTGCATTTTAGAAATAATGCATACGAAATTTAAAATATGTATTACTGAATGCAAAAATATAAATGAAAAAATTAGATAATTTTTAACACAAGTTGAATTATTATTATTAACAAAAGTACGAATTCTTCGTATAAAGTAGTTTTAAAATTAAAACACTCAGGTAAAATATCAAACCATATATAAGCGCAAAGCAATAAGAAATAATTTGCACTTACTATGAAAGTCTTGATACTTTTAATATAGAGCAGAAAAAATATGAAACCTCTTACATTCGTAAAAAGAAAGCACTTATAAAATATTCATAAAAAGTAGGATTAATTCGAATACAAAATTTGCAAAGTCATAAATTTGATTTTTTCATAATCAAATCGTTCCTTTAAAAGTTCATTGTAGCAATTTTATTGCGGTTACTGTCTAACAAAATTTATATTAATGATTGAAACATGCGAATTTTTAAGAAATCCTTTTTCGATATTTTTAAATTAAACTACTAGACCAGAAAAAAAATTGAGTTCCTTATATGTGTGGTCAATGGGCAACTGTCGATAATAGAGCGCTGCACCTGCGCAACTCTGAAAGATACTTCCGGTTTATCACAATACATGTTTTTTTACTTATAATTCCCACAGCAACATTAAGTTATATAAAAGTTACTTTTGTAACTAATCAGCATACAACATCATAACATACATAACAAAACATCATATTCATCAATCTCCTTGTCTCAGCAATAGTTGAAAAGTGTGTTTATATTAACTTCAAGAACAAAATTTGAAAACTAATCAAAACAGATAGTCGTGTATTTCCTTTTAAGGAATCGCAGCTTTTCTTTGTGCGGTTTAAACATGGCAGTTTGAAATTTGGAGAAAATGTATTTTGAGTATTTTCAAAATACAAAATAACATTGTAAAACCATCAGAAAATACATTACAAAAATACTTTGATCTTATCGGTTTAAAATACAAAGTACAAGATACAAATGTATTTTGAAAATGTATTTCAAATACATGTATTTTCGATACTGCCCAACTCTGGCCAAAACACAGTTTCCAGATCTCAAAAGTAAAATCTCAGTTCCAACTTTGTAAGTGATTAACTTTATTTAGGGAAGACTAGGGAGGGTTGACCATACGGGAGGCTTAACCTGCCCAGCAGTTTTCATATTTAAAAGAATTTCAGAGTTTTATCAATAGGTGTCAACCAAAGCTACCGGAATGCTCAAATAACAGTTCTGTTTCATACAGATAATCGAAAAAGGTGTGGAAAAATCAATTGTGAGGCGTTTTCAACCTAAAAGTTGTGTTTTTTAGAAATATTTTGTAAACTTTTTTAAGATAAAATATATCATAGAAATTTAAGTAAGTAGGTTTTAAGTAATGCAGAAATATCGAGCTTTCATTCCAGGCATAACGATTATACAGTAAGTTAGGCTTAACATAGCAATGTGCTATTCTTTAGAAAAGGGCTATGTGGGAAGACTTGACCCAGTCAATGTGAAGGAGGGCCGACCAGCTGTTTAAAGCTCCCTTAACACAGTCACGATGTGAAACGAGAATTCTCGATGTCATTCAAAAAACATCATTGACTAAGGGCGTGGCTTCTACCTTACAGAAAATGCATTTATATCATGTTGCCATATTTTTTAGATTGTAAGACTTTTATATTATATTCGTTCATTGAAAGATAATTACCGATGCAGAAACTTGGGAAACCTATCTAGAACACTAATTTACAAAAGTCTTTTAGAACACGGAGGAGCTTCTACTGTTTTAAAATTCAGATTTGATAAAAATTTGCCCAACGGAAATATGTTAATTAAGGGGTTTTGGAAACATTTTTATTCTACACTGTGCATAATGTAAGATTAATGGTTATATATAAAAATGAATGTAAATTTATTCTGCAAAGGTATAGTAAAATCGGGCGATGGAAAAGAAAACGTTTAAAACTGATTAAAGAAAGATGTAAAAAATTACTATTTGCAGTGCGTGGAAAAAATTAATGAAACATAAATGGGAAAGTTGATAGGAACTTTTTTCCATTTAAATATTACTTACAATAGTTGATAGAAACAGTGGAAAAGACTAGAAAGTACGAAAGCAGCAGTTTTAATCGTTTCAGGGGCAGTGGTATATTTATGAAACCAATTTATTTTAATTCCCAAACGCCACGATGGCACCAGAATTTTGCTAAAATCTTTCCAACTTAATATGTATGTGAAATATAGCTTTTTTCATATTTCTGAATAAATTTGTTCGTATATTCCGGTGCCAGTCATTTATTTCAACATTTTAGTACTGTAAGTACTTTGCAGCTGAAAGGGTTAAAAGATGTTAATGATAAGTTAAGTACTCATGCGGCTGCAAAAGGACATAGCATCGATCGAAAAACTTTAGGAAGGTATGTCGACAAGTTTCAACATAATGAATAGAGTGAGATGAAGCCAAACTAAAACTATATGACCGGACATTATAATGCATGGAAACGGACTCTGTCTCTAGTGAAATACTGTCTTAAATGATAAAATTTCCTTTTCCCTGTTGTACAATTATACCTGCTCAGACAAAATCCTGTTTAAAACAAAATGTTTCTTCTCTGACATGCGATTGCACCTAAAGAGGTTTGTTTAAACATCATATTTTCAAAAAATATTTTTTATAACTAAAGCATATAGAATACATTTATTTTGCTTTTTTTAAACTGATTTTATTTTTCTTCACTAATATTTCAATATAAAACAAAGTGGGTCAAGCCTCCCATGTAGTGGGTCAATCCTTCCATATGTGAGGAGCCTTGACCCATTATTTTCTCATGATTAAAATCAATAATTTTTTTAATTTCTTATATATTACACTTATACAGCAATTTTATTTTGATAACTGATTGTATAACGAATAAAATTATATATAAAACTTTATTCTACGTTCAAAATTTAAAAAATAAAAAATCATTTTGTAAAAAGTGGGTCAACCCTTCCTAGTCTCCCTTATTTATTTATATGAATTTTACTGTTTTAACATATACTATGAATACTAATAAACATTTTTGATAAAGTTTTTTTTTCTTCTAAAATTGAGAAATGTTTTTGATTTATCAATTTAACTTTAGCAACCCATGTGGCGCACTTGTGAACAAGAGTAGTTGGGACAGATATGAACAGTAAATAAGCCTACCAATAATCATTCCGTGATTCTGTTTCTTTCAGTTAAATTCACGAGAAAGAATTTCAGGTCCAGTAACTATAATTTTTCTGAAATAGAAGACATTTCCGTCATACAAAAAGTGATATTGTATTGAAATTTCCACAACCACATCTGCCAGTAAGTACATAAGGAGCAATAAGCTCGTTTACGTTAAATTGTAATTTAAATAAATTTAATGTTTTTTAAAATGCAATGCGTGTTATATACATGTTATATATTATTTTAGTAAATGGTTTATAACAATATTTTTTATCCATTGTTAATACAAAAGTATTATGTTAAACAACTTTGCAATTTTTTTTCTATTTCATTTGCTCCAAACTTGCAATAATGGCTTACTTCCATCTCTAAAACAACAGCTATGTATATGATGTTTTTGATACATATAATTAACATAAAAAAATCGAAATTTTCAAATTGATTACAAGTATGATTCTTGGGTATGGGGTCAAAGCAGCTTTGTACTTACGTGGAAAAAATCTTTTAATAAAAAATTCCATTTTTGCCATGAACATTCTCCTTAATAATATAATATATTTATTATGTTTTATAGTATATTTTAATTTATAATAAATAATTTTATAATAATTTTATTAATAAGTTAGTTAAATGCAGCAAAATATAAAAAGATTAATGTTATATAAAGCCACATTTCATGTTATATGAAGTTAATTTTAATGTTACATAAAGTTAAATTTAATGTTATATAAAGTTAAAATTATTGTAGTTTTAGTATAGTTAAAAGTTTTCTGCTCGTTTGAACCAAATTTTGGTGCTGCAGTAGCTTCAACCATAGTGAAATCTTGTTCCAGCATTAGGAGCTACGGTTCAACGGGAGCTCTAAATGTTGAAACGAGGTTTCACCATCTTATGGTTGCAGCTACTGAAGCATTAAAAGTTGGTTCAAACCAGCTCAAAATTTAACAGTGTAGGCTTTGTTTAAATTTGGTATGAAAAAGCAAATTATAGTAATTGTAATGAAGAAAGTCAAGAATCTAATAATCTGAAATAAAGTTGTTATAAAGGGTCGACAACAGTTGCAAAATAACATGTATAAATTTGACATTGATGCAGCTGTAGAGCTACTGAACTCTCTCTGGAGAACTACTGAAATGATTTCAATATTTTTTAATGGTTTTGGCAGTAGATAAACTGTAAATAGATCATTCGGTAAAAAATGAAAAATGAAACAACTACGTAAAAAAACCCCCACTAGATTATGTTTGTTTTCAAAATTGTATAATTCTCTGTTTTTTTTCTTATAGTTTAGATACTGCCAAAACTATTAAAATATGTATTGAAATCGTGCTCGTAATTCCCTTGAAAAACTATATCAATATCAGCTGTTTTCGATGTGATTTTGCAACTGTTGTCGTTCCCTTAATTTGCTAATCAACTCGCAGAGTTTTTAAGTAAACAAAAGTAAACAAATTTTCGAATTAATATACCACATATCTGCCTAAGGGAGTGTCGCATGTTAACCAGACATTTCTCGATTCTTTTGCTAAGCTTGCAATAATTTCTGCTTTTTACGAAAAAGTGTCGATATATCCTAGCATTTGCCGAAATGTTTCGGTCTGAGTTAGCACTTTAACCCATTATCCGCTGGTCAAAATAATTGTTCATGCTTAAATTAATCACTTTGCCACCACTATTTTAGAACTAAAAAAATTGTCTTATTTATTGGCAGAAATTTTGCTATTTTAATAAAGCGAAAATTATCTTTTTGAATTTATGGTGCCAAACGACTTTCAACAATAAATTTGAAAATTCTTACTTTATAGTTTTGACTGTTAAGGCTGCTAGTCACTCAGCTTCCGAATTCCCCTCGGCAATGTTAAGTCTATAGGCCTTTGATGCATTCTTATATTTAACATATCTTCCCAGGGAATTAATATTTTTGATTTCTTTTTTCAGTGTTCTTTTTTTAAAGGATGCCACTTTTTTTCTTAGTTGTCAAAATATTTATAAAATCTATGCTTAATTTAATATTTTATGTTTTAAAAACTGACGAACTGGGAGTAAAATTTTAACACTTCATATAAAATTAAGCATAGATTTTAGAAATATTTGGAGAACTAAGAAAAAAAGAGACATTCTTTAAGAAGAGAACACAGAAAATAGAAGTTAAAAATATTAATTTCCAGAGGAGATATTTTAAATAGACGAATGCATCAAACGCCCATAGACTTAACATTAACGAGGGAATTCGGAAGATGGGTGACTAGCAGCCTTAATGGGTTAACGAAATGAGACAAGTTTTAAACTCTGGATTATTATTTCTCAAATCGGAACTTTCACTTTCTACTGGCTTATTCCTTCTTTAAAATTTCTCAATGAATTCCTTCGCTTGTAGGATGTAAAAAAAAAAATGAAATCAAATAGATCGTTTCGGGGCACAGCATACTAAGACTAGTCTGTCTGGCGCCACCTAGTTTGTGCAGCCGTCCAGCTGGTCAATCAAACATTCGGGCGCAATGACTTTGCTACCACCTTGACACACTCCAGTTCGAACCGCATTTTCCTTTGACATCGGACGTTCAGATTCCTACACAAAACTGAACACGAAACTTACGCTTTTCCATTGATAAAAAATACATCGTAAAATGATTTTAATAGATGTTTTCAATATCGCCTGTAAATCTGATAATTATAGAAAACAAAACATTCCACTCATCAATAGAGAGAATTACGATGCGTATCATTTAAAATGCTCAACTGTTGATTCATATACTTCCTTGTAAATTATACGGCTGTGTTTGTAAGGGAAGGGGGGTTAGGAGAAAGGTGATTGGATGAAGCAAATTACTCTCTAAAGATACAAATTAATGTAAATTTCCATTTATAGTTCTTAGACAAAAGGAATTTTTCATGTAAACTAAACTATATCAGTGTTCTTCACTAAGGACAAGGAAATATAATGTAAACTTCGAAATTCCGAGTAAAACAGATATTACATCAAGCATATTTCATTCAATGCCTTAGGTTTAGAATTTTACCTGACATAATTGAATGTGTGTATAATATATTCTTCTTTCGTAAAGCTATGGTTTAAGTTTTAAAAAGCACATAAAGCTGTTTTTTATGTTTATAATGCAATTTTCTTGAGAAATGGGCACCAACATGGCCTGTATGCCCCGGGTCCCTAGAGTTGATCAGGCTCTATCCCTATTCACCCATGACACTACATCATCCAGTTTTCAGCTAATTAGAAGAGGTGTACTTTTCTAATCAGATCGAAATTGATTTATAATACATGGCACAAGAATATAAGAAAGTTTAGCTTTCTACATTTTGGTGCAATAAATTCCTAGACATTCAGTAATAATGTACGGAAGAAAATAAAACTGGGAGTCCAAATGTATTTAACATGCTCATTTATACTTTCAGCCAGGAATCCAGATAAAATTTCGTAAAATGATAGTATGTCTTACCGCACATAGAGTGCGCCCTGCAACCAGAAAAACTGCTGAACTGACTGAACAGATTTGACTGCATCTATCGAAAGTTTCTAGTAGTCTAAATTGGTCTAGTCTACCACAGGCATTTTTGTATATATTGATATTATGCGCTCTTACTATATAGTTAAATTAAAATAGCAATTAAAGCCTTTGTGCAGGAATATAAAAAAAACAGAAAACCAACGCTTAAAAATGCACAAATAATACGTGAAAAGCAGCAAACAGCTGTTTCGAATCTACTAGCGAGATTTTTCTTCAGTGTAAGATAGAGCAAGACACAGCGTGGCTCAGCCTTGCTTTTTCTAGCACGCTGTGTCTTACTCTATCTTGCACTGAAGAAGAATCTCGCTGGTAGATTCGAAACAGCTGTTTGCTGCTTTTCAGGTATTATTTGTGCATTTTTAAACGGAGGCTTTCTGTTTTTTGATATATAGTTAAACTTGATTAAATTTAGAATTTCTTCAAAAGATTCTGAAATCTGTAGGTAGATATGCTTAAATGTGAAATAAATAATTTTGAGTGAGAACTATAATTGCTACTTATTCTGTACTTTATAGAAACCATGTTGTCGTTCACCCCAGTGATGCATACCAATTTAATTATGTTTCAAACAGTGTAACATCATTAAAATCCACTGAAAAAGAAATTTCTCGCCTTGATTGTAATATAACGGAATACTTTTGAATATCCCTGTAAACTAACCATAAATTGTATACAAGCATAAATCATAACATTAATTGTATACATTTGATTTTCAATACCAAACATGCCATGGTTAACCACAATAAAATTTCTCAATTACATAGCAATCTAAGTATATTTAAGCGAGTTAGAGCACGGCTAGACAGACAGACAAACCGAATTCATAAACACTTTTCAATTATGTTGGAAAGTGTTAAAAATTGATTTCATGAATAATACTTGGTATTTAGCGTTTTCTTTCGCTGAAAATCAAGTTAAAGATACATATCGTCCATAGGAGTATTTTATCAAATGTATGTTATATTATGTTCTTTCTACATGGTGTCCCAAAAATGGCGGGTGCATTTGAAAATTTCAATAAAGAAAAACTGAAAGCGATGGAAATGCACCGTTTGCTTCATTCTACTTGGGAAAACAGTAAATTTAGTCACACAAAATTTCAAATTTCCTTATGAAATTTGCCCACAGATGGGAGGTGTGGTGTGGTGCCAAGTGGGAAAACTGAAAAATATTCTATGAACATGTTGCGATGAAGTCTCCAAAACTAAATAACGGTATTTTCAATGCTATCTACCATTTGCAGCAACTACACTGCGCAGTCTGAGCACAAAAATGCCAGAAACCCGTGCTAACGTTACAGCCGGAATGGTAGTCGAATAGCACTCGTACGGCAGGCGTTTGCGGATTCTGGCAGTACGCCTCGTATTTCACGTAACCTCCCCCCGCAGAAAAAGTCACAGGGAGTCAAATCAAGTGTACAGGAGGGTCAAACCATCCAGCTTCCGGTTTGCTTACAAATAACCAGGGCATCGAAATGTTCGTTAAGGAAATGAAAGACTTCAGCCTTTCAATGTGGACGGAAATCGTCTTTTCATGAACCACGAGATTTTACCACGCCCTCCTAGGTGTACCACCACAAATTCACGCAAAATGTACAGCTAGAGCGCTGCAATAACCGTTTGGCGTCAGAAAAACGGTCTAACGAGTCCTTTGGAGGAAATGGTGGCCGAAATCATGACTTTTGGGAGATGTAGGTAACATGAAGATTTTCCGTTCTTGAATTGCGACAGTTCTGCTGATTGACGAAGCCTGCAGGGAAAAATACGCTCCATCGGATAACCAAATGTTCCACATCGATTTCACCAGCATCCAGCTACCGCAGCATAGAGTTCACGAACATGAAGCATGTATTAATGGCAGCAGCACTAAACCGTGAGCTGGTCGTTATCTTGTATGGAAACAGGCTACGGCGCATGATACGGTGCGTGTATATGCAACAGCCTGAGCTGCAACGCGGTGAACAGCAACTCGGTGCCGCTGTTGGATTGCTGAACGACTTCAACATTAGCCTGTGTAACTGCTGTACTCCCAACCCATTGAATTTTTTCAAGTAGAGCCTATATTGTATTCTTTTTCGGTTCTTTTGCGACATCAAACTTCTTCTGAAAACAGCGCCTTGTTTCGACAACACTGTGGTGCAGGTGCAGAAATTACAAGACAACAAATATCGGCTGTTGTAACGAATAAACCGTTTCTGCACAACTTGCAATATCTGAGTAGTACACTTATAGATCACACAGATTTCCTGCAGCGCCATTCGTTGGCAAATTTCGTAATCAAATTCAAAATTCTGTGAGGATGAAAATTTACTGGATTTCCAAGTAGAATGTATCTAACGGTGCATTTCTACCGCATTTCGGTTTCCTTTATTTCATTTTTTCAATGCAACCGTTATTTTTGGGACACCCTGTAAGTAACTATGGAAAACAAAAGATTAATATACACTGTTAAAAATTTTGTAGTATGTTGAACCAATTTTTGGTGCTCCAGTAGCTGCCACCATAAGATGGTGAAATCTTGAACCAACATTTGTAGCTAAGGTTCAATCGGAGCTCCAAATCTTGGAGTGAGATTTCACCATCTTATGGTGGCAGCTACTGAAGCACCAAAAGTTGGTTCAACCTACTACAAAATTTTTAACAGTGTAGCGTACTACTACTATAACTTTATAATGTATTTTTGTTCAGATATACAGTATAGCTTCAAAAATCCGGCATCATCGGGACGGAGACTATTCTGGCTTTTTGAAGGAATGTCAAATTTAGTAACTTGGAATATCAAACGTAGTATTATATTCTTAATGGTGTCTTTAGCAATAATTTAATTCATTATTAAGTGATAATTATGTAAGAAGTAGAGAAAATTAAACATAAAATAAACGTACATTAATTCATATTTTTTATGTTACAGAAAAAAAGTCTAATAAAGAGTGAAATTATTCCTTCTCGTGTAATTTCGGAAACATCGATGTCAATTTTGTTTGCTTCAATGTTTTTGGCAGTTCTTTAACAAGTTTTTCTTGTATTTTATACAAATAAAAAATATCTATTTCGGAAATACAGTCTTGTTCTCTAAAGCAAATATTAATTCTCTAGCCAAATGTATGCATTTATCTAGTGACACCTTTTCTTCTGCCTGTTGTTTATCCTCGTCTTGGGAGCTGTTGCTAGCGTTATCGGTGGTTCTATTTAGCAGTGCGTCAGAAGAGAGACTCCAACGAACTTGTGTACTAGTTTCCACGCCGTTGCTGAGAAGCGGTGCAGCTCCCAGAAAATTTCTTCAGGAAATAATTGCCTCTGGCAATGAAAGAAAGGAAAAAATTCAAACATTATTAATTTTTGAATTTTTACTTTCGCACTTGAAGTTTTTAACTCATAAACAATTGCTATTTTTCTTCTACATAACTTAAAAGTGTAAAAGAAAACGGAAGGGAAAACATGATTTTTATGCCGGATTTTTGAAGTTGCCGGATTTCTGAATGCCGGATTTTTGATGTCACACAGTATTTCATTTTATTACTTAGCTTTATGTACATTTTCGATTCAAATTATACTGGAAAGCAGAGTCGCAGAGAGCTAACTTAACTTGGCCTCCGCGCAGAAAGTCTCCTAAAGACCCCCATATATGTATTCACCTAGAGGTGGAGGGAAGGAGAGGTTTTAGAAGGTATTAATATTTATTAAATTCGTTATTGAATTAAATAAATTTTAATTTAATTTATATGCTTATAATATTTCTTAATTAACCAATTTAAATTAATATTTTCTAATTATAGTAAAACCTCCTTAAAGCGACCACTTTCGTTCCAATAAAAATTGGTCGCTTCGAGTGGTGGTCTCTTAATGGAGGTCATGTTTAAATCAAGATTTTAATTGTTCAAAAAAGCTAACAATTAACGTTACTAAAATTTATTTTTCACATTAGGAAAAAACATAAAAATTTAAGTATAAAAAGAAAAGTTAATTACATAAGGTTAATTACAAAAAGTTAATTACTGCAGAGTTTAAAAAATGAATACATTGACGTTTGCTTTGATTTTACGGTTTTATCTTTCTTTCATAACTTTTATTTCCAAGTCCTTTCGAAGTTTACTAAATAAATACAATTTATTTTGGACGGGAACAAATTATGACGATTTCGTTAGTTTATTTATTTCTTTGAGAGTTTCCTTACAGAATAGGGCAGGGGAGTTTATTGACTGGCATTCTTAATTTGTCATCAGATTTAAATTCATTGTCTAAAAAGTCAAAAAGGGTTTAAACACTTAAAAGTTACCAGAATTTAAAAAAAAATCTAAACTTAGTTTAGAAGTTTGATGAATAATGCGCTCTCCGGAATTATTTTTCTAATAAAATCTTCTTCAAGCGACCAGGAAAAAACGGAACTTGTTTCATTTTCTTCAAAGAAATTGGTTGCTTATGGGGGAAGTTCAACTGGGATGGTCTCTGAATGGAGGTAAAATTAGTATTGAGCCTATGGGAATAAATTTCGTTCCATGAAAAAATGGTCGTTCAGGGAGGTGGTCGCACATGGAGATTTCACTGCAATTCAATTGTAAAATGAAGTTGACACTTAATAAATAATTATATACTGTTTGTGATTTCCATGCAAAATACTATTTAGGCAATAACTATGTACACGTATCTGTATCTTTCTTTTATGATCATTAGAAGCAAATTGGATGTAATTTCCCGCACCAACTTGGACAGACAATAGCACGTTACAATATTTCTACATGGAATGTTTATATCGCCCAGGAATCTTGAAATAAATTGTTTTAATTCGGAATAAACTTATAAATTTGTAGTTTTAAGCAGTGTATTTTTCCATTCTTATTCTACACAAAAGAGGCATTTAAAATGTGGAAATTCCGAAAGAATGGCCTTTGCATAAAATTGTATAAAAACTTACGGTAGCGAGCCTCTTCATTTCCTCGGAGACGCCGAAGATTTTTTCCCGACCAGTCCGCCCTCCCCCCTATCTTCGCCACTGCTGGATATAGATAAAATAAAATTTAATTAAAAAATATTCAGGTTTGAATTGAAAACATATCGTTTTTTTTTCTACAATATGTACGGAAATACCTTTTTGCAGCTTGCGGAAAATGTTAATTAAGGTTTTAGTGTCTAGTTGTTTTAATGTGACAGCAAAGGTCACCAGTAAATTAGTCTTCTCGGAATTTGTCTGTTCTGCTACTTTTTTCGTAGAACAAGAATTGAAAAGAGTCACAAATATTATGAAGACTATAAATTGTCCGCATTTCAAGACATCCACATTCTCAGAATTCCAAGAAGAATGTTGCTTCCAACAATTAAAAAGATATCTCTATATTTCGAAACCTTTAATTGTAACGTCTTTCACTTTTTCCAGTTTCAGCTACTTTTATGCAGTGTGCAATGAGGAAGAGACCTTACGGCACACGCGCGTACGCTTTTTTTTTTCTTATACGGCTTCATTCAGAAAAGCAGACGACCTTGCCCAAGAGACGCCTATAAGGTTACGGAGAATGGGGTTACCGTAGAAGGATTAGGGTAATACATCAGGGTCGTGATGCAACCAAGCTTTTACAGAGTTATTAATGATGTGATCAGATAGAAAAGCAATTAATCGAGAAATCTGACCAGTAACCACTCGTAATCTTTGTTTATGTGATTATTACTTAATTTGCATAAACCCATATGTTTGAAACCTTGTATGTGATAAAAGTCTATCATTGGTTATGAAGCTTTCATTTTTAGATTTAACAAGATAATTGGTTGAATAACTTGCTTATGGTCTTGGCAGTTAAATTCTTCAAGTGCGTATTCTTTCTTCTATCTTAGATGCATGGTAGTATTTTAAGTTTATTAAAATACCAAAGTTACAAATGAAATAAGTGATAGTTGTATGAAATAATGCATGGAAAATATTAAGCTATTCACCGTATTTTGTTAGGCAAATGATATTTTATCCCTATAGATTTAAATTTATGTGAATTTACCATTTCTAGAGAAGAGTTTTATGCATAAAGTTTTATAAGTTGCGAAGTAATTAGGAAAATATTGTATATATGAATTATTTGTTATGGATGCCTTCATCGTAATTTTACCTCGAATTAACGCACAATCTGGTTATGGTGACGCGTATTACAGAAAATGTCTTTTGGATATTGAGAAGATTATCTATTGTGCCTCCTCCTTGATAGTTGCAATTCATAATACACCTTTTTCATTGTTCTTTTCAATTTCAACTAACTCGGCTTCTGTGTAATAACCTTCTCTCTGTGTTTGTAAAGAGCACTGAAAAATATGTAGTGCATAGATCTAATTATCCTATATAACATACCACGCATCATATTTATTCAGGCCTAGAAAAAATTAGCAGTGCTATGTCTCACAAGAGAATTTCGTTTACTTGATATAGTCCAGGCAATAGAGACCGTATAGGGACTCTACCTAGCAAAATTAATGGTAGTACTAGAATCGGCTTTCTAGATGTTTTTTGGGTCGCTGAATCCGAATTTGCAACTTCCCACCAAAATTTCCCCCCCGGCAACACCCCCCAAATTTTGGTAAAAAGCCCCCCAAAAAAGATTTTTATTAAAAAAAACCCATTTTTTATTGTTTTAGGGGAAAAGTATCTAGAAATTCAGAAAGTAGACAAAATTTGCAACAAATTAGATATATGACATTATGACTTTGGATGAAGGGGAAGGGGGGATCTGCCTCGGAACATGCGCCGCAGTGCTGCGTGGAGTAAGTTGCGCAATTCCACTTAACCACTCACACGTTTACATTAGCCCTCCCATCTTCCATCCGAACTTTCTCTATAAGGTTTTCTTTAAGTTTTTTGGATCGCTGAATCCGAATTTTTAACTTACCCCCCAAATTTTCCCCCCCGAAACCCCCCCAAATAGTTGTTTTTAACTTAAATTTCTTATTGTTTTAGGGGAAAAGCATTACAAAATTCAGAAACTAGACAAAATTTGCAACAAATAGGATGTATGACATTATGACGTAGGATAAACGCGGAGAGAGGGGGCTGCCTCGGAACATTCCCCGCGCGCTTTTCTCAAAAACCAAATTTTTTCAAAAAATCAATTTTTTGGGGGGTTGCCGGGTGAAATTTTGGTGGGAAGTTACAAATTCGGATTTAGCGACCCAAAAAAAAATCTAGAAAGCCAATTTCCAGTACTACCATTAATTTTGCCAGATAAAATCCCCTATTGCCTGGACTTCATCATTTAGTGCACGTAGCACCGCCGTGCATGTTCCGAGGCAGCCCTCACCCACCCCGTTCATCCTAATTCATAATGTCATATATCCTATTTGTTGGAAATTTTGTCTAGTTTCTGAATTTCGTAATGCTTTTCCCCTAAAACAATAAGAAATTTAAGTTAAAAACAACTATTTGGTGGGGGTTTCGGGGGGGGGGATTTTTGGGGGAAAGTTAAAAATTCGGATTCAGCGCCCCAAAAATCTTAAAGTAAACCTTATAGAGAAGGTTCGGAGGGGAGATAGGAGGGTGAATGTAAACGTGTGAGTGGTTAAGTGGAATTGCGCAACTTAGTTTACGCAGCACCGCGCGCATGTTCCGAGGCAGATCCCCCCTTCCCCTTCATCCTAAGTCATAATGTCATATATCTAATTTGTTGGAAATTTTGTCTACTTTCTGAATTTCTAGATACTTTTCCCCTAAAACAATAAAAAAAGGGAATTTTTTAATAAAAACCTTTTTTGGGGGCTTTTTACCAAAATCTGGGGGTGTTGCCGGGGGAAATTTTGGTGGGAAGTTGCAAATTCGGATTTATCGACTCAAAAAACATCTAGAAAGCCGATTTCCAGTACTACGATTAATTTTGCTAGGTAAAATTCCCTATTGCCTGGACTAATATGCTGGCAGAATATGCTGCCCCTTTGGATATAGCTGGGATAAATACTTGGAGAGCATAATATTGTTATAGTTATTTTATCTGTATCAAAACTTTCCTCTAAAGTCTCTGTCATGCAACCAATCTCTTTTTAACCTTTTTCTAAAGTAAAGTGAAGTGAAGAGATTGAATTGACTCCCTAATGGTAAATTAATGGAAGTGAAGAGATGAGACCAAGTCAGCAGTAGTGGTGGTCTTCCGGTTACGTGTAGGATGCGGGAATGCATCCGAGGAAATATTGGTTTTGTTTTGTAAGCGATATGTGTAGTTTAGTGGAAGTATTGTTGTTCATAAATAATTATAACAATGTACATAGTTCTCTCCAAGTGTAAATATTGTGTAGATAGGATTATAAACTTTACATATAAAAATTCTGGTTCCATTATCGGTCGCCGTGACATTACAGTCTCAATCACAGGTACTATCCTACGATCTGACATATATGGTATTTATTGTCTGTTGCTTCCTTCAAGCGATTCATGTATGCTGCAATTGCTAATAAATTTATTTTGAAGAATGAATAGAACCCGATAATGTAATCAATACTGGAAACATTTGGCAAGTAATCGCTTCTAATTGTTTAAAAAAGTTATGTAATTGTGTAAAGTTCAATGACTGAGGTCAATTTTTTTAGAGCGCTCTGATTGATGGAATTCAACCTGACATCTGTCGTAGGAGATACAACTACCACCGCCCCCTGAATAATAGGCTTGAGCGCTGACACGAAAATGGAGACTGCCGAAGGCGGATTTATTTCAGCGTGTGAGTCCCTTGAATTTTGGTACCAATAATTTTTTTAAATTTTTTCACTTTATTTTTCTGATATTAAACAAGTCAAAGAAATGTTTTATAAAATGCTGGTGTCTAAATTTAAGGGACCGTACTTACGTTTAAAAAAAAATCCGCCTTTGGCAATCGCCATTTTTATGTCGACGCTCAGGCTTAGTATTCAGGGACGGTGCAACTACAGATAAATTCGTAATCGACTAATTAACGTGAGGTGAACTATCACAAGGCGCGTGTTCGGCCTCTTTTGCTCTTGAAAAACCTGTTTATGGAGGGATATCTGATATTGTCCATGATAGGACAGTACTTGTGATCGCAGCTTTAAAGGCTTTAATCGGATCTTAATTTCGTGGCATCATGAGTCCTCATACATTGATCCATCTGGAGGAATTTCTAATTAAAACACTTTCATCGGTTAAAAACAAACAAAACCACCACCTTTTGTTTTACCTTTGTTGCATATACTGGGTAACACAGTTTTTCTTACAGGCTTTAAGTGAATTATCACCGTATTGCTCTGATGAGTGTTTCTAGAATCTGGGAATTACACAAATAACACAAGCATTTACATTTAGACATTTGTTCTCTATGAAATGCATACTTTTATTTAAAATTGCTTGTGTGTTTATTAACGTATGAGATTTTGATGAATACTTACAGAATATCATTAAAGCTTGATATTAATTCTTCACCAATGAATAAGATAAATCTGATGAATTATGATCAATGAATAGATCTGAAACTGATTTTATAGAAAATATTGATGTTGATAAAGTTGGTTTGGTTCGTATATTATTGGTATTCAAGAGTATGATGGAGTTGGGGGGATCGTTTATGCAGGAATTGCTAATGAACTAATGTGGAAAATAGTAATTTTATATTTATCTGTTCAAAGTTTCCTAACTTCAACTTTATCTTCCTGGTGCATTATGTTCTTTTAGAAGTATCTCATTTTTAAAGTTTCGTAAAAGCCTTTTTAACATGCAATCTTTCGTTTCAGGTTCCTTGAACATTCCTTATCTTTCATGGAACATTATCACATTGTTTTCATAAGTCCTAGTAACATCGTAGACACATTTGAATTCATATCTTTACATATCCTTCACTTATTTGTAAAGTCGCACATGTGAAAATACGAATATAAGAAATATCATTAATTAATTGAGAACAAACAACGTCATTCTTAAAGATGAAAATGGTTAAACGTGCATACAATTACTTTTATTAAACATGGAGCACCACTGCACATTACAATGGCTGCTACATTAGGCACTTGGAAAGAACAGGAACTCCAATCGATTTTATCTGTGTACTTGGTCACTCAGAACTCCAAATATGCCATCTTGTGACTTTAAGGTGTGAATGTTTAAAATCATAATTGAATCAAGAAAACTTGGCATCGTTCAGTGATGCACAAAAATATGTATCATCAACGTTCTATATCAACAGAAATGCTTCTTGAATGCTATGGTGCAGAATGGATGGTAAAGTCACAGTGTGTCTTCCTTCGTCCGAAAAACAGAAAATGCGCTAGTGAAATTTCGGAAAAAAATACAAAGAAATTCTAAAAAACATATTTATTCGAATATAAGTTTACATATCCTTCACTTATTTGTAAAGTGGCTCATCTCAGAATACGAATTTTGAGATATTACCCACATAGCAATTTTAGATTGCAGAAAATTTGTAACAGTCTTGCTTTGCAAACCTGCAAAGTTGCAGCAAGTTCAGCATGACAAAACTGAAAGTTCATAACAAGGCTGCAGCAAGATAACCCAAACGCCGAAATCACCACACTTTGATCTTGTAGCTAACTTGTCGTGCAAGTTAAATTCTTGCTGTATCAAATTTATTGCAAATTAACGGCAAACAAGTAGAAAATTTAGTTCTGTCAAGACTAAAGTTCTTTGCAAGCTAGTAGAAATTTTTGCTTTGTCAAAAATACTGCAAACTTATAGCAAAAATAGTAACCTTTTCAAGCCACACTATCTGTTTACAACTGTTACACTGCAGTGTTACAGACCTGAAGGGGTTAAACTTATATATAATTTTAACCTCTTCAGGCCTATTGATGCCTACACACCATCAGAAGGTGCATGTAACGTTTCTATTACCATTAACAAATAAGAGTAATATTTGCACTATTGCATTTGAGTTTTGTTTTGATATTTGACAAGTATAGCATTTAAAAAATTCGGTGCCAACTGAATAAAATTTGTGTAAGGGACTGCAACCCCGAAAAGGTTAAAAATCATAGACTCGAATGGGATTAAAGGGAAAAATAAAGAAATAAATAAATCAATCAATATCAATTAAAACGATATTTTAGAAAAACCCAATAATATTGAGAAAAATTCATTTAAAATTAAAATTTTCAATATAAATTTAAAATGGCCGAAGACGTAAGCATAACTTAGCAAATTAAAATAACTTTTTAATTTGAAAGAATTTTTATATGAAATAAGTTGTAGATTATAGATAAAATGTTACTTTATAAAAAATAACTACATTTGAGGAGTTAAAATAATAAATGCCTTTTTCTGAGTTGTTTAACTTCAATGAAAATGAGATTCCACAAGTAATTAAATTTAAAAAAATCAAAAAACCCGACTGCGTAAAAAGCGAACTAATTAATTATTTCTCATCAATGTGAAACTATTTTTTATATTACTTATCTATTTTTATATTTACTTGTATTGAGGACTTTTAAGTTGCGTTTAATTGTTGATTCCTATCTATAAACACTGTTTTGATGAGGTCTATAGATGTACTTGAAGGTTAGAGTTGCAGTAAAGCTAGAGTTCCTACATACACAATTTTCAGGTTGTGTAATATTTAAACGGAACTTCTGACTGTAAAATAGTCAATGAAACATCGTCTTCATTTTGAAGGATCTCACCAATGATATGCCACTCAATATGGTACGTAAAATTTTTTTTCGTCTCTAGCGCCATTTTATATTTTACGGCCGCCATTTTAAATTTATTTAAAAACAATATAGCCTATAACCATCGGGTGGTTAAGACGAATCGATAGAAACTTCCTTCATTGAAATCCATCGAGCCGTTGGGATGTTTCGAGGGTATAAAAAAATCCACATATCCAGATACGCGTCAAACGCATAACCCTTCTTGGCAGTCGGTGAATAACAGTAACAATGATGTGTGTGTCTTGCCTTTGTGTAGCACCCAATTTCTGTGCATGTGCTGATTGTCTATTCTCTCAACAAAGGGACTTTTTGCTTTCGTCAATTTCGTTAATTAAAGACAGTCTTGGCTTGCATCAGTTTCACAACAAACTACTCATGCAAGTGCGTGATGGTATATCTTGCGGGAGATTTGCTGCGAATTTGTCAAGTCAAATTTGTCACTGCAAGATAATATAAGAAAAAAATCAAACTTGCTGCTAATGTGGATGCTGTCTGGGTAAAACTAATTGAGAACAGACACCGAAACTGTTGAGGCTGAAAATGGTTAATACTTGCATACAGTTATTTTTAACAAAGATGGAGCACCGCCGCACATGGCAATGACTGCTACGTAAAGCATTTGGAGAAAACAGTGACTCCAATCGATTTTTTCTGTATACGTGGTCACCCAGAACTTCCATTCTGACATCGTTTGACTTTTAGGTGTGAATATTTAAAATCAAAAGTGAATCACGAAAACTTGGCATCGTTCAGGGATGCACAAAACGTGTATCATCAACGTCCTACATCAACAGAAATGTTTCTTGAATACTATGGTGTTTCGTATCACAGCTGTTTAGTTGAACAACGGATAGTACAGTGTGCCCCCCTCCATCCGAAAAAAAAAAATACGCAAGTGAAATTTCGAAAAATAAAAAATACAAAGAAATTCTAAAAAACATATTTATTCGTTTATAAATTTACACATCCATCCCTTATTTGTAAAGTGGCACATCTGAAAATGCTTAGAAAAATCAGTTAAAAATATTATTAATTAAAGTTAGAAAAATTGCTTCAAATACTCAAGTTAGAGCCAAGAGGGGTAAATATAAGACCTTTTCATAATTTTATGATTTGTCGTTTGATGTTAGGTGTTCAGCTATAAGAATCCAAAATTTCAAGTCTTGAACTTGTTATAAAAGAGCGACCTCTTTGAATATTAAATATTCTAATACATCATTTTCTCAAAATTAGAAAAAAGAGATAAGGAATTTCGCTTACCTCAGAATGTCGCAGGGTCCGCCCCGATCCTTGGTTGAACTTCTTCAGTGAAGACATCTGCATATGCCACAAGAAAAATACCTAAAGTGTTATAAATAGAAAGTTGACTATGTGTTGCTTAATATTTTTCTTTTCGAATCGATAGAGCCACAAAAGCAGATCTCCTTTCCTTTAAATGATTTAATAAATTTTCTAGGTTAAATGTAATTAATAACAGAAAATGGAGGGAGAGGTAAAAACCACCTCTTCCCTTCCGAAAGAAACATTATAGAAGAACGCGCGAAAAGCCGATACAGATACATTGGGCAAAGTCCACATACATGCCCAATGAAGCAACATCAACCGCAGAAATTCTGGGTTGGGCACAAACACGTACATATAAGAACCCTGAAATGAAAGTAACAGAAGTGAATTAAAACAAAAGTCATTAAAAGTCTGGGATATTATAAGAGTTTTTGTTTCAAAGATTCTGATATGTAACAGAACTTAATTAGGGCTCAGTTAGAAAAAAAAAAGCTTAAGAAAAGAGACCAGAGGGGTAAATATAAGACTTTTTCAAAATTTTATGATTTGTCGTTTGATGTGAGGTGTTCAGCTATAAGAATCCAAGATTTCAAGTCTCCAACATATACAGTTTCTGAGAACGGGCTCTGTGACGGACGGAGAGACAGACAAACATACAGACAGACGGACAGACAGACAGAGGGGTGAGACGAATAGGGTTTTGTCAGATGAACGAAACCCTAAAAATAAAATACAAAGAAATTCCAAAAACATATTTATTTGTTTTAATCTATAATAGATACACAAATTGCCGTCCTGCAACTTCTAGGCATGCATGTGTATTTTTAATCGTGTTCATGAAGACTCGTTTCATCATGTAAGATTATTGTATGGTCATTATAAAATCGCTGCATTTTTCGGTTAATTGCTGAGCACTGCTCATCAGACGTCACACGAAACAAACTTCTCACTTTATTTAAAGATTTATTTTTGTTAAAATAAACTCCGATAATGTAGCCAGTGCTTGATTTACGGAAGGGCATTCGGGGCACAGCCCCAGGGACCCTGATTTTGAGGGGGCCATTGTACTGTGTTCGTATTGTACTTTTATAACATTGTATATTTTGTCTGAAACATCCATATTTAATTAATTTATTACAGTGAATAATTTCTGTTACTTTTATCCATTTAAGAAATATTATATTTTAAATTTTTATTTAATACTGTTCCTGTTCTCGTCAGATTATTTGTGGTTGGTGAGCATAGCTAATAGGCGGCAAAGCCCCTCATATTTTAAATAATTGTAGCTTGGTACTGCGGAAAATTTATTATTATTTGCTGCATATTTTATCATTCCAGATATATAAACTTGTACAGGAAAAGATAGTCAACACCATACAATTTATTGTAAAACGCCTACTCATTTAAATTTCATAATTGTGAAATAATTATTTAAAGGTAAATTAATGATTATCATATTTAATTTTTTAATGGATATTTTAAAGTAATTATTAAAGTCAATAGTAGTTAGTAAGTACCTTTTCAATGTTTTATTGCTCAATCCTTCTGTAAGCATTGGTGCAAAAGGGGCCCCCTGTAAGCATCTGTGCCCAGGGCCCCTACATTTATAAATCGGTCCCCGAATATAACAACACTCTTCCGGGAGAAAACATCATGTTGACGTACTACACATGAACGCGTTTTTGGACCGTCGACTTTATTCTGAACTCCGTCCCCAACCCTATTTAGCCGCTAATATACGGGTAGTTACTAGTTAGCTCTAGTCTTGCATCTGTCAGTTTTCATGTCTCTTGATTTTGCTATACTAGCATCTAGTTCTAGATTATTAAAATTCTCACTAGGTTTTTACTACCCTACTCCGATTTAGCCGCTGATATAGCTGGAGTGTTGCAGCTGTCGATTTTCAAAAGTCTCCTGCACTTGCCTTATTAGCACATGGATCATTTAAATTCCAACTAGTTTTTTTGGGATGGGGTGGGGAGGGGGAATGGGTACTCTGTGCACAGAACATTTGCAAGTTGTTGATATACATGTATAACTGCTCGAAATGTAATGTCATATATTGATTGAGACTATAAACTATGTTGGCAACAGTTGTCAAAATAAAACCCGCTTCATTTCCATCATTTATGTGTAAACATCATTTATGTGTAAACGGAATCTTTTTCTATTCATTAGTTCGCGAATTACTGAATATCCTGAATTTTCCTAACTTTTGAATAATCCATTTCATATCTATATTAATGTAGGATTACCATGTCAAGGGAAGTAGATTGCGCGGCAGGCGAAAAAATTAAAAATCTCAAATAATTAAATTCGATATTGAATCTTGTTCAAATTTATACGAGCGTTGTTGCTGTTACAAGAAACTACGCAATAACAAATGCTACTAGTGAATGCATAAAAGAATATGTAACTTTAAATTTATTAATATTATTCTACAATTGACCTTTCAATATTTCTGACAGCTTTCAAATACTATTAGTAAATAAAGCTTATGTGATAAGTAGAGCGAAAGTTTTCCTTTCATTTTGTTAGGATCAAAGTTTCAAACAAGATCTACAAGTATAAAGAAAAATTGTAAATGAGTGATAGATAAATGCAGATTCATGTTCTTTGTCTTAAGATAAAAAGAAATACGTTTTACCTCAGATAATGACAGAATAAAAGCCGTCAAAGCATTTTATTGAGAGCTGCAACAATGCAGAGGTATTTGTTTTTACCTATGTAAATTTGATTTGATGATTTCGAAAATAGGACAGCTGTAAACATGGTTAAAAATGTAACAAATGAGCTCCACTACACAAATTTTCAGAAATCCCAATACTTGGCTCTATTGAAATAAAATTTCAAATCAAATAAATTATACAAAATAAATATAAAATTGAGTAGGAGAAGATTTATTTACGAGAATGGCAATAGGTTATCCCATCTTTAAAACACTGAAGCTGGAGAAATGAAATTAAATGCATTTAATTACTATGTTAACGTATTTAATTATCTACTTTCATAGAACAGATACACTATGAATATAATGATTTATTTTTTTGTTTTTATTTAATATCTTTAGTCGTTATTTAACAGTTAAATTGTGATGCATTAGCAATTTCGAGTGATTGAACATTCAATACCAAAATTAAATAGCGAAAATCGTAATTTAAGCGTTACAAAAATGTTTGCTGTTTGTAAAATTTAAAAATCTTATTAAAATTGTATGTCATAAAATCATTGATACGATAAATATGCAAAGGATAATGTGTAAAAAAAAGGCAGCATGTAAAAATTGCTATAAAAGTATTAAGTTATCCAGGCAGGGTGTACTGCAAATGCTAATAAGTCTACTAATACCCTTTACGTTGTTCTCCTATTGAACAAACGCCCCCTAGATATTTGAGAAAGCCTTGACACGCGTCACGCAACCGTCACACAAAGCAGGCAAAACAAAGACAAAAAATCATTCATAGGATCATGGTTTCTCAAATATCTAAGGAGCGTTGATTGAATTGTTTTTTAAAATTTTTACAGCGAAGTACTTATCATTTAAAATAGCGGTGTTTTAAAATGAAATAAACGAACAGCAATCATTTTTCAGATTAGATACAGTGTAAGATGCGATTGAATATATCAGAATGATTGACAGTAGGGTAAAGTGCCCGTATTTTGTCCCCCCTGTAACTTTTACGCCCTAAATGTTATAATTTTTAGTCAAAACCTGCCAAATTTGGATTTTACATAGACTAACTACCCACGCATATAGAAACATAGGCAAATATCGTGCAAAAAAATTTTAACAATGCGAAAAATTGTTTTTTCAAAAGTATCTGAAAAAAGCAAAAGAAAAAAATATCCCAATTTCGTCCCCCCAAAAAATCTAATACGCCGAGGATTAACTTATAACTAAATCAAAATTTATTTCTAAATGAGTTAGTAATTTAATTTACATTAAAGTAAAGCACAAAGAAATCTACTAATTGTCAGTGAAAGAATAACATAATAAAACATTAGCCATCCAAACATGTGGATAAAATTGAAATTTTTTTTATGAAAAATCATTCCTATTTTCGTCCCCGGGACGAAAATAAGACCTGCAAGGGGGGGGGGGGCGAAATTGGGACCACGCTATTTTCCAATATGGTGGAGCTTCAGTTCCCGTAAGATGAATTGAGCGTCCTAAAACTCACTGTATGCTACTGTCAGCATCTTACCTACGTAAAATAATAAGAAATAAGTACTTACAGGACAGTAAATAATGTTCTACAAACGACGTAATATGAACTCAGGTTTTCTAAAAATAGGAAATTCTGCGCCTTTAATTTATGTATGCGTCTTGGCGAACGAAACTTTCAATTTTACTTTCCGTCTTCTGTGCGTTGCGTCATAAGTGGCGCCACTTTCGCAGAAGCGGAGAAGTTAAGGGGGTCGAAATTAGGAAAGGGGACGAAATATGGGCACTTTACCCTACATTTGATGTTCGGTATATATAGATTGCTGTTATGAATACTTATATGCCCCAGTTCCACATATGCATATGCAGTATGTGCAAGCTTAAAGTTACCTGATGGGATTCTTTCAGCCAAAAGGTCCCATAAAATTGCCATAGGATCATGTCAAATACTCTGGGGAATGATTTGCAAGTAGAAAAACAATTTACAGCAGTATTTCTCAACACTATAAACTTGTATCTTGTCAGAATACTTCTGGTTTGTCGCGACTAATCACGCGATTTTGACATTTTAATTACTCTAATGCTAAAATTTCATTTACTTTAATACCTTTTATTAGTAAGACAACGAATCTGACTTATCTTTTTAACTTTAGATTAATCAAAAAGTGCAGAAATCTGCTTTCTCGTCATTTCATTTAAGAGAACCTGAGTACACATTAATGGCAAAAATTAGAAGCAAAAAAAAAAAAAAAAAAAGTAAATTTGATGATCTATTTTTATGAAATAAAAAAGTTTCCTTGTGTATAAATTGAATCCAAATCAAATATTTAGTAAAAAAAAACACCAGTTGGCTCAAATATAAATTTAGGAATGACTAACGTTTAAATAACAACCAATGACTGAATAAGTGATTTTATTAAATAACCAATTTATTATTTCTATGTTTATTTGTGTAATAAGCATACGTATATTCGTATATATTAGTAATAGATTCTGATAGTTTCAAGTTATAAAAAATTTTGCTATGCATCCAAATTCTTAATAAAATCAAAATGTTTTGCTAGGCAAATGTAATTGAGAAAAGTGATTCATAGCTACATATGAAAATCATTTTAAAAATTTATATCGGCCTTTTTCCAGATCTGGTGTTTTACCAAGCTCGATGACCAAAAGAGGAGAAGTACAAATACGTTGAATGAATTCTTAAGAAGGGTTAACGGCACTTTGTTGTTCGATTGCTTAAGGGGTCTCAGGGCTCTTAAAATTGGAAAAAATTAAAAAAGAGACCATTTTCTACATTCAATATCGTAAAATGCATATGATTTTAAAACACGATTTTTATTGAGATGAAAGATATAAGTATGTTCTTTCATTTTATATATTTAAAAAATTGCAAAATGCAGAATTAGTATTTATAGGGGGCTCCAAACTGTCAGACATTTGTCGAGCAGGAAATTTGTATAACAGCTTACGCGCAGGATTACAAAATAAATTTTGCAACTAGAATGACATTTTTTGTGCCTAATTATACTTCAGATTGTAGTAATTACCCTGAACCTAAATAAATTTCTATTTAAAGCATTTTTACATTTTTAATACAAAGTTGTATTTAGCTAATACAAAATTCTGAAAATTTCAACAGACTTTCAAATCTTTCTATATATAAAAAAAAGTTTTGTTTCGGAAATGGACCAATGAAAATCTGCGTAGATATTCCCGGCAGATCGGCATCCAATTTGAATGCTTAGGCATGGCCTTTCTTCGTTAATATAAAAAAAAAAACTGTTGCATACAAAAATATGAAAATCGGTAGTATTATAGAGAAATGTTTGATAAACACGCTGATGTAGACAGTTTTCAAATCGAATAATTATTTTAAGAGATATTTAATGCCAAAGTTGGACAAAATCGTTCCATTAAAAAAGTTTTATAGGAGCAAAAACTGTACATAGGAATTTTATCATTTTTAGATCATTTTATGCGGCAGAATTTCCCGGTGTGCAGACTGCATTTAGTATTTTAATTTGACTCATTTTTTGATGTTTTATTTCTATTTTAAATTCAAATTTTCAGCTTTTCAAGAGAATTTTTTTTACAAAATTTAGAAAATTGTATTAATTTAAACTGTTGTCAACTGTATAAACAGCGCAAACAATAATGTTTGCTTCAAACTAAAAATTTATTTTACACGTGACTATTATAAACAGAAAATATAAAAAGCAGGAACTCATTGAAAATTACGTCATAAAAACTATACTTACACGTGAATTTTAAAAGAGAAAGAATATTGTGAAATAATAAATTCATTAACATACGTTAGAAGTCTTAAATAGGAGAATTTACGTCACATTTACGTCACATCACACTTATTACGTAAAATGAACATAAAATAATATTGCGAAACAGTTTAAATTTAAAAATTACGGAGACATTTATTTGATATTTTAAGTTGATCATAATATTTCATTTCTAAAAAAAGTATTTTTACGTGAATATTAAAAAGAGAAAGAAAAGTTTGGTGAAAATTACTTCAGATTATAATTGTCAGATTCAAATTATAATTCAATCTTCCGAAATCTTTTTAAAGCCGATCAAATTAGCGTGCTGTTAGAGTCTGCGGTGTCTGAACGGGGGTTGACGAGTGTAGCTCGTAGGGGGCAGAGCCCCCTAGTACACTTAAAAAAAAATATTTTTTGAACAATAAAAATTGCATTTTAGGTTCAGTTTATACAGACTAACATAAAACATACGTTTTCAAAATTTCCTGAAAAAATATTCAGAAGTTTTTGAGGTTTCGGAAATTCCGCTTCAGCTATTGCGCGGGTATAATTCTGAAAGCTATAACTCCTGTTCCAACGGGAATTTCAAGGAAACAATTATATCAAAATGTTCAGAAGAGACAGGAGTTCAACATCTAAAAAAAATTAAAATTTCGAAAATTTTGAAGTTGTAAGAGTCCTGAGACTCCTTAAGACAGAATGTTTTTTGTATCAGCTTATTAGAAGTGGGTCCTGCTGGAAATCCCGATAAAACGCATCTTAATCTGTTTGAAAATAGTTCCAAGAATTTGTGACGGGTTTTCCCGGTTTGAGGTTTTAGCCAACTAGATAAGCAAAAGAGGAGAGATACAAATACGTAGAATGAATTTTTAAGAAGGATTAATGATACTTTGTTGCCCGATTGCTTAAAAAGAAATGTATTTTTTGCATCAGATTATCAGAAGCGTGTTTTGCTGGAAACTCCGAGCAAACTCCCCCCCCCCCAACCCCATATTTATTTATTTATTTATTATTATTATTATTTTTTTTTTTTTTGAAAATAGCTTTAAAAATTCATAACGAGTTTTTTGGCTAGCTAGATAAGCAAAAGAGGAGAGTTAGAAATACTTAGAATGAGTTCTCAAGAAGGATTAACGTGCACTTTGTAGTCCGATTGACTCAGAAGTAGTGTATTTTTTGTATCATATTATTAGTAGCAAGTCCTGCTGGAAATCCTGGCAATCTCTCCCTTTTTCTTTTCTTCTTTTTTTAATAGTTCTAAAAAATAACAACTTTTTTTCTCGATTTGGTGTTTTACAAAACTCGATATGCAAAAGAGGAGAATTACAAATACAGGGTTATTCTAAATCATGGACCCATTTTCAAAAAATTGTATTTATTAAAGTACAAACCTAAAATGAACAATCTTTATACCAATGAAAAGAGGAAGTTTCAAAGTTTTTTTAAAAGACATTATAAATGTTCAATGTGCCCACCGTTTGCTGCACGGAAAACATATACGCGATAGCCAAACTCGTCCCACACACGAGGAAGCGTATCTGCTGTTACTGAGTGCACGGCTTTCAAAGTGGTGATGGTTCAGAAGCGGCCGGTGGAGGTCGCGCGGCAATAGGCCGCGATTTCGTTTCACTGTCAGTTGTGACTTGTGAGTGAGATGTCTACTGTGGAGCACAAGGTTTTCGAGATGAGTTTGGCTACCGTGTAGATGTTTGCCGTGCAGCAAACGGTGGACACATTGCGCATTTATAATGCCTTAAAAAAACTTTGAAACTTCCTCTTTTCATTAGTATAAAGATTGTTCATTTTGGATTTGTACTTTAATAAATACAATTTTTTGAAAATGGGTCCATCATTTAGAATAACCCTTTATTTATAATGAATTCTCAAGAATGATCAACGTGCATTTTGTCCTCCGATTGCATCAGAAGAAGTGTACTTTTTATATCAAATTATGAGTAGCGAGTCCTACTGGAATTTCCGAGCTTACGTTCCTTTTTTCTTGTTTTTTTAAATACTTTTTTTCTCCCATACTTGCTTTTTAAAATCATTAAATTGTTTTATTCTACAGAAAATTAACATGAAAAGAATGACAGATTGACAAAGAAAATTCTTTTATCCACGATAACTCCTTTTTATTTAATAAGAAGATATTTTATTACATGTGAAACAAACTTTACTTAAAAAAAAGGGGGGGGGGGGTATTATTACCATTAAATTTATTTTTACACATTTTTTAAATTTAAACTATGTTTTATCTAATAAACTCTGATTATGAAGAGTATTATTATTATTATTATTATTTACAAAAAAGAAACTTTACAATCCATTTTAAATTGAATTGATTTGAAACTGATAAAAAGAAAAGGTAAAATACATTGGAAAATTCTTCAAATAGAAAATTTTAATTAGAGACAGTCTCATAAAATTATTGCACATGTAAGTTCCAAATCTGCTGTATACAAAAGCAAATAAACGGTATAAACACCTGCTGAAAATCGTCTGCGCACGATATGACCGCAGGGTAAACAGAGAACTTTTTGTAATAGACGCGGGAAGTTAGTTAACTGTTCAGAACATCACCAAGTCTACAATGTAAGCTTTTGCTTATGCTTTTTTAATGTAAGAGAAAGACGTCCGCCATTTTCGGATAACAATACACGGATATTATTAATTTATGGAGCGTAAAAGGTAAGTCTTATTTAATTTAAATCTTTTATTCCTGTTTTGTATATTATGATGATGAGTTAAATAGTTTTATGTTATACATGTAGAAAGAGACTGATCTGGAATTGTTTTGAGAAGCGATATTTTCCTCTATATTTCTGTGATGTAAAATATCTTAATCTGCCATCGCTCGAAAAAAAAGCTGACGCAGAGACTGATTCATGCCTACATTCATAGTGGAATGAATGTAAACATTAATTTGCAGTTACTTGAGATTGAAAATGTGTTGAGACAGTGATGTGGATTTTTTTTCGGCTTCTTACTATTTTTTGATTACTAACACTAACACCGTTATTATTATTTTAGATTTAAATATGATATTCGATTATTATGATATTACGAAACTGTTTCAGATTAGAAATTAACATTATACTGGGAAAATGTCTTTTTACATATTACAGTAGTGAAACTTTTGAAAGATTTTTTTACACATATTAAATTATTATTTAAAATCATAAATCTTCATACCAATGTTTTCAGATTTAACATTTGCCAAAATTATAAAATAATAGGAATTCCTTGTAACATATGGAAAGATTTTTGCGAAATTGTTAAATCTAATAATGCATTTAATTCAACTATTGTTGTTTGTTGTTGTTTATTAGTACAATTATAAATACTAATTATTTAGTGTTTTTGAAATTGCTATATTTATTTTTTTAACCCCGTAACGGTCGCATTAAATTACGGTTTAAAAATTCAAATTGCTTATTGGCACCACTTTTTTGAAAAAGAAATGTTCACCTTATTTAATGACAGGTAAAATGATTTCATAATAAAGCCAATTACACTATTATATAAAACTGGTGGGAATGAAACAAATCTGAATAATCTGAATAAAAGACACAGCCCGTGAATATCATGGGAGCGAGAATTAAGGGGTTAAATTGTATGTAAGCATTTTTTTTGCTGTTTGTGATTTTAATCAAACATTTAATTGTAGGCATTCAGAATCAGTTATTAAATTTTCTTCGATTGTAAACTCATTTTCTACGTTTTCGATACACGTAATTATTGGCATTAAAAAATAAAATATGATATTTAAGCATTGAAATAAAGTATTTTTCATGCCTGATAACAAGTTTATAAATTAAACTGCTTTAGTATATTTTTAAAAAAGTTGATATTTACTTACATAATGTACGTCTGAATATATTTTTAAAGAGATTAATAACTACTTTTTACATTAACATGTTTTTCAAACAATAAAAACAGTTCATATGCAGTCATTTATTTTACTTTTATATTTCCTTTTTAACACTTTTCAACAAAGTTGAAAAGGGTTTTTATGATTTCGGTTTGTCTGGCCGTCTGTCCACGCTCCTTAAATATACTCGGATTGCCTTGAAATTTTTGGATGTTATTGACGTTTACCATAGTACGGTCCCTATTTGTACTGAAGTTTGTAGCATGTTTAGTTCATTTACAGCAAGCATGTCAAACTCGTTTACCGTCGCGGGCCAAATTAAGCATTATATACAAAGCCGCACATAAAAAAGTAGATATTATTACCACTGCACAGCATAAAATTTGCCCGCACATAACACAGCATTGTTAAAGAGATATTCACGTAAAGTTCCAAAGTTGTTATTATTCCTAATTTATTTTATCATATTTTTCGAAACAAACACTCGACATTACTTTTTATCAACCAAATCTACAGAATTTAATTGAATTTTCTAAATTGTATTTATTTTAAAATTGATTGTACACGCTGTTTGTTAAATCTTTAGCAGAGTCAAGTCTATCTGGTTTATCTGTCAAACTTCCGCATTTTTTTCAAGTATTAAAAAATATATATATTTTTTTTATCAGAAAATTAATTTTATAAATTGCGTCTTGTACATATACGCTACTTGTTTGATTTCGCTTATTAAATACATTTTCCGGTTGAAATTAAGTTTATTTGACTTTAAAAATAACCAGAAGGTTGGCAGATTCATAAATAATTACAGAAATTTGGAAACTCCAAACCCAAACCCCCAAAAATATTTTCACTCTAATATGGAATCGCACTGAATTTTGATTAACTTCAGTAATAAATTGTAAGCAACAATTTTAACATCAATGATTAGTAAATAGATTAAACTGATTTTCATGATTCTTGAAATTAAAAATCTTCTTTTGAATTGATTTTATATTTTTTTTCAGTATATTCTAAAAATTTCCACTCCGGTGATTTTTATAATAATGTCTGACAACACTGAAAATGAAATGCACGTTCTTTTTGAAAATTCTTATGTAAAAGTAAAAAGTTCTATTTGAAAATGCTAATACTATCAAATAGCATGCTGGCAATATGAAATTTGCCTTGAGGTTTAATTTTACTCAGATGCTTGTAATTTCAATTGAATACTTCAAGTATACTAGTCTGCAAAAATTAAGGACAAAATAAAGAAATTAACATAGTAGCAGCACAAAAAGGCAGAACGGATTTGCAATATTTTTTGAAATTCTGTTCACTTTTTCCATATTCTTATAAATCTCGGATATTACGGTTCAATTTGTATCGATTTGCAGAATTTCTGTATGTCGATTAAAAAAGTTCCGTCCTTTTTGCATACCAGTGTACTTTGACCATTAGTGTTCTTCTAATAACCCCCATTCATAATTTGTGAATTTGTGAATTTGAAATGAAAATGGTAATTTTTTTAACAGTTCGAAATTAACAGTTAAAACTTTAAAATGGAAAACCGTCAAATTTCTGTATAAAAAGGTTTATCGTTAGTATCATTTCCAAGATATTTTCTAGATTGACGATGATACGAATGTAATATACGTTTATAAGTACCATACGTTTTTAAGCACATATCCGGTTTTAATAAATCTATCTGGCTATATATAATACTTTCTAGGAAGGGTATATTTATGTTTATAGCATTTTCAAATTTCTGTAACTGCTCTGTGAACATCATTTCTCCCATTTTGTAGTAAATTATTTGACTCACGGAATATTTAATTTAACAAACACATTAATTATTTTTATAAATTAATTTTTTCGATAGTCCGGTTGAAAGAAATTTTTAAGAAATATCAGTTTCAGTTTTGACAATTTATCAGTCAGACATTTGGCCAGACTTTCATGAATTTTCTTTATACTTTGTCCTGTAGAACCTCTTAATGTTTAATTTTTTTTTCAAACTCCAACAAATGTAAAACTTCATTTTTCCTTTTAATATAATGGAATTGTAAATCACCTTTAAAAATGCGATGTTCATCTTCAGTTAATCACATATTTATTATATTGGTAGAAAGCTTTAAGAATTTTTAAAAATAAATCCTGGGATGTATACGAGTATGCTAATAAAATTTGTGCGTATCAATAAAAAAAGAAAGGAGGATCAAACGGGATTCATTAACAATGATACTTTTAGTAACCTAATACCCAAGAAAAGAAAATAATTAAAGAGCTTAAATCTACAATTCATGTTCGACTAAAACCCAAATTAAGAACCTGGGTGACATATTCGGGCTCTTTGTGTCAAGCACAAAAGTGATAATTTGTGTCACTTTCAAAACGCAACTCCTTTATAACTACATAGTCCAGGCAATAGAGACCGTATAGGGGCTCTACCTAGCAAAATTCATGGTAGTTCTGGAAAAAGGCTTACTATATGTTTTTTGGGTTGCTGAATCCGAATTTTTAACTTCCCACCAAAATTTCTCCCGGCAACCCCCCAAATTTTGGTAAAATGCTCCCCCCCCCCCCAAAAAAAAGGTTTTTATTAAAAAAATCAATTTTTTTATTGTTTTAGGGGAAAAGTATCTAGAAATTCAGAAAGTAGACAAAATTTGCAGCAAATTAAATATATGACATTATGACTTAGGATGAAGGGGAAGGGGGGATCTGCCTCGGAACATGCGCGCGGTGCTGTGTGAACTAAGTTGTGCAATTCCACTTAACCACTGACACGTTTACATTCGCCTTCCCATCTCCTCTCCGAACTTTCTCTATAAGGTTTACTTTAAGTTTTTTGGGTCGCTGAATCCGAATTTTTAACTTCCCCAAAATTTCCCCCCCCCCCGCCCCCAAATAGTTGTTTTTAACTTAAATTTCTTATTATTTTAGCGGAAAAGCATTACGAAATTCAGAAACTAGACAAAATTTGCGACAAATAGGATATATGACATTATGACGTAGGATGAACGGGGAGGGGGAGGGCTGCCTCTGAACATGCACTGCGGCGCTACGTGCACAAAGTTATGAAGCCCAGACAATAGGGGATTTTACCTGGAAAAATTAATACTAGTTCTGGATTTCGACTCACTTTATGTTTTTTGGGTCGCTGAATCCGAATTTGTAACTTCCCACCAAAATTTCACCCGGCAACCCTCCAAAAAATTGATTTTTTGAAAAAATTTGGTTTTTGAGAAAAGCGCGCGGGGAATGTTCCGAGGCAGCCCCCTCTCTCCCCGTTTATCCTACGTCATAATGTCATATATCCTGTTTGTTGCAAATTTTGTCTAGTTTCTGAATTTCGTAATGCTTTTCCCCTAAAACAATAAGAAATTTAAGTTAATAACTACTATTTTGGGTTTTTTTTTTGGGGGGGGGGGGGGGGTTGGAGGTAATTTAAAAATTCGGATTCAGCAACCCGAAAAACTTAAAGTAAACCTTATAAGGAATGTTCGGAGGGGAGATGGGAGGGCGAATGTAAATGGTTGTGAGTGGTTAATTGGAATGTGAGTGGTTAAGTGGAATTGCGCAACTTAGTCCACGCAGAACCGCGCGCATGTTCCGAGGCAGATCCCCTCTTCCCCTTCATCCTAAGTCATAATGTCATATATCTATAACTTGTTGTCATATATATAATTTTTTTAATAAAAACCTTTTTTGTTTTTTTTAAACCAAAATTTGGAGGAGGGGGGAGGGGGGGTTGCTAGGGGAAATTTTGGTGGGAAGTTACAAATTCACATTCAGCGACCCAAAAAACATAAAGTAAGCCGATTTTCAGAACATTAATTTTGCTAGGTAAAATTCCCTATTGCCTGGTCTATACAGTCGACTCTCTGTTTAACGTCGCTTTACTTAACGACGATCTCTATTTAAGGACGATATTTTGCGGAAAAAATCTCTATTTAAAGACGAAATTGTTTCTACTTAACGACGATTTTCACGTAGATTTTATTTCCCGATACCTTTAAATATGTTAAACGAGGGAACTTCCCCTAATAGAAAAACACGTTTTCTTGCAATTCAGATGCGTACAGATAAAGAAGGGTGTAATGAATTTTACCCATGTGACGAAGACATTTTAACAACCGACTTCAGAAGTTTATGAAGACATCGCAAATGAAAATACAATTTCAGATGCAGAAGATGGTGATGAAGCTGATGATACAGAAAGTGAAACACCACCTCCTTCTTACTTAGATGCGAATTCTGCCCTGGATATTCTTCGCCAATATATTGTTTCATCAAATATGGAAGGTGACTCATTCAACCTTCTTGAAAAGTTTGAAGCAAGGGTACTTAAAACTAGACCCCCATTGAAACAATCTACACTTTTTGATTTTTTAAAAACTTAATTTGTTTAATTAAATTTATTATAAATATTTTTATTGTACTTTAAGTAACATTGTATGCTGTAATGTTGTTCTTGTATGCAGTATAATTAATAAAATTTGTATTTGTGCAATAAAAATATGTAGTACATACCTGTATCAATAAAAACCAAAGAAAGAAAGAAAACACAAAATCAATTTAAATAAATAAATAAAACATTTCCAAACACGCCACTATATTGAGAAATGTATTGATAGTTCTAAGCCTGTAAACTGTGAAAGGAAATGTTTTTCAAATATTTTCCCACAAATTCTGTTTAAGGACGATTTTTCGAGGTTTCTTGAAAGTCGTTAAACAGAGAGCCAACTGTATTTAATTTTATATTTTGATTTTTTGAAAGTTCTAACTATCCTTAATTAGCGCTGAATTTTGTTCATTTTGCAATGCATTTTTTTAATTTAATACAGCATAAGTAAAATCGAGGAGAGTAGTAAAATAATTTCGACATAAAACTCATAAATATTGTAAGTAAAATACCGTAAAAGTTTTACGAATCTATAAAATTTCAGACTAAAGATCCCGCTCTATGCTATAATTTGATTGATTACCTTTGTATACTCAATTTCTTGGAGTTAAAATTTAAAACTGAATTTCATCTGTCTCTACTCTATACAATAATGTTGCCAGATGAACGGGATTTTAAAAAAAAATTTCAGAATGCTATCGCACTTTGAAGAGCTATCACGTTCCACTTATTTAATAACTAAATAAATAATAAATAATACAAAAATTACTATTAAAAATAGTGGTTGAATTCTGAATAATATAAAGATTCTCCTAACTGGTTTCACTGATATACATATGTTTTCAATGTTTGCTGTCTCCGAGAACATGCTTGGTGCAAGTATGTTCGAGTTTAGTTTATTTTCAGCATTTTCTTTCGAACAACTGAATTAATCACAGGTAAAATGCCAAAGGCGGGCCACTAGAGAAGCAGTCGATGGGCCATTTGTAGCCCGCAGGCCACGTGTTTGACATGCCTGATTTACTGGGACAGTCAAAAGTATTTCATTACATTACAGCTTATAGGAGAAAATCGTTTCAAATTTTTTTAATGATTTTACACGCTTTCAAACAGAATAAAATTGATATGCATTTATGAAGCGCACTAAAATATGCATTCCGTAGAATATGAGATGCAAAGAATAGTTATTGTTCATTTACAGGGCTGAAAAAAGAATTCCAATACATAATGATATAGGGGTGGAGGGAATTGTTTGCGGCGTACTTTAATTATATTAATCTATTTCATATATAATGAAATTGATATACGTCTCTGAGGTTTACATACTATAAATTATTTCATGATAATACGAAGTGTATTTACAGGGACACACAAAATATTTCAGATACTATATTGTATCCGAAGTAGTACTGTTCATTAGCGATGATTGCTGGAAATGCATTTTTAATTACTATATGCGCTTTTATGATTCACTATATTTATGCACAGTATATGGTGTATATAAATGCTATTATTCATATACAGGACTACGCAAAAGTATTCGTAAGGGTTACTGGGTATGGGCGCAAATTGCTTAAAGGTGGTTTTTAAATGAGTTATGCATTTTTACGTTGACCTGCATTTAATTTACTAAGAAATGTTTGTAGAATATAGATAAAATGGTATACAGTGTCACGCAAAGAATTGGATAATGGCCGTCTATAAATTATAATTTCTGGAAATGTGATTTAAGCAGTTTCAACAGTGTTTTAATTTGAATTAAATTTTAACTAAATAGTGGCGCGTAATAAAGGTTCTAGGTCAACTACAGGGTTGTACAAAAGTATTCAAATATGTTTCCATATATTAGTATAAATTGCTGAAAGAGAATTTCAACCTGTTATGCGTTTTTTTGCTAAACTAAATTTTCCCATTATATAGTATATATATCAATCTACAGATCAAATACAGGTCTGTTCAAAAGAATTGGAAAACATATTTGACTATGGACGATAACTGCTGAAATAAGTTTTTCAAATGTTTTATGCGTTTTCTAAAATGTTTACTTAGTTATCTTATTTACGTTATTTCCCTAAATTATGATGTCTTGTCATTCACAAAGCGTTGGAAAGTGTTTTATAATCTATGCTTAACGCATGAATTTTCTGACTTGTTTTTTCTATTTCCAAGATTAGTCTTTTCCTATAAAACATACCAAATCTATTTAGCTCATATTCCCAAAATACAATATACACAGGAATAATAAATTTAAATAAATATGGTTTATCAGTCGTTCTATAAATAAGTGTTGTATTAATATCCGTTAGAGTCCATGTTCGTATTTAATAAAAGAATGACAAATCATAACACATTAAAAAACTTACACATTCTTAATATCAAGCTTATAACTTAATAAACAAGTGGGTAAATGTGATCACAGATAGCACAGAGGGTTTCGTTTAATATTCCTTTCAAAACACTTTATCCTTTTGCAAAATCTGTTAGTTCCACATTTCGCAGCCAGGGGGCGCACTCTATTCTACACAAACCTCTATCCGAACGAAACTCCGTTTTACAACCTATCCATAGATATATTAGTCGAGGGGATCGGGCCCATAGTGGTAAAACTTGGAACTAAAATATGTACGGCTGTGGTGGATAATATGAAAGAGTGGTCAAAGGAGTATCGGCAAAAGTTAGAAAAGTGCACCCCGGATGAAAAGGGTGGAGGTTAGAAAAATTACTAAAAATACAGAAGTTAGGCCCTTGAGTGGATATAAGACTGTTTGAAAATTTATGGTTTTTCGTGCGATCGCAATTGTGCTGCTATAAGTATGCAAAATTTCAAGTCTTCAACTTAAATAGGGGCTCAGTTAGAAAAAAAAAAGCTTAAAATATAGAAGTTAGAGCTCAGACGGGTAAATATAAGACTTTTTCAAAATTTTATGACTTGTCGTTTGATGATGTGAGGTGTTCAGCTATAAGTATGCAAAATTTCAAGTCTTCAACTTAATTAGGCGGTCAGTTAGAACAAAAAGATTAAAATACACAAGTTAGAGCACAGAGGAGTAAATATAAGACTTTTTCAAAGTTTTATGATTTGTCGTTTGATGTGAGGTGTTCAGCTATAAGTATGCAAAATTTCAAGTCTCCAACATATACAGTTTCTGAGAACGGGCTCTGTGACGGACAGACAGACAGACAGAGGAGCGAGATGAATAGGGTTTCGTCAGATGAAGAAACCTCTAAAAAAGATGTCAGTTGATCAGAATTGTTTTTTCAGTGGAAAAATTAAAAATATTTTAGAAGAATAGGACTCCAAAATAGCGATATTTTGCTAAAAAGTATAGTAAAAAGATAAGATTTTATATTTCAAACAAAACTTTTTTTTTTAAATTCATCACAGTGTTTATGACAAGAATCATCACAGTATTAATACTTGGAAAATTTTCCAGGGAGAAACATTCGCCTTGCATACAATATTTCAAATGAAAATCAAATTTCAAATTAATCGCTTAAAAGGCGCAAAGGCCAACATAGTGAAAAAGATTCCATGCCGGTACTCGAACCTGGACCATCAGTATACCGCACTGACATTCTACCGACTATACCACATGGAACGATACCCGACTGTCAAATTTCTCACTGTTACATGTTGGCAAGGTTACAAACGCAGCAGAAGATGGAATTATTATCGTAAGCCACCGACATCAGGCAAACAGGAAACTTAATTAAATCCAGCATCGATTGAAACTATATTGATACTTGGAAATTTTTCCAGGGAGAAACATTCGCCTTGAATACAACATTTCAAATTAAAATTGCCTTTTAAGCAATTAATTTGAAATTTGATTTTCATTTGAAATAGTGTATGCAAGGCGAATGGTTCTCTCTGGGAAAATTTCCAAGTATTAATATAGTTTTAATCGATGCTGGATTTAGTTAAGTTTCGTGTTTACCCCATGCTGGTGGCTCACGATAAATATTCCATCTTGTGCTGCGTTTGTAGCCTTGCCAACATGTAATAGTGAGAAATTTTCCAGGCGGGGTATCGTTGCGTGTGGTTTAGTCGGTAGAATGTCAGTGCGCTATACTGATGGCCCGGGTTCGAGTCCCGGCATGGAATCTTTTGCACTATGTTGGCCTTTGCGCCTTTTAAACAATTAATTTGAAATTTGATTTTCATTTGAAATCATCACAGTGTTTATGACAAGTCCGTCACAAATGACACATATTTCAGAAATTGGTCACAATGTGACTTCAAAGCATTGTCGCTTTCGTCACAGGTTCGTAACAAAGTTAATGCCAAAATAGTCACAAATAACACACTTTTCACAAATTTGTCACACCGTGACTTCACAGAGCGGTCACAATGTAACGTCACAAACGACCTCTAAAACGGTCATAACGACTTCGCATACTAGTCACTATGACGTCACATCGACGGTCACAAAATCACAGTGTGACTTCACAACGATGTCGCCGTGACGTAACCATGCCTTACGGGTAATAATTAAACAAGCATAATGTTTTGAGTGCTAATTGCATTTTCATCTGACACAATAGAGTCAGCTGAATCCGAACTTGGGAGCATTGTAAGTAGGAGGGATTACCTAGAAACTACAGAGATGTGGTATGTGACAATACTCACTAATTAAAATGTTTCTAAGAACACTTCATTGCACATGTGAACAGATACGCGCATTGGAAAAAATCTAAATGTAGCATAAAAGTTATATTGAAGATAGAGAGATGCAAAGAGAATGACATAAACTCCTGGACCGAACTGGCAGGATTTGTGTCGACATCGAAATGTCCTGCTTTGTCTTATTTGACTAGCAATGTCACAGTCTCACGTGCACTCAAAGACACGTGGCTTTTGCCGAATTGCCTTTCCGTTCGGAGCTTTAGATCTTTAGAACATTTTTTTCTCTGACCAGAAACCAAAGAACTTAGTAAACACGTTTGACATTTCATTTCATCTGGACATCATTCAACGTAAAATTCCTTTTTCCAGTCTAAATTTAAAACCCGGGAGTTATCAATCATTTCTACAAATCTTATTTGAATTTTTTCTTTTCTTTCTTTTTAAGATTATGCATCTGCATTTCATCAGGCGCAAGAGCATTGACTTCGGCAGCGCTTTTTCCACGCTGCTGGCTCATTTCGATAAGGAACAAGAATTCTCTTCATCCTTTCAGAAAACGATTTATAAAATGCCAATCATTGTTTGTAAACATAAATTCTTGAGTCAAGGAAAGAGACTCTCTGTCTGGGATAAAAGTTAGCCACGAAGTTCTGATAAAATTACCAACTGCCGGCAATCGCGTGTATACGCAGTGGTAAAACGTTCTGAAAGAAACCTATTTAGCAAGACTTTTCGTATTTCTCATATGGTGAGAAAGATTAAGATAAATATTTGATAATTGCAGAACCACGGGCGATGATTTTTGACCACGTGGCAGTGCGGTAATAAATGAATTGATTGTGTAAAATGTTTAAGTACTATTTCGTAGTAGAGATAGCATTCGTGTAATTTCAATACGCATCACCGTATGTCTCAAGCTGAATCTCCGGCTTTCTGACATTGCTGCATTAATAAGGGGAATAAATGACCCGATTGTGAAAAAAAATCAGCGCTACATATTAAGTAGAGCTTTTAGTATATAATTATATAATTTTAACACGCGTCGTAGTATGTCTATAAAACACATGCGTCATACTTCTTATGTAATTAAGTACACACTCTAAATTAATGCGAGTTCACATTGTAACATTTTAGTACTTCAAAGGGTATTTTTTTTTTTTTATTTACAAATCATAATATATTGGTTACGTGCAAAAAATCATTGCTCATAAAATTTTGTAAGTTGTTCATGGGTTTGTTTTTTAAATCCTCATGCGTAGTTAAATTATGATAGCAGTAATAATAACGTACGTAATCTTCTTATTTTATATTCATTATTCGAAGACGTCAGTAAATTGATTGTGTAAAAGGTTTAAGTACTATTTCCTAGTAGAGATAGCATTCATGTAATTTCAATACGCATCACCGTATGTCTTAAGCTGAATATTCGGCTTTGTGACATTGCTTCATTAATAATTGGTAATAAATGAACCGATTGTGAAAAAATCCAGCACTACATGTTAAGTAGAGCTTTTAGATATCACTTATATAATTTTAACACGCGTTGTAGTATGTCTATAAAACACATGCGTCATACTTCTTATATAATTAAGTACACATTCTAAATTAATGCGAGTTCATATTGTAACATTTTAGCACTTCAAAGGGTATTGTTTTTTTATTTATAAAGCATAATATATTGGTTACATTCAAAAAGTCACTGCGCATAAAATTTTGTAAGTTGTTCATGGGTTTGTTTTTTAAATACTCTTGCGTAATTAAATTATGATAGCAGTAATAATAACGTACGTAATTTTCTTATTTTATATTCATTATTCGAAGATGTCAGTTAATATATCGTGTAATTGTATTCAGGCCCTAAATGGTATCTGTGCGTACAGCCCTTATTTGTCTAAATAGGATCCTGCTGAGGTTGGGAACTCCCATTTTTATGAAAGTAATGTTTATAACGGAAGCAATGCAAGTGAATATCCCACGAAAGTAAAAAGGATTAAAATCAAAGAAGTCAGTAAATTTATCATGTAAGACAAGTACTGTATTCAGGCCCTAAATAGTATCTGTGCGTAGAGCCCTTATTTATCTGATTAGGATCCTGCTGAGGGTGGGAACTCCCATTTTTACGAAAGAAGTATTTATAATGGAAGCAATACAGTTGAACATCCCCGTGAAAGTAAAAATTATAATAATTTTATCTATAGATAATATTTGTGGACCTTTTCTTCTACATAATTTCCAAAATGTAATTATGGAAAAAGTCTGATTTCCATCAATAATTTGATGGAAACTGGTATCACCAGTAATAGAATTGTGGAAAGAGTGTGGGGCCGGGTTGGCTCTAATTGTGTTAGTTGTGGGTTCGGTTGACATTAATTGTTTTGCGTTCGAGTTGCATTTTGACACTTGAGACCAATTGATTAAATCAATTTCTTGAAAAAATTTCCAAAATAATTTTTCACATAAAAAGCGATGGAAAAGATTAGTGATTATTTATATATCATTTTCCTCCTAAAAGATAAAATTTACATTAAATATATAATTGTAGACTACTTTTCCATCATTGCGTTAAATCATGGATTAATTTTCTTCAATTCATATTCGGTTTGAAGTGTGACGGGCTCGGTTCGGATTGCGAGTTGACTTGAAATAGAATTACAGGTCAGATTTACTCGACACACGCTGGACTTAGTGTAGTTCTGTATATCATAATACCCTCATGAGAGAAAACATTAAAATTTAAAGAGTACTGCAAAAAAATATTTTGCGTTCGAGTTGGATTTTGACCCTTGCGACCAATTGATTGAATCAATTTCTTGAAAGAATTTCCAAAATAATTTTTCACATAAAAAGCGATGTAAAAATATTAGTGATTATTTATATATATTTCATTTTCCTCCTAAAAGTTAAAATTTATATTAAATATATAATTGTAGACTACTTTTCCATAATTGCATTAAATCATGTATTAATTTTCTTTCATTTCGGATTCGGGTTGAAATGTGACGGGTTCGGTTCGGATTGCGGGTTGACTTGAAATAGAATTATAGGACAGGTTTACTCGACACACACTGGACTTAGTGTGGCTCTGTACATCATAATATCCTCATGAGAGAAAACGTTAAAATTTAAAGAGTACTGCAAAAAAAGTCTTTTGGGTTCGAGTTGGATTTTGAAACTTGCGACCAATTGATTGAATCAATTTCTTGAAAGAATTTCCAAAATAATTTTTCACATAAAAAGCGATGTAAAATATTAGTGATTATTTATATATTTTTCAGTTTCCTCCTAAAAGATAAAATTTTTATTAAATATATAATTGTAGACTACTTTTCCATAATTGCATTAAATCATGGATTAATTTTCTTTCATTTCGGATTCGGGTTGAAATGTGACGGGTTCGGTTCAGATTGCGGGTTGATTTTAAATAGAATTACAGGTCAGGTTTACTCGACACACGCTGGACTTAGTGTGATTCTGTATATCATAATACCCTCATGAGAGAAAACGTTAAAATTTAAAGAGTACTACAAAAAAGTCTTTTAATTTTCACTCGGAATGATTTTTTTCACTAAGGGTATTAAGTTATTTACATCGCACAATGGGGGGGGGGGGGGGGGGGGGAAAGAGTTTACTAAGTGCACCACAGTGATAGGAAGAGGGGAGAGGGCTACCAAATTGTGTTATCACAGTAAAATTATGAAAACAATTAGTAATACATTATTTTCAAGCAGCATAATAAACTTCTTTTAAAGACTGTGTACTTTAATTGCGGAAGAGTCCACTAAGTGCGACATAGTGATAGGAGGAGGGGAGAGGGCTACCAAATTGTGTTATCACGATAAAAGTATGAAAACAATTAGTAATACATTATTTTCAAGCAGCATAATAAACTTCTTTTAAAGACTGTGTACTTTTACTCAAAATATGTATTTTTGCTAGTAATCAGTACATTTTCCAGATTTGAAACAGATCGGAAGGTCTACAAAATCTTAACAATTTCATAATATTTATATCAGTATATAATAAATTGTAAATAACATTTTTTGCATAAAATTCTCTCTAATTTAACAGTTTCAAAAAATTGACGTCATAAAAATGGGTAGGGTATCACACCAGTATGACAACTTGTGACGTAGGGGTGGAAAGCAACCCCACGAAATTTGCGTGACGTAATTTCTGGATGACTCCTTATTTACTCTATTGCATACAGTATTTATTGTAGTAAGGATGGGCATTATTTTTGCTAAGCTGTCTAGTTTTTTTTTTGGTTAATCTCTTTTACTGAATAATGTGAAACATTAATTAAAACAGAAGACCTATTTCTATACCCTGTGTAGTTTTTTATTGAATTTATGGTTACTCTGATAATGTATAAAATGGATTCGAATGGAGCACGTGGTTCTTTAAAAGTAGAAAATGATTCAAATGCTTTAACTCTCAGTTGGTGTTTTATAACTGAAGCAGTTAAGATTTTGCTTATGAGGATGAATCACAGCTCCACCTTTGGGCGTTATTTTTTTATGTTGCATTTCTATGCAAAAGGTACTTTCTGTATTTTAGATTTTAGTATGAATGCATACTTATAATGATGTTAAAAGTTCTTACTGACTCATCGGTCTTAATGATGTTAAAAGTTCTTACTGACTCATCGGTCTTAATGATGTTAAAAGTTCTTACTGACTCATCGGTCTTCATAGATCAATTACTATCCAGTCACGAATACTATGCAGGCATTTTATTAATTATCATAATATTTGTTGTGAAATGGCAATATCCGTAGGTGGAGCTATCAGCAGAAAAGAACGTTTCCCGTGTGCGGAAGAACTTTCCGGTGTATTAAGATTTTAGAGATTATTCAAAGATGGAAAAATATCTTTGAATCGCAGAGAAGTAAAGTAAGAGATAAAAGGCCGTCATATATCGTTTAAAATGCGTTGTATGGGGCATTCTCACAATCTTTTGACTTTTAAGTCCCTGAGTAATAACTTTTATTTTAGTACATATTCTTGTTTTTTTTTTTTTTAATTTCATATACTGGGGAACATCTTATTGGATAATTGCATAACAATATTAACGAGATAAGTAAGTTTTGGACGATGTTGGGGGTCCAAATACCAGGAGAACTCCTATACCGTCCGTGATGCTGATTTTTAAGTTTGGAGCTGTCTGTATAAAATTGTTTCACCAAAAGTACGTATTCCATGTAATTTTTTTCTGAAACTGGGACAATTGTTTCATATAAATATGTAGCAAAAAATGAACCTGCAGACATTTTTACGGTTGATATCATTTTTTGAACTCTGTCCCTGCGTTTTAGATTCCTTACCATCCATGTTGCTAAACTTATACAGAAAATTACTTCAGATGCAGCCACAGAATTTTTTTCAAGTTTTTTCTCATGAAGAAGTATGCTAGAGAAAGAATGTCTAAAATTCTTTGACAGGAAATTTACTGCAGAATTTAAATCAGCATTTAAATATCAATTTCAAGCATCGTGGCTTTATTGGTAGTCTTACCGTCCCCAGGATTTATTCCTGCACTTTTCGAGGTAAATTAAATTTTTTAAAAATTTAATCCAATGTAAATAACTGTTTCTAAAAATCCGTGAACATTGTGGCTATCACTTAGTCTTAACATGATCTGCCTAAAAATAGTGGTAATTTTTCTTACCGTCCCATCCTTACCATCTCTTTTTTTTTTTTCATTACCGTCCCTTTTTTCCTATACCATCCCCTTTATTTTCCTTCCGTCCCTTCTTTAACATCCCTTTAAAACAATGTTATACCAAAATTTTGTACTAAAAATACTACATTGTTATTATTTCTTCTTTGAAGGTCCTGTGAGTACTATGCAAATTCATTATAAGTAAAAATTTAGACGAAAATAGAAAGTTAGCGGTAAAATGGTAAGGAAAATTAAACTCGCAAGTTTAACTTAAACCTCAGTTAAATAAAAAAAATTTCGCTGCTGACCATTTTTTCTTTATTTTGAATCATTAAGACATTCATCTATCAGATTAAAATGTTATTTTAGCAAGTTTAATTTCACCAGATTTTTATTCCCGAAAGTCAAAAGATTGTGAGAATGCCCCATATTCTTGTGTTAGCTACAAAAGCATTTCCTTCTACTCCTATTGAGAACGAAACATAATTCCCTGGAAGATTTCGAATTTTCTGATATGTAAACGGTTCAGAAGAGAACAATGGAACTCCATAATGTTACCTCCCCTTCCCTACCAGGGTAATGGATCTTAATTCAACGCTATACTTTTAATGTATAGATGGATATAAGCAATGGTGAATTCATGGGTGACTTTTGGAAACCCCAATCTCGGAAGATATAGGACTTTTTGTCTATACTTGGCCTGAAAAGGAAATTTACCTTGGAATTAAAGTATGTTTCCCCAAAGCTGAAAAAACCCTTTAATACCGATTACCTTTAACATCGAGTGACCCAGAACTCAAAGACCTTGCTTCATTCTGCGCCAACCTTGTCACATGTTCATCCATCCACGTGACGGTAAAGTACTTCGTCTATTTCATTTTGCTAAGAAACCAAAAAAAGAGATCGCAAGGCAAATGTCAGAGCAACATGACAAATCCAAAATGATCTCTATTTCAAGGCCTGTGACTGAAAAACCACGTGGTTTTGTGTGTTTTATGATGCGTTAAGACGGAGATTTTTAGATTTATGTCTGACACGCCTTTCCTCATCCCGCTTAACCCAGCAAATTAGAGGTTGAGTTGTACTCTTTGCCTCCGAAACCTTGTTTGGAGGAAGAATTTAGTTAATGGATTTTTTTTAATGACTTTCTAAAAATTAATTTAACTGAATTACATTTCGAAAAGTACCAAATGTTAAGTAAACGGGTTCCCGAACATAATTTAAGGGTACACTGGGGAAATAAAATCTTTAAAAGATAGATTCTGAATAAAATTTCTATTGATCATCATTTAAAAAATGTTTGAAATGTGGTAAAATTGTTTAAAAATTTTGATGCTACTGAAATCTTACAAGTTTTACTAAGAAAAGATAAATATATTATTTGGAAGTTAAGCAAATTTTCTGAATTATCGCAGACGGTATGTTAAAATTCTAATTCAAAGATAAATGGCAAATATAAATTCAAACATTAATTGTTGTTCAATTGCCCATATATTGTGATAATATAGGGAATAATTGTATATTGATATAATAATAATTATATAATGTACAATAATTGTATTAATTGAATAAGTATGCAATTATTTATAATTATTGTATATGTAATATATTGTGATAATGTTCTTTGCATATGTTTTAAGACTGAATTAAAATAATATGCAAATATAATACATATTATGATTTTATATATTTATTTATTTTTTTAAGCTCCGGCAGTTTACAATGGTCCATATTCAAATTATTCTCAAGTTATAAAGAAAGACAACAGTATTTCCGAAAATATTCCCTTAAGTCTAGCTGTTAAAGCTAGACAGAAGGCGATGAAATTAGAGTTCTTACCAGATTGTTTGATGTGGTCGTTCCGATGTCACCTGCCGCAAATTAGCGACCTGTTGCAGAAGAAATGTCCATGAGATGTTTATCATATCTCCAGAAGAGAACTCTTTTGTTAATTATATAAGCTCTGCTTTGTAATTTTTAAAGTGTATCAAAACTCAAAAGAGTTAATAACTGATCACAGAGCTTTTAGAAAAGGAAATCTGAAATAAATTATGGTTTTTGTCATGCAATTCATGTTCTACAGCTGCAGGTAATTTCTAGTAATCTGCGAGTTGATCGCGAAATCCGTTGTTGGTTTCCTAATTGCTTACGTGATTAAACCTTGGCGGAAAAATATAATATCAAACATGTTCTTTGTATTCGTGAAATTTCTGAAAAATTAGTCAAGTATTTTTGTAGATATTCGACAAAACGTCTAAAATCGAAAATGTCAGGTAACTTTTGATCATATAGTGCATTGTATATCAGCTAACTAAAATACTAGGAGAATATATTCTATATAAACAATTAAATTTAAAAAATCAAAAAACCCGACTGCGTAAAAAGCGATATAATTAATTATTTCTCATCAATGTGAAACTATTTTTTTTTCAATTCCTACTATTAGCTCACACTCTCGCTATATATGTCTTGTTCAAATTTTCAATCGTTAATAAAATACTTATTATTCATCCAATCAAGCTCAAATAAATTTTTTTAACTTGAAGTGGATGACACTTGATGTTAATCCAGTTTTTTTTCAGATATTAATTCATTAATTAAATTTAATTAATTAATTCTCTACAATCGAGAGAGCCCTCTTCTTGATCAAGGTATTTTAAGACCAAGAGAACCATCTTCTTGATCAAGGCGTTTTAAGCATCACTCAAGAAGAAAGAAGAATGGGAGAAAAAAAATTCCCTTATTGACCTAAGTAAGAATTGACTTAAAATATTTTTTTTATATTACTTGTTAATATTACTTACCTATTTTTTTTATTTACTTGTATTGATGACTTTTAAGTTGTGTTTAATTGTTAGTTCGTATCTATAAACACTGTTTTGATGAGGTCTATAGATGTCTATGATGGTTAGAGTTGCAGTAAAACTACAGATCTACAATACACACAAGGTACAATACACTTCGAGGTTGTATAATATTTTAATGGAGCTTCTGACTGTAAAATAGCCAATGAAACATAGTCTTCATTTTGAAATACCTATCCAATGATATGCCACTCAATAGGGTGCGTATTTTTTTCGTCTGTATCGCCATTTTGAATTTATAAAAACAAAACCTAGCCTATAATCATCAGGCCGTTAAGACGAATTGATAGACACCTCATTCATTAAAATGCATCCAGCCGTTGGGATGTTTCGAGGGTATAAAGAAATCCACATACACAGATATGCGTGAAACACATAACCCTTCTTTTCAGTCGGGTAATAAATATATGTTTCTTCGTATACAAACGTCGTTTGATTCAGGTCACCGTAAATAAATGAATACATATTAATGACTTGTAAATGCGAAACAAAATTGAAAAAAAAAAGCAATTTAACAAATTACAATGACCATTTGGAAAATGATTTTTTCAAAGACTAAAATTTAAGACATAAAAAATCGCACGGAGTTGATCATACATTACATACGCCATGAATTAAACATTAATAGTGTTATTACACGTACAAATTGCAAGATTCAAAAATCGCCTGCGAATCGTCAGATTTCCTGAAACTTACGTATTATCCACCTGAAACTTACGTATTATCCAAGCATTTCATTGGCTGTTCGGGAAAAGGCTTTTTCATCGTCAGATTTCCAAGAAATCTGACGACCAATTTTAAATGAAATTTCATTCATAAACTTCTAAACATCCCACAATATTACTTTTTACACCGCCATATAGAGAAAAAAAATGTACTTTTAAATGCAATTTGTTTGAAAGCTGTTTCTCAATTTGTTTCTGAGTTATTAATTTTTTTTTGTAGTTTTTATTACTTTTTTGTCATAGTAGCAACAGTAGTATCCATCTCCGTTGAAAGTAAAGGAAAATATAGATTACTGTATAGACCAATCAGAAAACGAATAAAATGCGGATTCAACCAATAAAAAGCTTCAGATATGCTTTTGATTTCCTACCCTGAAAAGGACAATAACCACTTTTCCAAATGGTTAATAACACGTAGTATTTTACTTCATTTGTAAATTAATTTTTCTGAATACAAAATTCTTCGAAAAAGCCATGTTCCGATATTTAGGAAAAGATTTTAGAAAAATTATTTATAAAGATCATGCACAACATTTAACTAAAATACTAGGAAAATACTATTATACAAAATTCTTCGAAAAAGCCATGTTCCGATATTTAGGAAAAGATTTTAGAAAAAATATTTATAAAGATCATGCACAACATTTAACTAAAATACTAGGAAAATACTATTTAAAAGTTTCAAATAAAATACTATTTAAAAGCTTGACATAACAGTAAACAAATAAATACGTTTTTAATTACTTACAGACGAAAAGAAAATTAGTCACAGTAAATTACGAAGTAGCGACAGTTTACTTCACCTGTAAATCTGTTTTTCTGCATAGAAAACGTCTTCTGATGGAAAAACGCGTCTCACTATGTATACAGGAAAATAGTTTCAGATGTTTTATCTATAAGGCACAAGTCATTGGAAATACTACAGCATAAAATTTTGTTATGACAGCAAATAAAGAAATTTAGTGAGGTAGAATAAGAAAGAAATAAAAAATTCTATAAAAGTTTTTCTGCTTGGAAACTTCTTCTGATTAAAAAAACTTGAGTTAGATATTTTAATAAATATTTCTAGGCATCTCTTTACTTTCTTTATTTTTATTTTATTTTTTGCCTTTGCCTTTTTTTCTTTCCTTTTAAAAAAAAAAATGAAGGGAACGACTAATATTAAACTAAAATTCTGAAATTCAAAACCTTGCTATGACAAATAAATAAATACATGATTAATGATTTGCAGACGAAAAAAAAACAATAATTCATAAATATAACTGATCTGTAAATCTGTTTTGCTGATATATGATTCTGATAATAATAATACTAATAAATGACTGGGTATTTTATAGGGATAGGTCAGGATATTTAAGAAAATATTTTACGATAAAATACTTTGAAAATGCTAATTAATATACAATTTCTACAATATATATTTTTTAAATATTAGTATTTCCTCTTCATTTATCGCTAGTTGTTGTGTAATAATTGAAGCCAGTTATAATAAAAATAGAACTAAAATTAGCTTCCTGGAATAATAATTTTAATATTTTATTTTATTCAGCTGCCACATTTAGAAGGAATCGGCAGTTAATGCTGTTTCATTCTTTATCATCCATATGTTGTAAACGATATTGCTTTTTCACTGTTGTCGTAATAGATTATGGCGTAGGATTAATTAGTTATGCAATAAAATATTACGAAACGTGGCTTTTGTTCTGAAACAAACAGGCGCCAAATTTCCTGAAAAACCACAGGTGTTTAGAGAATTATTGTAGTTGAATTGAATGTCATGTTGGCGTCGTGTATCTTAAAATTAAATGAGCTTAGTGTAGATGCACATATTCTTTTGCTTTAAGGACAATTTTTTTGACTAAAAATTATACGAAAAAAGTAATCTATATTTTGAAATCTATATTTTTAGAAAAAAGTAATCTATATCTTTCGTGAACAAGTCATTTTTAGGTGCGTTCGTAGATTATATAAATATGTAGCACCTATAGTCGTCGTGTGGTTCGTCTGTCCGTCTGTCTGTCTGTCTGTCTGTCCGCATATAAGAGCGCAAAAACTACAAAACAGAATGGATTCAAATTTAATATATATAATCGTTTCAGTATTTTTTCGAGTCATTTCAAATTTTACGATAATCGAATCAAAACTTAAAAGATATTAATAAAAATATGCTTCATTCTATTAAACCCTATCATACGTAATTAATTCAATGATATCCCGTGATAGGCAATGATTCTAGGTTGCCATGGTGATTAAGTCCTATTTAAGATGAAGTCATATTATTTCCGTATTAATGAATTTAATATTAATTGTAATAAGTTTTTTATTCATGCACTTTTCAATAAGAGGGCAACAGCTATTGCTCTGAGATCTGAATATCTATAAAAGTAGTTATAGTGCAAACGCACCTCATTTGCTACGTTTGACGTACAATTTCTGACTTTTTATTTATTCTTATCGTCATTATTCCTAATGCAGAATAAGATTACTTGCCTTATGTGATCTTTTAAATAAATATTTTTACTTATACTTTCTTATAGTTATTACCCTATTTGTTAACAATTTTAAATCCTAATATACAACATATGTAAGATGAAAGTTTTCATTAATAATTGCGTTTGTAAAATAAAAATATCGTATAAAAGTTCATTTTTTTCATTGGAAAAAGGTATTTAGTTTTAACTAGTGATCGACCGAAACATTTTTTTACGACCGAAACCGAATTCCGGCAATCTTCCTATTTTCGGCCGAAAACGTATACGAAAATGTCCAAAAACATTTTTTAAAGTCCTTTATACATACATAAATATACATAATTATTAATTAACTAGCTAAAGCGCCCGGAATTTGAAGAATGTTTTTTCTGAAAAATCAATTTCAAAATTTAACATACAACATAAAACGAACAATAAAAAAAAGCAGTCGAAGTGCTGTACACATGAACCAAATGAAAACACAATATAAAAATGTACAAATTTATAAAACAGACGCAAAATAATACAGGTATAAATGAACTTATTTCAATTCATCATTGGAGCAATAATGTTAAAATACGCCAATATTTCCATAATTTGATTTTTATCATACTTCAATACGTTTTTCACACACGTATGACGTTATAATATATTCACCACGCCCTTTATATTTCCAATATGATGTAACATTCCTTTTTTTTTTTAAATTCGTCAAACTATTTATTTCATTTTCATTTTTTCACGTGGAAATCTTGAAATACAAAAGTTATGACGTAATATTAACTTTATTTAAAATCGTCAAACTGTTTATTTCATTTTCATTTTTCACGTGGAAATCTTAAAATAGAAAAGTTATGACGTAATATTCTCCTTTTAAAATTCGTCAAACTATTTATTTAATTTTAATTTTTCACGTGGTAATCTTGCAATAGAAAAGTAATATTTGTGGCAAGAATTTTATTGTGGATTTTTATTTTTGGCAACTTCTACAACGAAAAATGTTTAAATTTGATAGGAAATTGCTGTTAAATGGGTGGTTTTTTATTAATTAAAAATTAACTATAAGTTATTTCGATTCCGAATTACTTTAGTTGCCTGGGACGTGTTTTAATACACATATATGTAACATTTCATAATTCTCGCTTCCAAACTGTGGATTTGTATAGCATTACAGGCAAACAGACAGACAAATTTTCATTTTTATATATTAGATTATACATGTAATTGTACACGTGGCCCAAGTTGGATCTCTGTGTCTCTGGCGAAAACTTTTATATGTATATAAAATAAAGGGTAATTAATTCATCAACGACACAAAATGATTCGAATTTCATCTAATTAAAAATGTTTTAGGCATACATACATCTTTTTTTTATAATGATTTTTTTAAATGATCATATAATTTTAATCATAAAATCTGTGATAATTTAGCAATTCGATAAAAAGGTCAACACTTACGAATGTTACACAGGTCGAATTATTGCAGGTCAAAACTTAATGTATTTTAATTTAAAACTTCAAAATTTACACTGTCTATAAGCGCTTAAATAATCTTTTTAAGCAATCATCTCTACAAAATAGTTTTTTTCTCTTTTGAAATCTTTAAAAACAACATATTTAAAATAAATATGTATTATATAAATATGTATGTATTATATATGTATTATATAAATATGTATGTAAAACATATTTAAAACAACATATTTTAAAAACAACATATACTAGAACTTTCTCAAAGAACATTCAAAACACTTCTGCTGTTTCAAACTAAAGATTTTCTGTTACTGTTAAGTCTGCAGCTTTTAATGAGTAACGGAAAAGCGTTTTCAAATTTTTGTCCTGTATGCATTTCTTGCTTTATAATTTGCACTCATGTCTCGGGTCAGTCGTGACTGATAATTATAAACCGTGAAGTTCATAGCAATAAATAAAGAGCGTCTCATTTGAACCGATTCAGCTAAATCAATGAGTAATGTTGAAAATTTCCAAAGGACGAAAGGAGATTGTTGGAATACAGATAGTTTGATCGAGTTTCGTTCTGACCGAATTTTCGCCGAAAACGAATTTTTGTCGAAATTCAGATTTTGGGCCGAAAATGAAAACAAAACCGAATTTTAGGTCGATCTCTAATCTTAACCACTTTATTGCTATAGATATTTTATGTAAATAGAGAAATCATATCATGATTAAGAACATGTTTCATATACGGATATATAATTGTTTATGCATTTTAAAAATCAAACTATTGAAAGACTTATTTAACGAGAGATATGACGTGAACACTTAAGAACATGAGTAAGTAAAAAAAAAAAAAAAAACTTATTATAAATACTAAAAATACAAAAAAATATATATACTTAAAGAGTTAATATATAAAAATAGTAATTGGTCAAAAATTTAATTTTGAAAAATAAAATAAAATAAAAAAATAAACTTTTAATTGCCAAACTTAAAATTTCGGAGCATATGTATATTTTATTTATTTATTTGTTTTTAGTGTATGCGTGATATTTTCAACAGTAATTAAAAATCTTTTATTCTGCACTTTCAGAATTTGTTTTAATCATAAAATCTGTGATAATTTAGCAATTCGATAAAAGGTCAACACTTACGAATGTTACACAGGTCGAATTATTGCAGGTCAAAACTTAATGTATTTTAATTTAAAACTTCAAAATTTACACTGTCTATAAGCGCTTAAATAATCTTTTTAAGCAATCATCTCTACAAAATAGTTTTTTTCTCTTTTGAAATCTTTAAAAACAACATATTTTAAGTATAAAGAATGAATGAAATTTGGCGATTGGTAAAACCACTTTAATGTTTTTACCAAAAATATTAAAAATATTAAATTGGTTACAAATTTAATATGGTTATTTCGAAATGTAAAATTTCAAATTAAATATATTTTTTTTAGGTCAAAAGTAAGATTTGCATAAGGATAAGGTATCTTTCATTTAGCCCGTTAAGGATTTTTTTACATGCTTAATCATATATATGTAATTCCTTTCAAATGGTAATAAGTTGAATACAGTACTATAATTCAATATTTTTAGTTTTAAATTGTTATTTTAATTCGTTTCAAAATAATACGTTATGTGCAAAAAGTACCCAGAATTTATCATTTAAAAGGCACCCGTAAAAGATAACACATTTTTTTTTCTGTAAGCGGGTACCACAGTACCTAGTTCTAAAGCGGATTTTGAGAGTCATGTGCGACTGATAGTGTTATTACACGTACAATTCGAAGCGACAAAAATCGCCTGCGACTCGTCAGGTTTCCCATAGCAACCGTACCATTTTCTTTCGTTTTCTAAGCATTTCATTGATAATAACACTGGCCGGCAAATAATAAATAAATAAATAAATAAATAATAAAATAAGTACTGAAATAAATAAAATAAACTAAAAATAAATTAAAAATTAAAAATTTTGCCTCCCTGCTATACAAATATGTGAACTATATATAAATCTGACATCCAAAACGATGGGAATAAGTTCCTCATCTGTTGATAATAACACTGGCCGGCAAATAATAAATAAATAAATAAATAAATAAATAATAAAATAAGTAATGAAATAAATAAAATAAACTAAAAATAAATTAAAAATTAAAAATTTTGCCTCCCTGCTATACAAATATGTGAACTATATATAAATCTGACACCCAAATTTCTCCAACTCCTAATATTTTTTTCAAGAAGTAGTTTTCTAATAACAAATAATAAATGGTTTTTATATTAAGTTACAATGCAAGATAAAATTGAAAATATGAAAAGGGAATTTTCACCGTCTTAAATAATAAATCAATAAAATATATCAATATATTTTTTGTTGATATTTTTCTGGTGCATCGTTTTTATTTTTGTTTCTATCCCTCTTTCGCGTCCAGCAGTATCAACTAACATATTATAATTTCCTTTGCCACTATATATTTGCTAATGTTTATATGCATTTATGTATAGGTTATTTACATGTTAACATATACATATTTTTATCTATGCGATTTCCACTTATTGTATAGTAAGACATAAAACCCCTTAATAAAAAAAAAAAAAATCCATCCCACTTAAAAAATGCGTGCCAATAATTTTATTGCCATATTTTGATTTAATGAGGTGAAATTTATGACCATTATTTTTTACAGGGAGGATTTTTGTTCCGAACAGTGTAACCATGTAATTGCTTAATCCTCTTGGCACTAAATTTTTTTTTCCAATTTTGGGAAAAATTACTTTTATGCTAACAAAATTAAAAGGAACTACCGAAATCACAGAAGTTACAGTTTACTGAAATTTAACAAATGTGTTCTTTACAGAAACCTAACGAATGTAGTTATGTTGCGTGTTTTTCATATAAAAATAGTCTAAGGAAGATTTTTTTTAAGACGTTTGGAAAATGTGTTACAACCAGATTAAACAAACATAAAAAACTTAGTAGTATTTTCTACCTTTTATCACAAATTACTAATCCGAAAAAGGAGTCCCTAATTTAAATTTAAAGAGTGAAACATATGTTTGAATTAAAAGAAATGCCAACGGTTTACTAATAATTAATAAAACTTTTATTAGTATTATTAAATGCTGAAATATAAGTAAAGTCATAATAGTAAATGTATCGACATATGCTATCACTATTAGATGCTGGAATTAACAAAAATAATTTTTTTTTTTTTTCAAATATTGCAATTCAAAGTCGGAATCTCATATGAGGCTCAGGGTGACGAGAGAGTAGTAGGAAAAGGAGAGTACGGGCTCAGTAGGGTGAGGGATTGGGGGATGATCCCCCACCCGTACCCGATGCCGCACCCCCTTCGACACAGCCTCTGGTACCCCCTCCGCCACCACAGCACCGCCCCCTAGCGGGAAAAAATAAATTTCTGCTCTAACATAAGGGGTGAACGTTAGATCGACTAGATTATCATACTATAAGATGGAGATTAAATTTATATTTGAATTTTGAACAACCTTTACCTTAATGAGTATTATTAATTAAGCAAAACAATGGAAAATAACAATTTTTAAGGGAAAAAGCTGATTTCTGTAGATTTTCTTTCAACTGTAAGATCTGAATATCAATTTAATCGGGGAAAGCTAAACATAGATTTTATTTTTGGATGATTAACACCTTAATGAACATTATTAATTAAACAAAATAACAAAATTATCAATTTTTAATGGATAAAAGAAGATTTCTTAAGATTTTTTCTACTACAAGATCAGAATATGAACTTAAAAGATAAAAGTGAATCATATATATTTAATTTTGAACAACCTTTATCTTAATGAGTATTATTAATTAGGCAAAACAATGGAAAATATCAATTTTTAAGGAAAAAAAAGCTAATTTCTGTAGATTTTTCTCAACTGCGAGATTGGAATATCAACTTAAATGAGGAAAGTTAAACATACATTTGAATTTTGAATGACCAACACAGTAATGAGTATTATTAATTAAACAAAACAATAAAAATATAAATTTTTAATTAAAAGAGCAGATTTCTTTTAGAGTTTTTTTTTTCAACTATAAGATAGAAATATCATCTTAAAAGGAAAATTTAAACATATAATTTAGTTTTTGACCAACCATTACCTTAATGAATTTTGATAATTGAACAAATAACAAAGAATAATATCGACTTTTTAAATAAAAAAGACTAATTTTATTAATCTAATAATGATTTTTACATCTTTATATAATACTTCGAACCCATTCAAAGTTTTTATTCGTTATTAGCTTTAAATTTTATCATTTTCCTATAAAATTTCGAGTTTTCAAACCAATTACTTGATTTTACTACATTTTAAATGTGGATATGCCAGGTAAATAACCAATTTTATCTTGCACTTAGTAATTTTACACCAACGTAATTGATTTTACAATGTTTAGATCACAGTAGGGTTATGATTCAACATCACAGTTCTTCTAAAAGCAATTACTATAACCAGATTTTTTTTAAATTATATTTTTTTATTATATTATTTTACCATTATACACTATATTTAAAGTACCATTTTTTTAAAACTTTTTCATAACTTTTTTTGTACATTTTTTCAAACATTTTGCAATTTTTTTGTAATTTTTTTTATTATTTTTTTATGTTGTAAATTTTTTTTTCACAAAAAAAAAAAAAAAAAAAAAAATTGTATTTTTTGTATTTTTTTTTTTTTTTTTTTTTTTTTTGAAAAAAAAAATTGTAAAAATATTTTTTTCAGTTTTGAAAAAAAAATATCTAGTTGTAAAATTTTTTTTCACTTTTCTAAAAAATCACATTTGGAAAAAAAAAACTTATGTTGTAATTTTTTTTTTTTTTTTTTTTTTTTTTTTTTTTTTTTTTTTTTTTAACATTTGGGATTTTTTCTTTTTACTTTTGAATTTTTTTTATTTTGTAAATATATCTAGAAAACTTTGAAATTATTTTGTAAACTTGTATATTTTTCATTCATCTGTTAATTTTTGTCTCTTCTTATGAATTTTTTTAAGATGAGAAAGCGTTTTTTCATTTAAAATCTTAAGAGATATATTCCAATAATGAAATGGGGTGTAGAAAGACAAACAAGTTGATATGTGTAGATAAAAAATATTTATTATGACCATGTAAGGAATACATTGTGAATAATATCTACATTCATGCTAGTTAGACGAATCACGGATAACAAACATTTCTTTACATACGGTGTTTATGCCTTCCAAATTTTAATTTTGGGATATTGTAGGAAATCTTATGCAATTAGGTTTGGTACATAGTCTAAATCTCTTCCTTGATTGTTAAATTCTTCAAACAACTGGTTATTTTTTGAATATCTTCACAAAGTTTACATACAACTGGTGATACACTATATGATGTAGTAGGTTTGAAATGTCCAGAAATATTTTGAGAAATGGGGATAAAAAAAAAATTAGATCACAAGAAAAATTTCGTTAAATAGAGAATGCATTTCGCTATTTGGAGGTTATTTTACGAAGAAATTCTCAAAATGTTCTTGGTTCCAAGGAAAAGTTCGCAAAATAGAGGTTCGTTAAATAGAGGTCCGACTGTAGTAATATTTTGTTAATTGTTACAGTAATATATGTGTAAGCAGGGCCGAAGCATGGTGTTTCGGTGCGAAATAATTGTGTGTGTAGTGCGTGTGATTTTTTTTTTTTTTTTTTGGGGGGGGGGGGGGCAGGGGGTACCTTAAAGCATAAAAAAACGAAAATTTTTTCGTTAGTCATTAACTTTTATTACATTGATAATTTTGAGTCTACGTGCTAATTTTCCGTTCTTCTCACGAATACATATTTTTTTTTTCATATTATTTTCAATAGTTTTTTTTTTTAAATTAGCACTTATGATTTATAATGAATTCCATATATTTTCTCTGAACTAATGTTTAATTGATCTTTTACTTAGTTAATTAAATCGGTAACTATGAGTTTAAAATAAATAAAATTTCATCAACATGAAATTTAATACACTTTAAACAAAAACTACTATTAATTAGGCTAGTTCAAGTTTGATTAATTATTAAAAAACAACAACAAAAACAAAAAAAAAACCCAGATGCAATTCTTTAACTATAATTATGCAATAATTATTTCTAGAGAGAACAGTTTATAGAGTTTCATCTGAAAATAAATTGAAAAATTATAATCATTTAACCATTTGAAATGGTATCCTAAATGATACAAAAGAAATTCAAATTAGATTTTATTTATTTATCTTACAAGATAATGTAATAAATATTTACTGAAATTTCAAAAAAGAAAAAATTACAGACGCTTATCAATAATGAGCTTAGTTAAATAATATTGCAGTTGCTTTTAAGAATTTTAATGTAATGAAAGACATTAGATATTTTTATGAATTTCAATTTCAATTTATTTAATTTTGCAACTTTTTTAGATCATTAATTTGTGTTTACTTTTATATAATTTCTGCAGGTGCTTCTGGGACCATGGCGTCTGAGTGCTTCGCGCTTTTTGTAAACGCTACGTATCGTACCTGTATATATGTGAATGAATACTTAAATAAAATAAATATTTGAAAGACATTATAAAAGAAAATGTATGGAAATTCATGTCTTAGGTGCTCTAAAATGAAGAACACAAGTCAACCATTATTTTTTTTATTATCTATATCTGTTAAAATTTAATGGGTTTACATTATTCTTTTTAGAGATGTCAAAATGCATGTGATAGATCAATTAACTGGTGATATGAAGATAAGGAACACGTTTTCATTGTTTTGTATTTTGATAAGAAAAATAAAAGAAAGAACTGACGTAAAACAGAAAATTAAAAATCTGAAACAATTGCTTCCTATCTTTCTTTATTATCTTTTCTGCATTTATCATTAAATATCTATTAATTACTTATTGTACTTCAAAATGTCACAAATGTTTCATATGTGCTATATGAACCAAAAAGAATATCGGTAACATTTAGTTTTTAATATAAATTTCAAACTTATTTTATGATAAAGTGGATTATCAACATAGTGATTTCATAGATTTGAAGTGTAATAAATGTTTCGTTAAAAAATACGGATTGACATTATTATTATCATAGTGTTATTTGCTCAAGAATTTTTTTTTTCAGTATATATGTAAAAAAAAAAAAATATTTTTAAAGAATTACATGTTTCTATAATTTGTAAAATAGTAAATAACTTCCAAATTTAATATTTTTACTTTTCCTATAAAATAAAGTACTAAATTATAATTTTATTATTATTATTATTTAGATAAATACATATTTCAGAAGAAAACAAACAATAATAATAACAATTCAAAATATCTAAAAATTAAGAACAGAGAAAGCGTACAAGATCAAAGAGCATAAGACGTTTTTATTTATTACTAAATGCAAAGCAACCTGATGAGTTGCATTTGCATTGTAATATAACACTATTCGATTTTTTCGGGCAAAAACAAATCTAAATTTCTTTTAAATAAAAAGTATATATATATTTATAATAATACTTCTGTTAAATTTCTTATTACAAATTTTTTATTAGTACTTAGATAAACACATATTTCATAAGAAAACAGACAATAATAATACTAATTCAAAATATCTAAAAATTAAATAAAACAAAGTAAATAACACTTTTTGCTTTATATACTCTGTGAACAAAGAGTACAGGGCATTTTTATTTATTACTAACTGCATAGCAACCTGATGAGTTGCTTTTGCATTGTAATTTTGTAATATAACACCATTCGATTTTTTTTGGGAAAAACAAATTTAAATTTCTTTAAAACAAATATTTATAATAATACTTTTCTTAAATTTCTTATTACAATTTTTTATTATTATTTAAATAAACACATATTTCGTAAAAAAAAAAAAAAAAAAAAAAAAAAAAAAAAAAAAAAAAAACAGACAATAATAATAATAATTTAAAATATCTCAAATTTAAATAAAACAAAGTAAATAGAACTTTTGCTTTATATATGCTCTATGAACGAAGAGTATAAGACAATTTTATCTATTACTAACTGTAGCAACCTAATGAGTTGCATTTGCATTGTAATATAACACCATTCGTTTTTTTTCGAGGAAAAAGAAATCTAAATTTCTTTTAAATTAAAACAAATACTATTTATAATAATACTTTTGTTAATTTTTTTATTACAATTTTTTATTATTATTTAGCTAAATACATATTTCATAAGAAAACAGACAATGTTAATAATAATTCAAAGTATCTAAAAATTAAATAAAACAAAGTAAATGATACTTTTTGCTTTATATACTCTGAAGGAAGAGTACAAACATTTTTTATTTATTACTAACTACATAGCAACCTGATGAGTTGCATTTGCATTGTAATATAACACCATTCACAAATCTATTTTTTTTTTTTTTAGATTAAAACAAGTTATTTATAATAATACTTTTCTTAAATTTCTTATTAGAAATAATATTTAAAATGCACTGTATTAATTACAGTAAAAATTATATTTTAAAAAGTAATAGAAAAGTAAATGAGATTTTTGTTATAAAATTATGTAATTATATGTAATTATGCAAGATCTGTTTTTCTGTATGTATGTCTTGATATATTTTATTATTGCATCTTTTATGCCAAATAATTAATATCGCGTTCATAGCTAGTTACTTTTAATAGAATGTAACCTCAACTGGAATCATATGACAAGTGGTTTTTATTTGAATTTTTCATATCATTTATTTGTTTAAGTAATGTACCGTAGGTAGTTTTGAATTGAGACATTTTGCTCCCGGAGGGAATTTTGCAGCTCCAGGGAATACAGTATGAAATTACAGGGGGGGTGGGGGATCTGCACTTTTATACCATGAACCAACACAAAATTAAAAAAAATTCTGGGGAAGAGTTTCATGCCCCGGGACCCCCCTCCCCCCCCCCCCCCCGGGTTACCCCATGAATTTAGGGCATCGCAGTCATAAGTAGAGGATTCAAAATGACAAATTTTATACCAAGTCAACCATCATAATTTGATCACTATGCCATTCTTGCTTATAATGATTCTTCTGCTGATGATTTTTCTTTTTGATATTCTCCACATTTGATAAATTATTGAGCCTATATTGAAAATGATTTTTTTCCAATTTCAGAAAAGAAAGGAAGAAAAAATAGAGAAGCTCATAGTTTGTTTAACTTCGTATATTTTGTATTGTTTCATTACATTTTGATTTAGAAGTCCAATAAACACAGTGTCATTTATGACACACTTATCATAAGTGTCTTAGGTGATCATTTCTTTACTTATTAATGATGCAAACATTTTCTATGAACCCCATTATGGAATATTCGCGCATTATACTTACCAGTTCGGTTTTTACATTAAAATGTATAAATCATGAGCTAAAAATGTTAATTATTAGATATTTAAATTGTCTTATAAAATACTTTAACATGGATCAATTGTTTCTCGAATTTTTGAGTATTGTAAAATTGGTTGAATGATCGATTATCCCGGTTTTCCCAAAAACTATCTTAGATATCGGAATGCGACAAACTGCAGATTCTAGCCAGTATTATCGTTTGTTAATCTTAATAGATATTTCAATCGCTTAAAGATTCCTTAAAATTGATCAATTATTTCTCGAGTATTTGAGAATTGGATGATTGGCTAATAAACTGATTGATTCTCCCTGTTTTCTCAGAAACTATCTTAGTTGTCGGAATGCGACAAACTGCAGATTCTTGCCAGAATTATCATTTATTAATCTTAATAGATATTTCAATCGCTTAAAGATTCCTTAAAACTGATCAATTATTTCTCGAGTATTTGAGAATTGGATGATTGGCTAATCAACTGATTGATTCTCCCTGTTTTCTCAGAAACTATCTTAGTTGTCGGAATGCGACAAACTGCAGATTCTTGCCAGAATTATCATTTATTAATCTTAATAGATATTTCAATCGCTTAAAGATTCCTTAAAACTGGTCAATTATTTCTCGAGTATTTGAGAATTAGATGATTGGCTAATCAATTGATTGATTCTCCCTGTTCTCTCAGAAACTATCTTAGATATCAGAATGCGACTAACTGCAGAATTCTATTCACAATTATCATTTATTAATCTTAATAGATATTTCAATCGCTTAAAGATTCCTTAAAACTGATCAATTATTTCTCGAGTATTTGATGATTGGATGATTTTCTAATCAATTGATTGATTCTACCTGTCTTCTTCTCGAGTTTTTGAGGATTGGATGACCGGCTAATGAATTGATTGATTCATCCTGTTCCCTCAAAAACTATCTTAGATATCGGAATGCGACAAACTGCAGATTCTATTCAGAATTATCATTTATTAATCTTAATAGATATTTTAGTCGGTTAAAGATTCCTTAAAATTGATCAATTATTTCTCGAGTTTTTGAGGATTGGATGATTGACTAATTAATTGATTGATTCTCCCGGTTTTCTCATAAACTATTTTAGATATCGAAATGCGACAAACTGCAGATTCTAGCCAGAATTATCATTTTTAAATCTTAATAAATATTTCATTCGTTTAAAGATTTCTTAAATTTAATCAAAAACTGGAGAAATACAATTCTCGAGTTTTTGAGAATTGGGTGGTTGACTAATTTATTGATTGATATGTGATATACGACAAACTGTAGATTGTATCTAGATACATTATCTATCTGCTCCTGATAAGTATTACTTTTATTATTTAAGCATTTCTGAGTCTATATTCCGAGCAAACAGACAAACAGATTTTTTTTAAATGTTATTTTTGACTATTTTCAAATATTTGAAATTATTGAATAAACTTTGAAAAAGGCGCTTTTGTGTAAAGCACATAAAAACACTCCAATTATATCTATATGTATAGATTATTTATTTTATTGTTGGAGAAATTTCATGAGACTACATAATAATTTTAAAAGTGTCAAAAGGCACGTGAATAGATTCTGATCCGTTTAATTGTCTGGGTTATCAGAAGATAAGAAACACATATTTGTTCTTTGGTAAATTGATTAAAAAAACTCCTGAAAGAGCAATTTTAAAATCAGAATTATTGTTTCATATCTTCCTTTATCTTCCTTTCATCATTTATCATTTGACGTCTTTTTAGTTACTAATTGGATTTCAAAATGTGTCAATTGTTATATAACTGCGTGAATAGAAACATATGATCAGACATATCAAAGAAAAGATAAATTGGTGGATTTTGTCGGAAAAAATATACCTTAATTATATTTCTCTATTACATTTCGTTCCTTTTTAGGTGCGTTCGTAATTATATAAATACGTAGCATCTATAGTCGTCGTTCAGTCCGTCTGTCTGTCAGTCCACTACCCCCTACATACTACATGCCTCTCGCATTTGACTCAAAAATGGAAGTCAGCAAGGTTGATAGATGGCGCTACTGTTTGGGGTATCTTATTGCTGTATTTACATGGATCGCCTCATAGACCTGCCTTTGAAAGCTATTATTATTTTTTATTTTTTGCAGTAATTTGCGATTTTTTTAAACAGAATGTTTACTTTTAATGAAGTTAATATATTCTCTATAAATTGCCATATTGCTGTGTGCCTTACTGCTGTTCATCCAGCAAAATAAAGGAAAATATTTCTTTTCACCATTCCTGTAGAAGACAGTCAAGGAGTCTTTTTAACATTTTTTCATTGTATTTTTAAAAATACAAATAGATATTTTTACTACTATTATTTGCATGTTTCTAATAACATTCCGTTGTATAATAATAAATTAAATTCATGTACAGTTGCTATTAATAAGATGTATTTTTATTAATTTACAATGTCTTAAAAGGAAAAGAGTACCTTAATCTGAAAGAATCTGAAATAATATTGTTATTATTAATAATAAAAATGATAGATCAAAGTATTTCTTTTTATCAAAAATTATGCTAAGCCTTTTCTGTATGAAAATGAAAATACAATAACATTCAAAATTATTTAAATTTCTTCCAGCAAAATTATAATGATAATAATAATAAATGATACACGGTGAAATCGAATACGAATTAGTAATGTGATCAAAATAAATATGTATTCATAGCATTGTGTTTTGAAGCAATATAAATATTATGTAATTGAAATATATCAATAATTTCATTCCTGAAAGTACTTGATTATTACTTGTAATAATTAATAACACAAATATAAAAGAAATGAAACTAAATTAAATGTTTAAAAAAAAAAAAAAAACTGCAGAATTGACGTTTTGAGGCCTTGGCCGGAAGACTTGCTAGTTTCATTATCATAATAAATGTAATTAATATATATAGTATTATTATCACAATATCAATAAATTAATTATTTTATATCGAAAATATAAAATAGGGAATTTAAAAAAAATACTATTATCAATTTATTGAGGCAACGTGTGTGTGTATCGGGGGGGGGGGGGGGGGGGAGGATACTAAAAAAGATGAAAAAAGTGTCTTGGAACATCAGTGCACAGAATCGTATTTCCAACTTATTAAATTTCTTGAAAGTACTTGATCTATTATTCGTAATAATTAATAATGCAAATATGAAAGAAATGAAACTGAGTTGACTGTTTTAAACACTGCAAGAAAAAAAAAAGAGAGAGAGAGAGAGAGAGAGTTCCAATTTATTAAATTTCCTGAAAGTATTTGATATATTACTCGTAATAATTAATAATGCAAATATGAAAGAGATGAAACTGTGAGTTGACTGTTTTAAACGCTGCAAAAAAGAGAGAGAGAGAGAGAGAGCAGAATTGATGTTTGAGGTCCTGACCCGAAAAAAAGATGTGTAGTAAAAAAGATGAAAAAAGTGTCTTGGAACATCAGTGCATAGAATCGTATTTCCAATTTATTAAATTTCCTGAAAGCACTTCATATATTACTCGTAATAATTAATAATGCAAATAAAAATGAAACTGTGAGCTGACTGTTTTAAACACTGCAGGAAAAAAAAAAAAAAAAAAGAGAGAGAGAGAGAGAGACAGGGAGAAAGAAAAAAAAGCTGCAGAATTGACGTTTGAGGTCCTGACCGGAAGACTTGCTAATTTCACTATTACAATAAATGTCACTAATATTTATAATATTATTATCACAATATCAATAATTTAATTATTTTAGATAGAAAATATTAAATAGGGAATTTCAGAAAAACATTGAAATAAATTTATTCAGGCAACATGCGTGTGTATGTGTGTGTGTGGCAGGGCCAAAACTAAGGGGGGGGGGGGGCAGAGGGGGCACGTGCCCCGGGCGCCAGAATGAAGGGACGCCAAACGAAGGATTTTACCTTTAGAATGGATCATTTTATTCTGACGAACTGGTGGCTTCCATTATTATGGAACAGCGATTATAAATGAAGTGTTAGGTGAAGATGAAAGAGCAGTCGTAAAAAGTTAGAACTCTGATTTTCTGGTTAGAATGGGAAAAAAAATGGCAAAGAAAATTATGCCCATTTTTTTCCCATTCTGACCAGAAAATCAGAGTTCTCGAAAAAAAAAATGGCCATAATTTTTTTTTTCAAAAAAATTTTTGCCCATATTTTTCCCATTCTGACCAGAAAATCAGAGTTCTAACTTTTTACGACTGCTCTTTCATCTTCACATAACACTTCATTTATAATGGCTGTTTTATAATAATGGAAGCCATCAGTCCATCAGAATAAAATAACTCGGTGAAAGCGGAAACTCGGTTAGGCAGGACTCGGATAATCGGGACTCTACTGTTTATTTCATTTTAAAAATGATCTTTAGAATATTTTTGCTGGTGTTCAGAGGGACCTCCCCCTTGGATCAGCCACTGTAGATTACGTAGTTCAGTATTACATATTTTAAATTTTGAAATAAGTCGTCTATTATAAAATTAGTAAAATTCTCTTTGTAAATATACATTGTGGAAGAGGGAGGGGGGGGGGGGTTGATAGTCAAAAAGATGAAAAAAAAAGTGTCTTGGAGCATCATTGAACAGAATCATATTTCCAATTATTTAAATTTCCTGAAAGTACTTGACGATTACTTATAATAATTAATAATTCAAATATAAAAGAAATGAAACTGTGAGTTAAATGTTTTTTAAACACTTAAAAAAAAGACTTGCTAGTTTCATTATTATGATAAAGGTAATTAATATTTATAGTATTATTATCACAATATCAATGATTTAATTATTTTAGATAGAAAATATTAAATAGGGAAGTTCAGAAAAATATTGCAATCTATTTATTGAGGCAACTGTATGGTACTAGTACTGGAGTATCAAGTAATTATGTTATTATTAGAATTAAATTTTAATTCACAATGGGAAGTACAACTATGAAGTTAGTTAAACATTGTTGATAGATTAATATAATGTAAAAAAAACAGGAATATAATAATTATAATTATTAATTAAAAATTAAAAATTATTTTTAAAGCAATTCCTTAAGATTGTCCTTCACTGACACATTCACCCCACATTAACCTTGTTTATTATTTTGCCTTAATTTTGCCTTTTGTTTTAATATTTTGCCTGAAAGAAATACATGTCTTACTATTTAGTAAAATTTAATTTAATCTAATATATTTATGTTTTGCAATAACCTTTTTAAACTTGCTCATAGTTTTTGATCCATTGATTAAAATTCATGTACCATTTTATAGTGTTAATAAATATTTTCACTTCATAAACCTTGTTTATTTTATTTTTGATGGAAATCTATTTACAAGTAAATGTAAGTGCTATTAATTTATATAGTATAATTAATTTTAAAAAAGAACATATAATTTAAAATTCATATAATAAAATAAATTATGTGCGTTATTTTATCATTCATCATTTGAAATTGAAGAGAAATTATGAAATAATTTCTCTTTTCAAATATTTTATAGAAAAAAATATCATTTAATACAACAATTAAAATAAGTAAACTCTAAGGCGGAATCGATCGGGACCGAGAAAATTTTCCGTAGTAGACAATATTCCGCCTTAGACAAATTTTACTCTATGTCTATGGATTCGCAGGGACTCTAAAATCTTTCCGAGTTAGACAGATTTCCGTCTTACACAGAGTCCGCCTTACAGAGAGTTTACTGTAAATACGAAAAGAGAAAAAAAAAAAGTGAAACTCTAGGAATAAATAACAAAAATTTTTTTAACAAATTTTGCTTTTTAAGCTAATTTATTTTAAAATTTTCTATTTAAATATTCTCAAAACAACTTTTGTTTACGTTATTTATCTATAGGTATTTAAAAATCATGTCAATTGTCACCGATAGATGGCAGAGCATTTTGGGGCTAAGCTGACTTCCAGTTCTTATATGGGAAAAACAGTGAATGCGAGAGGCATTTAGCATGTAGGGGGTAGTGGTCAGTCTGTCCGTCCGTCAGCATATAACAATGCAAAAACTACCCAACCGAATCGTTTGAAATTTAAAATATATAATTGTTGCATAATTTTGTCGAGTCATTTCAAATTTTATGAAAATTGAATGTAAAGTTTAATTACAGGGACAGTCAAAAGTTTTCCGTTACATTATGGTCAATGGAAAAAGAAATATTTCAAGTGCATTTTAATAGAAAGCACTTATGAAGTATATGACTTATGCATTTTAATAGTCAGCCTTTCGAACAGAATGAAATTGATATGTACTTATGAAGTGCACTAAAATATACATTCAGTACAATATGCGGTGCAAAAAATGTTTATAAAACTAGTTACAATACGAACGCACCTCATTTGCTGCGTTTGACGTGCAATTTCAAACTTGTTTGATTAATCATTCTTGTTTAAATGTTATTTGGTATCATCCATATATTAAAATGTTTAAGATTATCAATATATTGAGATTTCGTAGTGGGTTTTATTTTCTAATAAGTTTTACATAAATATTTATTTTACTATAACATAAGTGTATATTATTATTACATGCCATCTTCATTTAGTGATCTGGTTATTATTGTTATACGAACTTGTCTGATAAATTTTTATTCAAAGGTATTTTAAAATTTTTTATCTATATTCAATCGCAATTTTCATTATTTGAAAAATTTCTCTTTTCGATATAAATATTTTTTATCACAGTCATATTGACCTGAAAAGTCAAATTATAAAACAAATTACGCTATAGGGCCAAAAGTCAACAGACACTTTCAATTTGAAACGTTTTTTTTTTTTTAATATCTGGAGAAAGACTTTACTATTTTTTCTGAAACTTCAGGAATACAAATAACATGTCTGACCTCAGATTTTACAGGAAATATTTCATTACGCAAGAAATTAGGGACCGACGAAAAAAAATTGAATAATTAGAAAAAATTGAAACCACCCTGTAAAATAAAATACTTGAAATGATCAGTAACGGTAGCACATGTCTATGCAGATCTCGTACAACATTTATGTTCAGTCACATATGAATAGAGGGTACAATCATGGAGATACAAAGTTTTTTTAAAATTCCGTATGTTTTTTGTTTATCCCGTTTGTTTTTTTCTGCATGTTTTCGTATGTCGTTATAGCGTGCAGGATTTAAAAATAAATTTAATGCCCCTTTCAGGATTATTGACAAAGTAGATTCGAAACAATATACAGTAAACTCTCTGTAAGGCGAACTCTGTGTAAGACGAAAATCTGTCCAACTCGGAAAGATTTTCAAGTCCCTGCGAATCCATAGACATAGGGTAAAATTTGTCTAAGGCGGAATATTCTCTACGACGGAAAGTTTCCTTGGTCCCGATCGATTCCGCCTTAGACAGAGTTTACTGTATTGCAATTAAAGCACAAATAAATTAAATAGTTGCTGAACTATGAGCATTTGTATGACTTAATTTTTATCTTCGCATACGCGAAACTTTGTTTTTTGCATAATTTAGTAATCAACTGCATAGCGCAACTCTTATAAAAAAGCAACCGTGAAAACATTGCACTATCACGAATTCTGTTATTATAAAAAATCAGAAAGATATTGGCGCGAGCAAGATATTAATGAGACTGAATTTCAGTTGCTTTCTAAAAGTAGCTGGATGAAAAGATGATTTTCCATAAATTGATATTTGTCTTTTTCCACTTTAACTTTTCAGCGATAATTTTGTTCTCCTTAAAAAAAAGTCCTGTCGGCCAGTGCGGGAGGAAGAGGTAGCTTTCAAATTCCTTATTTTAAAAAAGCCAACTTATATTATTCAAACACACGAAGCTCAATTTAGTGGAAACCGAATATTGGAGATTCAATACTAATTTTTAGCAATACTAAATCATTATGAATGAGAATTTCGAGAAATTAGTCAGCTTTATCCAAGCTGCATTTATTTAAAGTAGCTTATATTTGGCTGAGATGTTGATGTATACTATCCACATGCCTTCTTACATGGAAATAGGCGAATACGTGTGTTATCGCGTGACAAATACAAGATCGTTTCAAAATGTTAGCCATACTAGAAATTCAAAGTGCTACAATTCAACCATTTTTTAAGATATAAACAAAAGAACAAATTTTCAGAAACAAAATCTGCTCCGAAATCTTTGTATCAAGGCCAAACACATAAAAAAATCTTTTAGGTAGCTTTCTTTACAAAAAAGCTACCTATTGCAGCCGTTCGGAGGAAAGCGATTTCAAAAAATTTTGGTATATTTTCATCGATCATGACCCCCAGACCCCGAAACCACCCTCCGTTCAAAATTGATATATATATATATATATATATATATATATATATATATCTGACCTATGTCACACTGTAACCCCCGTAATTATGAACCGATTTCGATGTAATTCGGTGTGTACATAGTACATACAAATGTCTCGACCGAGTTCGTTTGCCAGCTTCATCCGCCGTTTTGTTTCAAAATGGCGGTCATTTAAAATTTTTAAAAAAATTTAAAACTTGAAATGTGGTACCAAAAAATTAAAAATGGAAAAATATTTTTTTCTTATGTATTTGCCCTTTATACAAAGATTCCGGAGCAGTTTTTGTTTCGTCTATATCTTAAAAAATGGCTGAGTTATAGCATTTTGAATTTCTAGAGTGGCTGACATTTTGAAACGTCCTGAAATTTGTCACGCGATAAAAGGCGTATTTATGAACCGATTTGGATGTAATTCGGTGTGTACATAGTACATACCAATCTCTCGACCGAGTTCGTTGGCCAGCTTCATCCGCCATTTTGTTTCAAAATGGCGGCCATTTAAAATTTTTTTAAAAATTTAAAATTTGAAATGTGGTACCAAAAAATTGAAAATGGAAAAAAATTTTTTTCTTATGTATTTGACCTTTATACAAAGATTTCGGAGCAGTTTTTGTTTCGTCTATATCTTAAAAAATGGCTGAGTTATAGCATTTTGAATTTCTAGCGTGGCTGACATTTTGAAACGTCCTGAATTTTGTCACGCGATAAAAGGCGTATTTATGAACCGATTTGGATGTAACTTCGTTTATACATAGTACATACCAATGTCGCGACCGGGTTCGTTGGCCAGCTTCACCCGCCATCTTGTTTAAAAATGGCGGCCATTTAAATTTTTAAGAAAAATTTAAATTTGAAATGTGGTACCAAAAATTGAAAATTGAAAAAATATTTTCTTCTTATGTGTTTGACCTTGATAAAAAGATTCGGGAACAGTTTTTGTTTCGTCTATATCTTAAGAAATGGCTGAGTTATAGCATTTTGAATTTCTAGCGTGGCTGACATTTTGAAACGTCCTGATTTTTCTCACGTAATAACAGGCGTATTTATGAACCGACTTGGATGTACCTTTGTGTGTTCATAGTACATACAAATATCTCGACCGAGTTCGTTGGCCAGCTTCATCCGCCATCTTGTTTCAAAATGGCGGCCATTTAAAAAAATTAAAAAATTTAAATGAGATACCAAAAAATTGGAAAATGAAAAAGATTTTTTTTGTATGTGTTTGACCTTAATACAAAGATTCCGGAACAGTTTTTCTTTCGTCTATATCTAAAAAAAAATGGCTGAGTAATAGCATTTTGAATTTCTCTTGTGGCTGACATTTTTAAACGACCTGATTTTTGTCACGCGATAACAGGCGTATTTATGAACCTATTTGGATGTAACTTGGTCTGTACATAGTACATACCAATGTCTCAACCGAGTTCGTTGGCCAGCTTCATTCGCCATCTTGTTTCAAAAGGGTTGCCATTTAAAAAAAAATTAAATTTAAAATTCAAAATGAGGTATTAAAAAATTGGAAAATGAAAAAGATTTTTTTTATGTGTTTGGCCTTGATACAAAGATTCCGGAGCAGTTTTTGTTTCTGAAAATTTGTTCTTTTGTTGATATCTTAAAAAATGGTTGATTTATAGCACTTTGAATTTCTAGCATGGCTAACATTTTGAAACGATCTTGTATTTGTCACGCGATAACACACGTATTTCGATGTAAGAAGGCATGTGGATAGTATACATCAACACCTCGACCAAGTTCGCTGGCCAAATTCATGAGCCATCTTGTTTCAAGATAGCGGCCATTAAATTAAAAAATATATATATATTTAAAGTGAGGTGCAAAAAAATTAGTAATTGAAAAAGGTTTCTTTCTTAAGTATTTGATCTTGATATAAGGATTCAGGAGCATTTTTTGTTTTTCTTTACCTTAAAAAATGGCTCAGATATAGCAGTTTCAATTTCTATTGTGGGTGACATTTTGAAAAATCTGATTTTTTGCATGCGACAGCACTCCTATATATTAACCGATTCCGATGTGAGTGAGCATGTGCACAGCAATTACTAAGGTCTTGACCAAGTTCACTGCTTAGCCCCATCCACCATGTTGTCTTAAAATGACAGGCACTTTAAGAAATTGCCGAATTTGGCAGCCAAATATAAGTTACTTTAAAGAAAAGCAGCTTGGATAAAGCTGACTAATTTCGCGAAATTCTCATTCATTATATTGATAAAAATTAGTATTGAATCTCCTATATTCGGTTTCCACTAAATTGAGCTTCGTGTGTTTGCATGATATAAGTTGGCTTTTTTTAAATAAGGATTATGAAAGCTACCTCTTCCTCCCGGCACTGGCCGGAAGGACTTTTTCATTTTCCAATTTTTTAATACCTCATTTTAAATTTTAAATTTAATTTTTTTAAAATGGCAACCCTTTTGAAACAAGGTGGCGAATGAAGCTGGCCAACGAACTCGGTCGAGACATTGGTATGTACTATGTACAGACCAAGTAACATCCAAATCGGTTCATAAATACGCTTGTTGTCGCGTGACAAAAATCAGGTCGTATTAAAATGTCAGCCACAATAGAAATTCAAAATGCTATAACTCAGCCATTTTTTTAGATATAGACGAAACAAAAACTGTTCCGGAATCTTTGTATTAAGGTCAAATACACACGAAAAAAATCTTTTTCATTTTCCAATTTTTTGGTATCTCATTTTAAATTTAAAATTTTTAAAAATTGTTTAAATGGCCGCCATTTTGAAACAAGATGGCGGATGAAGCTGGCCAACGAACTCGGTCAAGATATTTGTATGTACTATATACACACCAAGGTACATCCAAATCGGTTCATAAATACGCCCTCTATCACGTGACAAATATCAGGACGTTTCAAAATGTCAGCCACGCTAGAAATTCAAAATGCTATAAATCAGCCATTTTTTAAGATATAGACGAAACAAAAACTGCACCCGAATCTTTGTATCAAGATCAAATACATAAGAAAAAAATATTTTTACAATTTTCAATTTTTTAGTACCACATTTCAAATTTAAATTTTTCTTAAAAATTTAAATGGCTGCCATTTTTTAACAAGATGGCGGGTGAAGCTGGCCAACGAACTCGGTCGAGACATTGGTATATACTATGTACAAACGAAGTTACATCCAAATCGGTTCATAAATACGCCTTTTATCGCGTGACAAATTTCAGGACGTTTCAAAATGTCAGCCACGCTAGAAATTCAAAATGCTATAACTCAGCCATTTTTTAAGATATAGACGAAACAAAAACTGCTCCGGAATCTTTGTATAAAGGTCAAATACATAAGAAAAAAATATTTTTCCATTTTCAATTCTTTGGTACCACATTTCAAATTTAAAATTTTAAAAAAATTTTTAAATGGCCGCCATTTTGAAACAAAATGGCGGATGAAGCTGGCCAACGAACTCGGTCGAGACATTGGTATGTACTATGTACATACCGAATTACATCCAAATCGGTTCATAAATTCGAGAGTTACAGTATGACAAATGTCAGATATATATATATATATATATATATCAACTTTTGAACGGAGGGTGGTTTCGGGGTCTGGGGGTCATGATCGATGAAAATATACCAAAATTTTTTGAAATCGCTTCCCTCCGAACGGCTGCAATAGGTAGCTTTTTGTAATGAAAGCTACCTAAAATCACTAGAACGAGCCCATTATAACAAAATAAGAAATATCAAAATGGAAACATCCATATTCCAAAGCTACGCGTGGGACATGCGAATTGCATTTAGGTCACCGTTAATTCACATTTTGATCACATTCAGATCACGACGTTGTTTGAGCACACTGTAAAAAAAAAAAAATTGAGGAACACGGTAAAAATTTGAAAAATTCGATATAGCAGAAACATTTACTGAAATTTAAGGCAACCATATAAAGTTTCAGTTCTAAGATTCCAGAAACGCTTTCCTTATCTTTAGAAACCATAGTAGAAGATCCAATTAGAAATCTCAGAAACCAATAATTTTTCGAAATTTATGGAAGCATTACGAAGTAGCAATTGCAGTGCAAAAATATCAATACAGCTCTAATCTTTCTGACTTTTTAAATCAGAAGTAAATATTTGTACTAGCTCGATGAAAGTAAAGTATTTGGCCACTAGATCACGTTTTTGTACATTTAGCTAGTACTGCTAATTAATGTTTACCGAATATGTAGAAGTACTTAACGTAATGTAAATGTATATCCAACATTGCTATGCAGTTATAACTCAGTATTTTAGAAATATTTTTATATTCAAGGTGTGTACGGTTCTTACTTTTGAGCACCAGTATTTCAGAATAGAAATCAAAGCCTTATTTAATCGAACAGGTTAAGAAAAAGTCCGTGATTAAATAAGGCGAATATTACAATTCGAAAATAGTGGTGCTCAAAATTAAGGATCATCGCCCCTCCAGGGGGGCATACCTTCTTTAAGTATTCACGGGCTTCGCAACCCCGGGTACTTGAACGATCTTTCTCTTTTCCTTTTCCTTTTCCTCTCCCTTCTCTTGTTTATTCTTTCCTCTTTGTTTTACTCTCGTTGTGGTATCCTCATTAGAAGTGAGGGCAAAACCTGATACGTGATTACAAAAACTTGATATTTCTGTAACAAAGCTAGAAAAACAAAAGTCATGCGCATAGAAAAAGAAAATTTTATCCCCAGAATATTCACAGTGAAAACTGTTAAAAGAAAACCCACAAAATCACGTTCTGAAGCACCATTTAATAATTTTAAGGATTCCAAACAGCTCTTCTGCTATGCGGAAGAGTCAGCTTAACCAGCTTTTGTTTTGTAAGCAATGATTATTTCAGCCTGTTTAGGCTAAATAATTTTAACTTTTCATACCTTGACTTTAGATCTACCATATGATGATTGTATACAGATTTTGACTATGAAATTTTGTTTTTACTTGCCTACATGGTTTAAAAACATTTTTAATAGTCTGTGGTTTTATGCATTGTTATTATGACATTTTATACTTTTTTTTCTTTTGTATTGTCTTCTTTACAAATTTGCCAGTTTTGAGTGTTTTTTAACTAAAGTATTTTGACTTGGTTAACTGATTTCACTTATACATTTTATTATAATTTTTTATTAAAGTGTGTTGTTTTCACTCATCTTGTTTGTATGACATATTTTTTAAACTATAATCCTATACTTTTATTTGAACTTTTTCTTGGCGCAGCATGTCCCTAATGGGACTTTTCGTCATTAAACCCAACCAACCAACCAACCATCCAACCACACGCACTCTGATAATGAAAATAATATATATGAAATGTCAATTCTGAAAATTTTTTGATTAAATAGGAAATATTTACTGTTAAATGCTGAAAATTTCAGATTTAATTATAGTATTACATTTTAAATACATGTAAGTTATATAGGCATTGCATTCGACCAATATTTAACTGGTACCATGATTCATGATCTCAGTCTGATGAAATATAATGCTGCCAATTATTACGCAGCATTCAAAGGCCGAAAATTCTGTATTTGAGTCTCGGAGAGTATTTTAAACAATGCCAGTTTTGCTATAAAGAAATTGCGATGATAATGATGAAATCGGCATTTAGCGAGATGTTTTGAAAAGCGAAGTAATTCTTCGATATCAAAATGCAGCGTGTCCCATCAAGATCGCCCAAACTCTACTCAACCAGATTCTTTGCTTTAAGTACATAAAAAATGCCCAAAGTACTATATCTCTACGACCCATAGGTTTTGAGGAAAATGCGAAAGAAAAGTATGACGTCATATACGGCGCACGAAAAAAGAACTTTACTGGGAACATGCACATTTAGGAATACACAGGCCGCTGAATTGGGCGTGGGGGTTCTGTTTTATGACTGCCACGATCGCCAGATCTGACACCTTTGGATTTCTTCCCATGGGGCCATCTGAAGAGAGCTGGTCACTCAGCTTCGGAATTTTCCTCTATAATTTAAGTCTATGGACTTTTGATGCATTCGTATTTTTAAAATATCTTCTCGAAAAAATTCATATTTTTAACATCTTTTTTCTGTGTACTCTTCGAAAAAGTATGTCTCTTTTTTTCTTAGTTTTCAAAATACTTCTAAAATCTATGCTGAATTTGATATTTATGTGTGAAAGGCGGGCGAACTGTGAGTAACATTTTAACAGTTCATATAAAATTAAGTCTATACTTTAGAAATATTTTGAGAACTAAGAAAAAAAGACACATCTTTTAGGCAGTGTACACAAAAAAATAGAAGTTAAAAATATCGATTTCCCGCGGAGATATTTTAAATATACGAATGTATCCAATGCCCATAGACTTTACATGAGTGAGGGGAAATCAGAAGCTGAGTGACCAGGCCCCCTGAAGGAATTGATATACCGAGACCCAGTTACTATAGAAAGTGATTTAGTTGCTAAGTGTACTGCGTGTACTTTTGTGACTATACCAAGCTGTTCCAACGTATGCCGTCAGTTCAACGCATGCATGCCTCGACATGCGCGGTGGACATTTTTAACGTCTTCCAATGTAAACATATTCAAATACCGATATTCATGTTTCTAATAAAGTTTTTTTTCCTTGCACCGGACATTACGTCATACTTTGCTTTCACATTTTTCGAAATGTATTGCTCGTAGAAGTATAGTTTTTTGGGTATTTTTTGTGTACTCCAAGCAAAGAATCTGGCTGTGCAGAGTTTGGGTGGTCTTGATGGATCATACTGCGTGTACTTTTGTGACTATACCACGCTGCTGCAACGTATGCCGCCAGCTCAACGAATGCGTGCCTCGATATGCGCGGTGGACATTTTTAACTTCTTCCAATGTAAACATATTCAAATACCGATGTTCATGTTTCCAATAAAGTTTTTTTTCCTTGCACCGGATATTACGTCATACTTTGCTTTCGCATTTTTCTCGAAATGTATTGCTCGTAGAAGTATAGTTTTTTGGGTATTTTTTGTGTACTCCAAGCAAAGAATCTGGCTGTGCAGAGTTTGGGTGGTCTTGATGGATCCATACTGCGTGTACTTTTGTGACTATACCACGCTGCTGCAACGTATGCCGTCAGTTCAACGAATGCGTGCCTCGATATGCGCGGTGGATATTTTTAGCATCTTCCAATGTAAACATATTCAAATACCGATGTTCATGTTTCCAATAAAGTTTTTTTTCCTTGCACCGGATATTACGTCATACTTTGCTTTCGCATTTTTCTCGAAATGTATTGCTCGTAGAAGTATAGTTTTTTGGGTATTTTTTGTGTACTCCAAGCAAAGAATCTGGCTGTGCAGAGTTTGGGTGGTCTTGATGGATCCATACTGCGTGTACTTTTGTGACTATACCACGCTGCTGCAACGTATGCCGTCAGTTCAACGAATGCGTGCCTCGATATGCGCGGTGGACATTTTTAACATCTTCCAATGTAAACATATTCAAATACCGATGCTCATGTTTCCAATAAAGTTTTTTTCCCTTGCACCGGATATTACGTCATACTTTGCTTTCGCATTTTTCTCGAAATGTATTGCTCGTAGAAGTATAGTTTTTTGGGTATTTTTTGTGTACTCCAAGCAAAGAATCTGGCTGTGCAGAGTTTGGGTGGTCTTGATGGGCCGACCTGTATACTCAGAATCCAATTGCTTTAGTCAAAAACAGACCACATGATACAGAATAACTTTTCATTAGTTTGAAAGGAGATCTAGAACATAAAACCAAGCTACTCAAAACATACGTGTAACATAAGCATACGTGTAACTTGTACGCAAATACATACAAATGTAGTAAAGGGCTTACACAGTCATCAGCTAAAGCTACTGATCATTTCGAGTATTTTATTCTACGAGGTGATTAAAAAAAAATATATATATATTTTGATCCATTAATTGTCCTTGTAGCTGAAACTTCGCTAAAAGTTCTTTTCAAAACCTTGAAAAATCGGAGATCAAACATATTCTTTATATTCCTGAAGATCTGGAAGAATTCGAAACAATTCCAAACAATACGAACTCGGTTCTCAGCATTTTGGAATGTGGCTGTCAGAGCATACCATATCACTAATTGAACTACTGTGCAGCCCCAGCACTATGCTATCACATTAAAATAACAAAAAGTAAGTTCCTTCAAAATTATTTTACAATATATTAACTTTTCTCAGAGTTATTAAAGGAAACTAGATTTTGAATGGAGTAGAGCACCCTGTATTTTTAATTGAATAAGTGGAATGCTATCCCATTTTTCTATGTTATGTGTGCTTGGTTTTATAGATACGATTTTCCTGCAATTTATTGAACAGTTATTTTAAACCACCTTGTATAAGGATCGTTCCAAACAATTTTATAACGCCAAGGCCTCTTCCGAAAATTTATATATACAGTAGAGCGCCGCTTACCGGAACTCCAATTAAACGAACAGTCTATTTCTCTCAAAAAAATTTTTAAACCGAACTTCTATTTATCCGAACAGCCTATTTCTCTCAATTTTTTTTTTTCATGGTGATGAGGTTTAACGCGAGGATGGCCACCCAGGGAAACCCAGCAAATGCTTTAGAGTTTCTTTAGAGCAGTCCCTGGGGGAAAGAGATTTAAGGCGAAAAAGAAATTGAAGAAATGAAAACGAATGCTCTGAAAATGACCTAGGTCCATCACATAACGAAGCCTTTGAATGTTTGGAAACAACTATGAAATGACTCGAATGGCAGAAGAACTCTGATCCTATTCAACTAACGTATTGAAGAAGAATTCGATATATGGCAGCATTGGAAAGAACGTCTTTTTTGAAGCAAGCAACAATCGAATGCTTTTTTGCTTTAATCTCTGCAGTTCCGAAAGTGATACATAGAGAAAAAGGGAATTTTAATTAATAAAAAAGTAAACAAAAAAGATAACAGTTTTTAAGCACGCTAGCACTAACTGGTGCTGCCAGACCTAAGCCTGGATAATGTGTGAAGGTTTTAGTATAGTCAGGAACATCCCTTAAATTGTCTGTCCATTTATCAGAACTTTTGCTTATCCGAACTAAGGTCGGTCCCGGCTTGTTCGGATAATCGGCGTTCTACTGTATATATATACATATATATTAAATATGCGTCTATTAATTTATTTATTAAACAATCTAATTAAAACATTAATTGGAAAGAGCCTTGATGTCATTAGAGTCACCCTTTTTCTTCGTTATCAAAACGTGTTCGAAATCTAGGCCCTAAACTAAAAAAATATATGAAAATCATCCTGAACAACTTTATTGACGCCAATATTGCCTCGCCCTTAATTTTTTTTTCTTGAAAATTTTTATAATTATTCTGGTAACTTCTATTTGTTTATAACAAACAACTTAATTATATCCTTCAAACAATAGTAAGAAAGTGGGAACTCAAGCGATTTTACGTCAGCGATCACGTCATTATCAAATTGGCTTCTTGTATTCGGAAGAGTTGATCTACAGCGGCAGATCATAAAACTGTCTTTGAAGCCGACCTCAGGCATAATTTGAAAGTCAAGGCCATAGCTAAATTTTATGGGGCGGTGGATCAAGGTCAGATACCTCTTAATCTAACTGTTTTAAGTAATTTTTTTATTTTCTTTTTCAGGAAAGGGGAAGAATATTCTCAAACGAATTTTTTCTTTTCCTTATGCAATAAAGTTTGACGTGGATAAGCGTAATTTGTCTAAAGATTACCATAATCTAATTCTTTGTAATTGTATTCTGCTGTTTACTGTAGCTGATTAAGACCAGTTATGGCTTCTAGATTCTTACATAATTAATAATAAATAATTTTTCAATGAAATTTGTTGCAAGATTAGGTGTTTACCATAGGTATGCCTACATTTATATTATAGATGTAAATTTCCTCTGAAACAACCTGTGAGCAATGAAAATAATCTTATATAATCATATTAAAAACTAAAACATTGAAAAAAGCTCATATAAGAAACCTTAGGTAATAAACCTTCTGTAATAATATGGTTGAAATGTAAAATTTTGCATAGCGCTTTTATATTTATAAATGTTTATTTTACAGTAATTGTAGATTTAAAAGGAAATCTATTTTTCTTCTTTTTTCTCTCTTCTTTTTCTTTCTTTTTTTTTTCTAAAGGTGCAAAACTAGACGGAAATTTATTTTCTAGAGATTGCGATATGAACTCCTTGCAATTATATACTGCAATTATATGCTGCCTATGATTACCAATTACGATAAATTATATTAGTTTTAGAATATTTCTACGTCATGTATGATAAATAATCACTTTTAATAAAATATATTTCCACTTAGATTGTTTACTACAGCTGTACATCGATTTATATAAATGATATAAGTTTTCTGGAAAGAACATGCAAGGACAAGCGAAAAAATAATCTTAATTATTAATCGTACGTAAAATTTAATTACTGATATTTTACTTTTATATAAGCTATAGCATTCGTCACCTTCTTCATTTTTTTTAAGGCTGTTCTCAAATCCAAAAGGGGTTCCTTTCTGACATAAGTTTTAATTCATTTTTGTTCGGAAACGCATGAAACTAGAAGCTGTTTTATCCGTTTTCTTGTAAACGCAATAGATGTTTCAGAAAATACTGTCGAAGTTGGCATTTTGAACCGAACTTCCAAACGAAAGAAGAAAATCCAATCAATAATGGGAGAAAAATGCCGTGTCACATGATCAAAATAGCTTATAAGTCAATAAGCAATTGATTGATCAAAAAATGGAACACACAGTTCAATTCCAAATCTCTTCCCTGACCAGGCTTTCCAATTTCACATCTTTCTGTTAAAAAATGAATTTGTAAATGTGTCAAAACGTTTTGAGCTTGTTGAGCAGAGCAGTTGAGAACAGCCTTAATAGCTAATTAATAGAATAGTGTTACGTAAAAAAGGAAACCTAATTTACCTTAAGAAGTGCCGCTTAGTCAAGAGCCTAGTTAATTTCTAACAGGGTTATTTCGAGTGTTAATCCATTTAACCTCATAACCACCGAACTGACGTTATAAGATTATAAATCGTAGTAAAACTCTTGACTTTGACATTACAGCAACGGTAATGTCCCTCATAAACTTATCATTCCTTGAGAGCCATTGCAGAAGATTTAGAATGCCTATTCTATAAAATGTAGATATTGCAAGACCTCGATAGGATAAATATTTCTGAGTCAGAAGAGTTTGATTCTCGTGGGACCTGCGAGGTACAGTGTTTGACAGCCAGCAAGCTACCTTGGCTAACGGTGAAAATGAAAAACATCCCCCTAATCACTACATCTCGAAATTAGATAAGTATAAAGCTGGACTGCTATCGTCCAGTATCCAAAACCATCCTACAACTTCCGTAATAGTAGAAACTTCATCTACGGGCTTTGCATCTATTTTTTTTTAACTGTTCCTTGATTGTGAATGTTCTGCGTATTTGTTCTGTGCGTAAAGTCAAATTGTGTTTCAATAACCTAGCCATTCTGATTTAAATAAGCTAAAAATGTTATTGGTTTACTGATGAATTTTGTAGCTGTTTCGAGACATGTGGCATTGAGGCTGTTGTCTCAATGAATCCTTCATTTGATAATTTTTAATCATCATGTAGTCTTGGGGGAGGGGGGGAGCACCACCCTCTGCTATTTCATCATTAAATTGTCGCTTACAGATGCGAAAGGTACCATTCGACAGCAAATTGTGTCTATTTTCCGCAAATGAATGCAGTTTTAAAATGAAGACTCGTCTACGTATTAAAAAGAGCGCCAATTTTTATTCGCTAACTTTTTGCATAAATTAAAAAAAATTATAACTTTTTAAAAGTGCAGCATTTTTTTCAGATTATGTGTCAGTAAGTCAGCTAATACGGAATAGCAACATTAATAGCTCTCAGATATTTACAGACGAATGAATACTTATTAAAAAATTATTGTAGTTTAAAACGAAAGAAAGAGTTGAAAAATAAATTAGACATTCTATAAAGAAAAAAATTTAGACTTTTAAAAATATGTCTCTATTGTATATTAAGCTAAAATATTTTTCTACAGATTATGTTAAACAAACGTTTAATATTTTGGACCACTTCGACCAGAGTATATCGAAATAAAATAAGCCTAGGAGAGGCCCTAGTCCAATCTAACAACAAGAAAAAAAAAAAAAAAAAAAAAAAACTACTGAAACCCGGTAAGATACTCTTGAATCCGTGCAAAACTCCATGTTCGGCAGCAAAGACTTTATAACATGATTATAAATTTAAAATTAATAAACTTGTTTATACCTGAAAAAGCTAACATTTTCCGACTTTATTGAAAAAAGTATTTATTACTGGTAAGATGTCGATTTTTGTAATTATAAACATTTCATTTTTTAATGTTCATAATGTTGCAATTATAAAAAAATTAAATTAATAATTAATTTAACATCTGGGAAAGCTAAACTTTCTTAATGAGCTAATGAAAATCATTTTTTATCTGATATAATTTTTAATGAATGTATATATATTTATCCAGAATGTATAAATATATTTATATATACTAACGGGGCTTCGCTGGCCAATTTTTTCCAAAGGAACCTCGAATTAAACGAACCCAATATTGCGGGCTTCGGTCCCGAATCAAACTAATCTTGAATTATAGTGATTTTTTTTCTACCCAAATACTCAAATTTTCATCATCATCGTTTACGTTAGTATAGGAAATGATTTGGCATTCTTCTAACTTGAATTTATTCGCGGCAGTAGCAAAATTTACCAGAGAGCTCTTTCCGTTTCACAAAAACAAACAAACAAACAAACAGAAAAAGAAAAAAAAAGAAAGAAAGAAAGAAAGAGAAATTGCCGCGGAACCAGAAAAAAACCTTTTTAGTTTTTAATTTTTTTTTTCGAGTTTTGGGGCGATTTTTCTACATTAGTAAAAGAAATCCACTTTCAATCTTTTAACCCAATATACTAAATTGCATAAAAAATTTGGAATAAATGAAAAAATAACAGAGAACAAAATTTACTATAATAGGCGAAAACAGCCATAATCAACCTTTTTCCTCGCGGTAGCAAACATATGTCTGCTACGTTTGGGGGGTAGAATACACTATACATTTATAATACAAGTAAAATAAAAAATATTCTAAATAGTTATAATAATGTAAAAATAATAATGTTTGACTAAAAAATATATACACTACTACAACACAATTAAGACTACATGTAAAAATAATTTTTCAGTAAGAAAATAACAGGATGTTTTAACGTAAGTTTAAATTCATTATAAACAGCTGAATATATATTTTACCTACCCATTAACATATGTATATAAAAGAATAGTGAAGCTCTTCTCCTGATTTAATTGTAACATTTCTGTATCTAAATGACACGATTATTTCTCTATGAAAATAATTGTATGCAAAATAAAATGTTAGTATTTATCTGGCAACTGTGAACGTGAGCCAAAAAACACTTTTATGTTGAAATAGTTAAGGGTTAACCGAAAAGTGTTGGATTATCGGGAGTGTTTTGTATTGTGATGCTTCAATAAACTTTTACAGAAAAAGTCAGTTAATAGCGTAGTTTCTGGAAAAATTGAAGAACCACCAACTCGTCATTATTCAAATATGAATTTTAGAATAGAAACTTCATTTTAGGTAGATTTCGTAAGAAAAACTACCAATTATATTTTCCCCCATGTTATCAGATCTATGCCGATCATGACCCCTAGAACACAAAACAACCCCTAATTCAAAATTTTGTCTATCTATCTATCTATATCTATATATTATATATATCACTTTTTTATGGGCACGGTAACATCCATAATTCTGCACAATTCTCTTCCAAACTACTGATACGTAAAATCAAGGGACAGAAAACCTCGGTCAAGTTCATTAATAGGCAAAATTGGACCAGGTGGGGAAGGAGGGGGTACAAATAGGGAGGGGTTTTGTGGAAACCGAAAAAACCTCATAACTTCTTAATTATATTGCATATCAAATCAGTTTAAAGTTATTATTACTTCTAGGAAAAGGGCCAAAAATTTATCTAACACAGATTTTTGATAAAATTAAAAATAGGCTCAAGGGGCGAAAAAGTAGGGTTTTAGGGAGAAAGAATTCATAACTTCGTCAATTCTCAAGATATCAAATTCACTTAAATTTATAATAAATCTTCTTAATATTATCTACAATTTTTATACTAACAAGTTTTTGATAGGATCAACTCTTACCGCATAAAAAAAAGAAAAAAAAAAGGGGGGGGGGAGGTTGAAGGAGAAAAAAATTAATAACTTCGTCAAATCACAAGATATCAAATTCACTTAAATTTATTATAAATCTTCTTAATATTATCTACAACTTTTATATTGACAAGTTTTTGATAGGATCAACTCTTACAGTAAAAACTAATTAAACAAAAATAGGGGTTGAAGAAAAAATTATCGTATTAACATGATTCTGATAAAACCAGCTCTTACAGAAAAAAGAAATTAAAAACTCGTCTAAAGAGGCAAGATAAAATTGTTAATCTGGGCTTATCTCTAATCTTGATTTAGTTTTTGTTGGTGAAATTAGTACTTAACTTCAAAATCTACCTCCGCTTGTCGGCCGAATTGGCAGGGATTTTTTGTTTATCACTTCTTTGACAGAAATCTATTTATTTATGCTCTTGCCTGTATTTTATGCCATGTAAACTACCAATATCAGCTTTAAATTATTCCATGTAAAAAAAAAATTCATATGTTCGCACGACAATTATGAAATCATCGATTACACTTCAGTGTAAGATTTTTAATATTCTGTCGAGGAATTTCGTTTATGGATAAATTTTGAGAACTCGCTGCATTCATATTTAGTAAGTTTTCGAAAAATTATATTTTACGGAAATGTGATATTTGAATGACCTATGCTTTCAAGTGAGTACTTTTTCCTTCATTCGTGTCTAGTTTTCTCAGTAATCTAAAACCAATCTCTGGAGATGTATAATCTAGAATAGTAATCAAATTTCTAACTATATTGCGTAAATATTATAAATTCGCGTGGTTAATGATCCTTGAGTAAAAAAAGCTAATTATTTTCATAAAAGTATAATGAATATTTTGAGAATTTTCCTATTTTTTCCACGCAAAATATACAGTGGCTCACATTTGTTTTTGGACACTTGTGTTTTTGAAACTTACTTATAAAAAACATCATCTAAATATTAAAGAATCTACTTAAAACATTTTTCATATCAACTTTATTTTTCCTATAATAAAACCTACCTATTGTAATGAAAATAAATTCAAAACTTTTTTTTAAAAAATTAATTTACCGGGAAAGTATAAAAAACAATCTCACATAAGTAATTGGACACTTGAAAGATTTGCTAAATTTTTTGACAGACGATAATATTTGTTATTTAGTTTTATTTTAAATGGAAATATATGTCAAATGTTATCGTCTGCACTTTGAAATTGCTACTAATTCGTGTAAATTTGTTTACATTTCTATATTTGAAGTGAACATGGCCGGACACTACAAAGTTACAACAAATTCCATTCGTAATTCAATCATGGAACATTTTAAGGATGGTAAAAGTATCAGAACTATTGCAAAACTTGTTAAAGTGAGTCATTTAACTGTTTCTGCTATTATAAAACGAGGGAAACTACGAGATACTGTTCAAAAGCATTAAAATCAGGAGTTCCTTACAAGCTAACTCCCAGGAATCGAAGGTTTATTATTCACAAAATCAAAAAAAATCCAAGAATTAGTGCAATGTAACTTACAACAGAATTAGAAGACAGATTTGTAATAAAAGTAAACCCTGAAACTGTTAGACGAGTTATGAGATCACATGGATACAACAGTAGAGTTGGCAGAAGAAAAAATTTTGCTAATGAAAGGGCAAGGAAGTTACATCGGGATTTTGCAGAATCACGGTAGACAAAGATGTGTCGTTTTGGGATAACGTCATATTTGTGGATGAATCAAAATTTAACATATTTGGGTCTGATGGGCGAATAACTGTGTGGAGAAGGCCCAACGAAGAGCACAATCCGAAAAATCTATTGCCAACTGTCAAACATGGAGGTAGAGACATAATGGTTTGGGGATGTTTTGCTGCTTCTGGTATGAGAAATTCAGTTTTCATTTAAAATCTGGACCAATACAAGTATATAAATATCCTGAAAGAAAACTTGAAAATATCTGCCCAAAAACTTGGAATTCAAAACGCATTTAACTTGCGTCAAGATAATGATCCCAAACATACAGCCCTAAATGTTCGCTTATACTGTTGTAAAACTGTCTCAAAGTTATCAAGACTCCACCATATTCTCCAGATTTAAACCCAATTGAAAGTGTGTTGCACGAACTGGAGAAAAGAATAAGAAGATATTTCTTCGAAGGAACAACTTAAATCAGTATTAACAGAGGAATGGAACAAAATTGAACATTTCTTACACACACACACACAAAAAAAAAAAAAAAACTAGTTGCATCCGTGACAAAACGTACTAAAAGTGTAATTTCAGCCAAAGGATACCCGTCAAATTATTAAAATGTTTGATTATTTGCATATTTTTGTTTACATTTGTTGAATCTTTAAAGTGTCCAATTACTTATGTGAGACAGTTTTAATCGCTCTCTCGGTAAATAATTTTTTTGAAAAAAAATTTTTTTGAATTTATTTTCGTTACAATATGTAGGATTTATTATAGAGAAAAGAAAATTTATATGAAAATTTTTAATTAGATCCTTTAAATATTTAGATGATGTTTTCTATAAGAAAGTTTCAAAACACAAGTGTCCAAAAACAAATATGAGCCACTGTAGTATACTTTAAGGAAACGTGCTTTAAAATATTTAAGGGTTAACCGAAAGTACTGGATTATAGGGAGTGTTTTGTATTATAATATGATGCTTTAACAAACTTTTAACGAAAAAGTCAATAGCGTAATTTCTAGAAAAATTGAAGAACCATCAACTCGGCATTGTTCAAATAAGAATTTTAGAACAGAAACTAATTAAAATTTCTATAAAATAGAAAATCCTGATTATTTTTTAGGAAAATAAAATTCTAATATTTTTATAAAATGCTGAATTATTCATTAATTTCTAGAAAAATTATGAATCATCAGTTCGGCGATGTTCCGATATAAATTTCAGAACAGAAAATTTCTATAAAATAAAACTCAATGAATGATTAATTATTCTATATTATAATTTCGAAAACGGACCAATCATTCACACGACATTCTTGCGATACAAATTTCAAAAGAGATTAACATTTTTGAAAATAAAACCATTAATAATTATTCAATAAAGTAATCTCTGGAAAAATTCATGGATCAGCAATTCGGCGATGTTCTGATAAAAATTTTAGAAGAGAAACTAATAAAAATTTCTTTAAAATAAAATTCATTGAATAATTAATTATTCTATATTATAATCTCTGAAAATGGATAAATCATTCACATGACATTCTTGCAATATTAATTTCAGAAGAGATTAACATTTTTAGAAAATAAAACCCTTAATAATTATTCAATAGAGTAATTTCTAAAAAAATTATGAATCATCATTTCGGCTATCTCCTAATGTAAATTTTAGAACAGTAACCAATAAAAATTTCTATAAAATAAAACTCAGTGAATGATTGATGAATTATTCTATATTATAATTTCTGAAAACGGATAAATCATTCCCATGACATTATTGCAGTATAAATTTCAGAAGATATTAACATTTTTAGAAAATGAAACCTTTAAGGGGACCAGGTAAGCAAAAATTGGGTAAAAAATCGATTTTTCTTTTTTTATATCACTAAATAGTTTAAACTTTTATCTCTTTCCAACGATGTGTCACACATGTTTATATATATATATATATATATATATATATATAAAGAAATGTTGGAATTATTCTTCTTTCTAAGGGTACTTCATAGCTTAATGGCCATTTAAATCTTTAATTGACTTTTTCTCAAAACTTGGATTCTTCATGTTTGTGTTCCTTTTTTTCGATATCTATTATACTTAAGAACTCCGATTTTTTCAATACTTGTATTATGTTATATTGTATACTTTAACACAGGGATTTAATGATTTGTTGAAAATTATTTATTTTAGGCAGTGAAATCTTATCAAAAATGCTAATTTAAAAATGACTTTCAATAAATAATTAATAATTAATTTTCAGTTTCCCTTAGATAGAAAATGGTATATTAAAATACGTAAAACGTGTTATTCTAACTACTTTAAAAAATCTAGAACTCTCTCTTTCACCATTTCTGAGAAAAAGGTACATACAGTTGGTGGATTTAACATGGAAGAGATAGGACTTTCCCAGTCCCCTTAATGATTTACTGAAAGTGTTACTTATTTAAAACAGAATTTCTGAAAAAAATGTCGATTCATAACATATCGTGCATCTATATCAACAAGAACTAACAAAAAAGAAGCTATTACGCTCCCAGTTTATTTTTCTGATATGAAAACCTTTAGCTGACGTAGTAAAAATTTTTTCCCGGTTCTTTTGTAATAGATACACCGTAAGAAAATATTTTACAACTCAAGAATTGAATAATAAATACCAATAATTTAAATGGAATCCTATATCAGTTACATCAAAGATTTCTTCATTACTTATAGACGGAGAAAAAATTCTAACCACATACTGCCCTTGACACTAATCGTCAATTCGAATTTTTATTTAAAGGATTTTCTCCTAACGGGATGGCATTTCAAAGACTTTGAAATGAAATTTGTTATTTAATATCTCTGGAAAATCCGTTAGCTACAATCAGCTGATCAACGATGTCTTTTTTTTATTGGAAATTAGATACATTTTTCTTTTCGAATACTTTGAATGTTAAGCAGTTATTTGTAAGAAACTGGAAACTTTGATATTTAAGCAAGGTAATGAAATGTCTGCTTGTGTTTGTTTATTGGTATTGAAAAATATTTTGTGATTTATTTTCAGTAAAGAAAAGAGAAAGTATTGTCAATGCATGTATTTTGCATGTATTTAAGTGTTATTATTAGGGCTTAATTTCTAACAAAACTAGTATGTTGTGGCCATCACAAAACTTTCTTCTAACTCATACATGTCAATACTTCAAAATTCACTATCGCAGTGCCAAATTAAACCGCAATCTGTGTTCATCATGAGATTTCTAAAAATATGAAATTCCGTGCATTAGTTCTCGAGGTATGACTGTCACTGAAATCGTATAAATCCAGCAAAATGCAGCATAGCAGAGCCACCTATTGGGTTATTTACACCAGAACCTAATTATCACCAACTTATGTCAACGTCTAACTGAATATGAAGTTTGAGGAAAATTCGTGCATTAGTTCTCGAGGTATGACTGTCACTGAAATCGTATAAATCCAGCAAAATGCAGCATAGCAGCGCCACCTATTGGGTTATTTACACCAGAACCTAATTATCACCAACTTATGTCAACGTCTAACTGAATATGAAGTTTGAGGAAAATTCGTGCATTAGTTCTTGAGATAGAGCTATTGAGGAAATAGTTCAAAATGCAGCACAGCAGCGCCACCTATTGGGAGATCTACACCAACACGTAGTCAGCATCATTTCATATGAAGGACTAACTAAATCCGAAGTTTGATGAAAATGTGTGCATTAGTTCTTGAGATAGAGCTACTGCGAAAATAGTGTAAATCCTGCAAAATGCAGCATAACAGTGCCACCTGTTGGGAGATTTACACCAAAACGTAAACAGCATCCATTCATGTCAAGGACTAATGGAATCTGAAGTTTTATAAATATCCGTGCATTAGTTCTTGAGATAGAGCTTTTGCGAAAATCATTCAAAATGCTACATAGCAGCGTCACCTGCAGGGCGATTTACACCAAAAACTAATCAGCACCAATCTATATCAGGGGCTACCTGAATATAAATGTACATTAAATTCTGTGCCTTAGTTCTTGAGATAGAGTGCCCACAAAATTTGTGTCACATACAGACAGACAGACAGACTCACAGACAGACATTTTGTAAAAACATGTTTTTTGGAGTCCCTGACCCATAAAACGTGTAAATCCGTCGAAAACTGGAATTCGAAATTTTTCATAAAACCAGTACTTTCTTCTTGTAAAGATAGAAGAAAGTAAAAAGTATCACTCCTAACGTATAGAAATCTTTGCCTAATTTTAATGTTAATTAAATACAGGATTCTGCGAGTAAATAAAATAAGGATTATGATTCGAAAATAGTGTTAAAATAAAAAAGGGATAGTTCGCAGCTGTACATTTTTATGAAAATTTGAATGAAATTTACAGAAATTAATACTGACATGCTAAAGAATTAAACAACGTTTCTCAATTTCCTATGAAATCTCCATATCTTAAACTATAATAGATTCCTTGCGTAGAACAATCTTTCGTGATGAGTCCTTGAAAATCAGATTAAATTAAACATTTGACACCGTGATCAGTAGGAATTTGATGCTTTTATAGAAAAAGGGGAAACGCTGCTCTGTTGCTTACTATAAAAATAAGAATACATGACAATTACAAATGACTACTACTTACAACTTTGTAAATCTGCAAAGCAGAGCCGCATTCGTGATGAAAAATATATAGAAAAATCACTAACGTTATTTTCGTACTCGTACGCAATGGAAGACTAAAAACCTCAAACAAACAATATCGCAAGCTGATGATCATTGACTTAAAAAAGAAAATATTCAAATATTCTTTTCCGGTTAGATAAAAAAAAAAAGATCCAATTAAAAAATATTCTAGTGTCAGAAAAGAAAATCAAACTGAAAGGAAATTCATTGTTCGCGCTCTATAATGGCGCCAATATACATGTCGCCGAAATCAATGCCAGACATAAATCTGCAAATATCAGTAGGATAAACAAAACACGATTTCTGTTTCTCCTATTCTGACCAAAATAGCATTAAAAAGGGGGAAGAGTTATTTTATTTTTTCTATATCTGAGTAAATAAAATTTTTAATTTACAGACAGATTGAGTTCGAGCACTATTGCACTAGGTTCCGGAGCCCTGTATTTATGCGCTCCGGTGAATTCCGACCAATATTTAAATATTTACTAAAAACAGAGAAGTGCCGGAGCAGGGCTCCGGCGCAATTTATGCCCTGGTTATTATGTAAGTGCACAAGTGTTATTATAAAGTAAAGAAACATAAAATAAAAATATCTTGTACAGTTCGGAACGAGTCGAAATTTTCAGGTCCGTTCCCAGCGTAAAAACTAAAAGACCGACCCGGGCACAGCCCGTTTATAACTTTGCAGTCTACGACCCAGCCCGTGCTAAAATCAATGGAATCATCTAGCCCGGCACGATTAAATTTCTCTAAAAAATCAGATATTTCTTAACCTACAATTAAGTTAAAAAAATATATACACTGCATATATATTTATGCGACAATATTGCAGCATATTTCAGACTATATATGACAGCAAGTCGTGGAATAGGCAAAAGCAATATTAATGATTAATTCAAATAAAGATAAAAAAGAAAAATTAAGGTAGTTTAGAATATAGGAAAAAAAGATGCTCAAAAGAAATTACAATTTTGAAGCTCTGTAACAAAGAAAAAACAATTACAATTTTTTTTTATTGTAAAGTATTTGACAAAAGTAAATTTCCGACGATTCTGTTAACAAATGTAAAAAACATCATTATTTAAAAAATAATATAAAAGAAAAATTTCCGGCTTCACACGGCCCGGAAAGAAATCCAGGTCCGGCCCAAATTTGCTGAAAAAAGGCCCGGGATCGGGGTTGGGCTTCATTCCAGGCCCAACCCAATCTCTCTATCCCTCATTTCTGCATCTAAGGACCGCATATCAAAATGACCGAATATCTAAAACCTTTTAGCAATAATCAGCTGATCAGCGCATTGTTTTTTTTTTTTTTTTTTTTTTTTTTACTTAGAAATTGGCTATTTTTTTTCTTTTCGAATTCTTTTAATGCAAAGCGTTTTTTTTTTTTTTTTTTTTTTTTTTTTTTCCCCGTAAGAAACATGAAACTTTGATACTCAAGCAAGTTAAACAAGTATATGATAGTGTTTGTTTGTTGGTACTAAAAATATTTTGTGATTTATCTATACAAAAAAGGAGAAAGTGTTGTTTACTATTCAATAAAAAACATACATTGCCTATGAGTTCATTAACAATGTTTTCCCCATTTTCCTTTTTCTTTCTGAAGATCTCATTTGAAAATGGACCTCTATAAAATCCGTTAGCTATAATCACCTGATCAACGATTGAGTTTTTATTAAAAATTAGATACACATTGCTTTTCGAATAACTTTAATAATAAGCAGTTATTTTTAAGAAACATGAATTCCCAAGCAAGGTAAAAAGGTGTTTTCATTTGTTCCTTGAAACCGAAAAATAATTTGCGATATATTTTTAGTGACAGAAAGTGAAAGAGTTGCTTTATCATGTAACAACAACAACAACAACAATAACAACAACACAATATCTGAGCTGAGTGTTCTTTTAAAGCAATGCTTGTTTCTCTCTCACGCGCTCGTTTTTGTATATGATTATTCAAAATGATCCTCACATATCTGTAAGCACTAAAATCCTGTTGATTTTTCAAGTGTTTCGTAATCATCATAGCTTTGTTGATTGACATTCAGGGCAGGCCCTCTAAGTACATGGTGGTAAATATTTCCTGTTATCCCTTGCAATATTGTTGGAAATGTGCATGATTAGGTTGTAATCCTGTATATTTTGTAGAAGCTGTGTTTTTGCAAAGAATTATCCGTACAAACACAAGTTGAAGGGTAGGTTCGTCGAGTCTTTGGAATTATCACCAAAGCAACACATCCTAATATATTATGCAGGGCAGGTAACGCCACATTATTTTGTGTTATGAAAATAACAGTGTTCATGTTGACATTTCTGGATGTGTGACAACGACATTGAATCAACTAAAATCGGTACATGTGTCTGTTATTATTCAATTATTGTTACAGCTTTCCGTAGGGGGTAACAAGACATTTGGATCACATTTTACAATATTTTTTTAGCAACAGCTTACATAAAGTGATTCGTCATCAAACATTTTTGTTCGCATCTTAATACGTTTCTTTACCATATTTTAAATTGAATTAGTAATTTTAAATCGAATAGAGAATGAAAGGTTGAAATCGATACATAGAAATGCCAACATCGCCACTGTTGTATAATCTACCACCCATTGCGCTGCATGATTGTTATTTGATGATTATATCTCCTATGATTTAGGAATCTGTTAAAGTCCCGTTATATCTCCATTTTTTTTTAGAATTCTGGCAGAACAAGTTAGACCGGGTGCCGGCAGCACAGACAACCAACTCATCGAGATGGAGGCTGAAATTCCAGAATTAGTTAAAACTCGATTCCCATATTAAAACGCAATCGCTCTGCCAAGTCATATCTTGGTGGAAAACACCCGAAAACCCGATTTTAGCGGTCGACTCGTAGGTTTACCATTGCGTTTTCCTGCACCCAAAGGTATGAAAACATGGCGGACTGGGAGCAGGAAAACACAATGGTAAATCTACGAGTCAACCGGTAAAATCGGATTTTTAGGTGTTTTCCACCAAGATATGACTTGGCAGACCGATTGCGTTTTACTATGGGAATCGAGTTTTAGCTAATTTTGAAATTTCAGCCTCCAGCTCGATGAGGTGGTTGTCTCATGGTTTGTACGCCTCTTTGCATTTTACAGACCAGAAAATTTTTCGGCACCGGTATTATCTTATAATCTCTTCTTAAAAGAAGGCGAAATTTTGCGCGTTTAAGGTAGATTTCTTTTTCTATGAAAAGATACTGGTAGTTTTCCTGGAGAAATAACGGTATCCGTACGAACCATGTGTCTGTGCTGACGGCTCTCGGTCAAAGTGATAACTACTTAATATTTCTTCTTGAGACTCCAATTTTATCTTGAAGAAATATAAATTTAAAGCAGTGCATTAAGAAATGGCGAGTAGATTGTCCATTTTTTCTTTAGAGATTTACTATATAGGGAGGTTTCTGAGTAAGAACATAAATTTTGAAGACAAAGCCAAAATTCGACGAAATGTTTATTGCGTAGTTTTTTATTTATAAAAGGACTATATTATCTTTGTACCATTGAGACTAGATGTTCAAGGACCAACTAAGACAGGCCAAATCTTACCTAGTATATTTATATTTCATTAAATGCAATAACGCTATTTATATGCAAATAAATAAATAAGTAACTGGAAATGAATTTTTCTTAATCCGTAAATTCTTAAAAGGTGACTTAGGGGAGACCTGGACTAGTAGGCGCAGTTTTTAGTTATCGATTTTTATAAATTTTTTGTTTAAGTGTTTTAACAAACTTTAACTGCACTTTTAACACGTTCACGCCGGCGCGGTGGGTCACACTCGACTGTCTAAGAGATGTCAAGTCTCCGGCGTTTTGTACACCACTCTGATTTTAGAGAAAATGTTGTTCCTTTAAATCGCCCAATTGTTCTAATTAAATAAGACAACATTTTCTGTATTAAAATACTGGTTTCCAAAAGGCCAAAGACTTGCCAGCTCTGAGACAGTCGAGTGTGAGCCACCGCGCCGGCGTGAACGTGTTAAAGAACAGACATTTGGCTATAAATACCCAGAGTTTTGAGCTTGTAGCTCTTGTAGTTTATGTTTACCGGAAGCCTAAAGTAAAAGGAAAATTGTGCGTCAACCTACCCCGTCTCGGGACAAGTTGCTTATACCTATGGGGTAAGATGGCACACGGTTTATAAAAATTCAAATGAAACTCAAATAAGGCACGCAGTTAAGAGAAATCAATTTCATTATTTCCAGTAAGTTTAAATAAAGGCGTTATCGCCGTACAATGTAAATTCTAAATTATATAGACATAAAAATAATGAATAAAACATTAATATTGAGTAACTTCTATCTTACTCGATATCATCATCAGAGTTACAGTTGTCACAAATAAAAAATCGAGTGTCTCCGTTTGGACAAGCCTCATGTGCCCAAAATCTTTCATTACAAGCACTTTTCACTGTGTTTGTTATATTTTAACCTACCAGCACACACTAGATGCCGAGTCAACTTACCCCGTGTTCAATGCGCCTACTAGCCCCATAATAAATTTCTTCACAAAAGGGAGACGTAACCTTCTAAACATAAATAATCCAAGTAAATCACATATGGGGTAGGTACAGTGAATCATACACCAAGAAAAACTGCACAAATTAAATCGCAATTATTAAGATACGTATTAGAAATTAGAAAAAAAATGAAGCAACAAAAAATTACTTATGAGCGCAAAAAACAAAAAAATCGTAATAAATGTACACTGCACGTAGGTAACGCTACAAAACTACAAAGAAGATTGTAAAAAGCAACAAGAAAGGTACCTACTCAGCGACTGATTGCGCAATCTATCCACAAACAGGCGATTTATGAGGACTGCCCCTCCTTACCCTTGCAGCCAACTAGTCCCGGTCTCCCCTATACTATTAGTTTTTATGTTGCTCAAATTATGTAGGTGGTGTTAGTTGTTTTAGAAAGAATATGTCCACATCTTTCTAATAAAGATTTTTGATGCGTATCATAATTCCTTTATTGCGATGAGGTAACTGATAGAAGATAAGATGGGCTTAGCCTCAGCCAATGAGCTCGATCTCGCGTTGAGGCACAAAATTTTATACCAGTCTTCGGGCGCGGGCTCAACGTGAAAATTTCATTTATTCATAAATTGACAAAAAGATAAAAAACTTGCTATTTAAGAAACAAGAATGTAGTCTAAGTTTTTAAAAGTGTTTTACAATTCTTTAAAAATCATCTTGAAGGTGAATTTAATTGTTATTGAATGAATACAAGAAGAAATAGTTTGATTCTAAAGCCTTCGCACGGTCAGTGTTAGCAACATAGAGAAACCGAGGGATATCCCTTGTCCCTTTACAGAATTACTGGAAAGCAGAACTCATGTCTTTCTGTCATAGTTGTGCAATGCTATTTTTAAAAAATGAATAATAATTGTGACCTCTACATATTTCTCCCAGTGGTTGAGAACAAATAAGAAATTTGCTATTTAAAAAGAATTCTTAAAGATGTAAAAATCGGGAAATGTTGTCACAAGGGAGTACTTAACATTAATACTTATTTATATGAAAAAAGGGATTTTTATACGAATTGAATATTTTCAACTGAGCAAAAAAGTACCCAAGTCGGGAATCGAACCCAGGTTCTTGACTTATATTGCCAATGCTTTATCTTTTAAACTACCTTGGCTGAAAACCGGGGAGCATATTTCGCTCAGATAAACTTATTGGTAATAACAACTGGTCTGTCATGTAGACAGCTCAACAGAATAAACCGCAGATAAAGGAACTCATCTTGAAAAAATTTTTATAGTATACTTTCGGAACTGGCTCGGTCTGTAAAGACAAAAAAAAAAAAAAAAAAAAAAAAAAAAAGTTTTGGGCTAGAATGGGGTCATCATCGGCTCGGGTTCCGAAAAAAGAGCCCGAAATCCTCTGTAATAACTGATAGAACTGTGAATGGTTGTCCACAGTGTGCTAACTTATATCTTCTATTCTTGTATAGGCTTTGTCTTCAATAAGTATTTGATAACTGAATAGTGTCTAAAAACTCTGAACTTGATTCTCTTTATTTCAGAATTTGGATACCTGTACACCCAGAGGGCCTGGCACTCAGTACTCATGTGATGTCATCACATTTCACACAAACTAAGCCAATTAAAGCCAATAAGCAACTTAAGCCAATTAAAAATTTCGTTAAAATATCTTTATTATTGTGAAATTTATTAACAAAAGTTCGGTTTCGGCATGGGGTGGGACACCTTGTATTTTTGACTTAATAAGCGCACTGCGATCCCGTGTTCATAGAAAAAATTGTTTAGCTTGATGTGGCGTGTATTACCATTATTTCATCGGTAGAGTTAAGAATCTTTTTGTATATGTACAATTGTTTGTTCATTTTTGCAACATATTTGCTTGTTTAATTTTTATTGGAATGTTAATTAATTTTTTTTTCTCACGTTAATCTCTTCCAGTGACAGACTAAATACTGATTTCCTTCTCAACTGACGACAAGAATTAAAATGTGTCTGGCCTTTTATTTGAACTACTCGAGTGGCGATCCCAACAATGGTTAAGTACATCCTTATTATGAGAGGTTTTCTTATTGTGAGAATAAAAAAGAAAAATAACAAAGTGTTATGGTTTTTTATTGATTATTTTTTCCTTTGAATTCGTTCTCTATAATATTTTAATCTTTATTTTTCCACTTTAAATTTTCCATTTATATAGGTCATACAAAATCACATATGTAGGTCATTGACTCACCGTGAAGCTATGTGTAATCTCATTACCGCGTGACTTATAAGGAAAGGGTTTGTTTACAAACGTGTTACTAAAGTTTACAAACATGTTCTCCCGTTAACCAATCTACCTACAACATTTTTACATTAGCGATCATTGAAAGAATGGTCTTGTCGAGGTCTAGACGAATCGTATCATAGACGAGTTATTCGTAGAACAATTACGTCGCCTGGATTCTTGTACACAAAAGGGTGCATAAAGACGACCAATCAATAAAATGTCATTTTGCCATTCAATAAAATGTCATTTTGCCATTCATGACGTCAGCTATTCTTTCCTTATATAGTATGAGTCCTCATCAAATCAAAACCTTATAGCTTTGAATTATCTGTATGTTTCATGGAACGTCTTATCCATATAGCTGATGACATTGTGTGGGTCATGCAAAATGTCCCTCATACAGTGGATAAGGGCCACGCAGTGTTACCGGCATAGCCACTAATCACTGATTCATAGTGTATGATGTTATGCTAACTCTCATAAGTACAGCTAGTGGCTCACTATGCATGTCCTGCAAAATCTCATATAAACATAGTCGGTGTGGATTTCGGAAACTCTCATCTGCATAACCGCTACCTCATTATGTGGTTCATGCAATATCTTACATATAACGCTGATAACTCACCATGAGGGTCACATAAAGTCTCATCTGCATAGTTGTTGATTCACCATATGGATCATGCTAGATTTCATATGCAATGTGTTAGCGAAAAATGTGTTACTCACTTCTCAGGGTCTGAATAGCATTCTACAATTCTGTATGAGACAGAAATTAAGCTACAAAAAATTCAAATGATGTCAATTGTCATTTTTTAAATACAAATTTTGCTGAAGAAAGTTCGGAGAAAGGTGGTGCTGTAGCATTCAAATAAGTATTCAGTAGGCTTATACATTTAATACCCAATATTCCTTTCCTTAAATGATGAATACGGTTAGAATTAGTGTGCTCAGTACATATACGCCTTGCAATCCCAAAACAACATTTTCTATCGTTAAATGCAGAGAGTCTAGCCAAATGCTTAAAAAAATGGAAAAGAATTATTTCTTCCATAATTGACATCATAAATGCCTTTATGAGTGAATTTCTATACTACAGAATTTTTATTTAGCGTATGAAGAACACATCATTTGAACTAACTGCGTCTTACATTTCGTCTGATCTTAGCATCAGAACGCAATCCACAGAACTCTCTGAAATGGGTCATTTATTTTCACTAACACTGCAATGCTGCTGTTTCACAGTGCAGATCATGCTAAATCTCGCCCACAAAGTCGGTGACAACGTAAAGTTTCGCCCCAATAACCACTTACCGTGTGGATTATGCGATATCACAAACTTATAGTCTGACTTACAGTGCTAATCATAAAAAATATAGTTAATATACCTGCTGACTCTATTAAAAGTGTCTCCAACAGCCGAAAATTTATTCTATGATTATGATATTAACTATCCTAAGAATTACCCAACACGTATTTTCTTTTTTTATGCACATAGTCTTAAAAAAATACTCATTCCCCTCATTTATTTTATCGGCAAACAGAAGCAAGAGAAAAATGATAATAGCTATTTGATTGGGAATTATATCTTTTTAATGTATCTTTAAAAAATAAATAAATAAATAAGAGCAGGGGCAGGCCTGTAGCAATGGGTATACGGTGGTATCAACTGGATTTTTTAAAAAGAGGTTCCGTATATTCTCTGTTTCTCAAGTAAAGCTATGGCGTATATCCTCTGTCCATAACAAATGTCCAATGTTTTTTAAAAACTGTAGCACTGTCATTTCGTTAAAATGTGACCGAAATTCCACATTTTAACGAAATGACAGCATTCAATGCAAGGCACTTTACTTTGTTTTATTTAAATAATTAAATGTATAGCTGTAATATTCCATAGCTTCCTACAAAGTAGAGTTGAGACAGCAAGTGGCGTAGAGTTATATCTGAAATTTCTCATCTCCGTAGGGTTACCAGTTAAAAAGAGTCATGTGCTGTTATTAATTTAACGATAAAATGGATTAATTGGCTATCCTGCCAAACTCGTGACTATTAGTCATTGGGCCCGTATCCAAATTGAGGTGGGATTTAATTACAAAAACTAATTAATAGGTCTAATCTTTATAATTTTCTTGTAACCCCCCCCCCCTTTCCAGACAAGTCCCCGGGGATGGGCCGGCTTCCACACGAGGGTCGCCTGAAAAGTATAAAGCATTCTTTATTAAAGGGATGTTAAAATTTTGGAAGTGAATTTATTTTAATCGAGCTGCCGGGAGATGAGTTAGTTCTTTTGCATAGTTAACACATGATCCCAACAATAACAAAAATAGTAAAAATTATACAAATAATAAAAATAATACCGCTAAAATTTCAAATGCTATAAGCAATTGAACATGATAAAAACAATTGTATTAATAAATGCAAGACACTGGTAATATTATATGTATAATAAAATAATCAAAATCGGAAATATATTGTAGAATTGCGGCTAAGTCCAACATTCCATATAAAAATACAAACTTGAAAAAAAATATCTTGACGTCATTCAGTAGAGTGTAGACTCTCAAAACACAATTGTATTATACTCATAAAAATGCAAAATTCAACTATCAAATATCATTAAATAACAGTTTATATGATGTCTGATACTTTACATAATTGGGCTTAACTTAAATTGATCATTAGGTAAAAAGTAACTTAATTTTTAAGCCTGTATTGCTTCATAGTCCTTCTTTGTCAACCAGTAAGGTTTATTTAGTTTAAAACTCACATTAGACAATTTTTCAATAATTTGATATGGACGAGAAAAGGGCGGGCTTAAATTTCTGGTGTTCGGATAGTGAAATTCTTCCGTAATTACCAGATCACCAGGTTTGAAAGGCGCTTCAACAAATTTTAGGTCATATCTGACTTTGTATTTCAAATGGTGTTCACCTGTTTTTTGGAAAGCTTCTTTCCTGGCTTCCTCAACCGTAGGGTAATAATTTTCATCGCCTAAGACTGGTGGATAAGGAAATTGGCCGAACATTAAGAATGCAGGGGGGTATTTGGTTATTGAATGCGGTGTATTATTGTACTCGTTGATCACTTTCTCCAGAATTTTGGGCCATTGAATGTTTGAAGGGGTAGCATTGATTTTAAGTCATAGTCGAGTGAAAATTGACTGATTTACGCGTTTATTTTTTCCATTACACTGGGGCCTGTGAGATGAAGTAAGTAATTTTTTTTACATTATGTTTATGTAACCCATTTACGAAGTTTGGACGCTGTAAAAGCAGGATTTCTGTCCTTTAAAATTTTCTTGGGAAGTTGAATATTAAAAATCTGTTTTAAAATATTAATATAAACTTCTGTTGTAACATTTTTAGAGGCAAAACCCCATACATATCTGGGAGCACGGCAGTGCGTCCGCCAAGTTCGCACAAGCCGTAAGCTACCTTTTCCTGAACCATTTCGGCATACTTTTCACCCCCTCATAACGTCGTTTTAGGGAGAGATATAGAATTTTTTCTTTTATACACATGTTTGTATGGTCAAACTGAACTAAGGTTCCACGATTTCATGTTTCTATATTTAGTAGTTTTCGAAATATTAAATTCCGAAAAAGCGCTTTTTCGTCACTGACTCACTTCGCATCATCAAATAACTAAGGTACTTCTAAAAGTCGTAGAATCATGAAATTTCACAAGTAAGTCGGGTTTGTAGCACAATCAACCAAAAAAATCTGAAAACACAGAATTTCCGCCTCTAAACCCTTCATACAGGGGGTGTTCATTTGGCTGTAAACAGTTCCTACGCATTCAATAGTGCCAATGTTGGTCGCCAAAACTCGATTACAGAGCTTTAAAGGCGGTCACGTGATTTCAAGCAGAATAACATTTTATATATATGCTTTTCCAAAGATGTTTATTAAATAGAAAAAATGAATATACCTAAAAATTTTAATCAGTATAGGTTATAATATATTTACGATATTAAAACAATAAAACATTTAACAAAATATAACCGCAATTCGGTACGTTTCCGATATAGTAGCCTTGGCGTAGTGATGGGCGATTCTCGAAAATTCGACAATCGAGAAGAATCGTCATCGTAAAAAATCACAATCGATACAGCCATCGATTAATTCCTAGAATCTACAATCGAGATGTTTTACAATCGATTATAACGAGAGAGGTAAAAACAATTGTTGGAAAACTTAGCTATTATTCCGGCCGAAATTTTCGTAGTAGTGATAGGGTTTGCTCGATAATTCTGCTATCGTAATTATTTTCTCCTGATTTAGGCTTAAGGGGTTACTTCAGTCAATTGAAAAGACCTGCTCGCTAATGCTAATCTTATGGAAGAAATTTATAAAGATATCTCATTTGAATTTCAGTATTTTAAAGTGATTTTCTTTGCATTGGAATAAATTCCCTTTCTTCTTTATGAAACTGCAATGTCCAAATCACGTAACTATGGCTCATTTGATGAATCAGATAACCTTTCTACTAAAACACACATACTACAATATATATTAAGACACACATACACACAAAAATAACGCCTGCATTCAACAGTTTAAAAATATGTATATATACCTTTAACCTTTCTACTGTTTAGATAACTCCAAAAAGTTTGATACAGTTTAAAGTTCCCCTAAATGTAAAATACTGTGGAATTTCTCCATTGATCGAAAACAAAAGTTTCTTTCGAAAAACGTAAGGATAGTAAGATAAAGATACCTGCCAAGAGGGAACTGCCTAACACGGAAACTGTTTTCCAGTACCTAGCGATTCCAACATGACTCTTTAAGTCTGTATCGAAATCCAAAGTAGCTACTTTATGACACATTTAAAAACTCATTTTTTTATTTTAGATGCATTAGCTAGAATCGATTAGCATTTCCCTCTTTTCGATAAAGGAAAAAGGTTTGATACAAATTAAAGTTCCCTAAATGTCTAAAGTGTATCAAATGCTCTGGAATTTCTCTGTTTATCGAAAACAAGACAGCTTTATCGAAAAACGTAAGGATAACCAAACATATATAACTACTGAGAGGGAACCTGCCTAACACGGAAATTGTTTTCCAGTGCCTAGCGATTCCAACATGATTCTTCAAGTCTGTATCGAAATCCAAAGTAGCTAGTTTCTGACACATTTACTAGCTCATTTTTTATTTTATGCGCATTAGCTAGAATCGATTAGCATTTTCTTCTTTTCGATAAAGGCAGAAGGTTTGATACAAGTTAAAGTTCCCTGAATGTCTAAAGTGTGTCTAATGCTGTGGAATTTCACCGTTTATCGAGAAACATAAGGGCAACCAGATAAATATAACTGCTAAGAGGGAACCTGTCTAACACGGAAATTGTTTTCCAGTGCCTAGGGATTCCAACATGACTCTTCAAGTCTGTATCAAAATCCAAAGTAGCTAGTTTCTAACACATTTACTAGCTCATTTTTTATTTTAGGCGCATTAGCTAGAATTGATTAGCATTTTCTTCTTTTCGATAAAGGCAGAAGATTTGATACGAGTGAAAGTTCCGGTTCCCTAAATGTCTAAAGTGAGTCTAATGCTGGTGAATTTCTCCGTTTATCGAAAACAAAGGAGTGTTATCGAAAAATAGAAAGGTAAACAGACAAATATATCCGCTAATAGGGAATTCTATAACTAAAATAAAACTTCAATGGACTACTTCATTTTTGGTATTTCGGATAATTTTAATCTTCCAATCCTTACCAACGTGGTATTAGATGATGGGCCTGGAAAAGGTAGAAGAACCCCCCCCCCCCCCCCCCGAAGGGGCATTAGGCCCCAAATTGACAATAGGGCAGACCAAGGATGGAAGTTAACTTGATGTAAGAGAGGACTAGGGGAAGTTGAGAATGGTAAAAAAAAAAACGAACCATTGAATAAGAAAAAAATTGAAGAAAAAGAAGAAATGGTAAAAGCTGGTCCAGAATGAGTGCCCAAATGGTCAGAATGGATCAAGAACTTACAGAAAAGTATCTACAAGGAAGAAAAACAATGAGACAAAATATTATGAAAAACAGATGAAAAATAACAATAGACTGAGGCTAAAAGTAAAATGTTTCACTGGGCGGCGTCCCCTGGTGGTAGTAAAAATAAAATTGATACGAGAAGATAGGGAAGAGTGAAAAGACTTTATTTTGTGAATTTTATAATTTTTATACAAACAGTATACTAAAGGTTTAAAGAAACAAAACTTTAAAGCGCCCTCTTGGGGCGAAGAAGGGAGTTAAAATTAAGAAACACATGTCCATATTTTTTATTCGATTTTAGACGCAATTTGATGTTAGTCTTATAATTTTCCTATGAGTGAAAGATACCGTACCAGAGTACGAAAAAAGCCACCGCTAAATATATTCCTTTAGAGCATTTTAAGCCCAGGGGTCTAAAATTAACAGTGGATTGACAAAAGAAAGGTAGATTTGGAAAGGTTATGAAATTACCCTTATTTTAATATATTACATGAGTGGGGTAAAATAATTTTGAAAAATCCTCTTTCCTGAGGCGACACTTAAAATCTTGAAAACACATATTTTGCAGTGCAGTTTTGTTTTAACAATAGCATTCTAATATTAAGAGATATGGGACAGCTTAGGAGGGCTAAAATAAGAGAAACATTGAAAATCAAAGACAAACTGGCGCCAAATTCAATAGAAGACTTCTATATCAACAACTGAAACTCGAACTGATAACTTAAACCACTATGCCTCCTAACCCATATCGGTTAAAAACAAAAGCGAATGGAAAAAACATGCACTCCTTTGGGAAATCATGACTTACACCAGAAGCGCGGTAAGTTTGACTCTTCTGAAAGCTTCCTTTCTCTCGAAGTGCGAGAGAGAGCTCTCGCACTTCCGAGATCTATTTTCTGGACGCAAACTGCTCGTTTATCTCGAGGAGACATTCTGCTCGAGGGCAAACCTCTCGCTTACTTCGAGATATCTCACCGTCTCGTTTCTCGCTCTCGGTCTCTGTTCAACATTTCATATGACATTGTCGAGAATGAGAAATCGGTTTTCGTCCTTTCTCCGAAATGTTACTCTCGATGATTGTCATTTCACGCTCAGCCAAGAAGGGCCGAGAAGAGATATCGAGGGGCAAACTGGAGAAAGAAACAGGCATGGCAATGAACTGTGAAATGAAGCTTTAATTTTCAATGTTTTTCTTATTTTAGCCCTACCAAGCTGTCACATACTTGGAGCCCTCCGATAAATATTATTTATTAAATATAAAAATTTCAAAGAGGAAGGTGGGTCGGGTGAGTTCCGAGGACGTGAGAGTGGGTGGGGCGCAATTTAAAAAAAATTACCGAACTCTTCCTGTGACATATAATCGAAAAGCCCTTTGACAACTCTTTCATATTATGAACCTTTCTTCCACCGAAGGTGAAATTCGGGGGAGGGTGGGGTGGGGGCGAACAAATTTTTAAAACCGTAGCCGACTTCTATAATAAATTTAAATATCATTTTAGATGTAGGTTTTTTATGCAGTCTTCCAATAAATATTATTTATTGAACATAAAAATTTTAAAGTGGGGGCTGCGTAAATTCCGGGGCGAAAGAGTGGGCCCAAAGGGGGGGGGGGGGGGAGCAATTTTCAAACTTTTTTGGATCCGTCATGTGATATGTTATCGGAAAGCTCTCGGATGACTCTTTCATATTATGAGACTTTCTTCCTCCCCTCCCCAATTTGGCCCCCACTGCGGGGGGTAGTTTTTTACGTTTTTATCATTTTAGATCGGATTTTTTTATGGAGCCCTCCGATAAATATTATGTATAATATATGAAATTTCAGGACACTTTTCTAAATTTCACCAAGACCCTTCATGTAACATATCGTTGGAAAGATTTGTGACTACTTATTGATGTTATGCACTTCCGGGGGCCGTCCAACCACTTTGCCCCCCGGGGAACACTTTTCCAAATTTAGCCAAGACCCGTCTTGTGAGATATCATTTTACAGGTCTGTGACTACTTTTTGATGTTATGCACCTCCGGTGACAGACCCCCCCCCATTGCCCCCCCGGGGGACATTTTTCCAAATTTAGCCAAGACCCTTCATGTGAGATATCGTTGGAAAGGTCTGTGACTATTCATTGATGTTATGCACCTATGGTGTCCGTCCCCCCCACTTTGCCCCCCCCCGGGGGGGGCACTTTTCTAAATTTAGCCAAGACCCCTCATGTGAGATATCGTTGGAAAGGTCTGTGACTACTTATTGATGTTAAGCCCCTCCAGTGACAGCCCCCCCCACTTTGCCCCCCCCGAGGGACATTTTTCCAAATTTAGCCAAGACCCTTCATGTGAGATATCGTTGGAAAGGTCTGTGACTACTTATTGATGTTATGCTCCTCCGGTGTCCGTCCCCCCAACTTTGCCCACCCGGGAGACACTTTTCCAAATTTAGCCCAGACCCCACATGTGAGATATCGTTGGAAAGGTCCGTGACTACTTATTGATGTTATGCTCCTCCGGTGTCCGTCCCCCAACTTCCGGGGAGACACTTTTACAAATTTAGCCAAGATCCCACATGTGAGATATCGTTGGAAAGGTTTGTGACTACTTATTGATGTTATACATCTCCGGTAATCGCCCCCCCCCCAAATTTTCCCCCACGGGGGACACTTTTCTAAATTTAGCCGAGACCTCTCATGTGACATATTGTTGGAAAGGCCTATGACAACTTACTCATGTTATCCACCTCCCGCACCCCTCCCCCCCACTTTGCATCCACGGGAAGGGCATTTTTATAAATTCAGATCCAGACCCCTCGTGTGACATATGGTTCGAAAGGCCTGAAGACCTGTGACGGCTTATTCATATTATGCAGCTACTTTGCCCCTCCGCTCACTTTGACCCCACCACCAAGAGATCTGGTCCGAGGTTCGTTCGTTTCGAGATTATATATATTTTTTTCAAGATTTTGTAGTGCGTGCACACCACGCCTGCTATACGGTGTCGTATATAGCGGGTAACCTGTTCGTGATTTCATATTACAAGATTACGTATAACTTAGGGACCCGATTAAAGGAGTGGCCCACTAGCGGGCGACGTCACCTTGTCTTTATTAACACCGACTCATTCCAGTTCACCCGCAGACGATTCTTGATAAATGTATGACGTATATAATATATGATGTATAAAAGCAATTGGCAAACTGGAGTCATCGAGAAAAAATTTACACAATCGAAAAATATCGAGATGTCCATACAATCGAGACAATCGAGAAAAACATCTTGTTATCGCCCATCACTACCTTAGCGAAATACAGAAAATAGCCTTGACGAGAAAAGAAATTTGATAATAACGCATTTTCTGGCAACCTATTTACTGTGTTATATACACAAGCAATTTTTTTCCATATGTATACAATTTATTTAATGTAAGGAACCCGTTTATTTAATTTTATATACCAACATAAATAATCTGTATATAAAAAATAATATTTTATGCATGTATAAATAAAATGTTTATATGTATATAAATACATATAAATAACATAAAAGTTCATCAGGGTTGTTTTCGTAGTTGTTTATATCATTTGGCAACATATCTCAGTTTCTGAAGTCCGAATTGCGTCAAGATCTTTTAAAAATGCCAAGGTTCCTACAGTGGAAAAATATCCTAATTCCATATGAAAGTTTAAAAATCTCTTTTTAATTTAATGAAATTTGTAACTAATAAACTATCTTTAACGATGTGCGACAGATGCGGCGTCCGAAGTCCTCTGCTAATGTTATTATATTGTATTATTAGCCTACTTACTGTTAATTTATTGTTAATTTTAAATCTGTAAAAGAAAGATTATAGTTATAGATAAGATATGTTGGTCGCCAAAACCCGATTACAGAAAATTAGCCTGAGTTATAAAGGTGTTACATGATTTCAAGTTGAATGAATTTTTATATGCTTTTACAAAAATCTTAATAAGGCAAATCTTTCAGTTTATCTGTCCATCTTTCTATTTTTTACTTACTTAAAACAAATTTTATTAAAGACCGGGAGGCGTCTGCACAGATCATCACCTCATCGAGTTGACGGCTGAAATTTTAGGATTAGTTAAATATCGATTAGCGTATTAAAATGTAACTAGTCTGCCAAGTCATATCTTTGTGGAAACCACCTACAAACACGATTTTACCGGTTAATTGGTGGATTTTCCATTGTGTTTTCCTGCACACATTCCTCCATGTTTCCAAACTTTTGGATGCAGGAAAATACAATAGTAATCCTATCAGTTAACCACTAAAATTAGGTCTTCAGGTGGTTTCTACCAAGATATGACTTAACAGACCAGTTGCATTTAAATATGCTAATCTAGTTTTAACTAATCCTAAAATTTCAGCTGTAAACTCGATGAGGTGTTGGTGTGTACAGACGTCTATTATAAATGTCGGTATTCTAATCTCAATAGCACACTGGTCAATCTGGCAATTATCCCTACTATTTATGAAACACTATTCCTTTAAGAGCGTTTTAGTGATGTTAATGAACTTATGCATATGCATCATACATATTATACACATGCATATAATACGTAATACATTTGCATCATACACATTATAGATATACTAGAAAGGTAGCCCGTCAAAAATGACGGAAATTTAGATATAAAGATATATACAACTCATGTGCAAGAATATGAGTTTTCTCGTTTGTTGCGCAGTGATAGATGAAAATAACACATTTTAAGAACGAAACACATTTATGAAAAACTGTGTACAGTAGACGACCACTAATCTGCACAGTTTGGTTCCAAGTGTTCTGCAGATTTGAGGATTTTTGCGGTCATGTCTATTCAGTCTTTGTTTACATTTTTTTTAAAAATTCATATATTGGACAATTTAGATTGTTAAACCTTAAAAATAAATAAATTACACACTTGAAGTAAGGTAAAAACTATTAAATTATCGTATACGATTTCATGAAATGGTATTATATGGTATTATATGTGTGTGCTTCACGATCTTGGTTACGACTTTGGCGAAATTGGCTGCAACTTGTCATAATTCTAATAGTGTGGGCCTCTATAACAAAAAAGTAACCAGTTTTTAGTAAAATTTCTGATATAAAGTAGTTTTCAAAAACTTGTGTAAAATTGCAGGCCGTTCTCATGTTATGCCAGTCCTGGGAATAATATTTCTAACACTGAAGAGTTTCCATGTATATGTGGAATTTAGAAAAGCTTCTCCAAAAGAAAGGTCCTGAAATGACATTGTAATTCCTCTAACTTCAAAGTTTAATCGGGCCCTGATGTTGTTTACTGAAATCTAATAAGTACAGTTATTTTGAATATTACAACAGAATTAAACAGCTAAACTTATTTAACTTAAACTCGCTGTTACTTCCCGATGTTATTTTTTAGTATTAAGAAAGAAAATTATTTAATTTTTTTAAATCATGCACATTTATAATTTTTTTCCGTCTTTAATAACTAAATAATGAAAAAATATGTTTTTGTTCTGATCTCATAAATATGACAATAAAAAATTGTAACTAAGAGACATTGCAGAATTAAATCTTTGTGATTTCAAGCCATAAACAAATAATACCGCCATCATTTTACATACTATGACGTCATTAGAATATTGTCCATTGATTGTTGGAGAACTTACTTTGTGAATGATTACCTCAATGATTTAATATTTTCTACAGTTCACGATGAATGAATCACTTGTGTTTGTTTAGGTTTATGGAATGAGACATTAAGCCGTGAACCTATTTTCAACTAAAGTTATCCAAGGATATAAGTATTTTTAATCAAAATTAAAAACAATGCTTTGATCTCGAAATAAAAAGTATTAGTTTGTATAATTGGTTATTTCTGTTAATTATTTATTTAGGTACTTTTCCATTATAGCGCATTTTTAAAAAAAGCTTGGCGTAATTCGGGCATCAGAAAGTGAGATATGTTGCCAAAATATACAGCTATGAAAACAAATCTAATGAACTTTTATTTTTGTTTATATATGCACTTATATACATAAAAAATCGTTTCTAAATATATATAATATTTTTTTTTTATATACAAATTACGGCACAGATTTCAGATATGAACCGGGATACCTATGGCTCTAAAATGGTGTTATTTTGCCGGCTATCGTTTTTTATTTATTAATAAATTGTTAATTTACTTTTATTTTCTGTTTTTAAATTATATAAACTGTTTTGTTCTATAGTTATTATTCAAACTTTTATTTATTTATAGTTATTTCCTTTTCAAAATGATAGCAAATAATTTAAAAATATATAAGTAACTGGTATTCGAAAGCGAGATTTCTGCCGAATTGGCGTCAGAGAAAAATCACGCCAACCCCGATGCGTATATGACATCTGTGGAAAACTTACTTCTGTTTCTTTATAAAAATGGGTAAATAGCTTTTTTTTACATTAAATAAATTGTATACATGTGCAAAAAACTGCTTGTACGTATGAAGCAAGGTTGTCAGAAAATACGTTGACAAACTTCTTTCTCGCCAAGAAACTTTTCTCCGAAGTATTGTACGTACATAAGCAATGATTGCTAGAAATGCATTTTTAATTATGATATGCGCTTTTATGTTTCACTACATTTATGCATACTATACCGTGTGTATAAATGCTACAGTTCATATGCAGGGCTACACAAAAAAATCGTAAGGGTTACTGAGTATGAGAATAAATTGCTTAAAGGTGGTTTTTAAAGGAGTTATGCAGTTTTACGCTGAACTGCATTTAGATTACTAAGAAATCTTTGTAGAATATAGATAAATTAATATACAGGGTCACGCAAAGAATTGGATACATAACCGTCTATGGATGATAATATCTGGAAATATGATTTCAGTAGCTTTAAGAGTAATTTAAATTAAATTTTAGCTAAATAGTGGCATATAATAACGGTAGTATTGGCTATGGACGGTAACTGCTGAAATCAATTTTTAAAAAAAATTATGCGTTTTCTAAAATGTTTACTTAGTTATCTTATTTACCTTACTTCCCTAAATAACGAAGTTTTGTTAAAGCATTCAGGATGTGTTGGAAAGTGTTTCATATTCTATGCTTAACGCATGATTTTTCTTTCTTCTTTAATCTTATTTTGCATTTATTTTATTCTTAATTCTTAGTCTTATACTGCTTTATAGAAACTTTGGCACAGTTGTCATATATACCCCATATTGGAGCGAATTATTCCGACGCCAATTTGGCGAAAACTTCAACAGCATAAACAACAACATCCGGGTTACCATATCAAGCAAAATAACGACACTTTAGCGACAGTTAAGTACCCGTTGTGTATATGACATCTGTGCCGAAACTTTAATATTTAATGTTTAAACTCTTCGCTCCACTCATCTTGCATATAGTATAAATTATAACACAGATAGCGCAAAATAATAGACAGTTTGATACTTTTCCACTGTAAGGGCTTTGGCGTTTTTTAAAAAAAATTTGGTGTAATTGGGGCATCAGAAAGTGAGATTTGGGTACTTTTCCGTTATGCGGATACCATTGTCTCCAAGCGTAATAGTTGGCGCAAAATGAAAATCACGTGAATTGAGGCATTTGAAAAATAAAAGAAAAAATATTGTCGTACTAAAGTGAACATTTAAAAAAATATAACATTTGAAAATTCCATACTTTTACGAACTATTTCATTAAATCACAAATATATACTTAAAATAATTGAACAAATAACTGTTATAAAATAAAGCAATAAAATAAAACTCATATTAAACTACTGGCATAAAATTACAAATATCTTTCAGCATTTTGAAATAATTGGCGCATTAGCATACATAGGTACTTTTCCGTTATACGGACAGCATGCCAAAATGTACGCTAATACGCCAATTATTTCAACCCTGATTTCAACCCCTTTTATTGTAAACCATGCGAAACATTGTGATTTGTTATTTATGAAACGTGAATCACGTGAATGATTATTGTTTAACCTTAACCTTGGAAAGCTTTTTAATCTGCTATTAATCGAATTAAAAATTCTTTTTTTTTTATAAAGTTCTAGTTTACTTTTACTGCTTATGCTGAGATGGATTTTATCATCTGGCAATTACCAGATGATGAGAAAGTTATGATAAAACTGTTTCAGGAATTTGGAATTCTGCATAATAAAAGATTGTGTTCAAAAAATCATGAAATGAAATTATGGATGAGTTCTGGAAATCCGAAATTGAGTTGTAGCTTACGATCTTGCGAAGAAAGCGTAGGAATACGACAAAAAACTTGGTTTAAAGGATCGCGGCATTTCGTAAATTTCGTAAATTTCTTAATGCTTTGAGGATTATATATTTATCGTGCAAAGAGTTGACATCGATTGAGTTTTGTGAGCTGCAACTTGATATGAACCACAACACAACAGTGGAATGGAATAGTTATTCGAGAGAAGTTTGTGCAAATGTTTTATGTTCACGACCAAATAGAAAAGGCACAGATGTCATATTCGCCCCATATTGGCGCGATTTTTTTCGGTTGCCAATTTGGCGAAAACGTCAACAGCATAAATAACATAATCCGGGTTACCACATGAAGCAAAATAACGACACTTTGGTGTCAGTTGCGTATATGACATTGGCGTCCGAAAAAAAATCGCACCAATATGGGGCGAATATGACATCTGTGCCAGGATATAAAACAGATGAACTGCTAAGTGCTGGTTATGATCATTTCTCAGTAAATCACAAATACAATTTTGTCGACCTTAATACTGGATGTCATACTCCAAATGTTGAGAGATTATGGGGCATCGCAAAATGTCGCAACAAAAGACATCGGGGAGCTGTTCGTCATCATTTAGAGTCGTATATCATAGATTTTATGTGGCGACGTCTTCATTCAAAAAATGAAATGTTTACTGCAATGCTGAAAGATATTTATAATTTTATGGCAGCAGTTTAATATGATTTTTTATTTTATTACTTTATTGTATAATAGTTATTTGTTCACTTATTTTAAGTATATGTTTGTCATTTAATAAAATAGTTCGTAAAAGTTTGTAATTTTCAAATGTTATATTTTTAAAATGCCCACTTTACTATCGAGAATGTTTTTTCTTTTATTTTTCAAATGTTTCAATTTACGTGATTTTCATTTTGCGCCAACTATTGCGCTTGGCGACAATGCTGTCCGTATAACGGAAAAGTACCGCATACATTTTGGCATGGTGTCCGTATAACGGAAAAATATTGAGATTTGTTGTCAAATCATATAAACAGCTATGAAAACAAACTTGATGAGCGGTTTTTTTTTTATTATATGTTTATTTTATATGTGTATTATTCATGTTTTTATGTACAAATTACATCTGTTTCTGTATAAAATTAGAGAAACGGCTTTTTTAATCGTATAAATAAATCGTATAAATATCGAAAAAAAAAAATGCGTGTGTATATAAAATGAAACAGTGGATAGGTTCCCGGAAAATGTTGCCAAATTTCCTTTTTCGCCAAGGCACCTATACTGGAAAAGTACCTAAAGCACATTAAAATCGCGCAGTTAGGAGCTCATACAGTACAGCGTCGTCTATTGGCGGTTATTTTATTAGTAGCATCGGGAGGAAGATGTAAAGATGTACTTTAAATTCTCACCCATAGATTTTGAAAAAATATCTTAAAAGAGTTTAAATTAAATTTTGGTGACCTCCTTTATGAAAGATTAATAGTTTTAAATAGGAATTTCACCAAATCAGTCAGCTATCGCCAAGTTGCCAACATTTGGCGCTACTGTGGTAACCCTGCATTAGTATTTTTCAACAATTAGCAATTAGTATTTTTCCACCTCATTGCAATGAGGTGGTCCTACCGGAATCGTGAGGGACACACAGAGACTTGGATTTTATATAAATAGATATATAATACATAATACATATGCATCATTATGACGTCAGAATAAACAAAACATTTTTTGTCGCCAAATTTGAGAATTGACATGATGTATTACCAAATTTGGCGAAACTTTGCTAAATGCCGCCAAGCTTGGCGAATATTTGACGCTAGTGGCTATTTTTCAATGAATTTTTATTAATGCGAGCCATCTATTTTTATTTTTCCGCATATCATCTGAATAGTTAAATGATATAACGTACTAATATTTCCAAAGTGCTAATAGTTTCGTCACTGCCCAAAACCTCTGCTATTGTTATTATATTGTACTGTTATTATACTTACTGTGACTATGTTGTTAACCTTTACCTTTACACCGCTAAAACTTCTGTATTATATAAAGAGAATTTACGGAAACTATTAAAGCATTGAAACTGCCAGTTCTCCTTATGATTATTATAATTCTATAATATGTAACCTGTTAATCAATATGTACGTTAGAATGAATTTTCTATAATCCGGTTCCTCGCATTTTCGTTTTCAGGTTTCGAGTAAAATTAGCTAAAATCTTAAAACCATGGCACATTAACTAATTCTTCAACAAGATCAGACGAGAAGAATGATAGATTTTCAAATGGATCATGGCAGTGAGCCGGTAGACCTTCTATTCTTCCATAATCGAGTTTATTGAAAAGGTTAACGTGAAACAAAAAGATATTAGCATCAATATGGTTTAATGCAAATACAGATATTGTCAAAGGATTTCATAAGAACCACTTCACTTGTACCAAGTCGTATCAGTTAAAATACAACAATTGGCAGTGAGCCCAATTAGAAAAGATTACTTAATAAGATTAAAAATTTCCGCATTAGAGAACGAATCGTAACTGCTAAGGAAGCATGCATAAGTGAGTTAAGAGATATTTGTCACGAAAGATGAAATACATAACAACACAAAATATATGATGTGCTTCCATGATCGTAAAGAGTTCTTGATTTCTCTATCAAAAGCTTCTGAATTGGCGAAAGAATGGGCAAGTAAATTAAATTATGAATCACAGTAACATGATGCAACGTTTAACATGGAATTAATACGGTAAATACTGCTTGCTAGAGGCGGCTATTACTTTAATATAAAAAGAAAATATAAATTTGTAAAGCTCAATAAAATAAATTTAGGTATTTTTATGTTAGCCGGGCGCAAGTGGCAAATCGCCAAATACTGTTCCCAAATCCATTGTTCATATTGCATTCATTTCATTTAAAGATATATACTTTTCAGTCATCTCATTTAAAATAGATGCATTTCCCTCATTTTATTTAATAGAATATTTAACATAGAAATAAATAAATAAGAAATAATAACATAAACCAAAATATTTTATTTGAAAATCAAAGCATTGTTTCTAATTTACACATGTGAAAAATGAAAACTGCTATTGGCGGAAAAAACAAAATGCTAATGAGGAGATTTGCTCTCGGCTAACATAAAAGTACCGAAATTTAAGCTTTTTCATTTATATATATAATGACACAAAGTGTATAACGCTTCCGGGGTTGAACTCATCCGGATTCCACTTCACTTTATCGTATTCCATTCGGCCATTTTTATTGAAAATTATTTTTTCGAATTAAACTTCATAAAAGTTACATTTTTAGAAAGATTATTCAAAATAAATTAACATTTGAGAGATGACTTACATTTAATTATGTACATATTCTCAGATAACTTCAGTTGAAATTAGTTTGGCCCTCTCCCTCCATATGTAAACATAACATTCATTTGTATCGCATTCATTGTGAACTTTGAGCTTTGTTGGCACCATCTATCGGTAGTTAAAATAAAAAGAAGTTTCTTTTGAAATTCTTTGAACTCTGAAGACATTGGGGGAAAAATGGATAGTATTTCTTATAAAATATAATTAGACTATGAGGGATACTTAATGCCGTGTAGAATATATATATATGATATAACAATAGAAATAAAATTTTGCATTTTTGTATTTAGTAGGGAAAATAAATTTGTAATGTAATAAAAGAATTTGAGAAAAAAATCTGTTAATGCAATTAATAGTTACAATTTACTTAAGTGATAAAGGATCATTTTTAATGATCAAAATTTATTATAGGTTTCTTTATGCATGTTTTAAAAAAATGAGGATTTAATCTGAGTTAAACATTTTAAAATTTAAGTTATATAATTATTATTTTGGCGTCAACTATCGGCAATTAATCCGTGAAGGACTCTTATTTAATTTTTTTATTATTATTATTCTGATTTATAAGAAATTGAAGGTTATTGATTTTTTTAAAGCAATGAACGAAGATGAAAGTTAATTGACAATGTATTTTAAAATAGCATTATTAACTCTAATTTGCATGTTTTTTGTGAAGTAGTTCTTTAAATTTTGTGAGCGAAGTTCTTTCTTGCAAATTAAGTTTCAATTATAAATGGGCTGTTTTTATAACTATTTTATTCCCACCTGATCCTATTAGTCAGATAAGATAAAATTTATTACTTCATAATTCTTTTTATAATGCAATGCTATATCATTCTTTTGAAAATGCAAACACGTCATTCTGACGGGCTACCTTCTAGTATTAATATAGTTTAGAATAACAAACTTGAAAAAACATACAAAAAGTAGTGATATCCCAACAAAAAGTTTTCGGTAAAAAAAAAAAGCGCCAAGTTCTCCTTAATGTTTCGGCCAGAAAAAGTAGTGATATCTGATGTTCGCACAAGTTAAAAGCCAAACATCCCAAATCTTTCATTGAAAATGGCTTCCTGCGACTTGGCCGTTAATGCCTTCGAGAGAGCTTTTCAAATTTTCAAATATGTACAAATGAGCTACATGCTAACTACATTTTTTGATTATTTTAGGCATTTTGTGACACAGAATACAGAAATAAAATACACATTTGAAAAAAGCATTTAAACAACTTCAGTCTATTTAAATGCTTAGAAGTTAAAAATAACAAAATACTTGTATTCAGGAGATAATATCCCTAATTGCTAAAACATAATTAATATCAACTTTTAACAGTTTATAAATCGAATACCTCTTAATGTTTGCAAACAAACTATAATAAATGTTCAAACGAAAAAAATCTCTTTCGTCAATACACAAGATTTCAATATTATACAATACAATATAATGTAACATATTGTGAGATATGAAGTAAGTACATTTTGTTTTATTTCTTGGGTTTTACGTTAATGACTTTAGCTTTAGACCGTACAAAATGGCAATTAAACCGCAAGTGGACTAAATGATCTGTAATCAAAACTATTGTTTGTTGAAATTGAATTCTATTTATCAGAAATCTTTTATTTAATGTCTTTATGTGAATTTGCCTCTTTGCATTCTAATATTACTTTTAATATTTAAATAATTCATAAATGCGTAATTTCCAATCATTAATTTTGAAATGCTGTAGAAGGCTTTAACGGACAAGTCGCAGGAAGCCATTTTCAATGAAAGATTTGGGATGTTTGGCTTTTAACTTGTGCGAACATCAGATATTACTACTTTTTCTGGCCGAAACATTAAGGAGAACTTGGCGCTTTTTTTTTTTTTTACCGAAAACTTTTTGTTGGGATTGTATTTTACGGTATAATCGTACATGCTTTATTTTAGTGACCATCTGAATAATCTACCGGTTAAATGTTTTATCTTTTTAAGCCGTACTAAAGCAGCATGATCGCTATGTATTGTGAAAGGTTTTCCATGAATATAATAATGTAGTTTGTCAAGAGCATAGATTATGGCTAGGCACTCCAATTCTGTAATAAAGTAATTTTGCTCGTAGGGCCTTAGTTACCTGCAGTGGAATGCAATGGCATGCAGATCTCCCTTTTTCTCCATTTCTTTCAACACAGCACCTAGAGCAGTGGTTCCCAACCTTTTATTTGCCACGCCCCACCAAAGCATTTGTAAAGTCACTATTTCCCCCCACCCCTAAATCTGTAAATTATGACTCTTATTATTTGAAAAGTGAACTCTATTCGCGCGATGAAAGCGTAATAGAACTTTAACAATAACTATTCATTTCATATTTTTAACTTATCAAAGTGGTGAATCTTCTGCACAAATGTGTTTTTAATATGATTTTATAATTTCAGTGAGGCTATACATCTTCATCTTTGTGCCAAAACTTGTTTTATTGTACTTCCCCAACTTATTGCAATGTTAAAGTTCACAAAATATCTTGAAGGGAGACTTACATGTAACGTTAAAATTGATAACATTCACACATTTTGTAATTCATCTTTCTAACTTATTAAGATTTGGTGAAAAAGCTTTGGAGACTACATGTTCTGCCAATGGATAACACAATTGTATACACAAGAAGTACTTCCAGATTCCCATTTTTATCAAATTTAAGTAGGTATTCCCCATCACAACACATTTTCTCTGTTTTCCCTTTTAACCCAGTGGTTAGGGGGTTGAATTCGGAATTAATTAGGGGAAAGCTGGAAATTGTTTTAATCCCTTCTGTTTGGTCTAGGATGAATATGCTATGTTTTCCCCCTCGTAATAGGTGAGCGATAGGAAATATGTATAGAATTATAATAAAAAAAACTTTTTTTGCATACCATAACGATATCTCAAAACAGCTATTTCTGTCAAAAACATTGTCAGTACAAATGTTGTAGATCTTAAAATTCTGAGTAAAATGAGTACCTACACTCAATACTTATGTTGAATATTAAGGTCACAATTCTACTTCAAAGTTTTAGACCCATCATCAGGGGGATGACCTCAGAATTAATTAGGAGAAAACTGGAAATTGTTTTAATGCCTTCAGTTTAGGTCTAAAATGAACTTACTATGTTTTTTCCTCGTATTTTGGTGAATGTTAGAAAATATTACATATTTATTTTCGAAAAACACGTTTTTTTTTAGTTTCCTTAATAATATCTCAAAACAGCTAACTCTATAAAAAAACATTGTCAATACAAATGTTGTAGAGCTTAAAATTCTGAATAAAATGAGTACCATCATTAATATTTTTGTTCAACATTAAGGTCGCAATTCTATTTCAAAATTTTTCAAGTCAAGAGCTTGAAACCAGGAGAGACCAAGTTAACTTAACAATATCTCAAATTGCGGCCTTAATATTGAACAAAAATATTAAGTGTAGGTACTCATTTTACTCAAAATTTTAGACTCTATAACTTTTGTACTAACAATGCTTTTGATAGAGTTAGCTATTTTGAGATATTGTTAAGTTAACTTGGTCTCTCCTGGCTTCAAGCTATTGATTAGCGATTAAGGCAAAATTTTGAAATGAATTGCGACCTTAATGTTGAACAAAAATATTAATGATGGTACTCATTTTATTCATAATTTTAAGCTCTACAACATTTGTACTGACAATGTTTTTGACAGAGTTAGTTGTTTTGAGATATTGTTATGGTATGCAAGAAAACGTGTTTTTTTACTATAATCCTATGCATATTTCCTAACGCTCACCTATTATGAGGGGGAAAACATAGCATATTCATTCTAGACCTAAATAGAAGGGATTAAAACAATTTCCAGCTTTCCCCTAATTAATTCCGAATTCGGCCTTTTTTTGCTCCCCTACCACTGGGCTATTTCCCAATATCATTAATTGTTTTTTATGTATTATCTGATTTTAAATTGTGATTTTAAAGTGCACATGCCATTATGTGAATTTATTTAGTGCGTAGGATGCCTGTACTAAAGCCGTAGATATTTACTATCTACCCATTTCCTTTGCTAATGCTATTTAAGTTTTATAAGTTTAATGAAGATAATAGCATCTCGATCAGATATTTCATACATTTTTTAGATTAAATATGTTCACGACTGTCACATTTATATACTATGTACATTTAAGTAGTTTCAAGGGTAAAAGATTCTTCGGGTGACATATAGCAGAGCGAATAGATGATTATTGATGCTCGTTAAATAAAAAAATCGAAAGCGCTACAGAAAATTGTAAAATCATTACCAGAAAAATTATAGTGAGTTTTAATACTGTAAAAAGATGTCAAATTATTTATAAAAATTATATCATTATTCTGATGTTAAATCTAATTTTAACTTTTGATTGGGAGGATTTTTAAAATTCAATAAAAAAAAATAAAAAATATTTTTTTTAATTTTGCTAGTATCCCTTCCCCCTTTTTTAGTCTACAACATTGCTTTCCCCAAAAAAAAGAGAAAAAGACAAAAGAAACTGAGAGCGCATGACTGAGTAAAAAATTTGGAATTGTCCCCCTGGAAAGTCAAATTACCCCCCCCCCCCCGGTGGAGCGTACGCCCCACGTTGGGAACCACTGACCTAGAGCTTACTTCGAGGCACCACTAAAAACATGGCATGGGAGATTAGGATTAAATAATCTCAAAATAGGTCTAGAAATTAATGCGTTTTTAAATAGTTCAAATGGTTGTGCTGAGAGATTTCTGACCATCCCCACGGAATGTCTTTGTTTAATAATTTATTTAGAGGGGCCCAAATTTTAGTATACTTGTCAACGAATTTATGGTCTACGTTTATAGATCTAAGGAATCTTTGTAATTCCTTAACTTTTTTTGGGAGGAATTAAATTTTTAATGGATTCAGTGTTAGCATTGTCTGGTTTTATTTGGCCGTGACTAATTTCATAGCCAATGTCCAGGGAAGTCAATTTGAGATTTAGCAAAGGTACATTTGGAAAGTTTTTGTTTTAGATTTTCTTGACAGCAAATATTGAATATAGTTTTAATGTGAATCAAATGCTCGGCATAGGAATCAGAATAAACTATAAAATTATCAAAATAGTTGGTTACGAAGTTGACCTTATGTTTTTTCAGGATCCTTTTGAGAGCTTTTGCGAATTGAGCCGGAGCATTTTTGTATCTAAATGGGAGGACCAACCACACGTAAAGGCCCTGATTGGTTACAAAGGCCAGTTTTTCCGTGTCTGAAAAGTGGAGGGGGCCAGTAGCCAGAGGCAGAGACTAAGTCTAGAGTGGAAAAATATTTGGCATTGACAAGGCTGTCTAAAAGCCAATCTATTCGGGTCAAAGGCTACGAATCTGTCCTTGTAATAGCATTGATTTTTCTGTATTCAATACAGTGACAGAATTCAATGGAAGGCACTTTACTTTGTTTTACTTAAATAATTAAATATATAGCCATAATATTCCACATCTGCCTATAGGGCTGGCTTCAGACAGGAAGTGACGTTGCGGTATATCTGAAATTTCTCATCTCCTTAGGATTACCAGTTAAAAAGGACCATGTGGTGTTATCAATTTAACGAAAAAGTGGATTAATTTGCTACTCTGCCAAATTCGTGATTATTAGTCATTGGGCCCGTATCCAAATTAAGGGACGATTTATTAGAAAAACTAATTAATAGGTATCTTTATAATTTTCTTATATATATATATATATATATATATATATATATATACAGGGTGATTTTTTTTAAAGTCGTGAAAGTAAAAACCTATAATAAAAGAACCACTGATCCAAATGACCTGAAATTTCACCAGTATGCTCCCAAAGCAATGGGAATTTTTTAGCCGCGGTTAAAAAAACTTAAAATCGCACCGACAGATGGCGCTGTTTATGCAGTAAAGTCGGGAGACGAGCTTGCGCACGACACACGCACAGTGGCAATAAAAACCTGGAGCACGCACACCTCGTGTTCATTATTCTGATCTCAATCCCTGCGATTTTTAGCTCTGGGGGCACCCAAGAATTCGAGTATTGTGATGGTGTTACGAACTTAGCTGACCTGAAAGCACGCATTGTGCACCAGATCCACAACATCCAGCCGGATATTCTTAGCTTTGTTGTGGAACATGCGGTTTCACGTTTCCAACTCGTAGCTGAAAACGGGAGACAGCACACTGAAAATCTCTCGCGTTAGTCGCGCAGATCCGTATGAATGCTTTGTTCCATATTTTTATTTCGTTCCGTTTCTGCGAAGGTGTTCGCAGTATCTTTACCCAATTACTGCATTCTGTATGTTTTTGATATGCGTAATAAAGTTTTCTTTTTCTTGAAGTACCGTCCATTGTTTTCCTCCCACTGACGATATTCTTATTTTCTGTTAACTTACAGCGCCATCTGTCGGTGCGATTTAAAGTTTTTTTTTTTTTTTTTACCCACGCCAAAAAAAATTCCCATTGCTTTGGGAGCATACTGGTGAAATTTCAGGTCATTTGGATCAGTGGTTCTTTTGTTATAGGGTTTTACTTTCACGACTTTAAAAAAAATCACCCTGTATATATTATTTGCATAGAAACTGTGGATATTGCTAAGCAATTTCTCTCACCATAGGCTTCATAATAAAATTTTCTTGATATTATTAAATTTATTGTTTTTATGAAATGTCATTTATATCATAATGAGATTTATATCTAAATATTAAAAGACAAAGTAACATCTAATTTTGATTTACTAAAGTTGATCCAATACTTAGCTTCTAGTTTAGAATTTTTTTATTTTATTTTATAAACTTTTCTTTAAATAAATAAAAAATAAATTAATTGTATGTATTTTATGTTTGTCTCCTATCTTTAACTGTGACTGTATTGGATGTTATTCATTCTGTTACGTTAGGTGATGTATCTGCATGTTCTGAAAAGATATTATATAATTCGTTATCGTATAAAGATGTAGTACAATTCGTTTTTTGTCTTCCATAAATGAATTTTTTAATTTTTATTCTCTTGTTTCTTCATCTATTATGGGTTCCAATACATTATGTTGGCAAGTAATAGGCTATATTTTGCTTATTTATCTGCCTGTTTTATGAAGTAATGTATTTCTAACAACATGAGGCATTCTTGCCAACTGACGACTAAATACTATGTGTTGCTCTGTTTGTCTCTTTATTTTCCTTAATTATATTTTTTATTACATTTTGTTCCTTTCGTGATTAATTCCCTTTTATTTCAATTTTGTTTGGCATCACCCACATATTAAAAATTTTAAAGTGTCAATATTTTGAGATTTGCTAGTGGGTTTCTATTTACCAAGAAGCTTTACATTAATATATCTTTTAGTATAACAGTTAATGTATAATATTATTAAATGCCATCTTCATTTAGAAATTTGGTTAATATTGTTATTTGAACTTTTTAGATACATTTTGATTCAAACGTATTATATGTATACATATAAACTTTTGTTCCGAAGAATTAAAAAATGTAATTAAGTAATATTTCCTCGTTATAATTGTCCCATGCTGCATGTAGAAGTAACAACTGAATGCGTAAATTTAGAAACAGATGACAAGACAAGAAATAAAGAAAAAGAAAAGAAGAAGAAGTTATCTAAAAATCGAATTACGATGCTTTTTTCCTTTGAAGTTAAAGAAAACACAATAGAAAAACTACCACTGAGTCATCGTCATCATCATCAACAATAACAAAATCTTGTTTATAAACAAACAATAAAATCGTTGGCAAACTTGAAAATGCAAATCAATGTTGTAGAAGAGATTTTTTTTTCTGCCTGATCATGTCCATCTTTTCGTTTAAAGAAGTCTAAGAAGTGCATTGTTGTGACCATTTCTTTTTCTTTTTATAAATTTCCTAGACACAACATAACTAGAATGAGTCACACTCGCGTAAGTAGTTTTTTTTTTTTTATCATTATTATTGCGTCGTTATTTTTTATGCATCCGGATTAAACTATGGAGGAAAAAATACTGCTGAAGGCTTTAAGTTTTTATATATTTATTTATTCGACATTTCACACTTTATTTTTAAGCTAATACTGTCACTTCATATAAAAATAAGAACTGAACTGCTATTCAAATATTATATAATATATAGGATTAATAAATAGTTATTAAATTTGCGGGAAAAAAATTATAATCCTCAAAGACTAAATTTTCATATAAAGAAATTTAGAAACTTTAAACATTTCACCCATGCTCCAATTGACTTAATTTTTTTTTAAATTCAAGTACTAACTATTCGCTAATCTTCAAAATAAAATAGCTCAAATAATCGGTAACGCGGGATGTTCATTATATTTTTATTAACCTGAACCTTAATATTATATACAAGGGGAAAACATATGCTTTAGACTTGAAATTTTAACAGACCACGTCTAATAGTTATTCTGAAATAGTTAAAATAATAGTTTCTTTCTAATATATTTTTTCTTTTGAAAACATAACTTAAAGGGTCATGCATTAATTACATCACATTAATTTTGAGGGGGTTTTTACAGCTGTCACAAGTTGACACGCTCGACTGATCCCTGCACCTTGTTGTGACGTCACATGTTTTGCAACTATTAATTTAGAGCTTATTATATATATATATATACACGATCAATTACCAGTTAACATAAATACTGTAAAATCGTCAAGATTTAATATGCGACTTCGTCACATTATAACGGACGACCCCTAAGTTGCGTGTAGATTCCTTTAATATTTTTCTCATGTATGCAATTTATGGACCTTCATATACATGAGATTAAAAATATAATACAAAATCCGATGTAAATTAGTATGAAAAAAGCGTGTGTTTCAAATTAAAACATAATTTTGTATGCTGCAATTTCGAACAGTTGCAATTCAAGGGAAAATGGAAAATATTTTATATACTGCTACATCTGAATAAAAATACACATTTGTTGAAAACTTTATTATTCTGAATGCAAAGAAATCCTACAAATTTCTATTTTTTAAATGTGACAGCACAACAAATTATCCCTCCCCCTCTTGAATTGTGACCAAATAATGGACTACCACTAGGTTACTTGTAGATTCTTTTAATTCTTTGCACTTGAAGTGTGGCGTAGTAATGGACGGCCCTTAAGTTACCTGTAGATAATTTTAATATATTCTCATCTGTGCAATTTATTGACCTTCGAATACACCAGATTAAAAACTAATACAAAATCTGACATAAATTAGCATGAAAAAAGTGTGTGTTTCAAATTAAAACATAATTTTGTATGCTGTTATTTCGAACAGTTGCAATTCAAGGGAAATGGGAAATATATTATATAATGCAACACCTAAATAAAAATACATATGTCTTGAAAACTTTATTATTCTGAATGCAAAGAAATCCTATCTAATTCCATTTTTTTAAATGTGACGTCACAATAGATTACGCCCCTTCCTCTTGAATTGTGACCAAATAATGGACGACCACTAGGTTACTTGTAGATTCTTTTATTATATTCTCATCTATGCAATTTATGGACCTTCGAATACACGTGATTAAAAACTAATACAAAATCTAATATAAATTAGCATGGAATAATGCGTGTGTTTCAAATTAAAACATAATTTTCAAGCATTTCTAAAATTCCAATTAAGTAATTATTATGTGAATTGAAAAAAATCGTTATCATTCAATCATTTTTTAATGACTTTTCAGATAATAAGTTTTATATGCCATTTTTCTCTTAATCTCATTCTTAGAAAAGCAAATTTTCTAAGAAATAAGGTAAAATATAATTCTAATTATATGCAGTTGACAGGGCTTAATTTGCGCCGGAGCCCGGCTCCGGTACTTCTCTATTTTTAGTAAATATTTAAATATTGGTCGGAATTCCCCGGAGCTCATAAATACAGGGCTCCGGAGCCCAGTGCAATAGCGCATCCGAAAAAACAGAAGCCAAAATTACCCTTTTCTTTCCATCTCCAAGCTTATGCATTCTTTTTTACCAAAACACGTATATGTGACGTAATGTGTCGCATACGTAAGAAATGGAGATAAAACGGACTGACTCGAGCTCAATCTGTATTAGAATTAAAATTTTATTTATTCATGTATAGAGAAAAAAACTTTTCCTCCTTTAAAATTGCTTATTATATTCTATTTCAAATCATTTAATGCTATTTTGATCAGAATGAAGGTGAAACAGAAATCGTGTTTTCTATTTCAAATTTATGTCGGCGACGACTTGTTCATACGGCGCAACTCTAGAGACTGAACAATGAGTTAGCTTTCAGTTCGATTTTCTTTTGTGACAGTAGGATAATTTTTTATTAGCTATTTTATCATTATTTAGATATTTAACCTGAAAAGAATATTTTCTGTTTTAGCCAACGAGCATCAGCTTGAGGTTTTGTTTGTTTGAGGTTTTCTGTCTTCTATTGCGTACGAGCACAAAAATCACGTTAGTGATTTTTTTTATTTATTTTGTATCATCAACGGCACCCATGCTAAGACTCTGCTCTGCACAATTATGAAGTCACTTTTATTTGTAGGTAGATATAATTGTCATGTATTGTTATTCTGATAGAAAGCAATCGAGCACTGTTTCCCCTTTTTCTATAAAAGCATCGATTCCTTCCGATAATGGTGTCAAATTTTTAATTTAATCTGATTTTCAGGGACTCACCATAAAATATTGTTATGCGGAAGGAATCGATTATAGTTTAAGATATGCTTCTTTTATAGAAAATTGTAAAACATTGTTCCATTCTCCAGCATATAAATATTAATTTCAGTAAATTTCATTCATTTTTTCCTTAAAAATGCATAGCCGCGAAGTATCCCTTTTTTGTGTTTACACTATTTTCTAATCATAATCCTTACCATATTTAATCGCAGAATTCTGCAATTAATTAACTTTAAAATTAGGCAAAGATTACTTACTATTCAGAAGGAGTGATAACTAAGAAAAGGAATAGTTGACAGCTAAGTATATGCTGATAGATATATTTAATTTTTTTTATTTTTCAAAAGAAAAAAAATGATTTAAATTTTTCAAATAATGTTCGAAATACAAATATGCAGATTGGAGTGATTGGGGGGGGGGGGAGGTGGAACGGTACGATTTTTGTACCGGTACCGCAGAATATTAGGGCTCCGGTACTTTTTTTGTTAGAAATTAAACCCTGGCAGTTGATAAAACAAAAATTTCTCATATACATTTTTTAAATTAGCCAAAGTACTCATTAACGATATATGTCTCACCTTGAGGAAGTTCGAATAGTAAGGCTTTAGGGCTTTTTTTTTTCATAATTATTAATTTCTATTCATAAAGCATTTATTTAATGCATATGTTTTTATTGCAATCAAATCTGACAACTTATTTTAGCGTTTGAGCATTTTTTTTAATGTTTGTTTGAGTCTGAAACTTGATGGTTTATAAATTTTCTGAAATATCAAATTCTCAAATTCCTTGAGGGGGGTGTCTATTGCCCCCCAACCCCCTCAAATGGCGCCCCTGAAGACGCACCTGAGAAAAATGTGGAAATAATTATTCAGATGATTAAATCTTTGAAGGGTGTTAGCATATTATTGATATTACAATTTGATTTATTTTAAAATCAAATTGTTCGTAACTTCTTGTGGCAGTCAATTATTTCAAAATTTTAGCAACGGAATTACTTTGTCCCTGTAAAGGTTAAAAGAAAGTTTATTATAATAGAAATATTATTTTAAGAAATAAAATCCTCGTTCTTTTTTCAAGAGCAATTTATAGTCCTTTAAAGACGTCAGAATTCTCATATGGCGCAGTTAAATTTATGGCGTTTCACGTTTTAATTTTACCAAAGCTCCCAATATCCATTTTCTAAGGTCTGGAATGGTCCCAAAGATTTGGGAATTAAAAGTCAAAGAAAAGAAGGGCGAAATTTCTTTCGACTTTTGTCGGCTCCCCACTCTGCTAAGTAAAGATTATGGGTGGGGGGGGGGGGGGGAACATAAAGAAAAAAAAAGAAAACCACGATTCGCTCGGTGATTAGACCTTGCGAACAACTTAGTCGACACCTGTCGGAAAGAAGGATGCTGAGATATCCCGTTTGCATTCACATGTTTACAATGTTTCATTTACATACATCCGCACTGGTAGATCGAAATTCAGGTAGGGGCAAGATTTTGGAACAGATGTGTCTGTGGTCCGCAGTCTAAACTATTTTCCTTTTAATGAAAGAAGCTGAACAAACGGATTTTATGACAGACTCACCATAGAGGTCTGCACGGGCCGGAATTTCCAGGCGCGGCCCGGTGTAAAAATTAAAAGTTCGCCCCGAGCCCGGCCCTGCTCGTTTATTTTTTTTGACGTCCACCGAAGTGGAGAATTCTTTGGGGCCTATAGCTACAATGGCTGTCGCCTCGAATGATCCTTATTATACACAGAAACAACAACAAGTCACAACAATTTTTATTTTCCATTACACATATTATATAACTACAAATGGGACATTCACAATTACATCCATGTCTTACCCAGGGACTCGAACCCGGGCCCTCGGGGTGACAGCAGCCTCCGCTTACTGACCACGCCACCGGGCGACCTGCTCGTTTATATTTTTACAGTTCTCGGCTCGGCCCGTTCAAAAATCAGTGAAAACTGGGCCAGCCCGGCCCGACTCAATTTCTGCAAAAAATTCCGTTTTTTCTCGAAATACAATTAAGATTCTTTTAATGAATACTATATACATATTTATGGGGAAATTTTACGTATATTTTAGATTACTATGTGTTCGCAAAACAGAAAACACACAATAGTAAACATTAACGATTACTTACAGTGTTTTAGTCATCGTCTCTACAGACGTTTCAAAATTCAAATAAGGATTCATTAAGAAATTAATGTAGTTTAGAATATAGGGTTAAAAACATGATAATTTTCGAAGCTGTGTAATAAAAAGTAGATTTGTGAAAATATTTCTCTCATTTTTAAGGATTTTCTCAAATCCAAAGAGCTACATTTCGACACATTTATGAATTCATTTCTTTTCGGAAACACGTAAGATTGGCAGGTATTCTTATTCAAAAAACATGTAAATGCCTTTTGTTTTCTTAGATAAAATCAATATATCTTTCAGAAAATATTGCCAAAGTTAGCGTTTTGAATCGAATTTCCGGAAGCGATAGCACAGGAAAGAAGAAAAACGTACAGTAACGTGACAAGAATATCTGTTATCTCTGTAAGTAATTTATCAAAAATGGAAAGAGCTATTCGATTCCAAATGCCTTCAATAGTCAGGCTTTCAATTTTATGTCTTTATAGTTAAAAATGAGTCAGAAAATGTGTCTGAAAGTTTCGCACTGTTGAGCAGTGAATATGAGAGCCACCTTAAGGTATATTTCCAAAGATATTGTTATCAGAAGTTCATTATCTCTATTCATACTTTTACAAAACATAATGCCTGCCCTACAGATCCTGAGAACGATTAAGACCAGTTCCGCCCCGGCACGAGTCTGCTGAAAAAATTAAACATGGGGTCAGACATCATGTAACTTACGATGCCCATCTCTACGATGGACATGTTCCATTTCTGTATTGATGTTGTTAAACTCGCTTCGACTCGTGGCGCACAATTATACTTCTCGAGAAAGTCATATTCATTGAAAATGGCTCGCATTTTATCTGCTTCGCTTAAATTCAGGCCCGATTAATTTTTTTTATCGACCCGGCCCGGCCCTGCAGGCCCGTTCAATTCTTTTGCCGGCCCGGCCCGCGGGCCGGGCCTGGTACGAGCCTCGGGCCAAGCCCGGTCACGTACAGACCTTTAACTCACCGTGCAAGATAATTTTAAAAACATAAAATTGTGTTAAGTGTGTGTATTGTGCTAGTTGTGACGGCCATTTATCAAGACGAGGGATATGGGCCCGAAAGGGGGATGCCCTCCGTGGAGGTCTTTGTAAGGGATCCTAACCTGTATTTACCCAAGGAAATCCCGGGTTCAAAGAAAACCAAGGAAAACTCCGAACGGTTAGGCCGATGGGCGCGATTGGGTTCGAACCCAGCACCTCCCGTCTACCAGCTTTTCAGAGCAAAACCTCTAAGGCCACTGGTGGGCTTAAAAACATAAAAAATGAATATATGAATGTGACAAATAATAAATATTAAAAAATCAAAAGTAATATACTTCTACAGGTTTTTTTTTCTTTATTAAAATAAAGAATTTTTTCTCTTTTTTACGTCATGGAGCTTCATACCCTATCCCTGTAACCCAATTTAAGATCGATCATTCGTAAGCAAGTTTTAAATGTAAAAATAAAAGTAGAATTAAAAATTAGCTTCCTCGGAGTTTACAGAGGGTCAGAGCGCCCTGAAGAAAAATTCTTAGTTCACTTTTCTCTCAGTATTTAATTATTGGGAATAATAGCCCCCCCCCCCGCTTTTTTTAATAATAATATTGTAATAATAATATTTTAATAATATTATTGTTATATTAATTATTAGTATGTACTCTTTATATTTATTCTCTTTTAATAAGGATATTTATATACCCCCTACCCATCTATAAAATCGTTAGAAAGTAATGTATATGTTTTATAGAACTAAGATGCTAAGATTTTTTTTATTTCCTTTAATTCAAAAGATAAGATTATCAGAAAACACACCAGCACACACACAATTTTGAAAACACATATTTGGCTAATGAAACTAGAATATTTCCCCCCTCCTACATTCTTTATCTTCTAAGCTTTCTTTTTATTCTCTTATTGGTATTCTATATGTTCATCTATTTAAAAAAAAATTAAGAAGTGAATGATAATTTTCATGTATAATTTGCTATTGTGCTTCATATATAGTCCTTTTTTGCCCACACATTCACATGTAACAAAAGAAAGACAAAATCTAGCATTTTAAATATAAGCAGGTACAGTTTTAGGCATGGAGCCAAGGGACATTTGTCCAGGACTTCGAAATTTAATGGCTTGAAAAATCTACGGATAGAACAATAAAAAAAATTATATCTTTTTTAATACAATATGTTATAATTAAAAGTAAAATTATTAAATGATTATTTTTTTCATAGTGTAAATTGGAAAATATGAAAAGTTTCTCAGCTTTTTTTTTTTTTTTTTTCATTTCTGATTATTTTAGTCTTCTTAATCTTTTAGTTACCGCGGAATTTTAGTATTCTCTCATGGAACCCCAGAATGTGAGACTAAAATTAATCATATCCTTTGGAATGTCGAATAGAAGATATACAAATTAACATAATATTATTATACTGTAGTTTTAAACAGTATTCTTAGTTTTCCTGTTCATTTTACTTACACGATTTCGCTAATATTTTAGATAAGTGAAGAAAAATTACATTGAACGCGAAACATTCGTGGACCCTATGGACTCCTACGGACCTATCTGGGGTCCTCGGAACATAGTTTAAGAACAGCTGTTTTAGAATATGGAAATCTGTAATTTCATTTGGCTTCACAGTGAGAGGAGTCTCAAAAAATTTCTGCATCCAAAGCTTCCAAAAATTTCAGTCAGACTTTACCTATAAAAAATAAAAAAATAAAATCATACAACATATGAAAATAAATAATAATAAAATATGGCTGTAAAAATATGAATGAAATTAAAGAAACTTTCAATAAAATTCGTCCGATTACTATTTCAATTTCACAAGCATATTTGCTGGTATCTTTGTCTTTAACTTGATGTTTTCAAAACTGTCAAATATGCTATAAAAACAGTTTAAAGTTAACACCGAAACTTCCCAGATATTTATTATTATTTTAAAATTTCATTCATTTATTTTTTTCTTTCCTTTCTTTTCTTTTTACTTTCTTCTATCTTCAATAGAAGAAAGTATTGTAATCGAAATTGTTTTCGACGGATTTACACGTTTTAGGGGTCAGAGATCACAATGTTTATACAAAATGTCTGTCTGTCTGTCCGTGTGTCGCTATTGTACCATCAAAAATTATATGAAGTTATGCATAGAATTGAACCATTTTTTTAATGTTTTTGGCTATAGCAAGCAGGTGGTCTTCCTGGTTTATTATTTGTAAAAAAATCGCCGATAGGGGGCGCTGTAATAGCGATTTTTGGGCAATTTTTGTACATTTTGAATATTGTACCATCGAAACGTGTATGAAGTTATGCATAGAATTGAACCAAATTTTTTGTGTATATTTTTGGCCATGGCAAGAAGCTCCTCCCTGAATTTGGAAAAATCCGCCGGTAGGGGACGCTGTAATAACAATTTTTGTGCGATTTTCGTGCATTGTGAATATTTTACCATCGAAACGTGTATGAAGTTATGCATAGAATTCAACCAAATTTTTTATGTATGTTTTTGGCCACGGCAAGAAGGTCCTCCCTGAATTTGAAAAAATTCTGCCGGAAGGGAGCGCTGTAATAGCGAGTTTTGTGAAATTTTCAATATTGTACCATCGAAAAGTGTATGAAGTTATGCTTAATTCTAATAAAAATACTAATAAAACTAATTATAATGAAATATTGACATGAGATAGAAGAAAGTTTCGGGATTGGCACAAATAACTAGTCTTTTTACTTTCTTCTATCTTTACAAGAAGAAAGTATTGGATTCATGAAAATTTTCGAATTCCGGTTTTCGACGGATATACAAGTTTAAGGGGGTCAGAGATTCCAAAAAACATGTTTTTACAAAATGTCTGTCTGTGACTCTGTGAGTCTGTCTGTCTGTGTGTATGTGACACAAATTTTGTGGGCGCTCTATCTCAAGAACTAATGCACGGATTTTAATAAAAATTTATATTCAGTTAGTCCCTAATACAACTTGATGCTGATTAGTTTTTGGTGTAAATCGCTCAACAGGTGGTGCTGCTACGCTGCAGTTTTCACGATTTTCGCAATAAATCTATCTCAAGAACTAATGCACGAATTTTGATTAAACTTCATATTTAGTTAGTCCTTGATATGAAATGATGCTGATTACGTTTTGGTGTAAATCGCCCAAAAGGTGGCGCTGTTATGATGAATTTTGCAGGATTTACACGATTTCCCCAATAGCTCTATCTTAAGAACTAACGCACGGATTTTCATCAAACTTCAGATTCAGTTAGTCCCACACAGATCGCCCAACAGGTGGCGCTTCTGTGCTGCCTTTTTCACGATTGCCTCAATAGCTCTATCTATAGAACTAATGGACGAATTTTCATCTAATTTCAGATTTTATTATATGTTGACACAAGTTGTTGTTAATTAGGTTTTAGTGTTAATCACTCAATAGGTGGCGCAGCTATGCTGAAATTTTCACGATTTTCGCAATAGCTCTATCTCAAAAACTAATGCACGGATTTTCTCCAAACTTCAGATTCAGTCAGACGTTGATATAAATTGTTGCTGATTAGGATTTGGTATAAATCACCCAATAGGTGGCGCTACTAGGCAGCATTTTGCTGGATTTAGACGATTTCTGCGATAGTCATATCTCAAGAACTAATGCACGGAATTTCATAACTTTAGAATCCTCATGAGATGCATAGATAGCCATTTAATTTTGGCAGTGTGATAGCGAATTTTGAAGTATTAACATGTATGAGATAGAAGAACGTTTTGGGATTGGTACATCCGACTAGTTTGTTGTTGATTCGATAGTACATGATTCTAGAAAGAAAAAGTTATATTTGTAAAAATATGTTCTACAAAGGTCTATGCTCAGCGCCAGCAGTCTGTTGACAAATGTTCCTATTTTGTTTTCAGGTAAACATCATTCTTACCTGAGAAAAATCAACCGTTGTCAGATTAAATGAAAAAATTTTAAGAGTTCTGGTAACCCATAAATAACCTACTAAACCGTCATCTTATTCAAAGATCAGCTTTACAGAAATAAGTTACGGGAGATATTAACGTCACAATACGATAAACAGTAATGAGTTCCGCTGAGTAGGTAAATCTGGAGGTGTTTGCTATTGCCAAGTAAAAGTGTCATTCATTGCCAAATATATATGCAAATTAACTATAAGTTAATCTATTGTAATTCTCTAGAAATATAATTAAAGTCGGTTAATTTATTTTTTCATTTAACTGAACGTTTATTAATAATGTATTTCTTAAGCATATAACATGAAAAAAATATTTTTAGAAGATATTTTAATAATAAATGTTATACTCTGTTTGGTTATGACGAAAAGACAATTGATGTTGAAAAATTTACTATGCTTAAACATCTTACATTATATATAATAGAGGGCATCTAATATTTTTATATGAGGTCGGTCAAAAATTCATGTTTCATTTTGTCTTAATATATCACGTGACATCTGATAGTAAATTGTGCATACAGTTTGAATCTTTAAACCTTTTTATTTTCTTTTATCTTCAATAGAAGAAAGTACTGTAATCGAAATTTTTTTCAACTTCCGGTTTTCGACGGATTTATACATTTTAAGGGTCAGATATATCAAAAAAACATGTTTATACGAAATGTCGGCCTGTCCGTATGTCCGTGTATCGCCATTGTACCATCAAAAAGTGCATGAAGTTAAACATAGAATTGAATCAAATTTTTCTGTATGTTTTTAGCTATAGTTAGCAGGTCCTCCTTCAATTTGGAAATATTCCGCCAGAAGAGGGCGCTGTAATAGCAATTTTTGTCCCATTTTCATTATTTCACCATCGAAAAGTGTATGAAGCTCTGCCACGAATTGAACCAAATTTCATATTTATGTTTTTGACTATGGCAAGCAGGTCCTCCTTGAATTTCGAAATATTCCGCCGGCAGGGGACGCTGTAATAGCGATTTTTGTATACGTTTCTCGGTTTTTCGTAGTTCTATTGTAAATCGACGGCTCGTATAGTGACAGGAACTTGCTAAACCGGCTATTCGCAAACTGCTGATGTACAACGGAATAACGAAAAACTATTGATTTTAATAAATATCATGATCGAGATTAACTCATTTTTACCCCGATTAATTGAGAGAACCAGAAATTTAAGATGAAAATCAAATTTGGTATAGTACTAAACTGATAATATTGAAGTATTAACATTTGTAACTGCTTTTTGAAATATTAAGATGTATGGGAAAGTTTCATGTAAGAAAGTTTTGGGATTGGCACATCCAACTATTTTTCAAATAGTTTAATGAATTGAAAAGTTGTAGAGAGCAATAGAGTCAAAACACTGTATTAAACATTAGTGTCGCGAAAGAAATTTTCACCTTGTTATTAATAAACAAAATAACATACATATAAGTACTTAAAAGGTGACTCAAACATATAAAAATATTATTTATTGCAACCCGAGATCTTTCGAACACACACGTGTTCATTTTCAAAGGGAAAAAGATGACTGACTGAATAGAAATGCATTTAAAAAATAAAAACAAAATAGTACGCATGCGCAACCGGAGTTCAATCCATTTCTCTGCAGGGGGGGGGGGGGGGTGAAAAGATCAGTTCATATTATCAGGAGATCTTGAAATACTTAGGATATTGTACCAAATTGCGGGAATATTATAGGAAAGGACATCGTTACAAACATTATCACTTCTAAGTAAAATTTCAATGGATTCACGGATTATGGAAGAGTAATGGTTAGGGATCTTCCACAAATGATGTCACGCTTGGAGGGGGAGGGGGGTTTATGAAAATGTGACAGTTTGTGACAAGGGAGTGGGAGGGGGTAAGAAGAAATGTGACATCACACATTTTGGTTAAAATAAAAGCATTAAAATCCGCAGATTAAATTTTGAAGTTATTTTGAAATTAAAGTATTTTGTGTTTATAAAGTAGATTTAAAGCCAAATATATTAAATTCCATTTCAAATTCCAAAATACGACTGTTTTCAACTGCTCTTTCGTATTAATATTTTATTACTATTGTATATTAATTATGTTTTTGTTATAAACCTTAATCTTATTTCATACAAAATAAGTACATGAATCATTTTTATTGTTATGCTCACAAATGTCGTTAAAACACATAGTTAAGTTTAAAAATAAAGTTTGAAATATGATCTATAATGTAGTGCTTTGTTTCTGAACTGCAAGTATATGTTTATGTAATATAGCGTGACATGTGACAATGGGGGGGGGGGGGGTATGGTGAAGTGTGACACTTTGTGACAAAGGGGGGAAGGGAGGGGTGTCAAAAATATTGAAAAAAAAGCGTGACATCATTTATGAATCTCCCCTTAGACGTTGAAATAATCATTTTAGCTAAAATGATCTTTTAACCCCTCTGCACAGAAATGGACTATGTGTACTATTTTGTGTACTATGTGTACTATTTCGCATGTGTACTATTTTACGCGCGTGTGTTCGAAAGATCTCGGGTTGCAATAAATAATATTTTTATGTGTTTGAGTCACCTTTTATGTAGTTATATGTATGTTATATTGTTTATGAAAAGTTATGGTTAATGGCTGGAGACTTGTTGAATTTTTACGTAATAAATTACACAATACAATCAAATAGTATATCACAGGACGTAAAAAGTTTAAAAGCAAATCAAGAAATGTTAGTACTGATTTCATAAATAGGTTAGTTCACATAAACTTATTTTTTGGATACTCGCCCATTTGTGGTTTGCCCTATATCTTTTAGTAAACAGGTATCTTTTTATAACAGTAGAGAATTTTTCATTCTTTAAGATATGTGTCATCCTTTGACTTTATTACTAAGATAACTTTTTCTTTCAACTGCTATAGAAAGTAAGATACCGACATATTCAAAAATCTTGCCCGTTCATTAAGAGGGTTTGTTAATTCACGTATTGCCAAATGCACCGTAACACTATTTTATAGGGAAGAAATACGAATGTTTCAAAATTTTAAATAGCTTGATTAATTAAAAACTTTTAGTACAAAAATTATAACAGTATGCCTAAAGGATATACATTTGTGGTTTAAAAAAAAAAAAAAAAAAAAAAAAAAAATAACGAATGGCGAATACGATTCTTAAATGAAATAATAACTAGTTGGATGTGCCAATCCTAAAACTTTCTTCTACCTCATGTCAATATTTCATTTTAATTAGTTTTATTAGTATTTTTATTAGAATTATGCATAACTTCATACACTTTTCGATGGTACAATATTGAAAATTGCACAAAAATCGTTATTACAGCACCCCCTGCCGGCAGATTTTTTCCAAATTCAGGGGAGATCTTCTTGCCATGACCAAAAACATACCAAAAAAATTTGGTTCAATTCTATGCATAACTTCATACACATTTCGATGGTACAATATTCAAAATGCACAAAAAATGTTATTACAGCGCCCCCTACCGGCGATTTTTTTTCAAATTCACGGAGGACCTTCTTGCAATGACCAAAAACATGCACAAAAAATTTGGTTCAATTCTATGCATAACTTCATACACTTTTCGATGGTACAGTATTCAAAATGCACAAAAATCGCTATTATAGCGCCCTCTACCGGCGGATGTTTTCCAAATTAATGAAAGACCTGCTTGCCATAGCCACAAACAGACACAAAAAATTTGGTTCAATTCTATGCATAACGTCATACAATTTTTGATGGTACAATGGCGACATACGGACACACGGACAGACTGACAGACATTTTGTATAAACATGTTTTTTCTGATCTCTGACCCCTAAAACGCGTAAATCCGTCGAAAGCCGGAAGTCGAAATAAAATTCGATTACAATACTTTCTTCTTTTGAAGATAGAAGAGAGTAATAATAATAATAAATGCGCATTTCATTAACAGTATTCTACCCAATTTTAGAATGTACAGTATCAATGTTTTGTGTTGTTTTAGCAATAGAATGCTCAAGTTTACACCCAGAAAGCGCGATATGCCGCGCGATTTTATTATTTTACTTCGGCTGTTTTCATGTTCCGTTATTTTCTGACACGGAATTATTCGTACACGGAAATTATTTGTGAACGAATACAATTTGAAGTTATTCTTATTAAAACACAATGAAACATAATCACTTAAGCACCTCCCTTTTGAAGTTGTTTCTATTAACACACAAGAAAACTAAATCACTTAAGCACATCTCTTTTTCACGATAAATTCAAGAGGCTTTTCAGAAAATGTTATGAAATCATGGAACTATTAATAAAGAGGAACTGACATATGCTTAAAATAGTGAAGCTTCAACTGTAACCGCTCTTTCAGGGGTTGAGAAAACTACCACCAGTAAATTTATATAGAATTTATCTTCTTATTTATACGCCAGATTACTGCAAGATTTCAGGGATAAATAATGGCAAAAACATATATTCATTTTTACTGGTGGAAATTTACTTTGGCGATAGTCAGTCCCTGCGTCTCTGCCATATTGTGACAACCTAGACAACCTCCTGTCATTATCAGTCTTAAAGATTATAATACCTGCGCAAACTGACACCAGTAAAAATAAATAGAAAATTTTGCCATGTGTGAGATAATATAAATCGCTTAAATAAAAGTAAACTTTCTGATCAAATTTACTGGTGGGATGTTTGCCCGGCTGTAATCAGGAATTATTGATCCGATTAAAATAAAACAGCCGCCATATTGTGACAACTTCCTCAGTTACTTTACTCGCAACTGCTAGACAGTACACTATATGTCCTCCTTATTCATAACTCCATTGGTGAAACATGTCATTTTGAAACGATTTTCCGAACATGACAATCTATAGAAAAGGTTGCCAACAGAGAGCAATAAATTACAATTCAAGATTTAAAACATTTGTACGAAAATGAAAAACTTTGTATTCTTCTTTGGCACGTAATTATAATTACTTACTGGTATCCGTAAAATTCAATCATTTGCGTATAAAAATTACTTCATGAATGTGTCAGAAATTTCGCGCTATTGAGTCATGAAAAAGGGAGACAAAAAAGTGGGAGACACTTTAGATATTCAGTTTTTTAAAATAATCTAAAGGAAAAGATATGATTATATGGATTAAAGCACGAGAAAAAGATTGATATTCAACACTTATCTGTATTTAATTTGATCTACAATAACATAAGGAGTTTATCTGTCCGCCTGTGTACAGTTTCATGTTCAGGTTCATCACTTACGAAACTTGACTACTATTCCAAAGTGGAGGCAAGAATATCTCGATTTTTCTTTCTTTCTTTCGTTTTTCTTTTTTAGATTTTTACTTTATAGGAATTTTCGTACTTATATATAGTTTTTTTCTTTTTTCATACAGCCATGATAATCGCTAACTTCCGGGAATTAATCTGTTTCTTTTCCCTTCCCTTATTCCATAATCCTATTTAACATCCAAGAAATTTTTCGATTAATCATACATAACCAAAACAAAAGTTTTCAGTACCTAGATATCTGCATAGAGGTGCACTGTAAAAAAAAAAATTCCGCAACGTTCCTGGGAAAAAATGGGCGGCTGAGTTGCCCATTATTTCCAAGAAACATTTCTTTAAAATGACTGGAACTTTACTGTATAACTTTAAAACTTTCCACAGAAATGCCAATAAGCTTCCTGCGAAATACCAGGAATGTTTCTGTTAAAAACAAAACATTACTGATATTTCACAAAAAGCTTACCTTATTTTCTATGGAACGTTTCAGAAGTGTTCAATAAAGTCTGTCCAATATTGTCAGAAGTGACAATAAAATCAATATTTATGGCTGTTGCAATAGTAAAAATTTTACTTTAAAAAATGAAACCATTATTTATTTCTCACAAAATATAAATGAATAAATATCATTAAAGTTTATTTTTTATAAGCAAATAAACTGCGTAAAAAAGAAGAGCTCACAGAACAACACAAATAAAACTGTACAACTGCATGTTATATAAATAGGGTGAAAAAAAAAAACAGAAAACAAGCGTAAATATAGATTAATATTAATCTTAAATCTTAGACATAAATGTATAATTCTTAAATGGTAACTCATTAAAACATAAATAATATTAATACACATATTTGTTAAAACAAAATTTGTTCTAAAAATAATATAGCCTATTAAAAATATCAGCGGAACAAGATAAAATATTATATTTATAGCTACTTACTCTTTTGCGATTATCCTTTTCTTTTAATTTATAATCCTTCAAAGGGGGGGAGCGGGGCTTCTTATGTCCAACAAGGATTTTCCAGATAATTGATTAATTTCTTTTTTCATTTAAATTAACCAAGCTATCATAGAATACCCAGTTAGATTAAAGTTTTAGAGCGAATATTTAGTCTTAATGGAAATCCAAATACTAGGCGTATTTTTCTACACGTGCTGCTAGCTAAACATTCCACAGACAAGTACGGCGGATAATATCTTACAAGGAGAGGGGCCGAGGTTGGTCTCACGGAATACGATGAACATTTGTGTTTCGATAGAGTATAGTTAGTATATGAATATATGACCGCCATAAAGCGCAACCCCCAGGTGTCTTGAGGAAATAAGTCGCAAAGTTTAAGCTATACTTTAGAATCGGATAAATTTCCTTCTTTTGCAAGCATCTCCGTAGCATGTTCGATAGCATGCTGGTTTTGTGTTTTTTCTATACGGGATCAAACTCGGCTCGGACTTGTTTTTCGGAACGAAAATTTTTATCAATCATTTTCGAACCGCAATTGAAAAAATGCGTATAATAATTTAAATTTACGCAAAAATATGAATTAAATGTATGTTTTGTAGCATATAAGTGCTTTTTAACTATGATATTTTGCATGCTTAAATATATAATGAAAAAAAAAGCGCATATTTAATGTCTATAGACCAGAAAATTATTGTTCTTATTTAAAATTATTTACAGATATTTCAATGAATAATCTACTATTTTTCACAGAAAAATAAACTAAAACACGTGATATAAATGCGTGAATAATTATATTACTTTAATTTTGTTTTTATATGAAAGTATTTCGAATATTTCATGATTATTTTTTAATACCCTTTTTAAAATTCTCAATTCGACTTTTTTTATTTGGGATATTTGGTTTTGTAATTATTACCTACGTAATAACAATTTTCAGTAGCTCAATATCTTTTTAGAACTTATTTTTAAGCACAAAGACAGTTATTCTAACTATAATCATAAGAATGCAAGATTTAAAAAAATCAAAAGTTAAAAAGCTAGTTGGTAAAAAATGATACATTTATTTCACTGTGAAAAGTAGTAGCTTATTTATGTAAATAACAGTAAATAAATTTTAAAATTTCTTAATTTTATAGTCTATAAAAGTTCTAATTGTCTTATTTTTAATTTGTTATTATTATTATTTATCTATGTTATCTTTACTTTTCATTAAATACATAAACATGCAAAGATTCACACTTAAAATTGTATTTATATAATTAAACTGCATTATATAAAAATATTAAACAAGAAAAAAAATGATTTCCGAAAGAAATTACTACGTAGACACTTATTCTAATTAAAAATCAAGAATCCTAGACTTTAAAAAATCATATTAAAAATATAAAAGCATATTTTTCAAACCATGAAATATTTGATTTGAATGAGGAAACAAAATGAAAATAATATACTTGTTCACTTATTTTAATTTATTTCTCTGTTAAAAATTGTAGATATTCATTGAAATAACTGTAAATAATTTTAAATAACAACAAAAATATTCTGGTCGATAGACTTTAAATATGCGGGTTTTTTTTTTTCATTATATATTTAAACATGCAAAATTTTGTAGTTAAAAAAACCCTTATATGCTACAAAAGATACATTTAATTCATGTTTTTCGTAAATTTCAATTATTATACACATTTTTTTCAATTGCAGTTTGAAAATGATTGATAAAAAATTTCGTTCCAAAAAACAAGTTCGAGCCGGGTTTGATACCGGGTAGAAAAAACTCAAATCCAGCATGCTGCCAAACATGCCACGGAGCCGCTTGCGAAAGACTGAAATTTATCCGATTATAAACTACTAGCAAACACCGCGGCTTTGCTCGCGTAATATTTGAAGTATGCCAAGTGATATTTATATGTCTAATTTTTATTAAAAGGTACTAACTATTTTTTTTTTTAATTTAAAGGTAATATTTTATTTTATTAAAAGCTTTTTTTAATTAAAAGGTACTTATTACTTTTAGGAATATTTCAAAAATTACTATTTAAAACACTGTTTGATTAAACATCATTATTACACTGCATTAGGCAGAAATGAGACTTAAATTAATAAAATGAAATAAAACTAAATAAATGATAATTTAGAAAATATTTTGAAACTTTTATGCTCAATTAATACGCTCATTTCAGTATTCATTTGAAGTTTTGAATTTTTTAGAAACCATCTTCTTACATCTTAAAATTAACCATGATGTAAAATTCCAAGTCCTACCACCTCTCTGAACATAAAGGGCTATGTTGAAACAGGAACTGTCACCATTAATTTGCCAACATTAATTTTGAAATCGGTTTGTTATTTCCTAATATTCCATAGAAACGTAATTTAAAAAGCTTTTAAAGCCCCTTTTTAGAACGTTTGTTGTTCCTGTGAGCCCCAGGTTGTAGAATCACCGCCATGAAATATAGCCTGTGTAGGATCAAAGACTGCTACCATTAATTCGCAACTATTATTTTTATAATCGGTTTATATTCCCTGAAATTGCGTAGAATCGTAATTTAGAACTTTTTTAGAATACTTTTAGCACCTCCCCTTCGCTTAACCCTTTTTTAATTCGAATTTATTTTCGACGTTACTTCGATGTCATTTATATTTTATAAGTAACTACCATGTCATATTTAAAGTTTCTAGCCTTTTCAGTATCACAGAAATCGCAATTTAGAAAGTTTTTAGCTCCTCCAACCCTCTGGTGGTAGTGGAACAGACATAAAATATAGCTTATGTTTGAGCAGGTTCTATCACCAAAATTTGTCATCATTATTTTTTTAATCGGTTTGGTAATTTATAAATTTGCTTAAAAATTGTAATTTATAACGCTTTTCACTCACTCGATTTTTTTTTAATTTGGAATTTTCTTTCGACTGTTCTTAGAAAGCAGTTGCATCATGTAAGTAAATATCATGCCATACTTCAAAGTGTTAGACTCCTCAGTTTGCAAAAAACGCAAATTAGAACATGTTTTGCCTTTGTAACCCTCAGATGGTAGTGACAGCAACATAAAATATAACCTATGTTATAGCAGGGACTGTCACCATTGATTTGCAACCATTACTTTTGAAATAGCTTTGGTATTTCCTTAGATTGAGTAGAAATCGCAATTTAGAACGTTTTTAGGACGATTTTCGAGCATTTTCACCCCTCTTTAAATTTCCAATTTTTTCGAAACTGTTCTTAAAGATCATTTATATCTAATAAATATGTATCTTGCCTAATTTTAAGTTGCTAGCCCCTACCGATCACAATAATCGAAATTTAGAACGCTTTTTTGCTCCTGCAACGTCTTGGTGATAGTGATACCGATATAAAATAGCGTCTATGTTAGAGTAGGGCTGTCAGCATCAATTTCCTATCATTACGTTTGAAATCAGATTCATTCTTCCTGAGATATTGCCGAGAAATCGGGATTTAGAACGTTTTTAGAACGCTTTTCGCGCATTTTGCTCCTGCATCTTCTCTGGGGTTGTGGAAACAGATATAAAATATAGCCTATCTTGGAGCAAGATCTATCACCATCATTTTTACATCATTATATTTGAAATCGGTTCAGTACTTCTTGAGATTACATAGAAATCGCAATTAAAAAGGTTTTTTACAACGCTTTTTGCGCATTTTGACCCCCTTTTAAATTTCGATTTTTTTAGGAAAATGCCCTTAGAGATCATTGATATCTTATAACTAACTACCATTCCAAATTTCACTATCCTAGGCCCTTCCGTAACGCAAAAGCCGCAATTTAGAACGTTTTTCTCCTGCACCCCCTTTGGGGTAGTGGCACCGACATAAAACATCACCTATGTTGGAGCAAGGGTTGTCACCATCATTTTGACGCCATTATTTTTACTTTCTTCTATCTTTACAAGAAGAAAGTATTGGATTCATGAAAATTTTCGAATTCCGGTTTTCGACGGATTTACACGTTTTAGGGGTCAGAGATTCCAAAAAACATGTTTTTACAAAATGTCTGTCTGTGACTCTGTGAGTCTGTCTGTCTGTCTGTGTGTGTGTGACACAAATTTTGTGGGCGCTCTATCTGAAGAACTAATGCACGGAATTTAATAAAAATTGATATTCAGTTAGTGCCTAATACAAATTGATGCTGATTAGTTTTTGGTGTAAATCGCTCAACAGGTGGCGCTGCAATGCTGCATTTTTCACGATTTTCGCAATAGCTCTATCTCAAGAACTAATGCACGGATTTTGATCAAACTTCAGATTTAGTTAGTCCTTGATATAAATTGATGTTGATTACGTTTTGGTGTTAATCGCCCAACAGGTGGCGCTGTTATGATGAATTTTGCAGGATTTACACGATTTCCCCAATAGCTCTATCTTAAGAACTAACGCACGGATTTTCATCAAACTTCAGATTAAGTTAGTCCTTGATATGACTTGCTACTGATTAGGTGTTGGTGTAAATCGCCCAACAGGTGGCGCTTCTCTGCTGCCTTTTCCACGATTGCCTCAATAGCTCTATCAATAGAACTAATGGACCAATTTTCATCTAACTTCAGATTTAGTTTTATGTTGACACAAGTTGTTGTTAATTAGGTTTTGGTGTTAATCACCCAATAAGGAGCGCTGCTATGCAGAAATTTTCACGATTTTCGCTATTGCTCTATCTCAAAAACTAATGTACGGATTTTCTCCAAACTTCAGATTCAGTCAGATGTTGACATAAATTGTTGCTGATTAGGATTTGGTGTAAATCACCCAATAGGTGGCGCTGTTAGGGAGCATTTTGCTGAATTTAGACGATTTCAGCGATAGTCATATCTCAAGAACTAATGCACGGAATTTCATATCGTTAGAATCCTCATGAGATGCATAGATTGCCATTTAATTTTGGCAGTGTGATAGCGAATTTTGAAGTATTAACATGTATGAGATAGAAGAAAGTTTTGGGATTGGTACATCCGACTAGTTTAGATCGGTTTGGTATTTCGTGAGAATGTTTAGAAACCACCATTAGAACGTTTTTTAGAACGCTTTTCGCTCATTTTCACCCCTTTTAAATTTCGAACTGTTTAGGAACTGTTCTTAGAAATCCTTTATATCTAATAAGTAGCTAATATTTCAAATTTCATATTTCTAGGCCCTTCGGTAACGCAAAAATCGCATTTTTAGAATGTTTTTTGCTCTTGCACCCTCTTTCGGGTAGCGGCACCGACATAAAACATAGCCTATGTTGGAGCAAGGGTTGTGACCGTCATTTTGACACCATTATTTCTTTAATCGGTTTGGTATTTCCTGAGATTGTGGAGAAACCACCATTTAGAACGTTTTTTAGAACAATTTTCGCGCATTTTCACCCATTTCAAATTTCGAATTGTTTAAGAACTGTTCTTAGAAATCCTTTATATCTAATAAGTAGCTAGTATTTCAAATTTCATATTTCTAGGCCCTTCAGTAACACAAAAATTGCATTTTTAGAACGTTTTTTGCTCCTGCACGCCTTTTGGGTAGTGACATCGACATAAAACATAGCCTATCTAGGAGCAAGCGTTGTCACCATCATTTAGACACCAATATTTTTTAAATCGGTTTGGTATTTCCTGAGATTGTGTAGAAACTACCATTTAGAACGTTTTTTAGAACGCTTTTTGTGCATTTTCCCCCCTTTTAAATTTCGAATTGTTTAAGAACTGTTCCTAGACATCATTTATATCTTATAAGTAACTAATATTCAAAATTGCATATTTCTAGTCCGTTCAGTAACGCTAAAATCGCATTTTTAGAACGTTTTTTGCTCCTGCACCGCCTTTGGGGTAGTGGCACCGACATAAAACATAGCCTATCTTGGAGCAAGCGTTGTCACCATCATTTTGACACCAATATTTTTTAAATCGGTTTGGTATTTCCTGAGATTGTGTAGAAAATACCATTTAGAACGTTTTTTAGAACGCTTTTTTGTTCATTTTCACCCCTTTCAAATTTCGAATTGTTTAAGAACTGTTCTTAGAAATCCTTTATATCTAATAAGTAGCTAATATATCAAATTTCATATTTCTAGACCTTCAGTAACACATAAATCATATTTTTAGAACGTTTTTTGCTCCTGCACCCCCTTTACGGTAGTGACACCGACTTAAAACATAGCCTATCTTGGAGCAAGCGTTGTCACCATCATTTGGACACCAATACTTTTTAAATCGGTTTTGTATTTCATGAGATTGTGTAGAAACTACCATTTAGAACGATTTTTAGAACGCTTTTTGTGCATTTTCACCCCTTTTAAATTTCGAATTGTTTAAGAACTGTTCTTAGACATCATTTATATCTTATAAGTAACTAATATTCAAAATTTCATATTTCTAGGACCTTCAGTAACGCTAAAATCGCATTTTTAGAACGTTTTTTGCTCCTACACCCCCTTTGGGGTAGTGGCATCGACATAAGATATAGCCTATGTTCTAAGTTGGACTAACACCATCATTTTGATACCATTACTTTTGGAATCGGTTCGGTAGTTCCAGAGCTTACCTCCTACAAATAAACAATTTTTCCCTCTTTATAATAGGAGTATAGATAGCTTAAATTTGCGACTTATTTTCTCAAGACCCCCTGTGGGTTGCGCTTTATGACAGTCATATTTAAATACTAACTATACTCTACCGAAATACAAATGTTCATCGCATTCGGTGAGACCAACCTCGGACCCTCTCCTTGTTAGCGATGTCACAGAGGTATTGCATTTTCATCTGAAAGACCTTGACAATAGAGACGGAAATGATTATGTCCTCTATTCTTTTTTTTTTTTTTTTTTTTTTTTTTTTTTGCATTCCACAATGATTTTTTGACATTCGTATTCGTTTTCGACAGTCGAGCGCGAGCGGCGGACAACAAAATAATAAAATGGCGGCCGCAGCGTTTTGCTGTTGACAACTTTTGTTCAGGAACGTTTCAGATATGAAAACCAGAATTTCACAGGAAAGAACTAAATTATTCTGAAAACCTGAGAAAAGGCGAAACTTTCCTGGAATTTACGTGGAAAATCACCACTTTTTCTTACAGTGTGGCATCCAGTAGCAAAAATTTTAAACGATGAAACTCTAAGGCACCGTCGCGATCATTGCTGCTGGGTATTGCATTTATATATATATATATATATATATCCAAAAACCAAACCAAAAATTCGAAACTACGGAACTGATCCAACAATAAATAAACTAAACCAAATGACAACAACAAAATAACTAAAAACAACTAACTTCAAAAACAACATACTTTAAAAACGGCAAACTTTAAAAACATTCAAACTAAAACCAGAAGAAATTGAATCCATGGAGACAGGCGGCATGCACTTGCGACATGCAACTGCGGGGTTAAAACCAGTCTTTATGTGCACAACGCTCCCCAAACAACCTGTCAAGACCAAAAAGAAAAAACTAACAAATCGAATGAGCTGCCTAGACCCATCGAAAACCAACAACTGAACATGAAACCCCAAACAATCGTGCACGCAAACCCTGAACAGTCAAAGCCACAGTTACTCCTCTCTTCGCATCCACATTATCTCTAAATCTCTGCAATAAGTCTTACACTTTAAGGAATTTCGCAGCAGACTCTTCAAAAATCTCTCAGGATAGCCATGGTGCAATGCCAGAATATACCATTTGTAAAGTTCTTCAATTTTTTTTTTCCAGTATTTGATGTCAATCTATCTATACGGTTCAACCCGTTAATAAAAATATTTCTATATATTGAAATATGCACATTTGATCCAAAATTTAAGATTTTTATAGTTTCAAAGTTAAAGCTTTTTCGTTTATCATATATATCTGTTTTTATCTCACCATTTTTTATCTCGATATTAATGTCTAAATAATTGACCATGTTTTTACTTTTTGACTCCAATTTCAAATTTAAACCTTTAGGATAGCAATCAAATTTTTCTTTTTTTACATCATTGCATCTGACTATTAAAACGTCATCAATGTAACGAAAGCACCTCATATCCTCATTTATATCAATTTGTTCCTCGTACATATATAAGTAGATATCGGCTAAAATCGAACTACAACATCCCACCATTGGAATACCTCTAACTTGTTTGTAAACAATTTTCCCGTCATATAGGGGAGACCGGGGGAATGCCGCCAACCCGGGTTATGCCGCCACCCCACCTAGTTTAAAAACTAAGGGCAGTTTGAGATAGTGAATGTACCTGCACTATAGCGGCCAACAATATAAACAGTGCCTGAAGTGAAAGTGACTTAGCTGTACGTCGTTCTTTTGTTCTAGTGAAAAATGTAGTTTTCATCTAGTTGCTTGTTATTTTGGAGCTTCAAATGAGTAGAGATAAGCACCTTTTATTGTAACATTAGGTATTTAAGATAATATGACCCGTAAACTATATGCATTCGCCGAGATTTTGATGTAATGTGTTGAACAAGTTCGGTTCTTGTTTCGGCTTTGCTTGAGGATTTCCGCCATATTGTCCTCTCGGGGTAAAGCCGCCACCATGCAAATCGGGTGAGAAATGGCCTCATTTTAATGTTGTGGAGCCGATTCAGCAGAGTGACTTTTGCAATATGAAGTAAATTGTAAGCTTAACCATTATTTTGCTTAATTACATTGCTTTCTAACTGTTTTCAGTAAGTTGTGTGTTTCCTAGTATCCATTTGATGCATGTACTAGGTCATTAAAGAGTGGCGGCATTACCCCGGTACAGTGGCGGAATTACCCCAGTGTCCTGGGTAATCCCGCCACTGTGCAGAGGTTTAAAAAATATTTTTTTATATATGCTTACTTTACAGTTATGATTACGGTTAAATTTATACAGATACTAAAGATCATGATTCAGCTTTAGAATTTTTACTATTAAAAATTTTTATTTTTTTACTATTTTCGAGGTGAAAAAATTTAAATTCCCTTAAGGTGTCGCCCTTCCCCCGGTCTCCCCTAAGTAGTTCTCACTCACTACAAAGTTAAACAAATTAGTAAACCATTCCTGTCCGATAGTTGAGGAATTATATTTACTAAAAAACTCCATAATTTTTATTTTAAGATTGTCCAAATCTATACTATTATACAAATCTTCAAAATCATACGCTGTTAAACTTGAAATGTTTTTCATTAGATTTAAATGTTTAATTAACTCAAAGCTGTTTTTTATTATACAAACCGGTTTATCTTTCAATACTTCATCAAAAATCTCTTTTAATAATTTCAACAATTTTGTATTACAATTTTCCAAATATGAACCAAAACCACATGTAATAGCTCTAAAAACAACCGGATCTTTATGAAACTTTGGAACCATTACCAAATATGGAAAACTAGTACTATTTTGCTTTATTTTAATTTTTTTATAATATGCTTTTACTCTATTACTAATAACTTGTTTATTTGATTTGACAATTTCATAGTTTATTTCATTACCATAAGCCTCCCTGAGTAATTTACCATATAATGTTTTACAAATAATTGCGTAATTTGTGTTAGCTTCATCTATATACGTAATTATAAATTTATTCTGCAATTCTGTTATAGATTCTTTCAAATCCTTATAATATTTTACCGAAACCCCCCTCAGAGTTACTCTCAAAATTTCTACACAAATCTTTTAAAATATAATACTTCCATTCTTCGAAAACGCTAGCAGGCAAATTGTATTTATAAACTAATTTTTGAATAAAAATATCTAAATTCATATTCAAGCGTTTTTTTGCCATAATTCTTGTTAATACTCTCTTAATATATATATATATATATATATATATATATATATATATATATATATATATATATATATATATATATATAGTATATATATATATAAACGACTTCGTAAATGTGTCAGGAAGATTCTCGTTTTTGAACAGGGAACATAAAAAAGCAAACTTTCCTAGCCTGAAAACTTAATAAACGATAAAGTAGGTAATGATGATTAAGATCAAACATTTTTTTTTAATTATCGAAGAGAAATTTGTTACTCAATTAGAATTAGTTCTACTTCAAATCTCACATGAGTAAAATCACTTGTAAAAACTCGTGCTAAATAATTAACAGGAAATTAAAATTGAAAACTAACGTTTCACTCGGAACGACAAAATAGATTAAATCATCTTGTAGCTCTGTACAGATCTTTCATATTTATATTTAATATTTCTGGTAAAGGAGGATCTAAAACCCAGGGTCTAGAAACACAATATCGTTTGATCCAGTTATCTTTCAGATTCATTTAAAACAAAAAAAAAATCCCTACCGGCTTGGGCCTACAGGCGGAGGTAGATTTCGAAGTTGTGCTAAATTCACCAACAAAACTTAAATCAAGATTAGAGATAAACCCAGTTCCTTCACTAAGAATGAGCTCTTGGGAGCTAAACATTTTGTGAAAATTCTAATATACTCGAATACACACACGCATGTATATGGAATAGGTTTAAAATTGGCTAAAGCAAATTCAGAGAACCTCAAAGTGTTAAAATATGTTAATATTTCCATAGTCGTTTTTTTTATCATGTTTTAATACGTTTCTCCAAACTCACATGACGTTACATATTCACCTGCTGAGGTCCATTATATTTCTAATATGACGCAATATTTTGATTTTTTTTCCTTCGTCAAACTATTTATTTCATTTTGAGTTTTCATGTCGAGATCTTGCTGTAGAAAACTTATGACGTAATATTCAATTTGTTTTCAAGTCGTCAAATTGTTTATTTAATTTAATTTTCACGTGAAAATCTTTCAATAGCAAAGCAATTGTTGTGGTGAGAATTTTATTGCTTTTCTTAATTGTTGGCAACTGCTATAACGAAAAATATTTATTTTTTTCTGTCATTGTTGTGAAAGAGCTGGTTTTATCAGAATCATGTTAAGACGGTATTCAAAATTTTGAACCCTCCCCATTTCCATTCCCTTGGGTCGATTTTCCCCATTTTCAATCCCCGCCGAGATATTAGCCATCTCAAAGTTGTTGGCGAGTTTGAAGACGATCCGTGCATAATTGCGACTGTTATCGTGCGGACAAAATTTAGTACATACATACATATATATATATATATATATTTTATATTATATTAACAGTTATTTAACATTTATTTCAATATGTATTAACTTCATCCTATGTATCAATTACTGTGATTTCTTAACTGTTTTATTCACCTTAATCTTTACGATATTATGGGTGCCATGTGCGCGTGGATTTATTCTAAAATATTAAACGGTATGGTGTTTATTATTTCATTTTATATCCTATAAATATTTAAATAGGTTTTATTGATTTTTCCATTTCATATTATTTGTTTCTATTCTGTTTTCATTTTTAATCAATTCACTTGATTTTAATGGTTGTTTGGGCACAGGGGAAAATAACTTTTAGCTTTAGCTTATTTTTCCCACAGAAAACAACCATTTTGCTTATATCATTGAATTCTGTGCCCTTGAAAACGTAATTCAATATATAAGCATTTCCATTATTTGTCGGTATCCACTTTCTTATTTTTCTTCCATAATAATTCTTATAATTAATTTAATCTTTATATACTTACAGCTTTAATTCATAATATTACGGTTTTTGATGGTGGTAGGTTATGTTTAATTATTGGTTATATATATATATAAACTTTTTAGGTGGGGGTGGTTTTGGGTTCTTGGGGTCATATAATGAAAAGTTATGAAGGAATTTTTCAAAAGTCGCACCATGGTAACGACTGCAATAGGTAGTATTTCTTACGAAATCTACCTAAAATACATATGCAACATGCAACATGTCACGTTTTGACTGTAACGCAATAGTAAATAATGATTGGTAAATAACGCATATTTTATCGATTGTACCGTAATGAATTCAAACTAGAAGATGTTAGTACAATAACTCAAAATATTCCATGATTGCAGTCGCAAATTTTATTTAGTTAGATAATCTAGCAAATATTCTAAAAAGCCGAGCCGTGATTAAAAAACGCTTTATAAACAGTGGTTTTCGATTTGTTTCCATTTCGAAGTCATGCGCTTGTCTCATATTATAATGTTCAGCTATGATACTTTGTGCCATTTCAAAGTACTCTCTGTGAAAATTTTCAATTAACATTAAAATTTAAAATGAAATAAAATAGAATTTTACAAATCTTTCAAAATATGCAGACTTAAACTAATACAGAATTCCATCATGCCAAAACTGTGAAATTCTAATTTCTTTTGTGCCCATGCACAAATTAAAAAATATTTTGTTTTAATATAAAGGGTTAACCATTCATATTCAATTAATTCCTTTAACTATAATGACAAACCTATGCATCCAGTCCTAAAAATATACCTAGTCTCGAAATTAGATGAGAGGAAAATTTTATCGGTAAGGGTACGTTTTTCAGGTTGGTGTTTAGAATACCATGTGTTTAGAAGGTTCATTCCTATATCTTACAAGGAGAGGGCCAACCTTGCTAATCCCAGATTTTGATTATATAATATATGTTGTAGGGTAGAGAATCCTTAGTGTCAGGTTCAACGGATTTTATCCAACACCCCTTACTTCTATAGAAACAGGGGGGGGGGGGGTCTAATAATAGCACACAACTTAAATACTTACATTGCAACAGCAATGATAGGTTGGTCGTAGCTCACTTGGTGTAGCGTTTGCCGGCTGATCCGAGGGCCCGTGTTCGATACCTGAATGCGCTACGTTTGAATTTTTGTTTTATAAATATACTTGTAAGTATAATTAATAATCACATTGTCAATTAAAATTTATAATATTGTATATCAATTATAATTTTAACCTAGTTATTTTTTTACTTTTAACTAAATAGTTGTATAAAACATCATAAAACTGTTAATTTTTTAAAAACCACTTTTAAAATGTATTTCATATATTCTTTATCGATGCAATGATATTGAGCAATTGTGTCAATTCGTGATTTTAAAGAAACATCATTTACGCATTGCTTTAACGAAGGAAGTCAATGCGATAATACTATTATTCTGTTTTTAAAGTAACAAGCATATTTATATTAAAAATTAGCATCAGAATTAAATTACAACCGATTTTTTGCATATTAAAGATTTTTAAATTTGTAACACGTATGCTTGCGCTTTCAATTATTTTGCTTTCACCTTTATCTTCTTTCTGCTTTTATTTTTATTTTATTTGAATATTCTTTTGTTTTATCATAACTAGATGAAACCAGATCAGATTTTTTCACGATTTTTGAATTTTTATCATTCAATAATGTATCCAATTTCTTTTTAAACCTCTTTAAAGGATGAGAAATAATAGTTTAAAAATAAATAAATGATAAATTTAAGTTTGTTAACATTATAATTACTGTATGATATTAAAATTTGTAATTGAAATTATTAAATTATAATTACAAGTATATTTATAAAACAAAAATTGAGAAAAACAAATGTAGCGCATTCAGGTATCGAACCCGGGCCCGCGGACCAGCCGGTAAACGCCATACCAACTGAGCTACGACCAACCTATCACTGCGGTTGCAATGTAAGTATTTAAGTTGTTTACTATTATTAGACCCCCGGTTTCTTAAGAACTAAGGAGCGTTGGATAAAATCCGTTGAACCTGACACTAAGGGGTCTCTACCCTACAACATATATTAAAGTAATCAAAATCTGTGATTAACAAGGTTGGCCCTCTCCTTGTTAGTTAATATACATTTTAATTTTTGGCAATTTAATCATTTCCACATAGCCGCTTTTTCGCCACCAGTAATTCCGAAGGGAAATACTTGCCTTATTTATTCGAAGATTTCTACAATTAATGTAGGTTAAGTTACGTAAGTAAACAACCCTTTTAGTTATAGTATCGTTTTCTTCTACCAGAAATAACGGTGTATTCTGGTTTTCGCTTTCACTCCTCATTGTGTCCTGCATAGGGTTGGGAATCCCGATTTTACGATGACACGCGGTTTGAATCTGAGATAATTATTTTGTTTGTGAGTCGGGTTCCATCTGGGTCGGATCTAATTGTTTCGGATTTGAGGTTGGATTTGAGTTCACCCATTTTTTCAAAAGAAAATGCAGAATATTTTTCAGATGGAATTTCAGATGGATATGTTTTAATAAAATGTGGATTAATTTTCATTCATTTCGGGTTTCGAGTCGCCTTCGGATTGAAGTTCGGTTCGGGTCGAGGAAAATTATTTTGTCGGATTCAGCTCGGGTGTAATCTGACGCGTGCAAGATTCTATTTCAGAGTCCTACCAAGAATATGAACGATCATGAAAGAATAATAAAAAGCATTATAATTACCAACTACATACATTTGCTTGCTTTAGACGTTTTTATTTTTATTCAAATGATGAGTTTTTGACGCAAATTCTGCGAAATTTAATACCCATGAGGGCCTTATTCCTTCAGACATGATTCGACTTAATGAAAAATTCTCCCATGAGAAAATTCAGTAAAGGTCATGCGTATATTCAATGTAAATAAAATTTTAATAATCAATCATTAGGTTTCAAACACAGTTTTTTAAATCTGATTTCTACTGCGTAGTTAATTTTTTATGTAACTCAGCGTTTTACAGGTCAATGTTCTTAATTAAGAGCGTGGAATTGAAAACTCATTAAAGGGTAAGGTGGATTTTAAAAATTATATTTCACTGTCTTTGTCATTCCTATAAGAATGTGTTCAAAGAAGTATACCACGGAATTCAATAAATATTAGGGAAAAATTAAAACGTTTTAAAGCTTATTAGCGTACTAATTATTATTATTTTCTTTTTAATTCTCCATGCAATCCAATTTTCAAAATATTTTCTCCATTTCTTTATTATATCACTTAAAAACACTTTTTTAAGAAATTTCTGTCTAGTTTTTTTGGTTAAAAATACAATAGTTACTGATAAAGTTTATAAATAAAATTGTATGTCATAAGCTAAAAATGAAATTATTTCTTTTTAATTAGAAAGACAGTTATCTATACATGTAAACATATAATTGGAATGTCTGTCTATGATTTTCAGAAAAACACTCATTTCTACGTTCATTCGACTATTTAGATGATGTATGTATAGTCAAAAATAACATTAAAATTATTTTACATTCTGTCTGATTGCCCGGAATAGCCCCAGAAACAGTTTCATAGTAGTCCGGAATCCGGTGACATCAAAACTCCTGGCATCGCGGAATTGAAATTTTTTTATGTAAATCGATAGTAAAAAGTCATACGAACAAAATGAGCTAAGTATGACTAGGTTTGACAAGCCAATAATATGTTTAATTAAATTAATTAATTATTAAGAAAACTATAATGTTTTAGTGTCATCGCGGATATTGATCACTCTTTGAGCATTTTATAGAAAGTGTTGTGCTCTTTCAGAAAAGCTTGGTATGACAAACTTTATTCTGCCGGAAAAATCTGTCATACCTATTTTAAGAGGGCGGCCGGTAATAAAATTTTACATTTATTTTGTTTTGAATTTTTAGCGTGGCTACTTTATTTCGCGTCTAGACGCTGCCATAGTGCAAATCATTACAGCATTTTAATAATAATTAATTTAATTAAACTTATTTTCGGCTAGTCAAACCTAGTCATGCATATCTCATTTTCTTGGTATTACTTTTCGTATTACTATATATTTCGTATTACTTTTCGTATTACTTCGTATTACTATAGATTTACATAAAAAAATTTTCAATTCCGCGATGACAAGGAACCGGCTAAATGTCGCCGGTTCGTGGATTATGACATACACTAAACTTGGGCAGGTACACTCTAAAATTGGGAGGAGTGAAAAGTTCACTCTTTGGAAGAGTGACAGGCATTTTCACTCGTTTTGGAGCGAATTATATAAAAATACACTCCTTAAAGAGTGGAATTTTCCAATCCCTAGAAAGGAGTGAAATATTTCACTCCATTGTCGAGAGTGAAATATGCACTTTGTTGTCGAGAGTGAAATATGTACTTTGTTGTCGAGAGTGAAATATCTCACTCCGCTGACGAGAGTGAAAGCCTGGCATTATACTTAAAAAAAAAAAATTCCGTTCAATTTTAAACCAATATATGGGGTTAATAATGAAAAGTACCAAAAATGTCACTTCTTAATTTTCAAAAACTTAATTTCATAATATAACCTTGGAAATTACGTACTAAAACGCACCCCTTTTGAAGAGGGAATAGTCACTCCTCTGAAAAAGTGGCTATTCACTCTAAGCAGGCGTGAGTATTGTATGGATATTAATAATCAGCCAATCAGAATAGTCTTGTCTACAACGCTTTTTTAAGATAAGAGAAAGACGTCCGCCTTTTAGAATTAAAATATTCGTACATTTTTAAAGTCATTATTCATGGAACTTTTTATCTTCATATAAAATTAAATGTAATTAATTCATAAAGGATACAGAATGATAGAATATTCTCAAAGAGCATTCTAAAAACTTTTGCGGTTTCAAAATTCTATTACTGTTACGTCTGCAGTTTTTCCCGAGCGCGCGAATAGTATCTTTTAAAGTTGAGTCCAGTGGCGTAGCCAAGGGATGGGGGGTCCGCCCCCCCCCCCCCGAAAGTAGACCTGGTTTTCTGAATCACGTATACAAATACAACAGTAAAAACTGCTAAGACAGAATCACAAAACATCTATAAAAAATGCCGCTTTAGAGAGGTGTTCGTCTTAGAAGGTATAATTCAAAGATGTGTCTTTCTTCGGGACTATGAACGTTTCCGTTTTAGACAGGTTTCCGTTATAAACACTTTACGTTTTCACAGTATTCCTTAAAACAGCTAAAACGTACTCACTTCCCAAGCCTTTTTCTTTCACGTACCCCTTTCTTAGGTTTTTCATTTCGTAGTACCCCTATTTCTCATAAACACGCCGCCGCCCTTCCCCCCCCCCCCCTTCTACTCAAGGAGATAACGTAAACATGCTTTTTTTCATTAGTAATCTTCTTATCACAACCATATAATAAATCGATGCAAATTACATTGATATTCCTAACATTTTTGTGACTTCTGCCATTACCGATATTACTTTCACATATCCCCAGCAGAACCGCCACGTACCCCCAGGGGTACGCTACCCCAGGTTGGAAACCGCTGCTATAACACCACCTTTGAAGAGCATAGATCTATTACATGAAAATCTGTGAAGATGACCTATCTCAAAAGAAAACAATTCAAGGTTCGACGAAAACAACACTATATATTTGTGCTTGCTAACGTTTCAAACCTATCTGAAATGAAACTTGTTCCGATTATGAATCCTTCTTGGCAGGTTTTGTGAAAACACGGAATCCTCTCATAAACAAAAACATTTTTATGTCCCGAGACGGAAGGATAACTGTGCAAGTATACCTGCTATTCCGTTTTCACAAATTTACTGTAACTAGATTAAACGTAAAACTTTATCTTGGACTTCGATGGGGTTCTGTTGTCGACACTTATGGGAAAGAACGAGTTTATACAAACGCAATAACGGTACATTGGTTGAGTTTTGTGACCCTTATATTTGTTCATTTTATAACGGACAATATTAACAATTACTTTAAATCTGCTGCCTGCAATTAATAAAAGTAACTTTATTTTTGGACTGGTTATTTGTTCACTGAAAAAAATGAAGTACTCAAAAATGGGTAAATCGTTGTACTCATATCGAATTGAGTACGTTTGGATAAAAAATGAACCTAATCCTTTCTCAATTTTGATACATCACGTGTTATCAAACCCAAACGAAACGATAATTTTGCACTTTGTAGTGGTTTATTTCATTCACGGCAGCTTAAAAGGTGTCCTTTAATCAGAAAACAATGTAATATACCGTGGAAATCAGAGGTATAATATTACAATTTTATTCCTTTGACAGAACTATATCCCGTATCTCCTTTATATTGCGTAAGGTTACATTGTGTTGTTGTTGTTGTTTATCAGTGCTTCGAAAATTTGGTCTGGTTTGTGTGCTAAGTGAAATGGATTTGTTCGTAAAAACAAAAATGAGAAAAAATGGGATTTTCACTATTTTGCCGACAACTTTGAAAGTAAGTGCTCTCTGTTAAATATTCAATACATTTTTTTTCTTGTTTAATGTAATCAGTTGTATCTTCTGTAAATATTATATTAATGTAAATATCAAATTATGCACAGTATTTTAAAATAATTTAAATGTGCTTGGAAACAATGCTCTTGTCATAAAAGTAATTGTTTAGCGTATCTTGATAATAATTTTGCTATTTTTTCTTAGTAAATAAGCAATTAAATGTTTCTTGTTAATAATTTTGAGCGGGAAATAAATGTCAGAAAAATTTTACTTTGATCTGTAGTAAAGTGTCTCGGAGGGGGGGGGGGGACAAAAAAATATTATTTTCTTCTTAACATAGTTTAGTTTTGAAAATGTTTTATAAAGTGTGTGTCTTTTAACCCAGTATTTTATTTTCGTTTCGCACGTGTTATTAATCGGCCATCTTGGACGCCATCTTGTTTTAGTTCATATTTTTATAACAGAAGCGATGTTTTCAAACTCTTTTAAATTATTTTAAAATAATGTGCATTATCAATTATTTGCATTAATGTATTATTTACTGAAGGTACAGATGATTGCATAAAATAAGAAAAAGATGTATTGAATATTTAACAGACAGCATTTACTTTCACGTTATTATTTGAATACATACATATGGGTTCAAAAATGAGTACATAAACATTTCATATTTGAATACATGCATAATATCAAAAATGAGTACATAACGGTTCATATTTGAACACATCCATAGAATCGAAAATGAGTACATGTGTTTCTCAATTTCGAGTACATTTGGATCAGAGCTATTTTGAGTATGTGGCGTATTTAAAAATGAGTACTTTTTACTCAATTTTGAGAACCTATTTTTTCAGTGTTAACACTTTCAAATACACTGGCGAGAAAAATTAAAGGAACAACCATAAAAAGGTGCTTTATGTTAATTCTATTAAGGGAACTTCCAGAAAGGTACTCAATGTCAACGTTATCACGTAGTCCAATGGGATTAACATTCGCTACAGAAATATATACAAATTTTTCAGCCTTAGCCCGTTCTTTCGGTTCACGTGTGAAAAGGAGCTCACGTGAGTAATTTGAAGTCTAATTTTATAATTATGTAAAACTTTCGCTTCTAGTAGGTGGAATATGTCGTCCAGAAGACATTTGACCGATTTTGAGAAATTGGGAGAATGGAAGCAGAACAGACACTCTTAGGGGTCTGTAAAGACTTATAAATAGCCAAAAGCGTCATGTCAAGAATATGGAAACTGTTTAAAGACACTGGTATAATGTCCACAGACAACCAGGTCAAGGTAGAAAACGCACCATAATAGGCTCTCAAAACTGTAATTTGTCAACGATTGCTAAAAGAAATAGGCAATTGACGTCAGTTCAGATTGCAGGGAGTTTGCTGCAGCAACAAGAACTCGACTATCCTGGTTTACTGTGAGTGACAGGTTGCATGCAAGGAAACCCATGATTTGTGTTCTACTAACTCCAGTAGCGAAATGCGCCCGGTTAAAGTGGTGCAGAGATCATCGTCATTGGAGTACCACGGACTGGAGCCGAGTTCTCTTTACCGATGAATTCCGACTTTGTTGAGAGAGTTACTACAGACGTGTTACCATATGGAGGGAGAAAATCATACGCAATAAGGCTGCAAACATCCGTGAAAGGCATCGACACAAAGGTCGTGGAATAATGGTATGGACGGACATCATTTTGAATGGCCGCAGTGACCGACACATTTTTACCAGTGCAAATGTGAATGCTGAAATATATAGAGATGAGATTCTTGATCCTCCTGTCAAGTTGTTTAAGGGTGCAATCGGAAGATTCGGAATTTTATTATTATTAATGGTCTAGAAGGGCGCTACCCTCTTCCACGGAATTCCTAAGTGCCCCTTCCAGAGCTGCATAAATCCGACCCGTCCGAAGCTTACTGCTGAACTTGGAGAATGTTCTAAAACTGTTTCGAACAATCTAAAATAAATTGGCTGGGAAGTACAAAAACAGAAGCCACCATGAACCATTTTTTACACATTCTAATACTTCCAAAATAGTGCTAATCCATCACAAATAAACTTATTACAAAAATTTAACTTCCTTAAAGACGACCAGATATCGGAAGCAACTATTAGATTGACTATGGTATCAAAAGTGGCGAGACATGAAACATGGAAACCCAGAAGAATTATGGCTGAATAAGACAATTGTAATAAAACTGCTTTTTCCAGCATGAACTATATTTGATGTGGGTGCTTTTTGCATTACTAGTTTCTGTAGCGGAAAATGCAAGATCTTTTTCTTAAATTTAAAACCCTTCCACACAGCATTTTTAGTTTGCAGAAAATTTCCAAAAGTTTTGCTTTGAAAACCTGCAAAGTTACAGTAAGCTCAGCATGACAATACTGAAAGTTCATAACAAGACTGCAGCAAGATAACGCAAACGCCAAAGTCACCACACTTTGAACTTGCAGCTAACTTGTCGTGCAAGTTAAATTCCTACTGTATCAAATTTATTGCAAACTAACGGCAAACAAGTAATAAAAAATACTGCAAACTTACTGCAAAGTAGTAATCTTTCCATGTCACACTATAAGTTTAAACCCTTCGAAGGGGTCCATAGACCTGATCAAGTCTATTGATGCGAAAGCGCCGTCAGAAGGTGCATGCATCAGTTTTATCACATAAATAAGTTTAGGTAATATTTGTACTTTTCACTTCGAGCATTTTTTGGTATTTCATAAGTATAGCGCTTAGAAAAAGCGGTGCCTACGGAATAAAATTTCTTCAATTTCTGTATATGAGCTGATTGTCTATTCTCTCAACAGAGGGATTTTTTGCTTTCGTCACTTTCGTGAATTAAAGGCAGTCTTGCATCAGTTTCACAACAAACTATTCATGCAAATGGGTGATGGTATACCCAGTGGTGTAGTCGTAAAAAAAAAAACAGAGGGTATACGTTCTAAGCAGAGGGTATAACCCTAGTGTATACATACTATAGCTTTCTTGAGAAACAGAGGGTATACGGTGTTCCTTAAAAAAATCCAGAGGGTATACGGCGTATACCCCCGTATACCCTCCGCTACATCCCTGCTTGCGGGAGATTTGCAGCGAATTTCTCAATTCAAATTTGTCACGGCAAGATAATATCAGAGAAAATCAAACTTGCTGCTAACGTTCATGCTATCTGGGTAATCCCAAAAACTCTCATGTAGAGCGCGGCGGATCGCATGAACGGCTCATGCGATTGACACTTATGTGAAATCATTATCCAATATCTATTACAGCACAAGTTCTTAATTCAATGGCAAGAAATTAAACATTCAAATTGCTGTTTTAAATTTAACCACTTGATCCTAACTTTATTGTAGGCAAATGTTATGTAATATGAAACTTGATTTAACCCATTCGCTGCCAAAACGATAAAGTAATAATTTTCAAATTTTTTGTTAAAAGTCCTTTGCCACCACAAATTCAGAAAGGTAAATTTCGCTTTACTAATACAGCGAAATTTCTGCCAATAAATGAGACAATTTTTTTAATTCTAAAATAGTGGTGACAAAGTAATTAATAAATTAAAGCCACGAGCATACTCGTGGATGACAGCGAATGGGTTAAATAAATTTAACTCTCCAGTATGCGCTCAGCTTTTTACATCATAGTGAATCTTTTTAATTGGTAAATATTAATGTAACTTCAATGCATTATTAGTTGCAGTTATAGAGATTGACCTTACATTTTTTATCCATGCTTTTTTTGAAATTAAGAAATTAAATAAGGATATACCTAAGTTCTTAAAGTTACTCGAAATACTTTTATTATACATACACAACACAGTCAAAGACAAGATTCAAAGGGACTGGTAAAGAGTTCCATTTTAGACAGGCTTCCATAGAGAGAAGTGTAATTAATTATGCTTCTAAGATACACTACCTCAATAAGGTCTATTGTTCGTTTCGCAGGGATTCTGAAACTCTTCCGTTTGAGACAGAATTCCGTTATAGAAAGATTCCGCTTTCACAGGTTTCACTAAAGAACGATGAAAATCCCCTTTCAGACAGGTTTTCAGCAAATTTAATTGTATCGCAATTCATATTAAGACCATGTAATGCTTCCGTTAAAGACAGGATTCTGTTATAGACAATTACTATTTTGACACGTTTTATTCTATTCATATGACATAATATTTTTATATTTAATATATTTATATAAATGCACAAAATTTGTAAAAATGGAACCTGCCTATAACGGAATTCTGTCTTAAACAGAAATGTTCCGTGCTACGGGAAAGAATACTATACAAATACACCTGATAACACGAAAACCTGTGTAAAACGGAAGTTTTCAGCAATATTTACGATTTTATCTTAACAGGTTTTAATATATATAACCTGAAGGAAAAATTCTGGACCCCCCACCCCCGTAACGAAATCCTGGCTACGCCACTGGTTGAGTCATATATGCATTGCTTGTATTATTATTTTTACTTCCGTCTCGAGACTGTCGTCTCAAAAAATGAAGCATAGCAGCGCCACCTGTTTAGCGATTTACACGAAAAACTAACTAGCACCAATTTATATCAGGTACTAACTGAATATAAATTTTTATTAAATTCCGCTCATTAGTTCTTGAGATAGAGCGTCCACAAAATTTTTGTCACACACAGATAGACAGACTCGCAGACTCACAGACAGACATTTTGTAAAAACATGTTTTTCGGGTTCTCTGACCCCTAAAACATATAACTCCGTCGAAAACCGGAATTCGAAAATTTTCTTGAATCCAATACTTTCTTCTTATAAAGATAGAAGAAATTAAAAAAAGTAGCAAACTGCCAGCACTGAAAGCTTCAGATAAGGCCATTCCTGCTCAGTCCTCCCCAAAATAAAATACGGGGTACGCTGCTAAAGTGTGATAAAAATATTAAATTCGAGAAAATGTTCTGTTAAAAAACAAAAAGAAGAAGAAAAGGAAGCTACTCTTCATTGTTAAAATAGCATCCAAATATTACAAGCTTCTCGCAGATTATTTCATACAGTTGTGCATCATTTCGAGAGAACAATAGTTGATTTTGGGTCACCAACCTTTATTGAAGCATCAAGTAAAAAATTATTGATTATATTTTATCTTTTGATCCTAATTTTTTTTTGTGTGTTTATAACTCAAATGAGAATCCAAAATGTTATAGTTTCGTCGTTGTGCTTTATGTTTTTGTTCTCTAATTGCATTTGCATCCCTAAATATTTATTGAAGTGTTCTAAGTTATGCTGGAGATATGTAGGGGTGTTTATTTAACCGTTAAGGCTATTCTTAAAAAGAAATCCATGTTCAAAAACACCAACAGTTCTAGCACAACCATGGATTTTGCACGTAAAAGTGAGAAATATATACACATTAGTATTGAACTGCTTTGCAACCGAATAGCGTGATTCGTTTTCTTATAAGTATATTACATCTTGAGTTATAAGTGATTACTTCTATATTAACAGCTTTTCTTGATTGTAGTATCTATAGTTAGCTTAAATCATCATTTTTTTTCTGAAAGGCTCATTGAGTCTATTAGATAAAATATAATGTTATTTGGATTCCTTAGTATCTGAAATAGGTCACCAGGGGTTTCATGCATTTATTTAGGGGGAAAAATGTAAATATGAAGAAAATTGCAACTTATTTGAGGACATCCTAAGGCTGTTCTTAAACCCAAAGGAGGTAATTTCTATCAAGAATTCATTTTTGGTTCAAAACAAATGAAATGTATTCTTATTCAGAAACTATGTAATCGAATGGGATTTCCATTTTTTTAGTAAAGGCAAAAATCTTTCAGAAAATACTGTCGAGGTTGGTGTTTTGAACTTAACTTCTGGAGGCGACAGAAGGAAAACGGAAAGGATAAAAACATGTCGTCACGTGACAAAAATCGCTTATCATTGGATTAGTAATTTATTTATCCAAAAATGGAAAACGTCATTTGATTCCAAATCACTTTAATAGTCTGGACAGCCAGTTTTATGCGCTTACGTTTTAAAATGGGTCAGAAAATATGTGGAAAAGTTTCGCGTTTCTTGAGCAGGTAATTTGTCTAAAAATGACTGAAAATTATTTATTTTTAATTCGTAAACTATTATTAAATACACTTTATTATTTTAAACGCAATCATACTGTTTGGTACAGATGATTTCGCATTTTCCCAGCTGAGTGAAAAAGCTCTCGGCCTGGGTACTTTTTTACTTGGCTGTGAAAATGTTAAATCGCATAATATTTTTAAATAGTTTATTCATGTGGATAGTTATTGTGGTCTTAAAATTAAGGTTAACAAAAAACGAAAAAGCTGAAGAATGTGGTTATTTGATTTCGTAGTATCTGGAATAGGTTACCAGGCGTTTCGTGCATTTAAGAATAAAAATACATTTATGAATATGAAGAAAATTGCTAGTTTGAATTGAAGAGTTTAGTGGAAGAACATGTTAAGTAAATTTGAATGATTTATTTTCTATTTGATACCACGTGTTTAAAATATTAACAGGTGTGGTACTAAACTCTCTCAGAAAAAGTTATTCATATTTAATTTTCAAATATAAAATAAATTAAAATTAATATTATTTGCACTATTAAATATTAAAATATTAAATAGGTATGAATAATGTCTTAAATCTTCAAGACTAATTAGAATCTTATTATTATAGCTTTACCATGTGATAGAATACCTCATAACGCCTTCATCCAAGAGATAAAGCAAAATTAAGAAAAGTTAGCATAACACGTTCTTCCACTCAGCTCTTCAATTTTAAGACAACTTTAAGTAAAAATTATTTATTTTTAATTCGTAAATTACTATTAAATACACTTTATTATTTTAAATGCAATCATACTGATTAGTAAAGATATCATCCCATACTGATTAGTAAAGATATCATCCGATTTGGCATTTTCCCAACTGAGTGAAAAAACTCCACGCCAGGACACTTATTCACTTGGCTGAGAAAATGTCAAATCGTATGATATTGTTAAATAGTTAATTTATTCACGTGCTTTAGTTATTGCGGTTTTAAAATTGCGGTGAAAAAACTACACGCCAGGTCACTTATTCACTTGGCTGAGAAAATGTCAGATCGTATGATATTGTTAAATAGTTAATTTATTCACGTACTTAGTTATTGCGGTCTTAAAATTAAGGTTAACAAAGAACGAATAAGCTGAGGAAAGTGGTTATTTGATTCAGTAGTATCTGGAATAGGTTACCAGGTGTTTCGTGCGTTTAAGAATAAAAATAAATTTGTGAATATGAAGAAAATTTCAAGTTTGAATTTGAAGATAACCTTAAGTAAAAATTATTTGTTTTTAATTCGTAAACTATTGTTAAATACACTTTATTATTTAAAATCCAATCATTCTGATTGGTAACGATGTCATCCGATTTTGCATTTCCCCAACTAAGTAAAAAACCTTTTCAATCGGCTGGGAAAATGTCAAATCGCATAATATCGTTAAATAGTTAATTTATTCACGTGCTTAGTTATTGCGGTCTTAAAATTAAGGTTAACAGAAAACGAAAACGCTGAGTGATGTAATTATTTGATTCAGTAGTATCTGCAATAGGTTACCAGATGCTTCATGCATTTAAGAATAAAAATAAATTTGTGAATATTAAGAAAATTGCAAGTTTGAATCTGAAGACAACTTTAAGAAAAAATTATTTACTTTTAATTCATGAACTATTGCTTACACTTTAATATTTTTAATTCGTAATTCAATACACTTTATTATTTTAAACGTAATCATACTGAATGGTAAGATATAATACGATTTGGCATTTTCCCAACTGAGTGAAAAGATTCCACGCCAGGACACTTATTCACTCGACTTGAAAAAAGTCAAATCGTATGATATTGTTAAATAGTTAATTTATTCACGTGCTTTAGTTATTGCGGTTTTAAAATTAAGGTTAACAGAAAACGAAAAAGCTGAGGGTGATTATTTAATTCAGTAGTATCTGCTATAGGTTACCAGATGCTTCATGCATTTAAGAATAGAAATAAATTTGTGAAGAAAGTTGCATGTTTGAATCTGAAGACAACTTTAAGAAAGAAATTATTTATTTTTAATTCATAAACTATCGTTCAATACGCTTTAATATTTTTAATTCGTAAACTATTGTTCAATACACTTTATTATTTTAAACGTAATCATACTGAATGGTAAGATATATGATTTGGCATTTTCCCATCTGAGTCAAAAAACTCCAGGCCAGGGCATTTATTCACTCGGCTGGGAAAATGCCAAATCGTAGGATATTGTTAATAGTCCAGGCAATAGAGACCGTATAGGGGCTCTACCTAGCAAAATTCATGGTAGTTCTGGAAAAAGGCTTTCTATATGTTTTTTGCGTCGCTGAATCCGAATTTTTAACTTCCCACCAAAATTTCCCCCGGCAACACCCCCCCCCCAAATTTTGGCAAAAAGCCCCCTAAAAAAGGTTTTTATTAAAAAAATCATTTCTTTTATTGTTTTAGAATCTGGGGGAAAAGTATCTAGAAATTCAGAAAGTAGACAAAATTTGCAACAAATTAGATATAAGGCATTATGACTTAGGATGAAGGGGAAGGGGGGATCTGCCTCGGAACAAGCGCTCGGTGCTGCGTGAACTAAGCTGCGCAATTCCACTTAACCACTCACGCGTTTACATTCGCCCTCCCATCTCCCCAAAGAACTTTCTCTATAAGGTTTACTTTAAGTTTTTTGCGTCGCTGATTCCAAATTTTTAACTTCCCACGCAAAATCCCCCCCCACCCCCCAAAAAAATAGTTGTTTTTAACTTAAATTTCTTATTATTTTAGGGGAAAAGCATTACTAAATTCAGAAACTAGACAAAATTTGCAACAAATAGGATATATGACATTATGACGTAGGATGAACGGGGAGGAGGAGGGCTGCCTCTGAACATGCACTGCGGTGCTACGTGCACTAAGTTATGAAGTCCAGGCAATAGGGGATTTCACCTGGAAAAATTAATACTAGTTCTGGATTTCAACTCCCTTTATGTTTATTGGGTCGCTGAATCCGAATTTGTAACTTCCCACCAAAATTTCACCCTGCAACCCCCCAAAAAATTGATTTTTTTAAAAAAATTTGGTTTTTGATAAAAGCGCGCGGGAAATGTTCCGAGGCAGGCCCCTCTCTCTCCGTTTATCCTACGTCATAATGTCATACATCCTATTTGTTGCAAATTTTGTCTAGTTTCAGAATTTCGTAATGCCCCTAAAATAATAAGAAATTTATGTTAATAACAACTATATGGGGGGGGGGATTTTGGGGGTAAGTTAAAAATTCGGATTCAGTGACCCAAAAAACTTAAAGTAAACCTTATAAGGAAAGTTCGGAGGGGAGATGATGGGAGGGCAAACGTAAACGTGTGAGTGGTTAAGTGGAATTGCGCAACTTAGTCCACGCAGCACCGCTCGCATGTTCCGAGGCAGATCCCCCCTTCCCCTTCATCCTAAGTCCTAATTTCATATATCTAATTTGTTGCAAATTTTGTCTACTTTCTGAATTTCTATATACTTTTCCCCTAAAACAATAAGAAAATTTTTTTTTTAATAAAAACCTTTTTTGGGGGGCTTTTTCCCAAAATTTGGGGGGGTTGCCAGGAGAAATTTTGGTGGGAAGTTACAAATTCGGATTCAGCGACCCAAAAAAACATAAAGTAAGTCGATTTCCAGAACTACCACTAATTTTGCTAGGTAAAATTTCCTATTGCCTGGACTATAAATAGTTAATTTATTCGCGTGCTTTAGTTATTGCGGTCTTAAAATTAAGGTTAACAAAAAACGAAAAAGCTGAGGTAAGTGGTTATTTGATTCAGTAGTATCTGGAATAGGTTACCAGGTGTTTCGTGCGTTTAAGAATAAAAATAAATTTGTGAATATGAAGAAAATTTCAAATTTGAATTTGAAGACAACCTTAAGTAAACATTATTTGTTTTTAATTCGTAAAGTATTGTTAAATACACTTTATTATTTAAAACCCAATCATTCTAATTGGTAACGATGGCATCCGATTTGGCATTTCCCCAACTAAGTGAAAAACTCCCTAACATCTTTTCAGTCGTCTGGGAAAATGTCAAATCGCATAATATTGTTAAATAGTTAATTTATTCATGTGCTTAGTTATTGCAGTCTTAAAATTAAGGTTAACAGAAAACGAAAACGCTGAGGGATGCGATTATTTGATTCAGTAGCATCTACAATAGGTTACCAGATGTTTTATGCATCTAAGAATAAAAATAAATTTGTGAATATTAAGAAAATTGCAAGTTTGAATCTGAAGACAACTTTAAGAAAAAATTATTTATTTTTTAATTCGTAAACTATTGTTTACACTTTAATATTTTCAATTCGTAAACTATTGTTCAATACACTTTATTATTTTAAACGTAATCATACTGAATGGTAAGATATCAAATGATTTGGCATTTTCTCAACTGAGTGAAAAAACTCCAGGCCAGGACACTTATTCACTCGGCTGGGAAAATGTCAAATCGTATGATATTGTTAAATAGTTAATTTATTCACGTGCTTTAGTTATTGCGGTCTTAAAATTAAGGTTAACATAAAACAAAGAAGCTGACGGATGTGGTTGCAAAATGCAACTGTCTTTCCATGATTTCTTGAATAATGTGAAGAGTGGGTGTGTCTGATAAAGAAGAGAAAGTCAAAGAAATTGTTTTGTTAAAAGGCAAGAAGAACAAGAAAAAGAAGAAGAAGAAAAAAATAAAAGGAAGCCACTCCTCATTGTTAGAAATGCATCCAAATATTAACAGCTTCCCGCAGATTATTTCATGGAGCTGTGAATCAAATGGAGGACAACAGTTGATTTTTGGGTCACCAACCTTTGTTGAAGAGACTGTTAAAAACTGATTGTCGTTTAAATCCTATTATAGTTTTTTTTTCTTCTGTCTGTTACTTAAATAAACCAGACTCTAAAAATGGTATAATTCCGCTGAAGTATTTTATTGTATTGTTCTTAGATTTTATTGCATCCGTTAATTTTAATTAAAATATCCTGACTTATGCTTGAGTATCATGGTAGTGTTTAGTTAAGAAAATAATAAAAATTGTTGAAAACTATTTTTTAATTTGCAAGCTATTATTTATATTATTCTGAGTTGATTACATTTGGGTTATTGCATATAAATATTATTTTGAAATACAATTTTTAAAACAGTACATATATATATATATTTCATTTTATGTATAATAATAAAAAAAAAAATCTGGATTACAGTTTTTTTTGTCTGTCAAAATTCTAAAAATGTTATAATTCCGCTGTAGTACTTTATTGTATTCTTCTCAGATTTTATTGCATAGCTACGTTAATTTTTATTGAAATATCCTGACTTATCCTACAGTATCATGGTGATGTTTGTTAAGAAATAAATCAAACTTGTTGAAATTATTTTTTAATGTGCAAGCTATTACTTATATTATTCTGAGTTGATTATATTGGGATAATGCATATAAATATTATTTCGAAATACTATTTTTAATACAGTATATATAGTCCATTTTATATATAATCTAAAAAAAAAAAAAAAAAAAAATGGATTATAGCTTTTTTCTGCTTGTTACTTAAATGAGACTCTAAAAATGTTATAATTACGCTGTAGTACTTTATTGTATTTTTTTCAGATTTTATTGCATTAATTAGTTTTTATTAAAATATCCCGAATTATGCTTAAGTATCATCGAGGAGTTTAGTTAACAAATGAATAAAAATTGTTAACAACTTTTTTTTTTATTTGCAAGCTATTATTTATGTTATTCTGAGTTGATTATATTGGGATATTCAATATAAATATCGTTTCGAAATAGTATTTTTAATGCATCTATATATACTATATATACTGTAGTCCATTTTATATATAATCTAAAAAAATATGAATTATATATTTTTTTCTGTTTGTTACTTAAATAAATGAGACTGTAAAAAAGTTATAATTCCGCTGTATAACTTTATTGTATTCTTCTCAGATTTTATTGCATCCGTTAGTTTTTATTGAAATATCTTGACTTTTGCTAGAGTATCATGGTGGTGTTTAGTTAAGAAATGAATAAAATTCTTGAAAACAATTTTTTAATGTGCAAACTATTACTTATGTTATTCTGAGTTGATTATATTGGGATATTGCATATAAATATTATTTCGAAATACTATTTTAAATACAGTATATATAGTCCATTTTATATATAATCTAAAAAAAAAAAAAAAAAAAAAAAAAAAAATCTGGATTATAGTTTTTTTTTCTGTCTGTTACTTAAATAAACGAGAGTCTAAAAATGTTGTAATACCGCTGTAGTACTTTATTGTATTTTTTTTCTGATTTTATTGCATCAGTTTTTATTGAAATATCCTGAATTATGCTTGAACATCATGGAGGAGTTTAGTTAAGAAATGAATAAAAATTGTTGAAAACTATTTTTTTAATTTGCAAGGTATTATTTATGTTATTTTGAGTTGATCATATTGCGATATTGAATATAAATATTATTTTGAAATAATAATTTTAATACAGTATATATAGTCTATTTTATATAGTATAATCTAAAAAAAAAAAAAAAAAAAAAAAATCTGGATTATAGATTTCCCCCCCCCCCCCCCCCCCTGTCTCTTACTTAAATAAATGAGACTCTAAAAATGTTATAATTCCGCTGTAGCACTTTATTGTATTGTTTTCAGAATTTATTGCAACCGTTAGCTTTTATTAAAATATCCTGAAATATGCTACAGTACCATAGCGGTGTTTGCTTAAGGAAGGAATAAAAATTGTTGAAAACTATTTTTTAATTTGCAAGCTATTACTTATATTATTCTGAGTTGATTATATTAAGATATTGCATATAAATATTATTTTGAAATACAATTTTTAATACAGTATATATATATATATATATATATATATATATATATATACAGGGTGTCCGGTCTCAACGGTGTCCAATGGCTAATTCCTAGAAGTATAGTTCCAATTACAAAAATGTTTTAAATCAGGTAAAGAAATATTTTAAAAGCGATTTGGGTCAATAAAAGCATTTCTTAAAAAATTACGAAATTTAAATTTTTATACGGTCCCCCGGTCCTATAAGTTATATTTAGTAAAATTTTCCTATTAGACTGACAAGTAAGACAAAAAAGTCCCATTCATATAACGCTAAAATTGAGCGAGTTATGAAACTTTAAAAATGCATGACTTATGCCACTTTTCTGCTCTGAAAACAAGTGAGGCTTTGAGGGGTCACATACTAAGTGCTTAATGTATTCGAAGATCTTATTTCATGTGTATCTGCGCTTTGAAAAAAATCGTACAAGTATTACGATTAAGTTAACACTTATATAGCTTCAGATTGACTAAAATAACATATGTTTTATTTTGTCAGGATTTGAGACTGTTTCTTTTATGATTTCTTTTAACAAAAATTATGTTATTTTTATAAGTTTTTATGTTACTTCAACGATCGTATGAATGTTTTTCCAGTTCAAAATTTGAACTCGAACTTAAACTCACTTTTAAATATCCGATCGAGATTGCATTTTACATACTGGTGCAAATCCGATAACAATCTAATACTGTTATGATTTTCAGTTGTTACCATTAACACTTATTTCACAGGATACCACAAAAAATTTCGGATACATTACCGCCAAGAACTTTAAGAAAAAGTTTTAGATTAGATAATAGAAGACTGCGATTGGTGGTTTTTTTAACTCTTATGTATTTTTTAGCACAGAATCCGAAAATTACATTAATTTTTAACCATCATGTCAGGATATTTCGTAAATCATAAATTCACAAATTTAAAGAATAACAAAAATCGGATACTATAAAGTAGAGGAGATGGTTGTGTTTTTTAACTTTTGATAATCGATTTTTACGTACTTTTTAGCACTGAATCTGAAAATGACCTTAATTTTTAACCATCAACTTAGAATTTTTTTGCAAATCGTAAATGTGTAAGTTAAAATATAGCCAAAAACTCATACTATAAAACATATGTAAAACTTTTTTGTTTTATTTTATTTTATTTTATTCAATATTTTTGCTTATCCTGGTATTCTTACAGCTAAATAGCTGAGTGGTCCGATGAGATGAGAAGATTTAATTTTAACTTTGAACTTTTTAACTTTGAAATTTGCGAAAAATCCTGATGTGATGGTCAAAAATGAAGATCAATTTCAGAGTCAGCGGTACAGAATACATAAGAATCAATTATCAAAAGCTAAAAAACATGACATAATCCAACTTTTGCAGGCTGATGTAATCTAATAATAATTTAAAATAAGTATCTTTTTGTAAAGAATTGAGGCTGTTAATTTAGCATCACTTTATTTAACAAAAATTCTGTTTTTTTCTTTCTTCTTAAATGTTTATATTTTGCATTTATGTTGTATATTTTGCATTAATATGTCAGAATGATTAAAGATTTCAATTTTATATTGCAATGTTAATTTTACTCTCAACCATTTCGTAATATATCTGACGAAATTATATTTCGACTAAATTTGTGAATGACCCCCAATTTGCAACAAAAAATATGCCCCAACTTTAAACAGCTGTTACTCGATCAATTTTAATCGTAGAATAACGGGAGTTGTTTTGTTGTACTTGTCAGTGAAAGAGGAAAATTTTACTAAATATAATTTATAGGACCCGGGGGGGGGGGCGTATAAAAATTTAAATTTCGTAATTTTTTAAGAAATGTTTTTGTTGACACAAATCGCTTTTAAAATATTCCTTTACCTGATTTTAAACATTTTATTAATTGGAATTATATGTCTATCACTAACGGTTTAGGAATTAGCCATTGGACACCGTTGAGACCGGACACCATGTATATACAGTAAATTCTGTCTAAGGCGGACTTTGTATAAGCCGGAAATCTGTCTACCGCGGAAATTTTTTAAAGTACCGACGAACCCATAGAAAATTACATTAATTCATGCTGTATAAGGCGGAATCTGTCTGACGCGGAAACGGAAAGGATTTTAAGGTCCCACCGAAACCAAAATTTTGCATAAGGCGGAAAAAGGATAATTTAAAAATGAAAAGCGGTTTTGTTTATTAAACTTTAAAACTGATAAGTCAAATAACTCAATGTCGAGCATGTTAGCTAAAATTCCGTAAGCTTTTAAAAAAGTTAATTCAAAAGAACAGAAACTTTAAATTTTAAGGAATTTATCCTTATGCCATTTTTTTATATGTAAAATTGCATCTAAAAGTTAATATTTCTTGTAAAATGAACATTTATGAAAATGATTACGTATTTTCGAAAGTACAATATATTATACTTTAAGATTGTACTCAAATTCAAAATTATAGCGTTCTTTCTCATTTTCGGAGTTTTTTTGGTGTGTATAAACTTCCAATATGAATGTATTACAGCAGTACTAAGAAATTGAATAAAGTTTCTCATTTATCTTTAAAAAGACAAAGGATCTTTCAGAATTTCAGTTTTCAACCGATTTTCTAGTCAGGAGAATCAATAAAAGATCGTCATCTTCCAGGGATTTTTTTTTTTTTTGGGGGGGGGGGGGGAGCTTTTTTGCATAAGCCGGAATATTGTCTACCACGGCAATTTTTCTCAGTCCCGACCGATTCCGCCTTAGACAGAGTTTACTGTATATATAATGAATGAGATTCTAAAAATGTTATAATTCCGCTGTAGTACTTTATTTTATTCTTCTCAGATTTTATTCATGCGTTAGTTTTTATTAAAATATCCTGAATTATGCTAAAGAATAATAAATAAGAAAGACTAATAAATGAATGCATAATTAAGAAATTAGCATAAATTGTTGAAAAATATTTTATAACTTGCAAGCTGTTATTTATATTATCAGGAAAAATGCTTTATGTATTTGTTTCCCTTTTTTTAAATTGCTTATAGAATTAAAAATAAAATATTTTTTTTGCTGAGCACTAAAATGTGATACATCAAAATGATCTTTAAAGAAGAAAAGAAGCTAAAAAAGATCTCGAGTGTCTTCTCCCGACTTTCTGAATTTATTACAGAGTTTTACTTTTTTATTTTAACATAATCAAACTGATTGTTAAACAAATCATGTAAGTCGTAATTTTTCCAAGTGAGTGAAAATATGTCTAGGCCGGGAATTGAACCCAGATCCTTTGTCTTTTAATTGCCAATGCTCTTCCAATTAAGCTATCTGAACGACATCCCAGCCAACACAATTCACCCAGACAACCATTTGGTAACGATATGTGGATTGTTATCTGATCAGCTAGACAGAATAAAGAGCAGGTAAAGGAACTCCACGTAATTACACTTTTTTTTAACACAATCAAACTGATTTGTAATGTTTTATTTACCAATAACTTTGATTGTGTTAAAATAATAAAAGTGCAATTACGTATCCATCGTTTATTGGAGTTCTTTTACCTGCTGTTTATTCTGTCGAGTTGTTTCAGATAACAGTCCAGATGTCGTTACTAAATACTTGTCTGAGTGAATGGCTGGGATGTCGTCCAGATAGCTCAATTGGAAGGGCATTGGCTATTAAAGCCAAAGGATCTGAGTTCGACATATTTTCACACACTTGGAAAAATTATTACTCATAAGAATACTAAGAGTTCAAATAAATAGTAATATGAAAATAAATAAAAAAATAGAACTTAATTTTAGAGATTTGTAACGTTTCCATTTATGAAAATAGCTTTATAATCTAAAGAACTGACCGAGCAAAAACTGCAGAATCGGACAGATTATTTCTCTTTATATCCCATCAATAACAATTCATTTCCCTTTTAAAGGATTTTTAAAGGATTGTAAAAACTTTAGGAAACTTACATCATATTCTTGTTACTGAAATGGCAAGGTTTTATTTTCCCAGCTTAAATTTCTAAAAAAAATAAATAAAAATAAAATAAAAACTTTGAAACCAAGCCTTTGTCTGTCCCGTGTTCGAATTAATCCCGTCTCATCTATAGTATGCACTACCCCACGTCTTAAAAATTGTTCAACCTTTTTTGAAAGGCCCTGTATTTTGTTTTCTTCAGAACCACCTTAACCCTCGAGTGCTATTTTTATTTCCTTATTCATTTCCCAAAAGGAAAGAGTTCTGAGACACTTTAACAGCGAATGGCATTAGTGTGGTGTTTCTTTAGTGAATCGCACGAGCTGGAATGTGCTTCCACAAGTTGGCTACCACCTTGATGCCTCTATTCTTCTCCCAGGATATTCTTTATTGCCAGTATCCGTCAGGCTAAAATAGATAATAGTCAAAAGTTACAACAATGTGAACAAGGTGCGTGCGCATGAAAAGTTCCAGGATTAGATACGGCGTCGTCGAGTCCGAAAGGAAGAACTTTTGAGTTTTTTCCAAAAGGGTAAACGGAGAACTCTTTACTCGTGATGAATTCTGAAAAGAGGAACTTTGAAAGTTAGCTCTTTTGAAGCGCTTTCTACGGGATAGTGGGTATACATAATAAGAAAGAAAAACACACATAGATTACGAAACACTCCAGCACTAAGAATAGACCGAAACAGGTTTTTAAGACCGAAACCGCAATCGAATTTCGGTAAACTTCCTATTTTCGGCCGAAAACGAAAACGTCCCAAAACTTTTTTAAAGTAATTAATACACATATAATTATTAATTATTCATACATGTGGCCCAAGACTCTGTGCCTCTGACCAAAACTTTTTATTTTCATATAAAATAAAATCTAATTAATTAATTAATTAATTCGACGAAAAATGATTTTCGAATTATACGAATTTTATCTAATTAAAAAATGTTTTAGGTATACATACATCGATTTATCTTTTATAATGGTTTTTGTAAATGATCTTCATCTGTTATACTAGAACTTTCTCAAAGGGTATTAGAAATACTTGTGCGGTTTCAAACTAAAATTTTTCTATTATGTTAAATCTGAAGCCATTAATGAGCACCTGAAAAGCGTCTTCAAAGTTTAGCCATATATGCATTGCTTGCCTTATTATTTGCACCCACATCTTGAGTCAGTCATATGACTGATAATTAAAAACATTGAACTTCAGCGATAAATAAAAAGTGTCTCATTTGAGCCGATACAGCTCAAATCAATGAGTAATGTTGAAAATTTTTGAAGGAAGAAAGGAGATTTTTGGAATAGAGATAGTTTCGGTTGAGCTTCGATCAGGCCGAATTTTTGAGAGCATTTTCGCCGAAACTCGGATTTTGGGCTGAAAACCGAATTTTTGACAGCATTTTCGCCAAAACTCAGATTTTGGGCAGAAAACGAAAATGAAACCGAATTTTCGGTCGATCTCTCTCCAACACTATAAGAGGCCTAGAGTTTTGAAAATTATTGGTTGGCCTCAACTCTAGTATAACTCTTTTCCCAACCAAATACGTGTATATGTGTAATAGATATCGATTAACAATTTAATTTAGCTTTTCGAATTCTCTTTTAAAGGAATTAAACTCATATACTGTTAAATAAATCACAAATTAAATAAAACGTTAAGACAATCTAAAATTTGGATGCACAGTCTCGTTTATGAAATGATATACTCTTTGTTATTCGCGAATCGTTTATAATAAAATCACTACAAAAGTTAACTTTGAATAACGTCTTTTTTCGGAATATGAATTTATTTTCTGTTTTTGTTTTTTATATGGCCTTTCGGCAACAAAAGTTCATGCCTTTTGTATTTTATTTTAATTAAAAAAAATAGAGCATATAGTGGCAAAAAATTCCTGATATCGTTTATCTCTCATAGAAAAAGATGAAATATGAAAATTCAAGCAAAAGATTTAACGGCCGAAGAAAAGCACATTAATAATTCCATAAAATATTAGAAAATATAATATATAAAACATTCATTATATTAGAGGGAAAAAAGAAAGCCCATTGTAGAAATTATTGGCGGAAGTTCGAACCCACTTCTCAAAAGAATCTTCTGTTCCGAAATTCATACTTTACACGCATAGCATTAAATAGACTTAAAGCAGTTCACATTTTAAACCATGATTTAAAAAATAAAAAAAAACTAGTAAAATCGTCTTCTCTGTTAAAATCTAACAATTCTTAAATGTATGGTGTAAATCCTTTGTCAAAAGTGGCAAACTATGTACCGAATTATACAAGGTGCATTTGGGGGCAGTCCCTTCAAACTTGAAGCCTTGAGCACGCGACCTATATATATATATATCTGTCCTAATGAAACGAATTTATGAAACGGATATATGAATCGACTGATTATGTTTCAAGCGATTTTTCCTAAAATATGGAATATTTGCGATGAAATTAACACCAAAAATCAGCATTGATCCGCAGATCTCAAAACTGGTATTAGAATTTTTAAATTCGAATTAGTTTTCGAAATATTAATTTTTTCTAATTTTATATACATTTTTCTAATGATGGCAACTGAAGTTTTAATCAAACAGATATCTTTTTTTCATATTTCAGAAAAGGTTGTCATGGTAACCAGGCTATTGTTGTTTATTTGATAATAAATGTTTATTTACTTTTATTTCTTTTTATAAATTATATAAATTATTTTGTTCTATAATTATTAAATATCTTTTTTTATATTTCCTTTAGAAAATAATTAAAAAATCCGGTACTACTTAATTATTCTGTCGACCAATTTCGCCAAATTATATAAATCGCCAAAACACTCGCCAAATTATACAAATTGACATAATTTTTATTTTAAATAACGAAAGAACAAATAAATTAGTATAACATTAATAAATATACAAATAAAATGCCGAAATAAAAATCACTTGATGACGTAAACATGTGTAACTTGCTTAAAGTCAAGTGAATGTGACATATACGATCAACCATTATTGGCATCTTATCTTATAGTTTGGCGATAGACTTTTGGTCAACTGGATAACTAAGTAATACCAAAAATGTATATGTAACTGGTATTTAAAAACAAAATTTTCGCCAAATTTTTGTAAAAAAAAAAAAAAAAAATGCTAACTGGCGAGTTGAAAAAAAGCTATTGGCGAGATTTGCATCCGGATAGCGTAACAGTACCAATAAATCTTTGCAACCATGACAAATTTTATGCAGTTTTATTCGAAAAACTTTTTTTGATTTTTTCATCAAAATGGAAAATTTACGGTCGCATATTGGCGCGATTTTTCTCTAACGCCAATGTCATATACGGAACGGGCACTTAACTTGCGCCAAGGTATCGTTATTTTGCTTGATATGGTAAGCCGGATGTTGTTGTTTATGCTGTTGATGCGTTCCCCAAATTGGCGTCGTTAAAAAATCGCGCCAATATGGGACGTATATGACATCTGTGCCAAACTTTCATATGAACTGCGAAGGGATCAGACCATATTTGTTTATGGCAGTTGATGACTTGAACTATTATAATATAGATGAAATGATGGAGATAGAATAATATTTGGCGACTTATCACCTGTGCCTGGCTAACATTAAAGTACCAAAATGGCACCTTGAGTATAAAAAGCGAAGTGGTCCGCCTGGAACTGTTGATGATAGTCACATGACTTAGGCTATTGTTATAGAGATTGTTTTAAAATACCGGGAGACAAAGACTCTGTATACTTAATTTATTTTATTTTAGCTTCTTTTCAAATGTTTAACTGATCCTCTTTAATCAAAAACGAAAACAACCTTTGGATGTTTTAACAGCAACTGATTCGCCCTTAAACTTTTGCAATCAAGGGGAATTGAATGGAAACCCGTTTACAGGGAGATCTGCACAACTTTTTTCAGTATAATTAAATCTTCTTTAATATTTTAAAAACCCATCAGATTAGCGTGTTTTTAGATTATGCGGTGTCTGAACGGGGGTTGGCGAGCGTAGCTTGCAGGGGACAGAGCCCCCTAGTATATATATATAAACATAAAACACTGAAAACTCACTTGAAGAAATTACGACACACAAACGATTCGAAATTTTTATAGAACGCTGTAAATGATTTATAGATTTTATGCACACCACATAGAATACTAAAATTTCATTTACCTAAAAAAAGCCCAACTGAACGTGCACTTCCTGCATTTAACATCCATTGATCGAATATCTAAATTCTCTTGTGCAGTTCAATTATACATGTATAAGAAATTATTTATATTACACACAAAAAACATAGTGTACGATAATTCAGGTCAACTGAAAAATGCACAGCACATTTTCTGCAATCCCTGCCCATAGAAGGTAATGTATTTGTTGAATTTGAAAACACATAATGTAAATGGAAACGTGTTTTCAGTAATTACTACTCATAATCGATAATGTATAATAATCCTTTTGTGCAGCAATAATATTAAATATTACAAGTAGAGCTGTAGTGGGAGTATACGGTGGTATGTACCGTATACCTTATGAATTTTTTTAAAGAATTCCTCATACACTCTGTTTCTCAAATACCTCTCCTACTTAATAATCTAAAAAATTCTACATGTTCTATAGAAAAATCCTGGCGGCAATCCTGCCAGTTTACCTCTGTAATTAATATACAGGTTTTCCCTCAACTCATGGGTCAAAATGTAAGGGCTAATTGAGGACTCTGTAATAGTCATTTACTGTATAGGAATATATGAGCGCAAATGAGGCGTTGAGGCACAAATGCAGGAAAGAGACATGAAAGGAATATTTATTGACAACGTCATTAACAAATGGTATGTTTACAATAAGTGTTCAAAATTGCGTCAACCAACGGTTATACACAAGGCTGCAGAGTCGGAGTCGGAGTTAGGCCCATTTTTGAGCGAAAGAGTCGGAGTCGGAGACGGATTTGAGAAAATTTCCGGAGTCGGAGTCGTCCATTTTACAAGCAGGTCTGAGTTGTCGGAGTCGGAGTCATTCTATTTTTGAGCGAAAGAGTCGGAGTCGGATCTGTTAAAATCCCCGGAGTCGGAGCCGTCCATTTATCCCATCGACTCCGCAGCCCTGGTTATACATGCTTGAAAGCGTCGAGGGAGTGATTGGCGTACAGATTCAAAGATGCCAGGCATTTCACGAACACGTGCTGCAGCAACGGATATTCAAGCGACCAGATCATCAACAGAGTTAACTGGAGTTGCATAAAAAGACTCTTCAGATGTCTCCATATGAAGTAATCAAGGTCGATAAGTCGGGAGATTGGGATGGCAAAAGGACTGATCCAGCAAGCCAAGGCAGGCAGTTGTTATCGTATTTTTCTAGAAGAGAACCACTGCAAGATGTTCCGATCACCATTCCTAAGCTACTGTGGTTTCAGCATGATGAGGTGCCAGCCCATTTCAACACCATTGTGCGCTATTACCTGGATACAACTATTGAGGCGTGATGGATTGGGATTGCTCGTTTATGTGACTTTGGTTGGATCTCATCACTCGAATATCCGTTGTTGCGCCACGTGTGCATGAAACACCTGGAATATTTAAATCTGTATGCCAGTCGCACCATTTACGCTGCCAGACATGTGTTGCTGTTGGTTGGCGCAATTTTGATCACTAATTGTAAACGTGGCACTTATCAGTGATGTTGTCGGTAATTATAAATTTCACGTCACTTTCCTGTGTTTGTGCCTCAACGCCTCATTTGCGTAAGCACATTCTTATAGAATAAATTATTAATACATGGTCCTCTATCAACCCTTATTAGTTTAGGATTAGGGATGTAGTGGAGGGTATACGGGGGTATACGCCGTATACCCTCTGGAGTTTTTAGGAACACCGTATACCCTCTGTTTCTCAAGAAAGCTATAGTATATATACACTAGGATATATACCCTATGGCTTGAGCGTATACCCTCTGCTTTTTTTACGACTACACCACTGTTAGGAACACCCTGTATAGAAGTTCCATTGAATTGGTATAAAATTTTTCTGTATGAATCAGAAATTTCTCATGTTAGAGTAATTCTGTTAAATTGAAGCAGAGTTCCTTTATATGAAACAGAATTTCTCCATCTAATAGAAAAAGCAATCCTGTTCATCAGAAACAGATATAATCTGTATTTTACACAGAATTTTACAAACTTTCATTTAACTTACCTTGTGTATCCGTAACGGCTGAAATCTTGCAATCCAATTTTAACATATTTCCTGTACATACAATTGACCTAGTTTTTGGTAGAACGACATATTAATAGTGATAATACAATATTCTGTAAAAAAAATAAATTAAATTTCCATCCACCACCTCTCAGGGGGCAAAAACATTTGTCCAATAAGATCAGGTAAATGTCATCACGTACGTGATTATTACGTAAATGACATTGTTTGCTTCAGAAATAAGTTGATGTTTTTCAATTGAATCATGGTAAATGCTCAAATCTTCCAGTTTCGCGCAGGGTGTGAATGGATGTGGATTCGTACTTCACGAGGGCACTGACAGATTTTTTTTTTTTTTCATGCGAGGAAGCTGGATTTAAAACTGTATGTCCATTTAATTTTTTTTAAACAAATTGATAAAAATAATCACAAGAAATTAATTTTTTTTTTTAATTTTTTCCATTTCGATCAGTTATCCTTCAACATTTTATCCTTTTTAATGCATTATAATAATACCTCGTCTTTACACCGTTTTTTTACTTATAGTTTATTTATTCTGCTTCACATAACAAAAATTTTCTCGAATTGTAACCAAGTTTTTTAGTACAAGATTACTTTATTCTCATTTTACAGAATTTCTGGTATAATTGAAAAAATTAATTTTTTTTTTCCTTTTTAGTACATTATAATGTAAGCTTGTCTTTAAAGTATTTTTTTACTTATAATTTATTTATTCTGAATCACATTCACATAACAAGAGTTTTTTAACTGTAACGGAGCTTTTTGTACAAGATTACTCCCTTCTTCCTTTACAGAATTTCTGTTATAATTGGAAAGATTAAAACAAAGTTCATTGTACAGCATTAATACAATCTTTCTTTACATTATTTCTAGTATTCAGAACTTGTTTGTGAGTCAAAAGTGAAGAATCATAATTTTAAAATTTTACTCCGAAAGGCGAAAACTATATCTATCTACGAGGTGTGGATATTAATTAATCGGACTGGTGCTGTCACCGGAAAACAGCTAGCGTGTTGCAATCGAACTTTGCTTGGCGCTATTATATGGTATCTCCCCCATCCCCTGCTTGATTGTCAAGGTCACTTGTCTCTTAGTTTAGCTGTAGCATATTCGAAGTGAGACGTGGGCCAGTGACAAAAACGATAAGTGTTCACATGGAGCAACGGGTTAACCTCAAGTTTCTTTTGAAGTTTCTGGGCAAAACTGACACAAAACTTATGCTATGTTAAAAAAAAAAAAATGTGCATGGACATGAATGTTTATCACGCGCTCAAGTTTTTGAGGGGTTAGAAGTTTTAAAAAGGAGCAAGAAACCACCGAAGACGATCCGCGACCTGGACGACCCGGCACCCCAAAAACGGACACAAACATTAAAAACTTGTTGATCAGTTGTCAGTTGATCCACAAAAATTTCGCCTGAGTATCCGAGCTGTGGCTGAGTTGACAAGAATCGACAAAGAAAGTGTTCGTCAGATTTTGCATGACACATTTAACATGGAGAATCCTTGATCATTCACCAGGACAATGTGACAGCCTATTCCGCTTTGTCTGTGAAGACGTTCTGAGTAAAACACACCATCCCCGTGTTGAATTATCCATCGTACTCGCTCGACGTAGCCCCCGGTGACTAATATTTATTTCAAAAACTCAATTCGGAGCTAAAGGTGCCAAGCTTTCAGTGCATGGAATCGGTCGAACCAAAAGCGTCGGTGACTCTCAACAAGCTTGCAGAAGAGAACTTCCAGCATTGCTTTGCATAATGGAAAATTGACATGGTGCTGTGTAGGGATCTCCAAGAGGTGTATGTGAAGTATGTATATTGAAGGAGGTAAAGTTTCTGACGTAATTGGTGACGAATGAAAAGTTTTATGACGTCAGGGATAAGAGCGAAAATCTGTAGTTTCCATGAAATTGAGATATTCTGTCTAAAATAAGTCCAGTTAAAATAACAGGTATTTCATAACAAAGTATAATAGATAGTATCTTCTTGTTTTTTTTTACGATTGCATCAGAGGTTACAAGCACCACTTTTCTACAGCGGAGCATCTCGATAACGTATATCAGTTTCATTAAGTTAGTATTAGTACAGCTTCGTTAAAATATATGTCAATCAATTACTGCCTAAATACAGTATTACAATTGAACTTTTGTGTGCGTTCCTGTAAAGTGAAAGATAAATATTACGTATACCTTCACCTAAAAGAAATACATTGTGGTTCAAATGAGTAATGCATATCAACATTACAATATTTGAGGTTTTTTAACATCATTAAAATGTATTTTTAAAAAAACACCCTGTCTCAATGTACCTGAATTTGTTTGAGTGTACCTGTAAGCGAACTATGAAATGTACACACTTAGTTTTCAATAGATGAATTGTATTAGATGTAAATTTCCAACTGGGCGAAAAATTTCCGGACCAGGATGAATTGCTTTCGTAATCTCCAATAACATAATACCAATTTCCTTATATCCAAACATTTTTACGAAAGCTAGAGCGCAGGCGGTTTGCCACAAGAGCAAATAGCGACGATGAAACGGGCGCGACGGCCAGTGCCAGACAGACAGACGCACGTTTAGTGGAAAGTGTTAAAAAAGGAAAGAGTCGATAAAATTTTATTGTGTCGATAATTTTTGATGAGCTCAAAGTACAGTCGAACCCGCTTAAGACGCGTTTCAAGGGAGTAGATAAAAGTCGCGTTTTAAGCGGGATCGCGTATTAAACGTGATTTGTATAATGTTTCAGGAATTGGGCTTATTCATACATTTAATCGTCTAAATGAACTTTACAGCTTTCATTTATATGCTTACACTGTAAAAAAAAATCTGCGAAGTTACTAATGTTTTTCTAGGAAACTGGGATTCCTAGAACTTTTCATGTAACGGCAACAACAAAATTTCATGTAACAGACACACTTTTGCGCCGAAAATCAAAAAATCTGTAAGGTTACTAAGATTTTTTTTGGAAACTGGGATTCCGAGAACTTTTCATGTAACTGCAGCTAGGGTTACAAATAAAAGTTTAGTAAGATTACTGAAATTTTAGCAGATTCATTTGTAAAGTTACAGATTTTTGTAGCTTTACAAAAACTAGTTTTGTAGATTTGCAGCTTTTTTCGTACAGTTACAGTTGAAAGTTTAGTAAGCATGTAACTTTACATCTGTAGACCTACAGATTTTTTTTTACAGTGTAGGGTCGAAAATTTTGTCTTTTACGTGTATTTAGATTAAAATTTAATTTTATTTCCTTTTAACTCATTGTTTCATTTTATAGAACCAGCTGGAATAATAACGAAAAATAAATATGGATTCCAACATGGATTTATTGTTCATTAATGTGTTGCAACCAAAAATAAAACAACAGAAATGATTTTCAAACTAAACTGACTTTTTTAACAGAGAGAAAAAATATTAAATCTTTGAATCACAACCCAGTTTTTGAAATAATATTTAGTGCTTGTAATAATGAGTACCATTATAATCTGTCCTTCTTTTTAATGTAATAAAAAAACTATCCTTATTTATCTTTGTGTAAAAAATATTGTTTCCATAAAAAAAAGTTAAGGAAACGTAGAAAACATAAAAGAATTGTAATTATCCAACCACAATCATATTTGTTTAATCTTTACAGTTACATGTTTTGTTGCCTATAACATGCATTATAAAACATAGTAGTGGTATAACGTACACTTAAGATCTCATTAACAACAGGTATGGTAATCTAATCTCTAATCATAATAACTTTATGATGTATCTGAGAAACCTGAATTCATCATAAAAATTTTCAGTACTACAGTAAAAATATACAAGCGCGAGGCAAAGAATGTTAGGAGGCGGGATCAAAGAAGGATTGTAATTTTGCTAATTTATCAGGTTTTTGTTTTATTCAAATATCTACCATTATTTCCAGTTTGTAACTTTCGCCTTAATTAATATGTTACTAAGCAAAATAAATAATACTGTTCGGAAAGTGTTTTTTATCTGTATAAAAAAAGTTCGATAAAGAGGCAACACTCAAGAAGAGAGATGGAATTCGCATCTTGATCAGTGAATTCGTGTCTTAAGCGGGATTTTTCCCTCAAAGGACCGAAAATATATCGCGTATTAAGCGGGATCGCGTAATAACCATTCGCGTATTAAACGAGATATTTTTACATTAGCCTTATGGGCGTTGTTGAAGGGATCGGAAAAAACCTGCGTATTAAGCGGGATCGCGTATTAACCGTGAGCGTCTTAAACGGGTTCGGCTGTATATGAATAAATGTGCTCATAAATAAATTGACAAATAAAACATTGTATATAATGACTATTTCGTCCCCTTTTTTAATATGTTTCTCAGGTTTTGTTTGTTTTGTTTTGTTTAAAGAAAAAGAAATTGCTTTCATGAAACATAATTTTCTTTAAAAAGTGTTGTTTTATGATGTAGTTACTAGTCTAAAAATATATCAATAAAATTATTTATATTGGTGAATTAATTGTAATTTTAATTTATTGATAAAATTAGTTTCATATTATTTGCCTATAAATAATTTATTGATTTTGCTTATTGTTTGTACATTTCTAGCAGAAAGTAATAAATAATACGCGTATTGAGAACAAAGCAATATTATTTCCTAGCTGTGATTTATGTTAACAACGAATACTACACACAGTTAAAATAAAAACAATCAATTTCCTTGTAATAAAAAAGGGTCTTACAGAAAAAAAAAAAACTTTTTAGTTTTTTTTTAAGAAAAGCTCATCTAAAAGTCTTTACATTTTTATCACTGTTATTAATATACATTATCATTATCATATTAAATTCATTCAGTTACGAAAAGACACGTGTAAAAACCAAAAGCCCTAATCAAATTTACAAGCTCCTGTCAACTTTTTGAACTGGTTTTTCCTTTTTTTCTCCTTGCTATCACCTACGTAAAGGAATTAATATTTCGTGGAATCTTACGAGGACTTTTAATTCGCTGTGAGGCATAGGACATGAATAGAATTATAAACATTACATCACAGGCTTTGACCATAGTTGGTGTTCCAGTTTAAAGGAATTTGGGAAATACCTTTTCTTTTTTTTATGTTTAAAACCAGTTTTTTCAATTACTTTCATTAATGACATTTCTGAAATTATTTGGTACTAAATTAGAATATTCTAATTTATAAAAGTTCTTTTCCTTTAATTTCGCATAAAAACAGAGTATTTATTAAAAGAATCCGTGCTTCAGTTGACTGGATTATTTTGTGTTACTTCGCAAGATTTTAGTTTAGTTTAGTTTTTGTTTTGCTATTAAATTGCTCCTCAAAATTAAAGGATATCAACAGAAATAAAGCAACTATTATTTATTGCAAGATGATAAATAACAATTTGTTCAAAATTATCTAACAGAAATTATTATGTTTACGGGTTGATTTCAAAATTTTGAATTAAAAATTAAATTTATTCAACTTTAACAAAGATGAAAAAATGATTTAACTTCTTTTGCAATACAGGCATCCCCCGACTTACGTTAGTAATTCGTTCCGCAAACTTTTTTCGTAACTTGAATTTTACGTAAGTCGAATTTCTAAATTTATTAGGTAAAATTTCGTAAGAAACTGCAATATTTGTTATATATATATCTAACTATTAACGATAAGATGATTTTTAACGATAATTTAAACGACTTAGAATTTAGTACAGTATCTTATTTACGATTATAATACTCGTATATATATTATTATTATTGTCACAGTATTATTTTATGAATAAAGCATCATGCAGTAGTATTTACTCGGATATAAACTATAAAAATATGAAAAAATATAAAAACAAACTGAACACTTTTCAAATAAAAACCTCTTAGATGAATTGATTTCTACAATTTTCAATCCATATTAAACGAATAGGTGAAAAAAAAAATCGAAGAAGAAAGAAAAGAATAGAAGAAAAAAAAATCACTATTTCCTCCTCATAACATAATTTCTACGGTTGAACCCCAGATTTTTTTTTGCTGCATTATAATTAGATTTGAGTTTGTTTTGTTAAAGATTTGATTGTATATCCAAATAAAAATCTAACTCCCACTAATATACATATTTTATTTATAAAATAATTATCTAAATTATGCAAATGCAGGTCAAACGCGCTAGTGTGTTCATAAATTAATTTTTGAGATTTATTACGTAACTTCGAATTTACGTAAGTCGAGGAATGCCTGTAGTTTATTCTTTAAACCCTTTGGGATCAGCATCCCATGCACAGAAATTATTCTGTTAAAAATACTCTTTTTTTTTTTTGAAAAAAAAAAGCGTTACCATTACCTATTTAATTTTGAAAATGTGCTAATTAAATAATGCGGATATTACTTTTCTTTATTACTGGTACCAAAATAAAATTCTGTATCTCACCTTTTGAAAATGATAATATGCATGCATGGTAACTTATAGACCAGGAGGCGGACACACAGACCATCACCTCATCGAGTGATTTCTGAAATTCCAGGACTAGACAGAATTTGATTAGCATATTAAAATGCAACTGGTCTGCCAAGTGATATCTTGGTGGAAACCACCTGCAGACCCGATTTTAGTGTTTGATCGGTAGGTTTATCGGTGGGTTTATCGGTATGTTTTCCTGCACCCAAAGGTATGAAAACGTGGAGAACTGGAAGCAGGAAAACACAATCGCAAACCTACCAGTCAACCACTAAAATAGGGTTTTCAGGTGTTTTCCTCCACGGTATGACTTGGCTGACCAGTTGCATTTCAATATGCGAATCGACTTTTCACTAATTCTGGAATTTCAGCCGTCAAGTCGATGATGTGATGGTCTTCCGGTCTTCCGCCTTCCGGCCTATAATGGGTGAATATGTGGCACGGTCATCAATGGTAGAAATGCAAGCCTTCATAAATTTTACTAAAATTGTAATCATTTATAATTAAATGCTTGTATTTAACTTGGCTTGCCTGTCCGTTTCGCTTAAATCTTGCAATCGAATTTTAACACGCTTCCTGTGCTACAATAGATCTAATTTTTGAATCTTTTCCGATCACAATACTGTGACTTCCGATCACAATACACTATTCTGTGAAAAATATTTGAAATTTGTCACCGCCACTCCTCAGGAGGCAAAGCATTCTTCCGATAAAGGTTCGTAAAATCAAGAAAAAACCGTGTCTGGATCAGAGGATTCCATATCGGTGGCTAACCGAGACTACGGCAAATTCCACCGGATGGATGACCCTGGAGACACAGCAGCATAGGAACCAAACACCAACCGAGAACGTCTAGGATCAGACCGCTACAAACTCATCGCAAAGCTCAATTTGCACTGGTAGACCATGACACCCCGCCTTCAGAGAGGACTCAGGGAAAACCGAATTCTTGTTATGCTCAAGGAAAAACCCTGTGTGGTCATCCCGTCTGAAGCACACCGCGATGGTGTCTTCAGACTACTCGTGTGTAGCAGCCGACGAGATAAAGGAGTGCCCCGAACCCGGAGAAACTCTGCTTCCGGTCTTCTTCCCTATTTAAGGGGAATAAGGAGTACGTAAATGTCATTGCGTATGTGAAGGTGTGAATGTCTTTAATTTCTTCAGAAGTAAGCTGGAGTTCTTCGATTGAACCATGGCATGGTTGTTAAATCCGCCGTCTTTCAATTCCGCGCAGGGTGTGAGTTCCATCTTCGCGAGGATGTTGATTGATGTTTTTTTTCTTGTCATGAAGCTGGATTTAAAATTGTACGAGGGTAATTCAGAAAGTAAGTTCCGTTAAGCAAATAAACTAAAGGAAGCGAGTATTAAGAAATTTTCTTTATGGCATAATGAAGAAAAATGCTTGGATTATTTTTCATTCCATCATTGTTGAAACATTTATTATAGCGGCGCACGAGCTTTTGTATGTCCTCATCGTAGAAAGATGCCGCCTGCAATGCCAACCATTTCATGAAGAAGTGAACGGGAAATTTGAGGAAAATGTAGTGACATTGTTGAATATTCGGTTCTCTTTAATCTTCTCTACAACTTCTGTAAGCAAATCAGCATCAATCAGAGACGAACACATACTTCGTTCTTCATCGTGAACCTTTTCGCGTCCTTCATTGAAACTTCGAACTCATATCCTTACCATCGAAACACTCATCACGTTTTCTCCACAAATTTCACAAATTTGTCTGTGAATTGTAAATAGTTTAGTGTTACTAACATTCAGAAAGTGGATGACAAACCTTAACCTCTTCAGACCTGAAGGTAAAATAACACTTCAAATCACATCCATTGCTTTTGCACAAACAAAGATACACCCTAGATGGCAAAAGAATCCCTTTTTTTGAAATGGGTACTTTAGACGGATCATTTAGGTTCACAAACAGAGATCTAAAATGACTAGTCTCCTTAAAATATCAATTTAATGATCAATAACCTAAATTCACACAATAAAAAATTTAAAGACTTTAAGCAAGTGAATAATCTGCAAATTCACAAATTTTTTTTTACTGTAAATCCTTTAAGTTAAATAATTGTGAATTTTTTTTTACTTTATTGGCCGCACTGTCTTGAAGGCATTTTGCGAACTCAGATAAAAATAACACTTATTTTATGAAAAAATCAGCCTCAATGCTGCCATTGATTGGATTTGTCCCAAAGCCAAAAACATTCAGTTACTGAAAAGTGAAGTCAAAATGCAACAAAATCAAACAGTTTAGTTTTTATGAGGAAAAAAATAGAGGTGCACATTTGTGTACCTCGGGTCTGAAGAGGTTACCTCACGTGCGGCGGGATGTTAAATTTTTTAAAACATTGTAAATGCTCAACATGCAGCCGACGTAATACTTAGCGATCTACAAATAAATTCAATTGTTTGCCAATGTTTCCAAAGTGAACGCGCATGCGTAAAATCACAAACGCAGCGCTTCCGCGACAAAAATTGAAAACGGAGCTTACTTATTGGATTGCATTCGTATAGTCATTTTATTATTGTTTAACCCTTTATATCCTAAATTATGAATTCATGAAAATTCCATCTTCTAAAGCATTTTTCGTGAATTTTTGAAACTACATTAGAAGATTTACACTACTATTTAATAAATTTTACAAGGATTTTGCCAATTAAAATTAATTAATTAAATTTGAATTTATATGGATTTTGTGCAATATTTATAACTTCACTCAAATCATTTATTTAAAATAATTTTTTTAGTATTTTACAGAATTAGGAAATGTACAAATATAATGTTCTTACAATAGAAATACAGAAACATTTCCGAACTGAAACTTTACCTTCCCAATCTTTCATCGCAAGAAAACTGAAAAGATGCAAAGGCAAAAGAAATCACCCTTTAAAAAATATTTTTGTTTTGTGCAATCAATAATGTTTTTGGAACAAGATAAAGTAAAGTATCTATAACTCATTCTAAACTGTATTACGTCTAATCGATGTATCAAATGAATTTTATAATAAGTTTTTTTAGTGGCACTTTAAAGTACCGTCGGGGCATAAAGGGTTAAAACAAAGTGATAAAAAAAATTTCGCAATTTAATTCATTTCGTTCAAAAATGTATTTATTTCAATCAATTGTCCTTAAACATTTTTTTTCCTTTTTTATTAGCACATTCTAATAAAAAATTATCTTTAAAACATGGTTTTACTTATAATTTATGTTGGCATTCAATACCAAAAATGTTAAAGATAAAGTAGTGTAATATTCTTGCAATCAAAATGTCCTCCCAGGAAGGAAGCAAAAATCATTTTTTCCTGCTTTCATTTTTTTTTTTTTTTTTTTTTTAATTACTTTTATTAACAGAATCACTTGTCTCAGATCAAAAGCTTCTACATTTTTATCTCTTTTATTAATATAAATCGTCTGATTAAATCAATTCCTCTTTAAAAAGACACATGTAATACCCAAATGTCCGAATTAAATTTACAAATTCCTGACAACGTTTTGAACTGGTTTTTCCTCTTTTTTATTTTCCCATTTCTATTACTTACGTAACGGAATTAATATTTCGTGGAATCTTACGCGGTCTTTTAATCCGCTAGAAGGAACAGGGTATAAATGGAATAATAAATGTTATATCACAGATTTTGACTGTAGTTGGTGTTCCAGATTTTACCCTCTCGCGACAAACCCATGTTAATACGTTCACTAAGCTCCAGGTTTCATTGCAATATAAGCATTATTTAAACTAAGATAATTTCCTTGATTTAATGCATCTGTAATACAAAATAAATCCATTACATTGTTGTATAGGGTTGAAAAATCGTTTACGGTGTATTTTATTGATGGTACGATATTTTAAATATAATGACATTGATATGCATCCCTGAGGTGGACTAAATCGTGCTTTCTCATTAGTATAGAATAAGTAGCATTTACATTTCGCTCACAGGAGCGCTCACAAGAATGTACATTATGATATATTGGGAAAAATCGGTTGCGGTGCATTTTATTGATGGTACGATATTTTAAATATAATGACATTGATATGCATCCCTGAGGTGGACTACATCGTGCTTTCTCATTAGTATAGAATAAGTAGCATTTACAGTTCGCTCACAGGGGAAATGAAAAGAATGTACATTCATACATTCATACATACAAAAGAATGTACAAAAGAATGTACATTATGATATATTGGGAAAAATCGGTTGCGGTGCATTTTATTGATGGTACGATAGTTTAAATATAATGACATTGATATACATCCCTGAGGTGGACTACATCGTGCTTTCTCATTAGTACAGAATAAGTAGCGTTTACAGTTCGTTCACAGGAGCGCTCAAAAGAATGTTCATTTTGATATAATGGGAAAAATCGGTTGCGGTGCATTTTATTGATGGTACGATATTTTAAATATAATGACATTGATAAACATCCCTGAGGTGGACTACATCGTGCTTTCTCATTAGTACAGAATAAGTAGCATTTACAGTTCGTTCACAGGGGCGCTCAAAAGAATGTTCATTTTGATGTATTGGGAAAAATCGGTTGCGGTGCATTTTAATGATGTTATGATATTTCAAACATAATGAAATTAAAAAGGAGTCCTGAGCTGCACTTCAACATGTTTTCAACAGAGTATGGAGTGGATAGCTTAAATCGTTCAATTATCGAGACGCAAAAAAATTAGGTTGCAAGACGTAGCATGATTGAAAATTATTAGAAGAGCGTTTTCCAATTTGGTAATGCATTTTTAATTTTACCTAATTTTTAGTGTATAACGTGGTGCGTATAAGTTCTATAGATCTGCACTGGGAATTGGCATACGATACAGCACATGGAAAGCAATTTCCAAAATTGGATTTTTACTGCGTTATGTATTTTTTAGTTTATTTAGAAATTTTTTTTGTATATATAAAAAGGAAATGAAATTTCTTAATAATATTCTGTTATTGTTGGAAAATGATTCATAAACTCTGCCTGATGCATGCTTTTTCTTTCTTTTTTAAAAAACTTTAAACTATTTGTTTCAATTTGTTAATGAATTTTCGCAAATTATTTCGTGCTAAATGTTAAAATGCTATAATTTATAGCAGCAATTTCAATTAATTTAGTTTATGACTTTTTTCAATTTATTTGGTAATACATTTAAATATTGTAATTTTAAACATTTTTTTCTGCACAAATTTAACTGACATAGTATTTAATTGAAGAATTTTTATTTTGAGTTTCCTTTTTTCATTTTTCTTGAACACCTTGCGCAGTATTAGATAATATTTTTTCAAATCATTAATCACGCTGAAAACAGCATTATTTTCCAAGTGACATTGCACAAATATTTCGTAATTATGTGCACTTTCCTAGATTATCTAAGTATAACAGATAGATGCGATACGCTTCAAGATTAAAAAAAATTAATATATAAATAAAATAATAAGAAATAGATGATGTAATGTTATGGAATCGCCAAATGTGATGAAATGGTTGTAGACTTTGAAAACTACTTGATATCAAAACATCTAAAAAATCAGCTAGAAATCGACATGAGATTAAAATGGTAGTTTTCCAAGCACGTAAGAAAATAATGTAATAATAACATGTGATAGAATATTTATTATGAATAAGAACAGCACGTAGTCAAAGTCACTTTGTTTAGAGCTTCAATTTTCCGAACGAATTTTCTTCCGGTCTAACTGCACAGAACAAGTTACTAGTTTGAAACGTAATGGGAGATTGAAGCTATAAATTGTGGACGTACTCGTAGATTGTATGTCTCGTTAATAGGGCCATAGAGAAGAGGTACGGGGTACACATAACTTGTCGAGGCCAGGCTTTCTTACAGGGTTCGTCTCGGCTCCTGTTTTATAATAAAATAGCAAAGAAATAGGCTCGAGCTCTTTTAACGTAATATTTTCAAGTTAAAATATCAAACAAGTAAAAAATTTAAATCTCACATCTTTAGTCGCATACTTGCACATGTTAATATTATTACACAGTACTAAAGAAAAATAATTAAAATAAAAAATTCTATCTAATAATAAATCATCAACACTGGTGCAATTATAAACTGGCTGAGTAGGAGGAGCAAGATTGCTCTAATTCGAAAAGCCCCATGGTAGCAAAAAACTCGGTATACGACTGCTAAATATTTGGCTCGGAAAACTAATTTGGTTCTATATTTTGTAAATATAGCTATATTTAATATTCAAGAAGTACATTTAGTAGTATTGCATTAAAAGGGTCGAATTAGAGTTCTGAAGAGATCGGGATGTACCTAACTTGAATCCGAAAATTCCATTTGAAATCAACCCAATCAGATCAAGCCGAATCCGACAAATAAGAGTCAAAATCCAGCCCGAAACAATGAAAGTCAACCGGAGCAGAATCCGAACCGTAACAAAAAATTATAGCGCCAATCCGACCCGACCTACGGTGCGGGTGAAAGCAGGTAACCTGACCGGATCCAGGACTCTAGTCCACATTCGACCATAGTTCGTACTAATGGGCACAAACTATGGCCCATGCTATGGCCATATGGCTATGAACTATAGCTAGAAGCAACGCTTTACAGGCGACTCATTTATTGTTCAACACCCTTCCATTTCATAACCACCTCGATGATCGTCCCCAACCCATGTGACTTTTGGCTTTGGAGTTATTTCAAAAGCACCGTTTATGGTGACAATATTAGAAGTTTTTTCAGTTGAAAGATGTCCTCGGGTATCATGCTTGTAACACTCCGGTTGATATACTTCAAACTATTATAGAGAACACATTATTGGGCTTTAACTTGATAGTACAAAATTGTGGCAACATGTTGAACATGTACTACCGTGACTTATTTAAAAAATCTGTTATGTTGCCAATACCACAAGCAATTCGTTATTTTCCACCTAGTGATGATTTTTAGAACTGTTCTTTCCAGGATATAAAATTATGTAACATCTGTTATAATATTATAAGTTTGGTAATTTTTTGGCTTGGCTGTTTTCATTTTGTGAATGTATCAAATTGAAGCTTTAATTACGATCATCCTGTGTACTACCCTACGTACTTTTGCATTCATTCGAGCCCCATATACATAGAAATTTTTACTACACCACGGATAATGCGTCCGCCACTTAATTAGTATGGTATTTTGAGGTGCACGAACAAGTTGAAAATATAGCAACATCCCCGTAATTTTTTTAAGACCTAAGCACGAATTTTGCAGGGGGCTCGGTACATTCTCTGAGAAGAATTTGGGTAAGAGTTTGAGCTAAAGGAATGTATGGTTTCGGAGATCGGTGACATATGTAAAGGGAAAATCTTATAAGGTAAAGCGGCATTATGTTTTAATTCTGCACGACAAGCTCCATGTGTACGTGCTACACAAGGTGCACGAAATCCTTGAACTTCAACCCCTATTTTAGAACGCAAAGTTTTCCCATATTTAATCGCAGAATTTCAGCTATTAAATAAGTAAAAAATGAAACATGAATATAGCGCTGGCCAAAGTTAAAAAAAAATTATATTTGACGCTGGTCGCAAAGCGTTTAAGCAATCTGCATTTTGAATTCAAGAAAAGATTAAGTGAAGTGAGGATTTTGAGAATTTTAGAATTGAGAAAACAAAGGAAATTGTAATAATTAAAAATAATTTCGTTAAAGAGTTTAAGATAGAATAGAATAAATTCTGTTTCAATGTAATAGTTCAAACAGAAAGTTTTATAATGTAATATTATTTGAATTTAATCACGTAAGACAGATTTCCCATATACAGTCCAAACTGAACAATCTCAGAAGTCATGCTGATTTAATTTAGCAGATATAATTGTACCAAAAATGTGATGGGAAAATTTTGAGGATTCAAGGCCATCCAATATGGGAGCTTTTACATCTAAATCGCAACCAGCGAATTATCTAGAGGTGAACTACTTAATGAGTTTGCTGGCATAAATTCAATTGTGTAACGCAACTTTTCGTATCACTTTCTCGATAAGAAAATTGTTGCTAAACAAACTTGCTGTTATTTAACTAAATGAATGCAAACATCCATCTTATTTAACTCGTATATTATGTGCATACCATAAAAATAAAGGTTATACAGGATGTCCAAGAACTTCACGTACAAATATCGGGAAAAGATAGATTACAATTGAACAAAAAATTTTTGGATGGGAAAGTGGGGTCGCAGTCCGTTCATTTAATCAAAAATGTAAATTACCGCCCTCCGAACACGGATTTTTTAATAACTTTAACAATAGTAAAGATATTTTAACGAAATTCGCATTAGATACTTACCCTTTTTTTTACGTGAATTGTAATGATGTCACAAGAAGTGGTGATTGTTGTCACCACCCGCATACAAACATGGGTACTAGATGCACCAATCGATGTTCAAATTAAAAAAAACTTAAGATTTTGAAAAATAAATTGTTTTAAAGATTTAGTTAGTTAGTAGATGAATAGATTGATAACGTATAGCGATATTTTGCAGATATTCTAAACATGAAATGAACTATACCTGAAAATAAGTGAAGTGGTACAAATTCGGCTACTCTTCCCTATATGTATTTTCTTTATTGTGAACTTAATAGATAATGTAACTAATGATTATAATGAAAAATAAATGATAGAATAAAAACCATGTAAAAGGATACTTTTCCCCCTTGTTCATATGTGTCCTACGTGCGTTCACAACTACCCCACCGTTGGATGTAGATCATATGTGAACAACTTTTTGAATTTATAAAACATTAAAAAAGTAAGTCGTACAATACAGGTGGTTTAAAAAAATTACCATATCAGGGTTCGTACGCATCAATTTATTCAGGGTGTTTTATGTGTTTTAGTACCAGAAATTTCGTAAAGTACTGGTCTCTATATATGAAGACAGAATTTTCTTTCATTAAACAAGGCAAATATTACTTTACAAATATTCCGGTAAAAGGTGCGTGAGAGTCCTTGAAGCGTACGAACCCTGCATATGTAAGAAAAAGTTCTGTTCACTATGTTTTTTTCTTCTTTAAACAGAAATTAATCCAATTATGAGAAAGAGCTATATTGATATGAACTGTTCACATGTGCCCACTGTTCCAATTTTACAATGCAATAAAATCAGCTAAGATTACAACGAAAAGTACTGGTGATTTTTCCATTTTTGTCAGGTATTAGCATTTATTACTTAATGGTATTCCATTCAAAAGGACCATGGCATTTATTAAAGACAAGATTCGTTATAGACAGACTCCGATATCAAAGGTTTTACTGTATATAGTTTGAAGGCGGGGTTTTTTTCTTAAAAAAAGAGAAGCTTATTTCTTATTTAATAACATTCAAAACATATGTCATGAGTAAAGATTACTAATTCTCTATGAGAACTTTTGAAATTAAACTTCAGAGAATGAATTTTCTAGATATTGAACTATATACGAATAGGAATCTTTCGGCAAAAGTCCAATTGTGTAACGAAATATTTTAGAGCAGTTTCTTTGTAAAAAAATTGTTTCCAAACAAACTCTATAAGGTGAAGGAAAATTCTGAAACATTACTTGAAAAACATGTCAACAGCCTAAGACAAGAAGGATTAGAGTTAACTGACCTGGTATTTTTTTGAAGGGAAAATAGAAAACGAAAAAACTTTCTGTTTGTTTTCTTTTGAAGAGAACGTTTTTGCGTTTAAAAAGAGCAATCGTGCAAGGTGCATATGATTTTGAAAACTTTTCTTGGAAATGGTAAAAGAATGTAGGGCACTTTTTGACACATTTATGCTATTTATATTTCTTTGACAACATTAGCTTGGCGTATCTAAGTTCTGTGTGAGTTAAGAATATTAAAATATGGAAATTAAATTTGAAACGATGTGACTGTTGATGAATATTATATAAAGATATTTGATGCAAGAAATTTAAGGAAATTTAGTGCATTAATTTAATTAATTTAAAATATGGTATTTTTAACCGATTAAAGTATAATATATTGTGTAATTAATTTAATTAATAACTGAGTAGATTAATTCTGTATATTTTAAATTATAATGCATAATTCCACTATTCTTATGCTGATATAAATTCAAAATCTTGAACTTAGCTCTCCCAAACGTCATTTAATTAAGAATAACGTGAAACTCAATGAAAAACATGAAGATTATTCGTTATTCTTTGGTGCCTCAAGAACCCGGAAAAAAGGTAAGAAATTTGTGTGGATTTCTTAAAAATAAACATTTGCCATGATAATTTATTTTGAAAATTGAATTAAAATTTAAACATGGATAAACCAGAAAAGCTCAAAAGTAAAAGAACTACTGTTCGAGCAGTTGTTACAAAATTAATCACAAAATGTGATACATCGTTATCTGTTGATACTGATAAGACCGATTGCGATTCTTTAATGGAATCATTAGAGCTCGTAAATGAAAAGAAAGCTCTACTCAAGGAATTAGATTCCGAAATTGATGAGCTAATTCAGGAAAAAACTGAGTATGAAAAAGAACTGAAATCGGTAGAAGAATATTCTGAAAAAATATCAAGTTTGAAATTTAAAATTAAGATGAGGCTTAGAAAATGTAAAATCGAAACTGAACCAAAAGTTTTACTAGAATCAAGTAACGGTTCAAAAATAGGTAGTAAACCAGTTTCGGCAGTGAAGTTGCCTAAACTAAACATAGAAAAATTTTCTGGTGATGCAAGCCAGTTCTTAGAGGTTTCTGTGTCTGCTGGTAAACAATGCTTGTTGGCTCCCGTTTTATGTGATAGTGGTTCAGAAAAATGTTTTGTGAATAGATCTCTAGTACAAAAATTAAAATTGAAGCCATTGCGAAGAGAAAGTTTATTGGTTTACGCTTTGGGCGGAGACGCCCTTATGAATCTTGTTATGAAATTGTTGCTCTTGAATTATCCAGTGTTGTGCAACCTATCAACTCGATAAAGATTGAAGCTCTTGTGGTTGATAATATAACTGGAGTTTCTGTAAAAACCCTAGAACCAGAACTTCTAGATATAATGAGAACAAGAGGCTTTAAGCCTGCTGATACAGGTCTTGAACAGGAAATAAATATTTTGCTAGGGTCTGACTTTTTGTGGAAAATATTAAAGGGAATCGAGGGAAAATTGACAAAAGAATTATACGTTGCAGAAACTATTTTCGGTCATACGGTGCAAGGGCAGATAGAGTCGAATAAAAAAGAAGTAGCTTGTTTGCGTGTTTCAGTTGAAAATATAAATACTCAGCTGAAAGCATTTTGGGATCTCGAAGCAATTGGCATTGCTGAAAGCAATGAAAAGAACATTACCGATCTTGAGGTAATAGTAAGAATTTAAAGAAAATTTAAAATTCGTAAATGGGCGTTATGAAGCAAAATTATTGTGGAAAAATTCTCGCGAATTGCTTAGAAATAATCTTGAAGTAGCAAAGAAGCGGTTTTCCAGTTTAGAAAATAAATTCCTGAAAAATGATTATTTACTTATGGAATATAACTCCATTTTGCGAGAGCAGTTTAATGAGGGTGTAATAGAATTGTGCACCGTGAATAATTCCAATATATACGTAATGTTTCTCAAATCTTATCTTCAACAATTTTTGATAATATTAACGAATGGAAAACGTTGCCTTATTTTAAGAAATTTAGAATTTATAATCATATATTTGCCAATAATTTTATAAACCTTTAAATATTTATAAATTTATATTAAATGCCAATTTTGTATCAAGAATATCAAATTAAGTATAACTTAATTAAAATTTGTAATAGATGAAAAATTATATTTTAATGCGGATCCCTCGCTTTTAGTTTTTGACGCAATTTCATCGATTAGAATTCAAATTTCCATACAGTAAATATTGCCTGTACGCATTGATAAATATCTTGAATTCATTATTTAAATGTGCACTTGAATTTTTATTTTTAAATTACCAAAAAATAAATGTATTTTTAAATTTAGTATATATTAGTGAAGCGATTCAATACTCCCCCTTTAATATATTACCAAAAAGTATTCTAGTATTCAAAAGCTTTTAATACATTTTAAAGATACATTATGAATATATTTTTGCCAAAACCTTTTCATATCCTAATCAAACAAGCATAATTAAAATACGTTGTATATTTTTTAAAATGCAGATTACACGCAATTCTTTTGTTTATTTTTAATAATAAACAACTTTAAAAATAAACTTTCTCTAAATTATCACAACTATTTTTTAAGTAGCCTGAAGATTCTGAACGGTGAATTAACGTTCCCTTTAAAAATATCTTAAATTACGATCATAATAGTTGACCTTATTTAACATGTTTCATAACAATATTAGTATATAATAGCAAATTATCAAACTAAATCTTGTAATATGTTATTAAAAATATTATAATATTCAAAATTTTAAGGAATCTTTTAATATACAAAATTATAAGAACTATATTTCTATCAAAAATTATTTTTTTAATCTCAGTTACGCAATACTAGTTAATACACTTCATATATCTTTCTTTCATAAACGCAAATTCCTCGCAATTCATTTCTCTATTTTGGAGCATCGAGTTAAACAACTTTAAAAATAAATATAAACTTAAAATTTTTAATAAATGAAAGTTAAAATTCTAGAGCTAAATTCATCTTGAATAAATAATTAAAATTCGTATAAAAGTACAAACTTAGTACATTTATTTGTACTTTTATATGAATTTTAATTAGAATTTTTATAAAACTTTAAGTCTTTCAACGGTAATTTAATGTTTCAATGATAAATATCTTAAGCTATATTCATAATCTTTCAGTTTATTTTTATGCTATTGCATAATAATATTAGTATATATTAGTAAAGTGACTTTTAAAGTGAATATTGTAATCTGATACAATAAAAGATATTTTAATACTTTGGGATTTTAAAAACTCTTTTAAGATATGATTTTATGGATATCTTTCTATCAAAAAGTCTTATTTTATTTATATAAGCATGCTTAAAATAGCTTGTATATCACAGTTTTTAAAAAGAAAATATCTCTCAGTTCTTTTGTTTATTTTTGGAACATTCAGTTAAACAACTTTAAAGATAAATACATTAACGTTGATTTAAATGTTTTATTGAAATATATCACAAATTATTTTCATAAAATTTGACTTTATTTATGTGCTGTTTCATGGTAATATTATTCCATATTACTGAAATGATTTCAAAGTTAAACTTGTAACATAATATAATATGTTTATTTTCATATTTAAGTGTCTTAAATACTCTTTTAAGAAATAACATTATAAAAAATCTTAAGTTAACTTTTTTTTTTTTAAATTAACGTTGTGCAAATATACTTTAAATACCTTCTATACCTTCATTTTTCACATAAATATGATATCTTCTCAAAGTATCAAAGAGAATTTCTCTACAGATTTCATTTATTTTTACATTACTTTTCATCATCGTGACATAACCAGCAATTTTATACAAACTTTCTTCAACTTTCTTCAAGTGAGTTTGGAAGATTTTGTGTAATGATTTAACTTTTCATAATTGATTTTAGAGAGAGACCGAAAATTCGATTTCGTTTTCGTTTTGAGCACAAAAACTGAGTTTCACCGAAAGTTCTGCCGAACCGAAGCTTGACTAAAAATCTTGTTTCATCCTTCGGAAATTTTCCACATTAAGCATTGATTTGAGCTGTATCGGTTCAAAAGAGATTCTCTTTATTTATTGCTTGCTATGAGCTTCATTGCTTATAATTATCAGTCATCACTGACGTAAGACGCGAGTTCAAATTATAAACCAAGCAAGGCATATATGACTAAACTTTTGAGACGGTTTTTATCTGCTCCTTAAAAGCTGCAGATTGAACAGTAATAGAAATTTTTTAGTTTGAAACCGCAGAAGTGTTTCATATAATCTTCTAAGAAAATTCTGATATAACAGATGATCATTTACAAAAATCATTACAAAAGATAAATCGAGGTATGTATATATAAAACATTTTTTAATTAGATGAAATTCATATAATTAGATAATCATTCTGTGTCCTTAATGAATTAACTATATTTAATTTTATATGAAAATAAAATTTTTGGGCAGAGGTGAAAGCTAACTTTCGCCACACGTATATTTAAATAAAATTATTTATATTTAATAAACACGTATAATTAATTAATAATTATGTATATCTATGTACTTATTAATTACTTTTCAAAATGTTTTTGAACATTTCGAAAATAGGAAGATTTTCGAAATTCGGTTTCTGTCTTAAAAACCTGTTTCAGTCGATCCTTATTGATTTATTGTTGTATGCTATTACATATAAACATTAGTGTAAACGAGACGTTCTTGATTTAAAGTGCTTGTAATATTATATAAATTATATATTTTATTATTTAAGGGTTTTTACGACTCTTAAAATGAAACTTTATGAATATCTTTCTGTCAAAAATTCCTTTTAAAATCTCGGTTACACAAGTAAACTTAACGCTACTTTGTAAAACTTAGCATTTTAAAATTAAAATTTATCTATTTTGAAAAAAATCACTTACGTAATTAAAAAAAATACATATATAAATTCTTTACAAAATATCTTATGGAGTTTTCATAAAAGTTAAAGTTTTTTTTATTGATTTTCATGCTGTATCACGATAATATTACCAGCAAAGTAAAATTATTTCAAATATTATTGTAATATCTCTGAAAAAGATCTTTTACTATTTAAATATTATAAGTACTGTTTTAAGATATAATATTACGTATGCATTTTTCAGACAAATATTCATTTTTAAATCTCACTTATAGAATAATACTTAAAAAGCCTTATATATCTTAGTTTTTAAAAATACAAATTCCTCTCAGTACTTTTATTGGTTTTGAGAATAACCAGTTAAACATCTTTATAAATAAATATAAGTGCTCCTAAAAATCCCATGAGCAAATTTTAAGAAAGTTGAAGTCTTTAAATGATGATTTAACGTTTCAGTTAAATATATTTTAAGCTACATTCATAATATATGACTTGATTTTAAAACCTTGTATATCTTGAAATACCTTGTGTATCTTAAATTTTTTTTAAATACGAATCCTTTTGTTTATTTTGGGACCATACAGTTAAACAGCTTTAAAAATAAACAAGCTCGCTACAAACTACGGAGCTCTTGATGTCTTTCAGCGACTGTTTAACGTTTCAGTGACAAATATCTTATGCTATGATCCTAATATTTGACTTTATTTTTATTGAGTTGAAGAAAAACTATTATTATATTTATTGTTAGAATTTTTTTAAGTATAAATTATTAATCGTTTTCAATTTTTATATGTTGATTTAACGCTATATATAAAATGAAAAAAGACATTTTTTTTATAATCCAGTTCCGTACATTTAATCATTTTCTTTTTCTGTTTTGGAAATGATCCAGTTAAGCACTCTAAGACTAGATTCCCTTTAAGTTACCATACGAGATTCGAAGCTTTTGAACTGTGATTTAATGAATTTTAGTGAAAAATTCTTTGAACTATGATTTTTTAAGGATCAACCGAGACAGGTTTATAAGGCCAAAATCGAAACCGAATTCCGGTGATCTTTCTATTTCCGGCCGAAAACGAAAACGAAAAGGTCCCAAAAACTTTTAAAGTAATATGTAAGTAATTAATACATACATAAATATACATAATTATTAATTAATTATAGGTATTTATTAAATATGCATAATTATTAATTAATTATGCGTAGTTATTAAATATACATAATTATTAATTAATTATACGTGAGGCCCAAATTGGCTCTCTGTGCCTTAGACCCAAAACTTTGTATTTTCATATAAAATAAAACGTAATTAATTTCTCAACGACACAGAAAGATTTTCTAATTATACGAATTTCATTTAATTAAAAATTTTAGTTTTATGTATACACACCTCCATTTATCTTTTATAATGATTTCTGTAAATGAACATCTGTTATACTAGAACTTTCTTAAAGAGTATTCGAAACACTTCTGCGGTTTCAAACTGAAAATTTTCTATTACTGTTATGTCTGCAGCTTTTAATGAGCACGTGAAAAAGTTTAGTTACATATGCCTTGCTTGCTTTATAATTTGCATTCACGTCTTGAGTCAGTCATAACTGGTAATTATAAACAACGAAGTTTGTAGCAATAAATAGTCTCATTTGAGCCGATAAAGCTCAAATCGCTGAGTGATGTTGAAAATTTCCGAAGGAAGAAACGAGATTTTCGGAATACTGGTAGTTTCGGTCCGCCGAATTTTCAGCCGCATTACTCAGATTTTGGGCTGAAAACGAAAACGAAAACCGAATTTTCGGTAGATCCCTAATTATAATATTAGATCGTATTTCTTAAACTTCTCGTCACCAAATTATGATAAAAGTAGCGAAAAAAACCTTTCTAACATTTAATATTTCTAAAATGTCAATCTAAATCATGTGCAATTTTTTTTTTTTTTTTTTTTTTTTTTTTGTAATGTTGCTCTGTCTAATTTTTTTGTAACGAGCCTCATATGAGGCTTAATGTAGCTAAGGGTTGGCACACGTATACCAAGAACATTTTCATTACATCATTAAAAATAAAAGTTGATTGCAATATTGCTATTTTTTAATGCTTGATTTATTCTGTTAGACAATTATTAAGTTAAAAAAATTACAATAAACGAAAAGGAAATAAAAATAACAATTACAAAATTAACGACCATTGTACAGAATTACGTTTATCAGGAATGGAAACATTCAGGGCATAATGGTTACGCACCCCGTTTTTCTAGGGCATCCACATAGATGGCATTTAGCTGCATATTTTCCTTGTGTTTTGGCAAAGATAGTGGTTACTCCCATCTCCTGGAACTTCGGTTGCAACTCATATATTTATTCTATTTTTTGCTGCTGCTTCTCCAAAGGATTTGGATAGTCTAACTATTTTTTGTTTGAATTTGACGAGCCTTGATAAATAAGTGATGTGGAAATAGAGGATTTAAACTCAAGCAAATCCAAGTTCTCATTACCTGGATCCATTTTCCACAACAGCCAGGAATCGACTATCTCTACATTTAATATGTGATTGAAAATGCGTATATACCGCCTTTTGTGTCGCAATGTATGTCGGTAAAGGCGAAGTAAATAATCTATCAGATCAACTCCTTCCATATTTGCATTGTACATTCCTATTGCGGTTGGTCTTGAAAATTTGAACCATACATTTTTCTTTTCGACACAAATGTCTAGCAGTTCCAATAGGCCTTTGTCCTAAAAATGAGGAAGCAATATGGACCGCTGAACTATCATACCATCTTGTAATAATTATGTTTTTATTGCTTGTTACTAGAGAAAACGAACATATAGGCCAGGGATGGCGAGCCTATGGCACGCGTGCCGAACTTGGCACGTAAGAAAATTTCTCTGGCATGCGAAAAAACTTATAGATTATATTTAGTTTATGGAGAACATACCATTTTATGTTTTTTTACAAAAAGTGCAGTTTTGTGTAACAGGTATATAATTTACTTTAAAATAATCCGTTACTTTTGAATGAATTAAGGTATTATAAATCTCAACGATAGCGCCCTGTAGCATCATTTTCTTGCCAAACCATTTAATATATAGTGTTTTCCAAATAATTTTGCTTCTCTATCAAATTTCAAAGGTTTCATTTTTGAAAATTGAATTTTAAGAGATAGTTTGCACAGTAATATACCTAATTGTCATTCTTCTACTTCAGATTAGATTTTATTTTATTTAGGTTTAGGGTTTTAAGTTAGGTTTTAATTTTGAAAATTGAATTATAATTGTTAGTGTAAATAATTATGTATCTATTGAACTTGTTTCTACCTGAAGAACTAAAAATGATCTGATTCGGCAGTGCAATAAAAGCAAAACTCATTTATAGATTATTAATACGGAATTCGATATGCAACGAGTATATACAGCATAATAAATAAGTTAGGAATCGAATTTAGTATAAGTGTAAAAATATTTAACTAAAAATTATATCAAAATTAATTATTGATTTTATATAAGCTAAAATGTTTCTGGCACGTTACATAAAATGTTGGTACATAAAAATTTTGAAATTTTTGGCACGCATCCCCAAAAAGGCTCGCCATCCCTGATCTAGGCTGTTTTTTTTTTTCAGCACATTTATAGGCTTCAGTTTGCTGGAAGCCTATAAATGGTTCATAGATCATCTTCTAATATACTATAGAAATATATGTTTTATTTAAGGATTTTACGTAAAATAAAAATCGTCCTATCACAAAATTTCTTTTGAATGTTCGTTATACAGGTGTACTTGTAATATATCATATATTTTATAGTTTAAAAGAGAAGCTCTACGCCAGTAAAGATATTTTATTATTTAAAGATTTTAAGAGCACTTTTAAGGTAGAACATTATAAATATCTTACTGTCAAAAATCAGTGTTTTAAATCTCGGTTATACAAGCATACTTAAAATACCTTGTATATCTTAGCTTTTTTTTAATGCAAATTCCGCGCAATCCTTTAGTTTATTTAGGGAATATCCACTTAAAGTACTCTAAAAATAAGTATGAAAGCGCCCTAAAGTATCACAGAGAATTTCTTCAAGGGCTTTATTTACTTTTACATTACTTTACATCATCGTGATCTAACAAGCAATTTTACGCAAACCGCTTTAAAAAATACAGTGCGACTTCGTTGCCATCGTTGCTGCATAAATTAAATAATTAATTAAGGCCGATGAAAGTCATAGTTCTATTTATAACACAGAATCTCATGGGTTGCATTTTTAGAGATCTCAGACAGGAACGTTTACCTTTTTGTGTTTCGTCTCTTTCTATTCTTTTTTTTTCCGAGTTGAAAGTCTATTTCTAAAATAGAGTCTGACTGTAACCGTACCCGCGTGCTCTGGTGTTGAATGTGCAACGCGAGGGATTCCCTGGATGGTGAGGGAGCGTACATAAACAAAGCGATCAGGAGTGCCAAGTTTCTGTCATGTTTTGGCGTTCGTATTACCCATCTTTCTTCTTTTTTAATTCTTTCTTTTTTTTAAAGCTAAATTGTGTAAAGTTCATAGACTAATTAATGTTCCTTTTCTCTTTTTCTTTTTTTCTCCTTTAAAGCGGCAGAATTACTTATCGCTTTCAATAGCTGAATACACGTTGCATCATTTATGATAAAAGCACCCTGATAATGGATAAAGTTGTTATAGCAATTTTTTCATTAGTCATTGATTCTTTCATTTGTTAAAAAAAAGAAAAGGTGGTAAAAATGAGGGATATTAAATGTCCTCAACAATGCAAAATAACAAACTCAAGTTTTTAATTAATAGATACACGATGTCATACGAAAAGAAAAAGTACAGAAGGAAGAGCGTGGAAAAATCGCAAGATGATTATGGAGCGATCTTCTCGTGAAGGGTAAATTTAAAAACGAAAGCGAGAGAGATGCTTTGTTCCATAGTTTTTGTCTTAATGTGAAAGATAAGCTATATGACAAATAAAAGATTTGACCAAAGATTCTAGGTGAATCCCAGTATTTACGTTCGTACTTACGTATTGTCCGGGCTATGTCAGATCCAACAGCGCCAAGCATGGGGCTAATTATACTAATTACCAGTGGCGTAGCTACATATTCAGCGCCATGGAGCAAGTAAAGTTTGTGCGCCCTCTTGTCTCTCAAAAAAGTTCTGCGTAATTTTGTTTTGAAGTTACACACACACACATATATATGTATACATATATAACTAACTGACCCGCCCGGCGTTGCCCGGGCCCGTTATAATAATGTAAATAAAACTCAAGTTTGTATGATTTTATATATTCATAATATAGTTCAAATGAACCTGGTTTTAGGAGTGGTCCACTGCCTTTGGCAGCGTCTAGTGTGTTCCCGACAAACCTCTTTCTGAACGAACCTGTGGCCTGGGTCCCCGCTACCAAAGGCAGTGTATGCCAGGAGTGTTTCGTACGCGCCGGAGACAATCGAAAACCAAGTTGAATGAGTAAACCCCGTAGTAATCGAGCCCATAGAACCCGAGATAAGAATGCTAATCCTTGCGGTGGAACTATAATCTTTAAAACAATCGTAAGCTAAGTTTAATGTACCAATTTCCAGTGAAATAGAGCCCATAAAAACCGAGAAAAGAATGCGCCGTTAATGTTCGAAAATGGTGGTAACAGAAGTCTAGATAAACTTTCACAATGTAGAAAATAGCTGAATAGTAAGCTAAGTTTAATTATCCAATTACTGTTGAAATCGGGCACATTGAACCCGAGAAAAGACTGTACCATTAATGTTAAAAAATTGGTAACTGAAGACTAAGAAAAACTTTCATAATACAGAAAGTAGCTTAATCGTAATCTAGATTGAATGAACCAATTCCTGTTGAAATCGGACCCCTATAACCCGAGGAAAGAATGTACCCCGAAGCAGTGGAAGGTAGGGCTGGGCGATGTCTAAAATTAAATATCGTGATAAATCGGAAGCTTTATATCACGATATTCCGATATATCGATATTGCGACATATGAACAAAAAAATATATGTACATTTATAATATATGTATAACTTCAATATACATTATATATTTTATTAAGGATTAAAATTAAAATATATATATATATATCATTCTCAAATAGATTAATAAAAAACTATGTATAAATAAGCAAATCTAAATAAATAAATGCTAAAAGAAACTAGTAGGATGTGTTAATGGCAAAAATTTCTTCTATTTCTACGTGTTATTACTTCAAAATTCGCTATCACAGAGGCAAAATTAAATAACAATCTATGCCCATCATGAATATTCTAATGATATAGGTGCACTAAATTGTATGCAGTTAAAAGGAAATATGAGCATCGCATCTTTCAAACAAATCATTGAATTTCAGCACCAACCTTATTAGATGTCTGTATCCAAAATTCCTAATCTAAAAATCATAAAAGCAATACCTGTTGGACAGTATACACCCAAGCCTAAGAAGGATCTACTTATGTGAAACCGTAACAGAATAAGGTGTTTGATTAAAATTCTTGCATTAGTTTTTGAGATACAGATATCGCTAAAATTGTGGAAAATGCAGCATAGCAGTGCCACCTATTGGACGATTAACACTAACACTTAATCAGCAACAAGTTATGTCAACGTCTGTCTGAATTTGAAATGTTATGAAAATACGTGCGATAATTCTTGAGAAAAAGCTATAGCGGAAATTTTGAAAAATACAGCATAACAGCGCCACTTATGGGCTATAAACACCAAACACTAATCAGCAAAATTTATGTCTACGTCTAAATCTAACTGAATCTGAAGTTTGATAAATATCAGCGCATTAGTTCTTCAGACAGAGCTATTGCGAAAATCGTGAAAACTCAGCATAGTAGCTCCGCCTGTTGGGCCATTTACACCAAGAACTAATCAGCACCAATTTACAAGGTATAACTGAATTTGAAATCTGACAAAAATCCGTGCATTAGTTTTTGAGATAAAGTTATTGCGGATATTGTAAAAAATGCACCTACCTGTCAAGTAATTTACACTAATTTATAACGAGATATAAAAGAATCTAAAATTTTGTTAAATTCCGTGCATTAGTTCTTGAGATAGAGCGCCTACAAAATTTGTGTTACAAACAGACAGACAAAGCTTTTTAAAAATAGTCAAATCGTGTTCAAGACTTTCTAAACATATAAATCGGTCGAAACCCGGATGATAAAATTTTCATGAATCCAATACTTTCTTCTTGTAAAGATAGTAGAAAGTAAAAGAACTAAAAAAAAAAAAAAAATCATTAACAGAGAGAGAAAAATAATAGTTTGGTTAAAGTCAATTTTTGAATTGTTTATCTATACTCATATTATAAAGAGGTAAAAATTGTTTATTTGTAGGAAGTAAGCTCTGGAACTACCGAACCGATTCCAAAATTAATGATATCAAAATGATGGTGTTAGTCCAACTTAGAACATAGGCTATATTTTATGTCGGTGCCACTACCCCAAAGGGGGTGCAGGAGCAAAAAACGTTCTAAAAACGCGATTTTTGCGTTACTGAAGGGCCTAAAAATATGAAATTCGGAATATTAGTTACTTATAAGATATAAATGATGTCTAAGAACAGTTCTTAAACAATTCGAAATTTAAAAGAGGTGAAAATGCACAAAAAAGCGTTCTAAAAAACGTTCTAAATGGTAGTTTCTACATAATCTCAGGAAATACCAAACCGATTTAAAAAATATTGGTGTCAAAATGATGGTGACAACGTTTGCTCTAAGATAGGCTATGTTTTATGTCGGTGCCACTACCCCAAAGGAGGTGCAGGGGAAAAACGTTCTAAATTGCGATTTTTGCGTTACGGAAGGGCCTAGAATCGTGAAATTTGGAATGGTAGTTAGTTACAAGATATCAATGATCTCTAAGGGCATTTCCTAAAAAAATCGAAATTTAAAAGGGAGTCAAAATGCGCAAAAAGCGTTGTAAGAAACGTTCTAAATTGCGATTTCTATGCAATCTTAGGAAGTACTGCACCGATTTCAAATATAATGGTGTAAAAATTATGCTGACAGATCTCGCTCCAAGTTAGGCTATATTTTATATCTGTTTCTACTACCCCAGAGGACATGCAGGAGCAAAATGCGCGAAAAGCGTTCTAAAAACTTTCTAAATGCCGATTTGTCAGCAATAACTCAGGAAGAATCAAACTGATTTCAAACGTAATGGTAGGATATTGATGCTGACAGCCTCTGCTCTAACATAGACGCTATTTTATGTCGGTATCACTATCACCTAGACGTTGCAGGAGCAAAAAAGCGTTCTAAATTTCGACTTTTGTGATCGGTACGGGCTAGCAACTTAAAATTAGGCAAGGTACATATGTATTAGATATAAATGATCTTTAAGAACAGTTTCGAAAAAATTAGAAATTTAAAAAAGGGTGAAAATGCGCGAAAAGCGTTCTAAAAACGATCTAAATTGCGATTTATACTCAATCTCAGGAAATGACAAAGCTATTTCAAAAGTAATGGTTGCAAATCAATGGTGATAGTCCCTGCTATAACATAGGTTATATTTTATGTTGCTGTCACTACCATCTGAGGGTTGCAAAAGCAAAACATGTTTTAATTTGCGTTTTTTGCACAACTGAGGGATCTAACACTTTGAAGTATGGCATGGTATTTACTTACAAGATGCAACTGCTTTCTAAGAACAGTCGAAAGAAAATTCCAAATTTTAAAAAATGAACTAAGCGAAAAGCGTTATAAATTACAATTTTTATGCAATCTTATCAAAAAACTAAACCGATTAAAAAAAATAATGATGACAAATTGTTGGTGTTAGAACCTGCTCAAACATAAGCTATATTTTATATCCGTGCCACTACCACCAGAGGGTTACATGAGCTAAAAACTTTCTAAATTGCGATTGCTGTGATACTGAAAAGGCTAGAAACTTTAAATATGGCATGGTAGTTACTTATAAAATATAAATGCCCTCGAAGGACTGTCGAAAATAAATTCGAATTAAAAAGGGATGAAGCGAAGGGGAGGTGTGAAAAGCATTCTAAAAAAGTCCTAAATTACGATGTCTATGCAATTTCAGGGAATATAAACCGATTATAAAAGTAATAGTTGCGAATCAATGGTAACAGTCCCTGATCCTACACAGGCCGATGATTCTACCACCTGGGGTTTACAGGAACAACAAACTTTCTATAAAAGGCATTTAAAAGCTTTCTAAATTACGTTTCTGTGGAATATTAAAAATAATAAACCGATTTCAAAATTAATGTTGGCAAATTAATGGTGATAGTTCCTAATTCAACATAGCCCTTTCTGTTGTGAGAGATGGTAGGACTTGGAATTTGACATGATAGTTAATTTTAAGATGTAAGAAGATGGTTTCTAAAAAATTCAAAACTTCAAATGAATACTGAAATGAGCGTATTAAATGAGCATAAAGGTTTCAAAATATTTTCTAAATTATCATTTATTTAGTTTTATTAATTTAAGTCTCATTTCTGCCTAATGCAGTGTAATAATGATGTTTAATCAAACTGTGTTTTAAATTGTAATTTTTGAATTATTCTTAAAAGTAATAAGTAAAACTTTAGCTAGTACCTTTAAAAAAAAATAGACATATAAATATAACTTGGCATATTTCAAATATTACGCGAGCAAAGCCGCGGGGTTTGCTAGTATTTTATAATTGTTAAATAATATTTATATTGCTGTTGCGCTGTTATGCTTAAAATTGTCTTACTATGCGTCGGCGTCCCCGACAAAAGCTCTTAGTTTATTTTATTTCATTTTTATATTCTCCATTTTTTTTAAAAAAGGAAAATAAAACTCTGTGTGATCTGCGAATCATAATCAAATGTGTTTCAAAATTTACCTTCCCCTTAATTTCTTTTTTCCATCGTCCATGTATGCTGTGTACATGAACCGCAATAATTAACTTTTTGGACTCCGGCGTCTCTTACACAAATTTTATTCGGTCGGCACCACTTTTATAAAAGAAGTTTCCTTCAAGTACACAATTTCAAAAATGCTAAGATTAAGTAAGGAAATTTTATTATCCTTTATTTCAGGTGCCAAAAACAAATTTTGAAAGGAAAGATGGTGTCGCCACAGCGGTGACAACGGAGTGCAAGGGGTTAAATAACTTTATGCAATAGCGGATAAGGATTTTAATGAGTTACTGTCACTTTCAACTAATTTCTTGCTATTACATTTAAAAAATCCGTGAATGTGCTAGAAATTTTTGCGTGAAATAATATTTTTTTGAGAACAGCCCTAAGAGTTTAAACTTAAAAATTCTGAATTAAAAAATATTTTTTTTCTTAACCTTTAAGACTATCTCTTATGCTTGTTCTATCGGGGAACTTGGATGAGGATCTCCTGCGTTTCGACCAATGTCCGCTAAATGAAGAAAAAAAAAAACTAACCTCCCCCCCCACACACACACACCGAACAATTTACGTCTTTTCTCTTTTGATTGTCAGTACACAAACTTTAACTGCTTCATTTTTATGCCCTGTTTGTTATTTTGAATTCTAGTGACATTAAATAAATATTGACATCTAAATATTCTCCCCCACTCCCCACAAACAAACAATGACAGAGGCAGTAAATACCAAATACTCACATATGTCAATTTTTAAAAGAAACTACCAGGAGAAAAAAAAACGAGCTTCAGAGAAGTAAAAATATCTGCATAAAAAAAGAACCTGGAATAAACATTAATATATATTGCTATGGAAGTATTATTTTATTTGTCCAATTAAATGCACTGTTGCAAATAAAATGTAATATTTCATTTATTTATCTCCCTGATTCACATATTGTTCATTAACAACGAACAAATATTCATTCAAAACCGCTGAACCAGATAGAAGATAAAACAAAACAAACAATATCATTTGCTGTCGGCAACTACATGAGAAAAACCAGCTGTATCATATTTATCGCCCGTCATCTGAACCTGAACACCGAAACTATCACTTTTTCCCCTTTTGAAAAACCGTTTACGCTGAGAGAAATCACTGCGTAATACCATGGTAATACCATGATAATACCATGATAGTATCATGCTTATCGAAAACTGAGGGTTCGGTTAATATTGCGGTTGAAGCTGGGAGAATCTTGAGGAGTGATCATGGTTTAAGGTGAGACGTATCATGATGATCGAAACCGATTATTCGGTATTTAATGTCATCATGGTTTAGGCAGGAATCATCATGGTTTAGGCAAGGATAAAATATCCATTAATATCATGGTCATCGTAATAACCTGCGGTTTAGAATGGTAGAATTTTGAGTACTCGATACGAGTACGAGGCAACGATAAGCAGTTTTTTGCGATCTATCTCATGGTCCGGATAATACGTCAGTACCTTTATGTTTATGAATGTATCATATTATTGATGTGGATGAATTGATGTGAGCGAATAATCACTATTGTATAAAATGGGAAAGTAAATAGATTACAGTTTACTCAATTATTACAGTTACATTTGTAGTTATAAGCCAAGTGAATATTTAAGTAATTTTCAGACTAAATCTTACATATATATTATTGCATGCATTGTTCTCTAGCATGGGAAAAAGACAAAATTTAACTTCTACCAAAAAAAGTTGAAGGATATTTAAGCCTGCTTCGTTATGCAATAGGTTCTATTATGATAAATATCTTTATACCGCGTTTGATTATAGAGTTAGAGCGTTATTTTTTTAGAAAAGTTTCTTTTATTTTTATTTATAGCAAATTAATTCGCATTTCTTTTCTTTTGCTTATTTGAATGTCCTCCACAATATTCTTTTATGTTATAGGCGTTCGCTCCCCTACTTACGATGAGATTTTGGTCGGGAGGGGAAAAAATATATAAAACGTGTTATGTACAAACTATGCACTTTATATTTAGATGAATAAAAAGGCTAGAATATGTTTTAACATTAATAATTACTGTAGAAGATGCAGTAATTTCTTTAGTTTTCAATGATACCTATCTTTGGCAATTAATTCTTGAGAAGTGTTCATAATTGTAATTCATTTCTCCTCATTTGTATGCCCTTGTTGATTGTGGAAATCGCGTTTGACAAAAGTTTTGGTGTTAAAATTTTTGGCTATTCTATAAGTTCGTTTTCATAAGATTTCTTGCATTCTTTTCTTCCCATTCAATTCATAGCATTGTTCAGTTTGAGTTGAGGACTTTCTTTTCCTATTTTCAGATTTCTTTTTTCTTTCTTACGACGCATCGCATCTGCGAAAAATCGTAACTCGAAAGATCGTAAGTAGGTGAGCGTCTGTAAGTTGAAAAATAATAGAAATTTGAGAAAACATTGCTTTTACATAAATATGAAAATTCCCTAACAATTTTACCAAATAAAAATTTTAACATCCAACACGCTTTACAAAAGACATTAACCCACTTTCTATAATCCGGGAATTTAATCTGTGGCGCATCCAGAATTACGCTTTGAGGGGAACTAGTATATTTTAGAGGTCTACATGTGGCCAGATCTGGCCCGGCCCATGGCTAATCTCTGTCTAATTTTCTTTCATTTGATTCTATGGGACGTGCCGGATTGGGTCTTGATTTACATTTTTTCTTCTGATTTGAGTAGAGTCGTAACAAGTCAGAAGAAGCTCTGGAAAGTTTTTATGGGGCTAATTCTGAATGCTTTTAATATCTTTAATAATGAAATACTGTACTAAAATATGTATCTTAGTTTTTGTGATTCTTTTGTTGTGTTTCTGTATTTGAATAATTTTAAAGTGTGTTTGCAATCAAACGATTTAAAGTTTTATTATGAAATTATCAAAATATGAAAGTTAGAGAGAGCAAGAGGTTGCACGGGCTCTTAAAATTTTAATTAGTAAAATTTAAACATACCAATATTTCGAAGTTCATAATAAAATTTATAAAAGAGAAAAAATTGATAGACAAAATCTGTATTTTTTCAAAAATTCTGATTCTTTTAAAGACCTATTAAAAATAATATAATAATATTCCTTCATAATTTTTGAAAAAAATATATCTAGTCTAGTCTCGGTGTCTGGGAGGGGCTTCAGACCCCTTATCTCCCCCCGTGGTTACGCCAATGAATTCTGAGCTACGTCAAAATGAGTAATAGCGCTCATTATAAAGAGGTAATGTTATGATACTTTAAAAAATAAATACTTTTTAATGATTTTTATTTGCGTTAAAAAATAAAGAAACAGTAAAAAAAATATTATAATTATTTTTGCCGCAAGTAATTCGTATTAAACTTAGATATTCAAGTAAATTTGAAAATATTTTGTCAAAACTTTTAATTTTCTATAATTAACATTATGCAGTCCAAATTAGCAGATATTAAATATGTAAAACAATATATTAAAAAAGTGAAAAAATAACTAAACGGAACCCAAATATGTTTTAGGCGGTTTTTGCTATAGATCAAACGCAATAATTTGTGATTAAAAATATGTATTGTGTTCATTTTTATCATGGGTCAGAGTACGTAACATATGTAATACGTATGACGATTATATTGTAATTTAAAATTATATACACAAACTTCTTAAATATTTGTTTTAAATCAAGTAATGCAATAGGTTTCAGATAAAATTAGCACCCTTAAAATTTCTATACGGATATCATGAGGTCAAACAACGGGGTTACTGGGATTAGCAACGGGTTCAATAGCATTATATTTAACCCAGCTCCCTACGCAGAAACACAAATATTCCATATGAGGCCTTTTCAATTTTTTGGTCCCCTGCAAATGGGCTTCATATAGGGTCGGTTCGAGTAAAAATTTTTATACAGAGGTCATGAGGTCAATCAGCGCGGTTACCGGGGTTGTCAACGGGTTCAATAGCATTATAGTTAAACGAATTCCCTATATGTATAAATGTTCTATATGAGGCCTCATCAATTTTGTGGGTCTCTGCAGCCTAAGGTCTTTCACCCCCAAACTGTGGAGTTACATCGTACCTAAATTTGTGAGTTTTAAATACTAATAAATACACATTTCCAAAGATGGATTGAAATCAAACTTTCAACAAAATGAGTACAACAAAACAAACTAAGACGATCACTTAATTTGTAAATTTTAAAGATATCTAACACTGATAGAATTGCTGCTTAAAAATAATTTCTACTTACAAGGGAACTACTTTTGGTGTTGCTCGCACCTAGCATTGAGACCTGGTGCATTTTAAAGCCCTATATTACTAAGTTTGAGAATCGATAAATTTTTTTCTTAAAATAATATTTCTTGATTTTACAGCAGCCTAATTTTCTGAAAATGCAATTTTCGAGACCGCTTATCGGAGTATTAATATTGAAGGGTCAATCCATTTCAAGTGGCCCAGAAAATCATCAATTCATTGCTTGACCATTTTTAAAAAATCTGAAATTTTTTGTACAACAACCCTAACATAATGGAAGTTCAAAATGACTATTATTTTAATTTTATTAATTTTTGTTTGTGCATGGCGGACATCTTTATTTCATCGCCTGCAGCAATTTTCTCACAAGAAGGGTTTACGGAATTGTAAATAATTCGTCGTTTATTTATCCAATTCAACTGCGGATTAAAGCAATTTGTACAGAATACATTGGGCTAAAAATATGGTAATGGAGTAGTTTCCGAAACTAACTGCTTATTGGTAAAATTTAAGCATAAAGTTTCAGTTTTTTTCCAAAATTTGTCCGTTTACAAGAGGAAATTTTTCTAGCAAGAAATACTGTCAACATGACATAATTTTTTTTACAAATAGGCCGAAAGTACTTGTACTCACACGCCGAGTTTCAGATCTGGAACTTGCTTTCTCTTCGCTAAAAAAAAATCCCGAATTTTTCAAAAATGTCAAAAATCGCACTTTTCAGGCTTTGATATCTCTGGTGGGGCACGAGATAAAAATCTGAATTTTTTTTTTATAAAAGTATTGTATGGTAGTGTTATGCACAAGAAATTTCAGGATGGAGATTTGACTACAAGCTGAGATATGGCAAGGGCAACATGTCAAAACAATATTGCCAAACTATTGTTTTGTTGTAGTCACAGCTAAGTATTTATCTCAGAGTGTCATTTAAATTTATGTTTTGATTATTTTTAAATAATAGTAACAGAAAATAAAGCCCTTTGCAAAGCTTAGTAATTAATTACAAAAATAATTATGCTAAGGCCATACATTTTGTATGGTTTCAGTAAATTTTGTTGTAAGTAATTTTAGTAACTAAAAGAAACCTCAGCACTTTTACATAAAGAAAAAAATATTTTTATACAAGACCTGAGTCAAAAACAACATTTGGTAAAAGAAAAGCTGTTAATGTTGTCATACTTGTTGAGACTTGATCAAACGTGTCAAAACACATTCTTGCTTGTTGGTTCAAAAACCACAATTTTGATCTTTCTCAAAATTTTATTTGTAGGAACCAAGTCTTGTCATCTCTTGATAACTCATTGAAGATCTTGGCCCTGCTGGCTCAATGAAATATACTTTGAAATCACTATGTGCAAGTCTCAATTCATTAATAATTCCTAGCTTACTTCTTATGCAAAAATGTGAATTTTCTACAGTACAAATTTTGAAAAGGCTTTGGGTATCTTTACTCTCTAAAAATTACTTGAGGCTGATCATGGTCGCATAATGTTTCATTTACAGGAACATACTTATGGTAGGAACAAGTTTCAGGGACAGGCAAGCAGCATTAAAATTGTGGTTTTTACACCAACAAGCAGGAATGTGTTTTGACACGTTTGATCATGTCTAAACAAGTATGCCAACATTAACAGCTTTTCTCTTTCCATATTCTGTTTTTGTCTCAGGTCTTGTATATATATATATATGTGTGTGTAAAAGTGCTGAGGTTTCTTTTAGTTACTAACATTACAACAAAAATTACTGAAACCATACAAAATGTAGGCCTTAGGCATAATTATTTTTTAAATTAATTGCAAAATGCTTTATTTTCTGTTACTATTATTTAAAGATAATCTAAAAAATAAATTTAAATGACACTCTGAGATAAATACTTAACTGTGACTACAACAAAACAATAGTTTGGTAGCATTGTTTTGACATGTTGCCCTTGCCATATCTCAGCTTGTAGTCAAATCTCCATCCTGAAATTTCTTGTGCATAACACTACCATACAATACTCTTATAAAAAAAAAAAATTTCAGATTTTTATCTCGTGCCCCACCAGAGATATCAAAGCCTGAAAAGTGCGATTTTTGACATTTTTGAAAAATTTGGGATTTTTTTTAGCGAAGAGAAAGCAAGTTCCAGATCTGGAACTCGGCGTGTGAGTACAAGTACTTTCGGCCTATTTGTAAAAAAAATTATGTCATGTTGACAGTATTCCTTGCTAGAAAAATTTCCTCTTGTAAACGGACAAATTTTGGAAAAAAACTGAAACTTTATGCTTACATTTTACCAATAAGCAGTTAGTTTCGGAAACTACTCCATTACCAAATTTTTAGCCCAATGTATTCTGTACAAATTGCTTTAATCTGCAGTTGAATTGGGTAAATAAACGATGAATTATTTACAATTCCGTAAACCCTTCTTGTGAGAAAATTGCTGCAGACGATGAAATAAAGATGGCCGCCATGCACAAAGAAAAATCCTTCTATATATAAAAAAAAGTTTTGATTTGGAAATGGACCAATGAAAATCTGCGTAGATCATCCGGGTATTTTCCTACTAGATCGGCATCCATATTTTTTATGACCGGGGGGTCTTTCTTCGTTAATATTAAAAAAACTGTTTCATACAAAAATATGAAAATCGGTGGTATTATAGAAACATGTTTGATAAACACGCTGATGCAGACAGTTTTTAAATCGAATAATTATTTTAAGAGATATTTAATGTTAAAGATAGTTAAAATCGTTCCATCAAAAAAGTTTTATAGGAGAAAAACTATACATAGGAACTTAAACATTTTTAGATGATTTTATACATTGGAAGTTCCAGATGTGCAGACTGCAATTATCTTTTTAATTTGACTCATTTTTTGAAGATTTATTTCCATTTTAAATTCAAATTTTCAGCATTTCGAGAGATATTTTTTACACATTTTAGAAAAGGGCAATTATTTTAAACTGTTGCCAATTTTAAAAACAGCGCAAAGAATAATATTTCCTTCAAATAAAAAATTTATTTACACGTGACTATTATAAACAGAAAAAAACTTTCAAATTAGAATTAAGTGATTACGTGTTAAAAATCAGGAAAATATTGTAAATTACATCATAAAATCTACAGTTACACAGGAATTTTAAAAGGGAAAGAAAATTTTTAAATACTAAATTCATTATTATGTGTTAAAAGTCACAAATGAAAGAAATTTCGTCATATTTAAAAAGGCCAAATAAATAAAAGTTGGTAAAACACTTTAAATTAAAAAATATATTTGCACGAGACGTTTATTTCATATTTTGAGATAATCTTTTCAACTATTATCGTGAATTCTAAGACAGCGCAAATAATATTTCCTTTCTAACAACAGAAGAATTTTCATGTGAATATTAAAAAGAGAAAGGAAACTTTGGTGAAAATTACGTCAGAATTACATTTAAAACGATACATTTAAAAGAACTTTCTCATAGCGGTGTTAAAAATTACCGAGAGACAAAGAGTCTGTGTACTTAATTCATTTTACATTAGCTTACTTTCAAATTTTTAACTAATTTTTAACATTTTCCAATAAAGTTGAAAAGTGTTATTGATTTCGGTTCATCTGTTCGCGCTCTAACTCTCGTAAATATACTCGGACCGCACTGAAATTTTTGGTTATTGACGTTTAGCTAGCACGAACGACGAACCCTATTTCAAATTAAGTTTGTAGCGTGTTTAGTTCATTTAAAGGGACAGTCAAAAGTATTCCGTTACATTACGGCCAATGGGAAAAAATCATTTCAAATGAATTTTAAAGATGTTACACCTTTTCAAACATAATAAAAAATATGCATTTACGAAGTGCACTGAAATATGCAGAATATTCTGTAGCATATGCGGTGCAACGAATAGTTACTATTCATTTACAAGGCTACACAAAAGAATTCCATTACAAATGGTATAGGGGGAAATTGTTTGCGGCGTATTTTAATTATACAAATTCATATATAATAAAATTGATATACGTCGGTGAGGCTTACTTAAGTTATTTCATGCATAATACGAAGTGCATAGCATTTACAGGAACATACAAAACATTTCAGACAAGTATTTTCTATCCGAAGTACTGTATATCAGCGGCGATAGCTGGGAATGCATTTTTAATTATGATATGCGCTTTTAAGTTTCACTATATTTATGCATACTATATGGTGTGTGTAAATATTATAGTTGATATACAGGGTTACGCAAAAGAATTCGTAAAGGTTACTGAGTATAACCGTAAATTGCTGAAAGGTGGGTTTAAAATGTGTTGTGCTGAACTGCATGTAGTTTTCTATGAAATGTTTGTAGAATATAGATAAAATGATATACAGGGCCACGCAAAGAATTGGATACATGGCCGCCTATAGATCATAAATTCTGGAAATGCGATTTCAGTAGTTTTAAGAGTGATTTAGTTTGAATTAGAGCTTAGCTAAGTAGTGGCGTGTAATAAAGGTACTAGGTAAACAACAGGGCTGCACATAAGTATTGAAGTATGTTTCCATCTATTAGTCTAAATTGCTGAAAGAGAAATTTCAACCTGTTATGCGTTTTCTTGATAAACTAAATTTTCTATTGCATAGTATATATATCAGCCTACAGATCAAATACACGGCTGTTCGGAAGAATTGGAATAAATATTTGGCTATGGATGGTAACTGCTGAAATCAGTTTTTTAAATGTTTAGTTAGTTATCTTATTTACCTTATTTCCCTAAATAACGAAGTTTTGTTAAAGCTTTCAGGTAGTGTTGGAAAGTGTTTAATAATCTATGCCGTACGCATGATTTTTCTTTCTTGTTTTTAATCAAAGAGAAAACAGCCATTGTATCTCTTAACAGCGGCTGATTTCGTCTTAAAAATCTCCAATCAAAGGAAAATGAATGAAAACCCGTTTACAGACAGAGCGTCACTGTTTTTTTAAATTATAATTCAAAGTTTTTAAGGCCGATGAAATTAGCATGCTTTAGAATCTGGGGTGTCTGAACGGGGGTTGGCGAGCGTAGCCCGTAGGGGGGAGAGCCCCTTAGTCAATAAAATTAAAATAATAGTCATTTTGAACTTCCATCATGTTAGGGTTGTTGTACAAAAAATTTCAGATTTTTTAAAAATGGTCGAGCAACGAGTGCTGGACTACTTGAAATGGATTGACCCTGAAGTTTTTTAAAGAAAAGCATTTAAAAATAAAAAATAGTTAATAATAAGTATAAAATGTTGAAAAAAAATTAAAAAATTCCTCTAAGAATCCACGAATTTGACTTTGAAAAATTGCAACATTATATTCATATTTTTGGCGGAGAAACAGTTGGCGTTTTTTTTTTTCAAAAGTAGAGCTTTCCGGCAACCCTAGCCAAATGTCATAACTGTTTGTGTGAGGAGTGCTTTGGACTTCGGTAGAAAATGTAATGTCCGACATCCGATCTAATTAGCCACAATAATTTTTAAATTGTGTAAAAATATTAATTTACTTTATAATTACTTTTACCAAAGGATGATTTAATATAGCAACATTTCATTTTTAATATTTTAAACATTATTCCATTCGATTTCAAAAGAAAATAGTTTGCTTAGTTTGTATTTCAATAAAAAATAGTTTTCAATGATGTTTTAAGCTTTTATAGAATTATATTTACTATTTATATATTTATCGTCTGCATAGAAAAAAAAAAGAAAACCTAATATTTGTTTCTTATGCTGTCAATTATAAAAAAAAAAAATCGCAATCCGATATAATTTTAGTAATATGTACTGTGCATTTACTCTTCGGATAAAGCAGGCAGAAAAATTGTAGCGCCATATTTGGCGACTTAACTCACTTTTGGCATGAAATAAAGAAATAAAAATGTAATAATAAAAAATAAAAGTATAAAAATGTATATAAAATATGATTTTAACAGAGAAATTTTATCGGTTCTCTTACTTTTATGTATAGGGCTACAAAATGCACCAGGTCTCGTTGCTAGGTGCGAGCAACACCAAAAGTGGTTCCCTTGTTAGGAGTTAATTCCATTTACATTGATATCAAATATACTATATTTTAAAATGATTTTATTTATCAGGATTTATTTTTTATATCGGTTTTTAAAGATTTCAAATGATTTAGTTAACGTTAAGTTAAATACGAATACATAATACTAAAGGTAGTATTTTATCAAGTTTTTTGGGAGAAAAATATGCATCGTTTATGATTGATTACCTGTGATATTTTTTCTACACTGTTACTTTCATGAAAAGGTTTGAATCATAACAACATTTAAATAAAATATAGGAGTACACTTTAATTATTCCTTTAGGTAATTTTAAAGGGAAATGTTTTTTCTAGTCTAAAAGAATATTGGCAAGTCGAAAGCGTTATTTACAAGGATTAAAAGAAAAATTAATCTAACTGATGTTTGCAAAATGTTGTCTCTTTATGAAGATGATTACATAGATGAGGTATGTGTACAAAATTTCTGTAGACGATGTAGATTTGGATGACTTGGATTATTTGAATTATACGGTTTCTGAGCAGCTCCAAACTCATACAAAGAGAACATATGCCATTTTTAGGTACGTTCGTAATTATATAAATATGTAGCACCTCAAGTCGTCTTTCGGTCCGTCCGTCTGTCTGTCCGTCGTCCGCATATAACAGAGCAAAAACTACCCAACCGAATGTTCTGCAATTTTAAATATATAATTGCAATTTTAAATATATAATTATTGCAAAATTTTGTTGAGTGATTTCAAATTTTATGAAAATCGGATGCATAGTTTAGTTACAGGGACAGTCAAAAGTTTTCCGTTACATTACGGCCAATGGGAAAAAAATTATTTATAGTGCAATTTAATGATGTTACATCCTTTCGAACCAAATGAAATTGATATGCGCTTATTAAGTGCAGTTAAAATATACGTACATTTAGTACAATATGCTATGCAAAAAATAGTTATAAAACTAGTTGTACGAACGCACCTCATTTGTCACGTTTAACGTGCAATTTGAAACTTGTTTACATTAGTAAATAGAATATTATCACAGGTACTATTAGAGATCAGCAGGAGTCAAGGCTCTGGTGTGCTTGGCTTTAAAGTGAAAATTTTATTTATTCATAAATTGGAAAAAGAAAAAAGAATGCCGGATGCAATTTGGGAAACAAAAAACTGGTGCAAGTTTTTTTTAAATGTTTTACAGTTCTCTAAAAATAGGTTTGGAAGGAATTGAATTGTTATTGATGGGATGTGATTCTGTACCCTTGGTACAGTCAGTGTTAGTAATATAAAGAAGACACAGGATATCCTTTGTCTATCCTCTCTTTCTGTTTGCAGTCCTTTCTTCTGAATTACTGAAAAAAAATTTCATGCCTTTCTAACATAGTTTACATTGATATTTTAAAAGAACAAGCAAATTTTGATGATTTCTGCCAGTGCTTGGATATAAATTACGAATTTTAAAATTTAAGTGTATTTTCAGGAACGTAAAAATCAAGAAACATTATCATGGGGGTGTATTTAGGACTGATAGCTATTTCAATTTAAGAAGATATTTTTAATTGAGAAAAGTAATCTTGAAGCATTTTTAAATGGCTATTAATATTTTTCTACTGCATACGTTTGGTATCGAGCTGATATTCTGAAGTTTTGATGACACAAATTTTTTCAAGCTCGGGAGAGTTGGATTTCAAATCGCCGGAATCGGACGGGTTCGAGCTCCGAAAAAGAAAAAGAGTAAAAAAACAAACAAACAACAACAACAAAAAAAAAAAAACCGCCTGGTCGTACCTGAAGAAAACGAAAAAGAAACGGAGCCAGAAGAAAATGGGAGGTTTTGTGTATTTCGTTTCGATGAAAATAAACTACTTCATTCATCTTAACTGTCCAAGTGATAATGAGCTCCATTCATGAACCAATTTATTTTTAAATCCAAATGAAATATACGAATGAATTGAAATGCTTACTTAAAGCTTAAACATCCGACCCAAAGATTAATAAACAAACAAAATCTCAAATCTGAAAGAAAAAGTTCGCATGAATCCTAGTTAAAAAAGATTTAGCTTTCTTATTTTTATTTTATTATTACTTTTTTTAATGAAGTGCTCTATATGCTACTTATATGAATGACTAGCATTACAAATTTAGAGTGGAAAAAAATGCAACTCTTTCCTTTTAGTATAGTAAAATTCACTTTATGTAATCTGTCATTAATTAAAATGAATATTAATATTCAGAAGTAATGGTAGAAATCTGAATTAAAATATCCACACAATAATCGTAATTAAAATATTCGCAATATTTGCAACACTGTGAATAACTGATTAACCCCTTAATCGTCACAATTTTCATTTTATGTGCAAGTTACCTGTGAAGGTATTGGGCGCGACAATTAAGGGATTAATAGAATCAAATGAGCAAGGGTTAAATGAAAATCATAATGTCCTTTTCTCCATATATTGGAATTAGATTCTTCATTGAGTCTGAATTTGTTGTAGAATCTGATTAGTTTAATCGAAAATTACTATATTTATAATTAATATAATGTGACAGCTCTTTATTGTTTTTATATTATGTTGTAAATTAAATGTTTTATTTCTCAAAATTCGGACTTATGTTTAAACCATAGTAAATATGGACTCTACAATATTCTGCAACGAATTTCTATTAAGGTTGATTCGTGCACAAATAGTTATACAGAGGTCATGAGGGGGTCAGTCATCGGGGTTATTGATATCCAGTGGTTCAATAGCATTGTAGTTCAATGATCGCCCTCCACACATTCAAATATTGCATATGAGGCCCCCTTCAATTTTGTGGGCCTCTCTAATGTAAGGTCTTTCACCCACAACCGTTGCAGATGCCTTATAGTTAAATTTATAAGCTTTTCAAAACTAATAAAAGCCAACATGTTCCTAGACGAAAAAAGCTCAAGCTTATAACAGAATTGCAGCTGAAAAACCGATTTTAAAGCAGTCAATGTTTCAATGACGTAATTTGAGACTTCTTACTTAAAAATGTAAGTTATAAAAATTCTTTTAAAGTGATGGTGGACTTTAAAAAAAAGGAAAAACTCTATCAAAAATGCGAAATTTTGTTTTTCATTTAAAACTTTTAAAATCTTATACGAAAATCGATTCGTAAAGTTATGATGGAAACTCTAGTGAATATAAGAAACAAATTGAGTAATAATATTAAAAAATGAAAAAGTTGAAATGTTTTTAAAAATTGTTTAATAAAATTAATATTTTTCAAAATATAGCCATTGTATTTTTTTTTGTCGTGAAAATAATTTAGTTTAGGAATTTCATTTTATGTGTAAAGGGAAAAAATGTGTATAGAAAAAAATAAATTTTTCTTTCAAAGGATACCGAGTCTGCTTAAGGATATGACGGACTTAGCAACGAGCAACAATCCTTCAAAAATACATGTTTTTGCTTTTGTGTTATTAACTTGTTAAAATTTAAAAAATAACAATCATTTCCATGTACCTACACTGTAGAAAAGATAAATATTTCTTAATCTACGAAAATGTAATATAACCATGAACGAAAATATAACTTCTTCCGAGTTATTCATGATTCCGAAGAGCATTCATTTATCTTGTGAAGCCTCAGGTAGAGCGTGGTAGCGCGATAGATGTCTCTTCAAAGGCGTATGACAACATTTAATTAATAAAGAAAGTTTTATTAGCATAAAACGAAATATGATTCTTGATTAAAATGTTCTCGTACAAACACAACAGATAATACGTCGATGCAAGAGGTTGATGATTAATAAATAACAAAGAGCTGTAGCAGTCGATCAAGTCCCAAATAGACTATATGAATTGGTCATGAAATGATAGGGTCTCTGAATCTATTTCAGCTACGTTTTAGAAAAGCCTTTTCTTACATGTAAAGAAACACTCTCCGCTTTGACAGTTAGTTTCAGTATATGACCATTCGGCTTTGTCCCCGAATGAATGAGTCTCTTTTACCCTCGGACTTTGCCTCCGAGAAAATGAATGAAGCCAAGGGACTGATGCTCTCAACCCAGGTAAAGACCTGCGACTTTCTCTCACAAGAGTTCACACTAGACTCCTTTAAAAATCTAATCAAGGGTTCTTCATCTTCTGTGATTCCAGAAAACAATAGTGATCCCTTGTCCACTAGGAACACTTCGCGGTGAAGTCACCGGCAAACTGTCACTTGATAGCGTGACCTTGTACATGCCCACTTTTTGCACACGTCCCTTCGCTCTCTCTTGGGCGTGGTAAAATTTCCCACTACTTTCGCTTTTGTGGTGCATGAAAGAAATACCAGACCGGCTCTGTATTATTCCTGCTGCCGAAAAAGGGCCACATCCAAAGATGTATTAGGATTGATCGTTTTCATTTTATCTCACTGTCCAAAGATGGAACTTAGAAAAAAATCTCTGGCCGTTTTTAGAAATACATGGGATTTCCTATACCTAATGTTATCTGCATATCTTTGAGGATTTCTTATGTAAAATAGTAGGAACAGTTCGATGTTCTACAATCTCTAGAAAGATCAGAAAACAAAACATTTTCAAGATTCAAAGAGCAACTTATAAAAAAAAAAAGTTTATTTTACTGCTCATAATTTTCGGAAACGTTTGTGAGTAATTTTTAATGTGTTTTAATAAGTTTTTTCAACTCGGAATGTAGGTTTTAGGTTTGTTCATTTTAAAATTTAATTTGCTGTCAATTCACAAGTAAATTTTTTCATGTTCAACAAAAATGTTTAACAGACAAACATTAATATATTAATAACATCAACTTTAAAATTTATATCATTTTGTTAATTTTGCATAAATAAATTCAGTTACAGAGCTGAAAATGTTTACTTGAGAGTTGATAGCATAAAAAATACTGATAATCCGATTTGTGAAAACTGATTAACGCACTGTAAAAGTTACTCAGAAACATTTCCGAAAATTACGTTAAGAAAAAGAAACTTTTTATAAATGCTTTTTTAAATTTCAAAAATCTATTGATTTCTGAGTTATTTAAAGATAAAGGAAAGTTTTTCTGAATCGAGAGTAACTCGGAAAAGGTTATAATCTATTTTCATTGGTGGTTACATATTATATTTGCGGATATTAAGAAACATTCGTCTTTATTTATTGTTTTGTTTTTTACAGTGTAGCAGAGAATGCGTTTTCATACAGCTTAAAGATAAATAATAAAAGTAATATATAATAATGCATTTCAAATCCGTTTAATTTTTTTTTTCACAGTTTATAAGAGGATAATCTGTATATATAGTTCAATAAATCTGTGCGGCCGTTTTGGAATGTTTGTTAAGGTCCACAAACTAGTAATAACGTAAGAACATGTGACAATTAATTTCCTTGACAAGTTTTTTATATTAATAAATAACTGTCTGTCAGATTAAAATATGGATGCACAGTTAAAAAAATCCTTTTAAGTAATAGAATTTTTAAAAAATGGAGAAAATATTTTGAAAATTGTATAGATGGAGAATTTTCAATTTTTAATAGTTTTTAATTAATATCTTTTGAATTTGAAAAATAAATAAATAAAAAATTTTTCAAATATTTATTTAATTTATTATGCTGAACATGTCTCTGAAAAATTATTACGTAAATAACAAAAAAAAAAAAAAAAAAAAAAAAAAAAAAAGGAAAGAAAAGAAAAGAAAAAGAAAAAAAAACGTAAGACCATTGTCTTTTTATTAACATTGTTTAGGGATATTCTTCCTTCTGTTTAACGTACGATAAAAATTACGCACTGTCACACTATTCGGGGTTTTAGTCATGTTAATAAATGAGTGTTCACAGCAGTTAAATTTCGTAACGTTAATGGTGTGAATAACCCCTTTTGCTGGTTTGTGTGCCCCTCAAAAATCCCATATCTGGCCCTCCATTCATGATTTTCGCAGCCTTTCACAGATTTTTGACCGCTTTTCTATCCAAATATTGCAGAGGTTATAGGTTGAATATTCGGATTTAACTCGAGGCCAAGAACAGGAATATTGAATGTTCTGGGGTCACCATGGGTTCAGTGAATTCACATAACCTCTAAATTCATTGAGATTCTTTCATCTTTCTTCTTTTATTTTTAAAGGAGGGGGGGGGGGGGGCAGATTGGAAAATTTTGGAAGTATTTCTGGGAATATATTCTTTTCAAAACGTTCTTTTAATCTTATAAATCTTAACCTGGTATGTTCCTAGTTTTTTTTTCTTTTCTTTTAAGGGTGTAGAGGGGGGGGGGGGGTGAGGCAGCTTATCATACAGCACGATAGTGCTGTATAGTAGAGCTCAGCCGCATTATTTTAGGGGACTCGACTCTTCATTTTGCGAAAAGCGAAAGAACTATCAATTTTTTGCTTAAAATGAATTTTGACATAAGTAGTATATTTTGACGAAGACCTCTGCATTCGTTACTTTTTAAATGATGGAAAGTTACAAGCTCTAAATTCATTTTTCTCACTTTATATTTTTTTCAATACATCAATATGAACAAATGCTAAAATTTCTATATATATATATATATATATTTATTTATTAGACTCTTTTTTTTCTCAATGGATGATTCAAGAGGTGCATTTAAAGATAATTAAGAATCTGATTTTCAGTAATATAGCTAGTTAATATTTGGAAATTTTTCCAGAGAGAAACATTCGCCTTGAATACAATATTTCAAATGAAAATCAAATTTCAAATTATTTTTTTTGCTTAAAAGGCGCAAAGACCAACTTAGTGAAAAATATTCCATGCCGGGAATCGAACCCGGGTCATCAGTATAGCGCACTGACGTTTAGCGGTAGAACGTCAGTGCGCTATACTGATGACACGGGTTCGATTCCCGGCATGGAATATTTTTCACTAAGTTGGTCTTTGCGCCTTTTAAGCAAAAAAAATAATTTGAAATTTGATTTTCATTTGAAATATAGCTAGTTTGTTTTTTGAAAATAAAAATTTTAAAGAAATAGTCATACATATGTCATGACATTTTATTCATATTTCTTAAACTAATTAACTTTTTGGAAATCTGGTCCTTACAGTTATAGAGAGCATTTGGAATAAAAGTATGGGAAAACAATGGTTTTTTTTGCATGATCAAATGCTAAAATTTCAACATATATATATATATATTTTTTTTGTTGGACTCTTTTTTTTTTTTTTTTTTTTTTTTTTTTTTTTTTTTTCCCTACATGGGCGATCCAAATGGTACATTTAAAGAAAATTAAGAATCGGATTTTCGGTAATATAAATAGTTTCTTTTTTCAATTCCTACTGTTAGTTCACACTCTCCTTATATATGACTTGTTCAAATTTTCGATCGTTAATAAAATACTTATTATTCATCCACTCAAGTTAAAATACATTTTGAAATTGTAGTGGACGACACTTGATGTTAATACAATTTTTTCAAATATTAATTCATTAATTAAATTTAATTAATTAATTTTAGTTTTATATGGGAGAAAAAATGGCGGCCATTGGTTATTGAACAGCATTTAATGCATCTTCGTACCTATAAGGGGGGTTGCCATAGGGGTGTGTCCTGTTCTGTCGCCAAATATCGCCAAGTTTACCGCCAACTGGACGATATATCACCAAATTTGGCATCAAAAATGAGTCGGCAAAAGTGACGCCAACTTGGCGATAATATTTCGACAAATTCCCATAGACTTCCATTGTAAACCATTAGGGTTTACTTGCTTATAGAAAATCAACAAATTGATATAGTTTAATGCAACAAAAATTAATATTACGTTGAGTAAGAAATTTTCCGCCAAATTTCTTTTTATTGTAAAATGATAAATACATACGAAATCATCAAAGCTAATCACGATAGTAATCTCCGTTCAAGTCTACAATCGTCTGCCAATGTTTTAGCAACTTTTTAGTTCTTTCTGCGAAAAATTATGGCGTGCGCTGTTCCAGAAAGAAATTGACCTCATTTATGACCTTCTCATTTGAATTGCAGATTGTGCCATCAAGATGAAGCTGTAGATGTAAAAAGAGATAGAAATCTGAAGAAGCCATGTCGGGGCTGTATGGTGGATGTTGCATCAAATCCCACTTCAGCTTGTAGAGCGTCTAGCTGATTATCGTACTAACATGGAGCTGGGCGTTATCATGATGAAAGTGAACAACCTTCCTTCTGAACTCGTTTCTTCGTTTTTCGCGAGCGACATCACGACATATAGCATGTTGCTATATATTGCACTGTTGATAGTCTGTCCACTTTTCATGCACTCTTTGTACAGAATGCCGCGACAATACCACCAAATGCAGAGAGGCACCATCTTCTTAGTTAGGGCACGTCTTGCAACCGAGCTTGTTCATTCCCCAGGTGCTGACCGTGACCGACCTCCTTTACGCCTTGTATTGTTGTAGTACACCCATTTTCATCACAGCTCACAATTCCCTCCAGAATGTTCTCTTTCCTTTGATGTTTGAGCAGAGCCAAACAACAGTTTTTTCTCTTTCGCTTGTCTTCAGCAGTCAATTCGTGATGCATTCAGCGGTTGGACTTAAACGTTAGATTTCCGCGTTTCAGAGCGTTAACGATTGTTTTTTTTTTGGCAAATGTTAAGCTCTAACGCAGTACAGTCGAACCCCGTTATAGCGAACCCGGTATATAACGAACTCCCGGATATAACGAACGAAAAGTTTAGTCCCGTCGTTTTCCTATTTTATTTAATGCTAATTTATCCTTTTATAACGAACCACCGAAATTTTAAGAATCGGCTATAACGAACATTTTTGTACAGTCGACCATGTTTTTTTTTTTTTTTTTTTTTTTTTTTTTTTTTTTTTTACTTTTCCAAAGTTGTGAGAACAGGACTTCGACTTCAATTTCATAAGAAAATGTATGCCAGCTAGTGAAACATGGGGCAAATCAGCGATAAGTCTTTTTTTTTTTTTTTTTTTTTTTTTTTTTTTTTTTTTTTTTTAAAGGGAGAAACAACTGCATTCTTTCGCTTTTACGAAAGTCACTCTGCAGGTGTGATCCCGCCTACTCGTCAATTATTTTCCCTTATTCCTGATCACAGCTGTTTTTTCAGTTTGTGATATGCAATTGTTTGAAACATGTGATGATGAAGTTATTACATGTGAAGATCCGACTGATGAAGAGATTGGGGAAGAAGTTAAAATAAATCATTCTGAAATCGAAGATTCTGCATCTGATGGTGATGAAGAGGACACATAAATGACGAAATCTCCACAATCTCAGATGCTACAGCAGCGATGCGTGTAATTAATAAGTTTTTGTCTGCACAAACACAAACAGTGGAAGAAAGAGTGTTGGAGTCATTTGATGTACTAGACAAAGAAATTCATAATACGTTTTTGAAATCGGCATCACGTCAGTAGAAAATTACCGATTATTTCTGTATCAAAACAGTGAGCAACAATTAAAGGTAAAATTAATTTATTCATGTTTGTCTTCATTGTTGGTTAATTTAATTAGTATTGTGTTAGTTTAATGTAATCGAATTTAGTCAATTTAATTCTTTAATGGCTATATTTAATAGATTTTACCTTTTTTTAATGCATCATTATTGAATATACACATAGCAACTAATGATTTATACATTTTGTGAACTCTAACATTTTTCTTGACGGTTCGGATACTGCGAACCACCGGATATAGCGAACAAAACCGTCGGTCGCTTGAGGTTCGTTATAACGGGGTTCGACTGTAGTTAGTGTTGAAACATTTCTGTTTTGATTAATGATTTGCTTTAACTGCTCACAATCAACTTCAATAGGACGGACAGAACGTGCTTCATGTTTAATGTCGAAATTTCCAGCTTTAAACTTCCGAAACCAAACTTTGACTGTATCATAAGAAACAGTACTGATGCCTAAACGTTCACACATTTTTCCGTAGCATTCAGTTGCACCGAGTTTGTTACGGAGCTCATAGAACATAATCGTGTTGATCTGCTAACGTGATAGCTCCATTTTGAGCATTTTTTTGAAGCACAAGATAATAAAATTTTGACAAACAAATTATACAATCATGTAGTTCATATGCTCTGCTTTCGAATGCAAAAATTGGTTCGTGGAAAAGCTAAAAACCACACAAGTGACAGCTTCTTGCGCGAAGGTAACTCCCTTTGGCGGGAAACTTTTTACTCAACGTAATATTAGCTTAAGGGATTATATTACATTTTTCTTTGATGACCTAAGTAGGAATTGACTTTAATTTTTTTTATATTGTTGAAAATAAAAATAGTTAAATAAATAGTAGTCAGTTTTAGATATAATATCATGCATTTTAATTTGCATTCTCTTAAACTAATTACTTTTTGGAAATCTGATCCTTATAGTTACAAGAGATAAACCCGAGCTTCCCGGATTATAGAATATAGGTAAAAACCATTTTTTTAAATGAAAATTAGCAATTTAATATATTTTATTAGAAATTTATTTTAAATTTAATTTTCTTTATTAGAATTCCAACTAACAATACCAAAAATCCTTTTTATATGGAAAATAGCAATCATGCATTTGGAATAAAAGTATGGAAAAATAATGTAAAAAGTTTAAACTTGTAGAAGAAGTATTATTTCAAAATTTTCTCATAAAAAAATTACAATTTTCAAACTTGACCGACTGAATTGCATTTTTTTTTTTTTTATGAAGTCATTTTCCTTCGCAAAACCTTAATATGACAAAAGGTTATTATAAAATACTCATATAAAAAAATAGGGTAACGAGCGCATTTAAGAGAAAGTCCTACGTAAACGACTGTGAGCCTCTTAAAAATAGTTACTAATTTTTCGATTTTAGTTTAACACTAGAACCGCCGTAGAGGTCATTTTGACCGGTACCAAATAAAAATACATCGATTCGAACCAGAAAATTCTTTCTAAAATAAGTTAAATATGTAACACGGAGAAATAAGTTAAATAAATAAGTTAGATAGTTTTTAATAAAAATTCTGGTGTAAAATACTTGTTATAATACGAGTAAAATTTCCGGCGGTTCTAGTGTTAAAGTAGTAAAGCGGATAGCAATTTTGTCCACCCGTAACATTTTTTACGCAATCTATTTGCGGGAATACGGAAGGAATAAAAATAGTAAGGCAATGGCTGTAATTTTCCTTCGCAAACCCAAAATACGACAAAAAGGTATAAAATACTCAAAAAAAAAAAAAAAAAAAAAAAAAGATAGGGTAACGAATGAATTTTAGAGAAAGTGCTAAGAAAACGAATGTGGACCTCTTAGAAATAGGTACTAATTTTCCGATAAGTTTTCTGTACAAGATAAACCTCAATTTTAAGAAGTATTCCTGTTGCATTCAGGAAAAAACGAATTGCTTATAACAACAATTGATTCAAAGATTAATCTCAAATTTTAGAAATATTTAATTTATTCGCGAGTAAAAAACTCTTACGACAGAAAAAAAAAAGATTTAAGTAAATTAACATATTGTGTTCCATGAGCAAACTTTTTGAACATTTAATTAATTATACAGTATATCGCCAATTATCCGGATGCCGATTAACCAAATGGATCAAGGACCATATTTTTTCCCACCTTCTCCAAAATTTTTGAAGTAAAACTCCTTTAGTCGCGGAAGCATAAATGTGGCTGGTTGCCACAAAAGTTAACCGCTAAACAACCATTTTCTAATCTTGAAATAATAAAACCGCCAACAAATGCAAAGAGAGCAATGAGTAAACTTAACCGTTACTGGAACGTAAGAAGTTGCGCTGTAATAGCTACAACGGCAAGATTCAGTCGATCCCGTTCACTTCCTGAATTTAAAAAGATTAAGTGATATGGCTGCAGCGAAAAGAATGTCCTATATGAAGCAGAATACTATTAAAAATTTATATTCTCTATCACAAGGAATTTTTTTTTTAATTTATGTGCTGTAGAGTGTATGTATATATACATGTAATAATTGCTATGGGTACTTCTATTTATACGTTTGTGCCAATTTTGTAGAAAGAAAAAACAAGTTAAAAATTGCTCGTCAAACGTGGCAAATGAGGTGCGTTCGTACTATATCTAGTTTTATAAATATTTTTTGCACCTCATATTGTAATGAATGTATATTTTAATGCACTTCATAAGTGCGTATCCGTTTCATTCTGTTCGAAAGGCTGTAACATCATTAAAATGCACATGAAATAATTTTTTCCCATTGGCCTTAATGTAACGGAAAACGTTTGACTGTCCCCATAATTAAACTATACTTCCGATTTTCGTAAAATTTCAAATGACTCGACAAAATTTTGCAACAAGTATATATTTAAAATTTCAGACCATTCGGTTGGGTAGTTTTTGCTCTGTTATATGCAGACAGACAGACGGATAGACAGACGGACGGATTGAACGACGACTATAGGTGCTACGTATTTATATAATTACTAACGCAAATAAAAAAGTTTCAAGAAATAACTTCTAAATCCGCTATTTGTAATATACTAAAATGTGCAGTACTATAATTGCCAGTCCTAAGCCTGGAAAAAGTATGAAGAGAAGTTACTTAAAAATCTTTGCCCTAGCCGTTTTTTAGTTGTCCAATTAGCCGGATTTTTCATTAACCAGACCGGTCTCGGTCCCAACAGGTCCAGATGATCGTCGCTCCTGTACTTCCACTTTGAAAAAGAAAGCAATTGCACGAACTTATACATTTTAGCAATTAAACATATACCAGAGTAAGTAATGTCCCATTTTCTTAAACGAAATTATGGACTTCTTTCTTTAAATAAAACAGTGCAGCGTCCAACTCAAAAAGCACCGTTTTGTAAAAACTGTAACTCAATTTGTAACTCTTTATATTTCCATGATTATAAGTGCTATTCTTACAAAAATGAACAAAAATGATGTAAAATATTCAAATAGACATGCACTGCAGCGGCAGATCATTTCGTGCATTTTACTTTACAGGATGTTACCAAATATTATTTTTTTGTTCAATTTGTTGTTGTTCGCCTAGTTGCCCTCGTGATCAAAATTTTCGTGGGAAATATAAGGTTAAACATCTTCTTTATATACCTAAATTTTTAAAAGAATTCGTCAAATATTTCTTTAGATATTAGATAAATCGTCTAAAATCGAAAGTGTCCGATGATGTTTGGCTATATAGTGTACTGTTTTCCTACTCGAATTGTTGTCTGACTTTCACGATTTTAAGCATTGAATTACAATAGCGATTATTTCAATGCAGCATTATATGTCGCATCGCATATATTTCTCTTAGTTATGTATCATAATTTCAAAATACACTTGAAATTAACTTTTTTGAGAAATTTCGTAGAATGACCAATAATACTAAATTTCTCAAATTTTATTTGCAAGCTTATAAAATGTACCATTGTATGCACCATAAAATGTAATATTAATTCACCAATTATAGAATATAAGAACATATAGTGCTTCTTCTGCCAATATACAATTTAATTGATAGAAAAGTACGTTCCAACTATGTAAATAATTTAAAAATGGGGATTTGTGAAAATGATGTCCTTTTATTTTATAAGCAATATGAATAGTATCTTGCTAAAAATATAATACTTATCAAATCTTAGATTTGTTGAAATATATCTGTTACAAGATATATATATATACATGATTTTCTCTTCAAACTTCGAGATATGATACTTATGGGGGAATTATAAAAATAGTTTGCTTGGGGATAATATAAACATTCAACCACGCTTGCGGAGAAAAAAAATGAATATAGCTGACGAAGAGCCAATTTCCCCTCTCTCCAACTTTCAAATGACTATTTCAATTCAAAGTTTTTTTTTTAAATCTTTCTTTTGAATCCTCTCCCTCAATATATACTATGTTCAACAAACTTAAGGAGAATGTTCTAAATTAATTCATTTGTAGATCAATTAAATGGGCTTTGTTTATTCTTATTTCTGAAATTTTATTAGCATGTACTTGTAAGCAGGGATGTAGTGGAGGGTATACGGGGTATACGCCGTATACCTCTGGATTTTTTTAAGGAACACCGTGTACCCTCTGTTTTTCAAGAAAGCTATAGTATATATACACTAGGGTATGCCCTCTGCCTTGAGCGTATAGACTCTGCTTAGAACGTATACCCTCTGTTATTTTTACGACTACAACACTGCTTGTAAGATATTCTAACAAAATTGAAGTGGTTCAGTAACATTCTAGATTTCATCAACTTCTGTTTAAGGGTGATGTCATCTTTCTCTCTCTTTGAAACATCACATATCAAAAGTCGTATAGCTTCCTATATTTTTTATAAACAGTGTGGTTCAAAAGCTCATGTCCAAACGGCACGTTTGGACTGTGGGTGTGTCAGGTCATGAGGAGCAAGAATTACATTGGAACTAGGGGGGGGGGGGGCGTCGGAAACGCGATGATGACGGTGTAATTGCATCGTGACCATGACGCAAATAAAAGATAACGAACGATGTAAAAAGACCTTTATTTTACAAAAAACTTAACCGAAATACAAAATATAAATGAAAAATGTTACAACTCATAACAAGTGCTCAAAATGTGCCCCATTAGCCGTAATGCATGCTTGACATAGGCGCCGCATGGAATCGCAAACACGTTCCAATTGGCCCTGTACCGTGGCCATCGCGATCCTTGGACCTAAACCCCCTGGATTTCTCCCTCTGGAGATATCTTAAGTCTCTGGTGCACAAGACACCTATTTCATCGACCATGGACCTCATGGCACGGATCACTGAAGCGGCGGCACTTGTCTGGGAGATGCCTGGCTAATTAGAATGCGTTCGCGATTCCATGCTGCGCCGATGTCAAGCATGCATCACGGCTAATGGGACACATTTTGAGCCCTTGTCATGAGTTGTAACATTTTTTCATTTGTATTTTGTACTTCGGTTAAGTTTTTTATAAAATAAAGGTCTCTTTACACTGTTTGTTATCTTTTCTTTGCGTCATGATTACCACCAGTTCCTATGTAATTCTTGCTCCTCATGACCTGACACAGCCATATGTGCCGTTTGGGTATGACCTTTTGAACCAATCTGTATTTCTGTACCACTTTTCCACAAAAATAGACCCTGGTAAATTTCTACACCAAATTTAAAAAAAATCCAATAAGAATATTTACTTTTTATATCATTTGTAGCGAAATATATAAAAAATATAAGATACTGCAATCCCTGCACATGTTCCTAAGTGAACGTGCATAGTGAGATCAAAATTATTCATTTTTTACTTCTAAAAGAAGCATGTCAAAGGAACTGAATTTTTTCCCCTTTTATTTGTGAATTATATTAAAGTTTTCTTGTAAAGTGTTCTAAACAGAACTGAAAGGGTTCAGTAAAATTCTTAAGGCTATTCTCAAATGTGAAGCAGCTATTTTCTGACATATTTCTGAATTCATTTTTGTTCGAAAATGCCTGAAATTGGCAGGTGTTTTTATTCAAACACTATTCAATCGAATGGAATTATCTATTTTATGGTAAAGTCAGAAGATCTTTTTAAAAATACTGTCAAAATTGGTGTTTTGAACAGGATTTCTGAGCGTGACAGCGAGGGAAAAGAAAAACCTGTCTTCATGTGACAACAATCGCTTATAACTGAATAAGTAATTTATTTACAAACAAAATGGAAAACACCATTTCATTCCAAATCGCTTCAATATTCGTACCTGACAATTTAGGACTTTATGTTTAAAAAATATTCAGGAAATATGTTTCGCGTTGTTGATCAAGGAATTTAAGAACCACCTTAAGTTTATTGACTGGATATTTTCAAATTTTACATTTTCCTCACTCAACAGCGCGAAACTTACTGAAACATTCAAGAAGTCTTTTTTACATGTACATGTATCATGTTTGCAGACATTAATTTTTATGTACCAAAGAAGGGAGTAACATTTTTAATTTTCCTGTAAAATGATTCCTCAACAGATGACGACCATTCGGAGACTGCCATGTCCTGAAAATCAGCAAAAGCAAGCTTTGACCCCATTTTCTAAAATATACTTTTCTCTTATAATAAAATGGGAACACTGTCCGATTTCTTGATATATGAATAAGAATACTTGCAACTTTTATAAATTTATGAATGAAAATGACTTTGTGAATGTGTCGGAAAATATTCAGATAAGATATAAGAATAGCCTTGAAGCAAATCTTTAATATAATATGTGGTAAAAGGGGATATGCCTTCTACGGAGAATTTTTAAATGAAAAATAATCTATATTCGTGCTACTTTCGAAGAAAACCAGTCAAAATTCTTAAAAGCTGTATTAAACCGTTGAGAGCCAAACGTTTGAAGCCCTTACTGTATGACTCATTACCATTGAACTGCGATCATACAGACCTGCAGCGTTGAGCCGGTTTCGGGCAGTTTGAGTCGGAGAATAGAGTCGAGCGAAGGTGTTGTTGAAGAAGAATAGCAATCATATTACGATGTCTCCTAGCCGCAAGCGTTATTGATCTTCATTGGGCATTGTTGCACGTCTACGACCTTTGCCTGATCTTCGGCCTGCATTTCCAATCTCCAAAAACTGTTCCTGATCCCGGAAATCAAACTTTGTGAAACTCCAGTGGCTTCTGCTACTTCGGCTTGTGTGTGGTCCCCCTCTAACCAACTAACAACTCTCCAAGCTTTTGATTCGGTTAAAATGACTTCGTTGAGACATCGCACTCATCGAAACAAAGCACTTACCCAATGTTGATCATTGTTTTCCGCTTTGTCTTCCAGTAAATTGAAAGCCAAATTTCATTCGCTTCCGCTAAAGCGTCTTTTTTTTTTTTCTTACCTTAAACTTAAAATTTGTATACTGCGAAGTTTGAAAATGAGTAAAACTTGCATTTGTGGCTCTCTTCTTCCATTTTCTCCAAAAGAATTTCGCTTATACCGTTATTTTATGTAAGGCTTACAATATCTTTTAATATTGTTTTCAGCAGTCTATTAGAATTTTTTCTATAAATTTCGAAAAATAAAATTAAAATCTTATAAGGAAAAGTATCAAGAATATTCATTTAGTTACCAGGAAAAAATTTTTAGAAATTCTAAATATAAAGTAAACTCAGTTTAATTAAAAGCAAATTTTATAATTTTTTCCCGGTTCCGGTGTCGTACCTGTTATATCCCTCGACGATAATTTGGTGATAAAATATATCGCACCCTTGCTTCAAAAGTGCCACAATTCAAAAATTGGATTTTTAAAGTTATCGCTGTCATTCTACTTAGTTTTTACGCCTCTACCAATCACCTTACGTACCACTGAAAATCCAGCCATCAGGTAGCAGTTATGTTTGTAAGGTGGCCACTGACACTTCCACAACCTGGAAACAGCTTTTCACATTTCCTGGAAAATGGGATTTTTTGAGCTATGGCACCTTTAAAGAAAGAGTGCGATATGTGACTGGTGATTTCCTTTTCCACGACTGTAGGTGAACACTTATTTAAAAAAAAATAATAATGTGGTTTTTGAATGGAAGAAAAAGATGGTTAAAGAAAATCATACTTTTAAAGCTCTGTAAGGGAAAAAAGTAGATTAAAAAAATTATTTTTTGTATTTGTTAAACCAAATTAAATTTCTAAAAACCTCGTTAAAACAAGGTACAGCAGCACTGTTACCTAAAAATACCTGCAAACTGAAATGTTCTTGGGAAATTTTTTTTTTCCTTGAAAGAATAAAGTCTAGCTCTAGGGCTGATTTGTTTGGAAACCATAAACCTCAAGTCCGACTGAACCGATATAAATTTATGTCCATGACCAGGCCGGTCCGAGTCAAGCGAGGACCGGACTGACTTGAAAAGAATGAAGTCCAGGTCCCATCAAAGTTTGCAGCAAATGTAATCCCGAATTTAACTAGGGCATGAGTTTTGGGCAATACGCGGATCCGTGAAGACCTTTAAGATATGCTACTGAGGCATCAAACTAAGCTCCAGATATGGCGTTAATTATGCAGGGTATAACCAATGCAATAAATCAGATTCATACGTTATTTTGAAGTTATAATATCAACACGAGGCTAACGACTAACGAGAAAGACAGGTTATCGCGGCGCATTCCACGTATCTTTTTTTTACAGACCACTGGAGTCACGTGATGCTCGAATGCACCAATGAAGGTTTGCGAAAAGAGCATCACGTCTCTCTAGCGGTCTGTAAAAAAAAGACACGTGGGATGCGCCGCGGTAGCCTGTCTTTTTCGTTAGCTCGTATCAACTCCCAGAGAAGTGGGGGGGAGGGGATTAATTACTTGTGAAAGAAGGGCCTCTCATTATTTCTTGCACACGGCCTCGCTTTCACTAAAGAGGGCTTTGATATCACTCCTGAATTAGAATGGTTTGTCCCGGGAGAATCTAGCAGGCGCAAAGATACAACAACCTTTATTCTCACTGATGATGATCCAGTAAGTTCGGTTGAAAACGTTTTGATTTTAAAGGACTTTAATTCACTTTAAATGTTTTTTATATTATGTTGTACGCACCTTTAAGGGGTCTCAGGACTCTTAAAATTGGAAAAAATGAAAAAAAAACCCATTTTCAACCTTTAATATCTTAAAATGTATATGATTTAAAAACACAATTTTAATTGCGATGAAAGATATAAGTATGTTCTTTCATTTCATGTATTTAAAATATTACAAGATGCAGAACTAATATTTATAGGGGGCTCCAAACTGTCAGACATTTGTCGAGCAGAAAATTGGTATGACAGCTTAGGGAGGCCAAGATTACAAAATAGGTTTTGCAATTAGAATGAGATGTTTTGCGCTTAATTATACTTCAGATTGTAACAATTATCCTGAACCTAAATAAATTTGTATTTAAAACATTTTTATATTTTTAATACAAAGTTGTATTTAGCTAATACAAAATTTTGAAAATTTCAACAGTATAATCACCTAAAAAAGTATTTTTTCAACAATAAAAATGAAATTTTAGGTTCAATTTATACCGAATAACATGAAACATATGTTTTGAAAATGTCATTAAAACATATCCAGAAGTTTTTGAGATATCCTGCACGTTATGCCCAAAAACGTCATTTGGAGATAAATGACTTCAAAGTTTCGGAAATGCTGCTTCGGCAATTGCGCGGGTATAACTCTAAAAGCCATAATTTCTGTTCTAATGGGAATTTCAAGGAAATAATTATATCAAAATGTTCAGAAAAGATAGCAGTTTAGCATCTAAAAAAATAAAAATTTCGAAAATTTTGAAGTTTTAAGAGTCCTGAGAACCCTTAAGTAATGATAATGCATTTATTTTTATTTTTCTATACATTTTTATTTTCAAGAAAAGATATTTTATTTAGGAGTTTGAATCTCGAGTTAGCGGGGATATAGTTTAACGAATGTAGGTTAGCTTGAATGACTAAGATCAGGTTAAGGGAGTCCAAAGATAGAGAGTCCAAAAATACAGATTGAGGTTTAAAATGTGCAGTAGAATTTCATGATCTGCATCGCTTTACGTTGTATTATTGTAACATAAAATATTATATTTACAGAACATGAATTTTTTTTTCAAAATTCTGACTTTTTTGAAAACCGTTAAGCTGATTCAGACTTGAAAGGTATTGTCTAATTTTATCATATTAGAAATCTTACTAAATGTGAGACAAAAAATGAATTTACTATACGCTTTTAATGTTATTATGAAAGTATCTTGTCATTTCATATTTATACTATTATACATAAATCTAACATTCTATTATTTAAAAAAAAAGTTTTTTTCAAGAATCTGTTAAATGAAGTATATTGTTCTGAGCTATATGGAATAATTTAGTCTTGTTTATGACATTAAAAATGTCTACTTATGATAACATTTAAAATGTGTTTAAAAGAACATTCATATTTCATCTAACTACATAATACAAACATGAGGGACATATCAAGTCCGTGCCCACGGTCACCAAAAGTCATAGTACGGACATTACACCTATCAGCCACACCAATGTTTTATGGCCAATTCTGATCGCATTGCTGAATGCAGGAGAAGATTCATAGAAAATAGTATCTCTTTCATCAAAAAATAAGAAAGAAAATTCGATTTAACGAGAGCAAATTCCTAGCGGATAAAGACTGTCTGCATAGAGAAACATCAAATTTCACTTTTGCAAAATCAATTTACGATGTTTACGTTCTAGAAGAAGATAGGTAATGCTTAATTCTGCTTCTCTTCTTTCGAATATGATTCACTCAATATGCGTCTTAGTTTCAATAATATTCCAGAATAAACCCTTAGGGGTAAATATTTAATAAACGAAGATTGCGCAGTATAAAAACTAAATGAGAAAAATTAAAAGAGAATCACAGAAATATCAAATTTTCTATTGTGGCATTTTGAAGCTCATTTTTGCAGGAAACAATTTTTATTTGTTTATGTAATTTAATTACAAGTGGAAAGAAATAATATTTTTCCGTATCATATTTCCTTTTTACTCTTTTTTTCAGATCATGTTATTAAAACAAGGCCAACGTTTCTTTCATTCATAATCTATATCATAATAATAGGTAATACCTTCAACATTTATTTGAAGCAAATCATTAAAAGTAGCGAATAAAAGATCAAAGTGTTAACTAATCAATCACTTGGACTGTACTTTCAAAAACATGGCGATCATTTGCGTACTTTCTGACCTTTATCAATGAAACTCCTACAGTTCATTGAAAATATTAACATGGAGGTTTTAACATAACATTTGATATATCTATTTTAGGATATACAACATTTGTACACCACATGCTGTTTCTGAAGTTTTGACAATTGACATCGTTTGATTCGCACACATGCACAGGCAAAACTATTCATGAATGGTAATAGTAAGTGACGTGTAAAGCAACAATCGGAATGCCAAATTGTCTTCGATTGACATACTAAATAAAAATGACCTATTTTTTATTCTTGTCAGTTAACATTTGGCATGAAAGCTTTCTGCGGTATTAGCTTATTTGTTTAACTATTTTTAAGATAAAAAAAAATTAGTTTTTCCTGTATGATAACTAGAAAAAATATCTGAATTGTTATTTCAAGATGGCAATTTGTTTTAAATAAAAGTTTTCGTGCTCTTAACTTTTCATTTGGACATAAACCGACTCATGGGTCGGAACGATTGATTTTATTTACTCGAAATTTGTTTCGTGTCAGGTCATCTAAAAAGTTTTGTTTTGGTTAGTTAGGATTCGGTTCGATTTGATTCTATATTTTTTTGTTCTAGGTTGCATTTGGCAGTATTTTTTTGGCTTGTATAACTTGGTTTCGGGTAACCTGATTTTCAGCAAAAAGTCCTGAATGTTATTTTAGATAAATATAACTACAGTTTCTCTCAAAACTTTAGGCGCGCACTAAAATATGATAGGAAAATTTGAAAAATGATTATGGTATAGTTTCACGATAAATACTCACTTGTAATTGAAAGGAAACACATTCACCATTATTTATTTTAAAATGACGCCATTTTTTTAAATTTTTGTTATAAAACCACTGATTTAAAAGTTTAGAAATTTTATACAATTGTTAACAAATGCTGGATTGATTTCATTCAATCAACCAATTGTGGGCCCCACCAGTGGCCGAGAGGTTCTGCTCTCGAAGCTGGTAGACGGGAGGTGCTGGGTTCGATCCCAATCGCGCCCGTCGGCCTAATCGTTCGGAGTTTTCGTGGTTTTCTTCGAACCTTGGTTCTCCAAGCGTTAATACGGATTAGGTTCCCTTAGAAAGACCTCCACGGAAGGCACCGCCCCCCACTTAGGGCCTATATCCCACGTGCTGATAATTGGCCGACATAAATACAAACCAAACCAATTGTGTTCCCTGAGCATCATAACAGCGAGTATTAATTTCCGTTGGTCGTTTAAGAGACCAAAGTCTACGGAATTTATTAAAACGAAAATTTGAAAAATTTTTAAGTTTAAACCGAAATAAAAGCCGTTTATTGAAGTTTCTAGAATTTAATAACCTTCAAAACGAGGGATGTACCAATTACATGTTAAAAATAACAATTTCGATCGAAAATCGCGACGCAATATTCAGGCCGATTCAAAAATTGGAAGATTAATGTCAATATAAAATATTTCTATAGACAAATTAAGAATAAACTCGGTATCAATATCTTAAAGGATATAATACATAGACGCATAAGAGAGTGCAAGAATAATGTATGCAAGAAAAATGTCTTGACCACTACGCTACTGGGCTTGCACTATGCAATGGGCCTGCAGTAATCCTGTTTTGCACTTCCGCAACAACCAGAGACCGATCAAGCTGAAGTTGGGCCCCACCTACCTCCCCATTCCCGGCGACACTTTCAGAAAAAAAAGTAGGCTTATTTGATGAGTTGACAAAGTTGTTTGGGTGAAAGTTTCAAGTTTACAAAAAAAAAAAAAAAAAAAAAAAAAAAAAAAAAATTACAAGAATAATCAAGAAAATGAATTACCGTCCACTTTCTCAAATAAGCATTTGTATAATTCCCAAACATCTATGATCCACAGTTTATGTTGCAGAATAAATGAGGACGACTTTTTCAAAACTCGCCTTATTCAAAATCATAAAAATTGTGTTTTCCCTAACAGTCTAGTAATCATTTTAAAGTATAATTCTGACAATGTAAAATCCTCGTTTGCATTGAAACCAACAGACACAATATGCAGTTTTTGGCATTTTCCCCAAATTTGATTTTCTGGATACGGCAAGTTTTGAAAATTATAGGTACTCTCAAATTGAAAAGGACTTTTACAGAAAATTAAATATGGTAGTTTTTTATTACAGTAAAACTTTGTTTTTACGTCTGGGACCAAAATATAAAATTCAAACAGTGGAAAAACTTAAATTGTGAGAAAATACACACAAATTTGTGGGCCCCTGGAATTGGTGGGCCCAGGGCCGAGGCCCCGGAGGCCCGTGCATTAATCAGGTCCTGGCAACAACTTCAAGAGTAATAGATGGCTGTTCGAATCGTGGTCGATCACATGTGCATCCAATTTCTTCAAATTCTTTCACCAAATCAGGAACAGTTTTTACGGAACATGGGCTTTGTCGTAACTTATGATTTCGGCAATAAACTCGCACTAAAGCTGCATTTTTCCCGTTCAGATAAAACAGCTTTATCAATTGACCTCGTTGTTTTAATTTAAGTGTCATCTTGTTGGCACGTACGAACAAATGATTCAAGAAACAATCATCCCACACTGTTTGTTAAAAATTTTCTACACGCAATGATTTGCATATGGGGTTCCGTGATTGGTACTTCTACTATCTGTTTCTGTGAATTATCGATGTGCGTCAGTTCTCCTCGTCTTTAAATTGTCATTGGTCCTTTACAATGCTCTTTTTACTCGATTTCCAAGAAGGGTTATGTGTTTCACGCGTATCTGTGTATGTGGACGCGTATCTGTGTATGTTATTTATACCCTCGGAACATCTTAACGGCTAGATGGATTTTAATGAATGAGGTCTCTATCGATTCGTCTTAACCGTCCGATGGTTATAGGCAAGGTTTTGTTTTTATAAATTCAAAATGGTGGCCGTAAAATAAAAATTGCGGTAGAAACGAAAAAAAAATTTACGCACCCAATTGAGTGGCATATTATTAGATAGGTCTTTCAAAATGAAGATGGTGTTTCATTGACTATTTTACAGTCAGAAGCACCGTTTAAATATTACATGACCTGGAAGTAGTTTAGGTAGGATCTCTAGCTTTACTGCAACTCTATCCTTCATAGACATCTATAGGCGTCATCAAAACAGTGTTTATAGATAGGAACTAATAATTAAACACAACTTATAAGTCATCAACACAAGTAAATAAAATAAAATAGGTAAGTAATATAAAAAATAATTTCACATTGATGACAAATAATTAATTAGTTCGCCTTTTACGCAGTCGGGTTTTTTGATTTTTTAAATTTATTTCAAGTGTTTTATGCCGGTGTAACGACCTTAAATATAATTTGGAATGTGTGATTTTTCGTAAGATGCGAAACCCCCCAAAAAACTCTGCGTCTGTATACACCATGAGATACGAAAGCAAGATTTGCTCCTGAATTGGAGTCCTTTTAGCTTGCGTCTGGCTGACTTCACTATCGTACCGAAGGAGCGCATTTTCGATATGCGAGGAACGTAGGACTGGCTACAAGACATGTTTTCAGTAGCCCATTTTTTTTTCACTTATGAACCGACTAATGCTGTAAGATTTGTTTTAAAATGTGTTTTTGAGTTGTATTTGTGTACACATAGTGAAAATAAAAATGTACTAATTTGTTTTAGAGTGCTGAATATTATGTTACATACGAACTCATTAGGATTGAGTGCCACGATATTACACCGGCAATTTTAGGTATACGTGTATCGTTCCAACTCCATTTATGTTTTTTTAATGCGCTGATGAATTTGACAAGGAAATAAAGGGTGTTGCCATTTATAAATTTCGAAATTGTTTCGCTGTAACTTTAAACGTGAGATCTGTATTATTTTAAATCATCGCGATCTCGAGCGCATACCTTCAAATAACTAAATCTGAAATTTCCTTTCGGTTCGTTGAGCGGTTGGGTCGCTAGGGATACATATGTAGGGGAATTTTTTTTATAACCACCCTGTATACGATATTTAATTGCTTTAACCCTCGCAAAAAATTGCCGATTCTTTGCCTCCTTTCTTATGTTTAACAAGACTGAGATACATGGCTGATAGCAGTCTACTTTAAATCCTAAACTGAGTATTTCACAAAAGTAAATTCATGGATTGAAAATTCAGGTTAGCGTGATCCGTATTGAATAAGTTGAAATTGAAATTCGTGTTGGCTATGTATAAAGTTTCTGGATTTTCTTCACAAAAAATGGAACTTGGGTCACTTTAACATAAAGTTTTCTCTGAAGATATCCCTTTTTCAAGCACTGTAATCAAAACATCGATTCCTAATAACGTATTTACACAACAGTTGAAAATTTCACGAAATTCATTGCATTTCGTTGGTGATCCAACGAAAATATAGTGATACGAAAGTGCACGAGATTTCTTTTTTCTGGAATAATTTTAGTGCTATTACCATTTTAATAACCTTCCTTCAGTTTTCGAATGTAGTGCGAACGAGAAAAAGATGGGTAGTGTCCGATTTTATTGTGAGCCTATCACGTTTTTTCATTGTCGCGAATTCAAATTTGTTTAAAAACATGAGAGATAATCAGTAGCGCCAACTTTTGAAAAATATTGGGTGGGCTCAAAAGCTTTTGAGTAAAATAACACGTACAATTCTCCCCCCCCCCCCCTTAGTGAATATTTGTGTGGAAAGAGAGGGGGGAGGAGCGAATGACTAAAGATGATAATTCGAAGTTAACATTTAACTGATGTTACCGGTCTCACAGACCGGTGCCTTTTTCAATTTTCACAGTTTAACTTGCAAATTTCAGTTTATCTACAAACACTACTGAAATTTTGTTTCCTTTGGAACTAAAAATCTAATACCAGAGACTTTTGAATAGGTGAATTTTAATTATAACACTCCTGTACAAAAAGTTTAGTGCAAAAACAACATCCTATGAGTTAATCACGGCTTTTATTCGTTTTCTGATGGAGCGGTCTCACAGACCGCTTCACACTTGTTACGTGACAATTTCTGTGACATCAGTTAAAGGTTAAATTACGTTTTTTCTAAGTAAATTTTTAAATTATTATAATTTAATAAATAATTTTATTAAATTATATTCTCATAAGTTCTTCTTTATAAATAAATTAATATTTCTTATGAATAACACTGAAATTGCTGCTATTAAAGTACAAAAAACCAAATGTCAAGAAAAGATACATTTTAGACCCCTAAGTAAATTCAAGACATTAAAACAAGTGGCAAAATATGCAGGAAATTTATTTTTGTGATAAGTTTAACTATACATCCGCTGACGAGGTTTTCAGTGCTCCTGTAAGTCTAATTGATGTCCTTACTATTTTCAAACAAAATTATTTTGAGAACATCAATAAAACCAAATTTCATTTTAGAGATTAAATAAATAAATAAATAAATTACGAATTAAATCAGGAATATATGCATTATAGCATATATTCATTTCACAAGAAATTAAAAGAATTTTTTTGGGAGAAAATAAGGAATTTTCCTGCATATTTTAGACGTTAAGAACTTCTCAAAATGCCCCTTGTGCATTACATATCAATTAAAATCTCCAATATTTTTTATGCATGCTTGGTTTATAGATACAAATAAAAATGTGCATGGAATTTTATATATTTGAATAAAATGTAAGAAAAAATGAAAGGTAAGAAAAAAGAATACTTGTAAATTTTTATGAAATTTTTATCATTTTCACATCATATCTCTGCAGTTTAACTTTTCCATTTATATTAGTTTCAAAAAACCATGCGCAGTTTTATTTTATATATAAACCAAACTTTCATAAAAATATTGGAGATTTTAACTGATATAGTATGTGCATGGGGTACTTTGAAAAGTTCTTCGTAACGCTTAAAATCTTCAAAAAAATTCCGTATTTTTCTCCAAAATTTTTATAATTTCTTGTATGATAAATAGTATATGCCTTAGTGCATATAGTTTACCCGTGAATAGTATTTAAAGTAACAAAAAAAATTGATTGAAGTTCCCTTGTCCCCTTAATATGGGGTTACAAACTATGATATTTCTTTAAGATGTAATATGTGTCGACAAGTGCAGCAATTATGTTAAACATAGTCTCCAACATTTATGTTTCAGCGTAAAATAAATTCTTTTCTTCTAAGGAAGCAACGAGTCTTTTGGCATCAAAATATATAACCACTGCATTCACAGTCGAGATCGTAAATCTAAATGTTATACTAAACTGAAAACGTGTAAGCTTTCATAAAGTAAACGCCTACGTACGTAGATTTATAATACCTTTTCTGTTTTTTTTTCTTTATATTCTTTATTGAACATTCTGCACATTCCAATTGGAATTTTTGAATAAGATTTTGAGAATGTAAGTTACTCTAGGAGGAAAAATTTGGTATACATTTTCTTACAAAGCCCTCACAGGAAAAATCACACATTAGAATCAAAATGTGACTTTTGCTTGAAAAAAAGTTAAAACACTAAAATATATTTCAAATCTGACTACCATTAAATAAAATAAGTTTATTAAAAGACCGTAAAACGTTTTTGTAGTACTTTTGATAGAGCATTTAATAAATTTAAAGCAAAAGTTTGATCTAATGAACGAGAGCTAGTAGGAAGACTGTCTACTTCATGGTAAATCACACTAGTACAAAAAATGACTTTGACACACAAATAAAATACAATCACGGCAACTTATGATTGAAATCCGATATTTTTAAACATTAAATTACTGAAAAAAAAATTTCACAGTGTTTGCGATACACTATTTACTAAAAACAAACATTTGCAAAAATGTACATCACTGATGAACAAGAATCTCGAAAACGTTTACCCTTGGAAGTATATCCACTTAATATAGTATGACACAAATAGGATCTTTTACAGAAAGAAAAAATTTTAAAAACCCACCGGAACTTATGATTTAAATAGGACCACCATTGAATAAAATACGTTTATTATAATCATATTAGTACAATTACAATATTTATGGCACAGTTTTTAATGAATAAAAATTTAAGACAGGGAATCGGGAAAATCGAGTGATTCTAAATATAATTATTTCTATAAAAATTAAGCATAATTTAACTGTAAAGTAAAACATTTCAAAATCTACGATTTTGTAGTAGCTAGTGCACTTGAACTGGGAAATCCAGCAGATAGTAAAATCAGAGTCCATAACACAGGAATTAGAGGAGTTAAAGTTCAGTAAGCTGATAACTAAAACCGAATATAGATGCTTCTACGCGGAATCTTTCGTGAGAAATCCTTTTTGAATGGACAGGAAAAACAAGAAAGGAAATAGTATTTGAATAAAAAAGAATCACCGCTTCCTTTCTTTTAAATCAGTAATATTTTTTCTCAAACTGTTTGAAGGTCAAAAAGAGATCTTGTTACAGTATTCAAATATTAGAAAAGCCCAGAAAACGTCGTCTGTTTACATATACAGATAATATTTTAGATATCGAGATGAGAAATGAAATACTTCTACTGTTGATATTTTGATTCTCTAGTTGGTTCTTGAAATTTTTTTATTATATTTCGATTTGGTATGGATTTGTTTAAAAAATAAGTTTGCAGATTTCTTTAGAGTAAAGTCAGAAATCGATAAGATTTTTCAAAGATTACTGATCAATGTAATCTTTCAGCTATTTGGATAGAAATACATTACTAAATAACATTTAACTGATGTAAATTTTGCATTCGTGTCTATAACTACAATGAAAAAATTTCATTCTTGTTACAGTATTTAAAACATAAAAATGCTCTCAAAACGTCAAGCATGTTTATATACATAAATAATATTTTCAATATCGAATGGGAAATAAATTACTTCGACTGGTTGAAATTTTGATTCTCTAATCTTTTCTTAAAATATTGTTTTTTAAATTATATTTCCATTGTATACTGATTAGTTAAAATAAATTTGTAAACATTATTAAAATCACATGCTGATAAAACTTTTCAAAAATTTGTTTTGAATATACAAGGGACAGGATTTGGACTCTTTTTTTTTGGCAACCACTAAGTCCAAACAATAATCTTCATGGTAGATTTTTACTACATTGTAAAGAAAAATCTAAAACGAAAATTATTGTTTGGAAACAGCGACAGCCGAAAAAGATATCGCTTCGAGCCCTGATTATTCTTACATTTGAACTAAAGGTAAATCATTAAATTAAATCTACTAATTTATAAACTTTGTCGATATCCATAACAGCTTTACAAATATTTCCATAGATCTTGCTGCAGTATTCGAAAAATAAAACGTCCTACTGTTTACATATGCAAATAATATTTTAGGTATCGTTATGACAAAGAAAATACTTTGACTAGCAAGATTTTGATTATCTAATCTTTCCCTGATTTTCTTTCTTTCTTTTTAATCTATTATACTTCCATTTTGTATTATTATTTTTTCTTTTAATAAATTTGTAATCAATGTAAAAAATCACATATATTGATAAAAATTTCAACGGTTTGTTATGATATGAATATAGATATTTTGACTTTTAAATAGACAAATAATTAAAACAAAGTAATTAAATTAAATGTTCTAAATAAAATCATAAGACGAAATGGAATATTTCACCTCGATTCAATCACGATATACGCAATAGGAACTTTAAAAGCTCTCGATTTTACTTAAAAGGCGACGAAATTAATAATAGGTGTTACGAGTTAAAAATATACGTTTTTTCTAAAAACTTCTTAGTAATTTCGGCCTGCATTTCCCGCGGCCATCATCAGAGAATTCATGATTCATTCTCTGATGATGGCCGCGAGAAATGAAGGTCTAAAATACGAATAAGTTTTTAAATAAAATGTATATTTTTAACTTGCATCATCTATTTTATTATTTTTGTCGATTTTTAAGTAAAATTGCGGGCTTTTAAAGTTTATATTGTGTAATTTGTGATTAAATGTTCTAACTTGTATCGACACTCACTTTCAAAGTATTTCCATAGATGTTGCTTAAGGATTGAAAAAAAAAGTAAATGAAGCATTAAGCTATGTACATATACAAATAATATTTTAGATATCACTATCAGGGTGAAAAATACTGCGACTTTTTGAGATTTTCATCGTTTAACCTTTTATAGAATTTTTTAAATAATATATTTCCATTTTGTATTTGTTAAAAAAATGTAAACGTTCTTTCTATAGAGAAAGCGGCCTCAACAGTGGCCGAGAGGTTCTGCTCTCGAAGCTGGTAGACGAGAGGTGTAGACTGGAGGTGCTGGGTTCAAACCCAATCGCGCCCGTCGGCCTAATCGTTCGGAGTTTTTGTGGTTTTCTTCGAATCTTGGATTTCCAAGCGTAAGTACGGGTTAGGTTCCCTTAGAAAGTCCACCACGGAGGGTACTCCCCCCTTAGGGCCCATATCCCTCGTGTTGATAATTGGCCGTCATAAACCCAAACCAAATCAAATCTAGAGAGAAAACAAAAACAGATAAAAACTTGTCAAAGTTTATGTACAAATATAAGCTCTTTTTTTAGTTTTTATCTAGAAAAAAAAATAATACAATTAAATATTTTAGTTTATAACTTATAGCGATATGTATGTTATTTAAGAATATTTTCTCAGATCTTGTTACAGTATTCAGAAAATAGAAAAGCTCAGAAACGACAATGAAGATTTCAGTTTCTCTAATATTTTCTTGAAAAACATTTATTATGCTGCAGAACCACTGGTTAAGAAAGACTTTGTTGTCGAACTATTCAGTTCTCGAACAGAACTGAAATTTGATTTTTTTGGAAATTGACTATCTTGATTTAAAATTGATTTTTTTCTCTTTTCCATGGCGCAAAGCGCACATAAATGAGGCATATTCATCGAAGCGTTAACAAAATTCATGCATTTTGAGATTTCCGTACAAAGAGTTTGGGGAATGCAGGAATTTCTCTTTTTTTCTATTTATAAATGCTTTATTACTATTTAAGTCTGCATGTGATCCCATACCTACGATTTAAGGTTTGGTTTAGTTTGGTTTGTATTTATGACGGCCAATTATCAACACGTGGGATATGGGCCCTGGGGGCGAGTGCCCTGCGTGGGGGTCTTTCTAAGGGATCCTAACCCGTACTTACGCATGGAAATCCACGGTTTCGAAGAAAACCACGAAAACTCCGAAACGGTTAGGCCGACGGGCGCGATTGGGTTCGAGCTCAGCACCTCCCGTCTACCAGCTTCGAGAGCAGAACATCTCCGCCACTGGTGGGGCCCTACGATTTAAGGATACCGGCGCTTACAAATTTATGCGTTTTGAGATTCATAAACAGAGGTTTAGCTTAGTGGAAATTAACTATATGATTTAAAATTGATTTTTTTTTTCTTTTCTATGGCGCAATGCGCACATAAATGAGGCATATTCATCGAAGCGTTAACAAAATTCACGCATTTTGATATTTCCGTACAAAGAGTTTGGGGAATGCAGGAATTTCCCTTTTTTTCTATTTGTAAATGCTTTTATTACTATTTAAGTCTGCAAGTGTTCCCATACCTACGATTTAAGGATCCCGGCGCTAACAAATTTATGCGTTTTGAGATTCATAAACAGAGGTTTAGCTTAGTGGAAATTGACTATCTTGATTGAAAATTGATTTTTTTTTTCTTTTCCATGGCGCAAAGTGCACATAAATGAGGCATATTCATCGAAGCGTTAACAAAATTAATGCATTTTGAGATTTCCGTACAAAGAGTTTGGGGAATGCAGGAATTTCCCTTTTTTTTCTATTTGTAAATGTTTTTATTACTATTTAAGTCTGCATGTGATCCCATACCTACGATTTAAGGATCCCGGCGCTAACAAATTTATGCGTTTTGAGATTCATAAACAGAGGTTTAGCTTAGTGGCCCTAGTGGACAAAAATTAAAAATGGACTCCCTCCCCTTTCGTCCAAACGCAATAGAGGACACTAATGTCACATCGTACTTTCTTCCACATTTAAAATATAAATTAAAACAGAAAATAAAAATTGAATGGCAGCAAAGATGAGACAATGAAGACACAAGCCGCTACACACATAACTTATTACCAAGTGTTCCCATTAAATTTACCGTAAATAATCCTTACCTTTTTCTTTTTTTCACAAATCACGGCCCTCTCCAGAAATATCTTTACGGCATAAGTAAACGTGATCCTCCTATTTGTGTATGTGGTCTCCCCTCCACCTTACTGCATTACGTACTGGATTGTCCTTTGACAACATATTACCACGTTAAAAAACACAGAAGTATGGCGATTACGGATTGGATTCATTATGCTCTGCAACCTCGATTATCCGAGCTATTTGGGACCGCTAGTACCTCGGATATCGGAAATCTCGGTTAATAGAAATTGTGTATAAAATTTTACTGTGCTCGCGAATTTAACATCTCTTAGAATAAAAAACAATAAAGCGTTTTTTAAATGATAAAAATTAACATGTATAAAGTTATGTTTCTAAGCTCAACAAATTTAAAAAGGTAATCAACTACTCTGCAGTAAAATTTAAAAAGTAAATTGAAATTTTTTAACTATACTAAGATAAATATTGAAAAATGCATTTTCAGAAATAAAACAAATTTCAAGGGAAAAAAATATTTTTTAAATTTAATTACATTAGTTTGTTAAATTTACATTATTTTTTTTAAAAAGTCTGTTACCTTTCGTTGAAAAAGTCCAGATTTTCTATCAGTGGCTACTCGATCAGGCTAATTTTTAAGCAGCAGAAGATATATCGGCGGGACATCGTTTCTTTGCTCCAAATATTTTACGGCAGTTGTTAGTGCTTGAACACCTTCAGTATCACTTATAGTCATCCTCAATGTCCTTGTCCTTATTGTCAGTATCTTTAATACGTCCTCGTATGTCCGTGAGGAATTTAACGGCTTGTATAATTTCTTCATCATTAAGAAAGGGCAAACAGAAGAATGTTATGAAACCCAAATGTCTACAGTGAAGTAGGGGAGGGATTTGTAATTGCCCGATAACATATTGCACTTGTGATCAATAGGGCCACACGGCCACTGGAAACAAAGCAATGTTCGTTATTGATTTCTCAGGGTACAATGTTTCTTAGAAGTTCAGTACTTTTGGGGCAAGAAGAGCCTGTATCATGGACAGTGAACTAAAAAGTGTGGTTTTTTTCAAGACTCATTCACACACACACACACAAAAATCAGACTTAGTTATCGGATCGTTTAACAGAAACCTCGGTTAATCGAAGCTTGGTTAATCGAGGTTCTACTGTATTACTGAAAGTCCTATTTTCATGAACAGAATATCAGCACTAATGAGATTGATAGAGAAAAAATGAAGTCATTTTTAGAAATAATTATCCATACCTCTAGAACAATTCTTCACGCGATGATTTGTGATATTTTTTTTTGCTTTGTTATCTTCTTTGTTTCCATTGTAAATAGTTTTCATATATATTCATTAATTATTATTATTATTATCTTTATTATCATTGGTATTATAGTTATTACAAGTAGTGTTTTTGTTACTAGTACTTTGAATTTATTTTAAAATCGCCATGTTTTGAACCAGGCAGCTATATTGAGAATCTTACAGTTTTTTGAGTTACTAAACATAAATTTAAATATTGATAAAACTTTTTAAAACTGCTGTCAATCAAAAGGATGGACTAACAAATGCGTTTCGGCCGTCCGTAGAAAAACACTCCATCAGGCTTACAGCTTGGAGCTACGGTTCGGATTTCCCCTTCCCCCCCTCCTCTTCCGTTATCTTAATATAAACTCATCAAAATATCACCAATAAATGTATCTGCACATTTTTTGTCAATTTTTTTTTATCAAAATGTTTTTAAATCGTTATTATGTCACGAAATGTACAGTACTGTAATGTGTTCTTATATTTTCTTATGCGGTACTGTATAGTATTCTTACATTTTATTATATTGTACTTTATAATGTTTTTGAAACAGGTAAATACAATAAGTAACCTGAGAATTGTGAACCAATTAATCCTGTTTTCATTATCTTTTACAGAAATGATTCTATTCTCAAACAACCCATTGTTGAACAGGTTTTCTAACAAACTGTCTTCAACAACCGAGGTACCATTGTATTTTGAATTTGCATTGAATTGTTTAAAAAATAAATTTATATACGGTCATTCTAAAGTAAAATCGCCCAAATTTAAACTGCTTTTAAAAAGAATACGCTAATTAGAGTGAAACTTAGAATTAATTTTTTAGAAAATGTTAGAAATAATTCTTTTTCATAAATATTGTCGAAAACTCCATTGTCAATAACAACCAGCACATTTTGAAAAACCAGTAACTGACAGAAAGCAAAGGAGTTTGACGCTTTATAGCAAATATATTTTTTAAAAGTTATTTTATTTCAAGAAATTTATGCTTTTAAAAAACTTTAATCTTTATTATAAAAGCAAAATACGTACTTCAACATTATTTAAACATGATATTATACTACAGATGCATGTGTCCCTATTTTCATGTTTTAATTTTTTTTTTTTTATTAATGCAGATATCCAATAACTGACATTTACAAAACAGTAACTGACAAATTTTATCAGACCCTGGTAGAACAACTTAAATTTTAATGGTGTTAAATACGCAATTAATTTAATTTATTGTTATTTCTTTAAACAGTTCAAATAATAAATTTCAACTTTTTTTTTAATATTACCGATAATTAACACCTTTGTCGGAAACTGATAAAATGAAATTATTGGAACCAATAACTGGCACCCCCCATTAAGTTAAATTAAATAACAATAAACTAGAAATCGTGGTCGTAATGTACCATAGAGATCATTTAACTAATTTCTGCAAGTATAACTTTAAGAGAAAGTTTAGGTTGGTTGCATTACAAATAGATTTAAAAAAGCACTACCTTAATTTTAGAAATAAGATGGATGCCTCAAAATGGTACTTTTTGTGTTCTCAAAACTTTTTTCCTCATTAAACATGTTCTTGGCCTACTAGAGGAGAATAAATTGACTCTAAAATAAAAATAAGTGCATAAGTTATTACTATATGACATTACGCTGTAGAATTTTAGAAGAAAATATTTATTTGAGTTAAATTTTTGCTGAAGTGTCAGTTATTGGTTAGGTATCAATTTCAATAATTGGGGTTTTCATCCTATAGAGACTTTAAATTGAAACAAGTTGGAAATTGCTCGTCAAACGTGGCAAATGAGGTGCGTTCGTACTATAACTAGTTTTATAATTATATTTTGCACCCCATATTGTACTGAATGTATACTTTTTTGCACTTCATAAAGCGCATAGTCTGATACATCATTAAAATGCACTTCCGATAATTTTTTCCCATTCCCCGTAATGTAACGGAACACTTTTGACTGTCCCTGTAACTAAACTATACATCCGATTTTCCTAAAATTTGAAATAGCTCAAGAAAACTTTGCAACAATTATATCTTTAAAATTTCAGACCATTCGGAAGGCTGTAATATCATTAAAATGTACTTGCAATAATTTTTCCCATTCCCCGTAATGTAACGGAACACTTTCGACTGTCCCTGTAATTAAACTATACATCCGATTTTCCTAAAATTTGAAATAGCTCAACAAAACTTTGCAACAATTATATCTTTAAAATTTCAGATCATTCGGAAGGCTGTAATATCATTAAAATGCACTTGCAATAATTTTTCCCATTGGCCGTAATGTAAAGAAAAACTTTTGACTGTCCCTGTAATTAAACTATACATCCGATTTTCCTAAAATTTGAAATGGCTCGACAAAATTTTGCAAAAGTTATATCTTTAAAATTTCAGATCATTCGGAAGGCTCTAATATCATTAAAATGCACTTGCAATAATTTTTCCCATTGGCCGTAATGTAAAGAAAAACTTTTGACTGTCCCTGTAATTAAACTATACATCCGATTTTCATAAAATTTGAAATGGCTCGACAAAAGTTTGCAACAATCATATATTTGAAATTTTAGACCATTCGGTTGGGTAGTTTTTGCTCTGTTACATGCGGACAGACGGACAGACGGACGGACTGAACGACGACTATAGGTGCTACGTATTTATATAATTACGAACGCACCTAAAAATCAACAACTAGTAGTTCAAATCTTTTAATTTATAACTTATATCGATTATTTATAACTTTTTGAGCCAGTAAATGTTTGTTTACCATAATGTATAGTGATGCTAGGTATCACAATTTATGAAACACATTCTGATTTTAGATGTGCAGATACATGTTCCGCAAAACTACTGCGCGGGGTGTCATTTAGTCCGAATTTTTTAGCCCCCGATATGTTATTTCTTTCTCCCAGCAAATAAAGAGTCGTCTCCAAAAAATAACGTTCCGTTGTATAAACCAGCCGTAAAACAAAGCAGACGTATCATTGTGCTGTTAAATACCCTACTGCAATTTTTTTAACTTCCAAGTATCGCACATATTCAATTTCTATACCATCGTATTGGGAAAAAAAGGACTTTTTAACGCAATTTGTTTGAAAGCTGCATCTCAATTTATTTTTGAAATATTATTTATTTTTGTAGTTTTTAGTTTATTTGTTTAATTTTGGCAACTCAAGTACTTCAATTCTATAGAAATTAAAGAAAAAATAGTTAGAAAATAGTAATTACATCTTTTTGTGGCCATTTTCCCATAACTACTGAAAAAAGTAATTAAAATGCGTGCTATTTTGAAAAAATATAAATGAATGATTTCTGATAAAGCATGGAGCTATTATAAACTATATTTATTTAATTATCTATATTACAAACAAATGAAGACATATGAATAATTAAATAGCCGATTTATTTTGTCGAGTTTCTTGAGTGACATCTGCTTTTTTGTATTTGTGTATTATTCAGCGATAGTGACGTCATATGAATACTTTACGAGGCTAACGAAAAAGACAGGCTACCGCGGTGCATCTCACTTGTCTTTTTTTACAGACCGCTAGAGTGACGTGATGCTCTTTTCGTACAACTGCATTGGTGCATTCGACCATCACGTGACTCTAGGGGTCTGTAAAAAAGAGATACGTGGAATGAACCGCGGTAGCCTGTCTTTTTCTTTAGCCTCGAATACTTTACTGTAGATGTTGTTTAAGACTGGATCGTAAATGAGGAATTTTGCAGAGGATGCGAATGGCATGATTTTATATAAAATAAAAGCGTGTGTTTTAAGTCTTAAAACTGAAATATGTTTTGTGTTATCTATATTTATATACATATTTTTTTTCATCGGAAGCGACACTCAATTCTGAAAAAGCAGAAATCCTGTTTTCTAATGATAATGTTTCTGTAGTTTAACCAGGACTGCGGAGTCGGTGGGAAAAATGGACGACTCCGATTCCGAGAATTTTAACAGATACGACTCCGACTCTTTCGCTCAAAAATGGGCCGACTCCGAGAATACAGACCTGATTGTAAGATGGAAGACTCCGACTCCGACTCCGTTTCCGGGAATTTTAAAAGATCCGACTCTTTCGCGCAAAATTGGGCTTGACTCAGACTCCGACTCCGATTCCGCAGCCCTGAGTTTAAAGTACATCAAATGGTACGTACTTAGTTAAAAATGTAATACATAACGAAATTAAAAAAAAAATGTTTGTCAAATGTTCTTACAAGTCTAAATTTTAAGAAATATGAATATGAATTTTTAAAAAGAACCATTTGTAGCACCTAAAACTTTTACAACCCTAAATAAAATGTCTTGTTTGAAATTTTTCGAGGCTTGACAACACTGTTGAACTGATTCAGATTTCAGACAAGATGCTATAATCATTACGGTTAGCTGGATGAATTGGATCCACCAGATTCGTCCGGGATATTTCAGATGATAGAGAATTGGCAGTTTCAGCCAAGAAATCCCTAGTTAGAATCCTATTCGGGACATTTTTCGCCAAGTTCGAAATTTACATCTCATATGATTTATTTACCAATTAGAATAATTGTGTTAAAATCAATCTAGGGGTTGGCGAAGTGTTTGAGTAGAAAAATTGAATTACCTGTATATTATATTACTAGCGTTGACTATTCATCACACACACAAAATGTTATTGCTTAAATACCAATTGTGAACATTGTTTTTTATACGGATGTTGTTAATTATCGTTTTGAATTGTTTTATTATAATAAATTTAATAAAATGAAAGGAAACCGAATCGGCGTTGAATTCAGACTGTGGAAGGAATTTTTGCAGCTGGGCATTATGAATTTAAGGTTGCAGAAGAATTTGCACTTTCAAGCCGGTAATATATAGGAAATCTCAAAACTTTGCGAGTGACATTGTGATGATCCGGCCGACGGGGGTGTATGGAAGGGGTATTGCTCTACCGGATAACTGCTTTGAATTCATCTATAAGGAAAGGGCAGCTGACGTCACTGTTGCTAATTACTGTTGGTCAGCAAGAAAAACCTGTTCATTCATTATGACTCCTACCTGTACACAAGAGCTAGGGAAATTTGATTGGTCTACGTTTAACAGGTCTCTGATATGATTGGCCTACATCGCCAAGGCTATTCCTACAATGATCGTTATGGCAAAAATGTAGTTGGTAGATTGGTTGAAGGAAGTGTTTGTTTGTAAACATGCCCTTTCCTTATAAACTAAACATTTTAAAATCTCGATTGAGAAACAACCAACCGGTTATTTTTATTTCCTGACTCGCTTGCAAAATTGTATATCGTAACATTAGTAATGTTACCATATTATTACCCTGTTATTGTCTTAGTACATGTTATAAACTGTGCATGGGAAATAACATTAAACGTTTAACAACGCATTACATACTTAAAAGAGACATTTCTGGGAAAAACATCTGAGAAAACTGGCGATGCATTGACAGATTTCTCATGCTAATGATTTTGATAACTGATAATTTACATAATTTGGTTTTTGGAAATACTTTTGGGAGCGTCCAGATATTTTATGTTTATAATGTTTCTTTACTGATACGCAATTTCGGTTTTCTTTAAAACAAAACTGCGTAGTTTCGTACGAACAAAACGTGTCCAGAAAAACAGAAGAGCCTGTATGTATTGGTGATAAGATATTTTTTTTCTTTTCTGCATTCTAAATCTTCTTGATAACGATTATGGGCAAATCCCCATCGATTGCGCACTGTTCACTTGACCCGACCTTCGATACTCCACACGGCCAAAAGTGTCCGAAGACATTTTTGAAACTTTGTCAAAACTCGTGGTCGAACGATAAGGAATCTTCTTGGAGGGTCTCTAAAGACACGTGGATCGAACCAATGTAATCTGACGTTTAGATTGCATCAGCCAAAGATTTTTTTTTTTCGCGCCTCCTTGAACTAGACCTGTCACATCCGCGTTCAAGGCGATTAAATTTTTGTGTTTTAAGGAGTCTCAAGACTCTTAAAATTGGAAAAAATGAAAAAAAAAAAGGGGGCCATTTTCAACATTTAATATCTTAAAATGTATTTGATTTTAAGACACAATTTTAATTGGAATAAAATATATAAGTATTTTCTTTCATTTCATGTATTTAAAAAATTATAAGATGCAGAATTAGCATTTACAGGGGGCTCCAAACTGTTAGACATTTGACGAGCAAAAAAGCGACATAACAGCTTCCGCGCACGATTACAAAATAAGTATTGAACTAGAATGAAAATTATGGTAGCTACTTACACTTCAGATTATAATAATTACCCTGAACTTTAATAAATTTATATTTAAAGCTTTTTTATATTTTTAATACAAAGTTGTATTTAGCTAATGCAAAATTAAGAACATTTCAACAGTATAATCACCGAAAAAAATATTGTTTTGAATAATAAAAAGGAAATTTTAGGTTCAGTTTATACAGACTAACATGAAACATATTTTTTGAAAATTTCATGAAAAAATATTCATAAGTTTTTGAGATATCGTGCGCGTTATGCCCAAAAACAACATTTGGAGAAAAATGGCTTCACAGTTTCGGAAACGACGCTTCAGCTATTGAACGTGTATAAATGGAAAAGCCATAATTTCTGTTATAATAGGAATTTCAAGGAAACAATTATATCAAAATGTTCAGAAAAGATAGGAGTTTAGCATCTAAAAAAATAAAAATTTTGAAAATTTTAAAGCTTTAAGAGTCCTGAGACCCCTTAACTAAAGGGCGGAATTTACAAAAGAAAAAAAAACCTCACAAATATAAATTTTAGGAGATGGGTGTCAGAGAAATTAAGTATATAATTATTTTCAACGTTTTTACTTTCTTCTATTTTCAATAGAAGAAAGTAATGTAATCGAAATTTTTCAGACTTGCGCTTTTCGACGGATTTACACGTTTTAGGGGTCAGCGATCTCAAAAAACATGTGTATACAAAATGTCTGCCTGCCCGCGAGTCAGTCTGCAAATGCGATTTTTCTATAATTTTCTCGATTTTTCGTAGTTCTATTGTACATCGATTTTAATAAATATCATGATCGGTTAATTCGTTTTTACTCCGATTAACTGACTGAAGCAGAAATTTAAGATGAAAGTCAAAGTTGGTATAGTATTTAACTAATAACAATGAAGTGTTAGCAATTGTAATTATTTTTTGAAACATTAAGATGTATGAGATAGAAGAAAGTTTTGGGGTTGACACATTCAACTAGTTTCCCTTTTATATGGCATTTTCAAAGGGAAATACCGCAACAGCACAAAAGACACCAAAATTATTGAAACGAAAATTAAAAAAAGCAAAGTGAAAAAGTGAGAGATAAACAGAAGTAAAACGACATAAAATGATCCTTATTCAAAGAGTCAAATTTACTGTACGTCTACGGCATGCCAACGCCAAGTAACAGGTATTCTAATATAATTCTAGTGATTCTAATCCGTACAACGTTATGTAAAATATTTATTTTTATGAGGACTGTCACTTCTCTACCGGACCCATAAAAAATATTCCCCAGGAATCTTGTCGAACGCTTAGATTGCATTAAGCAATATTTTTTACAAGCCTCCTTGAACTATTCCTATCATAAACGCATTTAAGGGGACAATTTATCTCAAAATTGATCAAAAAAATCGTTTTTTTTTTTTTCTTAAATATTAAATGAAAGCCTGTTTAATTGTGAATATTTTGACACTTCAGTTTTAATTTTTACCCATACATCAATTATATCGCGAGATATTGTAAGTAAATTTTGTTAATACGCCCCGTGCAATTATTCTGACAATTAAAACTTTAAGTGACTTATTCTCCTTTCATATTTTATCCACTTTCATGTTTCATGTTTTAAAAATGCTAAGACTTTTTTGTATTTGAGAGAGAGATTTAAACTTTTTTTGTACATGTTCTTTATTATATGTGATAAATCTGCGCATGGAATCAGCCTTCAGGATTTTTTTTTTTTTGTAAAGTATATGAAGATGTGTTAGATTTCATCGTTTTACTCTCTCTATATATATCAGTAAAAAAGTCACATTAAATGTAATATTAGAAATATCTAAAAATCCATTCGCAGTCTTGTGTAATACACATTTAAAAATCTTTTTAAAAAAGTGGGCAAATATATTAATATTTAAAAAAGTAGTAGGGATTTTTAAAAATTAAAAACTTTTTAAACTTTTAAAAAGTTTTAATTAAATATGAATTTAAAAACTTTTTCTTTTTTCAAAACATACTTTTAGTTGTTGAACACTGAGTTCACCATTTGAACCATATTTTTAAAAATAAAAGAAAATTTGAAAATGTAAACTGTTCCCTTAACCATTTAACCGGCTGGCCCGGATTTTTCCGTTTTTAGATATCATATTATAACGGTTGTAGACAAAAATATTTTAAACAGAATCTTATTTTGAACCATATATTGAAAGAAGTGATATTAAAGCTATTATAGCATTAAACTGCGATTGAAAAAAATAAATATCCTAGGATTTACAAGCATTCAAATAAAAATACAGGAAAACCCTCGGACGGTGAAAGGGGATGATCACATTTGTTAGTTTAAAATAGGGAAGAAGATATACAGAAATGAATTTAAATATTTTGGAAACAAATGCAGACTTTAGGACGGGAATGTAAGAAAATTTAAATTTACAATTACTGTTACTTTATTATTATTATTGTTATTGTTTTGAGTTTTTTAAATATACGATAGTGGCGAGTACAAAAAATGAGAAAAAAAAAGCTTCATGAAAATTAAGCAAATGTAAATGGGTCTGTTTAATCCTAGTGTGCAAAAGATGACAGTAGTGCCCGTAATATATTAAGGAAATGTAAATGAAAGGAGAAAAATGAGAAAATAAATAAGAGAAAGAGAGCACAAACATGATTCTTATGCACCCCCAAAAAGACTACAGCATTACTAGTGTCTCCACTATACACTTCTAAAAGCTTGCGCAGTCTACAGCATTAAACAAAAACTTAATTTTTTTGGTAAGTACACTCATGTCCAAAATTAAGGTCACAAACATAAAATCTGCGAAAACTGATGCACTTTTCACTGTGTTACCACGAAATTTGGCACAGTGGTATATTACAATTGGGAGAAAGAACATAGCAACATAACAATATGGAACAGATTTCAATTGTGAATTAAGATACAGGGTTTATCAAAAAGTATTAAATCATGAATCAGTGATAAAGCCTTTATCTCTGCAAAAGTATGTCTAATATGAAGTGTGACCACCGTGCACTGCTATACAAGCCTCACTGTTAGCTCTTATACTGTTTATGAGGGTGTCAATAACTGTTTGTGACAACGAAGCCCATTCTACCAAAACCGCGGCTTTTAAGTCCTGGTGCGTCGTGGGAGGGGGATTACGCTGTCCAATGGCTCTTCCTAAACTATCCCAAACATGCTCAATAAGATTTAGGTCCGGAAGTCACGAGGGCCAATTCATACAGCAAATAACCTCTTCTTCAAGAAAATCATCAACAATGTGAGCTCTGTGTTGCTTCGCATTATCGTCCATAAACATGGATTCCGGGCATACAGCATCCGGAACAACCTCACATAAGCTTCAAGGACCTCATCTCTATAGCGATGTGCGCTGACAGTACCCCCATCGAAGACAAGCAGTTGTGTACGACTGCCCAACATTATGCCGCTCCAGACAAGAATTCTTTTGCCACCAAATCTGTTGATTTCCTTTAGGTAGGAGGCGTGATACCGAGCTCCACGTTCTCCCCAGATGAAGATTCAAGGAGAATCACTCTGCGTGCTGAAACTCGACTCATCACTGAAAAGAACACGCCCCCATTCTTGTTGTGCCCAAGAGTGATGTCTTCGGCTCCACAACAACCGGGCTCTCCTGTTGGATGCAGTGAAAGGGACACATACAACTGGATGCCAGGCGTTTGGGATGAGGTCCTTGAAGTATATGTGATGTTGTTCCGGGGTACAGTAGGCCCGGTCTTCATGTTTATGGATGATAATGCGAAGCCACATAGAGGTCACATTGTTGATGATTTTCTTGAAGAAGAGAATATTCACCGGATGAATTGATCCTCGAGATTTCCTGACCCCAATCTTATTGAACATGTTTGGTATGGTCTAGGCAGAGCCATTGCGCAGCGTAGCCCCCCTCCCAGGACCCACCATAAGTTAAAAGCCACACTTTCTGAAGAATGGGCTTTGTTGCCACAAACATTTATTGACACCTTCATAAACAATATGAAAGCTGGTTGCTAGGCTAGTATAGCAGTGCACAGTGGTCAAACTCCATATTAGACAGACTTTTCCAGAGATAAATGCTTTATCTCTGATTCATGATTTAACACTTTTTGATATACCCCGTATCTTAATTCACAATAAAAATCTGTTCCATATTGATATGTTTCTATATTCTTTCTCCTATAGTAATATACCTCTGTGCCAAATTTCGTGGCAATACAGTGACTAGTTCATCAGTTTTCACAGATTTTATGTTTGTGACCTTAATTTTGGACATGAGTGTATTTCTGCAGAGTGCCTTTTCTCTATTGACTCTGAAAAGAATTCGAAAAATATTTGTGGAGTTCGCGAAAGGCAGGCGACGTCCTCTGATAGCAAATTTTTCTTTAACATTGCCATTATGGTAATGGGGATTTCGTTAAACAAATCTCTAAATATTTAAACCATTTAACAGTATGTAAGAATATTTAAATTCACAATTAGCTATTATTTTTATTATTATTATTATTATTTTGAGTTGTTGCAATACACGCTAGTATGGTGTACAAAAAATAAGAAAAAAACAACAACAACACGAAAATTAAACAAATGTAAATGGGTCCGTTTTGTCCTAGTATGCAAAAGTTGACTGCAGCGCGCGTAATTTATTAAGGAAATGTAAATGAAAGGAGAAAAGTGAGAAAATAAGAGAAAGAGAGCACAATCATGATTCTTGTGCGCCTCCGAAAAGACTACAGCATTACTAGTGTCTCCACTATAGACTTCTAAAAGCTTACGCAGCGTACAGCATTAAACAACACTTAATTTTTTTGTAAGTATATAGACTCTGGAAAGAATTCACAAAATATTTGTAGAATTTGCGAAAGGCAGGCACATCCTCTGATAGCAATTTTTTCTTTAACATTGCCATTATGGTAATGGGGATTTCGTTAAACAAATCTCTAAATATTTAAACCATTTAACAGTATGTAAGAATATTTAAATTCACAATTAGCTATTATTTTTATTATTATTATTATTATTTTGAGTTGTTGCAATACACGCTAGTATAGTGTACAAAAAATAAGAAAAAAAAAACAACAACATGAAAATTAAACAAATGTAAATGGGTCTGTTTAGTCCTAGTATGCAAAAGTTGACTGCAGCGCACGTAATTTATTAAGTAAATGTAAATGAAAGGAGAAAAGGGAGAAAATAAATAAGCGAAAGAGAATACAAACATGATTCTTGTGCGCCCCCAAAAAGACTACAGCGTTACTAGTGTCGCCACTATAGACTTCTAAAAGCTTACGCAGTGTACTGTAAAAGCACTTATTTTCGCGAGGCTTTAATTTTCGTGATTTTCGCGAGCCCGTCGTAATCGCGAAAATTTAAGCCTCTTGAAATATATATATATTTTTCGCCTAAAATGATAATAAAAAATCAGAAATTTTTCACTTATCCCAAATTTAATGATTACAGTTACTTAAATAAGAAATAAGTACAAAAATTTCTTGAATACTTGCAACTATTTCTTGAATACTATACAACTACTTCTTGAATAAAAACAATAGTACAACTAATAGAATGCAGCTTATTCACTTACAATATTTATATCAGCTTCTTTGAAGCCATTCATTTTTAGAGCGAGGGTTAGAGGAGGGAGGGGAGGGGGTGAAGAACTTTTTGGAGAAAAGGAAGTTTCTTAAATTGCCTTATGCAAAAGGGGTTCTATTTTAGTAATTTCGAAATTTTTCAACTTTCTGTTCAGTTCATATAAAATTCACGAAATTTTCAGCTCGCGAAATCACCGATATCTTCATTTTCGCGAAAATTACGGCTCGCGAAAATAAGTGCTTTTACAGTATACAGCATTAATTAACACTTAATTTTTTTTGTAAGTATTTCTGCTGAGTGCCTTTTCTCTATTGACTCTGGAAAGAATTCGCAAAATATTTGTGGAGTTCGCGAAAGGCAGGCGACGTCCTCTGATAGCAAATTTTTCTTTAACATTGCCATTATGGTAATGGGGATTTCGTTAAACGAACTTCTAAATATTTAAGGGGACCGGGAAAGCAAAATTCAACCAATAAATCGATTTTTAGTTTTTTATATCATTAAATAGTTTAAACTTTTATCTTTTCAACGATGTGTCACACATGTTTATATATATATATATATATATATATATATATATATAAAATAAGTGTTGAAATTATTCACTCTTTTCTAAGAGTAGTTCACAGCTTAAAGGCCATTTAAATCTTTAATTGACTTTTTCTCAAAACTTGGATTTTTCATGTTTGTGCTCGTTTTTTTCAATATCTATTAAACTTGAGTACTCAGATTTTTTTTAATACTTATATTATATTATGTTGTATAGTTTAACACAGGGAATTAATGATTTGTTGAAAATTATTTATTTTAGGCAGTGAAATCTTACCAAAAATGCTAATTTAAAAATGACTTTCAATAAATAATTAATAATTAATTTTGAGTTTCACTTAGAAAGAAAATGGTTTGTTAAAATGAGTAAAGCATGCTCTTCTAACTACTCTAAAAAATGTAGACCTCTATCTTTCACCAGTTTTAAGAAAAAGGTACATAAAGTTCGTGAATTTAACATGGTGGAGATAGGGCTTACCCGGTCCCCTTAAACCATTTAACAGTGTGTAAGAATATTTAAATTCGCAATTAGCTATTATTTTTATTATTATTATTATTTTGAGTTGTTGCAATACACGCTAGTATGGTGTACAAAAAATAAGAAAAAACAACAACATGAAAATTAAACAAATGTAAATGGGTCTGTTTAGTCCTAGTATGCAAAAGTTGACTGCAGCGCACGTAATTTATTAAGTAAATGTAAATGAAAGGAGAAAAGGGAGAAAATAAATAAGCGAAAGAGAATACAAACATGATTCTTGTGCGCCCCCAAAAAGACTACAGCGTTACTAGTGTCGCCACTATAGACTTCTAAAAGCTTACGCAGTGTACTGTAAAAGCACTTATTTTCGCGAGGCTTTAATTTTCGTGATTTTCGCGAGCCCGTCGTAATCGCGAAAATTTAAGCCTCTTGAAATATATATATATTTTTCGCCTAAAATGATAATAAAAAATCAGAAATTTTTCACTTATCCCAAATTTAATGATTACAGTTACTTAAATAAGAAATAAGTACAAAAATTTCTTGAATACTTGCAACTATTTCTTGAATACTATACAACTACTTCTTGAATAAAAACAATAGTACAACTAATAGAATGCAGCTTATTCACTTACAATATTTATATCAGCTTCTTTGAAGCCATTCATTTTTAGAGCGAGGGTTAGAGGAGGGAGGGGAGGGGGTGAAGAACTTTTTGGAGAAAAGGAAGTTTCTTAAATTGCCTTATGCAAAAGGGGTTCTATTTTAGTAATTTCGAAATTTTTCAACTTTCTGTTCAGTTCATATAAAATTCACGAAATTTTCAGCTCGCGAAATCACCGATATCTTCATTTTCGCGAAAATTACGGCTCGCGAAAATAAGTGCTTTTACAGTATACAGCATTAATTAACACTTAATTTTTTTTGTAAGTATTTCTGCTGAGTGCCTTTTCTCTATTGACTCTGGAAAGAATTCGCAAAATATTTGTGGAGTTCGCGAAAGGCAGGCGACGTCCTCTGATAGCAAATTTTTCTTTAACATTGCCATTATGGTAATGGGGATTTCGTTAAACGAACTTCTAAATATTTAAGGGGGCCGGGAAAGCAAAATTCAACCAATAAATCGATTTTTACTTTTTTATATCATTAAATAGTTTAAACTTTTATCTTTTCAACGATGTGTCACACATGTTTATATATATATATATATATATATATATATATAAAATAAGTGTTGAAATTATTCACTCTTTTCTAAGAGTAGTTCACAGCTTAAAGGCCATTTAAATCTTTAATTGACTTTTTCTCAAAACTTGGATTTTTCATGTTTGTGCTCGTTTTTTTCAATATCTATTAAACTTGAGTACTCAGATTTTTTTTAATACTTATATTATATTATGTTGTATAGTTTAACACAGGGAATTAATGATTTGTTGAAAATTATTTATTTTAGGCAGTGAAATCTTACCAAAAATGCTAATTTAAAAATGACTTTCAATAAATAATTAATAATTAATTTTGAGTTTCACTTAGAAAGAAAATGGTTTGTTAAAATGAGTAAAGCATGCTCTTCTAACTACTCTAAAAAATGTAGACCTCTATCTTTCACCAGTTTTAAGAAAAAGGTACATAAAGTTCGTGAATTTAACATGGTGGAGATAGGGCTTACCCGGTCCCCTTAAACCATTTAACAGTGTGTAAGAATATTTAAATTCGCAATTAGCTATTATTTTTATTATTATTATTATTTTGAGTTGTTGCAATACACGCTAGTATGGTGTACAAAAAATAAGAAAAAACAACAACATGAAAATTAAACAAATGTAAATGGGTCTGTTTAGTCCTAGTATGCAAAAGTTGACTGCAGCGCACGTAATTTATTAAGTAAATGTAAATGAAAGGAGAAAAGGGAGAAAATAAATAAGCGAAAGAGAATACAAACATGATTCTTGTGCGCCCCCAAAAAGACTACAGCGTTACTAGTGTCGCCACTATAGACTTCTAAAAGCTTACGCAGTGTACTGTAAAAGCACTTATTTTCGCGAGGCTTTAATTTTCGTGATTTTCGCGAGCCCGTCGTAATCGCGAAAATTTAAGCCTCTTGAAATATATATATATTTTTCGCCTAAAATGATAATAAAAAATCAGAAATTTTTCACTTATCCCAAATTTAATGATTACAGTTACTTAAATAAGAAATAAGTACAAAAATTTCTTGAATACTTGCAACTATTTCTTGAATACTATACAACTACTTCTTGAATAAAAACAATAGTACAACTAATAGAATGCAGCTTATTCACTTACAATATTTATATCAGCTTCTTTGAAGCCATTCATTTTTAGAGCGAGGGTTAGAGGAGGGAGGGGAGGGGGTGAAGAACTTTTTGGAGAAAAGGAAGTTTCTTAAATTGCCTTATGCAAAAGGGGTTCTATTTTAGTAATTTCGAAATTTTTCAACTTTCTGTTCAGTTCATATAAAATTCACGAAATTTTCAGCTCGCGAAATCACCGATATCTTCATTTTCGCGAAAATTACGGCTCGCGAAAATAAGTGCTTTTACAGTATACAGCATTAATTAACACTTAATTTTTTTTGTAAGTATTTCTGCTGAGTGCCTTTTCTCTATTGACTCTGGAAAGAATTCGCAAAATATTTGTGGAGTTCGCGAAAGGCAGGCGACGTCCTCTGATAGCAAATTTTTCTTTAACATTGCCATTATGGTAATGGGGATTTCGTTAAACGAACTTCTAAATATTTAAGGGGGCCGGGAAAGCAAAATTCAACCAATAAATCGATTTTTACTTTTTTATATCATTAAATAGTTTAAACTTTTATCTTTTCAACGATGTGTCACACATGTTTATATATATATATATATATATATATATATATAAAATAAGTGTTGAAATTATTCACTCTTTTCTAAGAGTAGTTCACAGCTTAAAGGCCATTTAAATCTTTAATTGACTTTTTCTCAAAACTTGGATTTTTCATGTTTGTGCTCGTTTTTTTCAATATCTATTAAACTTGAGTACTCAGATTTTTTTTAATACTTATATTATATTATGTTGTATAGTTTAACACAGGGAATTAATGATTTATTGAAAATTATTTATTTTAGGCAGTGAAATCTTACCAAAAATGCTAATTTAAAAATGACTTTCAATAAATAATTAATAATTAATTTTGAGTTTCACTTAGAAAGAAAATGGTTTGTTAAAATGAGTAAAGCATGCTCTTCTAACTACTCTAAAAAATGTAGACCTCTATCTTTCACCAGTTTTAAGAAAAAGGTACATAAAGTTCGTGAATTTAACATGGTGGAGATAGGGCTTACCCGGTCCCCTTAAACCATTTAACAGTGTGTAAGAATATTTAAATTCGCAATTAGCTATTATTTTTATTATTATTATTATTTTGAGTTGTTGCAATACACGCTAGTATGGTGTACAAAAAATAAGAAAAAACAACAACATGAAAATTAAACAAATGTAAATGGGTCTGTTTAGTCCTAGTATGCAAAAGTTGACTGCAGCGCACGTAATTTATTAAGTAAATGTAAATGAAAGGAGAAAAGGGAGAAAATAAATAAGCGAAAGAGAATACAAACATGATTCTTGTGCGCCCCCAAAAAGACTACAGCGTTACTAGTGTCGCCACTATAGACTTCTAAAAGCTTACGCAGTGTACTGTAAAAGCACTTATTTTCGCGAGGCTTTAATTTTCGTGATTTTCGCGAGCCCGTCGTAATCGCGAAAATTTAAGCCTCTTGAAATATATATATATTTTTCGCCTAAAATGATAATAAAAAATCAGAAATTTTTCACTTATCCCAAATTTAATGATTACAGTTACTTAAATAAGAAATAAGTACAAAAATTTCTTGAATACTTGCAACTATTTCTTGAATACTATACAACTACTTCTTGAATAAAAACAATAGTACAACTAATAGAATGCAGCTTATTCACTTACAATATTTATATCAGCTTCTTTGAAGCCATTCATTTTTAGAGCGAGGGTTAGAGGAGGGAGGGGAGGGGGTGAAGAACTTTTTGGAGAAAAGGAAGTTTCTTAAATTGCCTTATGCAAAAGGGGTTCTATTTTAGTAATTTCGAAATTTTTCAACTTTCTGTTCAGTTCATATAAAATTCACGAAATTTTCAGCTCGCGAAATCACCGATATCTTCATTTTCGCGAAAATTACGGCTCGCGAAAATAAGTGCTTTTACAGTATACAGCATTAATTAACACTTAATTTTTTTTGTAAGTATTTCTGCTGAGTGCCTTTTCTCTATTGACTCTGGAAAGAATTCGCAAAATATTTGTGGAGTTCGCGAAAGGCAGGCGACGTCCTCTGATAGCAAATTTTTCTTTAACATTGCCATTATGGTAATGGGGATTTCGTTAAACGAACTTCTAAATATTTAAGGGGACCGGGAAAGCAAAATTCAACCAATAAATCGATTTTTAGTTTTTTATATCATTAAATAGTTTAAACTTTTATCTTTTCAACGATGTGTCACACATGTTTATATATATATATATATATATATATATATATATATATATATATATATATATATAAAATAAGTGTTGAAATTATTCACTCTTTTCTAAGAGTAGTTCACAGCTTAAAGGCCATTTAAATCTTTAATTGACTTTTTCTCAAAACTTGGATTTTTCATGTTTGTGCTCGTTTTTTTCAATATCTATTAAACTTGAGTACTCAGATTTTTTTTAATACTTATATTATATTATGTTGTATAGTTTAACACAGGGAATTAATGATTTGTTGAAAATTATTTATTTTAGGCAGTGAAATCTTACCAAAAATGCTAATTTAAAAATGACTTTCAATAAATAATTAATAATTAATTTTGAGTTTCACTTAGAAAGAAAATGGTTTGTTAAAATGAGTAAAGCATGCTCTTCTAACTACTCTAAAAAATGTAGACCTCTATCTTTCACCAGTTTTAAGAAAAAGGTACATAAAGTTCGTGAATTTAACATGGTGGAGATAGGGCTTACCCGGTCCCCTTAAACCATTTAACAGTGTGTAAGAATATTTAAATTCGCAATTAGCTATTATTTTTATTATTATTATTATTTTGAGTTGTTGCAATACACGCTAGTATGGTGTACAAAAAATAAGAAAAAACAACAACATGAAAATTAAACAAATGTAAATGGGTCTGTTTAGTCCTAGTATGCAAAAGTTGACTGCAGCGCACGTAATTTATTAAGGAAATGTAAATGAAAGGAGAAAAGTGAGAAAATAAATAAGAGAAAGAGACAGCAAACATGATTCTTGTGCGCCCCCCAAAAGACTACAGCATTACCGGTAGGTGGCAACACTATAGATTTTTAAAGGAAACGCAGTGTGCAGCATTAAACGAAACTTTTTTTTAAAAGTATTTCTACAGAGCTGCTACTGAGCCTGAAAAGAATTTGTAAAATATTTGTAGAATTTACAACACACAGGTGACGTCATCTGATACAAAATGTTTTTTTTTTAACGTTATCATTATGACAATGCGGATTTCGTTAAACCAATTTCTAAATATTTAAACCATTTAACAGTATGTAAGGAAAGTTAAATTAACATTTATTGTTATTATTTTTTTTTTCAGTTTTACACATCTTTTAATCACATATGAATTGAAAAACGATTTTACAAAAAGATTTTTATTAAAAAAGATATGAGATTCTTCAAGTTGACTCATTGAATATTCGAAGAAATTTGTGTGGAACTTTTTTCAAAATAAGGCATAAAGAAAAGGGATATTAGTCTTTAATATTAATTTGTTTCGAGTTTAATTTTCAAAACACAATTTTTATTTATATAAATCCTGTAAATCATTTTTTCTGAAATATTTTTTTACTTAAAAAGAAACTAACGGATAATAACTTTTAATAGGTGTTACATTTTCTTAGGGTCTTACTAGCTGATTTTTTAAAATATCCTTTATTTAATTTGTAGGCAATGTGTGGATAGATATTTAAACCTTAAATGCGTGATTTTTTATTTTGTTTCGAAAAAACTATATATGATTCTCTGATAGGTTTATTATACAGGAAAAATAATGGAAAAAAAATCAGAGATATATCTATATATATAAAAGCCGTTCTCTGAGTGTATGTCCTTTATACAAATCTTCAGTTTTTGACCGATTTGCACGAAACTTGATGTACATACGTTTTAGAACGTGGAAAAGATCGCTGTCTACTTAAAAAAATCATCAGACCATTATTTATCTCATTTTTCTACCACCTTCCATAATTTAACATTATAGAAATATTTCTTTTTAAATTTTCTAATTCAATTATTTCTTTCTTGTTTCCACACCCTAAAAACGGTACAATAATAAAAAAAATGATAACGCGTGAACTTTTTTTTTTATCTACCCTATATATATATATAATCCTAATGAAACGGATATTATGAAACGACTGAATTGAAACGAATTTATGTAACGATTCTATGAAACGACTAATTAAACAACTGATCATGTTTCACGGCAATTTCTCCTAAAATATGGAATACTTTGCGATGTAATTAACACCAAAAATCCATATTAATCCACACCCCATAGATCTCAAAACTGGTAATAGAATTTTTAAATTCGAATTAGTTTTCGAAATATTATTTTTTTTCTAATTTTATATACTTTTCTCGAATGATGGCAACTCAAATTTTAATCAAAACAGATATATTTTTTTTCATATTCTAGAAAGGGTTATTATTTTAAACTAATTTGGCGACCAGTTTGGCATCCCTTAAATGTATGCTAAGAAATGTATCATGTTATTTTTATTCATAATTCAATTTACTTGAACAATCTTTCGCCAAATCGAAAGATTCTGATAGAGAAATCAAGAACTCGGTATTTTTATGTTAGCCAGATGCAGGTGATAAATCGCCAAACATTGTTCCCGTCGTATTTTTTTTATATTTCATTAATTTCATTTAAAATATAATCCTTTCATTCATTTTATTTAAAATACAAAACTTTCATTTAAAATTGAAACGGTACTTTTACGTTATACGGACACCATGCCAGAATGTATGCTAATGCGCCAATTATTTCAACCCTGATCATGAAAAGGATTTTTAATTTTATGCCAGCAGTTTAATATGAGTTTTATATTTTATTAATTTATTGTATAACAGTTATTTGTTCACTTATTTTAAGTATATATTTGTGGTTAAACAAAATAGTTCAAAAAGTCTGTAATTTTCAAATGTTATATTTTTAAAATGCTCACTTTACTATCGTCAATGTCTTTTCATTTATTTTTCAAATGTTTAAATTCACGTGATTTTCATTTTATGCCAACTATTAAGCATGGCGACAATGGTAACGGAAAAGTACCACTGAAACATTTAAAATTGATGGCTTTCACTTCTTTCTTTTTTTTTAAACAAAACTAAAAGAAAAATATTAGGCACAGATGTGATATACGCACCGGGGTACCTAATTGGCGCCAAAATGGCATTATTTTGATTGACATGGTAAATCGGCTAAATGTTTATTTACTTTTATTTCTTTTTTAAAAATAAATGAATTATTTTGTTCTATCAATTATTTTTTTTTTGTTATTTCCTTTTGAAAATAATAGAAAATAATTAAAAAATACGGTACTACTTAGATATTCTGTCGACCAATTTCGCCAAATTATATAAATTGTCAAACCACTCGCCAGATTATACAAATTGACATAATTTTTATTTTAAATAACGAAAGAACAAATAAATTAGTATAACATTAATAAATATACAAATAAAACGTCGAAATACAAATCACTTGATGACGTAAACACGTGTAACGTGCTTAAAGTGAAGTGAATGTGACATTTACGATGAACCATTATTGACATTTAATCTTATAGTTTGGCGATAGATTTTTCGTCGACGGGATAACTAAGTAGTACCAAAAATATATATAAGTAACTGGTATTCGAAAACGATGTTTTCGCCAAATTTTCGTAAAAAAAAATCACGTCAAACCTGCGGGTGCGTATATGACATATGACCAGATATTAAATATTGCAACAAACCATGACATTTAATTTCAACTTCAAATCAATGCTTTAATTTATCACTCGATAAATTAAAAAAAATGCTAACTAGCCAGTTGGAAAAAAGCTATTGGCGAGATTTGCACCCGGATAGCGTAACAGTACCAAGAATTCTTTGCGACCATGGCAACTTTTATGTAGTTTTATTTTAAAAAAAAATGATTTTTTTAATCAAAATGGAAATCTTTTGGCACAGATGTCATATACGGACCCATATTGGCGCGATTTCTTTCTGACGCCAATGTCATACACGCTACGGGTACATAACTGGCGCCAAAGAATCGTTATTTTGCTTGATATGGTAAGACGGTTGGTTGATTTTTGACGGCCAATTATCTACGCGAGTGTTATAGGCCCGGGGGGGAAGTGCCCTCCGTGGGGGGTCTTTCTAAGGGAACCTAATCCATACTTACGCATGGAAAATCCATGGCTCGAAGAAAACTCCGAACGATTAGGCCGACGAGCGCGATTGGGTTCGAACCCAGCACCTCCCGTCTATCAGCTTCGAGAGCAGAACCTCTCGGCCACTGGTGGGGCCCTACGATTTAAGGATACCGGCTTCCGCTGTTTGCTCCCGGACTTTTAGGTAGCTTTCATTACAAAAAGCTACCTATTGTAGCCGTTCGGAGGAAAGCGATTTCAAAAAATTTTGGTATATTTTCATCGATCATGACCCCCAGACCCCGAAACCACCCTCCGTTCAAAATTGATATATATATATATATATATGACAGTGGCGTGGCGTGAAAATTTTCGGTGGTCATCGCAATTATTTAAGTTTGTGGTGAAAAATTATTAACTCTAAAATTCAATGGTTGAATGTTCAAAAAAGAAACTTTAAATCTTACCTTCACTTACACATGAACTGCAAATGTTCTGCTAAAACTGGATCGTAGAGTTTTAAAAGCTTATTAAGAGTTTTAAAATATTGCTTGGTCATCGCCGCATCCAGCGATGACCGGACGCCACGCCACTGATATATGACCTATGTCAAACTCTAACTCTCGTAATTATGAACCGATATCGATGTAATTCGGTGTGTACATAGTACACACCAATGTCTCGACTGAGTTCGTTGGCCAGCTTCATCCGCCGTTTTGTTTCAAAATGGCGGCCATTTAAAATTTTTAAAAAAATTTAAAATTTGAAATGTGGTACCAAAAAATTATAAATGGAAAAAAAATTTTTCTTATGTATTTGACCTTTATACAAAGATTCTGGAGCAGTTTTTGTTTCGTCTATATCTTAAAAAATGGCTGAGTTATAGCAATTTGAATTTCTAGCGTGGCTGGGATTTTGAAACGTCTTGAATTTTGTCACGCGATAAAAGGCGTATTTATGAACCGATTTCGATGTAATTCGGTGCGTATATAGTACATACCAATGTCTCGACCGAGTTCGTTGGCCACCTTCATCCGCCATTTTGTTTCAAAATGGCGGCCATTTAAAATTAAAAAAAAATTTAAAATTTGAAATGTCGTACCAAAAAATTGAAAATGGAAAAATATTTTTTTCTTATGTATTTGAACTTTATACAAAGATTTCGGAGGAGTTTTTGTTTCGTCTATATCTTAAAAAATGGCTGAGCTGCAGCATTTTGAATTTCTAGCGTGGCTGACATTTTGAAACGTCCTGAATTTTGTCACGCGATAAAAGGCGTATTTATGAACCGATTTGGATGTAACTTCGTTTATACATAGCACATACCAATGTCTCGACCGGGTTCGTTGACCAGCTTCATCCGCCATCTTGTTTAAAAATGGCGGCCATTTAAATTTTTAAGAAAAATTTAAATTTGAAATGTGGTACCAAAAAATTAAAAATTGAAAACATATTTTCTTTTTATGTGTTTGACCTTGATAAAAAGATTCGGGAGCAGTTTTTGTTTTGTCTATATCTTAAGAAATGGCTGAGTTATAGCATTTTGAATTTCTAGCGTGGCTGGCATTTTGAAACGTCCTGATTTTTGTCACGTAATAACAGGCGTATTTATGAACCGATTTGGATGTACCTTGGTGTGTACATAGTACATACAATAATCTCGACAGAGTTCGTTGTCCAGCTTCATCCGCCATCTTGTTTCAAAATGGCGGCCATTTAAAAAAATTTTAAAAATAAAAAAATTAAAATGAGATACCAAAAAATTGGAAAATGAAAAAGATTTTTTTCGTATGTGTTTGACCTTAATACAAAGATTCCGGAACAGTTTTTGTTTCGTCTATATCTAAAAAAATGGCTGAGTAATAGCATTTTGAATTTCTATTGTGGCTGACATTTTAAAACGACCTGATTTTTGTCACGCGATAACAGTCGTATTTATGAACCGATTTGGATGTAACTTGGTCTGTACATAGTACATACTAATGTCTCGACCGAGTTCGTTGGCCAGCTTCATTCGCCATCTTGTTTTAAAAGGGTTGCCATTTAAAAATAAATTTAATTTAAAATTTAAAATGATTATTAAAAAATTGAAAATGAAAAATATTTTTTTTATGTGTTTGGCCTTGATACAAAGATTCCGGAGCAGTTTTTGTTTCTGAAAATTTGTTCTTTTGTTTATATCTTAAAAAATGTTTGAATTATAGCACTTTGAATTTCTAGCATGGCTAACATTTTGAAACGATCTTGTATTTGTCACGCGATAACACACGTATTCGCCGATTTCGATGTAAGAAGGCATGTGGATAGTATACATCAATACCTCGACCAAGTTCGCTGGTCAGATTCATCAGCCATCTTGTTTCAAAATGGCGGCCATTAAATAAAAATATATATATATATTTAAAGTGAGGTGCAAAAAAAAATTAGAAATTGAAAGAGGTTTCTTTCTTAAGTATTTGACCTTGATATAAGGATTCAGGAGCATTTTTTGTTTGTCTTTACCTTAAAAAATGGCTCAGATATAGCAGTTTCAATTTCTATTGTGGGTGACATTTTGAAAAATCTGATTTTTTGCATGCGATAGCACTCGTATATATCAACCGATTCCGATGTGAGTGAGCATGTGCACAGCAATTACTAAGATCTCGACCAAGTTCACTGGTTAGCCTCATCCACCATGTTGTCTTAAAATGGCAGGCACTTTAATAAATCGCCGAATTTGGCAGCCAAATATAAGTTACTTTAAAGAAAAGCAGCTTGGATAAAGCCGACTAATTTCGCGAAATTCTCATTCATTATATCGATAAAAATTAGTATTGAATCTCCTATATTCGGTTTCCACTAAATGTAGCTTCATGTGTTTGAATGATATAAGTTGGCTTTTTTTTTTTAAATAAGGCTTTTAAAAAAGCTACCTCTTCCTCCCGGCACTGGCCGGAAGGACTTTTTAATGATTAGTTTTAAAATCAAAACCAACTAAAATCTGGAAATTGAGATATAATTTTCAAATAAATTTAATTTGAAAGTGCTTTTTTCTATTCCGTGTAAAAAGTTGAAATTGTGCATGTTTAGAAGTTAAGAAAAAATAAAGTAAAGGCACAATTTATGGGTTAGGTCGTTGCCACCATCGGTATGATGTCAGCGTTACTCACTAACATATTTTTACTTTATAATGTATATATATGCTATACTATCGAGAATTTTACTAAATACTACGCCAATTGGTTGATTTTTTTCCTTCGTATTATCAGGAAAATCATATATTTTTCTGTTACACCAGCCAAGAAAACATGCATTCTGATATTTAAAGCTGAGGGATTTTAAGATGGTTGCGATGCAATAACGTCATGTTTTCTGATTGTCTTTATAACGATTTGTGGACAGCAATGCACAAATGTCATTTATTATATCCGGGTTCATTTTAATTTATTTTACCCGGAAGGTCCCTCATAATTGACACGGACGACGCCGGGTAGTTCTGATAGTTTTTCATATAGGTCAATCTTTTCGTCTGTTGCACATTTGCAATACAACTAAAAACTAGTTTCGTGTAGCTTTTTTACGCTAAAATGTTACAAATTAGTAAATATTTTAATAAGTATGTCTCCAACTACCTTATTTTATATAATTATTTATTTTATAAAACTTAACCTTTAACCCTTTAATTCCCATGATAGAATATTCTAGAAATAACGTAGTTCAGAGAATCTGACTTAACACCAGAAAGTTTCAATGATTAATTTCACTTTATTTAAATACGGAATGTCTGTTATTAATTAAAGAAAATATTGCTATTTTAATTTTCTGGTGTGAATTAGATAAATACGAATAAAAAAAATCTATTAAATTCAAAACACCGTTGTTTGCATATGGGCAAAGCTGCGCACTAAAGGGTTAATTATTTTTTAGACTATTGATGAGAAACAGACTCGCATATCAACATTCACATTTAAAAAATATGTAAATACCAATTTGAAAAGTTGAGACTGTATTTAATGTATCAGTGATGGAAACCTTTAACAGTTAAAATCTTCCGGCAATACCATTTTAATTTTAAATTATAAATTTCTCCCATAAGTAACCTATACAGTCTAATTTTTGTTTATTCTACTAGCATAGTCATAGAAGGCTTTCTGAAATAATTTCTAGTTTTAAAATGCGCGCATTATCAAGTATAAAAAATGTTTTAATATTCGAAAGTTTGAAAACAAATATGGAACACATTTCAATGCAAACACTTTATTGATTTACTGAATGTTGAATGATGGAGGAAAACGCACTTGTTTTTATCAATATGGTTGTCATATAGATGACCTTTAAAATTTTTCTCATTCCTATACCTTATATTGATTGTTTCCATTTATATTCCACGATGTGTCATACTAGAACATTGACAATAACCTAATACTATTATCGATTGCACAAATTGACTGTTGAGGTATTGATGTTTCGATGTGATAGTACTGACCTATTTTTATATTTGGCTATGTTATCCATGTATATTATTATTACAATGCCGCAGCTAGGGTCATCTTCTGGTAGAGGTTTTCATGTTTTCAGTTATGTTCGTTTATAAAAGTTACTTCATCTAACATTTGTAATATTTTATATGCATTAAATGGGACTTTTCTGACGCTATGTAAGAGATTTATACTTTCTACATCTCACTCTTTGCTGCTATAGTAAAGTAGATAATTTTGGAGGGTTTCGCTGATTAACATATCTAAAACTGAAACACGTCTTTGGAACAAAATATAATAAACAACTGATTACGCTGAACATTTTGGATTCAAAAAAGTAGTCCGTTCTTAATAAAGTTTTCATCTACTGAATCAAATAATACTTCCGAACCCATCATATAAAACAGACTTGATTATGACACACAATTTGGATCGAAAAAATTAATCCAATTCTTTATGGAATATCCATAAACTAGAACCGAAGAACTTTATCAGAGTCTTCAATGCAACGACAAGATGGAATAATAATTGGGTACAATTAAATGCAGTGATAATGGAATACAAATTTTAAAATCGAACGTAGTGGTGATAAACACTAGATGGAAGTTTTTCGTAATTCATTGTATATTTTATGGTATTCTATAATAGCTGAGTTCTTAATAATTTTTAAATTGATACCGTTTCTTACTTAAAAAACAAATTACTCCCTGGTATCAGTTTAATCTAACTTACAAATGGTTTGGTCTCAGTAGATTTCACTAAAATCAAGGATCGTATCGAGAGGGCTCGTATTTGGACCTGATTCATGCATCCAGGAAACTGCCATGACTATTATAGTTATAGACATACATATTCGCTACTGGTAACCTTTATCAAGGACATACACTTAAGGAAATTTTTTAAAAAGTTTAATTTAAAAGAATTTTACAAATTTTGTCTGCATTTATAATCATAATTTCGCTACTGGTGACCTTTATCAAGGCCATACTGATACAAAAAATATTTACTCTCTTGTGTCAGTTTAATCTAACTTACAAATGACTTGATCTTAGTAGATTTAGCTAAAATCAAGGATCGTATCGAGAGGGCTCGAATTCATTCATCTCAGGAAACTGACGTGACTAGTTATAGACATACATATTCCCCCTTTCGCTACTGGTGACCTTTATCAAGGACATACATTACAGGAATTTTTTTCAGACGGTTAATTTAATTAAAAAATTTTTACAAATTCTGTCTGCATTTATAATCATAATTTCGCTACTGGTGATCTTCATCAAGGACATACTCATACAAAAAAAAAAAAAAAAAAATATTCTCTGGTGTCAGTTTAATCTAACTTACAAATGACTTGGTCTGAGTACATTTCACTAAAATCAATGATCATAGCGAGAGGGCTCGAATTCATTCATCCAGAAAATTGATGTGACTAGTTATAGACCATACATATTCAGCCTTTCGCTACTGGTGACCTTTATCAAGGACATAGGGGAGACCGGGGGAATGCCGCCAACCCGGGTTATGCCGCCACCCCACCTAGTTTAACAACTAAGGGCAGTTTGAGATAGTGAATGTGCCTGCACTATAGCGGCCAACAATATAAACAGTGCCTAAAGTGAGAGTGACTTTGCTGTACGTCGTTTTTTTGTTCTAGTGAAAAATGTAGTTTTCATCTAGTTGCTTGTTATTTTGGAGCTTCAAATGAGTAGAGATAAGCACCTTTTATTGTAACATTAGGTATTTAAGATAATATGACTCGTAAACTATATGCATTCGCCGACATTTTGATGTAATTTGTTGAACAAGTTCGGTTCTTGTTTCGGCTTTGCTTGAGGATTTCCGCCATATTGTCCTCTCGGGGTAATGCCGCCACCATGCAAATCGGGTGAGAAATGGCCTCATTTTAATGTTGTGGAGTCGATTCAGCAGAGTGACTTTTGCAATATGAAGTAAATTGTAAGCTTAACCATTATTTTGCTCAATTACATTGCTTTCTAACTATTTTCAGTAAGTTGTGTGTTTCCTAGTATCCATTTGATGCATGTACTAGGTCATTAAGGAGTGGCGGCATTACCCCGGTACAGTAGCGGAATTACCCCAGTGTCCTGGGTAATCCCGCCACTGTGCAGAGGTTTAAAAAATATTTTTTTATGTATGCTTACTTTACAGTTATGATTACGGTTAAATTTATACAGATACTAAAGATCATGATTCAGCTTTAGAATTTTTACTATTAAAAAATAAACATTTTTTCGAGGTGAAAAAATTTAAATTCCCTTAAGGTGTCGCCATTCCCCCGGTCACCCCTACACTTTAGGAATATTTTTAGACGTTTAATTTAATTTAAAAGAATTTTACAAATTTTGTCTGCATTCATAATTATTTCCCATCCAAAACATAAATATTTAGAAATAAAACAAATAGAATGAGAGAATATTTTTGAAAAGAAACTTCATCGAGAGAAATTTTGAATCAAAGTGGATGCTCTTGTCCAGTTAAGACCTTTTTAACATCATGTAATTTTCATGTAATTTGATATCAGAAGTAGCTGAATATACATGTTATTTTATGAAGAAACTTATCGCGATAGCTCTATTTATAATTTTGTTATTGAATTATTTTAAAACGCGTGTCCAGGACGTTTCTTCATTCTCTAGTAAAAAAGATTTTTCGTCAAGAATTGTTTTTCAGATTGTTTTTAGCTTATTGGGAGCATGATGAATAATGTGAGAACACTTCATAATTTTTACTTCATTTTTTAAATGTTGGTACTGAAAGCGTAGACGGAAATATCCTGCTGCTGAGTTATTGCTGAGTGAGAAAGCTGTGCTAAGAGATTCTGCAAATTCTTACAACGATCGTCAGTGTAAAAGCACTTCAATGGAGAATATAAATATCCATCAATGTGATGATTTCATACAACGTATTACATTTAGAATGTTTATGGGCGTTGTAGTGTGATATGGACCTTCCATCACCTAAAAATAACATATGAATTATTAAAGTGATGAAATATGCTATATAATTAAAATAGGAATTTTTCCTTGACTTTTTAAGTCTGGTAAACTGACTACAATATAGTTTACCAAATACGTATCCAAATTTCTGAACAAAGTTCATTAAGTTTGAGAAGTATTCTCGTTTAAACATAAAAAACATCGAGAAAATTGACATCGATGCAATATGTAATAAGGACTTTGTTAACGCATAAAAAAAAGTAAGATGCGTTTTATGTTTTTTTTTGTGTATTTTTACGTGATTCGCGAGTTTTTGCTTTTGTCCACAATTATTCAATAACTCTAATTTAACTACAATGCCTCGCAATGAAATACTAATAAAAGAGCTCATAGAATTTTGTTTACAAATTAGCTTTTTAATAGTAATTTGTTCATTGTTTTGAGCTAAACAAAACTGAGAATATATATTTAAAAAAATGGTAGCATGATTTTTCAATCCATATTGTTTAAGTTGTACGCAATAGTAAGTTTCTTTCTAAATAAAATCAAAAATCGGTGTTTTAAACTTGCATTTGATTTTTAAAGGACATTGGTTTCTTTATACTTCTAATTCTCAAGCAGAACTATAAGCAACAAAAACAGATTTTTTTTTTCTCTTTTTCCTCTTATTTGTTTTGATGGAATTCGGTTTATGTAAAATTTAAAACGTCAACTGGAAATAAAGAGTTAATCGAAAAACATTTAAGTTTTATCACAAATATTTTGTTTTATATTTAAGACTCATTAAGTGATGTGATATGTAAACATCAAGTAATCAAGCTTTCGATCTAAAAACGAAGATATTTGATAAAGTTTAAGTTCAAGTTTCTTTCGCATTTTATTTTAAGTAACATCATGAGAAAGGAAAACATTTTCATTTGACAGTTGTAATCTGCTGTTAAACCATATTTCGCAACACTGCTTTCATGATAAATAAGTTCATTAATATATATTTTTATGTAGATCACAAATTGCAGAGGAAATTTGTCAATATTTGAAAACATATCTCGCTGTTTTTGAGCAAAATTGTATCAAAAACTGAACTGTTCCTGTTCTGTATTATTGAACTGTTCCGAAAATTCTGAGCAGGTTTTCGTGAAATTTTGAGCACATGAAAAAATTTAAGGTTTTTTCTTTGCATTTCAAATCATGGCCTGTCTTTTTTCCAATCCTAAACAACGTTTCACGCTGTTTCAAAATTCTATTTAGCGTAGAAGGCCGCAAATTATTGAAGTTTTAAGATCATACTTTCTTCTCCTTCAGCAAATTATTTTTCACCTAAAAAATTCTGAAGAGAGCAAAACAAATGACAGTAAGAAAACAGTCAATATCTCGGGACTATTTTGGATGTGTGGTTTGTGATTTGGATGACCAGGGCTGTGAAGTCGGAGGGAAAAATGGCCAATTCCAACTTTGACTCCGACTTGTCTCTCACTCCGATTCCTGGATGGCTAATGTACTAATGTGAAGTCGGAGGGAAAAATGGCCAATTCCAACTCTGACTCCGACTTGTCTCTCGCTCCGATTCCTGGATGGCTAATGTACTAATGTGAAGTCGGAGGGAAAAATGGCCAATTCCAACTCTGACTCCGACTTGTCTCTCACTCCGATTCCTGGATGGCTAATGTACTAATGTTGCCTATTGGGTGTGTCCCTTTAATTAAGATTAATCGATTGCTACCACTTGTTTTAAATGGTAGTAGTAGCATCATTAAATTTGCCATTAAATAAAGGAAATATTACTATTTAAAAAAAAGTGGTAGCTATCAAGCAATCTGATTGGAAGAAAATATCCGAATGGCCCAAACTGACACATTAGCTGTTTGAACTGGAAATACTTGATGTGCATATCGACCGATAATGTTTTTTTTTTCTCGTTTTATTTCTTTGAATGAATCTTAGATGAAAGATGTGAGTGATAGGTAGTAAAGCAAGACCAGGACCCGATTACTGCAGGGGAAAACTTCCAACTGTATACTAAACATTTTCATCTTTCTAAAGTTGTTCTAAAATCCAAAGGAGCTACTCTCTAACACATTTCTGAATTAATTTTAGTACGGAAATGCATGAAATTGACAGGTGCTCTTATTCAAAAAACTGTGTAATCTAACTACGTTTTCCACTTTTTGGTAGAATATCTTTCAGAAAATACAATTAAAGTCGGGGTTTTGAACCAAATTTTCAAAGCGACAGTTCGAGAAAGGGAAAAAAATTGTTGCCACGTGACAAGATTTGCTTATAACTTGATAAGGAATTTATTTATCGACAAATGGAAAACGTTATTCTATTCCAAATCACTTTAATAGTCAGACATGCGAATTTTATGCCTTTACGTTCAATAATGAGACGGAAAATACGTCAAAAAGTATCGCGTTGTTGAGCAGGGAACCACCTTAAACGCAGAATTTAATGTAAGAATACTCTTATAAAATATCACTATAAACTTTGCCCCTGCCTTAATCGGCTTTGGTCAAGACTGAAAATATTTTGAACACCCCCCCTCCTCCCCAGATACTCTATGCGCACTCATACAATACACATCATGCATTAAATTGTATATGGGGTAAAATTTTATTATGCTAAAACTGTACAAAAATAAAACTGCATATGTATGTAAAATATTGATATGCATGTAAATTGTCACCACCATTAAATAATATAATATGTTAATTGATTCTCTTTTGAAGAATTTTAATTAATAAGTCTGGTAATGAAATTTCTAGAACTAGGACAATTGATTCGTATGGCAACCGGGAATATCTACTTTTCTAACTTAAATATTTAGTATTTTACTCCAAAACAGTATTAATTATTTACCCTCATTTTAAATTGGTAATTTTATCTAGAATGCCTGTGTTTCATGTTTTGAGAAAAGACCTGAAAACTGTCTCGAAGCATAAAAATTAGAAAATAAGTTTACCCGCCGGTCAGGTACATCAAACTTGTGTTTACGCACTATAGCGAGTTGCAAATTCGTTAAAGAAGGGGGCACAATTTTGACGTAAATTTGGACCAAAAAATCCGATGTAAAAAAAAAAAAAAATCATCAGAACTTATCATGGTTTAATGAAAGAAATCCACAGTAATAAGTAATTTTGTAATTCCACCAGACATAAAATATAATTTCTTGTGCATGGATACTGTACTTTACTGCTCCGTGAGTTGATTTTACATTTTGTTTTGCACCATTTTGTCATGCATAATCCTCTTTTATCTCAAGTAATAACTCTTTTTAAGATGATGTTGTTCCAGATGCATATTACTCATTTACAATCAGTCAGTCCTGATAGTTTTCCTTCGATAGGCTGTGTGGTAAGGTACTCAAACATGTTGTTGAAAAACCGGGCGCAATTTTATCAAATGTTCGTGGTTAGCATTTGTAAGTTTTTTCATAAACTGTGTTTAGTCTTCAGATCAATTTTGAGTTTTATTTATTTTTTCATTTTATCATTTCATCTTTATCCTCAAGAGTAAGTAGTCCACATACATTCTAATGTTGCAAAGTGAAATATTTGCTTTTAACCATTATAAACCACAACGAAATTTTTAGCTCGCCTAAAATAAAATCTTTTTAGACTACACAGATGTTTCTAAAAACCTTTAATAGCTTTACCATCACTTTTTGAAAAGAGTACCTGCACCTGCAATGTCTTAAATGCAGCTTTTCATCATGGATGGAACACTCTGAAAATATAATCTAACTACATCGATTTCGACGACGAATCCTAGTTTATAGTTTTTTGCACACTTTCTGTTTTACCATTTCTGCATAAAAGCGACTATTTTCAAAAGAAAAAATACCCATACGCAGCTGAAATTTTCATGCACAAAAATCGATCAGAATTTTTCTGACTTTATGAATAATTGGTTATGATATAATAGGCGATTATTATTATTATAGTTATTTGTACATTTTGCCTCAAACATTTACAAGCATCTTTTTATATTAAGAAAATATACCACAAAGAGTTTATACATTATTACAGAATTTTAAATGACACAGAAATAATTAATATGTTTTCATAGTTTGTTTTAAATACAAATTGCCCCATATAATATTTCTTTAATAGATCAACCGAAAAAAAATTTATGATAAATAATCACAATTCTATTCATCTTTATGAATTAAAAAAGTGTTTAATATTTTGAAAAAACAACAACAAATCTACTTTAAAATGTACTCTTTAATCATAAATCTAATTAATTTTACTGGGACAGTTTTTAATTAATAGATTGCTATAAAAATGTCTAATATTTGTCTGAAAGTATAGTGCACATGCTTATCATTTAATGTCCGTTAAAGTTCTGTTCATAACTGAATACATGGAAGGGAAATTTACGTTCTCGAGTGTGGGAAATGAACATCTTTAAAAAAAAATAATAATAATAATAAAACTCTGTAGAAATGCAAAAATTGTACTAGCAATCAAATTGCAAACACGATTTTACTATTTTTTCGAAGAAATTGAATGTGTTATAAAGTACTGAATATTAATTTAAAAATATCCGTGGCAGATAGCAGTTAGCAGCGCCTAAAAGTGCAGTTAAATCTTTATTTTCAATAAATAAATTCCTCAAAAGTATAGCAAGATTTGCCAGTATATTATCTATATATTTTATGGTATAGTTTTACCAGTGTTGTGCATCGTGAAAATTGAATTTAGAACAGAAAGCTTGAAAAATGGACTGAAAGACAGGCAGGATATGTCCTAACTCATCTGATCCCGTCACAAGATTTTAAAGTCTAAAATCCCACTGTTACTTAGGAACTGAAAGGCCGAGAAGTGTTCTGTAATATTGAATCACACATAGACATATATACTATATAGATATCCCGTTCCGGTATTTTAAAGACCTGTGATACTTTCCGAAATTTAACCCTTTTGTATTGTATATTTATTTAAAAGGAAATGAAATAAAACATGAATATATTCTACTTTATTTTATCAACCGCTTAAGTGCAATTTCACGAAAGCCACTTTCTTTACGTGCAATTGATTACTAATGTTTGTCTGGATATAACAAAGTTAGCCAAAACTTATATTCTGCATTGCTGCAGTTTACTTCTTTCGCCGTTAAAATAGTTGTGTTTGTCATTTAATTTAGTCTTCCTTAATGCAACATAGAGTCCCGAATATTCTGCTGAAATTCGGCCCGAATCCGATTAAAATATTTCGTCAACCTGAAACTCGACCTGAATTCGACAAAAAAAATCTCGCCCACCAGAAACCCACTCGAATCCGAGGTGTAAAAAAAAAAAAAAAAAAAAAAAAAAAAAAATTCTATGATTTAGTACAAGTATGGAAAAGTAGTGTACAGTTATATAATCTAATGTCAGCGTTAGCTTTTTTGTATAAAAATGAACACATACACTTATTGATTTTAAAATCTTTTTCTTTTATAAATTCTGGAATTTATTTTGAAAAATTGGGCCAACCTGAATTCGGCTCGAAAGAATCAATCCCGAACTAGAAACTACCCCGAACCGGAAACATTTTAAGTCATTCCGATTTTAAATGAAAATAATTAACATTAACTGTACAGACTAGCAGCGCTGCCACTGGCGACTATTTCTTTTAATTCTATCTTGCACTGCTTTTTCAAAACAAAAATCTTTTACATGTTATTTGACAATATGTGCAATATAAATATGCTATAAAATTTATATTCTAAGAATAATGGTGTAAATGGAATATAAAAATAGTCGCCAGTGGCAACCCTGGACCTGGACTAGTAAAGTTTAGTTTGGCGATGTAATTGTTTTTCAAAAGATAAACTTTGGTGGGAATTCTAATGTGTTTTCAAAAGTAGATATTGTACTAGTCCAATCGTTTGTATTTACACCTACTACAATGCAAAATTTATGAAGTTAAATGTCAGCATGCAAAGCAAAGTACAAAAATGCTTGATTAGTTACGTTGATTTCGATCACACATCATGTGATCGTTAAGCATAAAGTAATAATCATGGGCGCGTCAATGCAGCAGATAAGAGTTTCCATCAGTACTATATTCTAATATTGTTCCTGTTTTTGTACCAAGTGTCTGCTGTCAGTGAACTAGGTTTGCAATTTCTAATGTATATAGAAAAATAATAAAAGGAATAATTTTATAGTCTTTCGGAATAATTCATCATTTAGCCGAACTTTGAATTGCATGGCATAAATAATGTTTCATTTTTCTACCATCGCAATGTCACTAGAAGGTCAAAAAAAAAATTCTTTACAGATCCAACCGTCCATTTAGAGCAACCATACTCAACCTGCTGCCCGGCAACCTTTTATATGTGGCCTACACACATAATTATTATACCTTATTTTGAAAATTAACTGACAAGGAGAGGGCCAACCTTGTTAATCACAGATTTTGATTATTTTAATATATGTTGTAGGTTAGAGACCCCTTAGTGTCAGGTTCAACGGATTTTATCCAATGCTTCTTAGTTCTTGAGAAACCGGGGGGTCTAATATTAGTACACAACTTAAATACTTACTTTGCAACAACAATGAAAGGTCGGTCGTAGCTCAGTTGGTATGGAGTTTACCGGCTGATTCGCGGCCCAGGGTTCGATGCCTGAATGTTGTTTTGTTTTGTTTTTCTCATTTTTTGTTTTATAAATTTACTTGTAAGTATAACTTAATAATCTCACTTTATCACAGTCAATTAAAATTTTTAATATTGTATATCAATTATAATTTTAACCTATTTAATTTTTTACTTTTAACTAAATAGTTGTAATAAAACATCATAAAACTGTTATTTTTTTTTAAAAATCACTTTTAAAATGTATTTCATATATTCTTTATCCATGCAATGGTATTGAGTAATTGTGTCAATTCGTGATTTTAAAGAAACATCATTTACGTATTGCTTTAACAAAGGAAGTCAATGCCATAATACTATTATTCTGTTTTTAAAGTAACAAGCATAATCATATTAAAAATTAGCATCATAATTAAATTACAACCGATTTTTTGCATATTAAAGATTTTTAAATTTGTAATAAGTATGCTTGCACTTTCAATTATTTTGCTTTCCCCTTTATCTTTTTTTCTGCTTTTATATGTTTATTTTATTTGAATATTCCTTTCTTTTTTATCATAACTAGATGGCACCAAAACAGAATTTGTCACGATTTTGGAATTTTTATCATTCAATAATAGATCCAATTTCTTTTTAAACCTCTTTAATGGATGAGAAATAATAGTTTACAAATAAGAAATGATAAATTTAAGTTTGCTAACATTATAATTAATGTATGGTGTTAAAATTTTTAATTGAAATTATTAAATTATAATTATAACTATATTTATAAAACAAAAAATGAGAAAAACAAATGTAGCGCATTCAGGTGTCGAACCCGGGCCCTCGGATCAGCCGGCGAACGCCATGTCAACTGAGCTACGACTAACCTGTCATTTTGGTTGCTAAGCAGGGATGTAGTGGAGGGTATACGGGGGTATACGGCGTATACCCTCTGGATTTTTTTAAGGAACAGCGTATACCCTCTGTTTCTCTAGATAGCTGTAGTACATATACACTAGGGTATACCCTCTGCCGTGAGCGTATACCCTCTGCTTAGAACGTATACCCTCTGTTTATTTTACGACCACACCACTGTTGCTAAGTAAGTATTTAAGTTGTGTACTAATATTAGACCCCCTGGTTTTTCAAGAACTAAGGGGCATTGGATAAAATCCGTTGAACCTGACACTAAGGGGTGTCTACCCTACAACATATATTAAAATAATAAAAATCTGTGATTAACAAGGCTGGCCCTCTCCTTTTGAGATATACAGAAAATGTATTTAAGAATGGAATCTCTTTTTAGAGTCGAACGATTATCGCGAAAAAAATTGGCATCAGAAAATCTATACACCACTACATATTTCTAAACAAGAAAATTCGTGGCATATTTTTAAAACATTTGCCAAGGAAATCTACCACAAAGTTTATTGTTTGGAAATAGTTTTTAATTTTTATTTCTTCTGCGACTAACGTTCAAATCTTCTGGTAATACTGACTGTGTTATTTTGCTTTGTTATGTTATTTTACTATTATTTATATATATACCCTTTTGTAAGTGCATTGCGGCTCGCTTCACTGCAAATAGAGACGTCTTAAATTCAGACACATATGTGACTGAAAAAGAATTTCAGACACTTAAGTGTCTGAATCTGAAAATTCAGACATAATAAATGTCTTACTTTAAGACACATAAGTGTCTTACTATGATCATGATGTAAATGAACAGGAAAATATGTCTTAATTGTGATTATATGTCTGAAATTAAGACATTTAGAAATTCAGACATTTAAGTGTCTGGATATGATATAATAGCATCATAACTATGACGATTGTGTCATTATATTTTTCAGCAGCACCAGAGAATATTTTGGATAAATGAAAAATGTTTAAAATACAGTTCTGCACACAAAATTTGGTATTACTTTATAAAAGAAAAAATTTGATTAGAACATAGAACGTGTGTCAGTATTGTACAAATCCATTTATCAAGTTTTGGGACTAAGTTAATTTTATGATGTATTAAGTTATTAAATTATTACTTTTCACAAAATTATAAAGTTTTTCAAAAATTACTTACACTCATGGGTCTACGCCGGAGAATGCGGAAAACTACCACTAAAAGAGTAATATATATATAGCTTGAAAATTGAAATACTAAGATTTGAACGCGAGCAGAAAAAAAATATAGGGTTGGTTGGTTGGTTGCGTTTATGACGGCCAAATATCAACACGAGGGATATAGGCCCTAAGGGGGGGGGGAGTGCCCCGTGGGGGTCTTTCTAAGGAAACCTAACACGTATTTACACAAGGAAATCCAAGGTTCGAAGAAAACCACGGAAAACTCCAAACGATTACGTCGACAGGAGTGATGGGTTTTGAACCCAGCACCTCCCGTCTACCAGTTTCGAGAGCAGAACATCTCGGCCACTGGTGGGGCAAGAAATGTAGGGAGGAGCAAGACTGAGGAACAGATATGCCTGTAGTCTACTACCTAATTCGCTTTTTAAAATGCAGAACACAAATATAAAATAAGCTAAACTAAGAATATTTTGTCACAACTCCCCATGCAAGACAATTTTTAAACATAAAAGCAATAGAACAAATTTACAATTAAGAAATATTAGATATTCGGAAATAAATTTGTAACAACATTTTTCAAAATCAAGAACTGAAGCAGTTTTTATTTGGAGGGGAAGGGAGGTGGGGGTTCTGTCTTCCTGATCCTTGAAATATAGCACCACAAATAGAAAACCTCTGTTTTAAATAGAAACACGTGAACGTTAAAAGGCGAGCAGAGTTAAATTTTCTCTTCTATGTGGGTTTTAGGGGTGTTTGATTATTCTCTAAGGCACTGGGACGAATGCATTTTAATATTTTCTTAATAATCAAATATAAAGAAAATTTCATTAAATTTCAAAATCTCCCTTCGTAATCCCCCCTCCCCCCCCCCCCCACACACACACACTCATGGACCTACATTACTACTCAAAAGCTTGTAGAAAAATAAAGTTTTTGATACAGATGTACCTGCTTAAAATAGTAAAATAGAAAAAAAATGAAAAGGTTTATTAATAATATTGTTCGTAAAAAAGTGTTTCGCATAAAAACAAAAACCCCAAATTTTATTATTACTAATTTCTATTGTGGAACATTCGACAATTTTCCTAAATGGCAAATCTTTCCATATCGCAGAGACAGAGATAGGTAAAAAAAAAAAGAAGAAGAAGCGTAGAATTAGCCGCGCATGCGTAACTGAGACAGTGTCGAATGTAACAGCGGAGTGTTGAAGCGAGAATTCTTTGAGTATTTACAAGTCTTAGCACTTTGTTTTTTATTCATTTTTCTGTTCGAATAATTATTCCCCGCATTTTAATCGTGGAGTTGTACCCTTTCTGCATCCTGTCAGTGTTTTTCGTGGTTGTTGCGTGGTCTCGCACTGTTCATTTCTTCTAATTTCGAACGTTTTAAAACCGCTAAGCCTACCATGTGCCCAGCTTTACAAGCATGGCCGTCGAATCAAGTTCACATCCGGCTGCATTAATTCCGAGATTCTTAAGCATGAAAAAACCTACTGTATTAAGGATATAACATTTTTATCGAAAACCTCAATGGAACCATCATCAGTTCTCAAATCGGACCTAGTAGCCTAAATCAACGATTTCTTAATTAAATATCAATCTCCAGAAACAGTAATATTAATCATTCTCTCATGCAACTTTATTACGGTGGATTCATAATTTAAAACTTGTAGTGAGGCGTAAATGTTTTTGAAGACAAGCATTTTCCTATACAATAATAAAGTAAAGATCCCTACCGCCACAATATTACTAACTGTGCTTGGCATTATTCTACCTGATTATTTAATATTGTGGTATCAATATCAAAGATTCACAGTGTTTATTAATAATGTTTTAATTTAAATAAAACATGATAATGCATAAAAATATGCGTTAAAAATTCTTCTATTGGATTATTGTATTTACAGGTAACTCCTTACTGGTTTTTTATTTTTCTATTTTAGAATGAACGTAATTATTTAATAGGTATATTAAAATAATATATTGCACTCTTAATATTAAAGTTTATCATGCTAATTTGTTTAAATTGCTGACGCTGTCTCTTCTTAAAAAATCTCTTGAGAATTAATAAAATCTTTTAAAATTTTACAATTGTATGTTTAGTGTGTCAATTTTACTTTTTTTTATAATTACCTATGTGTTGCTTAAATGATAATTTTTTTTTTATGATTGCAAATAAGTAGTATATACCTATATCTTGATTATTAGTGAGAATTTTCGCATTAGTAATTAAGTGTAAATAATGTGTATTAACAAATGATTATTTTTATACTTGTTTATTCCCGTTCAGTCACGCGTTTAATAAGAATTAAACTTTTTTCTATAACCATGCTTCGTGTGTTAAATTTTAAGTGAATTTTGTGTTTGAAGTTCATGTACTCCTTCAACTTTTCCATAAGATTTTAATCCTATATCGATTAATATATGTTTTTTATATGGCGATAATGGTCCTTGTTATCTCGCAGAATGTGAGTATTGGCCGGGGGCGGGGAGGAAGGATATATGTTGTCATGTGTTAAAATTAATTTTCTTTTATTATTATTATTATTATTATATAGTAAAGAACAGAATTTCTTTTACGAAACAGCATTTCTCTAAGTTTTTGTAGCCTTAAGACCTTTTTCATCCCCCTCCCCCTAAGCCAAATTTTGGGTAACTGCAAAGGAAAGTTTGTTTATAGTCTAACAGGAGGGGTGGGGGGGAGTGGTTGTCACTCAAAGTGTTAAAGGTACTTAGTTGAATTTTATGTAGCGGGCCAGTGATGATGACTGTTGACCAGTGAACTCTCATTCTTACTGGCCCTTGGGACCAGTACTCCTATCATTGAAATATTTTTTTTTTTCATATTGATAAATTTAGAAATTCATATTGAGAAATGTTATCAATCTTTTTTTTCGCTTCATACAGTGGATACAAGAGCATGAAAAGAAATCACAAAAGCATAAGAATGAAAGTTTTTATGAATTTCAGAATAGTTTATAAGTTTCAATTTTCCAATGTGAAATAAATCTCTCCTATAGTATTCAACTGAACGACTATTTTTATTTATTTATTTTTAATTATCTTTATGAAAACTTGTTTAAAAATAGAAAATTATTTATGTATATTTACTGTGTTACATAACATATTTAACCTGGAAAGATTAACACCAGGCCTGACAGACCCAGAGTGCGTATGGTTTTTACAATTGTTACCATTATTTTTTGTTAAATAATCTTCTAATTATTTTATCGCAGAATTTGTAACAATTGTCTGCGACTAAATAAAGTGACGATTATTATTTGTATTTATTGGTGACAAAAACTATTCACACCCTGGGCATGCGCCCGTCCTCCTGGGTTAAATTTTAAAATGGAGCCATATTTAAAAGATGCTTTAAGCAAATAATAAAATCTGTGTAATTAATCCAATATGCGCTAAAAAATATTTAAAAAATCAAGTTGAGTATCATACACAGAAATGAAAAAAAATATGAGAAAAAAAATTATATGGTTATAAGTAAGACCCATTCGCCCATGACAGGGGAAGATACTTTTCTAATTGTTTACCATCTGATTGGTGAGTTATGTAACTTCGCTGATATTTAAGATTCTGTGAAAGAATGTGCTTTGAAGATTATTCTTTTGATTATGTTTGCTCCGTGTACGTATATATTTTTTCATATTATTCAATTTTTTAATTTATGCCTAAATAAATTACCGTATATACTCACGTATAAGTCGAGAAATTTCTGACAATTTTCGGTAAGCAAATTTGGGGGGTCGACTTATACGCGAGTCAGTTAAAAAAGCAAAAACATAAACATCGAATACTGCAAAATTATGTTCTTTTTATGTGTAAGAATAAAAAATAAAGTACTATATAAAATATATAAATGATAATAATTTATCATTTAAATAAATTCAATGATTTGTTTTTATTTACTTACTACCTTCTCATTGGCAAGTGAAATCTATGGTTTGATTTTGTGCAAAATTGAAGTAAAAAGTTAGGGGGTCGACTTATACGCGCGTTTTTGATTTTTTACAGAATTTGCATTCGAAAGTTAGGGGGTCGACTTATACGCGAGTATATACGGTATTTTTATTACGATGTTTATAGGGGAAAATATTTTTAGAAGTTTCTTTTCACCTCAAAGATTTTTTTTTTATCTGAATGTAAAAAAAAAAAAAAAAAAAAAAAAAAAAAAAATCATGAAAATTAAGAATAAAAAGAAACTAATTTTCAAAAAAAAAAAAAAAATGAAATAGGATTTTAAGTCTGTTGGCGCCGAAATTCGTCTGACAAATAAATTTTCAAAATCCAAGTGAGATGGGAGAGCAATTAGAATAAATAGTTTATTAAATAAAACTGAAATAGTATGTAAATTCTATTCATCATTAGAAGTTAATAATTGTTCCATAATAGTAATTCTCCGTATTTAACAGAGCCAATACAAAAAAAAATGTGTTCTCTGCTTGGTTGCAGAGTCAGGACTTCCACTATACACTCTGTATTAAACAGAGCCATGATTTAACAATTGGCATCTCTGATTACAGAGTCAGGACATGTTACATGTTCTCTGCTTGGTTACAGAGTCAAGACTGACCATTTTAAAAATGATACATATATTATATAAAATAAACATCAAAATAAAAATTACAATATGCAGTTATAAATCTTCTAAATAGCTATAATATTCATTTAAATGACATCCAAGTAATTATAAAACTAATAAATCACCATCAATTCAAAATTATTATAAAGTAAATAAATCTATATTACATGACCTTGAAATCATAATGTTACTCATAAATATTGATTCAGGGTTATAAACAATTTAGATAAACAGATTAGATTTTTTCTGTCAAAAGAAATCAGTTTTATAATTATATTTCACAATGTGAAAGATAAACAGAGTTAAATTATAAACAAATAAATTTGAGGGCATTTACGCCGAAACATCCTCCGCCTCCATGAACGAAGTTCATCAAACAATTATAACTTACCAAATTTCCACTATCACATACTAAATCAATATTAAATACAAAATTAAAATATTACCTTAAATGTCAAGTATAACTAAAATGAAATGCAATTAAATCCTACTACTTCTAAAAAAAAACAGTTTCTGGAACAACTAAAAATAGAAAAAAAACATTAATATACAAAATAGTTCAGAAAGTTACAAAAATTAGACATAGAAAAAAATAATAATAATAAAGTTAGTTAAAATAAAGTAAAATTCTATTATATTAAATGTCCATCGGTAGAGGAGACAATTTTGTGATAGGGCGTTTCAGTTCACCAGTAGAAGTCTTTAATTTGACAACACGAACAATATTATCATCCCCAGGAAATAGTTCAATTATTCTGCCCAATTTCCACCTTAATGGGGGCTGGTTTTCTTCCTTTATCAACACCAAGTCATTGATTTTTAAGTTCGGGTTGCTTCTAAACCACTTTGTACGTTGCTGCAATTGTGAGAGATAGTCTGACGACCACCTTTTCCAAAAACTTTGGAAAATCTTTTGTAGCAATTTCCAACGTTCCAAAGGAGTTACATAGGTAGAGGAGATATCAGGCTCAGGTAAGGAGGTCAAGGGTGCTCCTATAATAAAATGTCCTGGCGTCAGAGCCGTAAAGTCATTTGGATCAGAAGACTCAGCGACAAGCGGTCTTGAATTTAAGCATGACTCAATTTGTGCAATTAAGGTCAAAAATTCTTCATAAGTTAAAATCTGATCACCAATTGTTCTCTTCAAATGATTTTTCATTTGTTTTATTCCCGCTTCCCAAAGGCCTCCAAAGTGAGGGGCGGAAGGTGGGTTGAATTTCCATACTATCATTTCGTCAGTAAGATACTTGTGCAATTTTTCATCAGAAGCAATTAGAGACATCATTCTCTTTATTTCGCGGTCTGCCCCTACAAAATTTGTACCTCTGTCGGAAAATATTTCTAGAGGTTTTCCACGTCGAGCCACGAATCTTTTCAATGAGGCTAGAAAGGTTTCAGTTGTAAGATCAGTGACTAACTCAAGATGGATAGCTTTTGTTACGAAACAAACATACAGACAAACATAATGTTTAAAGGGTTTCACACCACGTCCCTTACGAGGTTTGATCAAAAAGGGGCCGGCTAAGTCGACTCCTACTCTTGAAAATACTCGAGCTTGTGTCACGCGTGCTGATGGCAGATTTCCCATCAACTGAGATGAAAGGTGTGATGAATTTCGGAAACATTTCATACATTTCCTTATTTCTCTTTTCACAGCTTCTTTAGCATTAATTATCCAAAATTTTTGTCGAATTGCTGAAATTGTCAATTGAGTCCCGCTATGAAGATGTTTCTCATGAAAATACTTTATTATCAAGTCTGTAACATGATGCCTTTTAGGGAGAATGATTTGATGTTTTTGATATTCAGACAAGTTTGCATTTTTTAGCCTACCTCCAACACGAAGAATATCATTTTCGTCAAGAAATGGATGCAAAGGAAGGAGTTTGCTTTTAGAATTTAGGATCTTTCTGGATTTTAGAATTTTCAGTTCGTCTCCGAATTCATGGTTTTGAATTAATTTCACAATAGCATTTGTTGCCCTTTCAAGTTCTGGAACAGTCAAAAAACCATAGACTCGTTCAGATGGGCATGTACTATTTTTGATGAATCTGAGGCACCAAGCCGTAATTCGTTTTAATTTAGACCAGGATGAAAATTTAAATAAAAGCTCAAATTCTGGAATATTTTGGGATATGGAGCAAACAAGCGTTTTACGTTGTTCTTGCAAGACCTCTTCATCAGGTAGATTAGGTTGAGTTTCAGGGGGAAATACTGGTAACGATTCTTCCTTCAGCCAGCTAGGACCATGTAACCATACCTCGTTATTAATCAATTCAGATGCAGAGCAACCACGAGAGAGAACATCTGCAGGATTTTCCTTTCCTTTACAAAATTTCCATTGTACAGGAGCAACAAGTTCCTGAATTTCGCGTACGCGGTTTGCCACAAAGGGCTTCCAGTTGTTAGCACTTCCTTTAATCCAGTGCAAGGTAATTTGGGAGTCACTTAGACAAAATATATTTTCATTCACAATTTTAAATATTTCCTTTAAATAATTCGCTAATCTTGCAGCCGTAAGTGCTCCAAGAAGTTCGATGCGCGGCAATGTAATTTTCTTGAGAGGCGCTACTCTCGACTTTGCTATTACAAATGAAGTTTCACAAGAAGAAGAATCACGTAAATAAGCCACTGACCCATACCCCTTTAAACTAGCATCAGAAAATATGAAAAGTTGAGCGGTTTCAGGATTTAATTTTGGGATAGTTACAAAATATTTTCTAAGAATTTCAAAATTTACCAAGTCTTTTATTTCATTATGCCATTTTCTGAATTTTCCACTTAAAGAATCTGGTAATGTAGAATCCCAGTCAATTCCATGTTCCCAGAGTTCTTGCATTAAAAATTTAATTCTTATCACGAAAGGGGAAATGAGTCCAATAGGATCATAAATTTTTGCCACAGTTTGTAAAACAATACGTTTGGTAATAATTTTATGGTCAAATTCTACCAAAAGTGGTTGTATGTCTATTTTCAAGGTGTCACTTTCTGTTATCCATATAATTCCTAATACCTTCGAAAGATTTTGTTCAAGAGTGTCTTCCTCAAAGTTTATTCCATGTTCCTTCCATAAAAATTTTAAATCGGAAGAATTGGTTTTAAATTTTCTGAGTTTCATATTGGCCTCACTCAATATCTTCTCTGCACCGTTTGATAAAACAAAAGCTTCATTTACTGAATCAGCTCCATGAAACAGGTCATCAACGTATAAGGAAGTATCCAGCATATTAACTATTTTTCCAAACAAATCTTTATACCCCTCAATGTGATGTTTGATGGTTGCAGAAAGGAAAAAGGGTGAAGTTGTTACACCAAAAGTTACACGGGTCATGCGAAAAACCTTCAAAATGGGATTGTTACTAGTGATATTGTCAAACCACAGGAACCTCAAAAAATTTCTATCTTCTTGTTGTATCTGGATTTGCAAGAATGCCTTTTCTATATCGGCCAAGAAAGCAATTTTGTGGAGACGGTATTTTAAAATAATGTCCAATATGTTAGGATTTAGATTGGGCCCAGGAAATAAGCACTCGTTTAACGATTTTGCCCCCTTATCTTTGGATGACGCATCAAAAACAATTCTTACTTTAGTTGTCGATTTATCTTCCCTTATTACTGGTCTGTGAGGCATGTAATACGTGTTTATTTCATCTTTATTAAACTCACATTCTTCAATTATACCCAAACCACATTGTTCATTTAATATTTTCTCATATTCCTTAAGTAACCATTCATTTTTGCACAATTTTGATTTTAATCCCCAAAGTCTATGTTTAGCTACATCAAAATTGGATTCCAATTCATTTTTATTTACTTTCCACAAAAGTTTAGTTTCATATCTTCCATTTACAAAATTTAAATTATCATTAAATAAATCAAGAGCATCTAAATCCTTTTGTGAAAATAATTCATTTTTACTATCACAAATACCCAAAGACTCTAGTTTCCAAAACTTTTGCAAATCAAAATTTTCTATTTCATTAACAGATACAAGATGAGCATTAACTCTTTCGTTACCTTTAGAGTTTATTTTTCCCACTATTGTGTACCCAAAAAGTGTATTAGCTACATATAAATGGTCATTAATTTCTTCAATGACACCTCTCTGAACATTCCAGAAATAATCAGCTCCAAGTAAAATTTGTACTTCGGATTCCTCGGGCGTAGGGTCGGCTAACCTCCATCTTTTACTTTCAATGTATTTTATAACTAGAGGGTCAGAATTGGGAACCTTCAATGTTGTTGCACTTATCAAATCGGTAGCTAGCACCTCAACATCTATAAAACGATGATAATTCATTTTACTTCGCAATTTAATTTTAAAAACATCATATTCTTCTTCGCGACCTTGATCCATGCCAAAAGCGAATACAGTTAAATGTTCTTTTCTTAAAACAGGCAAATTTAATTCACGAGCTAATGCTTTTGTTATGAAGCTTTTTTCGCTTGCAGAATCAAGTAATAATCGAACTACCTTTGATTTAGAATTACCTTGAGCAGTTACACAACATGTTTGCAATAAAACAGCATGCTTAGAATTTCTAAAATTACAATGAGAATTAGATACAACTGTTTGATTTTGATTTTCATTAATTTCCGGTTTCAAACTTTTCTTAAAGCAAAATAATTTGTTATGTTCAGTGCTTTTACAATTTAGACATGGCTTTAATTTTATGCGGCATTGCGAAGATAAATGCGATTTCAAAAAGCATTTGTAACATCTACCCTCCTTACGTAACATTAATCTTTTCTTATCATCAGCTAAATTTTTACACTCGGAAGATAAATGATCATTACCTTTGCAAAATACACAAAAAACTTTAATAGTGGCATTTAAGGTATTAGCATGTTGATATTTATTTGATGTTTTCTTTTCACGAAATTCAGTTTTATTTTTATGTACAAAAGAAGAGGATGCATCATTTTTAGAACTTGTCATTGACAAAGCCTTTTCTCTACATTCTATTTCACATTTCAGAAAGGCAATTAGATCGGTTACATCTGACTCTTTGCTAGTATCACGTTTTCTATGATATTCAATCACTAATTCATGGGGCAATAGCTTTAGCAAAATAGGATTTAGCAATTGTCCATAAGAACTGGATGTTACCCCCAAATTTCTTAAACTTCTAATATTAACTTCGCACATGTCATGCAATCTTCTTAATGCATTTAAATTTGAACAATTTTTAACTGGTTCCATATTTAATAAATTAGTCATGTGTTTATTAATAATAACATCAACCTTACCAAAACGGTCCTTTAATAAATCAATACAAGTATCATAATTTTGTTCTGTCAAAGGAAACCCTTCTACCACATTATAGGCCCGATTACATAACAAGGATTTTAGATAAGCGAATTTTTCTATCTTAGATAGTGATTTATTCTGGTGTATCGATGTTTCAAAACAGTTAAAAAATTCGACCCATTCTTCGATTTCACCAGAAAATTTTGGAACATTTAATTTAGGCAATTTCATGGCAGAACTCGTTTCTGTTCCACTAGCAGAACCATTCAATGAATTTACATGACTAGTTGCTATCATAGAAACATTATCCTTTTTACATTTTCTTAATCTATTTTTAATTTTAAATTTAGCACTGATCAATTGGTCAGTGTACTTTTCACTATTAGCAATGTCCTTTTCATATTCTTTTAAGTCGGATATTTGAGCTTCAATATCACAATTCAAACTTTGGAAAGCCGTTTCTTTTAAGAGAAATATTTCTTGAAGCTCTAATAATTCATCGGTTTTCGTATTATCAATGTCATCATTTAATAATGTTTCTAATTTTGTAATTAATTTCGTGAAACTCGTTCGTTCAACAGAACGTTTTGCTTTCAGCTTTTCAAGATTTTCCATTTTAAATAAAGAATAATTCTTATTTTAAAACATTAACCATTCATAGAAAATGAAAAAAATATTTTCTTACCTGTTAATTCCAGGTAATGTAGATGGCATGTCGTAATCCAAATGGCACAATAATAATTCCACACTAATCACAGGTTGAAATATAAATCACACTTGTTAATCACAAATCACTTTGACAAACTGCTCACTATTCTTTCAAAAAAAAATGTTTCGCGGGTTACGAGGCACCAAAAATAAATGTTGGCGCCGAAATTCGTCTGACAAATAAATTTTCAAAATCCAAGTGAGATGGGAGAGCAATTAGAATAAATAGTTTATTAAATAAAACTGAAATAGTATGTAAATTCTATTCATCATTAGAAGTTAATAATTGTTCCATAATAGTAATTCTCCGTATTTAACAGAGCCAATACAAAAAAAAAATGTGTTCTCTGCTTGGTTGCAGAGTCAGGACTTCCACTATACACTCTGTATTAAACAGAGCCATGATTTAACAATTGGCATCTCTGATTACAGAGTCAGGACATGTTACATGTTCTCTGCTTGGTTACAGAGTCAAGACTGACCATTTTAAAAATGATACATATATTATATAAAATAAACATCAAAATAAAAATTACAATATGCAGTTATAAATCTTCTAAATAGCTATAATATTCATTTAAATGACATCCAAGTAATTATAAAACTAATAAATCACCATCAATTCAAAATTATTATAAAGTAAATAAATCTATATTACATGACCTTGAAATCATAATGTTACTCATAAATATTGATTCAGGGTTATAAACAATTTAGATAAACAGATTAGATTTTTTCTGTCAAAAGAAATCAGTTTTATAATTATATTTCACAATGTGAAAGATAAACAGAGTTAAATTATAAACAAATAAATTTGAGGGCATTTACGCCGAAACAAAGTCTATTTTTTATGTTTGTGTTTGATAATGTAGCATCTCAACGCAAGTTATCTTTGTTGCATTTCAATTTTGTTTTTATATGATTAAAAAAAAAAAAAAGTATAAATGCACATTGTAATGCTACAAATTAAATAGAGTAACTTATCAAGTAATTAATTGGTTGGTTTGCATGTATGGATATTTAGATTCATATGATTTAAACTTTAAAGTAACTTTGCGAATATTATTGATTAATGTCAACCGCTGGACCTAGAATTTATTTAGAGCATTATTCCTACACTGTAACAAAAAAACTTTTTATTTAATTAGAATGCGCCTATAAATGAATATAATAGCAAAACCTCTGAATAGCGGACGCTTCGGGAGCACGTAATTAATCCGCTATTTGCTGGTATCCGCTATATATAGAGTAGAATTAACTGGTTCTATGATTTTTTTCTTCATTGTTTTTCTTTTTATACTAGACTGCTTAAAAATGCTGTACAATATATACATAGACTGCTTAGCAAATTTTAATATATTTGGACATTTTCCCAAAATTCTTTCTTTTTCTTTTTTTTCTTTTTCTCATTTAAAAAAAGGGAGTTCATAACACCAGCCTGTTTTTTTTTTTTTTTTTTTTTTTTTTTTTTTGAGATATTAATATTTGTATGACAAATTTAAAATATTCAGAGAAAGCAAAACCTTTAATTTATCATTAATAGTATTATTTTTGAATTATTATATTTAAACGTTAAAATATTTCAAAGCACACTTCAAGGAAAGAAACTTGTACTTTCTACTAAGAAATGAACAGAATAGTACAAGATATTTACTTTATATCAATTTTAATTTGGTTTCTTTCTCAATGTAGTTAACAATATACCAATCATGTGGATAAGAAATGGCTTTAGTGACTGCCATTGCTTGTGTGATTACAAATTTCGTGGGGAGCAGAAATGAAAGATATTTATTATAAAGGATTTCTGTTTCCAGTTATATTTACTATATTATTTATCGTTTAAAAAGTGTCAAATAGACATGCTGTCCATCCAGAATCCTATAACTACTGTTCATCTCAGCCGCCGATGTGTGATTGTCAAATTTTTCAGTATTTCTTGGTAATGATAAATACATGGCTCGCAGTGTTCCTAAAATTTTCGCATTTTGCTACCAGTATTTAAAGTAAAACTTCTTCGTGTTACATTCCTTTAACATTTATAATAGAAATATACGATAAAGATTATCTTTTTAAAATAGTGGTAGCAAGGATGAAAATTTTAGGAACACTGCGAGCCCTGTAAATAGTATAATAATAAAAATGAAGGAAGAAAAAAAAAAGTAAGAGTTTCATACTCAATTTTGAAATAAAAATGCAAAAACTGCTTAAAATAATTCACTGGGAATATCTAATTTCAATGGGAAAAAATTGTACAACAAAGCAGGGATGGGATTCTTTCTGAAGAAATGAATCATTTTTTATAAATGGGAATAATTTGTTACCATAAAGCAGAGCTGATTGCAGCATGGGCAAACTGGGCTGTTTCTATGGGCCTTTAGCTTTACGGGCCCCCAAATTTGGTATGCAATATCCATAAATCTGACATTTTAAATTTGTTTTGATCTTATACTTATTTTAATAAATATTTTGTATTTTTAGAGCATGATTAGGTTAAAGAAAAAGATATATTTATCCAAATATGTATTGATAGCATCGAGTAGGCTTATTTTTTTTTTCTTTTGTAACAGTATATCAAAGCTGTGGGGACGGGCGCGAATGAATATTAGGTCTTTGAAAGTTCGCACTAAAAGTAATAAACATTTTGGATGCCGTAAGGCATATATGATATCACATAGATACATATTTAGGTGAAAATATATAGATATTAGTCTATTCTAAAACTACAAAATACTGATTACAATCATCATAAGGTCAAAAATGATTTGAAATATCAGCTTTATGAAAACTTCGTACCGAAGCATCCCAGTTTTACCACGCTGCAATCAGCTCTGCTTTAGGCTAATGTCAGACGGACGTCTTTTTACACGCTTTTATCCTTACGTATTATCCCTACACAATGCTAGTGGGATTGTGTAGGGATAATACGCAAGGGAAAAAGCGTGCAAAAAGACGTCCGTTTGACATTAGCCTTATGGTAACAGATTATTCCCATTTATAAAAATTGATTCAATGTGGTCAAATATGGCTGCGTATATGGCTTAGAATGAAAAGTGGTCAAAGATGGCTTCCCATTGTTGAAAAAAAAAGGCTCAAAGATGGCCGCAATTAAGACATTTGAAATGTCTGAAATTCAGACACAAGAAGTGTCTAAAAATTTTAAGACGTTTTAAAACGTCTGAAAATCGAACACTCCTGTTTCAGACACTTAAGTGTCTGAAATTCAGACGCAAGAAGTGTCTTAAAATTTTCAGACATTTTAAAACGTCTGAAAATTGAACACTACGTTTCAGACACTTAAGTGACTGAATTTCAGACATTTCAGTTTACAGTGTTAGCGTCGCAAACATATATCTGCGACCGGCGAGAAAAAAAGGTTGAGTATAGCAGATTTAGAGGAAAATCAATATTTTATCATATTTCCATGCAAAAAGAAACGAAAAGAGTGCTGTTTTGTAAAAACTTCTGCTGGTTTAGAGGGGGGGGGGGTGTCATGACATTTATGATCTTCTCCTTGGACCCGCTCTTGTGGAGCCCTAAAATTTTCCAAAATTAAAGTAAGTAAATAAATAATAAATACCTAAAAGGAGCCGATAGGAGTAGGCGAGCAGAAGTCATTAACACAAAACGCCCACCGTTACTCTTATAGATTCAAAATTCCCTAATGTAAGGAACAATAGTGTATAATGTTACTTCCTACGTTTAATATTACTTCCATTCATTTCATGTGATGCATAAAAGAGACAAACAGGTCCCTTCGTACAGTATGACAATGATGACTATGAACGGAACGCGAATCTTTGGGAAATAAAGTTCTTGAAATTCTTGTAGAGGTAAACTACGCATTCAACTGACTTGTTTTTAAATTTATTATTCAATAATAATGTTTTGTTTCTTTTTATTATCATTATTATTATTTTTAATTCTTTGGTAAATTTTGTTTAAGTATTTTTTCTCGTATATTCGTCACAGACATCCATCCATTTATATTTGGTATCGTAAATACAGAGTGATCAAAAGTCCTCAACCCGTGAAAAAAGATACATTGTTTTAAAAACATACATTAAATAATTCAAAGTATAAACATGAACTAAATTCAAAGAGTTTTTATTACGAGAAAGTAAATTTAAAGAAAAAATTAGTGTTTCCAGAGGAGATGTTTCAAATACCGTTTCCTTGGATACTGCAACAATGTTTACCACAATGTTACCACAATTTACCACATTGGAAGCCACAATGTTCGAACACTTATTTCTTGAATCTCGTGGCCAATATTTTCTTTCAGGTCATTGATAGAATGTCGACTGTTCCCATAAACACATGATTTTACGTAAGCCGTAGAAAGGAATTAGGGTTGACAAACCGGTGGACAGAGGCCACAATTCTTAGAAATGAGGTATTCATAAAACAATCTCTGAGAAATGACATTGTTACTTTAGAGGAATATCTCTTTAAACCAATGCCATGAATGTAAGATGTTGTGAAATAATGCTGAACCATGAAAATTCTTTGTGCTTGTAAAAATTTCGCTACATCTTACGCCAAACAAACGGTACTTACTGCTAACAGCATAAACTGCAATTCAAATGTCTACTGCTATACGATTTTCAATAGTAGTACTAGCATCTATCACGAATAATCCGATTATTATAGGTTTTGATTTTGTACAAACCTTGTACAAAATTTGTTTTGCCCGACTTTTCTATCGCCTTTTACATGGAAGGCATCTCCAAACACTCGCTCAGACTGTTTGATGTAAGTTTTTGTGTATTTTTTTAAATAGATTTCAATATCTTTGAACTTTTGGGGATATTCAACAAAGAGTATACTGAAAAGCTAATATCGCTCATCCGCAAAAAAGGGACACATTTCGCAAAAATTCATTTTGCGTTTTATTTCACTAATACGCAGGCTTGTCGTAGGTGCGCCTTGCTGCACAAAAAGTTTCATAAGTGTAGTTATACGAAAAAATACTTTATTACGCTATATGTCTAGTTCATTTGTGACAATAGAAGAGGGGTGGGTTGTGTGAGGAGTTAAAATTACCCAATCCTCCAAACCTCATCCTACGTCTTCACTTTTAATGTTTTTTCGCTTTTATCAGGGTTCGTACACATCGAGGAATTCAAGGGATTTTAAGAGTTTTAGCCCCAGGAATTTTCTAAAGTACTGGTTGGTGTACATGAAGACAGAATTGTTTTTCATTAAGTAAAGCAAATCTTTTTTTGCGAAAATTCTGGTAAAAGATGCTTGAAAGTCCTTGAAGCGTACGAACCCTGTTTATGCGCGTTTTTATTCCTGTATGCAGACCTAGGTGCTATAATTTCATGTTACAGTAAAATCATGCAAATTTCCTTTTGCCTCTCTTGTGAAATTTACTTTTAAATTATTTGAAAACAACGTTTAAACACACAATAAAACAAGCAGATTTAAGGGTTTTTTCACCGTACATGCAGTTGGGGGGATATTGTTTTTAAAGTTTTTACACTGAGGATGTGAGTCTTAGTACTCACGAAACGTATACGTATGATCAAATCTGCTTGTTTTATTGTGTGTTTAAACGTTGTTTTCAAATAATTTATATTTTCACACAAGTTCTGTACTTATTATTAAATTTACTTTTGTCGAGATGAGTCATTTTTCTTGCAGGTGAGCGATATGTTGTTCCTATCACAAAACTTTCTTCTTTGTCATTTTAAGACAGTAATTAAAAAAGCACAATTAAACTATGCCAGCAACTATGAATAGGAAGTATAATATGTTTCTTTGAATTTAACCCAGATCACTAATCCCTTGTTAGTTTTACGACAGTATATATGTTATGTAGGTAAACCAGGGCTGCGGAGTCGGAGTCAGAATCGTGGAGCGGAGTCGGGCCCATTTTTGAGGGAAAGAGTCGGAGTCGGAGTCATCGTCGTTCATTTTACAAGCAGGTCTGCGTTGTCGGAACCGGCCCATTTTTGAGCGAAAGAGTCAGAGTCGGTGTCGGAGTCGGATCTGTTAAAATTCCCGGAGTCGGATTCGGAGTCGTCCATTTTCCCCACCGACTTCGCAGCCCTGAGGTAAACAGATCCCATATTCCAACCATGCATGCCCACTTTCTTGTCTGTAATTCCTTCGTTTTATTTGACCAGCTGTCAATCAGAGAGCCCTATCGAGCCAGTATGTTCAGACCTATGTTTGAACCCGTCGTCAAATTTCTGAGTCATCGGTTTTTAACTCCTTAACCATTTAGCTGTTTTGTCCGTACGCCGCCATACGGGCAAAAATAATTTGTTGCTTCGTTGCTAAAATATTTTTTACACCACTAATTGTCAATTTTAATTTTTGCTTTATTTAATGGCAGGTATTTTTCGATTACATAAGGAAAATATTTTAGTACGGAAAAAGTGGTGTTATGTCCTTATTTTTAGTTTACTGTTTCAAAAAAAAAAAAAAAAAAGACTGTTAAGGGGTTAACTGTTTTACCGGAACTCTGATCGGATAAAAAGAATTTGGTTACTTCATTACTAAAAGCTGACACCACTATTTTTTACTATAATTTTTGCTTTATTAACTGGCGGACATTTTTCAGTTATATAAGGCAGATCTATTCGTATGGAAGACTATCGGTCTTGTCACTATTTTTAATTTTTTGTGCCAAAAAATAAGGGTCAAAGAAATAAAAAATCATTTCGACATTTTTGTATTATCAAGGACAAATGAACACTTCATAAAATTAGATAGTTTATTTATTTAACATCATGTAAGTTTTTTAGTTGTTTTCTTCTTTTCTTTTTACTTTTTTTTTTAATATGCTGTTGGGTATAAACTGGGATTTTATAAAACAAATTTAGAAAAGTATTAAATAATCGAACAATGTTTGAAAAACATATATATTTCCTAATATTTAAAAAATACATGCTAATTATTGTGCTAGATTACAGATTCTATATTGTTTCTATATTAATTTAGATCTTTAGATGAATGGCTTATTATAGTCTTCATACAAATGCATATTCTAAGGTGGGCGGAGCTAAACCCTGACTTCAACCTCTCTGTAATCTGAAGAATGACGTGTATAATGTATCACTGTATATAAAAATCTCTGACTTTACAGAAAAATACTGACACTTGACAGTAAAAAATTGTTTCTTTTCGGAAAAAATACCTTTTTAATGAACTTTCTATTATTTTAGCAGTCGAATATTGTACTTGGATGTTAAAAACAGAACCTTTTCTGTGAAACAACATTTATCCATGTAAAATACGCACTTATTTTTATCTGAAATTTCGAACTTACAAAATATAGAGTTAGGCACGGGATATTTCTGACAATTATACAAAAATACGTATGCTTTCACTACATCACTGAATATACATAACATATATCTCGTGGTAAAACTGTACAAATGGCATTTAAGCTAGTAGTAAAATAATTGAGATAATCGCGCGTTACTTTACTCGAAGTAATTACATTTATAATTTTATTATGTTTTATGTAAATTAATCTCATGAAATGTGTAGATTTCGGAAACCTTTAATTTTGGGGTATTATAGTACGAGGGCGTAACATTAATAGAATAAAACAATAATGTCAGCTTCGTTTTCAAACATTGCGACCCAACGACGTGTGGCGAGAATAAAACCATGCGTTGCATACAGTACGATCAAGAGAAACGAAAGCATTAATAATTAATTAAAATATTACAAATAAATTTAATTACATTATTTATTCGTTATTTTTTTTAAAATATCTTTTAAAAGGAGGAAGTGGTTAGGATAGTGTATAACAAAAACTCTTTGTTTTTCAGAAACAGGACCTCGGTCTACATTTTTTTGTCTAAGACAAATAATTATTTGCCATCCTTCAATATCTCATTTGGTGCAGCAATGTCCCTTAAGAGATTTTGCGCCTTAAAACCTCATACAACCATATATATGTTATATTAAAGGCATATTTTGTTTTATAAAGTCAATTATTATCCCTCGTCTTATGCGTAGCATTAATGTTAGTTTTGAAGCTCCGCCCTTTCGTTATGTTTTGACATGTTTTATTCAATTTAACACCTAATATTTATTTTCATAATTTTTAGCAATTTCTTTAATAGGACTATAATTTCAAACTTTTGTAACTTAGAAAAGTGATTATAATAAATGGAAGTTTGATAATAAAATTTCATTACATTTTTCTTTTGTGTGCATGCAAGGACATTTTTTCTATGACATGAAGTTGAATAAAAGATATTTTTACGGATAATTCTTGAAAACAATTGTAGCTAATAATTTAGATGACTTGATAAGATAACAAAGAAACAATTAAAATCAGCTTAATAAATAGTGTTTCCAGATAAATACTAAAATAGTACTAAAAAAACTAAAGTATTAAAAATAAAGTATTTTGTTAAATTAAAGTATTAAAGTATTAAAGTTACTTTAATACTTTAAATTAAAGTATTAAAGTTTAAAGTAGTAAAAATACTAAAAGTATTACTTTTAGTACGACCATTTTCGTATAGCATTATTCATTTGATTTAATCGCAAAAAATTCTTAAATTAAATAAGGAGATTATTTACGAAAATAGTCATTGAAATCAAATTTTAGTATTTTCCTGAGAACTGTGGTGGATCGTCAAATTTACGAGGGGTTAGTGATGGCATGATTCTAAGAAAGTTTAGGGATTGAGGGTTAACCTGAAGTTGTAGTGGTCAATGAATAGAAAGTAAAGTGCGTTTCTTTCAGTTTAAGACGCCTGTCCTGTCAGGCGAAGACATTCGTGAACTAATGCTAAATCTATGGGGAGGTTATTTGCTAATATCTCGTTTGCATTCAACATTTTTAAACATTTTTTTTCTTGCATTGAATGTTCGAAGCGATCTCTACATAGCTTATTTTTTTTTACTTTTTTGATTTTGATTGCAGATATTTTTTATGATGACACTTTCATATTCGAAACCAGTTCCGAATATGAAAGTGTCATCATAAAAAATATCTGCAATCAAAATCGAAAAAGTAAAAAAAAAAAAAAAGCCATGTAGAGATCGACCTCAGCTATCCACTGAAAAAAAAAATTAAAAATGTCAAAATGCAAACGAGATATTACAAAATAACCTCCCCATAGGCTTAGAATTAGCTCGCGAGTGTCTTTGCCTGACTGGATAGGAGCCTTAACACTAAGTTAAAGTGGTCAATGATTAATAATAAAAACAATGCAGAACAACTTTCTTGATATTCATAGCCAAAATTAGAGCAATGTACACTCGTGGAATAGAAAAAAAAGTAAATACCCCCTACTAACTCCTCAACAAATTATCGTAGAAGAAATTTACTGGTGTCGAACGATTGGAAATAAAGTTTACTTTTAAATGATGTACATAAAATTTGCTTCAAATCGGTAGTCATCTACATATTAAAATGAACTATAACTTCATTTTTTCAATGGCAATACCCAATTTTAACAAGATATTTCAAATCTTCGGTTCAAACTCTACCTAGTCACTAAATTTCAAGTCATTGAAATGATAAGTTTTTGAATTATAAACATTCAAAATTTAGTGCTTCTAATGTTAAATTACACTTTCATATTTTCATTAATATGTCCTGAAATTATACTCCTAATGTGCTAATTTTTTGGGTAGCAATAATACTAAAATACCCAAACATAAATACGTTGAATTTGCAATTTTTATAATTTTATGATATGAATTATGAATTATGAAATGAATATTCGAAAAAAATATGACTGGCAATCTACAGTTTTTTTGGATGGATTTAGATTTATTAAGTCCTGCTTTATGAAAATCCAAAATTTCACATTTTTCTTCCAAGTAGTTTTCAATTTATGCTTAAAAAATGGCAAAATTATGGCTTAAGGGGCTGTCTATGATAGAAGTGACTAGATATTTTGAAATTTCTTATGCTATTCTGTAATTTAGCAGTCTTCAATGACTCCTTGAGTGGCGCTTAAGATGCCTTGATCAAAAAGGGGGGGTCTCTCGGTCAACAATCGAGTACCGAACTTCAATTTGGATACAGCCGCTAAAATACGCTCGCTTTAAAATAATTATTTTCTTGGAAATTTATCGTGCGAATTGCATAAAAATTAGTTTTTAGGCTAATTGAAGGGTGTAGCGTTCATTTATGATTTCAGAATTGTGTACTGCTATTGAAAAAAACAAAGTTATGATTCGTTTTAATATGTAGATGCCCCCTAAGCAAATTTTATATACATTATTAAAAAGTAGATTTTATTACAAATCGTTCGGTACCAGTAACTTTCTTCTACGATAATTTTTTCAGAGTTAGTAAGGGGTGTTTACTTCTTTTTTTTTTTCCCACGACTGTACTATATGATTTAATCCTTAACGGGCGAAGTACTCCCAGCAACTAGCGTCTAAAACGCGCCCCTCACAACGACTCATATCACAAATGCACGCGCGAAATTCCCTATGCTACTGAGCAAGTCCCTATTTAAAGGGAAAATATGGTTTTTCTTTTTTATATGTGGAAATGAATTTAGATGCTTTTTTTTATGATTTTAAATAGATTTGATAGTAGTGGGATTAAATATTTATTTATTGATTCTGAATAAAATAAATAGATGAATGTAGAGGAATATTTCCGGATAAAATGTTGTCCTTTAGATGTTATGAATACGATTTTTGTAATTTTTTTTTTTTTTTTACTTATCAAATCTCTGGTTGTTTCAGTATTTAAAGGAAAGTTTAAATAGTATATGAATATTAGTTTTTACAATGGCTTTCTCAGATAAAGGTAAGCAATCAGATCTTAAATATCTGGCATTAGAGATCAGGGAATAAGCGACTAACGAGTTGCGTATAATAGATTTAAAAGTTTTAGCAACTTTAAGTGTAGACCGACCGAAATATTCGTTACGTTTTCGGCCCAAAATCGGAGTTTCGCCAAACACTCGTTTTCTTGGAAAATGCTGCTGAAAATTCGACCGAAACTATTTGTATTTCAAAAATTTCGTTTGTTTCTTCGGAAATTTTCTACATTACTCATTGATTTGAACTGTATCGGCTTAAATGACATCCTCTTCCTTTTTTGCTAAGAACTTCACTGTTTATAATTATCAGTCATCAGGGACTCCAGATGTGAGTGCAAAGTATAAAGCAAGACATGCATATATGACTAAACTTTGAACATGCTTTCCACGTGCTCATTAAAAGCTGCAAACTTAACAGTGATTATTTATTTATTCTCTTCACTGAACAGTAAATGTTACAGGTTATTTTCTTTAAACAAAGAATTTAAAACAACTGTCGGGTTTTATTTCTGTCATGTTATCGATTTGCATATGTTTCATTTAATTTGGCTACTATGACGCAAACAAAACATTTACATAAATTTTACTTATGATTTTTGGATACCTTGACACAAAAGATAACTCAATCGATTGAAATAGTACATTTCAATGTATGATATAGGCTCAGTGAAAATGTGATATATTTAACAGTGTAGTAGAATATAAAAAATATCGTTTGGATGTGAAAATATATTTAAAAGGACAAGCAAAAAAATTTTTTTTATCGAATTTTAAAACAAACCTTTTAAAGTTCTATAAATTCGCCCTCAGATTTTCATATCATCTCATTTAAAACCCATATTTTGAATTTATGAGAGACCTAAATGAAAAAGTATGAGTGAATAAATTGTTTATATAGCAATTGATGTTGAAAATACTGTTTGCACTTGTGAATATAAATAGAAAAAAGAAAATGATGATATGTTTTTCTTTTAATTAATAGCATAGTGTTACTCAAATTTTGATATCATTATTTTTAAGACCTATATTTAAAATTTTTAGAGCAGTAAGGCAAAGTACCGTGTCAGAAATGTTTAACCCGTTGAGGGTTTTTGTACTAATTTTAATTACTAATAAAAATTGTAAATGAAAAATCCCTGTTTCCCATTTTTGCGTTCTTCTATCTTTACAAGAAGAAATTAGTTATATTCGGGAAAATTTTCGACTTCCGGTTTTCGATGGATTTATATGTTTTAGAAAATCCTGAAGACGATTTAATGGTTTTTAGAAAATGTCTGTCTGTCACTCTGTCTGTGAGTCTGTCTGTATGTGACAAACATTTTGTGGCCGCTCTGTCTCAATTACTAATACACGAAATTTCACAAACCTTTAGATTCAGTTAAACCTTGGTATAAACTGGTGCTAATTAGTTTTTGGTGTATATCGCCCAATATGCAGCGCCACTATGCTGACTTTTTCACGATTTCAGCAATAACTCTATCAAGAATTGATGTACGGAATTTAATAAAACTTTAGATTCAGTTAGACCTTAATATAAACTAGCTTGATTAGTTTTTGGTGTATATCGCCCAATAGGTAGCGCTGCTGTGCTGTTTTCTGTACGATTTGAGTAATTAATAGCTCTATCTCAAGAACTAATGCACGGATTTTCATCAAACTTCACATTTAGTTAGACGTTGATGTAAGCTGTTACTGATTAGTCTTTGGTGTAAATCGCACAACAGGTGGCGCTGCTATGCTGAATTTTGAACGATTTTCGCAAAAGCTACTACATCTGAAAAACTTAATGCACGCAATTTAATCAAAATTAGTATTCTGTTACATTTTCACTTAAATAGATCCTTATTAGATTTGGGTGTATATTGAACAACAGGTGTTAATTTTATATACTTTGGGTTGGAATTTTGGTTGCGGACATCTAAGAGGTCGAGTTCCGAAATTCAATGATTTGTTTGAAGCAATGCGATACTTATATCTTCATATTAATTACATCTAATACAAAGAACCTACATACCTTTACATTCCTCTTGATGGACTTAGATTGTCATTTAATTTTAGCACTGTGATAGCGAATTTTGAATTATTAACATGCATAAGATAGAACAGTTTTGGAATTGGCACATCAGTCTTGTTATATTATTAGAAAAATAAAGGATCATCTAACTAGGAAATGAAGTAGTTTTTAAAAAAGAATATTTATCCATGATTTTTATTTTTAGGATATTTTATCTCCCTTCAATACTTAAAAGACAGATTTTTTTAAATGTATTCTAATATGTACTTTCATAAAATAATAGCGAATTTTTTTCTTTTCTAAAAGACAGTATTTTTATAAAATGTTACCTCTTTCATTATGTTTAAGTTGTCTGTAATATTGTTTTAATTTCTCTTTGTTGAACAGTAATAAATAAAAAATCCCATCTCCAGTAGAAATCAATCCAAAAGAAAAAATAAACTGATTTTATTCAGATTAAAAAAAAAAAATAAATAAATAAATAAAAAATAAATAAATAAACGATATATCAAGCAATTTAAATCCGGTTTTAAATAAAGCTCATTTAACTTATACATGAATGATATTTGTTAGCTGTTTTCTGATTTTTTTTTTTTTTTTTTTTTTAACTATGAAGACGATGCGCAACGCTCCGCCTTTAACCTGAAAGTAAACAAAGCATCGTATGAGCCAGCGCGCCGTGATAGGAAACTTCTCGGGTGCATTTGTGATATTGAGCCGTTGTGAGGGGCGCGATTTAGACGCTAGTCTCCCAGCACAGGCAACTAACTCTTACAAGAATTTTTGTTTCGTTTTACGCCACCTTTTTTTTTTTTTTTTAAAGAAACATTTTCACTTGCACTTTGATAACATGTTCAAGAGAAAATTACTAAAAAATGTACTTTAAAAATATAATATAGTGGTGCGAATAGAATATAATAGAATCATGTATCTAACGCTAATGGGCGGCTATTTGCGGACACTTGACCGCAAAGTCATAAAATAGACGTTTATCTCTTAAATCGCTGATTATAAAAATATACTTCCAATTACAAAAAGTACGGGGTGAGCCAAAATTTCGTTACAATTTTAAAAACTCATAAAAAAGGAAGAAATTATGATAAAGGAGTGTAGTTTGCAAGAAAGGGCTCATAAGGTAGTCGGCTTTTATTTTTAGCAGCAAAATAAAAAATTTAGTTAAAAACAGAAACACAATGAACAGGACAACAATACGCTTCATTCATTTGTTCTTCCAATAACAAATGTTCAACATGACCTCCAGAACATTCTATGACACAACTGTTGTCCTTTATCATAATTTCTTCCTTTTTTAGGAGTTTTTAAAGTTGTAACGAACTTTTGGCTCACCCGGTATACAAATCAAGTACAGCGCTAAGACATTTCATTCATTTTATAAGGGAATGCACATCTATTAAAATACGAATTCTATACTTTTATTCAGTCTAAGGTTGTTTTACGTTATATTGTGAAACTGTTATTGTCTGACAAATAAACAGTAAAATTTCTATTCTTCTACGACTAAAACTCATTCAGTTATGACACTTTGAATTTTACGAAATTTCGGAGATTTCCGGCACTAGAATGAGACAGACGATAGAAACTTTTCAATTCAGAAAAAAAAGATATATTGCTCAAGTATTTTTCTCAGACTCAATAAAAATTATATTTATATATAAAATAGTATGTTTCCAACCAAAAAAATGAAAATTTTAAGAAAATCTTCAATTTTCACATTAATGTTATCGTTCTACAAAGTTTTGTCAATGAGTTTTTTCATGAAATTTGCTGCGTGGATTGAGAAAATCTCGGATAAAAACTCGTGCATAACAAGTTACTGATGCAAATAAGCTTTTGCTTTTCATTTTGTAGAGATTTTAAATGAACGACTGAACAAATAATTTTATTTAAAATAGGCTTGGAATATTTTTTGTTTATTATATCTTCCATATATATGGGAGTTGAGCAAGAAGGCAGTCAAAATAAATAGTTCTTTTTTAACTTCCAAGTATTTAATGAAGTTTTGGTTAAACATGATATTATGAATATGTGTACAATATTAATATTTCAAAAAAAGGAAAGAATTATAGTACTTATCTCTGCGGATCCTATTAAAATGGTTAAATGGGCAACACCCCAATCATAGAAATAAAATCAATGGTTCACAAAGATGCTCTCTCTCTGACCAGCGCTCAAAATTATTTCCCGTGCCCAGCTATCTGACTGCAACATCTTCCAGAATTTTGCGTTTAGCTTGCACTATTTGTCTGGGACGTCGACCCTTCTATGTGGTTTCTCCGGGCAACTGGTCTGCGGTTATAATTTCGCCACCACATTTCGCTGTCCTGACCCTTTTCTGCCCTCACAGACACTGTACACCAGATCAGATACCAGACTACTTTTGTAGAACCTATAAGATACTAAAAAAAAAAACACACACACAAACAACATAAAACAAAACAGTAGAAACATCAAATAATTAAATAATGATAAATGCAATATCTCAATATAATATGTAAAGGTTATTAGAGTCCTTACGTAATAGTTCTTGGCTTTGTTATATAGTTTGAGATAAATAAAAAGAGTAATTTATATGCAGGTAAAAGTTTTGTCTGCCACTTTGACGCAGTTCTTTTCGCAATTAATACACAATGTTCAAAAATAGAAGTTCACAAGAAGAAAATGTCAATAAAACTAGGTTAAAAAAAGAGTAAAAAAAAAAACACAAATCACGAAAAAGCACAGTTGCTTCACTTTAGACTGCAGAAGCCTACGGTTTCATATGATCGACTGCACTGGAGGTTACTCTTGTTCCCTTCTTGGAAACCTATTTTTTGACACCATATCGATCGTTATTCTTCACCTTAATCACTTTATAAGGACTAAGGAAATTTGGTTGTAGTTTCGTGCTGACCCCAAATTGAGTTTTTTGAATCGCTACTAAATCACCGATGTGATAACACTTTGCATGTTTGCGATTGAAATTTTTACGATTTTACTCTTGAATTTTCAGTATGTTTTGTTTTGCGATATCCATGTTGCTTTGTCTTTGCTCGACAAATGCGTGCTCATATTCCTCATCAAGGATTTGTTTAATTCTTAATTATTCGTGATCTCTAAATTTTAGGCCGATTAGTAACTCAAAGGGCGAGTAATTAGTACTGCGAGAACCGGTACTATTCATAATTAGTTGAACACTTGGTACATATTTATAACACTTCGTGTGATCATCGATAGATAAGTTGCTGAGAATTGATATGAGAGTCTCTTGTACTCGCTCGACTTGCCCGTTGCGTTACCTCTCGGTATTCCTGTTATAATTAAGACGTGTTCAATATTTTCGTCCTCGAGATATTTCCTGAAGTCATTAGAAGTAAAAGCGGCTCCACGATCGCTAATTATGCACTCTGGATTTTCGAATGTAGCTTGTTGAATTTTTAATTTAGAAATTGTCTCTTTAGCGGATGTTGTCTTAATAGGATAGAACCATACAAAATTCGTAAAGGCATCCACCACCGAGAAGATAAATTTGTAATTTTTGTTGATTGATGGCATTGGATCTTAGTGATCAACATGATAAGTTTGAAGGTGAAAATTCTGTTTGGGGATAGGATTTAGCAATCCTTCACCTTTCCCTTGATTTCTATTACACAAGATGCATTCTATACAGTTTTCTACAACACTTTCGATCTGTTTCAAAGATTAGGGATGCAAAAGTCTTGTTTAATAACTGCCTCAGTTTTGACCGTAATGGCCTTTATTATGAATTTCGCGGATAATTTCTTTTTGCATAAACTCCAGTATCATAATTAACTCTCTATCGTCTTCTCATTTGTATACAATATTTTGACAAACAAAATAATCTTTGCTTTCATTCTTTTCAACTAATGTTTTAATGGTTTGAATATAATCCTCCTCATTTTGCGCTTTCGCTGACGTTATTTCATCATAGGAACGCGTTATGGCTAATGCAGTGTTATGACTTAGACTGTCGACGTGTTTCATTTGATTTCCGGTCCTATTGATAACCTGATAATCGAATTCTTGTCAAAATGATGCCCACCTTGCCACTTTTGGTGCAAGATCCTTTTCTCTGAAGTTCTCTGGAAAGCGGAACAGTCAGTTATTATTTTGAATTTATTGCCTAAAAGGTAAATTCGGAATTTCTTCAACGCTTCAATAACTGCCAGCACTTCAAGCTCGTAACTGCTACATTTGGTTTGGGCGGGTGTTGTTTTCTTACCCATAAAATGGACGGGATGTAAATTACCATTATCGTCTTTCTGTAAAAATACAGTTCTAAAGCCTGAACTGCTGGTATCTGTGTGCAATTCCGTTTCGGCCCCTCGCCTAAGTATGTGCAACACAGGACTGCTAGATAATTTGTTTTTTAAGATTTGAAAAGCTTCCTTTTGATTTGGTCCGAAATTAAATTCGTTTTCCATTTTTAGAAGATCACTTAAAGGCTTGGAGATTCTAGCATAACGGCTATATATTTTCTAAAATATACGGTTAACCCTAAGAAACTCTTAAGCTGTTCCTTATTTTGTGATTCAGGAATTTTTTCAACGGCTAAAGTTTGTGTTTCTGAAGGGCAAATTGTTCCATTCTCCACTATGTATCCCAAAAATTCGATCCTTATTTTTAAGAATTGACATTTGACAAAATTAAATTCGAGACCATATTTGGACGCTACGATTATTATTATTTTTTTTTTTTTTTTAAGTGGGATAACTTAAAATCGTTATAACAACTCGAAACATTTTTTGTCGAATTTCAATTTCTTTTTTATTTAATTAAAGAGGAAACATAATTTAAATTTTATTTCAGGATTTTTTTAAATATTAATTTTAAAAATATTAAAAATATTAATTTTAAAAATGATTTAACTTATTTTTAAAAAAGTCATATTTTCAAAAGTATATATTTTTTAATCAAAAAACACACGCTCCAAATTTGTGCCTGTTTTCTGTAACGATTCTTGACTTGATAAATTTTAACACAATTATTTTACTTTAATTGGTAAATAAATCATATGAGACGTAAATTTCTAACTGGGCGAAAAATGTTCGGACCAGGATTCGAACCAGGGATCTCTTGGGTGAAGCCGCCAATGCGCCGCCAATGCTCTACCATCTGAGCTATCCCGGACGAATATGGTGGGTCTGGCTAATGCCAGGTAAATTTTGGTAAAATGCCCTCCAAAAAAGGTTTTTATTAAAAAAATCAATTTTTTATTGTTTTAGGGGAAAAGTATCTAGAAATTCTGAAAGTAGACAAAATTTGCAATAAATTAGATATGTGACATTTTGACGTAGGATGAAAGGGGAGGGGGGATCTGCCCCGGAACATGCGCCGCGGTGCTGCGTGGTTTAAGTTGCGCAATTCCACTTAACCACTCACATCGTTTACATTCGCCCCCCCCCCTCCCCCCTCCGAACTTTCCCTATAAGGTTTACTTTAAGTTTTTTGGGTAGCTGAATCCGAATTTTAACTTCCCTGCAAAATTTCTGATTTTTTTAATAAAAACCTTTTTTGGGGGGCATTTTACCAAAATTTGGGAGGTTGCCGGGGGAAATTTTGGTGGGAAGTTAAAAATTCGGATTCTGCGACCCAAAAAACATATAGTAAGCCTTTTTCCAGAACTACCATGAATTTTGCTAGGTAGAGCCCCTATACGGTCTCTATTGCCTGGACTATTAAGACAATGTGTTTTTATATTTAAAAACCACCTATACCTTAACTAATTATAATTTTCTTCTTTTAATATTTTATATTGGTTGTTTAGTTATTTTAAGTTATCTGCGAGAGAAAAAAATCAGCAAAGGAAATATATGTAAAATTTGAAAATCAAGGACGGGGGATGAGGAGGGCTTGCATTCTCTTGATGGCATATGTAATAGTTAAGATATTTATTTGCAGTATATGCATCCTCTGCGTGTTACTTTATTTCTTGTGGCTGTGAAGACCCTGGCGTTATCTCCGCGTCACGGAATCACAATCGTTCTTTTTACATTTTGACAAGATTCTTCTTTTACTGTTTCATTCATTTTTGTGATTTTATTTTTTAAACTTCTGTCCTGTGACAATTTTTCTGATTTGCCAAGTGCCGTATAAAACATTCTCTTTTAAAATATCCCTTCTACCCAACTCTCCAGTGAATAGAAGGGGAAAAAACAGTCAAATGCACACCTGTCAACCTTCTCTCACTATTCTTAATCAAAACAAACAAAAAGAAACTTAGTAGCTATTTCCACACCTATGCAGTACCTTGATAAAAAAGTCTGAATAATGCAGTTAGTATGCTCCGACTGAAATAAATTTACAAAAATGGGTTTAATTTTTTATCATCTGTGGAGAAGCAAGATCTTGGATATCTTCCAAACTATTGTTTTGTTTACTTGTTTATTTTTATCTTCCAACCACCGACTTTGACCTCATTGCAAAAGCACCTGATGCTGATACCTGCCAGCTTTGAACTGCCACCTTGAAGTTGCCGCTCGATCATTTAATTCTATTTATATGATTATTTTAAGGTTGTATATCTAAAATATACCGATAAAATGTCCTTAAAAGATGAGTATGAAAACTTGACATTTACTTTTTTTATTCGTGAGAGATATTGTTTCGGTATTGTCGACCGATATCGATATGTATTTTGTCTACAAATATTATTTTACGAGTCATTGAACTTCTGATAAAAGAAATGGTGTTTTAATGTCAGATTACTTCAGTGTCACTTATGAACGATATTGAGATTAAGGGGACGGTAGACGTTATTATTAGTATTTTTTTTTAAATTTCCATCGTAGAAATATGAAACTTTGTGCAAATATACGTTTCAGCATAAGTGTATAGGACACTTTAAAAGAAATTTAAAAAATAATTTTAAGATTTTTCACAAAATTTAAAATTTTAAAATGCTCCATGCGTCTTAATTTTTGACATATTTCCTTGATTTTAAACACTTAAATCTCTATTACAAACAAATCTGTGTATCGATTTTTTAATTCCTTGAATAGTTAATTTTTTAAAGACTTTTTACTGAATTCCATATCGATTATTATCAAAATTTTGCCTTTTAATAAGTTAAAAATTAAATTGAATTATCTTTAATTGAAGTCGAATTTTACAATGCATACACGGCTTCTTTGTAAGCAATATCTGGATTCTTTCTTATCAATTTCATGATATTTGATCAAAAATTAAGGCGTATGGAGCAATTCAAAAATCTAAAAAGCTTGAAAAATCAGTTTTCAGAAAAACAGATTTAAAGTATATTAAAAGGCCAAAAAGTTATTTGTGTACAAAATTAAAACACATGTAACTTTGAGAAAAATCATAGCATCTGCATACGGTTTTTGACAAATACTCTGTACAAAATGAAAAATAATAATACACACAAAAAGAAATTCCCATTTTTGGGTCGATTTCAGCTCAAATAAAGGTCCAGGATCCCCTTAAGGCTGCTAGTCACTCAGCTTCCGAATTACTCTCGGTAATGTTAAGTCTATGGGCGTTTGATGCATTTTTATATTCAAAATATCTCCTCAGGAAATTAATATTTTTAACTTTTTTTTCCTGCGTTCTCTTCTTAAAGGATGCCACTTTTTTTCCTTAGCTCTCAAAATATTTCTAAAATCTATGCCTAATTTAATATTTTATGTTTTAAAAACTGACGAACTGGGAGTAACAAAATTCGAAGTTTAAAACTTCGAATGAAATTAATCGTAGATTTTAGAAATATTTTGAAAACTAAGAAATAAAGTTGCATCCTTTAAGAAAAGTACACAGAAAAAAGAAGTTTAAAATATTAATTTCTTAAGGAGATACTTTGAATATAAAAATGCATTAAACGTCCATAGACTTAACATTACCGAGGGTAATTCGGAAGCTGAGTGACTAGCAGCCTTAAGGGGACAAGGGACCTTCAAACTCATTTTATTATTTATTAGGTAGCCTTCATTACAAAAAGCTACCTATTGCAGCCGTTCGGAGGGGTTCACACAGGGTTCTCGCTACCGCTCGCCATTGCGCCAAATCGCGACAAAATGTTTCATTTGGCGTGTTGACTAACAATCAGACTCGCCAATACTGTCGAGACTTATCCGCGTTTCTGAACGATTAGTGTAGCTTTAACATGTTCAATCGCACCGTGCTATTTACATTGCTCTATTTATAGAGATACAGAGTCAATATCAATTCAGTTTAGCAACAGCCAAATACACAAAAAAGATTATGTGATGGGTTTTTGTCAGTTAATCACTGTCTATGCGCCGTCGTCGCTCTGGTAAAAACATAAATAAAATTACTCGCAACAAGTGCCAAATATTGAAAAGTTATGCTGCAGTGTGGTGTTGAAATTAACCATACTATTTATTAGTTGTACGTAAAGTATCATTGGCCGGTCAATTTTTTCTATCGATCGAAATCTCATAGCAATTTTTAGTATATCTTTTCACAACGGTAAATCAAAGATGGCTGTTTTTAACTTTTATTCAGACTGCTAAAAGAATGTCTGAAACATTTACACATTTACAGTCCTCAGCAAAAGTTTAGACACTGGTGATATTTGACCTTTAAATAAAAAATACGAACACTTGAGCTATAAAAATGGCTGTACTTAATTTTAATCATATTTTAAACATTTAAAAACGGAAATAATGGCTTTAACGTCGGATTTTATTTAATTTAACTGAAAAATGTGAAATTTGCTTATTGCAAAAGTTTAGACACTTTCGTGATTTTTTAGCAACTGTTCACAGAAAAACGCAAATTTCAAACTCTTGAAGCCACATGCATGAAGTATTTAAGTGCACCTCGCTGTAGCATTGGTTAGTGCAGATGCAGCGAGCTAGAAATTTTCGGTCAGATGAAGTAATTGTAGCATGGAAGCTGAAATCGAAAGGGAAGACTGTTGTAGAAATTTCAGATGTTTTGAATCGTCCAAAGAAGTCTGTCCATAAAGTACTGTCTAAGGGTGACTTTTTCAAAGCAAAACATAGATCTGGAAGGTCTCGCGTGGCCAGAAAACGAGATGGTAGAAGGACCCGTAAACTGTCATCTAGACAAATGATGATTGCTAATCGCATTAAAAGTGAGTCAGAGCTTTCTGTGTCAACGGATACGATTCGTAGAGGAATAAAAGAAAGATGTAAATTAGTTTTCATGAAAATGATAAAACAGCCAGCCTTGAAATCTCACAACAAATTGACAAGAATGCAATGGGCTCGCAAAGATATGTCATATAGACCAAAGTGGTGTACCGTGACATTCAGTGACGAAAAAAAGCGGAATTTGGATGACCCAGATAGAGTGGAATACTATTGGCATGACTTGCGTAAACAGCCTCGGGCTTTCTTTCGTCCTCAAGAAGGAGATGTCTCTTTAATGATTTGGGCCTCGCTTTGTTTTAATACTCAAGTATCTCTGGAGATCTCCAATGGTTGCCATGCAGCGTAAGACTACATTCATACATTGGAAAGCAATTACAGCCATTTGGTGAACATTTAGCTGTTCCAAAGTATGTATTTGTGCAAGATAATGCGTCCATTCATGTTGCATGCAAGACAAAAGTTGATTTAACTCTCAAAATATTACTGTTCTCGACTAGACCGCATGTAGCCCTGATCTGAACCCAATCGAAAACGTTTGTGGCATCATATCTTACAAGGTTCACGCAATCTTTTGACAATACTCGTCTGTTAATGAACGTCGAACTGCTGTTGAACGTGTTTGGTACGAAATAGACTCCTAAATGATGCAGGATTTAGTTTCCTCACACAGTTTAGTTTCCTAGTCACATATTTGCACTAATTGAACATAATGTAGGTGTAGTTCGATTTTAATTTATGGTTATTTTTCTGTAAATAGACAGATTGTCTATACTTTTGCCACCACGTTAATTTTGTTTATTTGTCATTATTTTTTATGTAAAAGGTATAATTTAAAATTTATTGTTTGCGAATAAAGGATAAGTCCCCAGTAATATGTGACAGTTGAGTTACAACAATTCGTTACATACTTCACAGTACAGAAGCATAATAGATCATTGCCTAAACTTTTGCTGAGCACTGTAGGAGGCATTTAGAATGTATTTAATTTTAATAGTTTCTGTAGCGGATAGTTGAATTTCAAATTTTTGAGTAATTACAAAAAATTAGGTTATTTTAAAACATATTCAAAAAATGGATACAATAAAGGGTTAGATAGATTTTCCAGTGTTTCACGCCGAATCTATTTTGCTAACATTTATTTTCATTTGGCTACTGTTTTTTTTATTTCTTATTCGCCAAAACGCTAATGTTGGTCAAAAGCCAGCGAGAACACTGCGTCCACATATGTGGCCAAGGGCGTCAAGAGGTTAATGCCCAAAAATATTCCATCTGTATTTAAAAAGATACAGTAATCAACCATAAAATGCATTAGTGCTATCAAAGTACCAAATCTGACAACCTGTACCAAAAATTTTGTGAATAAAAAAATGTAGACCGTAGAACATATTTATTTTACACTAGAGTAAATTGGCAAGAAAAAACAAACGTCTTCCACATATAGGGGCAAAGATGCCTTCCTTGCATTTATACAGTCGGAGAGATGGACTTCATGACTTTAGAGATGCAAAGACGGGTTGTAGCGAAAAAAGTTGGGAATCACTGCCTTAGTGTAAATCGTGAATGACATTGGTTTAAGCACTAAAGCAATGTTTTCGTTTGCAAACTATGAAGCGTCACCCTTTTACTAAGAGCAGGTATAGTTGTAGGGAAAGTATAATTGCCTGAAATTGTTTTTTGGCTTCCCATAACCAGGGTTTCTGTCCCTTATTTTATGATCGAGGTTCCTTTCATTTCTATGAAGTGGTATAAAATAGTATTTCTTTTAAAATAAAAATTAGAAAACTAAAATTATATAATTTCGCAGGTACCAATAAAATAATTATTTATCTTAAATGAAGTGACATATTTTATTCAAACACGTTGCTCGCCGATTATTTTGCATAGTTAAAAATTTCCATTCAAAGAAACCGAAAAAATTTGAGGAATCTTCCATGATCGATGTGCTTTATCATTTTGACAATAATTTTCTGTCAACAACAGAAAATAGTAACTGCTCTCTCGCAAGTAAATTTTCGTGCAGCTTTAGTAGACATATAAAGAAGGGTCATAAGGGGAATACGATAAGGGTAATGCAACTGGGCATCATGGTTATTGTGGTCCTCAACTTGACAAGAGGGGACCTTTTTGCTTTAAGTAAATGAGTTAAAAATTAGCGCTTCAGACATTTTTTCCCACAGTCGTCCTTGCCCCTCACCTCCCCCAATAATTCTAAGAACCTCCAATGTGACTGAAAAATATTTTTATTGCACTTAAAATAATTTAGGAAACACAAAATTTTATTATCTTGTATACCTCCTTGGATAAGAAGGAAAGACCTGATATAAAAGAAAAAGAAAACCACAAAAATTTGAATTCCGTTAATCATTATCAAAACACGAGATTGAACCGACCGAGATCGACCTTTCCGGAGAAACAGGAAATTGTTTATAATTAAAACTCACACAGTTCGATAAAAGTCGCGTGCCTCCAGTCTATTTTCACGACAAATGCCAAGGTATTAAGTTCAAGGCACAACCTGTGATGATCCGAAAAAATAAAAACAATAATACCAGAAAAATAAAATAACGAGGTTTCTATGATAAATGTTTACTGAAAGCAAATGTGATCACGCTTCTTTATTTTGTTTATTTACATGCTGTACAATGACATATTGTTTTTGTTATTGGCACTCAAAGTGCCAATACAGTAAATTAAAATAAGTATGTAGCAGATATTTTTTTCTGGACACATTATTACATACTTATTTTCATACATAATGATTGCATATATAAAAATGAGAAAATTTCAGGAAAATCAATTCATACGGAAAATAAGCATAAGGAAATAATTTTTAGAGAAAATATAAATGAAAATATTTAAAATTAATTTAACACTAGGGGTTCAACCCATTAAAGCATCTATTGAACCTCTTTACTGAATAACTAAAAAGAATTACATAAACGTTTATGGAAAGGATAATTTTCATTTGTTAATGATATATAAAAAAACACTTCTGTTGCCTCCATCCCCCTCTTTAAAAATATTTCAAATAATAATTATAAACTATTGAACTAATTAATATTTAATAGTAGTTAAGTGATATTATGTTGTAGTAGATCTTTTTTTTTTTTTATAAAAACGTGAGAGTTCACACCTTTCTAAATTTATTTAGGCATTATCACAAATTTGAACGAAATGAGAACATTTTATATGTTCAATGTTCAATATTCATACAGTCATTCAAGGAAGTCTCTTTCCGTTATATGAAAGTGATATCCTTTGTAGACAGTCTATTAAATCCTCCTAACAAACTTTTCTTTCTTTCTTTTTTTTACATCAACAGATGCTTGCACTCCTTAGTCACTTTTTCATATAAATTTATCTATTAACTATATAAATATTTAAGGAACTTTTTTGTATATTTTGAATATTATATATTATTTTTTTTACAAAAAACTGTATTAAATATTTAGTCTACTATTTTTTAAAAACAACTTTAAAATGTTGAATAGTATACTTATACTTCATAAAAAATACGAGTAAAATTTATATAAGTTTTATTCATGTAAATGTAAAATATCAAATAAATTAACACAGTAAAACCTGTGAAAACGGAATCTGAATTTTTTTTTCTGTATTTGACAGGTTTCCGTCTCATAAGATAAAATTGTATGGTATTCCATCGATGAAGTGCAAGAACGTTTTCCGTAAGGCAGGTCTGCATTATTGACAGGGCGATTCAAGGAAGCTGCTTGCCGCTGTAAGGATGTACTTCCTTCGCACTCAATTTCTTAAATCCTGAATAATGGCTTATTTTATGGTCTGCTACTAGCCTACTACTGACCTCATTAAAGATATTACAAGGCCCGGTAGTCCAAGAGCTGTTAAACATTTTAGGGAAGGTATTTGAGGCACCCTGAAAATTTGTGCAACACTTCCTTTGTAATGCCTGAATACAAAATCGAATGTCTGGCTGAACGATCGTGGCCCAAAACCTGTGCCAGACAAAAAATGGCACTTGACACGTGTCTGGCACAGTTTTTGTGCCGACTAAAGTGTCTGTCATTTTCAAAATATTTTTTTCTAAGCATAAATATTATTGTGCCTCAATCTCAGCGTGCCTCAAATACCTTTTTTGGGTAGTCAAAAAATGGCACTTGACACGTGTCTGGCACAGTGTTTGGGCAGACTAAAGTGTCTGTCATTTTCAAAATATTTTTTTCTAAGTATAAATATTATTCTGTTTCAATCTCAGCGTGCCTCAAATACTTTTTTTGGGTAGTGTCAAAAAATGGCACTTGACACGTGTCTCGCACAGGTTTTGGGCCACGATCCTTCAGCCAGACATTCGATTTTGTATTCAGGCATTACAAAAGAAGTGCTGCACAAATTTTCAGGGTGCCTCAAATACCTACTCAAAAATGTTCAACAGCTCTCCTACTACGGTATTTTATTTAATGAAATAGTTAAAAAAAAAAAAAAAATTAAATAGTACTATATTTACTTTGCAAAAATTACTAAATACCAGTATCATACAATTTAATTCAAAATCATACAATTTTATTGCTATGATTTTAAAATATAAAAATAACTTATTATGCTAATTATTAAGTGAATGAGTTTGGTCAAGTTCCGCTATCCCATTTCTTTATAAATAGATGAGAGTTGACTCTCTTCTAAACTGTTTTATACGTTATCGCAAATTTGATCAAACTGAGGACATTTGATATCTCTATAAAACGATTCAAGGAAGCTGCCTTCCGTTATATGAATGTGATATCCTTCGCACTCAATTTACTACATCCTTCTAACAAAAGTTTTTATCAACAGATGTCTGTATTCCGTAGTTATTTTAGTCTGCCGATATCTTTCAATGCATTTAAAAGATCAAGAACAAATTAAAAGAACTGCATCTAAATAAACAAAACCTCTCCTGTCCTTTGTCCATTGAAATCGAAGGTAAACATCTGAAAGCCGCTTGCTTAGTTTATTGTGTTATTTATCTTAACGGCAAATAATCAAATTGGACTGTGCTTTCGTATTTTTCTAGTCAATTGGTGGAAAGTTTGGTTTATTTTCTTTACTTTTAACATTCAAATATATTTAGCGTGACTACTTAACAGTCATCTTCAAAATAAACAACACACAAGCCATGCTTTGATTTAACAACAATACTAATATTATTATTGTTATTATAATTCTTCTTCTTATTATTATTATATTACATTATTTAATGTGTTTTAAATACTCATAATTGCTGTAACTCCCAAATTTCTTTATTGCTATATTATAAATTGGCTTAAATATGCTTATGTATGCATATACGTATATATGTATATATTTCGAAAAGTGTTATTTGCTTTATTATTATTATTATGGCAGATGATGACATCGCTAATACCTCTGTTTTCTTCCCAGACGGTCATTTATCGAACGGATCCTTCGAGGTTTTGTTCGGTCAGTGGCAGGCGGTGGCATCACTCACACTTTTGTTTTCTTCTCTGCCATTGTATGAAGATAAACTTTCAGTATGGTAAGCGATGGAATAACTTAACCCCTGTTTCATTTTGTGCCATTGATCGAATGGATCGTTTTAGGATTCGTTCTGTCAATGGCAAATGTTGGATTAACTTATACTTCTGTATTCTTCCCTTCCATTGATCGAGCGGGACTTTTCGAGATTCGTTCGTTCAATGACGGGAGGTGGCATCACTTGTCACTGTTCTCTTCCATTGATAGAATGTATCTTTTCAGGATTCGTTCGATACATGGCAAATGGTGAATTCACTTATAATTTTGTTCTTTCCTCTGCCATTGATCGAACGCATCCTTTCAGGATAAGTGCGGTCAATAATAAGCGGTGGCATCACTTAGACCTCTCTCCTCTTTTCTGCCGTTGATGAAACGGATTCCGCCACGATTCGTTCGGGCAATGGCATATGGTGTCGTTGGTGAATGGCAGGTAATGGCATAATATACGTATGCATCAGTTTTCTTATCTGCCATTTTTCGAAGATATGCTTTCAGTATCGCAAACGTAGGTATCACTTATACCTCTGTTTCCTTTTCTGCCTTTGATCGAACGGATCGTTTCAGGATTCGTTTAGTCAATGGCAGGCGGTCTTCACTTATACTTCTCTCTTCTTCTCTGCTATTGATAGAGCAGATCCTTTCTGGATTCGTTCTGTCAATAGCAAGCTGTGGCATCACTTGTACCTCTGTCAGCTTCTCTGCCATTTATCAAGCGGATCTTTTCAGGATTTGTGCAGTCAATGGCATGCAGTGGCATCACTTAAAATTCTCTTCAAATCCGTTATGTCAATAGCGAGTTGTGGCATCATTTGTACCTCTGTCAGATTCTCTGTCATTAATCAAACGGATATTTTCAGGATTTGTTCAGTCAATGGCATGCGGTGCCCTCACTCGAAATTCTGTTTTCATGTCAGCCATTGCCGAAGATATCTTTTCAATATGGCAAGCGGTGGCATAACTTGTGACTCTGTTCAATTTTCTAACATTGATCGAATGAGTCATTTCAGGTTTCGTTCGGTCAATGGCAGGCAGTGTATTCACTTATACATCTGTGTTCTTCTCTGTCATTGATCGAACGGATATTTTCAGGATTCATTCGGTCAATGGTAGGCGATGTAATTACTTATAACTCTGTTCACATATGTCATTTTTCAAACGGAAGCCGTTAAACAGTGTTCGGTCCAAAATCTATACATTGGTCCTCTTCTTTGCTATAGATAGAATGGAGTTCTTCAGGATTCGATCTGTAAATGTCGAGTGGTGGAATCACTTGTATCACTGTCCTCTTCTCATTCATTAATCAAACGAATGCTGTCACGATTCATTCGAACAATGACAGGTGGCGACATTGCTGATAACTCTGTTATCTTCCCTGTCTTGATAGAACAGAGCCTTTGAAGTTTCGTCCGGTCAATGGCAAGCGGTGTCATCACACATATCTCTGTTTGCTTCTCCCAAATTAATCGACTGAGTCTTTTCGAGATTCGTTCGTTCAGTGACGGGAGGTGACATCACATGTAACTGCGCCTTCTTTTCTTCCGTTGATAGAATGCATCTTTTGAGGATTCGTTCCATAAATGGCAAATAATGAATTCACTTACACTTTTGTTCTTTTTTCTCCCATTGATCGAACGCATCCTTTCAGGATAAGTTCGGCCAGAAACAGGCGGCGGCATCACTTAGACCTCTCTCCTCTTTTCTCACATTGATCAAACGGATCCCTTCGCGATTCGTTCGGGCAATGGCACATGATGGCGTTGATGAATGGCAGGCGGTGGAATGATATACGTATGCATAAGTTTTCTTCTCTGTCATTTTTGGAAGGTATTCATTAAGTATTGTAAGCGGTGACATCGCCTATACCTCTGTTTGCTTTTCTGCCATTGATCGAACGGATTGTTTCCGGATTCGTTCGGTCAATGGCAGGCGGTCTTCACTTATACTTCTGTCTTCTTCTCTGCCATTGATAGAGCAAATCTTTTCTGGATTCGTTCCGTCAATAGCAAGCGATGGCATCACTTGTACCTCTGTCAACTTCTCTGCCATTTATCAAACCGATCTCTTCAGGATTTCTTCAGTCAATTGCATGCGGTGGCATCAATTAAAATTCTCTTTTCATCTCTATCATTGATGGAATATATCTTTTCAGTATGGCAAGAGTGACATCACTTACGCCCCTGTTTCATTTTCAACCATTGATCGCACGGATCTTTTCAGGATTCCTACGGTCAATGACAGGCAGTGGAATCACTTGTAACTTTGTCAGCTTATCTACCATTGTTCAAACGGATTCCATCACTATTCTTTCGATCCACGACAGGTGGTGGCAAAACGTATACATTGGCCTTCTTTGTCATTGATTGAACGCATGCCGTCAGGATACGTTCAGCGTATGATAGGTGGTGGCATCCATCTCTTTTCATCTTTGTCATTTTTCGAAGGTATCATTTGAATATGGTGAGCAGTGGCCGCATTTATACATCTGTTTCCTTCTTTGAATTGATCGAACGGATCGGTTCAGGATCCGTTCGGTCAATGACAGGCGGTGGCGTCAGTTGTACCTCTGACCTCTTTTCTGCCATTGTTCGAAATGATTCTTTCAGGATTCGCTCGGTCGATGACAGGCGGTGGCATTACTTGTACCTTTGTCATCTTCTGTGCCATTTATCAAACAGATACTGTGACGATTCTTTCGGTAAGTGACTGTTGATGACATCGCAGATACCTCTGTTTACTTCCCTGTCAATGATCGAAAGAATACTTTCAGGATTAACTCGGTACATGATAGACGGTAGCACCACTGATACTTCTTTTCTCTTCTCTGTCACTGTTCGAAGGTGGTTCGAGACCGATCCGTTCGGTCAATGTTGCGTTGGCGTCAGTTGTACCTCTGACTTCTTCTCTGCCATTAATAGAATGGATCTCTTCAGCATCCGTTCTGTAAATGGCAATTGGTTCATTCACTTATATATTTGTTCTGTTCCCTGTTATTGATCGAAGGGATCCTTCAAGTTTCGTTCGGTCAATGACAAGCAGTGGCATCACGCATACTTCTGTTTTCATTTGTTTTCATCTGTCATTCTTCGAAGGTATCTTTTGACTATGGCTAGCGGTGGCATCATTTATACCTCCGTTTCTTACTCTGCCAGGATTCATTCGGTCAATAACAGGCGCTGGCGTCAGTTGTACATCTGACCTCTTCTCTATTATTGATAGAATAGATCTCATCAGGATTCGTTCTGTAAATGGCAAGTGGTAGTTTCACTCATACTTCTGTCCTCTTTTCTACCATTCTTCGAACGGATTTTTCAGGATTCGCTCGGTCGATGACATGCGGTGGCATTACTTGTACCTCTGTCCTCTCCTCTGCCATTAATCAAACAGAAACTGTCACGATTCGTTCATTAAGTGAGTGGTGATGAAATCGCTGATACATCTGTTTATTTTCCTGTCATTGATCGAATGAATACTTTCAGGTTTCATTCGATACATGATAGACGGTAGCACCACTGATACTTCTTTTTTCATCTCTGTCACTGTTCGAAAGTGGTTCGAGACCGATTCGTTCGGTCAATAACAATGTTGGCTTCAGTTGTACCTCTGACCTCTTCTCTGCCATTGATAGAATAGATCTCTTCAGCATTCGCTCTGTAAATGGCAATTCGTTCATTCACTTATACTTCTGTTCTGTTCCCTGTCATTGATCGAACGGATCCTTCAAGTTTCGTTCGGTCAAGGACAAGCGGTGGCATCACTCATATTTCTGTTTTAATCTTTGTCATTGTTCAAAAGTACCTTTTGACTATGGCTAGCTGTGGCATCATTTATACCTCCGTTTCTTTCTCTGCCATTGATCGAACGGATCATTTCAGGATTCGTTCGGTCAATAACAGGCACTGGTGTCAGTTGTACATCTGACCTCTTCTCTGTTATTGATAGAATGGATCTCATGAGAATTTTTTATGTAAATGGCAAGTGGTAGTTTCACTTATACTTGTCCTCTTTTCTACCATTCTTCGAACGGATTTTTCAGGATTCGATCGGTCGATGGCAGGTGGTGGCATCACTTGTACCTCTGTCCTCTTCTCTGCCATTAATCAAACAGATCCCGTCTGGATTCTTTCGGTCAGTGACAGGAGGCTGAATTGCTGAAACCTTTGTCCTGTTCCCTGTCATTAATGGAACGCGCCCTTTCAGGTTTCGTCCGGTTAATGGAAGGCTGTAGCATAACTCAGTCTTGCGTTTTTTTCAATGCGATTGTTTGAAGATATCTTTAAATATGTCAAGTGTTGAATCACGTATACTTCTGTTTCATTTTCTGCCATTGATCGAACGGATCAATGGCAGGCGTTGGATTCACTTATACTTTTGATTTCGTGTCTTCCATTGATCTAGCAGATCTTTTCAAGATCCGTTCGTTCAATGGCAGGCGGTGGCATCAGTTGTAACTATTTCCTCTTTTCTGTCGTTTATAGAATGGATCGCTTTAGGATTCTTTTGATAAATGGCAAGTGGTGGATTTACTTATACTTTTTGTTACTATCGAACGCATCCTTTCAGGATACGTTCGGTGAATAATTGGTGTAAGCATCACTTGGATCTGTCCCTTCTTCTCTGCTATTGATCAAACCGATCCCTTCACGATTCGTTCGGGCAATGGCAGATGATGGCGTTGATGAATGGCAGGCGATGGAATAATATACGTATGCATAAATTTTCTTCTGTGTCAATTTTCGAAGGTATTCGTTGAATATTGTAAGCGGTGGCATCGCTTATACCTCTGTTTGCTTTCCTGCCATTGATCGAACGGTTCGTTTCAGGATTCGCTCGGTCAATAGCAGGCGGTCTGCTTTTATATATCTGTCTTCTTCTCTGCCATTGATAGAACAAACCCTTTCTGGATTCGTTCAGTAAATAGCAAGCGGTGGCATCACTTGTACCTCTGTCAGTTTCTCTGCCTTTTATGAAATCGATCTTTTCAGGATTTCTTCAGTCAATTGCATGCGGTGGCATCACTGAAAATTTTCTTTTCGTCTCTATCATTGACCGAATGTATTCTTTCAGTATGGCAATCAGTAACATCCCTTATGCCTCTGTTTCTTTTTCTACCATTGATCGAACGGATCTTTTCAGGATTCATACTGTCAATGACAGGCAGTGGAATCACTTGTACCTTTGTCCGCTTATCTACCATTGTTCAAACAGATTCCATCACTATTCTTTCGGTCCACGATAGGTTTGGTGGCAAAACATATACATTGGCCCTCTTCTTTGTCTCTAATCGAACGCAGACCGTCAAGATTCGTTCAGTGTATGGCAGATAGTGGCGTCCATCTGTTTTCATCTCTGTCATTGTTCGAAAGTATCCTCCTTTGAATATAGCAAGCTGTGGCAGCATTTATACCTCTGTTTCCTTCTCTAAATTGATCGATCGGATCGCTTCAGGGTCCGTTCGGTCAATGACAGTCGGTGGCGTCAGTTGTACCTCTGACCTCTTTTCTGCCATTGTTCGAAAGGATTTTTTCAGGATTCGCTTGGTTGATGACAGGCGGTGACAATGCTTGTACCTGTGTGCTCTTCTCTGCCATTAATCAAACAGAAACTGTCACGATTCGTTCGATAAGTGAGTGGTGATGAAATCGCTGATACATCTGTTTACTTCCCTGTGATTGATCGAACGAATTCTTTCAGGTTTCATTCGATACATGATAGACGGTAGCACCACTGATACTTCTTTTTTCATCTTTGTCACTGTTCGAAGGTGGTTCGAGACCGATTCGTTCGGTCAATAACAATGTTGGCTTCAGTTGTACCTCTGACCTCTTCTCTGCCATTTATAGAATAGATCTCTTCAGCATTCGCTCAGTAAATGGCAATTCGTTCATTCAATTATACTTCTGTTCTCTTCTCTGTCATGGATCGAACGGATCCTTCAAGTTTCGTTCGGTCAAGGACAAGCGGTGGCATCACTCATACTTCTGTTTTAATCTTTGTCATTGTTCGAAAGTACCTTTTGACTATGGTGGCATCATTTATACCTTCGATTCTTTCTCTGCTATTGATCGAACGGATCATTTCAGGATTCGTTCTGTCAATAACAGGCGCTGGCGTCAGTTGTACATCTGACCTCTTCTCTGTTATTGATAGAATGGATCTCATCAGGATTTGTTATGTAAATGGCAAGTGGTGGTTTCACTTATACTTCTGTCCTCTTTTTTACCATTCTTCGAACGGATTTTTCAGGATTCGCTCGGTCGATGACAGGCGGTGGCATCACTTGTACCTCTGTCCTCTTCTGTGCCATCAATCAAACAGATCCCGTCACGATTCTTTCGGTCAATGACAGGAGGTTGCATCGCTGAAACCTCTGTCCTGTTCCCTGTCATTAATGGAACGTGTCCTTTCAGGTTTCGTCCGGTTAATGGAAGGCTGTAGTATAACTCATTCTTCATTTTTCTTCTCTGCGATTGTTCGAAGATATCTTTCCAATATGTCAAGTGGTTGAATCACTTATACCTCTGTTTCCTTTTCTGCCATTGATCGAACGGATCGTTTCAGGTTTCGTTCGAACAATAGCAGACGTTGGATTCCCTTATACTTCTGTTTTCGTGTCTTCCATTGATCGAGCAGATCTTTTCAAGATCAGTTCATTCAATGACAGGCAGTGTCATCAGTTGTAATTCTTTCCTCTTCTTTGTCGTTGATAGAATGGATCGCTTTAGGATTCGTTTGGTACATGGCAAGTGGTGGATTTACTTATACATTTTTGTAACCATCGAACGTATTCTTTCAGGATACGCTCGGTGAATAATAAACGATAGCATCACTTGGACCTCTCTCTTCTTCTCTGCCATTGATCAAACGGATTCCGTCACGATTCGTTTGTTCAATAGCAGGTGGTATCTTTACTTACTCTTCTGTATTCTACTCTGCCATTGATAGATCGTATCTGTTCAGGGTTCATTCGGTGAATGCCAGGTGGTGGCATACTTGTACCTCTGTTCTCTTCTCTGCCATTGATCGAACGGATGCTTTCAGGATTCGTTCAAGATTCTCTGTCAATAACACGCGGTGTCATCACATATATCTCTGTCCTCTTTTCTGCCATTGGCCAAACGGACCCCATCACGATTCGTTTGGTCAGCTACAGATTGCATTGCTAATACTTCTGCCCTCTTCCTTGCCATTGATCCAAAAGTTCCTTCCAGGATTAGTTTGGACAATGACAGGCGGTGGATTCTCCTATACTTCTGTCCTGTTTTCTGCCATTGATCAAAAGGATTAAAATTATTTTTATCTGGAACTCTATATATTCTCAAGTACGAGTTTTATACCATTGAGGAAAAAAATCATTTAATTTCATGAAAACTGATTAAGGATTTAAAAATCTTTAACAATATTCTTTAGGAATTTAATTTCTGTCCACAGCTTTATATATATGAGCATAAACCTTCCATCATATTGTAAAAGGTTGTCGCAAGTATACGACAACATGGAAGTAAATATGTTAGATACAACTCTACTTTCACGCAAAATAACGACTGCATATCAAAGTTAAGACAGGATGGTCTGAGAACTAGCTTGTGTTACCCTAGCTATATGAGATGGATTGATATATTACATTTTGTAAATGTAAATGATATTTTCTTCCATTGCAACTTGTATTGAAGACGTAAACAGAAATTTTCGCAATTTTCTGAGACAAAAGTCGGTACTTTCCGTACCGTTTAGAGAAGAATATAGTTTACAACAAGTTTGCTCATTTGTTGAGACAATTTTTAATTGTTATTTTATATTGATGAAATTAATAAAATATTATTATTAACTCATCATTCAGTATGCGAGGTTTACCTGTCTGTTCTAACTTCACCAACTGTTTAAGAAACCGGTTGGATAAAAATGTTCTTTTTTTTCCCCCAGTAATCCAACATGGGAGTAAGTATGTTAGATACAACTCTTCTTCTATGTAAAATAATGACTGTATATCAAAGGTAAGCCAGAATGGGCTTAAAACTATAGCTTCGGTGTAACCCTAGCTATATGAGATGGAAAGATATATTACATTCGTAAATGTAAATGGAAAATGATATTTTCTCCCATTGCAACTTGAAGAGAAGATGTAAAGAGAGATTTACGTAATTTTCTTATACAAATATCAGTACTTTCGAAATCGTTTAGCGAAGAATGTACTTATCAAGTATAACAAGTTTGCTCAATTGTTGAGATCATTTAAAATTATTACTTTATATTGTTGAAAAATATAACATTTCATTTTTAACTCATCCTTAACTATTGCGAGATTTTAACTTTTCTAATAAAGACTGTAAACGAATGTTATTACAGAATAGTCTTAGAACTAGCATATATTACGATGGCTATAAGAAAAGAAAAGATATATTTTATTCGTAACTGTGGATTATATTTTCTTCCATTACAGCTTGAAAATCGGATGTAAAGAGAGATTTGCGAACTTTTCTTAAACAAGTTAAAAAACTTACAACCTGTGACGAATGAATATAGTATATATTGACGATGCCATGCTGGACGACAAATCCTTCTTTATTCACACTTTCGGAGCTCCTTTTTCATCCCACCTACTAACTTTAATTATTTTATCAGAAATGACGATTTTCACAAAATCTCATTGTTCGAAAGAACTATAGTACATTGTTTATGAAATGTTGAGACAATTTTCAATTGTTACTTTACATTATTGAATGTAACAAAATTTCATTATTGCATCATCATTCGCTATGCTACATATCCAAGTGTGTCACAAACATCCCCAACCATTTAAGAGAAATAGTGAATTAAAGTTCATTTTATCAGGAATTTCTTAAGTACTATACCATGGCGTAATTTTTTTTTCTTCATGAAAACTGATTAAGGATTTTAAAATCTTTAACAATACTCTTTAGGAAGTTTATCCCTGGCCACTAGTTTACATATATGATCTTTATCCATCCATTCTATTAACACTAGAACGCCCGGAAATTTTGCTCAAGTTTCATAAAAATATTTGACACCAGAATTTTTATTTAAAATTATTTGACTGGTTTATTTAACGTAAATCTGCGTGGTTTAAATTTAACTTATTTTTTGAAAGAATTTCTGGTTCCAGTTGACATTTACTCATCTGGTCGGAGTTGGATCAACTCTTTCCGGGCGTTCTAGTGTTAAAAGATTAGCGCAAATACAAGGCAGCATGGAGTAGATATATTTGATACTCTTCTTCTTCCATGAAAATTACAATATCAAAGTTAAGCCAGAATGGGCTTAGACCTAGCTTGTGCGATGGAAAGCTACATATTCGATACATAAATTATGTTTTCTTCCATTACAACTTGAAGTGAAGATGTAAAGAGAGATTTGCGTAATTATCTAAGACAAATGCCAGTACTTAGCGTTTAACGAAGAATTTAGCTAACACGTTTGTTCATTTGTTGAGACAAATTTTAATTGTTACTCTATATTGTTGAAATTAATAAAATTTAATATTAAATCATCATTCACTATGCGAGATTTACATGTATGTTCCAACTTCACCAACCGTTTAAGAAAACTGTCTGATAAAATGTCTTTTTTTTTATTATTTTAGCAATGCTTAACTATTCTACCCTTATAATAAAAATATATTTTTAGTTTCATGAAAAATAGATTTATAATTGGAAAGTTATTACAATATCCTTTAATAAATTAATCACCATCCGCTAGTCTCTCTCTATTTCCCTGTCTCTGTCTCTCTCTCTAAGTATAACCCGTACGTCTTACTGAAACGCTGACACAAGTAGAAGTCAAAACAATGACTGTATATGAAAGTTAAAATAGAATAGTCTTAGAACTAGTATTTATTATACTATAAAAAATGGAAAGATAAATTCCATTAGGAACTGTAAACTATATTTTCTACTATTATGACGTGACGAGCAGATGTACAAAGAAATCTGCGAACTTTTCTAAAACAAATTCCAAAATTTACCATTTAGCTACGAATGAATACAGTTTATATTGACGATGCAATTCTGGAAGACAAATCCTTCTTCATTCATAACCAGGGGCGCGCCGACCCAGTGTGCAAAGTGTGCACCGCACACAGGCACCAGAATAGTAAAGGCGCCAAATAGTTTAGGCGAAGCTGAAAATTTTGAAAACCTTTTATCCAATTTAAATTTATTAAAGCGGTATTTAAATCGAAAGTGCGTCATTTCTGATGACACATTTATGAGTTCATTTTTACTTTTAAGATACAGTAAAACCTGTGTAAGTTGACCACTTGCGGTGCCGCACTTCAGTGGTCAACTTAGACAAGTGGTCAACTTATAAAGGGTGATGATAAATTTACTTTTTTTTTACTTAATATTCATGCCATGTCATTTTTTCCCATAAATATTATTTATTGACAGGGCTTTAAAATAATATTGTATTACCACGCATATTTCTAACACTTTATAAAAGAAAAGATTAATTATTAGAATGAATTAATAGTTTTGTATCAATTTTTAAATCAATTAGTATTAACAACTATTTATTAAAAAAAAAACCAGTCAATCACTATACAGCCAATCAGTGATTCTTCAAACTATACTAGTTATTACACATAATTTATAAAAAAACACTTGTTTTTTCACATGTTATGACACATAGACATTCTAAAATTAAGTTTGTCATTTACATTATCTATTTGTCCAAGAAAAATTTTGAAAGTTCAACTAATTTTCTTTTTAGAGCCATTTTAGGTTAACAAAATCTTTCTTGTTAAAAAGCAATTACAAAATATAAATGTCTTGAATACTACCTCTACACCAAGTTTACTAGATGAAAATAATGATCAAATCCTTCTGTACTACAACACAATTCTCATGTAACTCATCACTTGTTGTTACAATTGCCACAAACCATTGCAACTGGTGGAAGGTGGAAATATTTCTGCTCACCAACTAGCACTCGGGGTTATTGAAAGAAGGGGAGGAATGATAAGGGATTGGGAAATAGAAGGAAGAACTCTATAATCAAAGAATGGAAGGAGAGAGTTGGAAAGCCAAATCCACAAGATCAACAGTGTAAGAATAGATAAGCCTTGAATAATTTATCTACACCTATCACTACTAAAGCATTCCCCAGGATAATAACCATTTCACCCTTTTAGAAATTCTAGTTAAAAAGAAAAATTTTCGTGGAGAGTTACTTTTTTTTATTCATGATTTGTTAGTCTTTTGGGTGGTCAAGTTATAAAGGGTTTTGATGGGCATTTTATAATAGTTCTAGTCAAATTTGAATGATTTCAGTGGCCAAGATACAAGATACACAGGTGGTCAGGTTACAAAGGGTTTGTCTTATAGTTTTGAATAGGATAAATTTGGTTCCTAACAAAAGAGGTCAACATAGACAGGTGGTCAACTGACAAGGGTGGTCAACTTTACAGGTTTTACTGTATATGAAATTTGCAGATGCTCGTCAGTGGTGTATCTTCAGGAGTGCGGGGAAGGGAGTCTCAAACCGATAGGTGCTACGGTGTCGAAAGTTAACGATCGAAAGGCGCGTCGTTGTCGTAAGGTCATGGTCGTAAGGCGCCATGGAAGGCTTAAGGGCGCCGTCAAGCGCCTAAAATAAATTTTAAAAAGTGTTAGAAGCATAAAAAATTCGGAAGGGCGACCGCGAATGCCCCTTTTGACATCACTGCTCTAGATCAGACCTGTCCAACTTTTCAGAAAGTAGGGGCGCACTACAGCTGGGGGTAAACATGGAAGGCTTCATTAATCAAATAATTGAAAATATATAACACTCCTATCTTACTGTAGCATTGGTAGTGATACACATACGGACGATATAAAAACGAGTAGTATATTACATGGCACAATGGTAAAGCAGCATAAGCCCCCAGGTAAAAGTAAATTGCCGAAAAAAAGAACAAATCAATCACATCAATCGGCTACATTATAACAGGAACAATAAATAAATAAAACAGGATGAAGCTCAAAATGCAATACATTTAAAAAAAGAAATGAAAAGCGCCATTCGATTCCAACCCAATTTAATAATCATGCCTAACATTGTATGCTTTTACGCATAAAAACGAGCCCATGAGTATGTAAAAAAGTTTCATGTAATTTACAGTAGGAAAATATGTTCTTGAGAACAACCTCAAAATGAATTACGTTTTATTGAAATTTTAATTGAATAATTTATGATTTGCTTCGAACAAAGAATAATCAGCCAAGTGCGAGTTTCACTCGCGTACAGAGTTCATACAATAAATTTATTAATTTCTAATTGCAATCTTACAAAATATAGTTGTTAAACGAATAATAAGACTTTGCAAATAACTTGGAATTATTTTATTAAATATTTTTCAATAATTCCCTTCAATAATTGAATTCAATTGAAATGAAAAACGCTGGATATTTATCATTGTGATCCGTCTTGCCAAAAACAAAGACTTTGTACAAAGTTTAATATTGCCATTGTGCCAAGTGCGCTTCGAAAGGAGGTCACAAAGTTGCATGGTCACTTCGGTCTGTGCCACGTTTTTTAGATAGGTTTTTAATTAATATCTCGGCTAATTACCGACAAGTCTTTTGGAAAGTCATTATCGAAAGTGCTTGGATGATTTTCAGTCGATAGGTACCTCCAACTCCCCTCAAATCTCCGCTGAGCGCAAGCAAAATAAAGTTTATGTATAACTGAAAACTGCGATTTTCTGAAAAATTGTATGACCTAGGATAATCTCTATAGTTTTCCCGCAATGTTTAAATAAATTCCAACTACTTCTAATTTTTTTCGTAATTTTATTTTCAAAAGATTTGGAAATAGGAGGGGGGGGGGCTTAATTTTGCCATACATTTTCGACGAATTTCTGAAAATATATTTGTTTTGCGAGCTTTTCCGAATGATTTCACACCCTCCTCCCCATTTTGTCTGAAATATGTAACCGTTCACTGTGTGAAAAAGGGGGAGAAGCTGCCAATTGTTGAGATTTGTTATGTAAATTTTTTTCATGATTTTTGGAAAATTGTATGGGGTAGGTAGTAATGAACAAATTAAAACTTTAAAATGACCTCTACTGGTGAAAAAATTAGTTAAGAGGAGAGAAGTAAATGCTTAGTATAATCCAGGCCAAAATCTTTAAAACAATATGTCACATAAAAAAATTCATTTTCTACCACACGGGGGTAATGCCACCTAATAGTCTGGGGTAGAGTGCTGCATCGGGTCGAGTTACCCGCTTTTACCCTTACCCGACCCGACCCGAGCTCGGCGCTATATTTTCCTGTTGCGGGTCGGGTCAGGTTGACTTTAACTATTTTTGTTGCGGGTCGGGTTGACTTTAACTATTTTTGTTGCAGGTCGGGTTGGCTTTCATTGTTTTGGGTTCGGGCCGGTTTTGTGTCGGCTTTTTTAATCTTGCGGGTCGGGTTCGGATTGACCCGATTTTTTTTAAAGAATGGGGAAAATATTTTTTCATGTTAAAAGCCTATATAAAAACGCTGATCAAAGTTTCACAAAAACAAAATGCGTGCCTGTCTGTTTTGTCTTTAGTCATCCTTTCACGAGTCTTCGAAATAGCAAACTGCATTATATTTTTGTCGTATTTTAAAAATATAATGCGCAGCAAAACGCTAAATGGTCTTTCCTACCTATCGCACAGTAGTTGTCAAAGTAAAAAGTATCACGACTTGTAGAACATTAGCAATTGCAATTTGTTTTGCAATGATTATAAATGAATTTATCATTAGGAGATTCAAATTTTAAATCTCCACAATTCCTAAACTATGGCATTGACTAAAAGGCATTGACTAAATGCCTTTCTGTTTAATTTTCTAAAGTAGAATTGGATGACAAAACCAAATATGATGAAAAAATTATTTCATTTGTATTGAAAATTTCAAAGTTTAGTACAATTTTAGCAGTATGAAGATGAGCCTTAAGATTTATATATATATATATATATGTGTGTATATATATATATATAACCTGAAAGAATACATAATTTCTTATCGAATGTTTATTTAATTGTTTTCTGGAAAAATTTGGTGATTAAAATGCATGGGGTCATTTTTTCATTTATTATTTCCTTTGACCGACTGCACCTTAAAACCATCAGATACAACTGATATTTATTTATGAAATTGGCCATCATATGAAATGAGAGAGCACTCATCTTAAAAGGAGAGGTCCAACCTTGTTAATTACAGATTTTGATTATTTTAATATATGTTGTAGGGTAGAGACCCTTAGTGTCAGGTTCAACGGATTTTATCCAACGCTCCTTAGTTCTTTAGAAACCGGGGGGGGGGGTCTAATAATAGTACACAACTTAAATACTTACATTGCAACCGCAATGATAGATTGGTCGTAGGTCAGTTGGTACGGCGCTCGCTGGCTGATCTGCGGGCCCGGGCTCGGTACCCGGATGCGCTACATTTATTTTTCTCATTTTTTGTTTTATAAATATACTTGTAATTATAATTTAATAATTTCAATTACAAATTTTAATAACATACATTAATTATAATGTTAACAAACTTAAATTTATCATTTTTTATTTTTAAACAATTATTTCTCATCCTTTAAGGAGTTTTAAAAAGAAATTGGATCTATTATTGAATGATAAAAATTCCAAATTCGTGACAAAATCTGTTGTGGTGCCATCTAGTTATGATAAAATAAAAGAATATTCAAATAAAATAAAAATAAAAGCAAAAAGAAGATAAAGGTGAAAGCAAAATAATTGAAAGCGCAAGCATACGTATTACAAATTTAAAAATCTTCAATATGCAAAAAATCGGTTGTAATTTAATTCTGATGGTAATTTTTAATATAATTATGCTTGTTACTTTAAAAACAGAATAATAGTATTATCGCATTGACTTCCTTTGTTAAAGCAATGCTTAAATGATGTTTCTTTAAAATCACGAATTGACACAATTGCTCAATATCATTGCATCGATAAAGAATATATGAAATACATTTTAAAAGTTATTTTTAAAAAATTAACAGTTTTATGATGTTTTATACAACTATTTAGTTAAAAGTAAAAATGTAAATGGGTTAAATTATAATTGATATTCAATATTATAAATTTTAATTGACAATGAGATTATTAATTATACTTACAAGTATATTTATAAAACAAAAAAATGAGAAAAACAAATGTAGCTCATTCAGGTATCGAACCTGGGCCCGCGGATCCGCCGGCAAACGCTATACCAACTGAGCTACGACCAACCTATCATTGCGGTTGCAAAGTAAATATTTAAGTTGTGTACTATTATTAGACCCCCCCCCCGGTTTCTCAAGAACTAAGGAGCGTTGGATAAAATCCGTTGAACCTGACATTAAGGGGTCTCTACCCTACAACATATATTAAAATAATAAAATCTGTGATTAACAAGGTTAGTCCTCTCCTTGTTAGGCTGATGTAGTTATTTGCAGAGTTGGTTGTGTGGGGTTTAATGGCACAGCATTTGCAGAGAAAAAGTGTATCGGGGAAAGAAAAATCTTCTGCTGAGGATAAATTTGAGAATGTGTCCCCTTTATTGGAGAACTACCGTCGTAATATAGTATTACCGTGGTAGTGCTTGAAATGACCTATGTAGTACTAATATACTTTAGCTGAATCAGTATTACACATATATTAAGTGCACCTATTACACAAATTTAATTAAAATTGTCTTTTTAATAAAATTCTTCTGAATTAATGCATTATTTTTTTTACACTCTTCATTATAATAAAAAAAAAGACATTTATATTCAATATTTAAATGTAAAATGTTGAGGTTCTGTAAAATTTAAGAGTTGTGAGAAGTCTAAAGTTATAAATTTTCATTCTTTTTCAGTAATCCATCATAACTAATAGCATTATAAGTTTTTTCACAGCTGTATTTAACTGAAAAATAAATACCCAGAAAAATATTCAAAGTGGTATTTTACATCACTGGGTGCACCAGGACAGACTTTCGACTATCCTCACAAAAATTTTGAGCTTCATACGGGCCGTAGATTCTGCTAGTCATCGCACACAGACCGAATGAAACTTTGTTTTTATTAATATTTTTAATTTATAACTTGGATTCATTGCACGAAAGTTGGAAATTCGAAAAATAAAAAAATCTGACAGAGAAGGAAGGGTTAAGAGTGTGACAAGGTAAGGATACGCTTAGCTTCTTAGCAATGTAAACGTCGAAATGAATATGAATTTTTCATAACAATTGTTATTTAGCCAGCATAGGGGTTCTGTATTGGCTAATATAAAATCAAATATCAAATGTTCCGGGACTGGAACATTTTTTAATGCACCCCTTATTACAATCTACGTGTGGTAATTGTTTAAGGCGCATCTTAATTAATGTTACATTATTTTAAAAGAAATAAAAGTACTATAACAAGCTCCGGTGTATTACGTACACCATAATTTGAAAAAATATTTTTCTACTTTTATGTGTATTTACGAGCACCCAGTAGTCATTAGTACTACCATTGATTAATTCAACACAGCTATATTTCCAAAGTAAAGTTTATTTGAACTGTTTTAAGTATAGATGTAAATAAAGATCAGATCTATAAAATTCCGGGAATAATGGAGGTAAAAGAAGCTGATTTATGTAGGAGGTATGCCGTTGTGGGGAGGGGGAGTAAACAGCTGAAGCAGCCACTTTTTAGGGATGTCTGTTATTTGCATAGCTGCCAACATTCTTTATTTTTAAAGTGAAGCAACAATATTTTTAACCAGAAATTTAATAGATGAAAGAAAAAAGAACCCTGTAGAAACAAGACACATTTCATTAAATAAATTTTCTGGTTCCAAATTCTTTTATTTGATCTGGAGAAAACTCCCTGAAGGTTGGCTTGGCAGCTATGCATTTATATTCATTGAAAAAAAAATATATATTTTTTCTTTTTTTTTTTGGGGGGGGGGGAGGAATATGGGGCGCCAATTGAAGTTCTGCACACAGGCGCCGGATACTTCTGGCGCGCCCCTGTTCATAACAAATTCTATGCTCCTTTTTCATTCAACCTACTAAGTTGAATTATTCTTTCAGAAATCTCAATGTTGCAAAGAACTAAAGTACATTGTTTAAGAATTGTTGAGACAATTTTCAATTGTTGTTTTCAGGGCTTAATTTCTAACAAAAAAAAAGTATAGAAGCCCTATTATTTTGCGGTACGGTCAGGGCTTAATTTCTAACAAAAAAAGTACCGGAGCCCTAATATTATGTGGTACCGGTACAACAACAGTACCTTTCCCTCCCCCCCCACCCCCGTCACTACAATCTGCATATTTATATTTCGTACATTATTTGCAAAATTTAAAGATTTTTCTTTCTTTAACAAAATAAAAATTTTAAATATACCAGTAGTATGAAAATAAGAGTTCTGCGCCATCGGCGTTCACACAAGGTCAAATGAAGGTCATCTGGGAATTTTTTTTAACTGCTGATAAGAGCGTTTCACAGAGGAAGTAGACCGTAAATGCGTAAAAATAATAGCGGGATAATAAAATTTTTTGGGAAAGATTTCTTTTTCGTTTGATAGAAAAATTTTGGGAACTTTCTTTTTTCTTTTTAAAGTTTTTTTTTTAGGAAGTTACCTTTATTTTTAATTATCAGGAATTAGAAAATTTTACTTTGAGAATTTTTTTTTGTTTGTTTGTTAGAGAGAATTTTTTTTTTAACTTAAGTAAAAACGTTTTCTAAATTTCTCCATTATCTAGGAGGCGTTGGCTCGAGTCAGTTCAAGACCAAATCTCCATCTCCTACGTGTGCGACACATTACACCCACATATAAGTGTTTTGGTAAAAAAGAATGCAAAAGCTGGGAGATGGGAAGGAAAGGGAAAAGTAATTTAGACTTTTAGATTTTTCGGAAGCGCTATTGCACTGGGCTCCGGAGCCCTATATTTATGAGCTCCGGTGAATTCCGACGAATATTTAAATATTTACTAAAATCAGGGAAGTACCGGAGCCGGGCTCCGGCGCAAATTAAGCCCTGGGTTCGGTACAATAACTGTACCGTTCCCCCCCTCCCCCCTGTCACTCCAATCTGCATATTTATATTTCGTACATTATTTGCAAAATTTAAAGGATTTTTTTTCTTTAGCAAAATAAAAATTTTAAATACATCTATCGGCATATACTTAGCTGTCAACCATTCCCGTTTTTAGTTATCTCTCCTTCTGAATTGTAATCTTTGCCTAATTTTAATGTTAACTAGTAAATCTGCAGATCAGGAGCCTCAACGTCAGCTCTACAATTCATTGTGTTTAGCACCCTTTGAGTAATATTAATCTTTCTACAAAAAACGAAATTTAAAGTTTTGAAATTACATAAACATTTATAAAACGAAAAAAATATTTCGAAGGTTTCTGACATTAGAAGCGTTAAATTAAACCCCTTGTTATGTAATGTTATTCTGAAAATCTCATGAGCTACTTATTCTGGTAATTTTTAGATAATAAAGTAGATTTCTTCAGGGGGGCAGAGCCCCCCTGAACCCCTTCGTAGTGTAATTTATTTTACATTTGTAATTATCAATTAATTGTGTTAATGTCCCTTAGTAAATTCTACCAATAGACGGAAACGTACATGAATTCTTTTCTACAGCCCTGTATATTACGTGAAGATTTTTACGCGTCGTCTATAACATTTAAATTTAATGCAGACAAAAAACCCTCTTAAAACTGCTCATATCACATTTCCGGGGATTAGTATGCATAGTGTGCACCATATATCCAGTTTCTGCGGAGTCCTGTATATGGTTCTATTTAAATTCTGCAAACATTTGTTAGTATACTAAATGTAATTGGGCTGGGAAATACATAACTCAAATAAAAAAAAAAACACACTGAAGCAATTCGCGCTCATTTTCATTTATACTTACGAATTCATTTGTGTATCCCTGTACATGGTCTATACAATATTTAAGCACTACTTATTAAGCACAAATTTACTTAACGTTAAAACGCACACCATAACCGAAAATGCTCTTCAGCAATCATCCCTAATAGACCAGAACTGTATCCGAAATTTTTTATGTGACCCTATAAATGAACGATAAATACGATACAAATCATATTCAAGCTTCTTGTAGTCAACCACAGTAATGTAATTTAATTTCATAATGTTTGAATTAGTGCAACACAATTAACACACTGACGACAGGCAATTTAATTAAATCTGGGTTTAAAAACAGTAGAAGCTCCTCCCTCTTCTGAAAGTGTCTCGGAAATTGGTTTCTGAGATATGTTTTTCATGTTTATGCAGCAGTAAATATCTTTCAATGTACGGATGTAATATATAATGTCTTACAATCTATAAAAAATATGGACAACACAATATAAATGTCTTTTCTGTAAGGTAGAAGTCACTCCCTTAGCCAATGATGTATTCTGAATAAAAACGAGAATTCTCGTTTCCCGTCGCTAATGTGTTAAAATAAGCTGTGAAGAATTTTTTTCCCCCGTAAACCACATTTTAATCGACCACTTTTGTGTGACCCTGAACAAAACATATGCTTTGCACCCCATATACTACAAAAATGTTTCAAAAATACATATCAATTTTATTATTTTGTAACAGAGTAACATCATTAAAAAACGCCACAAAAGGATTTTCTTCAAAGATTGTAATATTATGAATACTTTTGAGTTCCCTGTACGTATGCTGTAAGTGCTACACATAACATATTTTATAGTAACCAGGTTCTAGTGCACCTTAATAAAGTATATAAATTTCATTACGTTTAAAATTGTGTAACATTATTAAAATACACCGCAGACGATTTTTCCCAAAGACTATAATGTAACGGAATAGTTTTGAGTGCCCCTGTAATTAAGCTATGAATGCTCTTCATTTTTAATACCAAACATACTTTGGCAAACCTCAATAACGTATATCAATTATATGTAATCCCGACTATATTTACGCGAGTTAGAGCACGTAGAGAAACACGGCAGCCGACAGATAGAAAAACTGAAGTCATAAATACTTTTCATCCATGTTGGAAAGTGTTAAAAAGGATTTACATGCCTTTAACTGTACTTTTTTTTCACTTATAGCATGGTTAAACATTAGTTTAAACATCCTAATCCATGCGATAGCAATAACATATTAAAAGCCCCCCAAAATAGGCATATCTGGAGATCTATAAATCTACTGGAAAATAATTCATTATCGTGCCCACTGTTAATTGCATAAATTGCATCGATTTGGCGCGATAAAATATTTTTTGTGATAGTCTTTTAATAGTACCTGCAACAAAATTAACGTAATTTACTAACTTCATTCATATTTGACGCAATGATAGGCTACTAATAACAGTCGCTAGGCAACGAAGAAAAGGAAAAAAAAAAGAAATATGTATCATGTAAAACAAGAAAATTAATTTAAAAATTCTTTATATTATTGGAATACATGTATAAATGTCCTCAAAGCATTATACACGTAAATAAAAAAAAATCTTATAGATATATTGATAAAACTTCAATATTATAGGAATAATTTAAAACCTTTATTTGGAATTTTAGTATCCATAATTTGGCATTTAAATCCATTAATCAAACGTGCCATTTTCTTTCAACAAATCGAAATTTGAAAATCGTCTTACTTGCCGTAGAAAAGCATTATAAAGAAAAATAAAATCTTCCATATTTTCGGAACGAATGAACCAAATTTAACCAAAAACTATACAGCTACGTCCGGATATCTCACGAATATGCCCAATTAATTTCAAGCTGATCGGGTGCTTTTTGCGGCAGTTATCGCGGAACAGACGGACAGACAGACAGACAAACGGAAATCAAAACTTTTCGTGTCTCCACAGTAAGCCTTCACTGACGTTTCGGCAATTAATATTTATATGCTAAAGAATGGAACGATGTTTTACAATTTCTTATAAAAGGTGCCTATCTTAAATTATAATCGATTCTTTCATAACAATCTTTTGTGGTGAGCCCTTGAAAATCAGATTAAATTAAAAATTTGACACTGTTATCGGAAAGAATCGATGCTTTTATAGAAAAAGGGGAAACACTGCTCGATTGCTTTCAATCAGAATAACAATACAGAGCCTTAGCATGGGTACCGTTAATGATACAAAATAAATAGAAAAATCAATAACGTGATTTTTATACTCGTACATAATAGAAGACAAAAAACCTCAAACAAACAAAACTTCATGCAGATGCTCGTTGGCTAAAACAGAAAATATTCTTTTCAGGTTAGATAGCTAAATGAATAATAATAATAAAAAAAAAACCCAGCCAATAAAAAATCATCCTACTGTCACAAAAGAAAATTGAACTGAAAGCAAATTCGTTGTTCATCTCTTGCGTGGCGCGTTTCAACACGTCGCCGACATAAATTTGAAATAGAAAAACATGATTTCTGTTTCCCCTTCATTCTGATCAAAATAGCATTAAAATGATTTAAAATAGAATGCGTATAATACGTAATTTTAAAGGAGGAAAAGTTTTTTTTTTCTATTCATGAATAAATAAAATTTTAAATGTAACACAGATTGAATTCGAGTCAGTCCAAGCCAAAAACTGATATAAAAAATGAGTCCGTTTTATCTCCATCTCCTACGTGTGCGACACATTACGTCACCTATAAGTGTTTTGGTAAAAAAAGTGTGCAAAAGCTTGGAGATGCGAAGAAAAGGAAAAGTTAATTAGGCTTCGATTTTTCGGAAGCGCTATTGCACTGGGCTCCGGAGCCCTATATTTATGAGCTCCGGTGAATTCCGACCAATTTTTAAACATTTACTAAAAGCAGAGAAGTACCGGAGTCGGGCTCCGGCGCAAATTAAGCCCTGATTTTGCATTATTGAAATTAACAAAATTTCGTTATTGAATCATCATTCACTACACTAGATAGCTAAATCTGTCACAGACATCCTCAACCGTTTAAGAAAAATAGTGGATTATAGTTCTTTTTATCCCGAACGTTATCAATGTTTAAGCATCCTTCCATTATACTGAAAAAAACCTTAATTTCATGAAAACTGATTAAGGATCTGAAAGTTCTGAACAATATTTTTTAGGAAGTTAATCCCGTCTACTCGTTTTTATATATAAGCGTAACCCTCTCCCTCCCCCCACATCCTATGAAAAGGCTAGCGTAAGTAGTGCAAGGGAACATGGAAGTATAGCTGCATTAGATACAGTTCTTCTTCGCTGCAAAATAATGACGGTATATCAAAATTAAGCCAAAATGCGCTTAGAACTGGCTTGTGTTACCCTAGCTGTATGAGATGGAAAGACACTTTATATTCGTAAATGTAAATGATATTTACTTTCACTGTAACTCGAAGAGACGATGTAAAGAGAGATTTACGTAATTTTTTTAGACAAATGACAGTATTTACCGTTTAGCGAAGAATAGAAATATCTTAAGAATGCAACGATGGATAAGAAATCCTTATCTATATATTAATAAAAGAAAGTTTTGCTCTGTCTGTGTGTGTGTCTGTCCTATTGGCTAGCGAAATCTACCGAATGTACAAGTCTGAAAATTTGGGTGAGTGTAGCCCAAGGCAAGTTTTGATTCACCTGAGGCCCGGGTTTTTAAATTTTTTGTTAATTAGCTGAGATATTAATTAAAAACTCTTCAAACGGCGAAATGAAAAAAAGCATTTTTTCCCCAAAACTACAAACTGAATAGATTTGGACCCGTCCAGCAAGGTTACCTTTGTAAAATGACAATAAAGATATAATGACGATTTTCAACAAGTTTCTAAAATTAAGAAGATTTATCAAAATTTGAAAATTTCTGGGCAAATGTAGAAAATTTTTACATCCAAATATCCAATTTTGAAAAAATCAATCGGATTTCTTTTTTTTTTTTTTTTTTTTTTACAAAAACAGCCAGAAACAGTATAAATAATCGAAGGAAGAACCAGACAGGAAGAAGCATTCATTAAACACTGAACTTAAAAGAGTTCCATTTCAGCAGATAAGCCAACCCGCTACCTGATGTGAAAGGAAAATAATTATTAAAACGTTGCCAAGGTCTAAAAGCATAATTTAAAAGTATTTTATCAACTTAATCGAATATTTATTAGTGTATTCTGTGGCTTGATATGAGTTAAAATTTTGTCCACAAGGGTTTCTCCTCCTTTATTTACATTTAAAAGTACGTTTTCCTGAATATGGACTTCAGTTACCACCATTTTCGAACATTAACGGTGCATTCTTTTCTCAGGTTCTATGGACTTCATTTCAACGGGGTTTGGCGCATTGAACTTTATTTTCGATTGTCTTACAGTTTTCACCTTCACCTTCCCCTGTACAATGTGAAATATCGTAGGAATATTTTTATTGTATCGTTTTTATCTACCCCTAATGAAAATACATGCAAATATTTTTAGAAAACTTTATTTCGCCTTCTGTAATTTTATACTCTTAGGAATCGTGAACCTGGCACAGTTTGCGACAACTGCTCCACGGCAACTACGCCCATGGCTTATGTAAAAGGTATGCGGAGAAACTATGCTTTGTGCTCAAAATTAAAAAAAGTCGTCCCCCAAAGCACTTTTCACTTTTAGTCGCCCCTTAAGCTTCCTCTGTCATTCATTTTTAGAACCGTTATATTAAAACATTAGAAAATGCTTTAAATCTGCTGCAAAATAAATTTTAAATCAAAAAATGACATATAAATTTTTTTTTCTAAAAATTGCATTTATATTACAATACAAGTTGTGATAATTTATGGACAATGAGTATTTTAACGGATTATCCTGGCTCATGCTGCCAGGTGCCTCGCGTAAATCGGAGCTCCAAATGCTCTGGACACCAGTATTTTAAAGTAATTTTCTTCGCCTTATCTAATTGCAGAATTATCTGTGATTAAAGATGACGAAATAAACTGTAAGAAATCAGTGGTGTCCAGAACATTTGGAATCCTTATTTATGCGGGACAACTGGTCACACTAATCCTGGCATTTTATATGCCTGGTTTTCTTCGTACTATCACTGGAACATTTTTTTTTTTTTTTTGTATAAATAGTAAATTACATACTTGCCAACATCCAGGTACTGTTCCGTAAAATTGTAAGAATCGGACAAATACATGTTTTGAACCGCTAATTTATCGAATATAATTACTTAATTATCAAATATGGGCCGCATAGAAACATTTTTTTTAAAAGTGATAAAAGATATGACGTCTGTTCATAATTAATTAAAAACAAATACAAAAATACAGACAATATAATTAAACATTTTAAAATGACATAAAACTCTTTAAAAAATAACTTTAAACGTTTCGATCTTGTTTAAAGTTCCTCATTACTCATTACTAATGAGGAATTTTAAACATTTTCGAAACGTTTAATGTTATTTTTTAAAGATTTTTATGTGTTTTTAGGGGCTGTACATATAAAACATTATCACTTTAGGAGTGAGGGGGGGGGGGGGGGGTCCAACACTTGATATCGTAAGATATATCTAGAGAGATGGGACTTATCTTTTGATATCGTTATAATTTTTTATCCAAACAATTTTTTTTTTTTTTTTTTTTTTTACATGAATTTAGTATGTTATCTTTCTTTTTTTTTTTTAGTCTGTTACCTATTTTTATGATAATACAAAGTTATTATTAAAACCATTAAATGATTGTAAAATCATTTCATTCCAAAATATGGAATAACCCAACGTTTGCCATTCCGATTCTTCTGCCATATAATTCGGTGTTAGAGAAACCAAGTTCGAAATGATATTTGTTATATTTACTAGTAAAAAATGGGTAAGAATGTTGTTTACTTGTTTTGTTTATAAGAAGTTCTGTTTATCCCCGTGTAGGGAGAAAATGCAAGAATACAACATTACTGTTGAATGTATTACATAACAAAAAGCTATTATAAAATACTTTTAAATAATATTTCTTTAAAGTATTATTTGATATAATTTTATTTCATGTATAACAGTGATATTTTATTAACTTATTCTTTTCATTTAAATCAGTAAAGTATGCGAAAAATAAATGTATAACCATATCTGTATATCATTGCAGAAATATAAAAAAATCAAAAGAAAAAATAGTTAAAAAAAATAGACGCTGATAACGGTATAATTGGGGGGGGGGGGGGGGCGTTCGAGGAATGATAACGTATGATAGCGTAAGGGGAAGAGGCGGTCCAAAACTGCTAAAAAGTTGATAACATTATACGTAATAGATGTAAATTTCCAACTGGGCGAAAAACGCCCGGACCAGGATTCGAACCCGGGACCTCCTGGCTGAAGCCGCCAGTGCTCTGCCATCTGAGCTATCCCGGACGATTCTGGTCGAACTTTTTCACCCAGCTAACCTGGATGGATACAGCATCTGGTCTGAAACCTGGTTCAGCTCAACAGAATAAATCTTAGGTAATGGAAGGAACTCCAGAAATCGCTGGTTCATCAAGGTTAGCTGGATGAAAAAGTTCGAACGGAATCGTCCGGGATAGCTCAGATGGCAGAGCACTGGCGGCTTCAGCCAGGAGGTCCCGGGTTCGAATCCTGGTCCGGACATTTTTCGCTCAGTTGGAAATTTACATCTATTATGATTTGTTTACCAATTAGAATAATTGTGTTAATATTAATCTAGTGAATATGATACGTGTACAGCACAGCCCCTTTTAAACTGTTTAATTAAATTGTCTGTTTTTTTTTTTTTTGTTGTTGTTGTTGTTTTTCTAAAAAACATTTTATTTAAACAAATTTTCTGGTTCAAACTTTTTTTTTTCTTTACTTTGGTCAAATGAACCAAAGAAGACCAGAAGAATCCATCTAAGAATACCGGAAGCTAGTATGTAAATATGATGGATTTTACTCCCTTTTATCATCTCTTGTCGGCTTCATAGCAAGTTAATCCTGTGTTATTTTGAAATCTATCAGGATCGCTGAAACCTCCAGACAACAAACGTAATGGCGCCAATTCAGTTGCATTGCACCATACAATAATTCATTAAAATGATATGCTATATGTAGGAGATGAAAGAGTTGAGAATAAATAGCTTATGGCAGTAATATAATCTGTAGAGTAAAATATGGTATATCATCAAAGGTATTTAAAAAATCGTTATTCGTTGACAGCTGTTGCAAACATAATCCTTGTTAAACGGAATCAGGAAGTATTACCATGAATAGAAATTTAGCTCATGACTTTTTTGCAACAAATACTTATTTAACTGACTTTGATAAATGGTCAATTTTTGATTCCAAAGAAATGTCGCTAAAAAATGTTTGGGTAACAAAACTTTTTTTAACATAAACGAGGAGGTTAATGACTTTAATCTGTCTGCTTTTCCGCAATTCTGTCTGGATTTTTTAGCCATCTGCCTGTTAAACAACGTTCTTTAATTCTAATTTATTGTTTAATGACTGAGTTTTATTATTAAATACTATAATACCGGCGTTGGTTGGGCCCATGATAATAACCTCAAATAAAGCTCAAATTTGAATGATTTTATATCTTTAACCGTATTTTGTATGAATTTATATTTTTAAAAAAATCGCGAAAAAATACTTATGTTTAGTGGTAAAAGCGCTCGTAAGAAGACATTTTCTTGTTTTCTTTATGTAGGGTCGTTTCATAGATTTTTTTTCTTAGGTCTTGTAGTCCGAATCCTTTGAAATTTTATTCAGTTATAAATCTAACTGTTTTGCATCACGTGTAAAAATTTCGTGAAAAAAACATTGATATCTAGGTGTAAGATAATTGTTTACTTCTCGCATTCTTCTTCTTCTTCTTCTTTTTTTTTTTTTTTTCGTTTTTTTTTTTTCGAGTTATTTAGCATAACAAAAAAAAAAAAAAAAAAAAAAAAAGTTCTTCACGTCCGAATTTTCTGTAATTTTTATCGGTTATAGATATAACTGTCCAAGACCTCTTTAAAATTCCGTGAAAAAATATGCATTTTTAATAATGAAAATGTGAGCTGAAGTCGATCGAAACAGCGTCGACTTTTTTAAATACTTCTTGTCATAAGAGTGTTTAGAAATTTTTGTAGGTGTTTCAATGATCTGAGAAGATGGTCTAAAAAATTGTGTCGAAATACAGATGTTTCGTTATTTTTACCGTAGAAAAACGATCGCTTCCGAGAGCACTGAAATGACCAGCGTGCGGTTGCGAATTTTTTACTGAATAATGAGTCTCAACAGTGCAAATAGATGTAAAATGTTGTATTCCAACCTGTCTTGTTTGAGGTAGTTGAAGGGTTATACATTTCTTTTAATTAAACTTTTTCTAAGGCGTCTATTTCAGTGACATATTATTATTATTATTATTATTATTATTATTATTATCACCATTATCACCATTATTATTATTATTATTATTATTATTATTATCACCATTATCACCATTATTATTATTATTATTATTATTATTATTATTATTATTATTATCACCATTATTATTATTATTATTATTATTATTATTATTATTATTATTATTATTATCACCATTATTATTATTATTATTATTATTATTAAGCAAATGGATCAAACAATACGTAACATTGTGTTGAGAAAACAAATGTACTAAAAATCATTAATTAACAAGTAAGAAAAATCATGCATTAAGCATAGATTATGAAACACTTCCTGAAACTTTGCTTCAACAAAACTTCGTTACTTATGGGAATAAGGTAAATAAGAGAACTAAGTAAACATTTTAGAAAATGCATAAAACATTTGAAAAACTGATTTCAGCAATTACCGCCCATAGCAAATATGTATTCCAAATCTTTTTAACAGCCCTGTATTTGATCTGTAGGTTGATATATATACTATATAATGTGGAAATTTAGTTTAGCAAGAAAACGCATAACAGGTTGAAATTTCTCTTTCAGTAATTTATACTAACAGATGGAAACATACTTGTATATTTTTGTACAACCCTGTAGTTAACCTACTACCTTTGTTACACGCCACTACTTAGGTAAAGTTTAATTCAAAGTAAAATACTCTTAAAACTGCTGAAATCACATTTCCAGAAATTGTCATTCATAGACGGCCATGTATCCAATTCTTTATGTGACCCTGTATATCATTTTATCTATGTTCTACAAACATTTCTTAGTAAATTAAATGTAGTTCAGGGTAAAAATGCATAACCCATTTAAAAACCGCTTTTAAGCAATTTGCAATCATACCCAGTAACCATTACGAATTCTTTTGTGTAACACTGTATATGAATTACAGCATTTATACACACCATATACTATGCATAAATATAGTGAAACATTAAAGCACATAACAGAATTAAAAGTGCATCTCCAGCAATCATCGCTACTGTACAGTATTTCGGATACAATTTAGTATTTGAAATCTTTTGTGTGTCCCAGTAAACACTTCGTATTATACATGAAATAAGTAACAGTAAACCTGAGCGACGTATATCAATTTCATTATACATGAAATAATTTAACATAATTAAAATACGTCGCAAACAATTCCCTCCACCTCTATACAATTATCTAATGGAATTCTTTTATATGACCCTGTAAATGAATAATAAGTATTCTTTGCACCGAATATTCTACAGAATGCTTATTTTAGTGCATTTGATCAATGCATATCAATTTTATTATGTTTGAAAGCATGTAACATCATTAAAAATCATTTTAAACAATTTTTTCCCATAGGCCATAAGGTAACGGAAAACTTTTGGCTGTCCCTGTAAATGAACTAAGCATGCTAGAAACTTCATTTGAAATAGGAAACGTGCTATGGTAGAGGTCACTAACATCCAAAAATTTCAGAACGATCCGAGTATATTTACGGGAGTTAGAGCGCGGACAGACGGAAAGACGGCCGGACGACCAGACTGCCAGACAAACCGAAATCATAAACACTTTTCAACTTTGTTGGAAAGTGTTAAAATATCACCCCATCTTCCCCCAAGATTTTAATAAACTGGGAAGGGAAAACATAATTGAAACACTTTCACTAGCGAAACCTCCAAATTTATTCATTTAATATTGTTACTGCATGTCCGAAAAAAAATTAATGTATTGCCTAGTGATTTTTTTCATGTATGAGGCCAGGAAGGTTTGGATCTAATTACTCATTCATTGCGTTATTTTCCAAGAAAACGTCAGATACTTGGTCATTGATTTTGCAGTTAAACTTTCCAGTGCACTGTAAAAAAAGGCCCCGTGAAAAAAAAAAAGCATCAACAGTTAATGAAAATTATAGCAAAAATATAACTAAATAAATAACTATATATATCTATATATATATATATATATATATGTTTTTAAAATGTAAAATGAGCATTTAACTGTCACTGTCAGAAAACAGAAAATTCGTAAAAGGAACAGATTATTATCTATATTATAAAGGACAAACATATCTGTGCGTAAGGCATACGTCATTTTGCGAATGGCAACTCTTTGAAATTTGAAATAAGATTTTGGTTTTGCAATTTTCTCTACTGCAAATTCTTAAGCTTCTAAACATCGCACATTTAAAATTTTTACACTGTCGTATAAGGAAAAAAATGCTCTTTTAAATGCAATTTGTTTGAAAGCTGTATCTTAATTTATTTTTGATATATTAATTTTTTTGTAGTTTTTATTACCATTTTTCTTATCGTGGCAGCAAAAGTGCCCCATTTCTATTGAAAGTAAACGGAAAATAGTCGAAATTAGGAGATACTATATCTTTTTGTTGCCATTTTCTCATAAAACCTGAAAAAAAAATTGAAATTAAAATATGGTCTATGTCAAGAATATTGTATGCTATTCCGTGACAATGACGTCATATGCATACTTTTCTATAGACGAAGTTTAACACTGTATTGTAAAAGTGGATTGCTTTAGCGGATGCAAATGACGTCATTTTATAAAAAAGCATGTATTTTAATTCTTAAACCTGAATTATGTTTTGTAGAAGTTCGTTATTTTCACAGCCCAGCTGCTTTAAAATTTTTCACAGGTGTAAATGCGTCACTTTTGAGAATAATGTAATCGAAATCATACACTGATAAAACCCAATGTCTTACAAAAATTTAGATTGTCTTTATAAAAGAGAGGTGCAAATTATAGCGATTTATATTACAGAAATTGATGATTCTCGCCTGAATGGATTTGCTTCGCCGAGTTAGACAAGCAAACAAATAATTCGTGGTTTAAAATAATATCATGTTCCTGAAGTTTTTGTCCAAAATTCTCTGGAATAATAAAATGCTATTTTTTAGGACATTCTACTATAATTTTATCAAAATAACACAATTTGCTTAATGTAATTTTTCCTAATTTTATATAATCTATATAAGTCATCTGCCCTGATCTTTCTACAGAACCAATTTTACTATTTTTTTTAACTACTAGGGGGGCTCCGTCACACCTGCTCGCTACGCTCACTAAACCTCCGCGTAATCGCTTCGCGATTTTATTCATTATCGCGAAGCAATCCCTATTTTCGAGCCAATCCTAGACGTAATTGTTTCGCGTTTTGATTCTGGGTTGGTTCGCGATCCCTTATTTTCTATGCATTCAATAATGTGTAGTTACAGTAAATAATCTTATCATATAAATCTCCTCTCTTCTGAAATTTTCATTTCGTTACCTTTTCTCCGCCAACATATATGTGTAAACTTATATATATAGTGTTATGAATATTGTAAATAGTTAGTGATTGTGCTTAAAAATAATGTAAATAGTTCAATTAAGCTCTATTCATAAGCTAATGTTAGTTTTTGTTGCATTGAAATACCTCAATTTGTTGATTTTCTGCAAACAAGTAAAACCTATTGGATTTGAATGGAAGTCTATGGAAAATTGGCGAAATACTGGAAATAGCGCCAAGTTGGCGTCACTTTTGACGACTAATTTTGGTCGCCAAATTTGCCGAAATATCGCCAAGTTGCCCGCAAACTTGGCGACGTTTGGCGACAGAGGCGGGTCCCCTTCTTGGTAACCCACCTTATAGCGTCAGAAAGCTCTGACCAATCAGATGCTTTTCGCGGTATCTGCGCAGATTTTCATTGGTTCAATTCCAAAGCGTTACTTTTTTTTATAGAGAGATGGAAAAGCTCTTCATTTGTAGATGTGATCGCACTATCTGTTTTTTTTTTTAAATATCCCCACTTTTATATTAAATTTTAAAAGCATTTTATGAAATTTCTTCAAAATGGTGAAAATTAGATAGCTTTCATTATTGCAGACAAGAGAGAAGCAATGAGGTATTTTTAACTTTATTCATGCTATTTTCTGATAAAAATGCAAAATTGTTGATAAAAATTGTTGTATACGGTTTAGTAGCGCAAAATCCCATTAGGAGCAGAATATTATATTAGGGGCATAATAACGGAAAATGTCATAATGCTTTTGAATACACGCATTTTTCCTCATAAAATTTCTATATTGTTTTTTCTTCTGCGTGTGTACTGATAGTAAGTTTCAGACACTAGGCGAAATGCTTACTTAAGTTAAAATGAAATTGCATTTAAAAGAAAACGACCATTTTATTAGATACAACTAAACATTTTAACACAAATGCGTCTAAAAAACATAAATTACGGAAATTTTTACTTTCCGGAATTGAGATTAGAATCTCAAGTAAAGAGTGCATCTGTTCACATAAAAGATGTTGCTGACAATCGTGACTTCAAGTTTTGAGTTAAAATGATTTTTAAATGATCAAACAAAATACAATTTAAAAAAAAATGATGAATATGGATATGAGAAGTGCGTATGCAAATTTTCAGAAGGTGAAAATTGCTGCTTTTCATTCCGGAATACAAAAGCATAAGAGCCTCAATTGATAACCATATCCTAATAACTGATCTTTATTATATTTTACTGATTAAATATCTATATTATAAAGAACAAGCGTATCTGTGCATAACTCTTACGTCATTTTGCGAATGGCAAAACTTCACGATAAAATTTCGGTCTTGAAATTTTCACTACTGTGCAATTTTTTAATCTTCTGACCATCGTACATTTTCAATTTTCTTGGCATAGGGAAAAAATTTACTTTCAAATGCAATTTGTTTAAAAACTGTATCTTAATTGACTGATGTATTAAGTTTTATAAAATAATTTTTAAGCATGTTTTTTTTTTTAAGTTTATCTTATCACCTGCCGGTTTCAATACATAATAATAATAAACATTTTGCACATAAAGCAAAAAACATTTTTCAGCATTTGTTTCTGACTATTTTTGCATAACGAAATTAATACTTCCTTTATAAACAAATAAAAGAATAATATTAAAAAAACCCACCAATCTAACATATTAGTGAAAGACAAATTAACGAAATTAATACTTCCTTTATAAAAAAAAAATAAAAGAATAACATTGAAAAAACACAAATCAAACACATTTGTAATCGTACAATTTAAAATTTTAGATCACCAAATAGGATTTTTTTTTCAAATGGAATTTGTTTGCAAAGTTCATCTCAGTTTACTGATTGTCTATGGTTTTAAAAACAATTTTAAAGCGTGAAATATTTTTTAATTTATCTATGTCGCGCGGAGCTCGATTACGAAAGATTAATCCGTTTGCCCTTAAAATAATACAAAGAGTTCATTATTTTCTTATGGCTAATATCCATTAAAAAAAACTTCCCTATGAATAAATAAATAAAATAATATAAATAAAACACAAATTTAACAGACATGTATAAGCTCTGAAATTATCAGAATATAAAAGGATGCCGTAAATAGCAAAATCTTGGTCAAATAACTCTTAGCATGCGGCTAATAAAAAAATATCGCTTTTGATAGATTTCAAAAATTTATTTGATTGTATAATTCGTATCTTCCATATGAAAAATGCTTTTTTGTTGTAAGTGGGCAATCTAAAAAAAATATTGCATATAAAAAATTATTAGTTTTGAATTAAAAAAATGTTTTTGCCTATATTCTTTAACCCGGGAAGCCCGGGTACGATCCCCTAGTTTTTTTAAACGAACATTCATTTTTCTGCTAAGCCGGCTTACAATTTTTTTTTCTGTCATTTTTATTAAGATACTTTTTGTGGTGTAAGTTTGGCAACATATTTGAAATGTCCACGTTTACATTAAAATGTTAATAAAATTTCAATTATTAATAGTAATAACAATATTATCCATTAAGAAAATCAGTTTTAACATCTTACAATTTGAATCTGTACTTCGTTTTTTTAATAATGGAAAATAAAAGTGAAACTAAACTGATAAAAAATTAGAAATGCGATAGGAAAAATGTTTTGTATGAGAGGTTTTTCACGTAACTGGAATATGAGAAACCGTATCACATTGAAATTCACTATCAATTTCATTTAAAATATTACTATGGATGTAAGAAATAATACTTACAGAAATTCTGAAACCGACATATGAAATTAAATAATTTAGATGCTGATGAAATTCTATACATATTGAAAGAAAAAAAATATGAAAGAAAAGGAAGAAGAATGTGGATACAAAGAGGTAGAGGGAGGGGGGGATTAATTCACGAAATTCTAAAAATATATTTTATACTATGCAATATACTAGCTAGAGTCAAAAATATTCTTTTCTTCCGTAAGATAATTTATCTCAAATAAAACATCTCTTGAAACTTTATTCGAAACAGAAAGTAAAGAAAAGGATATGAAAAGAAATATTTCTAAAAATTCTATTAGAAATTCAAGAATACATAAATCGATATGTAGCATAGGGTAGATTTCGCTTTTTAAATTCAAGACATTAGGCAAAATTATATTCTGTTAAATATCTTCAGCAAAATATCCTGTATCAAAAATTTATATGAAGATATCGTATGGATATTATATAAAGAATTGGTATTTAAACGCGAATCTTTTTTTTTCTTCTTTTTTTTGTGGATTATCTTATAGTATCAACTTTATGTAAACATATAATCGATAGTTGTACTACAACGTGCTATTCTTTGAAATTACTAAATATTGATTTCTTTAAATAAATTATTGTGTTACACAAGGAAATTAAAAATGTGAAGAGAAAACTAGGGAAGCTTTTCCCTGCGGTTTTCTTGACAAACCCTCATTTTTTCTGTCATTTATGGGTAAATATCACAAAATGTGAGATTTTGAAAACAAAATTTTTTGAAAATTTAAATCGTTTCAAAGCTTCTGATTCTGTTAAAAATCTTAATTGAGCAGCTGAATAAAGGAATTTACACGTAAAATTGCCAAAGTTTGAAGAGCTTAAGTTCATTTTTATGTAATTATAATTATATGGTATTTTCTTGGCATATGTCTGCCAGGATAATGACAATTTCATTCTAAAACATTTTTCACATTCTTGTTTTTTTTTATTTTTAGAACTAACATTTTAATTTCGTTTAAAGGAACATCTTTCCTCTACCCTATAGTACCTCAAATTCAGTGTAATGTTCAGTTTTATTTGTAATTTATTGAAGGCAGGAAAATGACATAATAAAAGGCTACTCAATTTTTGCAAAGCATTTAAACACATTTTTTTTTAAAGAAATATCTAAAAGATCTTGCTGATAGCAATGATTTTACTACTTCTGACTTGAACTATGTCAAGAAAAAGACGAATTACTCACCAGCGCCATCTTTGTACCTCATAAAGAACTAAAATGAGCAGGCCAGGAAAATGACATTCAGTTTCAGTGATAATCATATTTTAATTATGGAAAATTATTTGTAAAATATGGAACTTGTTACTTTCCTCATATATATGTTATATAAGGTATAATTAATAATTAGAAATTAAAAAATCTAGAAAAAGATATTTGTACATTAAAGCAGAAGGCATTTTACTTTGCACACATCACAGTGTGACATGCCAGGAAAATGACAATCTGAAAGTTTGTCTTTTAATTGCTTTATTTTTCTGTTATTATTAATATATCTCTTGAAAATACTTCTAAGAATATTTTTTACTAGAATGTAAAAAAAAAAAAAATTGCATTGTCTAACATTTAATAGACATTTTATTGTGAGGACTGCAATTTTCGTATTTTGTGATATTGTCCCTTATACTAGTAAACACTTTTAACAGTAAACTACAATAGACAATAATAAAAATTTATAGCAACGTCTTAATGCAAACTACCGCACATTTACTAATAAAAGTAAAACATGCAAGTAAAGTAGAATTTATTTTGATATGAGAATCAAGTTAAATATGTTTAAAGTTCAGTATGTCTACCATTGGCAACAATATACCATGCATGTATACGCATTCATTGCTGCAGATAGTAAAAAATTAAACATACATAATTGGATTTTCTTATTAAAATAGATTTGTCCCCGTGTTGGTTTTATTAGTAAATGTGCATCTGACTCATAATGCAACACTTTTGAAAGAGATTAGTGACGTATTTAAGTTAATGTTTGAATATCTCAAAACTTACAGTTCAGTCAGTGCTTCTAATAAAGATATTTTTCGATCTAAGACGACATTTACTAAATTTCGTACTAAATCGTCGGCACTTTGCACTTTTGTACTTGGATTTTGTTCGCTATCTTTCCTAGTGTTCGAGATAGACTCGATACATTCAAAATTCGCTATTAAGAACAATGCAACCTTCCATGATAGCGTATAGTCATTTTACTATAAGTAGAAATTTGTCCCACGCTCCCACAATTCTAATTTTATTTGTTCAGACATTATTTTTGTATTTCCCTTAGTTTGAACCTTTTATTAGAGTCGTGTACCGAGTCCGATATTAATTTCTGCCAGTATCCGGCCCAAATTGCCGGTCCGTTCGAATCGAATTGGCTATATTTATTTTTGTTGTTGCAGTCGGGTTCGGTTTGCTACGTACCGCATGCCAGGTTCGGTTCGAGTTAATTCTAACATTTTCAGATGTGAAGTCTATTTCTTGTAGAATTTTGGTTGTTGCGTACTCGGTTCGCGCATATCCAATACCAAGAAGTACCAGAATATTGTTTATAATGAAAGATAACCATGTATCTGTGACTTGGAGTGAAGAAGTTCTAAGTGTATTGACTGGTTTTGAAAACAATGAGATGAGATGTAAATTTCAGTTTTTATTAGAAACATTGCTGCCAGAATCTTGTCAAATTCACCAATTCTTGAAATCCTCGCTAGAATGTTGTATCTCGTTGTACGTTTGCTTAAATTGAAAACAAGATTTTAAACACATTCAGTAGATGACGTTATCTTACGTTAGCCGATTTTGTCAGTTAGGACTTTGTCATTTCACTACTATATTGTATTTCAATATGAATTCACTTTACTTTCGTAAGAGTAACTAAAATTGATAACATCAAAATTGATATCAGAGATATGATTATACTTTTGAATTGTAATTAAATATATTATCAATTTTCTTTCAATTCGGGTTTCGGTCTGGGTTTGAGTCTGTTTCGTATTAAAGGGCTGAAAGAGCTTTCGGTTTTGGTCAGGTTACGCGGAAATCGTACTTATAAATTGGACTTGTTTGTGGGGTTGAAAAAAATGATTTTATTGACTTGGATTCATTTCAGATGGAATTTTTAGGTTCGGGCTGGGAATGATACAAACCAATCAATTACAGGAATAATATCAGAATACTGAATCCAAATGTAAACAATAACTTTTAAATTTTTTTTTCATTTCTAACTTCCTTTTTTTTCTAATGTAACTTAACTCATACACAATATTTAAAAGTTATTACACACATACAAAAAAAGGAATAATAATAATAAAAAAAATAAATTCCTTGAAGCTTTTTTTAGCTGCAACAAACTGTCAGCTTATATTTATTTACAGTTTCCGATACTTTGAGGGTGAATCACTTGCCACCCATGTCTTTCCCGCCCCCTTTCTACTTCCGGAAATCCTACGCCCTGGTCCAAAAATAGCCGGGGCCGCAGCTATTTTCCGCCAAGCGTCTGGCGCTGCCGATTGCGGAGAGGTTCAATTGATGCCACCACTATTTTGGAAATGAAATTCTCCGAGAAAATGGGCTTCTGTGTGCCTACTTACATATTTCGTGCAATACTCTGCCCGCGTAGAGGGCGACGTAGGCTAATCATCGATCGGAAGTTGGGGGCGTTGGAGATCACGTGGGTGTTTACGTCATTATTTACGATTTTTCCGCTTCTGTTTAATTTTCAGAGAAAAGTGTTATAAATAAATCTTTTACCTTTTTTAAAAAATGAAAGTTTTAAAAAGATTTTTCAGTATTCTAAAGAATGAAAAGAAAAGGCGATAGCAATTAAAAAGAAAATGAGACTTCCATTAAAATGACTACATTGACTACATGATATGCAATACATTAAATAATTTAGATTAAATGGTATTCTCCATACTTCATTTAACATTTTTTTTGTACAGTGGCGCTAACTTATATCGGCCCCTGCGGAGCGAGCCCACCCAATAATTTAATCTCTCCCCTACCCATTTTCAATTAATTTATTTTGTTGTTTATGTATTTATTTTATCGCTGTAATGGAATTTGGTTTTATTCACTTTCTCAAATAATTTTGTTTGAAAAATACTAGACTTATAGGAGCACTGAAAGTCCCTTCAGCAGATGTATAGTTAAGTATCTCTCAAAAACAAATTCCCTGCATATTTTGCTATATGTTTTAATTACTTGAATTGACAAAGCACTTAGCACATTAAAATGTATGTTTTTCTTGACATTTGTTTTTGAAATTTCAATAGTTAGCAGTTTTTATGTTGTTATGTTATTTATAAAAAATATTAATGAACTTATTATGAGGAAGTCAGGAGAATATAATTTAATAAAATTATTTATTAAATTGTAAAAATTTTGTATTTTACTTAAAAAAAACATAATTTAACTTCCAATTATCATCTTTAGTCATTCGATTCTTCCAGGGTTCTTGCTGGCTTTTGACCAACATTGGCGATTTGGCGAATAAGAAATAAAAAACAGTAGCCAAATTAAAAGAAATGTTAGCAAAATAAATTCGGCGTGAAACACTGAAAAATGTATCTTTAACTCCTTATTGTATCCCTTTTTTTTTCCAAATGTTCTAAAATAATATAATTTTTTGTAATTGCTTATAAAATAGAAATTCGACTATCCACTACAGAAACTAGTAAAAATAAGTACAGTCTCCTAAATGTGAACATGTTCCAGACATTCTTATAGCAGTCTAAATAAAAATTAAAAACAGCTATCTTTGATTCACCGTTGTGAAAATATACATTAAAAATTGCTATGAGATTTCGATTCCTAACCGATAGCAATGACCGGCCAATGATACTTTGCATATAACAAATAAATAGATTATAGGTAAATGGCTAATTTCAATACTGCAGTCCATCGAAATTTTTCTCTATTTGGCGGTTGATGCGAATAATTTTGTTCGTGTTTTTACCGGCGCAACGCTATGATAGTGATTAACTGACAATAGAGAAATACCTAACACATAATCCTTTCTGTCTTTGGCTGTAGCTAAAAGAGAATTGGTATTGAGTCAGTATCTCGATCAATAGAACAATGAAAATGGCACGATGCCGATGCGATTGAATATGTAAAGCGACATCAATCGTTCAGCAATGCTGATAGCAACCTGGACTGTATGGCGTAACCGATGGCGCGCACACACACACAGATGAAGAGCAGAAATTGAGCACTCGCAATTTGGCTAATCTGTTTGTTCTTTTACTCGCCAAATGAAGCATTTCGTCGCGATTTGGCGCAATGGCGAGCGGCAGCGAGAACTCTGAATCATTTCCCGCCTCTCGCTGTAAGGGGAAAAAAGTATGTGTTATTTACTCAAAAATGTTTGAGCCCACCTAATATTTTTTTTAAGTTGGCGCTACTGTATTTGTAGCTTAATTTAAAGAAAGGAAGAAATACATTTTATTAGTTTATTAATCCTCGTTAATTAAGAACATGTCAAAGCCTTTACTATTTTAGAATTAGAATATGAAATTTAAAAATTGTTTCCACACATTGGAACGAATGACTGGTCGAAAATATACCATATATTTTTCAAATATTTCCTTAACAGTGGTAGTTAATTTAAAGTGACTTATTTAAAAGTGGTTTGGCATAAAAAATGTTACTGATTATAGTAGTTTCTTTCTATTTAACTAACCGATGACCAGGCCCCTATCTGCCGGGTAGCCCCAGCTGAACGGGTTTGATACCTGGTATCGGGGCGTGTGATCGCCTAATCGTCCCGTAGCGGCAATAAACCTTGACGAGCGCCTAGATCTTCATCCTATCGGCAGTGCCTACTGCTGGTGGGTGTTCTGGAGGCTGGAGGGTATACGGAGGTATACGTCGTATACCTTCAAGATTTTTTAGAAGCTCCGTATACCCTCTGTTTATCAAATAAAGCTACAGCGTATACACTAGGCATGACGTTCATGACTTTATCGTATACCCTCTGCGTGTAGCGTATAACCTCATTTTTTTTTACGACTGCAACACTGGTGCTAACTGTTTAGTTGTGAACTTTGTGATGCCGGTTACTTAACATTTATACTATGAGTGTTCAAATGAAAGTGATTCGAAGCGTCGCATGCAAACAGTTTTCAATGTATTTTCATGAAACAAACGCGATAGTGAAGGTGTATGTACCACGAGTGTGGAAACGCAAGCAGATTTGTGATAACTTCATTCGTAAGGACGTGGCATTCAGTTAAACATGGCTGGTGTGGATGCAACTGCGTCCAAAACGGATCAGCGAGCTGTAATTAAGTTTTTAACACTAGAAGGGTGTAAGCCGGTGAATATTCACCACAGAATACTGGCTGTGTACGGTAACACGTGTCTGTGTCAAAGCCCACGGCGACGAGGTGGTCGAGAATGTTTACCGACGGTCGACGGGAGACAATGGATTTGCCGCGGCTCGGTCAGGCGCACAAAGTTGCTACCTTGTCATCGTGGGTTTTGACACACGCGTGTCACCGTACACAGCCAGCATTCTGTGATGAATATTCAGCGGCTTACACCCTTTCAGTGTTAAAAACTTAATTACAGCTCGCTGATCCGTTTTGGATGCAGTTGCATCCACACCAGCCATGTTTAACTGAATGTCACGTCCTTACAAATGAAGTTATCATAAATCTGCTTGCGCTTGTGCACGCGTGGTACATACACCTTCACTATCGCGTTTGTTTCACGAAAACACATTGAAAACTGTTCGCATGTGACGCTTCGAATCACTTTCATTTGAACACGCCTTATATCTTGTTGTTTGGAACCTGCACATTGCTACTCAAGTTGATCTAGTAATTTAGAACATTGCTCAAGTGACGAGACTTTCACCTGACAAGGCACCTCCAGAGGTTATATTTCATAGGTAACTTGGGACTTTGCACCCACTACGGATGTTACATGCAACCAGGGACGGCTGGAAGTGTATTTTTATTTGTGTAACGAGTTTTCTAGCTGAATTAAATTTTACTATATTATGCGGTGTGCATAAATTCCATGAATACACGTTTACCCAATTTACCCAAAAGAATTCGGATTAATGTCTATAGATGGGATTTTCCTTTCAACATTTTTATGTGTTTCTCAGGTGCGAATTTTATTATATTACATGGTGTTAGTATAGTACAACATAAATAAATTCATACTGGTTGAACTAAAATATATGGATATATTATCATCTATGGATGGTAATTCCCAGAAAAGCCCTTTTACTTGTTCCATGCCTTTTCTAGCTCATTTAAGTTTAAGTTTTAGTATGTGGTATGTATGGAAATGTATAGCTCATATACATGGATATACAAAATCTATAGATCATATACAAATATATTGGCAACAATAAGACTATGGAAGGCTATTTTAGAAATATATTTTTAACTGCGTTAGGTGTTTTTCTTCTGTCTAAAATTTTTATTTAAGTATCCATTTTATTGTATGGGTGAAATGAAATTTCTTAATAATAGTCTCAGAATGTTGGAAGGTGTTTCAGAAGCTATGCATAATTCATGATTTTCTATATTTGTTTATTAATTATTACATTATTTCGCTCATTTCCTAAATGAAACAAATTATATTCATTAGTCGCACAACAAAAACAATGTTTGTTACAACATTGATTTATTCCTAATGTAGAAACTCAGGGCTAGTAATACACATTTAGGAACACTGAACAGCAATTTAGAAACTGGAGCCGGACAACATTAAATTTTAAAGTAGATTATATTGAAACTATTTACATAATATATACAGTAATTATATGCACGAATTATAAACATCATTACACTCTTTACGTTGTTTGTGGCCGGCTTAAAACAAACACAATCAGCGTCATTATTCTGCGTTCGACAGTTCTGCTTCTCCCGCGAAAAAACCAGGGGCGCCATTTGAGGGGGGCTGGGGGGGGGGGCGTGCCCCCCGCAAGGAATTTGATATTTCAGAAAATTTATCTGTCATTATGGATGCACCGAATAGGGATTTTGGCCGAATGCCGAATATTCGGCCAACAGGTAAACTGAATACCGAATATTCGGCCTTCAGGTAACCGAAGGCCGAATATTCGGTCTACAGGTAAACCGAATATCGAATATTTGGGTAACCGAATACTGACTGTTAGGCCGAATTCAAAGTTTAAAGATATTCAAAAACTAAATTTTAAAAGAATTTTTCATAATAGTTAACACAGATACTTCTATTTTGATGAACAAGACCTTTTCACAAGTAAACTTTACACACACACACAATTTGCGGCGTCACAGAAATCAAAGTAACTCTTTTGAAAATATAGTTAACGATATCTTCATCATCGATAAATTAATAAATGAAAATCTAAGTTTGACATGAAGTGAGATGAGATACACTGTATTTTTTATTTTGACTGATTAAGCGGATTGCGATACTGGCTTCTTAGGCAAAAAAGGTCTGTCTTGACGCCTATTATCACACCTGAAAGTTTTCCCATTTTATTTAGAAACACTCTTTTAGCGAAAAAGCAAAAGACAGATTATTTACAAGACATTGTTCAGAAACAGTGACACTTATCAAATCGCAAACAAATAATGTAACGGCACTCTGTTTTATTTAAATATGATTCTGTTTTCAATTATTCTGAATATTTTTATAAATTGACAGTTAAAAGGTTTAAAGGTTTTTAAAAATATTTTTCAAAAGATATTTTTAAATATTCGGTTTGGCCGAATAATTCGATATTCAGCCAAACCGAATATGCGGCAGGCCGAATAGTTCGATATTTGGTCAAGCCGAATGTTCGGCAGAACGAATGGTTTGATATTCAGCCTAACCGATATTCGGTAGCATGGCCGAATACCGAATAGATATCGAATATTTGATGCATCCCTATATGTCATTACAGGTCAGACTCAATTTTTTTTTCATAAATTGCTCAAAAGCTAATAGTTGTATAATAAATTGCTCAAAACTATAGATCGCGCAAGATTTCTTCGGCAGTTTAGGGTTAAGGAAATTTTTTACTGACAGGAAATCACATGTGAAAATTTCTTATCCCTATGCATCACAAAATTTGCAAACTTCTTGACGTGTTGACCATGTTTGTGTGCTGATTATCTCGTGACCGATTGAATTTCACGATTTTTTTTCCCGACAGTTTGTCGAAATTCTCATTTTTTTTTCCGTGATCGTTTCATGGAATTCATTTTTTCCGTGACCATTTGTCAAAATTCACGATATTTTTTGTGACCGATTTACGAAATTCGCTATTTCTATCCGAGATATTTTGACGAAATTCGTGATTCTTTTCTATGATCATTTGTTGAAATTTTTTTTCCCGCAGCCGACTGACAAAATTTGCGATTGCTTTGTGCGATCATTTGACGAAATTCTTGAATTTTTTGCGCGATTCTTTGACTAAATTCGTGATTTTATCTGAAACCTTTGATGAAATTCTCGTTTTTTTCCTTGATAGATATTCGAAATTAACAATTTTTTTTTTCCATGACGGATGGGGAAATTCGATTTTTTTTTTTCTGTGACCGAATGTTGAAATCTGCGATTTTTTTCCCCGCAGCCGATTAACAATAATCGCTGTTTGTTTCTACGATCTTTGCAATATTTTTCCACGGTCCTTTTAGGAAATTATATTTTTTTCCGCGACTAATTTGCCAAATTGACTATTTTATCAAAGTTCAATTGGCAGAATTTGCGACTTTTTCCCGATGTCGATTGGCGAAATAATTTCGCGTAGTTCGCGTAGTTCCGCAAAAAAAAAATACTGCAGTCTTCCACGAAATTTGAAAAATATTCTTGGAAGAATCCCATGGTTTTGATAGACGTTAAGTGGGCAATATCCCACTTGTTCACCCCCCCCCCCTCCAAGGACCTCTTGAAATGGCTTCCCACCCCTGCAGCAAAACCTGCAAAGAAGAAATCGAAAGGTCAGGAAAAAAGCTCCATTTTAGACAGGTTTCCGTCTTAGCAAGTATAATTATATGTTGTTTTTTTTTCATGGAAACGTGATATTTTTTCCGTTTTCGAAAGAATTCTTTTTTTGACAGGTTTCATTTTCACAAGTTTTGCAGTAAATGTAATGTGCCTATGCTCTTCAGAGGTTTACTGTACAAAATATGTTTTAAAAGCCTTAGATATACTTGTAAAAAGGGAAACTGTCTATAACGGAATACTGTCTTAAACGGAAAACCTGAGTCAGTATCTTGAAATTATTCCTGCTAAGATGGAAATCTGCTTAAAACGGAATTTTGAATCTGTTTTCGTTCGGAGGGAAGAGGATACCCCCCCCCCCCCCCCAAGAAAGTTCTGAAATGGCGCTCCTGGAAAAAACACATTCTTCTACCTCCACTCCATCATTCAACTCTCTTCAGTTCAGTTCGAACTTACTATCACCAAACAGAACGTCTGTAGATAGAAAATCTGTCCTTCAAGCGCATGCGCGGTGTCTGCTCATGGGGAAAGGAACAAATAGGATGAGGGCGCTTTGATTGTTAGTCGCTAAAAGGCAGGCATGTAAGAAGTTAGAGGCCCTGTAAGCTGTAGGCACACAGCTTGCTCTGGAAGCTATTAAAGGAAAAGCTTTCCCACACTAATACCACGGAACATAAAAGTCAATTTTATCTATAAGTAAATGCCGCTGTATTCTATACCAGATAAGAAAATTGAATCCTGAAAATTCTTATATAAAGTTTGAAGTTATTCAGAAGATTTCAAGAGGTCTGAAAATATCTTGAAATATCTTTTAATTTAAGAGCAATACAAGAAATTAAAAGCGAAAAAAGAAAGACTGACGATAGCAATGATGCAGATTTTTCATGCAGTGTTGGATTCGACACCTAATTCAAAATAGTTCAAGACACACAAAAAGTGAAATGTTAAAAATGCTACAAAGGAAAGTCACTGTTCTTCATTATAAGGAAAGACCGACTGTAAACATTTTTTTTTTTTTTTTTGTATTTAAATCTAGGATTAAAAATCCTATCCGGAATTCAAAAGTAGTCAAGTCATCTAAAAATGTCTTCAAATGTCTTAAGAGCTTACTGCAGTCACATACAAAAAGAAATCAAGATGGCCGCTGTCATTTTAGCTGAATTGAAAGGATGGTCTAAATACAAATGATTGACAAGCGAGTTCTTCCAATCAGCAAATAGAATATTCTTGGCTCATGTCCAATACGTTTCAGGTGGTCTAAGAGATTTCTTTTTTCAACTGTCTAGCGTAGATCAAAACCGTCTGTTTTGTGGAGAATCTGGATAACGCTGAAAGCCGTAAAAAGAATTTTAATCTGTTTATAATAAGGGTACAAAAATTAAAGCGATTTGACTTTCAGAAAATAAATGAATATTTTATTCAGATATATTCGTTTTTTTTTATCTTCAAGTTCATTTTACAGCTTTTACAAACATAAAATTGAAATTAGCGCAGTATAAAAACTATTTTATTTCACATAACGAAATTACATTTAAAATCAAGGGGGAAGATATTGAATGAGGGGGGAAATACCAGGTACAAATATTCTAAAATAACTATCTTTTGTGGGGATTGTTTTTAGAACATGAAATTTATCAAGAGATATATAAAAGCTAAACAACATTGAAGGTTAAAAAAAAGATGTTCATAAAATTAGGAGAGAAAAAGTTAACCAAATAAACTGTATATTTTGTACTGTAGAGGGGTGGAGGGGAGAACGGGAAATATTAATTTTGAGGAGAAGGGGGGGGGGGTATACATCTAAATCCCAGCGTAGTCATTTATAGGTATAGTACATAATTTATTGTTGTTAGCACTAAAATATATGACAGAAAAAATAAAGTTTTCCAAATATTCAAAACTTTGTGTGATGTTAGCAGAAAGGTAGAGGGCAAAAAGTTTAGTGTAATTTTCAGGCGGAAGAAAATTTAGATTATATTTTATTTTTACAAGTAAGTTATAAAACATAAAGGAGTTTTCACAATTTGAAATTTTAAGTGCATAGGAGTAAATTCAGGTGTGTGTGGGTGGGGGGGGGGGGAGATTTCTGTACACTAAATATTTTTTAAATGATGCAGACAGTTAAGAATGTTTTTTGTAGCGGTTCGTAATCTAAATAACAATAAAATACTTTTATTTTCATTTACATTTTTTTCATTTTTAACACTTTCCAAGAAAGTTGAAAAGTGTTTATGAATTGGGTTTGTCCGTCCGTCTGTCTGCCTGTCTATCCGTGCTCTAACTAGCGTAAATATAGTCGGATTGCCATGTAATTGATATACGATATTCAAAATCATCATGGTATGTTCGGTGCACCATTCATGGTTCATTTACAGATGCACTCAAAAGTATTCGCTACATTATGGTCTATGTGGGGGGGGGGGGGGTTATTTAGGATGTATAGTGTTACACAATGTTAAACACAGTTAAATTTATGTACATTGAGACACACTTTAAAATTGTTACTATAGACTATGTTATGTGTAATGCTTAACGTACGAGTATAGGGGACTCAAACGTATTCCGTTATGTTACAGCCCATGAAGAAATATCGTTTGCTGCGTATTTGATTGATATTACTCTGTCACAAAGATAATGAAATTGATATGAATTTCTGAGGTGTCCTAAGCCTACTTTCTGTACAACATGAGCATTTAACAATTATTTACGGGGTCAGATAAAAGAACTTGGTTCAATATGGTCTACGAGAAAAACTGTTTGTAGCGTATTTTGATCACGTTACATTATTTCAAACATGACGAAATAGATACACGTTACTTTGATTTACTACAAGATGCTTGCATTCGAATATGGTCTGCATTTCATTTAGCGTTCATTTACAGGGAAACATAAAATATTTTGATACAATACTGTATCCGATATAGCTATTAAAAATTAATGCTGAAAGTACATTTTCAATTACAGAATGCGTTTTTAAGTTTAACTAAATTTTTGCGTACTACGTGGTGTGCACATATTTTTCAAACCCTATACAGGACTACACAAAAAAATTCGTAACCATTGCTGAGAATGAGTATGAATTTCTTAAAGATGTTAGGTTTTTTTTAGTTATAAATGTACAAGCTCAACTACATTTAATATGCTTAGAGATGTTTGTATCATACAAATAAAATCCTATACAGGGATATTAAAAAAACTGGATACATGGGCTGCCGATAGAAAATAATTCCTGCAAGTGTGATTTCAGTAATTTTGAGCATGATTTTGCATGAATTAGATTTCAGCTTAATGCTGTTTGACGTGTATAAAAATCTGTATTCTATATACAGAAATGCACAAAAGAATTCAAGTATGTTTCCGTCTATTAGTAGAAATTGCCGAGGGTGAATTTTCAACTGTTTTATGTATTTTCTTACAAAACTAAATTTTAACATAGTATGTAGAATCTGTACAAATATATGCAGTACAAATATATCATATACACTGCCTCATATGAGCTGCACAAAAGAATTGGAGTACCTTCCAGGTTATGGGTGCAATTGTTGAAATCTGCTTTTCAAACGTGTCATAGGTATTACAAATGTTTAGTTAGATATCTTCTTTACTTTATTAAACGGCGAAGTTTTGTTACAGTGTTCTGGAAGTGTCGACGTAGACGCATGATTTTTCTTTTTTCTTTATGGACATACTCGGTTCAGTCGATTACTCAGGCACCTTTGGTATCTACGTTTGATGGTTCTTTCTGAGCTAGTCGGAATAAAATGATTTCGAAAGGTTTTGAGAATTTACTTGCACGTTGACAAGAAACCACAATATTTTCCTTACAAATATCTCTCTAAAGACATTTTCCTTTGAAAAATACAGTTAAAATGTTTTTTATGCACAATTAAATGTACACCTATCGCTTTATTGTTAACACTTTCGTACATAGTTGAAATGATTTAGTTAATATTATAGATAATAAAGATTTATAATTAGGACCAAAAAAAGTAAAAATTAAAAAGTTTTAAAGACTGTAAATTAGATTTTTTAACTTCATGAATTGAGGGTAAGACAAAGGAAGAAACAGATTTTTTTTTTGGGGTGGGGGGGGGGATTTAATAGATGACTGATTATGTAACTTATTAAAGATTTACAAATAGGGCAAAAACATTGAAATTAGGAGTTTTAGAGACTTTAAATTTTATGAGCACGGAAATAATGGGGGGGGGGGAGAAAAGAAAACGTCAATTTTATATGGGGGTGGAAGAAATTATATAATCGATTATTTATTGTTCAATATGAAACAGATAAAGCTGAAAATGTATTAAAAAAAGACTTTCAAAGATTTTAAACTTAAATAAGGGAAAGAAGAAAAAAAGGGGGGGGGGGGATTTTATTTGATGACTTATTTATTTACCTTACTAAAGAATAAGAAATAGGACAAAAAAAGACTAAATTTTGTGTTCTTGGTAAGGGTAGAGTCAGAGCAAGCGTCAATTTTGGTGGGGGAGGAGTATAGTTATATGATTATTTATGATTACAATAAATTAACAGATAGAGTACAAAATGTTTTAAAAAAAGCAATGACTTTTAAGGTTAAAATTTTGTGATCTGAGGGAAAAAAAGAGGAATAAGCAGAATTAGTTCTTTTTTGCGGGGGGAGGGGGGCGGAAGTTTATCGGTGACTTATTATTTACTTACCTTAGAAAATATTTACAAATAATTTAAAAAAATAATAAACGAAAAAAAAATTAAGGACTTTAAATTTCAGATGCTTGGTAAGAGGGAGAGGCGAGGAGGAAATACCAATTTCAGTTGGGGTTGGGGGGGGGGGGAGGGAGGATAAATTTTTATGATCGTTTGTTTATTGTTAAAATAAAGTGGCAAATTGAGCAGAAAAGATAAAAAAAAATTAAAGAGTTTTAAAGGGTTTTTATTTTAAAATATGGGTACCGTGATGAGGGAACAAAAGGGAGAAATGACATTTCCGATAGAGGCAATTTACAAGAAATTTTAATGAAATGAATATGGTGAAATAAATTGATAACGAAATTTATGACTGACTATTTATTGTTAGTTTAAAGTAACAAATAAAACAGAAAATTAAAGAAAATATTAAGGAATTTTAAAGATTTTAAACCTTGATACTGTAAGGGAAGCAAAACGGGAAACGAAATTTCGGAAGAAGGGGAGACAAAGAGTGCAAGATGTTTGGATAAGAATATGGTGTGCATCGAATTTATTGTTCATTTACAGGGAAACATTAGGGATGATTGCTGATAGTGAGTTTTAAATTATGATATGTTTGATTAATGATAAGTTATGGTATAAGTTAAGTTAAACTAATATTTTTGCACAGGCACATAGGTGGTGCATATGAATTGCATAGAATATGAAAGAGTGATCAAAGGGCTCCAATGCGATGTATCTCATGAGGGGTGTCGAAAAATGTTAGAAAAGTGCCGGCTAATTATGCTATCAGCTAAATGTCCTGTCGGCTAATCGCCTTTTCAGCTAAATGTCCTCCCGGCTAATTGCCACGTTCGGCCAGTTGTCTGTCGGCCAATTGTCTGTATTGCTGAAATTATTGCTATTCCGTTGCATAGACACTACACAAAAGATTTCATCAGTAGTATCGAGAATGACCATGAATTACTTAAAGATGTTTTTTAATTTGATTTATGCATTTTCAAGCTCAACTACTTTTAGTATAGATGTTTGACCCGTAGCCAGTCGCAGACATTTATCCGAGAATCAAATAGCCTTCAAGACATTTAGCAGATAGCAGTTAGCTGACACGTGCATTTAGCCGATACGTACATATAGCCGACAACACAATTAGCTGAAATTTACATACAGCATACAGGACAATTGACCGAAATGGACATATAGTAATAATTTTAGCAATACAGATAATTGGCCGACAGGCAACTGGCCGAACGTGGCAATTAGCCGGAAGGACATTTAGCCAAAAAGGCGATTAGCCGACAGGACATTTAGCTGATAGTATAATTAGCCGGTACTTTTCTAACATTTTTCGACACCCCTCATGAGATACATCGCATTGGAGCCCTTTAATTACGCTTTCATATTATGTACCTCCCGTTCCCCCTACCCCAATTTGTATCACCGGGAGCATTTTTCTGACTTTTCCTACATCCCTCAAGTGATATATTATTGGACTGGGCAACCCTTTGATCACTCTTTCATATTATGCACTTCCCGCTAGGTTACAGTTAATTTGCAGTTTGGTTACAATTGCGATTAGTTACTCTTAGATTACGGTTAGGTTATAATTATGTTACGTTTAGGTGATAATTAGATTACACTTAAGTTACAGCTTGGTCATGGTAAAGTTATGTTACAGTTACATAACAGTTAGCATAGGATTAGGTTATAACTAGGTAAACGTTAGTTACAGTTAGATTATGGTTAAGTCCCAGTTAGGTTACATTTAGGCTACAATTAGGTTACTGTTAGGTTTTAGTTTGGTTACGGTTACTTCATAATTAGGTTACACTTAGGTTACGTTTAGATTATGGTTAGGTAACTGTTCGGTTATAATTAGGTTACGTTTAGGTGATAATTAGATTACGCTTAGGTTACAGCTTGGTCATGGTAAAGTTGTGTTACAGTTACATTACTGCTAGCATACGATTAGGTTATAATTAGATAAACTTTAGTTACAGTTAGATTACGGTTACGTCCCAGTTAGATTATATTTAGGCTACAATTAGGTTACTGTTAGGTTTCAATTAGGTTACGGTTACTTTATAATTAGGTTACCCTTAGGTTACGTTTAGATTATGGTTAAATAACTGTTAGGTTACGTTTAGGTGATAATTAGAATACGCTTAAGTTACAGCTTGGTCATGGTAAAGTTATGTTACAGTTACATTACAGTTAGCATACGATTAGGTTATAACTAGGTAAACGTTAGTTACAGTTAGATTACGGTTACGTCCCAGTTAGGTTACATTTAGGCTACAATTAGGTTACTATTAGGTTTCAGTTAGGTTACATTTAGGCTACAATTAGGTTACTGTTAGGTTATCAGTTAGGTTACATTTAGGCTACAATTAGGTTACTGTTAGGTTTCAGTTAGGTTACGGTTATGTTACACTTAGGTTACGTTTAGGTTACAGATAGGTTATAGTTACGTTACAGTTTGGTATTGGTTAGATTACAGTTACGCTACAGTTAGTTTATGCTTAGGTTTAATTAGGCTAAGATCAGGTTACAGTTACGTTACAGTTAAGTGGGATGAATGTCCATGTCGAATAATTGTCCTCTGTTGGCTAACTGTCTTTTCGGCTAACAGTCGCTGTCGACTAATTGTCATGTCGGCTAAACATCCTGTCGTCTAATTGCTGTCTGCTAAATGTCCCGTTGGCTAAATGACATTGTAGCATATAAATAAATAGGGATATGACAAAAAACTGGATACATGGCCGTCCATGGATAGCAATTCTTAAGCTAATGTTAGCCTTAGAAGTGTGATTTCAGTAATTTTCAGCGTATTTATTTCTGAATTAAATTTTAGCTCAGTATGTGGCGTGTATAAAAATTTATAAGGAACATAACAGAGCTTCACAAAACAACTGAAGTACGTTTCCGTCTATTGCTAGGAATTAATAAATGTGTATTTTCAAATGTGTTATGTTTTTCTAACTGAACTAAAAATGTAGGAAAGGGTTCATAATCCATACTTGGCACATGGTTTTCCTTTCTTGTTTTATTTATTGTCAATAATTCATCTTCTTATGTTTTTGTATTTCTCAGTTGCAATAATCATGATTTTTAGGGTTCCGTACTTAAAAAGTAAAAACGGAATCATTATAAGATCACTCCTGTGTCTGTCTGTCTGTCACAGCCATTTTACTCGTAAACTACGGAACGTGGGAAGTTCAAATTGGGAGATGTAATAAAGACTATTGACCCACATATTTACAGATTATTAAACATTCACAAATATATATGGGGAAAAACGTAGAGGGGATAATTAGGTTATTTGAAGAAGAAATATATTTTCTTTGTATATCGTTTGAGGTATCGGTTAAAAGATTCCGTAACGCCGAACTCAAAAATACATTTCTTTTAATTTTAGATATTATAATTTCAGAGATATCGTCGAAAATGTAGTGCAAAAATATGTCCCCCCCCCCCCATCTATTTTCAAATCTACTGAAACTAAAATTATGAAAAAAATTAGAGGTAGTAGAGGAATGTAGTAGAGGTACTCGCAGGAAAATTATAGCGATTGCCTTAGGTGGCATAGTTTTTCATAAAATCGCATTTTTCTGTTACATACAGATTTCTGTTTGCGGGCATTCAGCAAAGGTATCGAAGAGCGCTAAAGGTACCTATCGTATCAAAAGTATAAAATCATTGTTTATAATGATTTTCGAAAAAAAATCGTCGGTAATTCGCCGAGATATTAAGATTCCTGTCAATGCCGGCGAAGACACTAACGAGCTAATGCTAATCCTATGGGGAGGAAAAAGTAAAGAAAGTGCGATGTAGAGACGGATCTCGGCTATACAATGACAAAAAAATATTTTAAAATATCGAAATGCAAAAGAGATATTAGAAAAATCCTTCCCCATACGATTAGCATTAGCTCGTGTGTGCCTTCGCTGGCAGGGGCAGGAGCCTTAACCCTTAAAGACACGGTTGGTTTGGACATACATAATGGCAGAGGCGGCGTACTCTATATACCATCGGTTTTTAAATACTAGATAACAACTTTTAATGATATATTTGTGTAATGCAATACCCAGTAGCAGCATAAAAGCAGTAAACGTCAAATTGTTAAAAACAGACCAATTTAATTATAATTAATCGCATAAATACTATGGTATTCGCGACTAGTTTGCGTTGAGTGGATCTCTCAATACGCCTCCCGTGTCTTTAAATGATAATTAAAGACCTATTTGAAAAGAATGCGGCACGGACAAAGTCGAGTTACATCTGTGGGACCTCCTTTCGAAGCGCGCTTAGTACAACGCCAAGTTTAAACTTTGAACAAGGATTTTATTTCATCTACACTCTAAAATGAAAAATATTACTATGTTGAATTTAGTTTTATGAAATGCCAAATGAAATTTAAATATGCAGTACTTTTATTGTTAGTACCAAATTAAGTTCACCATATGCAGATTAAGATACGTTTAAAAAAAGAGTTATACAAAATAGCAATATTTAATTTTATTTCGGCTTCATATCTCTTTGAACCTTTGTGGTATACTCATTCATACTTTTCTAATATATATAGCTTTACCCAACTCTACGTTGAATAGGTTTTTACAAAGTTTCATTATTCTTTTAAATAATACAGTTAATAATTCATATATTTATTGTACGGAACCCTCTGAGCGCGAGTAATACTTGTATTTGACCGTTTATTTTATATACAAGTTATATGCATTGGTCTGCCAAGTCGTATCTTGGTGGAAACCATCTGCAGAACATCAATTTAGTGGTTGATCTGCAGGTTTACCATTGTGTTTTCATGCACCCAAACTTCAATATTTTCATACATTTGGGTGCTGCAAAATACAATGATAAACCAATCGATCAAATACTAAACTCCGGTGTGCAGGTGTTTTCTATCAAGATATGACTTATCAGACTATTTGCATTTTAATATGCTAATTGAGTTCTATCTAATCCTAAAATTCCAGCCTTCAACTTGATGAGCTGATGGTCTGTGCAATTGCCACCCGTCGAACAAATCCCTTCCTGTGAAATCTTGTATCACTCTTTAGGAATCTGTGGACAGGCACAAAAACATCCTTTGTTTTTATACCTCGATTGTGTATAAAAACCTTTTTTAATTCATCATTCTGAATTTGGAGATTTTTGTAATAAATACAGCTGTATTTTTTTTTTTTTTTTTACAATTGTTTGAGAAAGATTTGTTTTTATTTTCTCTGAAAACTGCTTGGATTTTTCATTACATTGATATGCAATTCTGATAATGAATTTCATAGAATTCCATTTCAAAGCAATATTTCGAATTTCTTCCAATTTTACCAAAGCATTCTTTTTCTTTATCAGAAATCAGAGAAAATAAATTTATTTTTCTGCATCTTTATCTTTAGATTAAGTTATAATTTTATTTTCCCCGCATTGCTGATAGAGATTTTTTTTTTACCTTGTCAGTTGAAAGCTCACAGTCAAATATCTCCAGAGATTCTCCATCTTCTTCCTCTACTTCCAAGTTAATAATCAGGAGGAGTTGCCGTAATATCCTTTACCAATCTGTGTCCTATATCGGAATTTGGTAAATTAGCAGTGCTTTTAGTTTATAGTCTTTACTTGAACTTACCGATCATGACAGTGTTAAGCTATCATTCGTTGTTGCTAAGAAACTGTTTTTACTAGTTTATAAATTAGCTTGGTAAATTATCACTGGTTTTACTTTGCAGCCTCTACTTGAACTTGCCGATCAAGACAATGTTAAGCTGTCATTCATTGGTGCCCAGAAAATGTTTTTATCAGTTTGTTAAAAATGCCCTACTGACATTTTCTATGTAAATAACGCAGTCTTTCAAAGTGACAGACTGGTTGATGATGGTATTATCCTTCTCGTATAATTCTTGAAAAGCTAATGACAAATTTACTAACTGTTGCTTTGTGAGCCTTAATTTCCTCTCTACTCATTTAATAAAACTCTGTCATTGAATAATGAATTTTAGTAAACGAAACTGTGTGCCATTACAAATACATCATGCAATAAAAATGTTAACTAAGGCAATCTTTAACCAGGATACCAATGTAAATTGAAAGTAAAGATGGAGTGTTATTAAAATTCATAGATAAAGACCAGAGAAGAATCCGTAACCAAATTCAGATTTTTGGGAATGATGTAAAAGTTTGTTGCATATTGTTGATGGAAATTAAAGAAAGTGTATTTCGTGAAAATTTCAATTCCTAGCAGTTACATAATTAGAGCTCATCTGGCTAAAGAATCGATGTATTTTCTCAAATCTTCCAAAAAATAAAATACCTTATCCTCAAAATATTTTTAAGTGATTTAAATAAACGGTCATTCGACGAAGTAAGTTTTGGAGAATGGTACTTGGATTGAAACACTTCATCTCAATTATAAAATTTTGTGTCTACAGTGGGCAAAGATACGTGTGGTCTTGTTGGAAAACAATGCCTAATTGTTGATTATTTGAAGCTGCTTTTAGCGGATTGTTTGATTTAATTCACTTAATTATAAACAGTATTTCTGCAAACTACTGCTATAGTTTCCAAGTAACATCTATTAATAAACAATTTTCTTGTCCTCACTGAATGCGAAGAAAAATCTTCTGTGGGTAAGAAACTGACTTTTGCTTTAATTAAAAGGCCTCTTCGAAGTAGTCATCAATGTAGTCTAAATAAATATTAATATTGTTATTATTCCTTATATTCCATGAATTACGAATATAATCTGAAAATAAAAACTATGCGTAAATCTGGTTTTTGAACAATGTAGAATAACGTTGTTTTAAAAATATCGACATATTCTGTAGAAATTGAGTCGGGCGAAAGTTTTAGCTTCATAATACGTAATTTTTTTGTACTGCTAATTGTACTGCCCGGTTCCGGGAACAAGAAATTTCCGTCCGAGGAGACCTGTACATTCAAATTTTTAGACAACAAAGGCTTAGAAACTGATACAATCAATTATGACTCGTATTCAATCATAGAGCCTCGCTTATAGAAAAAATTTCAGGCCGAAACGTGCTGGATCGAACCGTAGGTTCCGACTTCACGAGGATGAAGTAGGCATACTTCTATTAAAAATTGTTACATTTTTTTTTATCATATTTAATAACTTCAGTTAATTAAGACAATAATAACATTTTAAAATAAGTGGTAGAAATTTGCTTGATTTGCCTCCGTCAGAATATTGCTTATAGATCGAATTTGGCAAGCTCAAAAGTGGAGGTTCTATTATGATTTTATGAGATATATAATTTGCAATGAAATGCTGATTTGGGTGGACTTTCTGCAGAAAATTCCTTCGTGAAAACATTTCATTTATTAACACAATCAAATTAAACCTCGTGAGTTTGGTCTCCTTATTCACCACCCCTCCTTTCTTTAGCATTTTTTGAGTTTCTCCATCTTCACTGTTTTTTTTTTTTTTTTTTTTTTTTTTTTTTTTTAATGAAGGTAGTGCAGATGGCCTTTAGTAATGTGGACTATGGTGATTTCGAGTTAAGTTAGAAAACTTAAACAATCGGCTGATTTTCGTCAATGTTTTATAACGGTGGATGAAACATGAATTCGCCATTATTCTTCAGTGATGAAAGAGCAATCTAAACAATGTGAAAGAGCAGCTGAAATTGCACCAAAGAAAGTGAAAACGGTTCCACCTGCTGGAAAAGCCATGGATACGGTTTTCAGGAATTCACAAGATGTTGTAATCATAGACCACCGACAAAAAGGCAGAATCGTCACCGGACAGTGTTATTCTTCTCTACAGGACCAATTGAAGAGTGCTTATTCCGACAAAATTTCCCTACCTGAGCAAAAAGAAGGTGTTCGTTCACCACAGCATTGTTCTTGCACACATGCCTGTAGTTTTCGCTACTAAAGTCAATCACCTACGCTCTGTAGTACTTCCACATGCACCGGATTTTGCTCCCAGCGATTATTTCCTCTTCCCAAGCCTGGAGAAATGGCTCGGTAGTCGGAAATTCACTTCAAAATATGGGGTTAAAGCAGACACCACCACTTCATTTCCAAAGATAGATAAGGCTTATTATACTAAAGATAATAAAAAGTCGGAAACTCGTTGGTTTAAATTTTATAAGTTGTAAGGAACTACGTTAAAAAAAATGAAATATTGTCAAAATATTACTATTTTCTTTGTCGGGCTGATAACCTTTCAAAACACACTCGTATCGACATCAAATTTTATTTTCCCTCCAAAAAAAAAGGCGGAGTTCATGAAAAATGGTCCTAGTTGTAATTAAAATTCGACCCCCTCATGCTAAAAACATGACACTATAAAACCTGGTAAGACGGAAACATAAACAATAGATACGAAATACCGTTTTAGATGGGTTATTTGCGTCTTTGCAGATACACTTGCCAGGTATTTTTAGGGAAATAATGAACAAATTCCGTTTAAACCAGGATTCCGTTACAGCTGCATATCAGAAAATAAATTTGTTAGCTAGTAGACTTTCCTCTCTCTTTTTCTCTCATTCTGTCCTTGATTCTCGGCAGTATTGCTAGGAGTTATCGACACTCTCTATCACAGTAGTGTTTCACTACACTTAGACTAACATTTCCTGTTTTTGCTATGATGTGCTATATACCAACTCATCGACAGGGCGTGGATTTGATCTTCAAATAGGTAGCCCCTGGAACTGCGCTGCTGTTCACTGTTCAGACATTTATAAAATGTAATATTTAACCTTACAGTCTCATTATTTTCAAATTTACATTATTATAGTTAATGATAAATTTTCGCGTTTCCTTACCGTTACAAAAAATGTCTTTCCGTTACCTTTGAGAATATACACTAGTAACGGGGAAAAAATGTAAGCGCTAATGTTTAGTCTGTGGGAGCATTATTTTCAAATATCTCGCTTTCTTTATAATATTTTAAAATGAATTTTTTTACATAGGATTGCTGAGGACGATCTACAACCGGGCTGTTTTTTACTTTTTCGATTTTTGGTTTAAGATATTTAAAAAAAAATTACTTTTACTTTCGGAGCCGGTGGAATCGTTTCTGAAATTGAAGCAATAAAAAAAAAACTATAACTAAAATCGAAAAAGTAAAACCTAGCCTGGTTGTCGATCGTCCTCAGCTATCCTATGCAAAAACAAATCATTCAAAAATATTAAAATCAAAGCGGTTTGGAAATAACGCCCCCATAGACTAAAATTAGCATTTTCATTTCTTCCCGTGTCTGAAGTGTGCTCTTAAATTAAGATGTGTTATACAGGACAGATTTCGCATTTTCTGCGACTTTTAAAGGTGTACTGTCCCCTTAAAAATTACAAATATTAAAAATAATAAATATTAAATTATTTTTTTAAAGTTTTGAACAAATTCATCAACCCTTTTAAAGTTAACAATCTTTAAAACTTACGAATTTTAAGTTCTTGTTAAATCTTAGTAAATTTAAATTGTTCAAATTATGAAAAATTAAAATGATAAAGTCATCAATGAAAGTTCTTAGGCATGTTTTAACGGCATGAAAAATATGCTAAAAATTAATATAATAAGAAAACAAATAATGCAGATGAAAATCAACTTTCAGGAATTTCTACCAATTAACGGAAATATATTTGCATTTTTTTGTACAGCCCTTACATTAGCAACAAGTTTTTATACACGCCACATGTTAAGATAAAATTTATTCCAATATAAACATGCTTAAAACTACTTAAATCGCACTTCCAGAAATTATCATCCATGGCGTGCATGCATTCAATTCTCTGGATAGCCTTGTATATTATTATATTTATATTTTCCAAACATATCGTTCTAAATATAGTTGAACTTGAAAATGTAGGATCTAATTAAAAAAAAAAATAAGCAATTCACTCTCATTCTCAGCAATTCTTCCTAGTTCTTTTGCGTAGCCCTATACATTAGGGTGGGTCGAAAAAACCGAAATATTTATAATCGAAACGTAATAGCGCGGAAAAGTTGCCTTTTGTAAAAAAGATAAAATACGTAAAATATTACACCGATTGGTTAATATCTTTTACCGCCGCAAGGTGTCCAAATTTCGAAAAAATCATAAAAAACATACTTTTAGCAATTTTTTTTTAAATTATCCAAACATACTTATTCAATTTCTAATAGAACGCAATAGCCACGCCAAGATATTAGTAATGTAACATTAACATTTCATTTTTGTGACATCGTTGCTTTTACCGCCACAACAGGGCCAAAATTTCTAAAAAATGTTAAAAATTAAAGTTTTCCATTTTTTCAATTTTCATAACTTTTGTAATGTTTTCAGATTTTTTACATTTCTAATAGGCTGGGAAAGGCATTTTATGTTATTAATTTCATGCACATTGTTAACCATGATCACTGTAATTCTATAAAAAAAAAATTGCTCAATGATAGAAACACCAGCAGCTGTCTGCACGTAAAATTAATTTCTCGCTGCTAGAGGGCCACGTTTTACTTTGTTCGTTTTTTTTTTTTTTTTTTTTTTTTTTTTGTAATGTACTCCTTTTACTCTATACTTTGAGGCCCCTAAAGATAGAAATATCTGCCAGGTTAAAGAGGTGGCAAAGTTTCATCTTTTCGAAGTCAAGGAGGAACATATCTCTTTGTACTAGAAACAGGTCTGAATTATTTTCGTCATTTGACCCCATCGTCTGGCAAGGCGACTTCTATATGCAATGACATTATAGATTTTTTGAAGAAAAATGAAATCCCGACTGGAATAATAATTGCAGTTGAATTTCGCGGAATTGTCTTCAAAACAGGATGCAAAGGTGGTGTTATAGTAGGATTAGTTGAGAACAACTTTTAAAAAACCACTTTATTGGCTTCCTTGAACTCACTTCAATGAGCTTCCACTGTGACATCTTTTCAAACATCTTGATGACAAAAAAACAGGTTATCTATCATATTGTGGCCCAATTGGTTGATCTCTTGCGATTTGCGAATTATTACCAATTGCAAAATTTAAGCCAATTTAATCTGATCACCTAGCTGTTGATAAAGATGGTTTGTCAACTGACCAGAAGTATATGTCTGAAATATTGCAAGCACTTTCAACACGCGTGTATACAATTGACCTTTTTTGCTGAGTCCCTGGACAAATATTTCACGCAAGGTGGATCATTACTGCTATTCGAATTTTGAGACTCTACGTTGGAACAAAGAAACCCTCTTTTTAACTTGTCATACTCTTTGAGTACATCCTGAAAATGTACTGCATCAGTTGGTTCAGAATTAAAATGAATCACTCATGTTTTCCAGATCTGTGCACTATATAGTTAGTAACTTACGTTACTTGACAGATAATCTACGAAAGATTATAGTTCCTGTATTTTCACGAGATGACTATTTCGCAAATCATACAAATAGCCTCTTTGGAATGATAGCATATGAAGATGAGAACATCAGGGCCCCAGCCATGAAGAAAATTGCAAAAGCACGAAGTTTTGTGGACTAGAATAGTGCCATCCGTCACTTTATCATAGCAGACTTCAACACTGAAGCTTAAAATTGTATGGCTTTAGTCTACTGACAAAACTGGAAACTAACGGAACCACCTGTTATGGTTTCTTTATCGACTAAAAACGCTGGTGAGTTAAAAATTTTCGATTAAAGATACCAGATATTATAACTTTCCTTGTCCCACTCAATCACTAGAAAGATGCGTGAAATTATTCATTGAAGCACTGATAAAGTTTGTTTACTAGAACAGAGGGAGGATCACATCTGATCAGTTTTGTCCTCTCGAGAAATAATGGCTTCATCTGAAAGCAAGTTATATTATAAAATTCATTTACATTAAATTCCTCTTCATTTTAAATTTATTTAACCCGTTTCGGTTAAACGTCTCTATATTTTAATTCATAAAATACTAAAACATTTTGCTCATTGCCGAAACGTCAGTGAAGGCTTACTGTGGAGACACGAAATGTTTTGATTTCCGTTTGTCTGTCTGTCTGTCTGTCTGTCTGTCTGTCTGTTCCGCGATAACTGCCGCAAAAAGCACCCGATCAGCTTGAAATTAATTGGGCATATTCGTGAGATACCCGGACGTAGCTGTATAGTTTTTGGTTAAATTTGGTTCATTCGTTCGGAAAATATGGAAGATTTTATTTTTCTTTATAATGCTTTTCTACGGCAAGTCAGACGATTTTCAAATTTCCATTTGTTGAAAGAAAATGCCACGTTTGACTCATGGATTTAAATGTCAAATTATGGATACTAAAATTCCAAATAAGGGTTTTAAATTATTCCTATTATATTCAAGTTTTATCAATATATCTATCAGATTTTTTTATTTATGTGTATAATGTTTTGAGGACATTTATACATGTATTCCAATAATATAAAGAATTTTTAAATTAATTTTCTTGTTTTATATGATACATATTTCTTTTTTTTTCCTTTTCTTCGTTGCCTAGCGACTGTTATTCGTAGCCTATCATTGCGTCAAATATGAATGAAGTTAATAAATTACGTTAATTTTGTTGCAGGTACTATTAAAAGGCTATCACAAAAAATATTTTATCGCGCCAAATCGATGCAATTTATGCAATTAACAGTGGGCACGATAATGAATTATTTTCCAGTAGATTTATAGATCTCCAGATATGCATATTTTGGGGGGCTTTTAATATGTTATTGCTATCGCATGGATTAGGATGTTTAAACTAATGTTTAACCATACTATAAGTGAAAAAAAAGTACAGTTAAAGGCATGTAAATCCTTTTTAACACTTTCCAACATGGATGAAAAGTATTTATGACTTCAGTTTTTCTATCTGTCGATTGCCGTGTTTCTCTACGTGCTCTAACTCGCGTAAATATAGTCGGGATTACATGTAATTGATATACGTTATTGAGGTTTGCCAAAGTATGTTTGTTATTAAAAATGAAGAGTGTAGCATTCATAGCTTAATTACAGGGGCACTCAAAACTATTCCGTTACATTATAGTCTTTGGGAAAAATCGTCTGCGGTGTATTTTAATAATGTTACACAATTTTAAACGTAATGAAATTTATATACTTTATTAAGGTGCACTAGAACCTGGTTACTATAAAATATGTTATGTGTAACACTTACAGCATGCGTACAGGGAACTCAAAAGTATTCATAATATTACAATCTTTGAAGAAAATCCTTTTGTGGCGTTTTTTAATGATGTTACTCAGTTACAAAATAATAAAATTGATATGTATTTTTGAAACATTTTTGTAGTATATGGGGTGCAAAGCATATGTTTTTTTCAGGGTCACACAAAAGTGGTCGATTAAAATGTGGTCTACGGGGGAAAAAAACTAACTCCTCACAGCTTATTTTAACACATTAGCGACGGGAAACGAGAATTCTCGTTTTTATTCAGAATACATCATTGGCTAAGGGAGTGACTTCTACCTTACAGAAAAGACATTTATATTGTGTTGTCCATATTTTTTATAGATTGTAAGACATTATATATTACATCCGTACATTGAAAGATATTTACTGCTGCATAAACATGAAAAACATATCTCAGAAACCAATTTCCGAGACACTTTCAGAAGAGGGAGGAGCTTCTACTGTTTTTTAAACCCAGATTTAATTAAATTGCCTGTCGTCAGTGTGTTAATTGTGTTGCACTAATTCAAACATTATGAAATTAAATTACATTACTGTGGTTGACTACAAGAAGCTTGAATATGATTTGTATCGTATTTATCGTTCATTTATAGGGTCACATAAAAAATTTCGGATACAGTTCTGGTCTATTAGGGATGATTGCTGAAGAGCATTTTCGATTATGGTGTGCGTTTTAACGTTAAGTAAATTTGTGCTTAATAAGTAGTGCTTAAATATTGTATAGACCATGTACAGGGATACACAAATGAATTCGTAAGTATAAATGAAAATGAGCGCGAATTGCTTCAGTGTGTGTTTTTTTTTTTATTTGAGTTATGTATTTCCCAGCCCAATTACATTTAGTATACTAACAAATGTTTGCAGAATTTAAATAGAACCATATACAGGACTCCGCAGAAACTGGATATATGGTGCACACTATGCATACTAATCCCCGGAAATGTGATATGAGCAGTTTTAAGAGGGTTTTTTGTCTGCATTAAATTTAAATGTTATAGACGACGCGTAAAAATCTTCACGTAATATACAGGACTGTAGAAAAGAATTCATGTACGTTTCCGTCTATTGGTAGAATTTACTAAAGGACATTAACACAATTAATTGATAATTACAAATGTAAATTAAATTACACTACGAAAGGGTTCAGGGGGGCTCTGCCCCCCTGAAGAAATCTACTTTATTATCTAAAAATTACCAGAATAAGTAGCTCATGAGATTTTCAGAATACCATTACATAACAAGGGGTTTAATTTAACGCTTCTAATGTCAGAAACCTTCGAAATATTTTTTCGTTTTATAAATGTTTATGTAATTTCAGAACTTTAAATTTCGTTTTTTGTAGAAAGATTAATATTACTCAAAGGGTGCTAAACACAATGAATTGTAGAGCTGACGTTGAGGCTCCTGATCTGCAGATTTACTAGTTTTATATAATTTTTGTGGCATGAATTGGCTGTTATGAAGTAAAACATCAGTAGATGAACCGATCGTCAAGAAAAATGAATGATTAACTTTATTTTCAAGTCTATTACAAATAGTTATAAAAAATTATGATATATTAATAGATATAAAGTAAAATTATTTATTTCTAGACATATTATAGAAATTATAAAAAATTTAAAAAAAATGAAAAAGTGAAATTTTTGAAATTTTTACAAAAAATATGGTCTTTTGCGGCAAATAAAGATCTGATTTCATCATAATGAATATTTACCGGGACATTTCTCATATCTTCATGTAGTTATTGCGTTCTATTAAAAATTGTATTGGTATGTTTGGATAATTTAAAAAAAAATGATAAAAAAAAAACATGTTTTTTGTGATTTTTTGAAATTTTGGCCCCCTTGCGGCGGTAAAAGATATTAACCGATCGATGTAATATTTTAGAAATTTATTCTGTATTACAAAAGGCAACTTTTCCGCGCTATTACACTTCGATTATAAAAATTTCGTTTTTTTCGACCCACCCCACTATACATGATGTATATAATTTAAATATATAACCTTGTATGCAGAAATTTAGTTGAAAACGTAAATCATAGCTGAAAACTCAATTTCAACAGTCATCCATAATAGACAATAATTTATGTACAGTATTTTATCCAACATCTTTTATGTGCCCCTGTAAATGAAATAAAATGTGATCAAAATCATCTTCTAATGTAAGCATCTTGCAATAAACCTCAGTAACATATATGAATTCCATCTTGTTTAAAGTAGTAAAACATAACTAAAACACGCTACAAGCAGTTTTTTCTGTAATGAAACTGAACTCTTTTCTGTGACCCTGTAAATGAATGAAAAATGCTTTGCAACCCCTTCAGGAAGTATGTTTTATTGCACCTCATAAATTCATATCAATTGCATTATGTTCGTAACAGAGAAACATTAAAATACGCCGCAAAGGTTTTTTCTTCATAGTTCATAATATAGCGAAATGTACTTTTGAATTCCCCTGTACACGAACCTGTGCACTTCAATAAGGTGCATAAATTTTATGTTTAAACTGTTTTACATCATTAAAATACGCCGCAAATGATTTTTCCCACATAGGTCATAATATAAAAGAATACTTTTGAAAGTCCATGTAAGTGAAGTATATAAATGATTACGCGCTTTATTATCAGTGCCATGTATCCCATGATAAACTTCAACAACGTATTTCAATTACATCACAATTCAAGTATATGTACGCTAGTTAGACCACGGACAGACGGCAGTGAAACCAATTCATAAACATTTTCCAACTATGTTGTAATGTGTTAAAAATATGAGTACCCGTCCAAACGTTTTGTGTTGGATATACATATAGAAAATATAGAGGTTGTAGAGAAAAAAGCGGGACCTGGTATTAATTGACACTATATAACCTGGTAAGACGGAAACACAAGCAATAGGTGCGAATTACCGTTTCAGATGGGCAGTTTCCGTCTTTGCAGATACAATTACAGTAGAGCGCCGATTATCCGAACTCCAGTTAACCGAACTTCCAATTATACGAACAACCTATTTCTCTCAAAAAAATTTTTATCCGAACAACCTATTTCTCTCAAAAAAATTTTTTTTAATGATGATGAGATTGTGGATGAGATTTAAGATGTAAAATAAATTGAAGAAATGAAAACGAATGCCCTGAAAATGACCCAAATCCATCGCATAACGAAGCCTTTGAGTGTTTGGAAACAGCTATGAAATGGCTTGAATGGCAGAAGAACTCTGATCCTATTCAAATAACGTATTTAAGAAGAATTCGAGATATGGCAACATTGGAAAGAACGTCTTATTTGAAGCAAGCAACGATCGAAAGCTATTTTGTTTAAATTATAATCTCTGGAGTTCAGAAAATGATAAAAAGAGAAAAAGAAAATTTTAAATGATAAAAAAGTAAACAAAAAGACAGTTTTTAAAAACGCTAGCACTAACTGGCGCTACCAGTCCTAAGCCTGGATAAAGTGTGAAGCTATTAGTATAGTGAGAAACACCCCTTAAATTGTCTGTCCATTTATCCGAACTTTCGCTTATTCGAACTAGGTTCGGTCCCGACTTGTTAGGATAATCGGCGCTCTACTGTATAATATATATTAAGGGGAATCAGGGAAATATTCCGTTTAAACCAGGATTCCGTTACAGCTGCGTATTAGAAAATAAATTTGCTAGCTAGCAGATTTTATAAAAGATTATATTTTACCTTACAGTCTTTTTTTAGTTTTACATTATTATAGTTAATGATACATTTTCGCGTTTTCTTACCGTTACAAAAACTACCTTTACGTTACATTTGAGAACCCACATTAGAAACGGCAAAAAAATGTAAGCACTAATGTTAAGTCTACGGGAGCGTTATTTTCAAATATCTCGCTTACTCTTTAATATTTTAAAATGAAATTTTTTTTCATAGGATAGTTGAGGAGGATATATAACCGGGCTAACATATACTTTTTCGATTTTGGTTTCAGATATTTAAAAAAAAATTACTTTTTCTTTCGGAACCGGTTGGAATCCGTTCTGAAATTGATACTATCCTAATATTAAAAAAAATTAAAAACAAAATCGAAAAAGTAAAAACTATTCTGGTTTTCGATCGTCCTCAGCTATCCAATGCAGAAAAAACAAAAAAAACAAAAAAATCTATTAAAATAAAGCGAGAAATTTGAAATTAACGCCCCCATAGACTTAAAATTAGCGTTTTTATTTATTCCCGTGTCTGAAGTGGGCTCTTAAAGAAAGATGTGTAATACAGGACAAATTTCGCATTTTCTGCGGCTGTTAAAGGTGTCCTTTTTCGTTAAAAATAATAAATATTAAAAGTAATAAATATTAACAATATTCCTTTAAATTTTCAAACAAATTGATCAAAACTTTCAAAGTAAACATTCTTTAATACTTACTAACTTTTTGTTTATCCTCTGTTTATGTTAGTTTGTTTATGTTTGTTGTTGTTGTTTGTTACTTTATGTGTTATATTTGTTTGTATGTTGTTGTGTTTTTGTTTGTTATATTAACTAAGTTTTTGTTAAATCTTAGTAAATTTAAATTGTTCAAATTACTGAAAAATGAAAATGATAAAGTCATCAATAGATGTTCTTAGGCTTGTTTTAACGGCATGAAAAATATGATAAAATTTAATATAATAAGAAAACGAATAATGCAGATGAAAGTAAACTTTCAGCAATTCCTACCAATTAACTGCAGTATATTTGCATTATTTTGTACAGCCCTTGCATCCGAACAAGTTTATATACACGGCACATGGTAATGGTAAGATCAAAATTATTGCAGTATAAACATGCTGTAAACAACTGAAATCGTACTTCCAGAAATTATTATTCATACGCGTGCGCATGCATCCAGTTCTTTGAATAGCCTTGTATATTATTATATTTATATTTTACAAACACATCTTTCTAAATATAGTTGAACGTGAAAATGTAGAATTTAATTAAAAAAAAAGCAATTCACTCTCATTATCAGCAATTCTTCCTAGTTCTTTTGCGTAGCCCTATACATGCTCTATAGAAATCATATATATAATCTAGGATGCAGAAATTTAGTTAAAAAAGGATATCATAGCTGAAAACTCACTTTTAGCAATCGTCCCTAATAGACAATACTTCGTATACAGTATTGTATCTAGCAACTTTTATGTGCCCCTGTAAATGAAATAAAATGTGATTCACATCATATTCTAATGTAAGCATCTTCTAGTAAACCTCAGTAACGTATACGAATTTCATCTTGTTTAAAATATTGAAACAGAATTAAAACACGCTGCGAGCAGTTTTTTCTGTAATAAAACTGAATTCTTTTCTGTGATCCTGTAAATGAATGATAAATGCTTTGTAACCCCCTTAAAAAGCATGTTTCAGTGCACCTAATAAATTCACATCCATTTCGTTATGATTGCAACAGAGAAACATTATTAAAATACGCCGCAAACGTTTTTTCTTCATAGTCCATAATATAATGAAATGTACTTTTGAATTCCCCTGTACACGTATCTGTGCACTTCAATAAGGTGCATAAATTTTATGTTTAAATTGTTTTACATCATTAAAATACACCGCAAATGATTTTTCCCACATAGGCCATAATATAAAAGAATGCTTTTCAATGTCTATGTAAGTGAAGTATAAATTATTACATGCTTCATTATCAATGTCATTTATGACATGATAAACATCAACAACGTATTTCTATTACATCACAATCCGAGTATATGTACGCTAGTTAGAGTACTGACAGACGAGCAGTCAAGCCCCACTCATAAACATTTTTCAACTATGTTGGAGAGTGCTAAACATCTGAGTACCCGTCCAAACGTTTTGTGTTGGATATATAAATAGAAAATATAGAGGGCTTAGAGAAAAACGCGGGGCCTGGTAATAATTAAAATTCCACCCCCTCAACTAAAACATGACACTATAAAACCTGCTAAGACGGAAACATAAACAATGTGTACGAAATACCGTTTTAGGTGGGTTGTTTCCGTCTTTACAGATACAATTGTAAGATATTTTTAGGGGAATCATGAAGCTATTCCGTTTAAACCAGGATTCTGTTACAGTTACGCATTGCAAAATAAATTTGCCAGCTGACAGACTTTTATAAATTGCGATATTTTACCTTACAGTCTCATTATTTTTAGATTTACATTCTTATAGTTAATGATAAATTTTCGCGTTTCCTAAACGTTAAAAACAGTTCCTTTACGTTACATTTGAGAACCCACACTAGTAACTAGGAAAAAATGAAAGCGCTAATGTTAAGTCTATGGGAGAGTTACTTTCAAATATCTCGCTTCCTTTTTAATATTTTAAAATGAATTTTTTGCATAAGATAGCTGAGAACGCTCGATAACCGGGCTAGTTTTTATTTTTTCAATTTTGGTTTCAGATATATTTTTTTTAATTACTTTTACTTTCATAACCGGTTGGAATCCGTTCTGAAATTTAAACTATCCTAACATAAAAAAAACTATAACCAAAATCGAAAAAGTGAAAACTAGTCTGGTTGTCGATCATCCTCAGCAATCCTATGCAAAAAAAATCATTCAAATATATTAAAATCAAAGCGAGAAATTTGAAAATGACGCCCCCAAGGGCTTAAAATTAGCGTTTTCATTTCTTCCCGTGTCTGAAATAGGCGTGCATGCATCGAATTCTTTGAACAGACTTGTATATTATTATATTTGAATTTTCCCAACATATCTTTCTAAATATAGTTGAACTTGAAAATAAAATTAATCAATTCACTCTCATTCGCAACAATTCTTCCTAGTTCTTTTGTGTAGCCCTATATATAGTCTATAGATTAATCAAGTATGCAGAAATTTAGTTAAAAATGTATATCATAGCTGAAAACTCACTTTCAGCAATCATCACTAATAGACAATACTCATATACATCATTGTATCCAATATCTTTTATGTGCCCCTGTAAATGAAATAAAATGTGATGCACATCATATTTTAATGTAAGCATCTTGTAGTAAACCTCAGTAAGGTATATTAGTTCCATCTTGTTTAAAATCGTGAAACATAGCTACAACACATGCTGCAAGCACTTTTTTCTGTAATAAAGATGAACTCTTTTCTGTGACCCTGTAAATGAGTGATAGATGCTTTGCAACCCCTTCAGAAAGCATTTTTTTCACCTTATAAATTCATATCAATTTCATTATGTTGCAACAGAGAAACGTTATTAAAATACGCCGCAAACGTTTTTTTCTTCATAGTCCATAATATAACGAAATCCACTTTTGAATTCCCCTGTACACGTACCTGTGCACTTCAATAAGGTGCATAAATTTTATGTTTAAAATTGTTTTACATCATTAAAATACGTCGCAAATGATTTTTCCCACATAGGCCATAATATAAAACAAAACTTTTGAATGTCCATATAAGTGAAGTATAAATTATTATAAAATAATACGTATTACAAAATAAATTTTCTAGCTAGCAGACTTTTATAAAATGCTATATTTGACCTTACATCTCATTATTTTTAGTTTTACATTATTAAAGTTAATGATAAATTTTAGCGTTTCCTTGAAGTTACAAAGAATATCTTTATGTTACCTTTGAGAATTCGCACTTGTTACGAGAACAAAATGTAAGCTCTAACGTTAAGTATATGGGAGAGTTATTTTCAAATATTTAACTTCCTTTTTAATATTTTTAAATGATTTTTTTTGCATAGGATGGCTGAGGATGATCTACAACCGGGCTAGTTTTTACCCTTTCGATTTTAATTTCAGATATTAAAAAAAAATTACCTTTACTTTCGGAACCGAGGTGAATCTGTTCTGAAATTGAAACTAACCTAATATATATATATTAAAAATACTATAACCAAAATCTAAAAAGTAAAACAGGGTTCGTACGGTCCTTGAAAGTCCTTAAAAGTGCTTACATTTTTCAAAGGAAATTTTTGGTGCTTAAAAGTACTTATTTTCATGCAAAATCGGAAAAAAGTCCTTAAAAGTGCTTAATTTTACTCTCATATTAATTCTTAATCAAAGGTGAAACTCTTCTGCATTTCTTTTAATTTCTGATTTAAAAAAAAAAAATCTTAATCCCGCCTTGCCTCCCCTTCTGAAATTTTACTTTCCCCTTTGTAATATCAAATTTAAAAACTTCATTTTTTTAACCTTTTTCTACTCTCAGGGATGTAAGACCTGCGCCAGACGAAGCCAAAATTTGCGCAAAGCTACTACAAAAGAGCTATTTTTTTTTCCATTTTGCGCCAAACCTACACCAAAACGTACTTAGTGCCAAGATGAAATTTAGCAGGATTTCGTCGATCCGAGAAACAACAACAAAAAAAAATCAATTTTTTCTATGCCGCCAATTGCGTCAAAAAAAAGCAAAAAACCGCGGTCAAAAGATCTCGAAAAACACGCGATGTTTGTCAAATGATCACAAAAAAAAACGTGAATTTTGTCAAAGGATCGCTAATTTCGTCAAAAACGAACAAAACGCGGTCAAAAGATCGTAAAAACGATAATTTTGTTAAAAGATGGCGAAAAAAACGCGCAAATTTCATCAAAAGGTCGCAAAAACCCATAAATTTCGTCAAATGATCGCGAAAAACACGCAAATTTCGTCAAAAAATCGCGAAAAACACAAGAATTTCGTCAAAATATCACGAATAACATGCGAATTTCGTCAAATGATCGCGAAACAAACGTGCATTTTGTCAAAGGATAGCTGACTTTGTAAAAAAACGAACAAAACGGGGTCAAAAGATTGTGAAAAAACGCGAATTTCGTTAAAAGATCGCGAAAAATACGTGAATTTTGTCAAAAGATCGCGAAAAATACGCAAATTTCGTCAAAAGATTGCCAAAAATACGCAAATTTCGTCAAAAAATTGCCAAAATACGCAAATTTCGTCAAAAGATCGCGAGAAACACGTGAATTTTGTCAAACGATCGCGAAAACCATGCGAATTTTGTCATAGCAAAAAAAAAAAAAAACGTTAATTTTGTCAAAGGATTACCAATTACTTCTAAAAATGAACAAAACGGGGTCAAAAGATTGTGAAAAAAAGCAAATTTCGTTAAAAGATCTTGAAAAAACCCACAAATTTCATCAAAAGGTCACAAAAAACCGCAAATTTTGTCAAAAGATTAAAAAAAAACCCACGCTAATTTCGTCAAAAGATCGCGAAAAATACACGAATTTCGCTATAAGATCGCGAAAAATACGCGAATTTCGCCAAAAGATCGCGAAAAATACGCAAATTCGTCAAAAGATCGCTAGAAACACGCGAATTTCGTCAAACGATCGCGAAAAACATGCGAATTTTGTTATAGCGAAAAAAACCCCGTTAATTTTGTCAAAGGATTACCAATTACTTCTAAAAACGAATTAAACGGGGTCAAAAGATTGTGAAAAAACGCAAATTTCGTTAAAAAATTCGAAAAACTTCACAAATTTCATCAAAAGGTCACATAAAATCGTAAATTTTATCAAAAGATTAAAAACAACCACGCTAATTTCGTCAAAAAATAGCGAACAGCACGCTGATTTCAACAAAGGATCGCAAAAATACGCGAATTTTGTCAAAACATCGCGAAATATACGCGAATTTTGTCAAACGATCGCGAAAAATACGCTAATTTCGCCAAAAGATCGCGAGAATTACGCTAATTTCGATAAAAGATCGCAAGAAATATGCAAATTTCATCAAAAGATCGCGAAAATACGCAATTTTCTTTTTATTAGCATTAGAATTTCAATTTGCGCCAAAAACAGTTTTTATTGCTACAAAATTAATTTTTGCTGCTACAAAAAAAGGATTTTACTGCTACAAAATCAGATTTTTGCTGCTAAAAAAATAGATTTTACTGCTCCAAAATTCGATTTTTGCTGCTACAAAACGGCTTTAGTGTACTTTCATCCCTGTGTTTGTCAAATGATCACGGAAAAACGTGAATTTTGTCAAAGGATCGCTAATTTCGTCAAAAACGAACAAAACTCGGTCAAAAGATCGTAAAAACGATAATTTTGTTAAAAAATGGCGAAAAAACCCCGTAAATTTCATCAAAAGGTCGCAAAAAACACACGAATTTCGTTAAAATATCGCGAAAAACACAAGAATTTCGTCAAAATAGCGCGAATAACACGTCAATTTCGTCAAAGGATCGCGAAAAAAATGTGCATTTTGTCAAAGGATAGCTGACTTCGTCAATAAACGAACAAAACGGGGTCAAAAGATTGTGAAAAAACGCGAATTTCGTTAAAAGATCGCGAAAAATACGCGAATTTTGTCAAAAGATCGCGAAAAATACGCATATTTCGTGAAAAGATTGCCATAAATACGCAAGTTTCGTCAAAAGATGTACAAAAATACGCAAATTTCGTCAAAAGATCGCGAGAAACACGCGAATTTTGTCATAGCGAAAAAAAAACTTTTCTTGTAAATTTTTCGTAAGGTAAATAAATAAGTCATCTAATAAACTCCCTCCCTAAAAAATTAAAAAAAAAAATGTGCTTGTTACTTTCCCCCCTCAACTTATAAAGTTTAAAATCTTAAAAATCATTGCTTTTTTTAAAACTTTTTCTGCTCCATTAGTTAATTTATTGTAACAATAAATAATCGATCATACAGTTTTATCCCCCCCCCCCTCCAAGTCTTTAAGTTAATTATAAGTCTGTTAAACAACCCCCCCCCCCAATAATTAAAGAAAATTATGTTTCTCCTCTTTGTTTATCTTTACAATAAGAAAGTATTTGATTCGGGAAAATTTTCGACCGATTTACACGTTTTAGGGGTTAGATATCCTGAAAAACATGTTTTTACAAAATGAGTCTGTGACCCTGTTTGTCTGTATGTGACACAAATTTTGTGGGTGGTGTATCTCAAGAACTAATGCACAAAACTTAATAAAAATTTATATTCAGTTAACCCTCGATATAAATTAGTGTTGATTAGTTTTTGATGTAAATCGCCCAACAGGTGGTGCTGCTATGCTGCATTTTTCATGATTTACGCCATAGCTATATCTCAAGAACTAAAGCACAAATTTTCATCAAACTTCAGATTCAGGTATACCTTGCTAATTATAGGTGCTGATTATGGTTTGGTGTTAATCCCCTAACAGATGGCGCTGCTATGCTGCATTTTTCACGATTTCTGTAATACCTATATCGCAAGAACTAATGCACGGATTTTCATCAAACTTCAGATTCAGTTAGATGTTTACATAAGTTGTTGCTGATTAGGTTTTGGTGTAAATCACCCTACAGGTGTCGCTGCTATGCTATATTTTGCAGGATTTGCACGGTTTTAACAATAGTTGTATCTCAAGAACTAATGCACGTAATTTCATATCTTTAGAATGCTTATGAGGGGCATAGACCATTTAATTTTGGCACTCTGATAATGAATTTGTAGTATTAACATGTATTAGATAGAAGAAAGTTTTGGGATTGGCACATCTGACTAGTTTTTTCTTCTGCTGTATGTTATTTTAAAATTTTCCAAATTTCTACTGCCACATGGTGAAATCCCCCCCCCCCTTCCCATCCATTTGAATATTTAAAACTTTTACAAAAATGAAAGAAATCCTTTATTAAAAAATGCATGTTATAATTTATTAGTTTATTTAATTTGAAGGTCCTTAATTTTTTTTGGTTTTGGTCCTTGAAAGTCCTTAAAAATACTTGATTTTTATTTAAAGAAATGTGTACGAACCCTGTAAAAGATTGCCTGGTTGTAGAGCGTCATCAGCTATCCTATGCAAAAAACTTCATTCAATAATTTTAAAATCAAAGCGAGAAATTTTAAAATAACGCCCCCATAGACTTAACATTAACGTTTTACTTTCTTCCCGTTTCTGAAGTGGTCTCTTAAAAAAAGATGTGTTACACAGGACAAATTTCGTTCTGCGATTGTTAAAGGTGTACTGTTCCCTTAAAAATAATAAATATTAAAGTAATGAATATTAAAAATATTTCTTCAAAGTTTTGAACAAGTTGATCTATAATTTTAAAGTTAACAATCTTTAAAACTTTCTAACTTTAAATCCTACTGATTTTTAATTAAAAAAAAAAAAACTTTTTTGAACTTAAAATGTTAAATTGACGAATATTTTATACATATACAAGAATGGGAGACTTGAAACCGTGTCTCCTGGCCAGGCCACAAACATGTTCTAGCAAATTATGACTTCGTAATTTTATTATTTGTTAACTATTTTAACTTAAAAAATACTTTAAAAAGAACGCGTCTATTTTTTTTACCGTTTTACTTAATAAACTATCTGTATCCCCTGGTAACTTGGTAAAAGTTGTACCTCTCACTGTACCGTTCAGAAATTGTGTATATACAAACGAAATGCATATTTTCCTTCGTTATTCATAGAAATATAGAATTTGAAATATTTCATTCTTTCAAGAGTATTTTGTTGAAATTAAACAATAATCGTAGAAAAAAATAAATGCAAGGTTTGAAATAGGAGTGATCTATTTTAACACGATACAATAATCCAATCACAATTAAATCGTTTCCATTTGCTAAAGTGTTTGGACACTAGCCAATCATATTTTTAATAGGCGTGGTTTTCATCGTCTTGGTAGAGGCGGAGAGCATAACATTACGAGGCCGTTTTTGACACATTATTCATCAAAATCTTTGCAAATTTTGCTCAGCCTAATTGTAGTAGAACTATTGAAAGCATGTTATTGGAAAGCTTAAACTCTATATTTTCGTTGTTATTAAAATAATTTTCCTGAATTTTGCTGATATGAATGTTATAAGACTAAAAAGGACACAACACCTCGAATTTCACTGGATCCTAAATTGACAGGATCCTGAGAATTAAACTACAACAAAAATTGGAAAAGTAGAAAATAGCCCGTAAACAGATAGTCCTCAGCTATCCTGTGCAAAAAAAATCATTTAAAAATATTAAAAATCAAGCAAGATATTTGAAAACATTGCTCCCATAGACTTAGCATTAGCGTTCGAACTTCAAGCCGTGACTAGTGTGGCCTCTTAATGGATTCCTATCAGGGTTGTCGCTGCCGCTCGCCATTGCGCCAAATCGCGACAAAATGTTTCATTTGGCGAGTAAACTAACAATCAGACTCGCCAAATTGCGAGTGCTCAATTTCTTCTCAATTTCTGCTCTGTTTGTGTGTGTGCCAATATACTCGAGACTTATCCGAGTCATCGGGGATCAATTTATTTGAATGCATCAATGAATTTTTTACATTTTTCTCAAAAAGATGAGTAATTTTAATATAGCACATGACTAAAGCGAAAACAGTAAATTACTGAGTTTAAGAAATGAACATAATTTTACTCCTGGTGCTAAGTATTAATGCACACATTCAAAAATGATTTGGACTTCCATTTTTCTGAATTACTTCGAATATGCGTCTCGGCATATGTTGAACAAGTTTTTCCAACTGCTTCATTGACAACTGGTTCCATGCTGAAAGAAAAGCTATTTTTACCCGACTGAAAAGAAGGGTTTCACGCGTATCTATGTATGTGGATTTCTTTATACTCTCGAAACATCCCAACGGCTGGATGGATTTTAATGAATGAGGTCTCTATCAATTCGTCTTAACGGTCCGATGGTTTAGGCAAGGTTTTGTTTTTATAAATTCAAAATGGTGGCTGTAAAATACAAAATGGCGGTAGAGACGAAAAAAAATATTACGCACCCTATTGAGTGGTAGAGGTCTGCACGGGCCGGAATTTCCAGGTCCGGCCCGAACGAAAGCTATCTTGGCCCGGCCCGGTGTAAAAATTGGAAGTTCGGCCCGTTTGCATTTTTACAGTTCTCGGCCCGTCCTGTACAAAAATCAGTGAAAACGGGCCCGGCCCGGCCCGATACAATTTCAACAAAAAAAAAAAAAAAAAAAAAAAAAAAAAAAAAAAAAAAAATGTATCCGTTTTTTCTCAACATACAATTAAGATTCTTTTAATGAATACTACATACATATTTATGGGAACATTTTACAGTACATTTTACATTACTATGATGTTCGCAAAACAGAAAACACACAATAGTAAACATTAACGATTACTTACAGTGTTTTAGTCATCGTGTCTATAGACATTTCAAAATGGAAATAAGGATTCATTAAAAGATTAATGTAGTTCAGAATAAAGGATTAAAAACATGATAACATTTGAAGCTGTATAATAAAAAGTAGATTTATGAAAATATTTCTCTCATTTTTAAGGCTTTTCTCAAATCCAAAGGAGCTACATTTCGACACATTTATGAATTCTTTTCTTTTCGGAAACGCGTAAGATTGGCAGGTATTCTTATTCAAAAGCTATGTAAATGTCGTTTTTTTTCATAGATAAAAGCAATATATCTTTCTGAAAATACTATCAAAGTTAGCGTTTTGAATCGAAATTCCGGAAGCGATAGCACAGGAAAGGAGAAAAACGTACAGTCACGTGACATGAATCTCTGTTATCTCTGTAAGTAATTTATTAAATATGGAAAAAGCTATTCGTTTCCAAATGCCTTCAATAGGCAGGCCTGTCAATTTTATGCCTTTACAGTTAAAATTTTTGTCAGAAACATGAGTCTGAAAGCGTTGCATTGTTGAGTAGTGAATATGAGAACCACCTTAAGGTATATTTCCAAAGATACTGTTAAGAGAAGTCCATTAACACTATTACTATTACAAAACAAAATGATTGTTCTACACATCCTGAGATCGATTAAGACAACTTCCTCCCCGGCACGAGTCTGCCGAAAAAAAATTAAACTTGGAATCAGATATCTTGTAACTGTACGATGCCGATCTCTACGATGGACATGTTACATTTCTGTATTGATGTTGTTAAACTCGCATCGGCTTGTGACGCACATTTATACTTCTCGAGAAAATCATATTCATTGAAAATGGCTCGTATTTTATCTGCTTCGCTTAAATTCTTATATCGGGCCGATAGGCCCGATTAATTTTTTTGCCGGCCTGGCCCGTTGAAAAAATTGTCCTAATTCTGCCGGCCCGTTTGAAAATTCGCCTTCATTCCACCGGGCCGGGCCGGGTACGAGACTCGGGCCAAGCCCGGGCCCGTAAAGACCTCTATTGAGTGTCATATCATTGGATAGGTCTTTCAAAATGAAGACGATGTTTCATTGACTATTTTACAGTCAGAAGCTCCGTTAAAATATTATACAACCTGGAAGTTATGTATGTAGGATCTCTAGCTTTATTGCAACTCTAACCATCATAGACATCTATAGACCTCATCAAAACAGTGTTTATAGATAGGAACTAACAATTAAACACAACTTAAAAGTCATCAATACAAGGAAATAAAAAAAAAATAGGTAAGTAATATAAACAAGTAATATAAAAAAAAAAAAAAATAAGTCAATTCCTACTTAGGTCAATACGAGAATTTTTTATCTCTTATTCTTCTTTCTTCTTGAGTGGCGCTTAAAATGCCTTGATCAAGAAGAAGGCTCTCTCGGTCTTAAAGTACCTTGATCTAGAAGAGGGCTCTATCGATTATTGAAAATTAATTAATTCAATTTAATTAATGAATTAATATTTGAAAAAAAACTAGATTAACATCAAGTGTCATCCACTACAATTTAAAAAAAATTATTTGAGCTTGATTGGATGAATAATAAGTATTTTATTAACGAATGAAAATTTGAATAAGATATATATAGCGAGAGTGTGAGCTAGAGAGTGATAGTAGGAATTGAAAAAAAAAATAGTTTCACATTGATGAAAATAAATTAATTAGTTCGCTTTTTAAGCAGTCGGGTTTTTTGATTTGTTAAATTTAATTGTTTATTAAATCATTTGTGTTTTGATATTGACATCCATCATGATAGACTATCCGAACCATTGCTCCCCAACAATTTTCAATGGAGTTTAGATCAGGGCTCCGGGCTGGCCATTTCATGACATTCTCATGGCAGCGCTCAAGCCACTCTTTTGTACTTTTTGCAGAGTGTATTTCTGCATAATCTTGCTGAAAAACCCTGCTTACTCCAGCAATCAACGCTGCATAAGGCAATAGATTATCTTCCAGCATTAACTGGCAGTTTTCTGCTTTTTGTTTTCCATTAAGGAAAGCCAGAGCAGTTTTACCACTCTGAGAAGACGATCCCACACCATCACGAATCTTCCACCAAAGTTTCGACTAAAGATATTAAGAAAGCCGTTCCTCATGCGTAATATCATGCCAGTAGTATCTTAAACCATCTAGGCCGCCTAAATAAAAATTCTTTTCATCTGACCAGAAGACTGTGCTCCACTCCGTTGTCCATGACATATGCTGCTGCGCAAATTTAAGTCTGGCTTTCATGTGATGAGGCTCAAGTTATCTTAACTTTCATTTTCTCCCATTTCATGTTCGGGGCTCGTTGAAGAATTCGTCTTACAATTCGAGAGCTTACATTTAGCTTTAAATCATTTACAATTTGGCTAGAGGAAGCTCCAGTACTAGATGCTGTTCGTAAGATAGATCATAGATTTCTTCCTGTTTTCTTTGGACGTCGACAACTGCGTTTTTTCTTTCCATAAGCTAGATGATTCTTTAAATGGCGGATTCTTTCCTGGCGTTTTCTTATCATAAAATGTATTTATTCAGATCAAAAATACCAGAATATAGAAATTCATAATTTAGAGCTTATAATTTTGTCCAGGTCTCACATAATGTTATTTTTTTTTAAGTTATGTATTTTCTTATTTAAATTATTTGCTTCATTTTATTTATGAGTTATATTAAATGTGGATGTCTATTTATAAATATTCATCTTTATTTTATTAATATAAAGCTAAGCTTATTTATATTAGGATTTAAACAAATTGAAAATTTTCTGAGTTTATAATTTTGTCCAGGGGTATATTTGCAAGTGATAAATCGCCAAAATGTATTCCGATAGTCATCATTCATTCACCTATTGCATTTACTTAATTTCAAATATAAACCTTTCACTCATTTAATTTAAAATACCCATAACTTTCGTTTAACATACATATATCAAATACATTTAAAATATACGCTTCTTTGAAAAAACAATTCCCGGCTGGCTGGGCCTACAGGCAGAGGTAGATTTCGAAGTTGAGTACTAATTTCAACAACAAAAAATAAATCAAGATTACAGATAAACTTAGCTAATTTTTGGTCCTTTTCTGAGAAGTGATAACATTTTGAAACAGATTCGATATGTTTCATAAATAAGACGTTATGGTGGTTTTAATGTTTTTATAAATCTCTACCAATTTTTTTTTTACTCTAAGAGTTCATCCTATCAAAAACTTTTTACTACAAAAGTTTTTATAAATCTCTACCAATTTTTTTTTTACTCTAAGAGTTCATCCTATCAAAAACTTTTTACTACAAAAGTTATAGATAATACTAAAAAGATTTACGTAATAAATTTAAACCGTGTGGTGATTGCTTATTGCTTCATTAAATGAACCAGATATTTTTTTATTCCTTTCATGGCGGATTAACGGAGATGTGATTTTTTTTTCTTGTACAGCTCTTATTTATTTATTTATTATTATTATTATTTTCTTTTTTGCTCTAATAGTTGGTCTTATCAAAAACTTGTGAGTATAAAAATTTTAGATAATATTAAGAAGATTTATAGTAAATTTAAGCAGATTTGATATCTTGTGAATTGTCGAAGTTGTGAATTTTTTTCTTCTTAAACCCCTATTTTTTTGCCCCTTGAGACCATTTTTAATGATATCAAAAATCTGTCATATATACATTTTTGGTCCTTTCCTTAGAAGTAATAATAACTTTAAACTGATTCTATATTTATCATCTCGATATGTATCATTCGATATGGGTTCTAGGGGTCATGATCGGCGTAGATCTGCAAAAAGTTTTCGGAAATTCCAACATCGGGGAGAATCTAATAGGTAGTATTTTTTCGAAATCTACCTTTAAAAAAAAAAAAAAAATACCATAAACCAAAACATTCTATTTCAGCATAAAATTATTGTTTCTAATTTACACACGTTGAAAATGAAAGCTGCTACTAGAGGGATGGGTGCGGGAGAGAGATGCTGTGAGACTTGCACCCGGCAAACATAAAAATGCCCCCAAAAAGATTGCATGTATGGTTTTTAGATTAACATAAATTTTTGTTTTCCATGCGCAGAGTAATAATGCTATTCATTACTCATCATTTTTTAAAGCTGTATTTTGTAATATTATGGAATGTTTCTCATATGTATTTATTCCAATAAGACGCCGAGATTTCGCAGTAGCTATTAAATGGAAATAATACTTAATTCGTAGGAAACATATCTGTTAAATATAGTAGTTAGATGTCAATAAAGAGCAGATATAACCGATTCGGATCTGTCTAACTATAATGAAGGACACGAAATGATTGATCACAGCGAGATGTGTAACATCCTGGCGCCAGTCCTGTCGAATCATAGCTAATCAAAAAAATTTCTTAATTGTTCTATTGATTTTCAGGCCATTACCGGTCTTTTGAAGATGACATATGTATTTTTTTTTTATTTGTAAAAAAAAAAAAGAAATATCACTGTTTGACCTTTTGACCTTTATATTTATATTTAAAATACAAATGAAAAATGTTGCGCAACTCCGAAAATTTGCAGCACATCAATTTCTGTAATCCTGTTTTATATCTATATTATAAAGGACAAAGGTGTCCGTGCATAACGCTGACGTCACTTTGACGGTGGCAACAGCAGATGATTAAATTTAAATTTAATTAAGTTTTATTGCTATTTTTCAAATTTCTAAATACCGCACGTTTTCAATTTTTACACCGCCGAATACGGAAAAAAATATGCTTCCATATGCAATTTGTTTGAAAGCGATATCGCAATTTATTTGAAAACAGTATTACAATTTACGCCGCATGCAGACGATTACGAAAAATAAATCCGTCTGCAGTTAAATCAATATAAATAGTTCATAATTTTTTTAAAGCTTATATTCCATACCGAAATTAAAACATTCATCAACCAATAAATAAAACAATAAAATATAAATACCGAAATGATCACAATCAAAAAGCCTGATTGTAAATAGTGATCTCTGCCAATTTGTTCGTCTGTGAAACGCGATGTCAATATGAAAATATCGCTTTCAATATGTAAAAAAAAAAAAAAAAAAAAAAAAGAAAGAAGAAAAAAGTAGACCCGTGCGAAGCTTTCCAGCCATTTTGTTGATACGTTTTTTTCCTTAATTTTTCATTAACCCTTTCAGGGGCAAAGCACATCTATGCGCAAAAGGTTGAAATCATTGACTGATACCGGAATTTAAAAACAAATTTATTTGAAAATAATTAAAAGCTTTTTATCGCGTATTTAATAAAAGGAAAATTTCCATTGCAAAATTCTGTTGCCAACGTTGCATTTAGGAATTTATATTAAGTTGTCGAAAAATGAACCACCGCCCTTCAAGGGTTTAACTTCATCTTTTAAAATCAAACAACATTTTTTAACGATATATAAGTCAAAAGCCGCTTTCAGAACGTTTCGAAAAATACCTCATTCATCGCTGTGCCTTTAATATGTGCAGAGAAAAAGATTATAACATCAGAAATAATATATATTATGGTTTTCACCTATATTCTGTAACCCGTGAAGCCCGGGTTTATCCCCTTATTTTTATAATGTGAAACGACACATTTATAATTTCTTCGGACTTATAGCAGATGAAAGTTTTACTACAGGCCAAACATATGCAATACGTGCAGCTCCAGTAAGATGACAAAATTTTGATTTACATTCTGGTAATAAATGTCTGCACAAGGCGTCCTAAATACGGGCCAATATCTGAAAATTGGACAATTTGCGTCCACTGCCAATAATATTTCATTAATTATACTAAACCCAAAAACTGAAAAATGTAATATATTGCAACATTTGTTATAACAATTACCAATGATAAAGGGTCATATAATGATGTATAAATAATTAATTTTAAACTTTAAACAAAGTAAATCATCATTCTAGTTCCTGTCCCCAGGTACAATTATCCAGTATTAAATGTATACTGTAAGCATTTCTATAAATATTATTAATTTTTGCTATTATATTTGTAGGATTTGAATTTTAACATACTTTACTTTCTTTATGACGTGCGTGATCATCAAATTAACTGACGCTCTGGTACTTTTTATTATCCATGATTTGAAAGCATGAGTGATGAAAATTCACGATTACGAGCGTAAGGTTGGGAAATGTTCAAAATTAGAAAAGAGTCGGTCTGTTAATTTTTATCATTCATGAAGCATCGACATATGAAATGCCAATAAGGGTACTATTTGGTCTAATTGGATTATTCGGAAGAAAGTGTATTATATGTTTTAAGTGAGTAATATAATATATTTGAAGAAGCTACCAACGAAACGTTGTAAAATTATCTTTATAGAATCATATTAGAGTGTTGTTATTTCAACGTCTAGTTATTCAAGTAATCCAATAACTTAACTTTTTAAATATCATCTCCCTACTCATATTTATACCTATATATATATACAGAATGGGAAAATATAATTCTCCTTTATTAGTATAGATTGTATAGTAAAATATTGTAGTAAATATATTTGTCCCTGAGGTTGACCATCATCTCAGTCCCTCTAAACACACATTTAGGTTAACAGATACTAGGAGGCGCTCGCAGAATTATTTCCATTGCAACAGCAACTAAAATTCAACTAGCTACCATGAATGAAGGTAAGTTGTTCTTCTTTTTGTTTCATATTTAGAAATACAGTAGAACCTCTTTTATCCGAAACTCTTTTAACCAACACTCTCAGTTAACCGAAATCCATTTTTAAAGCTTTTTCTTTTATACTATCACATTCCTTGTGTGCAAAATACATTTTGAAAGCATTTTTTAAAACTATCATATTCCGTGTGTGCAAGCGGTCCTTTCCGAACTACGAGTACATATAAATATTTTCGATCGCCTTTCTTAGAGTTCCTTTGAATTTAATCTGAGCTCTCGTAAGCTGCGGAGTGGAAAGAAGAAAACGAACAAATTAGCAATTCTGAAGCTTCTGAATGTTTTGCAAAAGGTTTGGCATGGCTGGGACAGCAGAGAGACTGTGATGGTGAACTAATAACATTAAAAACTCCGTGATAGCAAGCTTCAAACCAAAGGCAGTCGGAACTGCGACAAACAAAACATTTTTCAAACCCTTGTGATAATATGTAAAAGGTACTTCATTACGAAATTAAAATTCAGGTAATTCATTCTTGTTTCTATTTTGTTATTGCTTTATTTTTATTAATCATTTGTTACCATAATAAGAAATATTGCATGTATTTCTCCTTAATCTTAAAATTGAAGCATTCTCGATTATCCGAAAATTTCGATTTTCCGAAAGATCGTCGGTTCCAATTACTTCGGATAATTGAGGCTCTACTGTATTTAGTTTTGTTCTGTATAGGGAGGAGTATTCTTTATAGCATCATTCATGTCCCCATATTTAACTTATTTATTAGCAAAAGCTTATTGCAACTTTATTTATGTAACTTACAAATGTCACATGGCATATTTAATCATTTACACGCGTGCAAAATGATTTAACAAAATCGCTGTGCAGCTTTTAAGACAAAAACATCATCTCAGTCCCAATTATTAGACACTGATTATTACGTTAAGACACTTTCTTCCATAAAAGTTTATCCTACGCTTAAAATATACATCCTTGATCTCAAAACACTATAGCATTTAAACGACAAAATATGTATTATAGTATATAATTGTATGTGGTAGTTGGTACATTAATTTAAAAAAATAAATCTTTTGGAATGAAGTTGTCCGGTTTTCAGATATTGACCCATACATATATGCCACAATAAACCTAAACTCATTTGTCGAAAACAGAGGTAGATTGTTAGGGAAACTGCCGTAATTAGAGAAATTCTCAGCGATTTGTATATAATTTTACTTTTCTGTGTGCCACTATCAGCGCCAAAAAGCAATACGTTCGATTGAAATATGCATGATTTAAGCTAGATATTAATGAATTAATGCAGTTCGTTTTCTTTTCAATACAAACGCATTCCTAATTATAATGTTATCTGTGAAAGGTGCAGCTTCGAAATATCTTAAAATTAATAATAAAAAAAAGCACTAAATAACATTTGCCTGTATTTTGAATCAAATTACTGTCAAACTTCAATAAAGACTTACTTTCGAGAACAATTAAAAAGGTATCCTTATGCATAGTGGTCCTATAAAAAAGTAAAATTATGCGTTTGAGTTTTAGCAGGAAACTATAAAACATGGCATTACATTATATAATCCTATACTAAAGTTTGACTATTATTAGTTTCACTGACGAAATATTTATGCATGTAATATAGCGTTGTATAACTAATACCACCGGCATCGCTTAAGCCAAATCTTGTCATCAGCAGAAAAATTCAAATAGCTTTTAAGATTTCATAGCTTTTGAGCTCAGGTCGTTATTTTCGTCATGTACAACCATCTTTTTTATAAGCTTTATCACGATCATGCAAGCTGCAAAGTTATGGATATATTTCGCATCGTAATTACTAATTTTAAATACCATCGTAACTTCAATATTTCTCATTTTTACTTTATCTTTTTTTTCGTATGCTGAACTTTTGTTAAACTTTTACTTTTTTACTCTCGGTCAGTAACATATGTTTAGATTGAGCAAAAAGTAGAAAAGGCGAAATCCTTTGCCGCATCTCACCAACTTGCAAATAAGACAAGTAAATATTAAATTTAAAAAATCAAAAAACCCGACTGCATAAAAAGCGAACTAATTAATTATTTCTCATCAATCTGAAACTATTTTCTATATTACTTACCTATTTTTTTATTTACTTATATTGATTGCATTTAAGTTGCGTTTAATTGTTAGTTCCTATTTATAAATACTGTTTTGATGAGACCTATAGATGTCTATGAAGGTTAGAGTTGCAGTAAAGCTGGAGATCCTACCTACACAACTTCCAGGTTGTGTAATATTTAAATGGAGCTACTGACTGTAAAATAGTCAATGAAACATCATCGTCTTCATTTTGAAAGACCTATCCAATGATATGCCACTCAATAGGGTGCGTAAATTTTTCGTCTCTACCGCCATTTTGAATTTATAAAAACAAAACTTAGCCTCTAACCATCGGACGGTTAAGACGAATCGATAGAGACCTCATTCATTAAAATCCATCCAGCCGTTGGGATCTTTCGAGGGTATAAAGAAATCCACTTACCCAGATACGCGTGAAACACATAACCCTTTTTGGCAGTCGGGTAAAAAGAAAGAAATTTTGATTAACAGATAAGTCGAAAATTTTTCGAACAGCGAATGCACTTATCTGTCAGAAAAATATGACAACTTACGTGATATGGTCTACCTACCCCCTTTTGGCGTACAAAATATTTGCCATTTGTATTTTCATGAAATCTACAAGATTCTAAAAGTAGATTTCATCAAATATTCAAGCTTAGGTTTTCATTTTTCGTGTTCATTAGTTGCAGTTTGCGATCTTTCAGCTTCTTCATTAAATCTCAAATCTGTTCAACAATATTGAGAAAAGTTATTTATGATAACAGGATCTTAACATAGTTAACCCTTAAATGCCTGGTGTTGCTTTTCAGCAACATACCCAATTTAGGCTCTAAAATACTATTAAAATAATATTGAAGCTATAATGCCTAATGTTGCCAATAAAATAAATTTTGAAAATATTATTAAATCGATTTTCAACATGTAGATGGCAACACTTGGGCTGTTTAAGAATAAAGATAGATTTATTTTTTCAATTGTTGCTACTTGTTCTTTTTGTTTTGTTTGGAAGCTTGCGAAATACCCTATTTTGTTCTGCAGTGAGCGAGTAAAATTTATTTCTTATTATAGTTCCTAAAATTCTTGTGTGTTTAATATTATAGAATTTTATCAAGGAAAATTATTTTTTCAATTAAAGACCAGTATTGCCGATTAGTAACAAACCGTTTTTTAGCCGTAAATCATACTTAAAACAAAATATGATTTTTTAAAGTATTTTTCCCATGATTTATTTAAAAAATGAAAGCCGAAAAACATTATTACAATGATTTTTGAAAAATCAGGCATTTAAGGGTTAATTTTCACACTCTTTGAACATGTACAGTATAATTTTGTTGTTTGAGGCATCAAGATTTGGCAACTTAAAAGATTTTATTATCTTTAGTAAAGCCATATGCCACAATTGGGCATAATTAGTAAGTCATACTACTGACATAATACACTGACATAACAGATTTCATAGGCCTAAAATAAATACAAACATAAAGGCTTAATTTCCATTTCTGAAAGTATAATAGAGCTACTATCAATATTGTTCTTGTGTCTAGCTATACAAGTAGCAAGTATAAGATCGTATTCGTACTTGACCACAGACACGATGTAAAAGGAATCGAATTTCATAAGACCACACAGTTATTAGGTAGCTTTCATTATAAAAAGCTACCTATTGCAGCCGTTCGGAGGAAAGCGATTTCAAAAAATTTTGGTATATTTTCATCGAACATGACCGCCAGACCCCGAAACCACCCTCCGTTCAAAATTGATATATATATATCTGACCTTTGTCATACTGTAACTCTCGTATTTATGAACCGACTTGGATGTAATTCGGTGTGTACATAGTACATATCAATGTCTCGACCGAGTTCGTTGGCCAGGTTCATCCGCCATTTTGTTTCAAAATGGCGGCCATTCAATTTTTTTTTTTTATTTAAAATTTGAAATGTGGTACCAAAATATTGAAAATAGAAAAATATTTTTTCTTATGTATTTGACCTTATACAAAGACTCCGGAGCAGTTTTTGTTTCGTCTATATCTTAAAAAATGGCTGAGTTATAGCATTTTGAATTTCTAGCATGGCTGACATTTTGAAACGTCCTGAATTTTGTCACGCGATAAAAGGCGTATTTATGCACCGATTTAGATGTAACTTCGTTTATACATAGTACATACCAATGTCTCGACCGAGTTCGTTGGCCAGCTTCATCCGCCATCTTGTTTAAAAATGGCGGCCATTTAAGTTTTTAAGAAAAATTTAAATTGGAAATGTGGTACCAAAAAACTGAAAATTGAAAATATATTTTTTTCTCATGTGTTTGACCTTGATAAAAAGATTCGGGAGCAGTTTTTGTTTCGTCTATATCTTTAAAAATGGCTGCGTTATACCATTTTGAATTTCTAGCGTGGCTGACATTTTGAAACGTCCTGATTTTTGTCACGTGATAACAGGCGTATTTATGAACCGATTTGGATGTACCTTGGCGTGTACCTAGTACATACAAATATCTCGACCGAGTTCGTTGGCCAGCTTCATCCGCCATCTAGTTTCAAAATGGCGGCAATTTAAAAAAGTTTAAAATTTAAAATGAGATACCAAAAAATTAGAAAATGAAAAAGATTTTTTTCGTATGTGTTTTACCTTAATACAAAGATTCCGGAACAGGTTTTCTGTCGTCTATATCTAAAAAAATGGCTGAGTTTTAGCATTTTGAATTTCTATCGTGGCTGACACTTTAAAACGACCTGATTTTTGTCAGGCGATAACAGGCGTATTTATGAACCGATTTGGATGTAACTTGGTCTGTCTCTGTACATAGTACATACCAATGTCTCGACCGATTTCGTTGGCCAACTTCATTCGCCATCTTGTTTCAAAAGGGTTGCCATTTAAAAATAATTTAATTTAAGGTATTAAAAAATTGGAAAATGAAAAAGATTTTTTTTATGTGTTTGGCCTTGATACAAAGATTCTGGAGCAGTTTTTGTTTCTGAAAATTTGTTCTTTTGTTCATATCTTAAAAAATGGTTGAATTATAGCACTTTGAATTTATAGCATGGCTAACACTTTGAAACGATCTTATATTTGTCACGCGATAACACACGTATTTGCCTATTTCGATGTAAGAAGGCATGTGGATAGTATACATCAATATCTCGACCAAGTTCGCTGGCCAGCTTCATCAGCCACCTTGTTTCAAAATGGCGGCCATCAAATTAAAAAAAATTATATTTAAAGTGAGGTGCAAAAATATTAGAAATTGAAAAAGATTTCTTTCTTAAGTATTTGACCTTGATATAAGGATTCAGGAGCATTTTGTGATTGTCTTTATCTTAAAAAATGGCTCAGATATAGCAGTTTCAATTTCTAATGTGGGTGACATTTTGAAAAATCTGATTTTTTGCCTGCGACAGCACTCGTATATATCAACCGATTCCGATGTGAGTGAGCATGTGCACAGCAATTACTAAGGTCTAGACCAAGTTCACTAGTTAGCCTCATCCACCATGTTGTCTTAAAATGCCAGGCCCTTTAAGAAATCGCCGAATTTGGCAGCCAAATATAAGTTACTTTAAATAAAAGCAGCTTGGATAAAGCTGACCAATTTCGCAAAATTCTCATTCATAATGATTTAGTATTGATAAAAATTAGTATTGAATCTCCTATATTCGGTTTCCACTAAATTGAGCTTCGTGTGTTTGAATAATATAAGTTGGCTTTTTTAAAATAAGGAATATGAAAGCTACCCCTTCCTCCCGGCACTGGCCGAAAGGACTTTTTTTCGTTGTTTCCAGTCCAAATACTACAGTCACATACCTGCAGCATTCTTAGAGGACAAGGACGTTTAACCAACAAAAACGTTTCAGATTCGTCTGCTGCATAATTTTGGATTTAGCAAAATGCGATGAACTAAGTATATAAGCTTAGAGATCCTGCTACCTTGATTTCAATGAAAACCATCTGACGAGCTTCAGGCTGACCTAAGAGAAATCTCCAAAGCAAACATAATTTTATTACACGTAGATGCTCAACAATTTGCCATCCAACAGTTTATTAACCCCTATTCTTCGTTTTAAAGCTACAAATGTCTTCAGTTCGCAAATAACCAACAAGAAGCGAAATTTCAGATATACTCATTTTGACCTGTCGCGCTAACACAATCTGTCTCTATTAAAATCAATTAATCTACAGATTCACTATTGTATTTCCACAGAGTCAATGAGTTCTGTAGTTTTAGCATACACCATATAATATTTCTGATTAGTCATAAGGTCCGAAAAAAGGTATAGTTAATCAGGATTGTAGTATTATGACCTAAGGGTAATTCATCGATAAAAGAAGAAAAATAGAATGTTTTCGAGTGTATTAATATAATTATTTGGGATCCCATGAAAAATTCTTTTCCAGTGCTTGTTAGTTTACTTCATCCACCTTTTTAGCATAATAGCCATTCCATAAATGTCAACTATACTCAATGAATAGAATACAGAAGGGAAAGGTCGTGATTTTGTAGATGAACACTATAAATGTATCGGAGATGAATACAATATGACATGATTAATTAAAACATGATTAAAACATGATACGCACCTAATTAATTAAAATTGTACTCAGAAGGCAGCCAATTGACAGTTATCGCGAGGGCTAGGACATCTTCTTCCGGAAACTTCATAATATGACAGTAAGATGCAAATGCTTCTAAAACGATTAATTTCAAAGTTGTTTTATAGGTAAAATTCAATACCTCCGCTCGTCTAAAAAAATCTTTGAATCGTTATAAAATTGAGGAATAATATGGAGAAAAGAAAAAGAAAGAAATAATTCAAAACTGATATGAAGAATTGAATTTGTTGAGAAAATGCAGGTTCCGCAGTCGTAAATTTTAAGTAATGCATATGACAAAACCTGTTACAATAAAACGTGAGTATATGCGTTTAGACATGAAATCATACGTGTCTTAAGAAATTGTTTGTGAGATATGCTGGAACCATATTGCTACTTCATCGAAGTTTTCGGCAGTAGATGATACCGGAAAATATTCCAAATAACTGCGATGGGAGGCAAGTCTGGTAAGCAGAAAAGATAAGTGAGAAATGATACGTGAAATACTGGATCTTTGATATCGATCCTAGTTGTCAGGAAAAATCATATAAAAAATTTCGATACTTAGTATAGTTTTTAGCGGATATTTTCTAATTTTCCGGGGCTATAAACGCCGTTTGAAGAAGTCATTTTGTAAAAGTATTTGAGTGACGTTGCTTTTATTTGTTTTTTCATCTGAAATAATTTTTTTTTTTAATCTTGATCCTGTACCGTTACAAAAAGAAGTTTATACTTAAACAAGAATATGAGCTGTCAATCTATCGGCATTTAACTACTGTGTTTCCTCAAAGATAAGATCTAATCGGAAAATAAACCCTTTTGTGAATTTTCAGGGTACTCGTAATATAAGCTCCACCCACCACAAATAAGCCCATATCACTTTCTTAAGTTAGATTCATAAAATAGATTCATAATGTATGACTGATAATGTAATTTTAATCCAAGCATGCAAATTAGTGTAACATTACCACACAATTTCATCCATGCTAAAGGTTTTTTTTTAATTCGTATTTTGAAAACGTTATAGTTGATTTTTTCATGACTCTGCATAGGAGTTAATATTGACTATAGAATTTGTTGTTTCATTAAGAATTCATTTAAGGATACTTAAAGTCGATTTTTCTTTAAATAAATCTAAAACATTGATTAAAAATAGTTTTGTAGGCATGATATTTAATGTGTATATTGAAAGCACACATGACACATACGTTCTTCGTGATTAGCATAGACTAAGGTACTAAATCGCTTACCTCTGGCTGAAAGCCATTCCAGAAATTCAGGTAAAAGATAATATAAGTAGTTGATTAGTTTGTATTAAAGGATTACTCGTAATATGAGCCCTATGCCCCCATAACCCATAACCAAATAAACCCATATATAATTTTCTTAAATTAGTCAATATCTAACATACACTATATGGCCAAAGGTGACCAGTCACTTGCGATTTTAGATGTTTTGTTAAATATCTAGAAAAATACATGAGAAATTAACCTGAAACTGCAGATGTGTAAACAGTATAGTATAGGTCAGATATTTCCGCGAAGTTTTTTTACCGAAACCCCATAGAGGACCGTCAACAAATTGAAAAAGAACAAATAACTTTTGGACAAACCTGTAAAAACTAATGTAGCAAAAACGTTCAAACTCGAGATTATTAATAAGTGGCTTATTGTAATATAATGTGTTCATTTTTATGAGGATAGCATGTATACTCATAGAGAAATTGAGGTTTTTATAAAAACAGTCCCAAATTTCGCCAAGTTTTTTGCTTATAATTTGCAGAGTTCTTAATGTAAAAAAAAAGTTATTTTTAGAAAATATGACAAACAACATTGTACACAATACTCTGTAATCAGAATTAAAAAATAATAAAAATTGGATGAAAAATGAGCAGATTTACTAAAAAATGTTTCACTGCGCATGCGCGAATGCAATCAAAATATAATGGGCATAATATATTAGCTAAGTATATAAAGCAACTTTTGTGAAAGTTTCAAAATCATAGCTTGAAAATTCTGAAAATTATCGTCGATAGAATGAGCTCGAAATCCGTTGTCACAAAAGGAAGCAAAAATATGAGGGGTTCTGTCCAAATATAATGTACGTGCAATATTGTCTACGCATTCATGGGACTAATAAACAGATATTTGATAAAACCCCTCATCTTTTTGCTTCTTTTTGGAAATAGCGGATTTCGAGCTTATTCTATCGACGATAATTTTCAGAATTTTCAAGCTATGATTTTGAGACTTTCACAAAAGTTGCTCTATATACTTAGCTAATACATTATGCACATTATATTTTGATTGCATTCGCGCATGCACGGTGAAACATTTTTTAGTATACCTGCTCATTTTTCACCCGATTATTATTATTTTTTAATTCTTATTGCAGAGTATAATGCACAATGTTGTTTGTCATATTTTCTGAAAAGAACCTTTTTTTTTATATTAAGAACTCTGCAAATTAAAAAAAAAAGGGGGGCGAAATTTGGGACTGTTTTTATAAAAACCTTAATTTCTCTACGAGTATGCATGCTATCCTCATAAAAATGAACACAGTATATTACAATAAGCTACTTATTAATAATCTCGAGTTTGAACGCTTTTTCTACATTAGTTTTTACAAGGTTATCCAAAAGATATTCGTTATTTTTCAATTTGTTGATGGTCCCCTGTGGGGTTTCGGGAAAAAAATCTTCGCGGAAATATATAACCTATACTATACTGTTTGCACGCCTGCAGTTTCCGGTTAATTCCTCATGTATTTTTCTTGATATTTAACAAAGCGTCTAAAATTGCAAGTGACCGGTCACCTTTAGCCATATAGTGTATCATATAGTTTTGAAAAATGTTCGCAATTGAGAATAGCGTTGAAAAAAATCTCAATTCCAGATTTCAAATGATTATTTATCAGTCTTTGAAATGGTAAACATGGTTCAAGAATCGTCAATAAAATCACAGACGAATGTGTAACCAGTGCACTTATGGTCAAGCTTCTTGGGCAAGAAACGCTGTATTGCTGTTCAGGTGCAACTAGGGTTATAAGAGATGGAGTAACAAGAAAAATAGGTTAGAATTCGGTTTGGAGCTTCATGATGATATTCTAGAAGATAATGTCATGATTGTAATTGAATAATTGTAATTTTTGAACAAATACAGATTACTGTACATGAATAGATGTATAAAAAATAAATGTCAATTATTGTGTATGAAGAAAAAAAGAGACAATTATTGAATATAAAACATTGTATTGTATATAAATATACTGTGAATTTTATGCAAATTTTTGACTGCAGTTCTTTTAAAAAAGAAAACAACTGCTCCTGGCGTTGATTCTTCATACTTTACAGTTCATCAGCTTCAGCTGTACGGCGATCCTTGGCATTATCTCAACCCGAGTTTTTAGCAGTTGTCCTGTTGCCCCTGACATAAATTTAAATTCTAAAGAGGAATATTTTTAAAAAGCAAGTGCATTCCATACAATTAGGATGATCCTTGTTTTAAAATGCTTTAAAATCGGTTCGAGTTTCTCAGAATCATTGAAAGGAAGCCAGATTTCTCAGAGTCGATTGACTGATCAGAGAGTTCGTTAAACTTTTTAAACTCAGGATTCAAAGAGATACTTGCAACTTCGTGATCTGAAAATTTATTTTGAATACATTTTTGAAGTAGATTACTCTTTCTTCGTTTTTGTTCAGCGATCGTACAATAAAATGATTTAACAGTAATAAAATAAAATAAAATAGATTCATAATGTATCATTGATAATGTACTTTTAGTCCATGCACGCAAATTAGTGTAACGTTTATCAGAGAATTTCATCCACGCTAAATGTATTTTTGATTCGCATTTTGAAAACGTTATACGAGGGTGGTTCAGTAATCATTGTCCCGAGTGTGTATAAAATATTTGTACTGCGATGGTTGATGTGGAATATTGAAGCCTACTGTCTTAGATGCATATATGCTCAATTTCAGAACCGTAACTGCTATATTAATATATATATATATATTCGTTTTACGTGCGAGAGATGGCACCTAGCTTGAAAGTGGGAGGTTGGGGGGGGGGGGGAAGGCTAGTTTGGAGCTTATGGGGCCAGACCTGAAGTAGTTCTGTGATAGATTTGTGACAGTGGATGAGACGTGGCTACATCACTATCATCCCGAGTTCAAACGACAGTAGCCACATCTCATTCACTGTTACCCCCAACCTCCTCCCCCTTTCAAGCTAGATGCAACCTCTCACGCCAGAAACGAATAAAAATATGTTAATGTAGCAGCTACAGTTCTGAAATTAAGCATATAGGCATCTAAGACAATAGGCTTCAATGTTCCACATCAATCATTGTAGTACAAATATTTTATACACACTCGGGACAATAATTATTGAACCACCCTCGTAGTTGTTTTTCTCATATTTCTGCCTAGGAGTTAATATTAGCTATCACGTTTGTTGTTTCAATACGAAATCTTTTAAAGATATTTAAAGTCGATATATTTAAAAAAAAATCTAAAACATTGATTACAAATATTTTTGTAGGCATGACATTTAAGTGTACATAGAAAGCACACATGACACATGCATTCTTCGTGATTTGCATAGACTAAGATAATAAATATATAACCTCTGGCTAAAAGCCGTTCTAGAGATTGTCTAAAAGGTAATATAAGTAGTTGATTAGTTTGTATTAAAGGAATAACAAGAAAAAGAATTATTTTAATCATATCAATACCAGTTTGAAAAGTTTATCATACAGAAAACTCAACAGTAATCTTTCAGTTTGAAAGGTGTAAAATACCCATTACATTGCTTTTTCTAGTTAAAACGTTCGAATGATGAGCGCCTAGTGCGCCTAATGCAAGCGAAGCTCGCCGCTAATCTCCAATGAATTTGTCAGCACCAGAGGTCCACTGTAGGAATGCTTCATAAAAAAGTAATGTTTTTACGCTGAGTCTAAATTAATTATTACTGCGAGTAAAATATAATTATTAAAAAAGATACAATCAAAATCATAATTCACATCAGATTGAATTTTTTCCAGAAAAGTTCGCCCATGTAACAAGAATGCAGTCAATTTTATATCAAAACCCGGCATCCAAAACGCATCACTTTCACATGGACTTCGATTATGGAAGGGTGTTAATTATGGTTAAAATTGAATTTGAATAAGAATTTTCCGAAATTAACCACTTTTCGCTAATTTGGATATGTTTATGGCAACTTGTGTTCGTTGCCATATTTGGGGATATTTCGAGAAATACCGGCAAACTCGTCGACAATTTGGAGCAGGAAGGCACTCCTGCGCAAGTGTTTGTGAATACACATCAAAACCAAAATATTATTGTACATAAATAAAATCCGCGAACTGCGAGAATCGACCCATTTTAATTGACGTCATGGGTTTTGTGGCATAAATATGCATTTCACTTCCAAGCTTTGGCGGATGAGCTGTAGTAATTGAAGAGCTAAGTGGAAGAACATGTTAAGTAACAAAAATGACATTTGAAGAAATTTGATGTGAAAGTTTTTGTTGTCAATTTTAATGATTTATTTTCTGTTTGATACCATGTGTTTAAAATATTAACAGGTGTGGTACTAAACTCCATCAAAAAAACTTATTCATATTTAATTTTGAAATATTAAAAAATATTAATATTATTTGCATTATTAAATATTAAAATATTAAATATTAATGAATAATGTCTTAAATCTTCAAGGCTAAATAGAACTTTGGTATTTTAACCTTACCATGTGATAGAATACATGATAACACCTTCGTCCAAAAGATAAAATCATTTTTAAGAAAATGCAACATAACATGTTCTTCCACTCAGCTCTTCAATTGCTCAGAAAAAAAAAAAAAACTGCTGCATGTAAAAGTTTCCATTTCAAAAATCGATTGAAATTTATTTTAGTAGGCATTAAATTTACTGTTTATTTTGAAAGTTCACGTTTATTTTGCGTAATTAGGATGGACTAAAATACTAAGATACTCCATCAACGTTGGCTAGAAGACATTCCATAAATTAGAGCTGGAAGGCATAAAGCGTAACTAGTTTTGGATTAAAGGAACACCCAATAGAAAATTGTACAACCATACCGATTTACTTTGAAAAATCGATTATAGAATGTGTAAAGTCTAATTGTAGTCTTCCAGTTTGAAGAGTACAAAAACTTCGTTAAGGAGCTTGTTTACATGGTTAAAACATTCGAATGATGTTATCGTTCAGGGGGGAAAGTTTATAGAAGGGCAGTTGTACCAAACAACATAAAAACTACCTTTACTAGGTTACTGGCCCCCAAGATGAAGGGAGCGCCGTCAGAAGCGGATTTTTTTTTTTTTTAATATAAAATATATGCATGCTTAGGTCATGAAGAAGTCTAAAAATGCAATATGTACCGGGCCTCTCAATTTCCGTGAACGTCTCTGGATACTATATTTAAGAAAACTTTTCTCTTTGAAATTTATCTCTTAAATTTTTTTTATCTTTAGTGTGAAGAAAAGGCATAAGCATAATCAGTATTAAAGCAGAATGTGAGCGATAAATTTCATTAATCTAAAATATGCTTGATCTATTATGGATTTTGGCGAATTTTAGGCAGTAGTTGTTGAAATAAAGTTGTTTCTTCTGGCATCGATTCTCCATGCTTTCCAGTTCATCAGCTTCAACTATCCTTGGCATTATCTCAACCTAGGATTTTAGTAACTGTTCTACTGCCCCTGACATATATTTAAATTCGAACTGTGAATATTCTTAAAAGACATGTGTATATCATATATTTGGGATGGACCTTGTTTGTGTAAACTGTACAATTAGTTGATTTTTTTTTTTTTAATCATTGAAAACTAGCCAGATTTTCCAGAGTTCATTGGTTGTCGAGAGCGTTCACTGAACTTTTATGTCAGGGTTCAAAGGGATATTTACAACTTTGCGATTAGCAAAATTTGATATACATATTTTGATTTTTTTCTCATCATCGATTATCCTTTTAAAGTGCATATGAACTTTTACTTTTTTAAAAATAGCATAAACTGTGATAATGAATCATTATCAATTTCAAAGGACACGTATTGATGCGTTGGCAAATAGAGATAATACAAATATAAATGTCTTTGTCTGTTTCGAAAGAACCATAACGATGCCTACTTTGAATTAACCTGTATTTTGTGTACTTTATTAAATGACAAAAGGTGTTAAATAAAAACTAAAACGAAATAAAACAATAAAGATATTTTTACTTATCTGGCTACATGTTTTGGCATCACCGAAGCCTTTACCAAAGCAAATAAAGATGTTCATTGCACGATGTATAACGTAATCATTTGAAACTCCATCATTAAATTTTTCGCGTAAACTCTCATATTAAGTACGTTATTTTATTTTATTTTTACTTGGATATTAATTTCCATATTCTTAACCATGGAGTAACTCAACATATAATTTTGGTGAAAATGATGCAACACCGTTACATATTAAATTTTTATATGTTACACTCTCTATGGTTTCACTTATAATGGATCGATATTATAAATTGGAGAGAAAACTGATCTTACTTTCATTAAAATTTATTTGTATAGCGGTTTTTCTATTATACTTTATATCAGCTATGTGCTCCCTTTTTCTTTAACAAATTTAGTGTTATTATTTCTTTCGATAATGGTTTCGGTGGAGCCGAAACATGGAACCAATTTATTAAAAATATTTTTTATTGTTTTTATAGTTTTTATTTAACAACGCAGTATCATATAATTTACACAAATTGTACGTTGAGTTACCTGCAAATACGAATATGAAAATAAACATCCAAGTAAAAATAAAATAAAATAACGCGCGTAATATGATAGATTACGTGAAAAATTAAATCATAGTGTTTCAAATCATTATATTAAAAATCATGTAAATATAGAATATTCTTATTTGTTTTGATAATGACTTTGGTGAATCCGAAACATGTAACCAGTTTATCAAAACTTTTTTTACTGTTTTTATAGTTCTTATTTAACACCTTTTAACCCTTAAATGCATAGTGTAACTCAAACGTTAAAGGATCTTTTTTTTTTTTTTTTTTACCATTTCGTACTTTCTATTGACCTTTTGGTGAACTATTATGTGTTACTTACGTCATACGTGATAACATGCATTTAAGGTCGTGAAGTCTGTTTTTATGCTGATTTGTTATCACGTGGAAGTTATAACAACTTTTCTTGAACTGCTTGTAATGTGGTCGACTGGCGTTTTTTCTCTATCTTTATAAGGTAGTAATTATTAAAGCTGCAAATTATTAAAAGCACTATAAAAATTATTATGTCGTTGAATAGTTGTTATTGTTCAGTGTAAACACTTTAAAGTAAGTATAAAATTTAAAATTATCATTTTTTGAGCAATTTTTGTTATGTATTTCAGGAGTGACATCATGACATTATTCTAACAGAGACATAAATAATTTTTTTTACTATATTTCTAATCGATAATTAACAAAAATGGATTCAAATATAATGTTTTCCGAACAAAATAAAAAATGATGCATTAAAGCGTTAACAATTAATGAAGCATATTATTTTGAGGTATTGTGATTTGTTATATATTTACATAACTTTCTCTTGTGTTTTAAACAGTCTTTTAGAGATAAATAAGAACAGCAATTTACTAACTAGACTTAAAAATGTAAAAGTGTAGGCACACATATACGTATAGTGGACGCTCGATTTTACGAACCTCTTTTTTACGAATTCTTCGTTTTTACGAACTAATGTACTGGTTCCGACAAGCATCCCATTGAACTAATGTTATTCCCATTTCCGAACTTTCGATTTTACGAACACATTATAGAGTGAACACATATACGAACACATATGAGTCCGCTCGAGTTCGTAAAATCGAGCGTCTGTATTAACTTCTTTTTTCAATAGGTCATAATGTTCGTGACTACAAGACATAACAAAATTAATTGAATTCTTTCTAAAAAAGCATTCAAATACAGCAGAAGATAATGCCTTTTTCTCCTTTATAAAGGGAAAATAAATATTTATTGAATATACTAATGTATTTTTGAAAATAAAAAATCATATATCTTCTCACAAATTACAAAAACATATAAAGGGTGATTATTGATTTTTAAAGTCACATTTTTGTATTAAACACCTTTATCAAGTTTTATTCAATAAATAAACTTAAACCCGCAAGAATGAGATCAAATTGGCCTTCTGTGAAAATATGTAGAAATATCTAGACCAATATGTATTTTTACATACTAAAGGGAAATGCCAAAAAGATTGAATAAAATGGTAAATTTTATATATATATATTCAATTTTTAATATTTTAGCTATCCACTTGAAAATGAAAAATACATATTGCTCACCTGCAAAAAAAGTGACACATCTCGCAAAAATTCATTTTGCATTTTATTCCACTAATAGGTCTGTCATAGGTGCTCTTCCTACATCAACAGTTTTATATTTGAAGTTATAGGGAAAATCGCTTTATTACGCTATATGTCCATTCGTGACCACAGAAGGAGGAGGGGTGTATTGTATAGGGATGTAAAATTACCCAATCCTCTAAACCTCATTCTACATCTTCATTTTTAAGGGCTTTATGCTTTTATGCACGTTTTTACTGCTGCATGCAGAACTAAGTGCTATAATATCAGGTTACAGTAAAAACATGTAAATCTTCGCTCGCTTTTCCTGTGAAATTCCCTTTTTTCGAGATGTGTCACATTTCTTGTGGGTGAGTGATATGAAAAATACTAATGTATTACAGTCTGAATTAAAAATATCTGCTAACTTTACGAGGAATTACATTTCTAAACTGTAATTTTGTTGTAAAATATCTATTTATCATTTTGTCACACGTCATACTTACTCACACCACTCATTAAATATAACAGACACAATGTAGAACTCTACACGCATTTGAGGAAAAAAAGAGTTTTTATATTCAAATCTCTATTGTTCTCCGAAATCGTAACTGATATTTTACCGCCTTAACCCGGGAGAACTCGCTAGTGAGAATGCTCAATTGCTTTTCTTTTACTTTACATTCGTATAATATCAACTTTTTTTGGTTGGCTTAGTACTTTTATTCACAAAAAAGGTAAAATAATTGAAATAACGTTTTGAAATTTTAATTAAAATGAAAAATGGTTTAAATAAGAGTATTAAAAAAGTACGACGGTGAGAGAAAATCTCATGCAGCGAGTTCTCCCGGGTTAAGGAATCGTTTATATTTATCAGTAAGGAGCGTATATCTTTTTATTGCTTTTCACATTTATATTTAACCCGAATAAATTTGACGTCACAAAGCACCATCGATCGCAGATTTTTACCTGCGTAGGTGTCATTGCTCCGAACGTCATTCCCTGAATATCTGAATTTTATGTGTAAGATGTTTTTTCTCAAGATGATATATAAAATGTGCGTGGGGTCATAAACAAACACATCTGTTCGTCAATATTAGCTTTGTTTTTCAATAGGTCACAGTGTTTTTGTCTACGACTCATCGCAATATTAATTGAATTCATTCTACAAAAGCATTCAAGTGCAGCAAAAGATAATGCTTTTTTCCCCTTTATAAAGCGAAAATATAATAATGTATTTTTTTAAGTACAAAATCATATATCTTCTCACAAGTTTACAAAAACACATCATGGGTGATTTTCGTTTCTTAAAGTCACATTTTTGTATTAAACACCTTTATGAAATTTTATTCAATGAACTTAATTAACCTTTTAGCAAAAATAGAAAATGAACCCCCCATAAATATGAGATCAAATTCGCCTTCTATTAAAATATGTAGGCATACCTAGACTAGCATGTATTTTCGCATACTGAAGTGAAATGCCTAAAAGATCAGATAAAATGGTAAATTATATATATAATTTAAATTTTTAACATATTTTAACTGTCCACATTTGAAAATTTAAAGTACATGTGTGAAACACTGATGTATTACATTCTGAATTAAAAATATCTGCTAACATAAGGAGGAATGACATTTCTAAACTGTAATTTTGATGTAAAATATCTATTTATCATTTTACCACACGTCACCGTTACTCACACAATTCATTAAATATATCAGACACAATGTAGAAATCTACACGCATCTGAGGGTATTTATATTCAAATCTCTATTGTTCCTCCAAAATCAGAGCTGATATTTTACCGTCTTAAAGAATAGTTTATATTTATCAGGAAGGAGCGTATATTTTTATTACTTTTCGGATTTATATTTAACCCGAATAAATTTGACGTCACAAAGCACCATCGATCGCAGATTTTTACCTGCGTAGGTGTCATTGCTCCGGACGTCATTCCCCGACTCTTTGAATTATATAAGACTTTTCCTCAAGATGATGTATAAAATGTGCGTGGGGGACATAAACAAACGCATCTGTTCGTCAATATTAAAAGATTCAAAATGTCATCCAAATAAAAAAAGAAAAAAAAATAAGAACTTGAAGAGATTTTGTCATGCGCAAATGCGTAAAAAAGAAAATAAAAATACGTAATGAATACTTCAAATACAATTTCTAACCGGAAAAGTCAATTAGATTTTGAAGTATTTTTTTTTTATTTTCGTAATGATGGTTCAACTGAAAAAAAATTTACCTTTATTTGTTCACGTTGTTTAAGTTAATACGTGAACTATGACATTTGGAAGGTCTGAGTTTACAGCAAAGTTTCAACTGTAATTGATGAATATTTATTACAAAATGTATAAAAAGTGCATAGGATGTAAATAAAGACATTAGTACTAAGAAATCGAAATAATCAGATTAAACATCAAGAATTAAAAATCACGCATCAGTCATTGATTATGAAATACTTTCTGGAATTATCAGAATATTGTAAAGAATTTTAAATTTTTTTGTACAATCAAATGCGGAATCTAAATAAACAATATAAAAAGCACGTAACACAGCTAAACACTATTTCTATCTATTCTAATATTTCCATCTATTCTAATTTCTATCTTCTGATCTATTCTAATCAGCAATTGATGTCCATACCCGATAATGTATGAAAATGATAAGATCTTTAGATTTTTACACATACGGTATTGTGAAAATAAAATTTAAATCACCGGGTAAACGTATCAATCAACTAAAACCACTTTTCTGTGAGTTGCCAAACATGGATAGCAGTGTGTATTCATATCTTTTTGCGCAGCCATGTATATAAATTTATTTATATTATACTACACTAACATCCTATAATATAGGAAAATTTGGTTGATCTGAAAAATGCGTAAAAAAGCTGAAAGTGTATTTTCAGGAAATTTCTTCCATAGTCACTTATTCGAATTCTTTTACTTAAACTTTTACTTGTAGTTTCTAGCAGCTAGCGTCCATAGACGGTAATGTATCCAATTTATTTTGCGCAGTCTTGTTTGTGAATTTCTTTGTATTCTACTTTCATATCTTAATGCACTAAAATATTGTTCAGCTGGAAAATTCACAAGGCAGTTTAAAATATATATATATAAACTTTAAAAAATTCACGTCATTCGCTGACTATCTTAATTATATAAGTAAGGCCTTTTTCTCAAGATGATAAGATGTAAGTTATATATAACTTACGTGTGGGGGACATAAACAAACACATATGTTCGTCAATACTAAGAGATTCAAAATGTCATCCAAGTAAAAAAAGATTAAAAAAATAAATAAATAAAAAGAACTTGAAGAGATTTTGTCATGCGCAAATGTGTAAAAAATTAAACCAAAATACGTAATGATGTACCAAAATACGTGATGATCCAAATACAATTTCTAACCGGAAAAGTCAATTAGATTTTGAAAAAAAAATTACCTTTATTTGTTCACGTTTGTTTAATTTGATACGTGAACTATGACATTTGGAAGACCTGAGTTTACAGCAAATTTTCGAATGTAGTTGATGTATATTTATTACGAAATATATAAAAAGTGCGTAGGATGTAAATAACATTAATACTAAGAAACTGAAATAATCATTTAGATTAAATTGCAAGAACTAAAACCCACGCATCAGACATTGATAATGTAATACTTTCTCGCACTATCACAATATAGTAAAGAATTTTTTTTTAATACAATCAAATGAAATATTTAAACAATTTAAGAAGCACATAACGCACTCAAAAATCTATTTTCAGCAATTTATGTCCATAGCCAATAATGTATGCAAATTCATTTGTTCAGCGCTGTATATGATCTATAGGCTTTTATACATACCACATACTGAAAAAAAAATTTAATCGCCTTGAAAACACACCAAGGAACTAAAAACCCTTCTCTGATGTGAGTAACCAGCCATACACTGTTAAAAATTTGCAGCAAACTGTCTAGTCATTCGACCGTTTCTTTAGAAAACGGTTCCATAACCCTAATTTAACTCTATTCTGACTACAATCGGACCTCTATTTAACGCAGGCGCGGATCCACGGGGGGGGGGGCGGTCGGGGCGGCCGCCCCCCCCCCCCAAAAAAAAAATCCACCGATTGTCGCGAATTTCGACAAATGGTGGCCGAAAAAAATCAATTTCGTCAATCATTCGCAGGTCAAAGGATCACAAAAGGAACGCAAATTTCGTCAAAGAATCGCGCAAAAACGCTAATTTTGTCATAGGATCGCAAATTTCGTCAAAGAATCACGCAAAAAACGTTAATTTCGTCAACAGATCTCTAAAAAAATGCGAATTTCTTCAAAGAATTGCGAAAAAAATGCGCGAATTTCGCGAAAGAATCGCTGAAGAAACGCGAATTTCGTCAAAGGGTCGCCAAAATTAACGCACAATTAGCATTGGGAGGAGATTCCCCTAGGCGCGCATCCACCGGGGGGGGGGGCTAGATCGGGGCAAAGAAGGGAAGAACAAATTACCAAGTTGACAGCGAAACAGCACCAAAAACTGGCGATATGATGCAATTAAAATAATAAAACTTTGCACAAAATCACCATAAAATAAAAGCAAAACATAGGACGCGTTTCGAGCTAAAAATATAACAGTTCGTCATCAGCTACAGTAAACACGTGTCCGTAAGCGGACAAGGTCAAAAATGAACTGAAAGGGAGAGAATGTTGCAAAGAATGCGACAGATGGCGCTAGCAGAAAAGGGAACATACGTAAGAGAAAAGTGTTGCCAAAACAATAGAAGAGAAATTGATAGGGAAAAATGGAAATAAAAGAAATAAACAAAATTAAAATAAAATAAAAGAAGTAAATTAAAAAATATAAACAATAATAACAAATAAAGAAATATAAAAGAATAAAACAAGAAAAAACCAAAAGATCCCCCCCTTTTTTTTTACAAAATAAAAAGAATAGAAACAAGAGAAGAGGGAAAAGAATTACAAAAGTAATTTCCACGCTGGAGATAGGAAAGGAGATGATGGGAGATCATTGACAAGATTAGCAGAATTTTTAGAAATAAAATACGCTTCATGAAAATCCAAGTGAGAGGGAGAAGCAGGGGAAGAAATAATTTTGGCCATGGAGAAGTTGAAACAATGACTGGAAGACCAACAGTGAGAAGCAATCGAAGATTTAGAGATTTCTTGATTTGCAATATACCTCTGATGCTCGCCTAATCTGAATTTTAAAGCTTTCTTTGTTTGACCAATATAACCTAAATTGCAAGAGCAAGGAATAAAATAAACACCCCACCGGTTTTCAGTAGGAATAGGATCTTTTAGAGAAGAGAATTTAATTTTATTCATAGGTTTAAAGATAACTTTAAAATTAAAACGAGAAAGGATTTTAGCAATTTTAAAACAGAGAAGAGAATAAAAAGGCAGAACTATTATGGAGTTAAAATTAGGAGGATTTTTTGAATCAGAAAAAGGACGTTTAGGCTTATTAAATTTATACAAAGCTTTATCATTCAAAGAGGGATTATAACCACGAGCAAGGGCAAGAGATTTGAGATAATTAATTTCATTATTCAGAGTAGAAGAGTCAGAACAAATGCGTAACGCCCTAAAAACAAAAGGATAAAAGGACGCCACTTTTTGTTGAGGAGGATGATTTAAAAAAGCATGAGGAACTTAATTCCGTTCCTAACCTTCTTATTAGTAAGGATGATAAAGCGGTCAAACAGTTCTTCTCAATAAATCTAATTATATTTCCCACGTTGAACCTATGTTAAACTCTGGTCCATATTCCAAATTAAAGAAGGATCCTTCTACTAAGCATTTATCTGATATCATGCATGTCATTAAAAATTCTGTCTTTCCTAATGATAACACCAAACGTTTGGTCACCCCTTCTATCGCTAATTGTGCTCGTTTCTATGCTCTTCCTAAGGTCCATAAACCTACTCTTTCCTTTCGCCCTATCGTTTCCAATATTGGTACTGCTTCTTATAAGCTTGCCAAGTTCCTTTCTAAGTTATTCGCTCCTTTATCCTCCACTAACTTTCACACTGTGAAAAACTCTTTTGACTTTGTTGATAAAATTAAACGCCTTTCTCCTTGCAATTATATAATGGTTTCTTTAGATGTTAAATCCCTTTTCACTAACGTGCCTGTTCAAGGGACAATTGATTGTTTGGAAAGAAGATTGCGAGAATTTCATTACTCTTCCATGGAGATTGATGAAATCCTGCATTTAGTTAGTATTTGTGTCAGACAAACTGCTTTTCAGTTTAATAATTCTTTCTATTCTCAAACTGAGGGTTTGGCCATGGGTAATCCACTGTCTCTTCTTTTATGTGATAATTTATATGCATTTTATTGAAGAAAAACTCTTCAGTTTATATAAATTTCCTTTCTGGTTTAGGTATGTTGATGATACTTTCATTTTAATTCCCTCTGACCTGGATCTTTCTAATCTCCTTTCTCTTGTTAATTCTGTTGATCCTTGTATTCAATTTACTCTCGAAGTCGAAGAGAACAATTCTCTTCCTTTTCTTGACGTCTTGGTTTCGAAACATCCAGATCGGTTCTCTACCCCCGTTTATAGAAAACCTTTCGCTGTATCTCTTCCTCCTCATGCTTTTTCAAATCATCCTCTTCAACAAAAAGTGGCGTCCTTTTATACTTTTGTTTTTAGGGCTTTACGCATTTGTTCTGACTCTTCTACTCTGAATAATGAAATTAATTATCTCAAATCTCTTGCCCTTGCTCGTGGTTATAATCCCTCTTTGATTGATAAAGCTTTGTATAAATTTAATAAGCCTAAACGTCCTTTTTCTGATTCAAATAATCCTCCTAATTTTAACTCTATAATACATCTGCCCTTTTATTCTCTTCTCAGTTTTAAAATTGCTAAAATCCTTTCTCGTTTTAATTTTAAAGTTATCTTCAAACCTATGAATAAAATTAAATTCTCTTCTCTAAAAGATCCTATTCCTACTGAGAACCGGTGGGGTGTTTATTTCATTCCTTGCTCTTGCAATTTAGGTTATATTGGTCAAACAAAGAGAGCTTTAAAATTCAGATTAGGCGAGCATCAGAGGTATATTGCAAATCAAGAAATCTCTAAATCTTCGATTGCTTCTCACTGTTGATCTTCCAATCATTGTTTCAATTTCTCCATGGCCAAAATTATTTCTTCCCCTGCCTCTCCCTCTCACTTGGATTTTCATGAAGCATATTTTATTTCTAAAAATTCTGCTAATCTTGTCAATGATCTCCCATCATCTCCTTTCCTATCTCCAGCGTGGAAATTACTTTTGTAATTCTTTTCCCTCTTCTCTTGTTTCTATTCTTTTTATTTTGTAAAAAAAATGGGGGGATCTTTTGGTTTTTTCTTGTTTTATTCTTTTATATTTCTTTATTTATTATTATTGTTTATATTTTTTAATTTACTTCTTTTATTTTATTTTAATTTTGTTTATTTCTTTTATTTCCATTTTTCCCTATCAATTTCTCTTCTATTGTTTTGGCAACACTTTTCTCTTACGTATGTTCCCCTTTCAGATAGTGCCATCTGTCGCATTCTTTGCACCATTCTCTCCCTTTCAGTTCATTTTTGACCTTGTCCGCTTACGAACACGTGTTTACTGTAGCTGATGACGGGCTGTTATATTTTTAGCTCGAAACGCGTCCTATGTTTTGCTTTTATTTTATGGTGATTTTTTACAAAGTTTTATTATTTTAATTTAAATTACCTAGTTGGTTTTTAAGAAATCAACACACCATACTCATTTTAGCTTTTAACTGACTAGGATTAGGACATAATCTTCTTTTTTTTCATTCATGAAATACCCTTGAAATTTACCAATGTGGGTGGAAATAACAGTATATTTTTAACACATTATTGGTTTTCTTCAGAAAACATTAAGATGCTTGAATTTTTCAAAGGACCTTTCTTTTTCTTGTTTCTTTCTTTCTTTGGAAATTGCTATGAATCCCATTCTTTTCTCAAACAATAAAGCACTCCTCAAAAATATCGTTATACAGAAATTAGAATTGCAGCTTCTTTGAAAGAACGAAAAAGTTTCAACACTTTAAAGGGATCCGCATAACGTTGTCAATTTCTGTTGTAGAGATTCAACAAAAGGTACACGAAATGGCATCGTCCCCACCTCAACCCATTAGTGTCAAAAATTATGGCGCCATATGCCTTTTGACAGGATATAATCCTATTTTGTTCACTAACTACCGAAACGTCATTGAGGTTTACCATTGACACCTGAAAAGTATTTTCGTTTCCTTGTCTGTCTGTTCCGCGAAAACTGCCGATAAAAACATTGGATTTATATCTTGGGGGAGCGACCGCCCGGATCGACCCCCTCCCCCCGTGGATGCGCACCTAGGGGAATCTCCGCCTGGTGCTACTTGTGCGTTTTTTCCGCGGACCTATGACGAAATTAGCGTATTTTTTTCGCGATTCTTTGACGAAATTCGCATTTTTGTGCGATTCTTTCGCGAAATTAGCGTTTTTTTCGCAATTGTTTGGCAAAATTAGCGTTTTTTCTGCGTTCCTATGGCGAATTTTGCGTTTTTTTCTGCGATCCTTTGACGAAATTTGCACTTTTTTCTGCGATCCTTTGACGAAATTCGCGTTTTTTCGTGGTCCTTTACGAAATTCACGTTTTTTTTGTGGTCCTTTGATGAAATGTCCGATTTTTTGGTAAAATTCACGTTTTTTCCGCGCTTCTTTAATGAAATTCACGTTTATGCTCGATCCTTTGACGAAATTCGCGTTTTTTTGCGCGATCCTTTGACGAAATTCGCGTTTTTTTTATTTGCGAACGATTGACGAAATTGATTTTTTTCGGCGACCATTTGTCGAAATTCGCGATAATCGGTGGATTTATATTTTTTTATCCAAAGGAGGGAGGGGTCGATTGGGGCAATCTCCCCCAACCCTTCCTTGGATCCGCGCCAGTGAAGAGGTATACACACCACTTAGATGACACATTTTGACTTTCTAGTATGTTAAAGGCCCGTCAGATTTCTGAAGGGGATCCTTTTTCAGAGATTATCCTCTTTCAGAAATCTGATATTAAAAAATGGATGTGATGGTTATGTTTTTCAGCTTTCGGTAATTGGTTCTTATGTATTTTTTAGTGCTGAATCCAAAAATGATCTTCATTTTTTACCATGTCATCACGTTAGGATTTTCCATAAATCGCAAATTTTTAAAAAGTCTTACATCAAAATCAATTATCAAAAGTTTAAAAAGATAATCATCGCAGGGTTGTGTTATTAACGTTGTTTACCATAACTAAAAGAACAAAAAATAAGATAAATAATTACCATAGTATAAGAGTAAACAGAAAAAGAAAAAAAAGACATTTAATAAATAAATTCTGTTATAACGTTTTTAATTTTACGACCTAATAAGTAACAATAAACGATATTTTGCGGAGAGGGCGGATTATAAAATAAGAGTGCTGGATAACCGAGTGTTTCGGTTAATCGAATGTCGGATAATCGAGAGTCTGTAATATTTTTTAATCGCATTAATTTCATATTCATTTAATAATTAACTGCAAGGAAGGATTTGAGCAACAGAAAGTATGACTACGTTGATTATATGTCACTCGGTATCGCCCCCCCCAAAACGATTCTCTGGATCCGCCCCTGATTTAACGATCCCCTACTTTGCGAATTTCTCTATTTTGCAAACTTTTCCTTGGAACCAAGAACATTTTGCGAATTTCTTCGTAAAATAACCTCCAAATAGCGAAGTGCATTCTCTATTTAACGAACTTTTTCTTGTGATCAAATTTTTTTTTTTCTCCCCATTTCTCAAAATATTTCTGGACATTTCAAACTTATTCTTTCTTTAAACATATTTTATGATGTTCAATGGTCTTGGACTGGTTTTACCAGGCGCCTTCTTTGTCAGCAGTGAGAATTTGGTAAATATGGAGGGCGAAGACGATAATCCCTTAGAGTAACTTTAAAAAATGTGGATACAGTTAGAAAAAAAAAGAAGAAATTAACCATGATGTGCTGATTAATGAGTGTATTTCACTTAATTTTGAAATTGAGACCTCGGAAACGCTATCCTAATTGGATATTTTTTGACAGTGTGAAAAATAAAAGCAATACAGCAATGAATTGCGATGAAGACGAATATGACGAAGACGATTATGGAAATGATCATTATGGAGGAATTAACTAAACTTCGTGTGATGAAATGCTAAAATCCTTTGAAACAACCGACGCGGATTATAGTCAGAAGAAAATACGCATGAAGGGGTTTTTGGTGCATTCCGAAGATGCGAGACGTATTATGAGAGAAAGCACTTTTTTAAATAAAAAACTCAGGCAAAATTAACAGAGTTTTTCAGAAATTATAAATTTAAGGACGCATATGTTAATGTATGGTTAAAATTATTTGTTATATTAATAATAAATGCGATAATGTCATTAAAATTCGTTAAATTTAATGTAATACTATTTACTTTAAACAGAAAATACAGTGTATTCTCGGACAACGTTTTGTTTGCCTTGCAGATTTCAAAGATTTAAACACATAGGAAAAGTGAGTTGATGATGGATATTGGTGGGTAAAATAAATAAAACAAATCGGTATAATTTATAAAAAAAAAATGTGATTAATTACTTTTAGTAAAAATATTTAGTGTTTATGAATTTAAAATCTGTTTTATGTAGTTTAAAGTATTTAAAAATGTGAATCTCTAGTTAACGAATTTTCCATACAACGAACTTTTTTCCGGGAATTAGCAACTTCGTTAAATAGAGGTTCGACTGTATATTATTGCCCATTTTATGATCGGAATAGAGTTAAATTACGGTTATGGAACTGTTTTCTACAAAAACGGTCGAATGACTGGACAGTTTGTTGCAATTTTTTAACAGTGTAGATTGGCAATGTATCCGTATCTTTTTTATGCAGCCACGTATATGAATTTATTTATATTATACTATAAACACCATATGTAATATGGCTAAATTTGGTTGATCTAGAACACGTAAAAAAGTATTTTCAGAAAATTTCTTCCATAGACATTTATTGGAATTCTTTTGGGTAAACCTGTATATGTAGAATTTATGCACATACCATAATACAGTCGAACCTCTATTTAACGAACCTCTATTTTGCGAACTTTTCCTTGGAACCAAGAAAAGTTTGCGAATTTCTTCGTAAAAAAACCTCTAAATAGCGAAGTGCGTTCTCTATTTCACGAACTTTTTCTTGTGATCTAATTTTTTTTCCTCCCCATTTCTCAAAATATTTTTGGAAATTTCAAACTTATTCTTTGTTTAAACACATTTTACGATGTTCAATGGCCTTGAACTGGTTTTACCAGGCGCCTTCTTTGTCAGCAGTGAGAATTCGGTAAGTACGGAAGACTAAGACGATAATCCCTTTAACTTTAAAAAAATGTGGATGCAGATGAGAAAAAAAGAAGAAATTAACCATGATGTGCTGATTGATGATTGTATTTAACTTAATTATGAAATTGAGATCTCGGAAACACTATCCTAATTGGATATTTTTGACAGTGTGAAAAATAAAAACAATACAGCAATGAATTGCGATGAAGACGAATATGATGATGATGATGATGGAAATGAACTTGATGCAGGAATTCACAAGACTACGAATGATGAAATAATAAAATTATTTCAAAGAATCCGACGCGGATTATAGTTAGAAGAAAATACGCATGAAGGGGTTTTTGGTGCATTGCAAAGATGCGAGATGTATTATGAGAGAAAGCACTTAAAAAAAGAAAAAACTCAGGCAAAATTAATAGAGTTTTTCAGAAATTAAACTTAAGGACGCATATGTTAATGCATGGTTAAAATTATTTGTTGTAATAATAATAAATATGATAATGTCATTAAAATTCGTTAATTTTAATGTAAAACTATTTACTTTAAACAGAAAATACAGTGTATTCCCGGACAATGTTTTGTTTTCCTTGCAGATTTCAAAGATTTAAACACATAGAAAACAATGAATTGATAAGGGATAATAGTGGGTAAAATAAATAAAACAAATCAATTTAACTTATAAAAAAAAATATGATTAATTACTTTTAGTAAAAATATTTAGTGTTTATGAATTTAAAATCTATTTTATGTAGTTTAAAGTATTTTAAAAGGTGAATCTCTATTTAACGAATTTTCCATATAACGAACTTTTTTCCGGAATTTAGCGACTTCGTTAAATAGAGGTTCGACTGTATGATAACATTTAATTCAGCTGCTAGTAAAGCGTAATAAATTTCACTTCCAGCAATTACCATCCATAGACTGAAATATATCCAATTTCTTTTCCCTGAATATGAATGTATTTATTTTTTACATGCATATCTTATTACACTAAAATATAGTCAAGCTGGAAAATGCACAGGGCAGATAAAATACACTTCAGAAAATTATAGACGGCAATGCTTATAAATTTGTTCGTATAGCTCTGTACGTAATCTGTAATATTTATACACACGAAGAAAATATACTAATACACTAAAATTTAGTTAAGCTTAAAACTGTATACCATATCTAAAAACACAGTTACAGCTAGTGTTGACAGGTCCAGTGTCCCAAAAAGCGGGACAGGGAGACAGAAAATGCAGGATGACCTCTTCCAAATCGGGACATGAAAATTCAGTAAACGCTATTAAAACGAACCTGTCTATAACGGAAAACCACTTAAACTTAAAATTTCATTGTACCTACTGTAAGAATACCACATCATTATACCTGCTAAAACGGAAATCTGTTTGGAAAAGGAATTTTTCTGCGGTACCTTGTGTTTTCTTAAAGGTTTTATTATACTAAATAAACACACCAATCTTATACAGTGAAACCTTCGAAAACGGAATCACTGAGACAATGAAATTTTTACTTTTAAAACAAAATTCCATTATAAACAGGTACGTTTTCATAAGGTATGCTGAACACAGTACAGTAAATCTTGTAAAAACCAAATCGCTATGAACTACAAAAAAATCCGTATGTACGAGTTCCTATCGAGGCTGATAGATTTTTAAGGTATTCCTTTAGAAAGAACAACAACAAATTTCCGTTATAGACTGGTTCTGCCTTCAATGATTTAACTGTGTTAAGTTCCACTCGAAACTTAACTGGGGGGGGGGGGTGTATTCCCCTCGGAGCAATCATATGTCGTCCACGGAAGATTTGAGATTCTGTGTTTTCAATGGTCTAAAAGTGCAATACTCCCCCGGAACTCTATAATGTACCACCCGGAGCCACAAAAATATTATGTACTCAATAAGATCTAAAACATCTTAAAACACCATCAAAAACTTTTAAATGCGCTAGGCCTTTCGAAAGATCTGAGTCTTTCTTCGTCAGGCGCAAAGAAGACATGTTCTACTATGAAAGGTAGCAGCAAGACTGAAATGAGAGATGAGGGACGGGAAACAGACTGGAGAATCAGCCAATTGGAAATTAGAAATCAACAGCCAACAGGAAAGCAGAAGACAACAGCCAATCACTGAAGAGTATAATCAAAACAAAAGAACACAGAGTAGAAGGGAGAATAAAAAAGCAAATTGGGGAAGAAAAAAAAAGTACATGAAAATAGAATTACAAATAAATTATAATAAAATGAAAATACACACATAAATTAAAATATGGGAACACATGAAATTAAAAAATAAATAAATGAATAAAACATAAAAAACAGTCTAATATTAATTAATACAAAAAATAAATTATATGGTAGTACTGAAAAGGTTTTTCCAAGCTGCAGAGAGCATTGTGGAATAAGATTCAATGATTAACAATAACTTCACGATTATGATAAATAACTAAATTTTGAAGAAAGTCCAATTCAGAGATACTATTGCCATTAAAGATAATTTTAGCATTTTGAAAATTAAAACTATGGCCGGAATCCCAAGAGTGGTTTGCAATAGAAGATTTAGAAATTTCTTGATTAATTATATAACGAGAGTGTTCTTTTAACCCTTTAATTCTCGCTCCCGTTATATTCACGGGCTGTGTCTTTTACTCAGATTGTTTGATTCCCACCAGTTTTATAAAATAGTGTAATTGGCTTTATTTTAGTATCGTTTTACCTGTCATTAAATAAGTTGAATATTTCTTTTTCAGAAAAGTGGTGCCAATAAGCAATTTGAATTTTTAAACCGTAATTTAATTCGAGCGTTAAGGGGTTAAACGGATTTCAAGATTTCTTTTAATTTGACCAATATGACATAAATCACAGCCGTTACAAGGAACATTATAAATTCCCCATTTATGAAGATCAAAAACAGGAGATACAGTGGAGGTAATTCGAATTTATTGACAAGTTTAAAGATAGTGTTAAAATTGAAACGTTCGCCATTACTAATTAGTTTTATTTGAAATAAATTTTATTTATTATATATTTTGTCTTTATCCGCTGTGTGGGACAAAGTCACCCCTGTTGACGGCATATTTTAAAGAACGCAGTATCATTAAAATGCTCCGCAAACAATTTTACGCCATTATACCATAATCTAACAGAATTCTTTAGCTTATTCCTGTAAGAAAACTGTAACAGATAATTGTATGCTTGCTTCATCTTCAATAGTGAGCAATGAGCAGATTTAAACCTCCATAATATGTATAAATATGGTGGAAATCTAAATATATTTACTAGAATTAGAGGGCGGCCAGACAAATCGAAATACTAAACAATATTATACTTTTCAGTTATGTTGGTAAAAGGTTAAAAATCTTTTTCAATTAATTTTATTTGTTTTGTCGTGTGTAAATATAGAATTAATAATATATCACAATCCGCAATTTGTAACAAAATATAGTTTTTTACGAAATAAAAGCAACTCGTACATTAAAACCAAAATTATTTCACTTTCGTATACAGATGCTGTTATGGTAAAAAATATCTCCAGTTTGAAATATTTTTGGCAGAATAAGAAATAAAATTAAAGTATGTAATCATTACTGAAAATACAGTTTCTTTCGGGAAAAGTAATTGGATTTTAAAAGGAAAATTTTATTTTTGTTTTGACTTTCTTTTACTAGAAAAATGTATTTTTTGTTCACGTTTGTTTAAAATATTATGTAAAAAAACAAAATAATAATCCTTGTAATGAAAATATTTCTAATAATACAATTATAAAAAAAGAAAATACTTTATTTTTGTCTAACGTTATTATTATAAAAATATGTTTGTTAAAACCAATACAGGAACTATCGCATTTTGAAATCTTGAGTGTTACTACAAGTTTAAAGATATAGTGAGATGTATGTTAGTTAAATATTTATTAAATGTATCTGTGAGTGGAGAGAGGGGGATACAAACGAAGACATTTGTTCGCGACAATTAAAAAAAGAGTAAAAAAAAAACATCTCGAAAGGTTTTTGTTGTACGGAAATGTGTTAACATTAAATAACAAAGCGTAATCAGTACTCAAAATACAGTCTGTCAGCGGATAAACCAATTAGATTTCGAAAAGAAAATATTTTTATTTCTGTAATAATAGCTATTCTTTCTTGCTAAAAATCTCTTTTCTTGTTAAAGTTTGCTTAAAATGGTATGTGAACTATGATATTTAAAAGACTTAAGTATATTGTAACTTTTCAGATATAATCAAATGTATATTTACTACGAAATGTATAAAATGTGTGTAGGACTATATAAAGGCTTCATTACTAAGAAATTCGAATTATCATTTAGATAAAATAAAAATCGTTTTCGGTTAATTTTGTTTTGTTGCGTGTACATGTGTAATAAATAAGATATCGCAATACGTAATTATCATTTTAAATGTAGTTTCTTATGGAATAAGCAAGTGGAAAATTAAAGCCAAAATATCTTAATTTCGCATACTAATTTTTTTATGGTAAAAATATTTTTATCGAAGTGTTTTTAGTAGAACACACGATTAACGATAATTTGAAGTCATTAATCTGCATTCGTACTTTTAAGACATAATGAAAATTTTTGCTGATTAGGAAAAATACAAAATGTGTGTAGCACATAAATAAGACATGTTTTTCGCCAATATTAAGAGATTCAAAATGTCACCCAAATAAGAAAACATAATATCTCGAAGGATTTTTGACGTGCGCAGTTGTATAACAAATAAAATCAAAGTGTGTAATAAGTACTGAAAATACAGTTTCATAACGAAAAAGCTAATTTGATTTTTAATTCAAAATATTTTATTTTTTGTTATGACTGTTTTTATTTATTTATTTAAAAATTTGTCCTACCTCAATAGACTAATCCCTAACAACACTACCTTTCCTTGGAAAGAAAACACAAAATATCTTTGCGTTATTCTTGATAAAAAATTTATACTTTCAGAAAACATATTCTTAACATAAGAGGTAAGGTTGTTGCAGCTTCCAAATTTCTTGAACCCCTGCTTAAAAACCCTGCTCTCTCTATTGGCAGTAACACTAGTGTATAAGCCAGTATTCTCCTTATCATGACTTATGCCCTCCAATCTGGGGTTTCATATTCCAATTTAGTAAATAAATCCTGTCTAAAATTAATAATATAAATCTAAGAACCATCATAAATAGTTGCAGATATCTCCGTAATAACACCATCAGACGTTTAATAAATATTTGCTGCTTTATTCAACGAAAACTTTCTGAAATTTTTCAGAAAATATCTATAATATTCCTAATGAGAATATTGTTGAATTGCCGGACTACGATGTCTCCAATCCCTGCAATATCAAAAGACCGCATTATTCAACAATAATTGAAGATGATATCTGTATTTTTTTTAATACATTTAATTTAAACTTTGTATGTATAATATCTATTAGAAAGCAGGTAAATGCATAAAGTTATTGGCCACTTTTATATTTATACTGTTACTTAGCAACAACAACAGAAATTTTAAAAAAAAGAGCTAAAATCTATGGCTATCATTGAAAAACACCCTATTCGCCTTTAACTTCTTAATCTAGACAGTTTTGAACAATTGGACATTTAATCTTTTTTTGTCACTTTAGAATAAATTGTAATTATTATATTACTATTTTTTAATTTAATTATATTTTTAATCCTATCCTAAACGCTTTTATATCTTTAATTACAATTATTGTCACTCTTTTGTAGCTTAAGTTGCAATTAGAGCTCTTCTCACTTATGTCTGCCTAAGTTTTAGAAATACAGCTAACAGTGCGTGGAGTTGGCGTCAACTATAGGAAACTCAAGAAATGCCAAAATTATTCATGACCGTTTTCAATGAAAAAATGATCTTTTTTGTGTGTTCACGTTTATGTTTTTGTTTTGACGCTTTGATATATGAGGCATTCTCACAATCTTTTGACTTTTAAGTCCATGAATAATAATTTTTATTTTAGTACATATTCTTGTGGTGCTTTTTTTTTCATATACTGTGGAACATCCCATTGCATGACCATAATAATATTAACGAGATAAATAAGTTTTGAACGATGTTGGGGGGCCAAATAGCCAGACGACTCCTATACCGTCCCGTGTCCCTGATGCTGATTTTTAAGTTTGAAGTTGTCTATATAAAATTGTTTCAATAAAAGTAATTCGATGTAATTTTTTTCCGAAACTGGGGCTGTTATTTTATATAAATATGCAGAAAAAAATTAACCTGCACACATTTTTACGGTTGTTTTTATTTTTTTAACTCTGTCCCTGGGTTTTAGATTCCTTAGAGTTCCTCTTCTAAAATTATACAGAAAATCACTTCAGATGCAGCCACAGAATTTTTTTCCAAGTTTTTTCTCATGCAGAAGTATGCTTAGAGAAAGAATGTCTAAAATTCTTTGAAATGAAATTTACTGCAGAATTTAAATCAGAATTTAAATATCAATTTCAAGTATCGTGGCTTTATTGGTAGTCTTATCGTCCCCAAGGTTTATTCCTGCACTTTTCGAAGTAAATTATTATTTTTTCTAATTTAATCCAATGTAAATAACTGTTTCTAAAAATCAATTAACATTGTGGCTATCACTTAGTCTTAACATGATTTGCCTAAAAACAGGTGGTAATTTTCCTTACCGTCCCATCCTTACCATCCTTTTTTTTTTTTCCCTTTACAGTCCCTTTTTTCCTATACCGTCTCCCTTTTTTTTTTTTACCTTACCGTCACTTCTTTAATACCCCTTTAAGACTATGTTATACCAAAATTTTGTACTAAAAATATTACATTGTTATTACTTCTTGTTTGAATGTACTGTGGGGATTATGCAAATTCTTTATAAGTAAAAATTTAGAAGAAAATAAAAAGTTTTAGTGATAAAATGGTAGGAAAATTAAACTCGGAAGTTTAAATTAAACCTCAGTTTAAAAAAAAAACTTTTCACCGCTGGCCATTTTTTTCTTTATTTGGAATCATTAAGGCATTCGTCTATCAGATTAAAATGTTATTTTAGCAAGTTTAATTTCACCAGATTTTTAATCCTGAAAGTCAAAAGATTGTGAGAATGCCGCATACATGAAATACATATATCTTTTGTCCACGTTTGGTTTAACTAATACTTAAGTTATGACATTTTGAAGTCTCCAGTCTATTGTAACTTTTTGAGATTTATGAAATATGCCTAGGAGATAAATTAAGACTTCCAATGATCAATATTAAGGGATTCCAAGTGCCACCCCCCCCCCATATAATAATAATAATAACGAGAACAATAATAATATAATAATAATAATAAAATTTTAAGGGGTTTTGTTACGCATAAATGTGCAAGAAATGAAATCAAAATGCGGAATGAGTAATCAAGATTGAGTTTTTACTGAGAAAGTTAATTAGATTAGGAATTACATTTTATGATATACTTTTGTTATAATATTTTTATTTAAAAATAATTGTATATTTCTATTTAGGCTTGTGTTGTAAAACATGTGAACTATTACATTTTGAAATCCCCAGTCTTTATTGTAATTTTTAAGTTAAACCTGAATGTGTTTTTATGATGTGCGATAAAGATAAATAAAGAAATTCACCAATATCATGATTTTCAAAATGTAACTCCAGTTTAAAAAAAAAATAAAAAAAATAAAAAATAAATTGAAGGGTGTTTGTCGAGAGTTAATATATATGGTGTAAATCAAAGCGTGCAATCAGTACTTAAAATTAATGAAACAGCTAATTTAATTTTGAATTGTAAAAGGATATAGTGCATACATTTGGTCTAGTACTTTATGCACAATAAAATAACAATCATAGTATGTAAACAAGTACAATAAATTAACAGCAAAAATTGAGTAAACATGCCATTTTCTTTTTCTACTGCTAACACCTTTCAGTGTTTTTTCTTCTTTTTTTATACCATTTCTATTTTTAAACACTCGGATTTTTTCATATAGGCAAACAGATAGACAAGATTATACTAAAACTAAAATAATGTAATTTTCTAATGATGTTTATTTAAAAAAAGTTTTTTTAAATTTATGTTTGGATAACTGCGTATTTAACTGCGATTATTTGAATGCTATAAGAATACTAAACTGTGAGATAGGATAGGGAGCTTGCACTATGTTAATTTTATAACAAAATTAAATCATACGATTAATGTAAAAAAAAACAAGAATGTGTGCATTACATAGAACTAAAGACATCTTTTCATAATATCAATCAGGTAAAAAAATGTAATCTTATATTTAGCTTGTTTTATCATGCGTAAATTCGCAAAAAAAAAAAAAAAAAAAAATAATAATAATATAAACATGCGTAATCTAACCGTAGTCTATATAATCTATGCAAGATATTATTTGGCATTACGGAAATACATTATAAAAAATACATATATAATGTTTGTGGGATACAAATAAATTCCATGTAAAGATATTCACGTCATCATTCACATAAAGAAGACAAAAATATTGTCCTGAATGGATTTTATTGCTCTGTCGTGCGTAAATGTACTAAAAATAACTTCTGTATACGTAATAGATCACTCAATACGTAATAGATTTTATTTTATTTTTCTTTTTTGCAGGAAAAGAAGCGTGATACTAAAATCAATATATTTTCCTCTTGTAATGATATTTTTTATTAAAAATGTCTTATTTTCTGCGCAATAGAGTATTTGAACTAAGGCAACTATTTTCAAGTGTTTTAAATTACATTATTGTAATTTTGATGTATAAGAAATTTTTTTAATAATATAAAACTTAAAATGTCCATGGGACATTAATAAAGAAATCTATTCGTCAATATTAAGGGGTTACATACCAACTTTCAAATAATCGATTTTTCATTTTTGGCGGAAATTAAATCCTTATAGTATGTAGAATTATGGACAAAAAGATTTAAAGTGCTGTCTCAATTATTAAAAAAAGATATCAACAAAACTCTGAGCACAGGTGCAATCGACAAAACCGACCTCACCGAACAATATAAAGCCAGCTATAGCGTTCAGGTAGAAACTCACAAATACATGTTATCGTTCCTGTTTGTTACATTTGTGAGGATGTATTGAGCCATTTTAACGATTCTACACCCTTATTGAACGCTGACGAGAGTTTGAATGCTAAAATTTGGAAAATTTGCCCAAAAGTCACATCCGGAAGTCGCTCTTGTTTTAATTGCCATCCATATTACTTCTGCCATATGTAATGATGATGCAAAAATGTACATGCATATACTACAAGTAATCGGATGCAAAGGAGGACACCATTCGTCTGTGACATGCTAGAATCAAAGCAGCACAAGCGATGAAAGAGGATCGTACTGCTCGTAGTTGTAACAAAAACATTTTGAATGAGCAGATTAAGGCACTGGAGGATTAAAGGTATGGCAAAATAATAGAAAATTAAGTGTAAGTTGAAAAAAAATATCACTATTTTTTTTCTTCTGAAACATTAAACACGATTTTCTGCAAACTACATTTTACAACATGTGCAGCTTTATAACTTGAAATTTTTTTAACATTTTTGGATCAAATTTGCACTTATCTACGCATAAATTAAATTCTCTAAAGAGCCCATAGCCATTTCTGAAAAATTTAAATTTTTCATAATTTTCCAATAAGTTTAAAGGTCGAAATTTTAGACGAAAAAAATGAAAAAATTTCAAAATAGCGCAATTTTCTTATTTTTTAAAAATTCAAAAATTTGAGCCAATGGCCCTTAGCTACAACTTTATTTTACAAGAAGAAATTGAAATTTTAATAATTTTTTGTTTCTACAGGAAGTTAGGATGCTGCCCATCGATCCCAAGATATTTTGGTATAGATGAACAAGGCTTGCAAGTTTCCGACGTAATATGTGACCAAATTTAACAAAAAAAAAAAAAAAAAAAAAAAAAAATCAAAAATATTGTCAATTTTTCGCCGCCGAGAACGTTCGATAATAAGGACACGTGTTATCTGAATGAATTTTGCTTTTTTTTTTTTTTTTTTCGTGTGCATAAATAGATACAAAAAATTAAGATAAAACAACATAATTAATACTACAGCCCTAAGCTTTAAAATGTCTGCTGAATTCAGCTCAAAACCCGACCTAGACCCGATAAAATGATTTTCATGATCTCACAAAACAATTCGAACTCTCACAAACGATTGTCGCCCACCGGTAAACCCGACTAAAGTCGTGCAATGATCTGGTACAATCCTACTCGGGCTCGTGAACTCCTTAAGGAGCAAGAGTCTGCTGTCGCAGCATATGACATTCACAAGCTAATGTTAAGCCAATGCAAACGTTTTCTACAAACTTCTTGTTCGCATTTCAACATTCTTACATAATGCTTGCTGCATAGAATATATGAGGTCGTGTGCTAACATGAGAGTTTTGTACTTTTCCGATTTCTGTGGCAGTCTCTTGCTGAGGGCAGTTTCAATTTCAGTAGCTGAAGACTGAGGTGTAGTTTTTTTTTAATTGCCTTGTTAAATACCATACCAGCAGAATTCGATTTTATTCTATTTATTATTTTTTTATGAACTACAACAAATGCGTTCGATTTCCCGTATTTTTTTTTTTTTTTTTTTTTTTTTTTTTGCAAAAAGCACCACTTGTTAAAAATAATGATAAGAAAGTTAGAAGTTTGTAGAGAACACTTAAATAAGTTTAATACTAGCTTGTGAATGTCGTATGCTGTTTTTGTCAGCTCTTAACTTCGAACCAGACAAATTATTTTCGTTAATTTAAATCCGACAAACTTTAATCTGAAACGGATCCATGCTCGAAATATCTGAAATCTCGATCCGAAATCTGCAATGAAAGAAAATTAGTGCCACATTTTATTGCAACTATAGGAAAAGTCTACATTCATGTCTCTAATTATAATTTTATGTAATAATAAAAATAGATATATAATTAACTCATTCATCTAAAAATATAAAGTTTTTTCGTGAAAAACAATATTTTGATGTTTCTTCTGAAAAATGGGATGTACCCCAACCCAATTCGCAAGAACCAAAATCCAAAACAATATTGACACCAACTCGGTGAAATTAAAGTCAACATAACACGAGTCTCATGCACAGTAAATAAATTTGAGCCAATTCAACTCGATGTAGGACTCAAAACCCTATCCGAAACAGAAAAAGACCCGAAACCGCAATATTTAAATCCGTGCCCTAACCCTTCAAGTCCCGAAATGAAAGAAAGTTAATACCGCATTCTTAAATGCAATTGTATAAAAATGATCTACGAACGTAATCTACTCACATCTCCAACATACCTTTTTATCAAATAAAATAAATACATAAATCTGATATATACTCATTCGTATTCATGTAGTCTTTTTTTCAATGAAACACTATTCTGACGCTTTTATTAAAAATATGTATCTTTTTGGCCCAATTTCGTGTAAATTAATATGTATTTGAAAGGTGAAACTTTCAAAACTTGTGCTTGCTTCATTGTACTTTTAAATGAAATAATTCGTACTCAAATAATTCATTATAAAAAGTATAAAATTTATGTACAATGCAATATTAATAAACACAATTATCCGTCGACATAAAGACATACCAAATATAAGTTTAAAAAAGTAACTTGAATGGATTTTACTTCCTTTGTTTACTAGAAATACATAAAAATGAAATCAAAGGTTATAAATATTCAATATATTGAACAAAAGAAAGTAATTAAAGGAAAAGTAATTGAAGTATTTGTTACGAAAAGGAAGCAAGTCCAAATGTTATGACTCATGTTTCCTATATTAAGATGGATTTTGACACAAAATTTAATTTTTTTTTTTAAATACAGAAACATTTTTTACTCATTTTTTTAATGTAATGCAAACATATATATACATCATCAACCACCGTTTTAAATTCACTGCTCGACGTAGATATTCTCAGATTTTCTAAGTGTTGCCTGGTTAGTGCTTTAGTCATCCAATTAACATCTTCCACTTTTTCGATTTCGTCGCTCCAAAGTATTTGAGGTCATCTTCTGGGTCGTTTTAAATCTTTGGCATACCACAGTTTGTACTCTATCTATTGTCTTGTCGTCTTACAATGTGCCCATCACATTTCCATTTTAATTGCTTAATTCTTTTGATGGTGTCAAACACTTCCATCTGATTTTTCTTATCCGGGTTATTCGTATAGATTAACTCCGGGAGAGTGGCCGCATCCGGGATAGATGCCGCACCCCTTGTATTTCCTGTAATTATCGATAGATGGCAGTCAGACGCACAGTATAGGTGATGAGATTACTTTAACCAGTGTGTAGCGTGAATATCATTTCTATGTTTACTTCTATCCGTACAATCATTATTTTGACGTAAGCGCATGATTTTACTATCCAAACTTTTAAACACGTTATGCTTAAATACTTTTTATACGCTAATTACTAAATTCATGCATGATTTCGAAGTCAAAACTAAGTGTAGAATCTGTATAGAGTACTGTGCGTATGGTTTTGTCATTTTCCTTTGCGAGGGCAAGCAACTGTGATGTGCGGCGTCTGTACCGTACAAAGTGGGATACATGCTGCACTGCGTCCGGTATATATACATGCATCAGTTTCTTTTGTACGGGATGCCGTGATCAATAAAATTTAAATTTATCTATACATGTTTTTTTTTTTTTTATGTTACTGAAGAATATTTGCTGGATTTGATTAAGTGTTATTAACTTTTTAATTTTCTTTTTGCGCAAACTAACAAGGTTAGGTATGTTATTAGTCGTTAATTGTAATTGTAATGATTTTGCATTTTAACAACCTGGCTTTAAATGAAATATTGTTTTTAAAAACCGGATAAATTTTAAACTTTTTTACAGATTTTATCAGAAATGCCCACATTTTATAAAAGAAAAGAAGGTGTAAGCTTGCGAGGAGAATTGGATCCGGAAAGGTTAATGCAGTATGTTCGGTGCAGATTGACTCGGTATCAGATAGGGTCTTTAATCTGCGATGCTTAGAACAAATCGGCAACGCTGCTATAGGCTTTAAGGTTACTGGGATCTTCCCTTTTAACAACAACGCTCTCCCAGATCATTTGTTTTCTGCATTAGCGGATAGTGAAGTGCCCGTAACTAAAAACACGGCACAAGAGGAGGAAAATCCATCAAGTAAAGTGCTAATCAACACATCTGAAATCAATTTACAATCTGCAGTACAGTAGAACCTCGAATATACGAAGTAATTAGGACCGACCCTCTTTCGGAAAATCGAAATTTTCGGATAATCGAGAATGCTTCCATTTTAAGATTAAGGAGAAATATATGCAATGTTTTATTATTATGGTAACAAGTGCTTAAAAAAAATAAAGCAATAGCAAAATAGAAACAAGAATAAATTGCCTGCATTTTAATTTTGAAATTAAGTACCTTTTGATTTTATCACAAGGGTTTGAAAAATTTTTGTTTGTCGCAGATTCGATTGCCTTTGCTTAGAAGCTCTATCACGGAGATTTTTAATATTATTAGTTCATCAATATCAGAGTCTTTCTGGTACTCCTGCCGTACATTTTGCAAAACATTCAAAAGCTTCAGAATTGCTAATTTGTTCGTTTTCTTCGTTCCACTCCGAAGCTTACGGAAGCTCAACTTAAATTCAAAGGAACTCTAAGAAAGGGGATAGAAAATATTTATCTGTACTCGTAGTTCGGAAAGGACCGCTTGCACAGAAGGAATATGTTAGTTAAAAAAAAAAAAAAAAAAAAAAAAGGCTTTCAAAATGGATTTTGCATACAAGAAATGTGATAGTAAAAAAATAAAATAAAAAAAAGCTTTAAAAATAGATTTCGGTTAACCGAAAGTTCCGGTTAAAAGAGTTTCAGATTAAAGAGGTTCTACTATACCTGGAACTAGCAATATAAAACCACCATCATCTACCAAACACCCACATAAAATCTCTCCTATTCCGAGACTTAGCCAGGTGACAACAAAGCACAGAATTACGAAAACGGCAGTAAACTTAAACTTTATTGACAATAGGGATGCGCTTAAGGAAAATTTAAAGAAAATATTCCAAAAATGTAAGAAAATTAAGAAAAAAGATGGCAAAACTGCCAAGAGAAAAATTAATTTTGATTCAGGTAAGGATCGCATAACAGTCCATCCGACATTGATGAATGTTCAAAAGGTAACAAGTTTACTACACCAAAGGAGAAAAATAAAAAGTAAGAAGGCGAAGAAAGGTGCAAGTCAAGAAGATAGTAATGAAAAGTTGGATCCCATAAGTTAGGCAGATGTTGCTGGCAAGGGATGTTCAGAAAACTACTCCAAAACTAAGAGGAAGTGTGATTGGCTTCGTTGCATTATGTGTCAAATGTCATTACATGAAGACTGTTCGATTTTCGACTATTTTTGTGTAGATTGCGGTCGAAAAGACAGGTTTATTAACAAATAACTCAATGTAAACACTAATTTACCGTTTTCTTATTCCTCTCTGATGTTACGTTGTTTCTGAAATAACAATTAAAATCCAATCTTAAAAAATAAGTATATAATTTTAGTAGTTAACAAAGTAGGCAGATTAATATTGATTTGAACCTGCTGGTAAATTTCACTGTACTCATTTAGTTTCTTTTTGTTATTACATAGTTAATTATAGTCCAGATATGAATATTTGTTTCATTCTGTTCTTATGACAAGCGTGGCATAACTCCCGTACAAGTGCGGCGTCTCACCCTGAGTGTACGGGTGACGCACCGCAGTGTAACGTTTTAGAATTTTTTTTTATTATTATTAAATTTTAATTTTTTTTTTAATATATATTTTTTTTTTTTGTCGCAGTACACAAGTTGTATATTTGACATTAAGTAGCACAGCATGCTTTTAATTTTTATTTTATGTGCACCATCGGACTTTTATGCACAAATTAAAAAAAAAAAAAATGCGGCTTCTCACCCGCATTTATTCTATATATGTATATAAAATGAAGCGAAACTTTCCATAAATAAATTAAATTATTTCTGTATTACCCGTTTTGCCCTTTTTTTTTTTTTTTTTTTTTACCTTTTACTCATTTCTGTGAATTATCATTCATTCTATTCTTCAGATTATCTTGAATTTTTAGAATTAGATTGGTAACATATTATAATCTTGCAATTCAAGCATGCTTATCTCGTCACATTCATTCGGTTCCAAATATCTGAATTATATTCGCAAATATACCTATCTTGCTCATTTTTAGGTGCGTTCGTAATTGCCGAAACGTCAGTGAAGGCTTACTGTGGAGACACGAAAAGTTTTGATTTCCGTTTGTCTGTCTGTTCCGCGATAACTGCCACAAAAAGCACCCGATCAGCTTGAAATTAATTGGGCATATTCGTGAGATACCCGGACGTAGCTGTACAGTTTTTGGTAAAATTTGGTTCATTCGTTCGGAAAATATGGAAGATTTTATTTTTCTTTATAATGCTTTTCTACGGCAAGTCAGACGATTTTCAAATTTCCATTTGTTGAAAGAAAATGGCACGTTTGATTAATGGATTTAAATGTCAAATTATGGATACTAAAATTCCAAATAAGGGTTTTAAATTATTCCTATTATATTGAAGTTTTATCAATATATCTATCAGATTTTTTTATTTACGTGTATAATGTTTTGAGGACATTTATACATGTATTCCAATAATATAAAGAATTTTTAAATTAATTTTCTTGTTTTACATGATACATATTTCTTTTTTTTTTCCTTTTCTTCGTTGCCTAGCGACTGTTATTCGTAGCCTATCATTGCGTCAAATATGAATGAAGTTAGTAAATTACGTTAATTTTGTTGCAGGTACTATTAAAAGGCTATCACAAAAAATATTTTATCGCGCCAAATCGATGCAATTTATGCAATTAAAAGTGGGCACGATAATGAATTATTTTCCAGTAGATATATAGATCTCCAGATATGCATATTTTGGGGGGCTTTTAATATGTTATTGCTATCGCATGGATTAGGATGTTTAAACTAATGTTTAACCATGCTATAAGTGAAAAAAAAGTACAGTTAAAGGCATGTAAATCCTTTTTAACACTTTCCAACATGGATGAAAAGTATTTATGACTTCAGTTTTTCTATCTGTCGATTGCCGTGTTTCTCTACGTGCTCTAACTCGCGTAAATATAGTCGGGATTACATGTAATTGATATACGTTATTGAGGTTTGCCAAAGTATGTTTGGTATTAAAAATGAAGAGTGTAGCATTCATAGCTTAATTACAGGGGCACTCAAAACTCTTCCGTTACATTATAGTCCTTGGGAAAAATCGTCTGCGGTGTATTTTAATAATGTTACACAATTTTAAACGTAATGAAATTTATATACTTTATTAAGGTGCACTAGAACCTGGTTACTACAAAATATGTTATGTGTAGCACTTACAGCATGCGTACAGGGAACTCAAAAGTATTCATAATATTACAATCTTTGAAGAAAATCCTTTTGTGGCGTTTTTTAATGATGTTACTCTGTTACAAAATAATAAAATTGATATGTATTTTTGAAACATTTTTGTAGTATATGGGGTGCAAAGCATATGTTTTTTTCAGGGTCACACAAAAGTGGTCGATTAAAATGTGGTCTACGGGGGAAAAAAACTAACTCTTCACAGCTTATTTTAACACATTAGCGACGGGAAACGAGAATTCTCGTTTTTATTCAGAATACATCATCGGCTAAGGGAGTGACTTCTACCTTACAGAAAAGACACTTATATTGTGTTGTCCATATTTTTTATAGATTGTAAGACATTATATATTACATCCGTACATTGAAAGATATTTACTGCTGCATAAACATGAAAAACATATCTCAGAAACCAATTTCCGAGACACTTTCAGAAGAGAGAGGAGCTTCTACTGTTTTTAAACCCAGATTTAATTAAATTGCCTGTCGTCAGTGTGTTAATTGTGTTGCACTAATTCAAACATTATGAAATTAAATTACATTACTGTGGTTGACTAGAAGAAGCTTGAATATGATTTGTATCGTATTTATCGTTCATTTATAGGGTCACATAAAAAAATTTCGGATACAGTTCTGGTCTATTAGGGATGATTGCTGAAGAGCATTTTCGATTATGGTGTGCGTTTTAACGTTAAGTAAATTTGTGCTTAATAAGTAGTGCTTAAATATTGTATAGACCATGTACAGGGATACACAAATGAACTCGTAAGTATAAATGAAAATGAGCGCGAATTGCTTCAGTGTGGTTTTCTTTTCTTTTTTTTTTTTTTTTTTTTTTTTTTGAGTTATGTATTTCCCAGCCCAATTACATTTAGTATACTAACAAATGTTTGCAGAATTTAAATAGAACCATATACAGGACTCCGCAGAAACTGGATATATGGTGCACACTATGCATACTAATCTCCGGAAATGTGATATGAGCAGTTTTAAGAGGGTTTTTTGTCTCCATTAAATTTAAATGTTATAGACGATGCGTAAAAATCTTCACGTAATATACAGGGCTGTAGAAAAGAATTCATGTACGTTTCCGTCTATTGGTAGAATCTAATAAAGGACATTAACACAATTAATTGATAATTCAAATGTAAATTAAATTACACTACGAAGGGGTTCAGGGGGGCTCTGCCCCCCTGAAGAAATCTACTTTATTATCTAAAAATTACCAGAATAAGTAGCTCATGAGATTTTCAGAATACCATTACATAACAAGGGGTTTAATTTAACGCTTCTAATGTCAGAAACCTTCGAAATATTTTTTCGTTTTATAAATGTTTATGTAATTTCAAAACTTTAAATTTCGTTTTTTGTAGAAAGATTAATATTACTCAAAGGGTGCTAAACACAATGAATTATAGAGCTGACGTTGAGGCTCCTGATCTGCAGATTTACTAGTTATATAAACACGTAGCACCTATAGTCGTCGTTCAGTCCGCCCGTCTGTCTGTCTGTCTGTCCGTCCGCATATAACAGAGCAAAAATTACCCAACCGAATGGTCTGAAATTTTAACTATATAATTGTCGCAAAATATTGTCGGGTCATTTCAAATTTTATGAAAATCGGACTTATAGTTTAACTACAGGACAGTCAAAAATTTTTCGTTACATTACGGCCAATGGTAAAAAATTATTTCAAGTACATTTTAATGATGTTACAGCCTTTCGAATAGAATGAAATTGATATGCGCTTATGAACGTGCACTAAAATATACATTCAGTACAATATGCGGTGCAAAATATATTTAAAAAACTAGTTATAGTACGAACGCACCTCATTTGCCATGTTTGACGTACAATTTCCAACTTGTTTAAATTCAAGTTTGTATGCAATTTTTATGGGGTTTTATGCATGATATCCGAAATCTTACACATTTCTAGTTTATTATACCTTACAGAAGATGAAATCGTTCATGTTTTGTGGAAACTATAGTAATTTTGGGCTTAAAAATTCTACTACAAATTTCACAATTTTTCTATTTTTTCAATTTTTATTTCGGGTATGACATCACAGGTATGAATTTCAATTTATATTTTTTCCCCATTTGTATATGTGTCGTCTAGTTGCAAAGCCGGCTAACTCCTCAAAAATGGAAAATGTGTTTTTTCAGTTTTTTTAGTTCTAAGTGAAAGTTTCTACCATCTGGAAACGATAACCCATGCAAAAACCAGTCAATCGCTGTGTTATATGCGTTTGAAAATCACGATGTGGTGCAAAAGCGGCCAAATCCTTCAGCCGGTGAGTTTCAAAACTGGCCATTTCCATATCCGCTAGCTGACGCTTCTGTCTGCTCGACCCCACAATAACCTCTTACTTGTTGATTAGATTAACGTTATCGTGTTTTCTCTCGCCTGTGACTGCTCTCCCTTGGTGCATGCTAATTTTCTAATATTTTATCTTCGTGTTTTTTCAGACTATGGAAAAGTTTGTGGGAGAAGTGTCTACTAATCAACCAAGGAAGCGGCAAAGTGGACTTACGATGTGGAAAAGGAGAAAAGCCAAAATTCAAAGGTAATGTACACCTTTTGATAACCAGGGGCGGTTTATCATTTTTTGACGCCCTAGGCCAAAATACTTTTTCGCGACCCTCCCCCCCTCCCTTCATAAAACTGTATGTGAATTTTATTTGATAAATTTAAGAATTTTTTAATCTATTTAATTGATTAATAATATATTTAAATTTTGTTTTATAAATTTTAGTATTTTGAGGATTGTAGATTGTGAATGAACGGGCTTTTGTTACACTTAAAATCTGAGATAATTTTGTGTTGGTGTATCGAAAAGTAGAAAAATTGTTTTAAATGTAATTGTTACAAATTCATTTTTTATTTAACATTTTTCGTTAAAATTTTAATTATTTTCTTATTTCATTAAATTTAAAAACATTAAAGTTCTTAATTTTGCGAACCCTACCCAACGTACGTACCTTGGCCATGGCCTAAGTTGACTTATGGGTAATCCACCCTGGTGATAATATAATACATAATTAATTGATAACATTATAGCATCATAGTTAGCATATTTTGATTAATTAATCATCATGATGCCATAATACGTTATTAATCCAATAACTTGCCTACGTTGATTCAGTACCCGTAAGGCATGGTGACGTCACGGCGACGTCGTTGTGAAGTCACACTGTGATTTTGTGACCGTCGATGTGACGTCACAGTGACTAGAATGCGAGGTCGTTATGGCCGTTTTAGAGGACGTTTGTGACGTCACATTGTGACCACTCTGTGAAGTCACGGTGTGACAAATTTGTGAAAAGTGTGTCATTTGTGACTATTTTGGCATTAACTTTGTGACGAACCTGTGACGAAAGCGACAATGCTTTGAAGTCACATTGTGACCAATTTGTGAAATATGTGTCATTTGTGACGAACTTGTGATAAACACTGTGATTTCAAATGAAAATCAAATTTCAAATTAATTGCTTAAAAGACGCAAATAGTGAAAAAGATTCCATGCTGGGACTCGAACCCGGGCCATCAGTACAGCACACTGACATTCTACCGACTAAATCACATGGAACGATACCCAGGCTGGAAAATTTCTCACTATTACATGTTGGCAAGGCTACAAACGCAGCAAAAGATGGAATATTTAGCGTGAACCACCCACATGATGCAAACACGAAACTTAATTAAATCCAGCATTGATTGAAATTATATTAATACTTGGAAATTTTTCCAGAGAGAACCATTCGCCTTGCATACAATATTTCAAATGAAAGTCAAATTTCAAATTAATTGCTTAAAAGGCAATTTTAATTTGAAATGTTGTATGCAGGGCGAATGTTTCTCCCTGGAAAAATTTCCAATTCTTAATATAGTTTCAATCGATGCTGGATTTAATTAAGTTTCGTGTTTACCCCATGTCGGTGGCTCACGATAAATATTCTACCTTATGCTGCGTTTGTAGCCTTGCGAACATGTAATAGTGAAAACTTTTACGGGCTGGGCGTCGTTCCATGTGGTTTAGTCGGTAGAATGTCAGTGTGCTACACTGATGGCCCGGGTTCGAGTCCCGGCATGGAATCTTTTTCACAATGTTGGCCTTTGCGCCTTTTAAGGAATTAATTTGACATTTGATTTTCATTTGAAATATTGTATATAAGGCGAATGATTCTCTCTGGAAAAATTTCTAAGTATTAATACAGCGATGAATTTTAAAATAAAATTTTGCTGTAAATATAAAATCTTATCTTTTTACCGTACTTTTTAGCAAAATATCGCTACTTTGGAGTCCTATTCTTCTAAAACATTTTACATTTTTCCACTTAAAAAACAGTGTTCATCAACGACATATTTTTTTATTAAGTTCTATGCTTGATATTTAGAATGTGTAAGTTTTTTAATTTGTTTTGATTTGTCATTGCTTTATTAAATACGAACATGGAAACTAACGGATATTAATACAACTATTATTTATAGAGCGGCATGATAAGCGATATTTATTTAAATTTTTTATTCCCGTGTATATTGTACTTTGTGAATATGAGCTAAATAGATTTGGTATGTTTTATAGGAAAAGACTGATCTGGGAAATAGAAAACAAAACGAGTAAGAAAAATCATGCGTTAAGCATAGATTAAAATATACTTTCCAACACTTTCTGAATGCTTTAACAAGACATCGTAATTTAGGGAAATGACGTAAATAAGATAACTAAGTAAACATTTTAGAAAACGCATAAAACATTTGAAAAACTGATTTCAGCAGTTACCGTCCATAGCCAAATATGTTTTCCAATTCTTTTAAACAGCCCTTATTTGATCTGTAGGTTGATACACTGAAAAAAATGAAGTACTCAAAAATGAGCAAACCGACGTACTCATATTGAATTGAATATTTTTGTATCAAAAATGAACCTATGCTTTCTCTATTTTGAAGCATCACATGTTATCAAACCCAAACAAACAAATAGTTTTGTACCCTGTAATGGTTCATTTCATTTATGGCGGCATAAATGATGTTTATTAATGTAAATATTAAATTATGCACAGCATTTTAAAAATAATTGCTTGGAAATAATGCTCTTGTCATAAAAATAATCGATTTGAGTATCTTGTTAAGAATTTTGCTATTTTTCTTGATAAATAATCAATTAAACATTTCTTGTTAAGAACTTTGGACGGGAAATAAATGTCAGTACATTTTTACTTTACATTTTAGGGATTTTTTTTTTAGGGGGGGGGGGGGGGGGGCAGTACATAACGATTCATATTTGATCACAGCCATGGAATAAAAAATGAGTACATGTGTTTCTCAACTTTGAGTACATTTGGATCAGAGCTATTTTGTGCATGTGACGCATTTAAAATTGAGTACTTTTTACTCAATTTTGAGTACCCATTTCTTTAAGTGTATATATACTATAAAATGGGAAAATTTAGTTTAGCAAGAAAACGCCTAACAGGTTGAAATTCATTTTCAGCAATTTATACTAATGTATGGAAACATACTTGAATACCTTTGTACAACCCTGTAGTTTACCTAAAATCTTTATTACACGCCACTATTTAGTTAAAATTTAATTCAAACTAAGACACTCTTAAAACTGCTGAAATCACATTTCCAGAAATTATAATATATAGACGGCCATGTATCCAATTCTTTACGTGACCCTGTATATCATTTTATCTATATTCTACAAATATTTCTTGGTAAATTAAATGCAGTTCAGCGAAAAAAATCATAACTCATTTAAAAACCACCTTTAAGCAATTTGCGCCCATACCCAGCAATCCTTACGAATACTTTTGTGTAGCCTTGTATAGGAATTATAGCATTTATATACACCATACACTATGCATAAATATAGTGAATCATAAAAGTGCATATCATAATTAAAAATATATTTCCAGCAATCATCGCTAATGAACAGTACTTCGGATACAATATGGTATCTGAAAGATTTTGTGTGTCCCTGTAAATGCTATATACGTATTATTCTTATTATACATGAAATAATTTATAGTATGTAAACCTCAGCGACATACATCAATTTCATTATATATGAAATAGATTAACATAATTAAAGTATGCCGCAAACAATTCCCTCCACCTCTATATCATTATGTATTTGAATTCCTTTTTTAGTCCTGTAAATGAACAATAACTATTCTTTTCATCGCATAGTCAACAGAATGTATATTTTAGTGCACTTCATAAATGCATATAAATTTTATTCTGTTTGAAAGCGTGCGTAAAATCATAAAAAATCATTTGAAACGACTTTTGCCCATAGGCCGTAATGTAACGGAAAACTTTTGGCTGTCCCTGTAAATGAACAAAGCATGCCACAAACTTCATTACAAATAGGTACCGTGCGATGGTAAACGTCAATACCATCCAAAAATTTCAGGGCAATCCGAGTATATTTTCGAGAGTTAGAGTGCGCACAGACTGCTAGACGGACAGACGGAGAGACAAACCGAAGTCATAAGCACTTTTCAACTTGTGTCCTACATTATGTATCCTGTATTATATGAACTTTAAAAAAATATATACTAAAGCAGTTTAATCTATAACTTCCTATCAGGCATGAAAAATACTTTATTTCAATGCTTAAATATCATATTTTACTTTTTAGTGCCAATAATTACCCGAATCATACACGTAGAAAATTAATTTACAATAGAAGAAAATTTAATAACCCATTCAGAATGTCTATAATTAAATGTTTGATTAAAATCACAAACAGAAAAATGCTTACATACAATTAAAAAAAATAAATATACCAATTTGAAAAACACTAAAAATAATAATTAGTATTTATAATTGTACTGTTAAACAACAGCAAACTACAATAGATAAATTAAATGCATTATTAGAATTAACAATATCTCAAAAATATTTCCATATGGTATAAGGAATTCCTATTATTTTATAATTTTGGCAAATGTTAAATCTGAAAACATTGGTTTGAAGATTTAGGATTTTAAAAGATAATTTAAAATATTATTAACACTAAAAGAAAATTCTTTCAAATGTTTCACTACTGTAATATGTTAAAAATACATTTTCCCAGTATAATGTTAATTTCTAATCTGAAACAGTTTCGTAATCTCATGATAATCGAACATCATATTTAATCCCAAAATAATAATAACTATAAATGTTAGTAATCAAAAAATAGTAAGAAGCCGATAAAATAATTCCAAATCATTCTCGTTCCATACATTTTTAATCTCAAGTAAGAGTAAATTAATGTTTATATTAATTCCAGTATGAATGTAGGCATGAATGTCTCTGCGCAGTTTTTTTTTTTTCAAGCGATGGCAGATTAAAATATTTTTCTTCACAGTTATCAAATTGGAAAATAACGCTTCTGACAGTTAAAGATCAGTCTCTTACAAATATAACTATTTAACTCATAATATACAACCAGGAATAAAATATTTAAATTAAATAAAACTTACATGCACGTTCCATTAATATCCGTGTATCCTAAAATGGTCATTTCCTTATCTTAAAGTGTTGTAGAAGTGTTGTTCTAAAACAAGTGAACTATTTCCCGCGTATTCTCATATTTATTTTTCTGTGGGCAGACGATTTTCGAGCAGATGGTTTGTTACAGATTGTTTGTTTTTGTATACAAGAAATATGGAATTTGAACGCGCAGAAATTTTCTGAAAGTATCATTCATTAAAATTTTGTTTTTGAAGAAATGTCCAATGTATTTAATCTTTTCTTTTTATCCGTACTAAATAATTCAAGTTAAAATGTATTGTAAAGTTCCCTTTTTCTAAATAATTATAATAATAATATTCATAATTAGAGTTTATTAGATAAAACATTGTTTAAATTTTTAAAAGGTGTAAAAATAAATTTAATGTATTAACGACACCCCCCCCCTTTTTTTTTCTATTTTTTTAAAGTAAAGTTTGTTTTCCTTTATTTTCGGAAAATGCTAATTTTATTTTAAAAGTCTGAAAGAAGTAGAATTTATGACTTGAATACAAATTATAAAAATATTCTAAAGCAAGAAATGCATAGATGACTAAACTCTGAAGACTCTTTCTACATGCTCATTAAAAGGTGCAGATTTAACTGTAATAGAAAATTTTTAGTTTGAAACCACAGAAGTGTTTCGAATAATTCTGGTCGGTAAAAAAAGAAAGAAAGAGTGAAATTTCCTCCCAGCAAACTAAATATGTAAAGTGTATAAATTTAATATTCGTAATTGTAAATATATTATCCAAATGCTAGATAAAATTGAAATCATGAAAAAGTATACATTCACTGTCTTAGATATCAAATTGATAAAATATAGCCTAAAAATTTAGTTTATTAATGCTTGTATCGTGCACTTTATTTATTATGCCCCCCCCCCCTCCCCTTTAGTGACGGAATTTACACTTGCTATCCACTAATATATTTTCATTCCTTATGCCGCTGTAACTCGTGGCTGTTTAAAATATTTCTCTTCATTTTCAAAGATTTTTGAAGTTCATATTTTTTGTCACACTGTGACTTACAATATGCTGGTTTTTTGTCACATATGTGACGTGGCGTACGTTACATAGCAGTGACATAACAGAGACGTCACAATTTTTTTTAATTGCCAGAAAAATATAATTTTACAAAAAGTAACATGTTTTGAAGAATTTTCGTAAGTTTTTAAAGTTTTCTAAGAAGTTCACATTTCAGTCACAATGTGACATCACTGAGTGGTGGCATTTCGGTCACAGATGTGACGTGACCACAGTGACTTGCAGTGACGTCACAGTGACATCACCGTGACCATGCATGCTATGAGGGTATTCTTTTATCCCTCCAGACCGTGTTTTAGCTCCAATTGAAGGGAGATTGAAGAAAATAGAGTCCCTCGTTCAGCTCACAATGTATGAAGAAAGTTTATCTGAACATGGAACAGTTTTCAAGCCGAGAAGAGATTACACCGACCATGATTGGAAGAAGACCAGAAATTTCTTCCCCAAACCACCTGCACTGTGGTATATCAAATTTGCTCCTACGAAAAAAAATTTCATAACAAAATATAAAAATAAGGTGTTGGTGCAAGGGGAGGTCTTCTACAAATCTGAGGTAGAAGTCAGAAAGTCTGTTGTCAAGAGTAAGAGAAGTATTATGACCAGAAAGCAAGAGGACGTAGCTCCGGATACTGTGGTGAAGCATCTAAAATTTCAGGATGCCCAAAACTTACTGACGAAACATTTCGGACCTAATTAGGATGCTGGAAAGCGGTTATTTATTTATTTTTTTTTTTTTATTTTACAAAATTATATTGGCATCAGCTGCTTAAAAAGCAGAAAGCAGAGATGATGAAGAAGACGCATGGATGGACCATCATGACGAAATTTGTGAGACTATAGAAAACGATGAGACCACTAAAGTTTGAAATTGCATGCATATGTATATACTATGATTTTTGTTTAAGTTTTTAAAATTTAGTAATTTTATTTAAAGTAATATCATGTCATTTAAATTATTTGTTTAGCGAAATTTAAATCAGTTTTAACAGCTAGTCAGTTTTAATTGTCAGTCAGTTTTAGCAATCAGTAACTGTGTAAAAGTCGTTTTATGTTAATAACTTTAAAAGTTCTTTTTGATAAATAACATTTAGTTGAACAAAACATTTTTGTGTATTTGCTACCCCTAAAAACCCAATGTCAGATTAAATTTAGCAAAAATTAATTTCTGGTTTGTTGCAAAACCGGCCAACTCCAAAGTAAGTTGTAAAGGCGGCCAAATCCAAAATAAAAACTTAAATAACCCCTTCCCTTCATGTGCCCCTGGCACCTTATTTCGTGTTTTCAAATATACTGCCCTAATGACTAAAAAACTGAACAGTTTTGGTTCCAAACTTTATTTGGCTAAGTGTGGTAAAAAAATCAGCTTTCCCCAAAAATTTTATTTTTTGGAGATGGCCGGTTTTGCAACTAGACGACACATATGATAATTTTACCTTCCATTATAGTTATATATATATATATATATATACATATATATATATATACATGTGTATGTATACAATGTGTCCACGTATAATCTGACCGACCTTTATTTTCGCAACCGTTGGTCATGCATACTTCCAATTACAAAAATGGTTTAAATAAGGCAAAGAATTATTTTTAAAGCGATTTGGGTCAATAAAAAAATTTATTAAAAAATTAAGAAATTTAAATTTTTACACGGTCTCCCAGTCCTATAAGGGATATTTAGTAAAAATTTGCTATGACACTAACAAGTAAGACAAAAAAATTCCCATTCCTCTAACATTAAAATTGACCGAGTTATAAAACTTTGAAATTCATGACTTATACCACTTTTTTGCTTATCAAAGCAGATGATTTCAGCCATGCTTTCACGGGTCGTATATAAAGTAATTAAACTTATTTCAAGGTATCTGCGCTTTGAAAGAAATCGTGCAACTATTTCGACTGAGTTAACTTAAGTTTCAGATTAGTTAAAATAATTATACTTTAACATATGTTTTATTTTGTAAGGACGATAAAAATTATGTTATTTTCATAAGGTTTTAACTTGCAACGATCGTCTTTCCAGTTTAAAATTTGTAGTCGAACTTTAACTCACATTCAAATGTCCGATCTAAGTTAAATTTTGCATACTTATTTAACCTTTAACTGATGTTACCGGTCTCGCAGACCGGTGCTTTTTTCAATTTTCAAAGTTTAATTTGCAAATTTCAGTTTATCTACAAACACTACTGAAATTTTGTTTTCTTTGGAACTTTAGTACTAACACCAGAGACACTTGAATAGGTGAATTTTAATTATAGCACTCCTGTACAAAAAGTTTAGTTCAAAAACAACATCCTATGAGTTAATCACGGCTTTTATTCATCTTTCCATGCAGCGGTCTCACAGACCGCTTCACACTAGTTATGTGACAATTTCTGTGACATCAGTTAAAGGTTAAATCCGATGAAAATGTAATATTATCATGATTTTTGACGCTTACCATCTTATACATACTTATATTAGAGGATAACACAAAAAAATTCGGATAGATTACCGTCTACAAGTGAAAGAGTTTTAGGTTAGATAACATAAACCTGCGATGGTTGTGTTTTTTAACTTTTATAATTACGTTTTATGCATTTTTTAACGAAGAATAAAAAAATTACCTTTGCTTTTAACCATCATGTCAGGATTTTTCGCAAATCGTAAATTTCAAGGTTAAAAAATAGCGAAAAATCTAATACTATAAAATAGATCTAAGGCTTTTTTATTCAGTTTAATTTTATTTAATTCAATAATTTATTCAATTTTTTTACTTATACTGGGTTTCTTACAGCTAAACAGCTCATGTGTCCGATGAGGTTGGGAGGGGAGGGGGGATCAATTTTAACTTTGAGCTTTTTAACTTTGAAATTTGCTATTTGAGAAAAATCCTGACGTGATGGATTAAAATGAAGGTCATTTTCGGATTAAGCGCTAAAAAATACATAAGAATCAATTTTTAAAAGCTAAAAAACATGACACAACCCCAAATTTGAAAAACAGTGTAATCTAACAGCATTTAAAAATATGTATATTTTGTAAATAATTGAGGCTGTTGTTTTTCATCCTTTTATTTAACAAAAATTCTGTTATTTTTTATCCTCTTATATGACCAGTACAAATTGTATATTTTGCAGTAATATGTCACAATGATTAAAGATTTCAAATTTATATTGCAATGCTAATTTTACTCTCAACCATTTCTTTAATATATCGGACGAAATTATATTTCTAGTAAATTTATGAATGACCCCTAATTTGCAGCAAAAAATATGCTCCAACTTTAAACAGCTATTACTCGGTCAATTTTAATCGTAGAATAACGGGACTTTTTTTGTCTTAGTTGTCAGTGTATTAAGAAAATTTTACTAAATATAACTTATAGGACCGGGGGACCGTATAAAAATTTAGATTCTGTAATTCTTTACTAAATTGTTTTTTCGCTTCAAACTTTTTTTTGTCTTAACTCTTCACCTAATTTTGATCACTTTTGTAATTGGAAGTATGCATCTAGGACCAACGGTTGCGAAAATAAAGGTGGGCCAGCTCATACGTGGACACACTGTATATACAGCGAGAGAGGGAGTTAGATAGATAAATAGATAGATATGGATGTAGATATAGATAGTTATAGATAGATATAGATGTAGCTATATATATGAGGCATTATCCCAATATTTTAACTTTCAGGAATAAAAATATGGTGAAATTAAACTTACTAAAATAACGTTTTAAACTTATAGACGAATGCCTTAATGATTCAAAATAAAGAAAAAATGGTCAGCAGAGAAAATTTTTTTATTTAACTGGGGTTTAAGTTAAACTTGCGAGTTTAATTTTCCTTCACTATAACTTTTTATTTTCTTCTAAATTTTTACTTATGATGAATTTGCATAGTACCCACAGGACATTCAAATAGGAAATAATAACAATGTAGTGTGACGTTTTATCTGCGAGGACTCAGAGACCAGATGCCCTAACGAAATAAACATCGTTACTTTGAACCTCCAGATGCCTCCTATAACTTCACATGTCAGTTTCACCAAAAACCAGATGGTACATGTAAACAGTTTTAATCATGTAAATATCTGGAGAAGAAAAGGTGCTGCGTAAAAAATGTTATAAACTGAACTTGTTGACTAAGATGAGTCAAGACCACGTGGGGTATTTCGGAGATGAACTGAGGTCAGAAAACCAAGGCCCCGTAGAGGGAGAGTATCTGCTGTGACACGACCCCAGACGGTCGAGTTCTCGGTCCTGCCGAAAAGGAGCGTCTCGCTCCGGGAAAAAAATTAACTTTTTTGCCGTGTAAATATTACGTGTGCTTGTTATGTGTGTGTCCCGTATCGTCTGATAAAACTCTGAAAAAGAAACGAACGCCAAGTTCTTTTAATTTCTAGTAAGAGCCTTTCTTAAATGAGTTCATATATGACGGTACAGCTGGTGTCAGAGTTTGGGATTCGAGTTCTTCGAAAAATTGGGTACACACGCACACAAGGCCTCTGTCGTTGTTACCCACGGAAGGAATGATAAGGTGAAAGTTCATTCTTTCGAGAAATAGAGAGCCGTCCTGGTTTCGGTTTGTGAAGAAAGAGACAGTTTTGGAAGTTTCACCCGGTCACCTGAGAGAAGAGAAGGGGGTTGTTTTCACTCCCCTGCTGGAGGAGAGAAAAAAAAAAGCTTGGTGTTAAAGCTTGGTGTTATCTGGTTTCGGTTTTGGAAGACTTGGAGAAAGGAAGACTTGAGAAATCCTTACCCAGCGTCGGAAAAAGAGGAAGATTGTTTTTTCCCCCGTCTGTGATCAGCTGTTCGACTGCGGAAAGGAAACAGAGTTACAACGCCGCTGTTTGGTGATGAAAAGATTGCGGAAGAGTGGAAAAAAAAGAAGATAATTCTGTGATTATTAAGGAGCCAAGGCCTGAGACGAAACTGTGATTATTTTAGCAGTGGATCGGTTTGGATAGAAGAAAATTGTGAAATGTGAACGGCCCGTTTTGGGTCGAAGATAGTGTTTAGGTGTTCCGCGCCTGTGGATATATTGTTTAGTGGACCTCAGGGTCAGAAAGTTTGTGTTCAGTGAGCCACCCGGCTGAAGAAAAAAAGTGGATTACCGTTTAGTGTCTGAGCCTTCATTGGGGTAAGTCACAATTTTGAATTTGGAGTTAATGTATAGTGATTTTTAATTATTTAAAATTGCTGATTTTGTTGGAAAAATTCAAAAACGGGAATGACAAAATTGAACAGGTACTAGTCATGGAAGTGAGTCAGTATTTACATACTGCTGTGTTATTGAAAGAAATTTTATGATTGATTGTGATTATTGTTAATATAGTATATATATATTTTTTTGTTGTTGTATTAGTGTAGAGAAGTACCTTTTATAGAGAAATTGTGTTTGAAAAAAAAAAGGGTTAGATATGGCTTTCCTGGGTAAAGGAAAAAAGGAACATATAAAAAAGTTAGTGGATGAACTGGAACTTCACAGGACCGGAAACGAAACTCGGATTCAGTTAACGCACTTGGTGCTGGAATCTGAGGAATATGAGGAAGAAATAGTACGGGCTCTGTATGAGACTATATTAGAGACAGCTAAGGAGGAATTAGAACGGGAAGAAAGTCAGCGCGCACGGTTACAAGCTATCGAGAGGAAGGACATGTTACGTAAACAGACATGGGAGCGTGATCAAACCATTAGGAAGGAAGAATTGGAGCACGAGAAAGAATTAAAGGAATTAGAATTAAAAAATAAATTCGAGTTAGAAAAACTAAAAATCGAGAAAGGAATTGCCCCGTCTTCAGTAAATGCAAATAATATACGTTCGCGTTCCCCTGAACAGAACTTAAAAAAATTAATCCCGGATTTTAATCCAGAAAAAACAGATATTAGCTTGTATTTGGTTCTGTTTGAACGCCAAGCAAAACGGGTTGGGATACCGAAGGAAAATTGGGTCTCTCATTTAATTGGGCTTATGCCAGTAGACATTATTTCCATTATTGCCAGACAACCCGAGACAGAGTCAGAAGATTACGATAACGTAAAAGGTATATTGTTAAAAAAATTTAAATTAAACCCAGAGAGTTTTCGGCAGAAATTTGTTAGCCACCAGAAGTCGCAATCATTAAATTGGCAGGATTTCGGTTTCGAAATCCGAAATTATTTAAATGAATGGCTAGCAGGTTTAGGAATAACTTCTTTAGACGAACTAAAAGACCTTTTGGTCACCGATCAGATTAAACGGCGTGCGACGTTTGAAATGCGTGAACATTTCATTGACAAATGGCCACAGCTTAAGACCGAAGCAGCGATAGTGGAATTATTGGATGGTTATGAGAGTGTCAGAGCGTCGTTTAAGAAAAATCGGTACGCAGAGGATGGAAAGACGCGTCCGAAATCGGATGAAAAACAGGTTGAAACGAAGAATGAAACTCTCCTCCCTGATGCGTCAGCCCAACGCGGTACCATGAGTCGGGAGAAAGCATTCGAAAAAAGAGTGGAGCGTAGATGTTTCCATTGCAACTCCAGGAACCATTTGCGGAATTTTTGTCCAGAATTGAGTAAAAATTCGGGATCGCGGAATACGAGTGAAGATATTGAAACGGGAGCGAAAGCTAGAGTAAGCTATGTAGGAGTGGAGAAGTTAAATTCTAGATGTGTCTGGGATAAACAACAGAAGGCCGTAGGCAAAAGTAAATTACCACTCATTGATATCAATATTTTGGGCCGAAGGGTTAAGGGAATAAAGGATTCGGGTACGGAGTTATCGGTTTTTCGAGGCGAATTGATTCCAGATCAATATAAAACGGGTGAACAGATCGAGTTAGTTCCGGCCATCGGAAAAATTCGCAGAGCAGATCTGGCGAAGGTTCCAGTTTCTTTGTGGAACGGGAACCAGGAAAATTCACCTAGGATTTATATAACGGCAGCACTGGTGCCGGAATTAAATTGTGAAGCTTTGCTGACACCTTGTATTTGTAGGCGTTTATTTAAATTGAGAAAATCGGATCGCAGGTACGCGAGGGGAATAATTCAAATACCAGGGTGCCAGAAAAAAATAAAGTTGAGGATGCAGGGTTAGGTAAATTTAAAACTGGAGAGAGTTTTAAAGGCAGTGCGAAAATTGAACCCGAAGTGATAAATAAGGCATCAGAAAATCGCGAGCAGGTCAAAAAAATAAACGCTAATTCCGAAATTAAAGGTTTGGAAGAATTTGATTCAGAACAGGTTAGTGAAACTCCCATTGTACCGGCGAATAACTTAGAGGTTATTTCCGATGAAATTGGTGAAGGAAAGCAAATTTTAAAATTTCCTGTACGTGATAAATCGAGTAGCAGATTACCCGAAAACACCCTTGAGATCACAAATTTGGTCAGGGAGAAGGATTTTTCTGGCGGTGTTGTGGCGACAATCCCGGTTCGAGAGCGGGAAGTGCGCGAGACGAAAAGAGGGAAATCGAAGGAATGGGTTCCGATCGCAGAATTGGGTAAATTCGTCTCGGACGGAAAAGAAGAACGAGAAGATAAATCCCGTATCTGTTTTCAATTTTTTGGAAAACAATTCTGTTTATATGTAAGAGAGTTTTAGAGAGAGAGTAGAGATTAGGGATGTTTTGGTTTGTTTATTTTGTTTTGTTTTTCTAAGAGTGACTTATGTATTGTGTTATTTAGTTTATAGAGTGTGAATATGTGTTTATTTTGAAAAGAGATTTTTATACACCCCATTTAAAAAAAAAAAAAAAAAATGTTCATTGTATGAAACTTATAAAGTAAACGTGAAAGGATTTCATATGTTAAAAAGAAGAGTTAAGTGTTGTTATGAAAGACTGTTGTTTCAGTATTTAGAAGTTGTAATTTGAATTGGAACTTGTATTTTGAGTTAGAAATTGTATTACGTACAAAATCGTTAGAATATACATTTTGGTTCTTAATGTTAAAATTGATAATATTAATTCTTTTAAACTCCTTTAAATTGAGAAAAAAAAAAAAAAAAAAAAAAAACCTCTTGTTTTGAACAAGTAAAGGGTAAGAAGAACCTTATAATAGAAGTACGGAAATTTTAGTTACTGATTGTGTTAAAATTCTTTTAAGTAACTTATTGTATATAAAAGGTTTAAAAGTGTTTGGTTTTATTAGTGTATTAGAATTCTTTCTTAAGATTATCCATATATATAAGAAAAAAATATATATTAGTATTGTTGGTTATCCATGTGAACATGAGAGAGCGAATTTTTATTGGAAATACCTGTGATGTTTCAAACTTTTTATCTATTCTGATTGTGTTAAAAGAAAATTATTAATGAAGGTTCTGGTTTATTGTAAAATTGTTGAAGTGCTTATTATAAATCTTAGTATTATTGTATAACGGTGTGCAATTGCAATGTGTTTATTGTTACTGTATTTATTATGTTTGTTGTGTGTTATGCTGAATCCCTTCCATGGTAACGAAGTACTTTCTGATAAATGTTTTGATTTTTAAAATTTAAAATTTTATTAAATTTGGAGCATTGTTAGGGATAGCATTAACTCCGAATTTCACAATGATTGTGCACCCGAGTGTGGAAATTTTTCCCTTAAGGAAAAATTTATATGGGGCATGGAGGGACTGTGACGTTTTATCTGCGAGGACTCAGAGACCAGATGCCCTAACGAAATAAACATCGTTACTTTGAACCTCCAGATGCCTCCTATAACTTCACATGTCAGTTTCACCAAAAACCAGATGGTACATGTAAACAGTTTTAATCATGTAAATATCTGGAGAAGAAAAGGTGCTGCGTAAAAAATGTTATAAACTGAACTTGTTGACTAAGATGAGTCAAGACCACGTGGGGTATTTCGGAGATGAACTGAGGTCAGAAAACCAAGGCCCCGTAGAGGGAGAGTATCTGCTGTGACACGACCCCAGACGGTCGAGTTCTCGGTCCTGCCGAAAAGGAGCGTCTCGCTCCGGGAAAAAAAATTAACTTTTTTGCCGTGTAAATATTACGTGTGCTTGTTATGTGTGTGTCCCGTATCGTCTGATAAAACTCTGAAAAAGAAGCGAACGCCAAGTTCTTTTAATTTCTAGTAAGAGACTTTCTTAAATGAGTTCATATATGACGGTACAGTAGTATTTTTAGTACAAAATTTTGGTATAACATTGTCTTAAAGGGGTGTTAAAGAAGGGACGGTAAGGAAAAAAAAGGGGACGGTATAGGAAAAAAGGGGACATTAAGGGAAAAAAGGGGTGGGTGGTAAGGATGGGACGATAAGGAAAAGCACCACCTATTTTTAGTCAAATCATGTTAAGACTAACTGATAGCCACAGTGTTCATTGATTTTTAAAAACAGTTATTTACATTGGATTAAATTAAAAAATATATTAATTTACATCAAAAAGTGCAGGAATAAACCTTGGGGACGGTAAAACTACCAAAAAAGCCACGATGCTTGAAACTGATATTTAAAACAGATTTACAAAATATTTATTTAAAAAAAATTAATACTTTTTTTAAATAATTTTATGAGTACCTTTTACTACGAGAAAAATATATTTAATTTTTCTCTCACCATTTCATTTAATTTAAATTATCGATTTAACATCATTAACATTATCAATTAATATAATTTATAACTGAAAAACACATTTTCATAATTTTAGTTATACCATATATTCATAGAAATTTAGTTATATCATTTTAAATGTGACAAACCTTGAAAAAGTACGCTGTGAGATTAAATGGATTTAACTACTAGAAGAAGATGCCGTAGTACAGCATAAAATTTTGACATATTTTGACCTAATTATCGTATTTGCATGTGGTGTACATTCTAAATAACTTCTGGGTATTTTTCTTAAGACTAAATAATAGTATTAATAATAATAACAATAATAATAATAAATAAATAAAATAAAATTTCGGGATTTTTGTTTCTTGGACCATCTTTAAAGGAAAAAAAGAAAAGAAAAGAAAAGAAAAAACAAAAAACCTTTGTAATTTTTAAGACATAATTAATATATACGTACAGTCGTGGGGGAAAAAAAGTAAACACCCCTTCACCCCTACTAACTCTCCAACAAATTGTAGAAGAAAGCTACTGGTACCAGACGATTGGAAATAAAGTCATTTTTTAAATGATGTATATAACATTTGCTTAAGGGGCCATCGATATATAAAAACGAACCCAAAATTTGTTTTTTTTTTCAATAGCAATATTCAAGTTTGACACCATAAATAAATTCTACACCCTTCAATTAGCCTGAAAACAAAATTTTCATGAAATTCGTACGATTAGTTTCAGAGAAATTAATTATTTTAAAATAATCCTATTTTAGGGTATCCAAAACTAGGGTACACTGTATCCAAATTGAAGTTCGGTGCTCGATTGTTGAAAGGCTACAGAATGACTATGTCACTATGTCGCTTCTATTAATGTGTTATTTCTTGCCAGTAACTCCTTTTGACTCGCTTAATATTTTTCGCCTATTGCTATATTTTACTCATTTTATTGAAACATTTGTGGGAGCACAAATGTTAAAATAAAATGAGTAATATATATATATATATATATATTTAATTATGCTTTTATGCACATCATAGTCGGCACTTTAACCCTCATTTTGATATTTTAAAATCATAATTCAAAAACTACTTGGAAGAAACATTTGAAATTGAGAACTGGCATACAACAGGACATAATAAATATAAATTTTATAAAAAAATTGTAGGTTGCAATTCATATTTTTTTCGAATATTAATTTCATAATTCATATTATAAAAAATTTAAAATTACAAATTCAAACTATTTATGCTCGGAATTTTTAGTATTATAACCACACAAAAAACTATTATATTAGGATTATAATTTCATGAGATATTAATAAAAATATGAAAATGTAATTTAACATTAGAAGCTCTAAATTTTGAATGTTCATAATTAAAAAATTTATTATCCAAATGAATTGAAATTTCGTTTCTAGGCATAGTTTCAACCGAATATTTAAAGTATATTGTTAAAATTGGGTATTGCCATCGATAAAAATTAAGTTTAGCCTGGTTTTGATTTGTAGATGGCCCCCTAAGCAAATTTTATATACATCATTTAAGGCTGTACTCAAATCCAAAAAGGCAAATTTATGACATAAGTTTTAATTTATTTTTGCTCAGAAATGCGTGAAACTAGCAGGTGTTGTTGTTCAGAAACTATGTAATTGATCTGGGTTTTTTTCTTCTGGTTTTTTTTTTTTTTAAACGGAATAGATCTTTCAGAAATAGTGTCAAAGTGGGCATTTTGAACCGAATTTCCGCGCGAAAGAAGAATAGCACTCAAGGAAGTGTGAAAAACGTGTTTATCACGTGATAAAAAATCGCTTATAACTCAATAGGTAATTTATTGATAAAAAAAGGGAAAACGCAGTTCGATTCCATATCGCTTCCATGGTCAGGCTTTCCAATTTTATATCTTTCCGTTAAAAAATGAATTTGTAAATGTGTCAAAACGTTTTGCGCTTGTTGAGCAGAGCAGTTGAGAACAACCTTAAAAGTAGACTTTGTTTCCAATCGTTTGGTTACCAGTAACTTTCTTCTATTATAATTAGTTGCCGAGTTAGTAATGGATGTTTACTTTTTTTTCCCAAGACTGTACATTAATTCTATACATCGTAAAATGTGCGTGGTTTACTATAACTTCATCTCTTCTCCAATCGTAAAATAAATAAAAAAAAAAAAGCAATTTAACAAATTACAACGACCATTTGGAAAATGATTTTTTCAAAGGCTAAAATTTAAGACATAAAAAATCGCACGGAGTTGATCATACATTACGTACACCATGGATTAAACATTAATAGTGTTATTACACGTAAAAATCGCCTGCGACGAAAATCGCCTGCGACTCGTCAGATTTCCTGAAACTTACGTATTATCCACCTGAAACTTACGTATTATCCAAGCATTTCATTGGCTGTTCGGGAAAAGGCTTTTCCACCGTCCAAGAAATCTGACGACCAATTTTAAATGAAATTTCATTCTTAAACTTCTAAACATCCCACAATATTACTTTTTACACCATCGTATAGAGAAATAAAATGTACTTTTAAATGCAATTTGTTTGAAAGCTCTATCTTAATTTGTTTCTGAGTTATTAATATTTTTTTTTTTTTTTTGTAGTTTTTATTACTTTTTTGTTATAGTGGCAACAGAAGTATCCATCTCTGTTGAAAGTAAAAGAAAATACAGATTACTGTATAGACCAATCAGAAAACGAATAAAATACGTATTAAACCAATAAAACGCTTCAGATATGTATTTGATTTCCTACCCTGACAGAGAACAATAACCATTTTTCCAAATGGTTAATAATAATAATAATAACAATAACAATAAGTGAATATTGTATTAGATCAGTTATAGGTAAATTTTACTTTATCATCAAAATTTTCTGCAAAAGATCAGCAAACGGGAAGTGACTGACTGTGAGAGGCTTTCTAATCTCACCTGTTAGAAAAAAATCAGCTTCCGGTCCAAACATCTTTTGGGTTCAATCTTCCGAATCTTCCTGTCTCCCCTTTTTCTTTCTTTTCGAATATCTCCGGAAATCCCACCAAACATGTCCACCCCCCGTCCTTTTTCCAACCGTGCGAATAACTTATACCTGTTTGTGTGTGTACAATTTTGCTACCTATTATCCGGTAACCTAGAAAAAGTTCAGCAGTTTTCACTTTTCTACCTTTGATATGAAGGTGGAAAACACATTGTTAGGGATATGCTGAGAGTGTAACGGGAACGCAGCAAGCTTTTACTTATATGCGTTTCTTTTTTTTTTTTTTTACATATATAAGCGTTTTTCAGTTTTGACCGGATTTTTTTATGCTTCTGCACAGGGCTATATACCGCGAAATTTTAAGAGTCTAGCGGAATTTAATTACTGAGGATTGATCAAGTACGTTTCTGTTGAATTTTTAGAACATTGAATACATAAAACGCCACTTTGTGCGTCTTTTATCACTGCTTATCTTGAAATAGAGGATAAACGTTTTAGTTTCGAATTCGACGACCTAGGCCCATTCCTGGCTTGATGAAAAATTAGGAAAAGAGTCGACAAAAAAAAAAAAAAAAATCAAATAAATAATAATAATAATAATCGTAAAGTGTAAACACGGAATTTTTTGCACCACAGGACATTTGTAGGATTAGTAATCAATTAATTTTTATATTTTAAGACTTTAAACTTGCAACCAGGAATGTAGTGGAGTGATATTCGGTAATAAACATCGTATATCTTCTGGATTTTTAAAAGACGCTACATGTACTTTCCAAAACTGCAGTGCTGTAGTTATGGTGCATATTTTTAAAACTTCAATGCATTTCCAGAGGCATAAAATTTACGCAGGGGTCATACGGTTCTTACTTTTGAATGTTACTATTTCCGAATAGCAATCTTCGAATTATCTAATTACAGAAATTCTGGAGTTAAATAAGATCAAGGTTACAATTCGGAAATAGTGGTATTCAAAAGTAGGAACCGTGCGATCCCTGCTCACAATTTTCACCTCTGGTATTATACATAAAAAAAACTGATATTATTTCAATAAATATATAACTTATATTAAATAGAACACTTTATGTTTAAGAAATGACTATACATTACTACTGTTGGTACAAAATTTACTTTCACCTCAGGATAAATACTATTTAAAAATACACGAAATTTAATCAACTCTTACTATAAATTCTCATAAAACAAACCTCATACTACAAAGTAGAGGTCTGCACGGGCCGATATTTCCAGGCCTACTCCCGGCCCGACTGAGAGAAAAAAAAAATCGGCCCGGCCCGTACAAAAAAAATATTGGTCCGGCCCGGCCCGGTAGAAAAGTTAAAAGTTCGGTCCGAGCCCGGCCCGGCACGTAAAAAAAATTATTGGCCCGGCTTGAACAGCTAAAAGTTCGGCACGAGCCCGGCCCGAAAAAAAATTAAAATCTCGGCCCGAGCCCGGCCCGGCCCGGCCCGAGTGAATTTTTACAAAACATTGATTTTTACGTCGATTTGGTTAAAATTTTGTCTCGTACGAGGAGTTCAGGCCAAAAATATTTATCTTAACTTTTCTTTTCATGTGTATAATTTTCATTTTTATAGAAGTGCCACAGGGTGCGATAGTTATTTTTTTAATGAATCTCTATTTCTTATATGTAAATGTTTCAGTTATCATTAATATTGTTAATCCATATTCCATGTATTGAAGTATTAAAAATCTGAAAAATGCTATACAGTGAAATCTAAGATGGAATGGCATAGAAAAGAAAAAAAAAATGCGTTATAGGCAAGTTCTCTTTCTTAGCAAGTGTAAATGTATTATATATTCTTTTCTTACGTAGTAGTATATTAATTTGGCATGGATCAACACGTTTTTCAGTTTAAAACAAGATTCCGTCATAGGCAGGTTCTTTTTCACACGTTTTACTATATTTTAATTTAACTATATTTTAATAAGCGGAGAAATCTACTATTCCATAAAAAGGATGAATTTGAATGCTTAGTTGTAGAATAATGGCGATTTAAAAATGTATGCATTTTTTTTTTTTTTTTTTTTTTTTTTTTAACTGTGCCAAGCCTAATTTTACTGACCTTTGAACGGACTAGGTCACGCCGAGACAATGATTTTCATACGGGCTTGTTCAAAACTAGGACTGAAAATTTTTGGCCGTGAAGATTAGGAATGAAACCAGTACCGGCTCTGTGCAGAGAAATAAGTTAGTCCCGGCCCGTAAAGAGTAGTGACTAGGCCCGACCCGGCCCGAGTTTTCAGAAAAAAGTATGGCCCGGGCCCAGCCCGGCCCGAGTGCCGGGAAGGAAAATAGGCCCGATCCCGGCCCGTGCAGATCTCTAGATCAAATATGTTTCTGTTGAATTTTTAGAACATTGTATACATAAAACGCCACTTTGTGCGTAACTTATCACTGCTTATCTTGAAATAGAGGATAAACGTTGTAGTTTCGAATGCGACTACCTAAGCCCATTCCTAGCTTGATGAAACATTAGGAAAAGAGTCGACAAAGAAAAAAAAATACAAATAAATAATAATAATAATAATTGTAAAGTGTAAACACTTTTTTTTTTTTTTTGCACTACAGGACATTTTTAGGATTAGTAATCAATTAATTTTTATATTTTAAGACTTTAAACTTGCAACCAGGAATGTAGTGGAGTGGTATTCGGTAATAAACATCGTATATCTTCTGGATTTTTAAAAGACACTCCGTTTACTTTCCAAAACTGCAGTGCTGTAGTTATGGTGCATATTTTTAAAATTTCAATGCATTTCCAGAACTATAAAATATACTCAGGGGTCATACGGTTCTTACTTTTGAATGTTACTATTTCCGAATAGCAATCTTCGAATTATCTAATGACAGACATTCTGCGATTAAATAAGGTCAAGATTACTATTCGGAAATAGTGGTATTCAAAAGTAGGAACCGTGTGATCTCTGCTCACAATTTTCACCTCTGGTATTATACATAAAAAAAAACCGGATATTATTTCAATAAATATATAACTTATATTAAATAGAACACTTTATGTTTAAGAAATGTCTATAAATTACTACTGTTAGTACAAAATTTATTTTCACCTCAGGATAAATATTATTTCAAAATATACGAAATTTAATAAACTGTTTCTATAAATTCTCATAAAACAAACCTTATATTACAAAGCAACCATATTTTTATCATCCCCAACAGTTTAATAAAGCGATAAATTCTTTTCATGCCCCTGACACGGAACTGTCCTATCATTTATTTAGTACTATCTGTTCCATATGCACAGCAGTCGTTGATGATCATTCTTTTTATCTAACAATTTAGAAACCAGTAACAGCCAGAATCCAACAACGCGGCTTCCGTTGTGCTTTACCTGTTAAGAATGTTTGATGCACGGGTTCTACTTCTTAAAATTGAATGTATTTTTATTGCACATATGACGAAATTCTATCACATCAGATTTCAAAACTAAATCGCCTCTTCATTTAATTCCACTAAATCTTTCTCGATATCGCAAGTTCTCACTAATTTAAACGATAGAAAATTTGGCTTTTAGACTTTTATTTTATAACCTTCGTATAAACTTAAATAATATATTTTAAATAATCTTTTAGAAAGTAATATTTTATCTACTGTCTCATATTCGGAAACAATTTCAAATTTATTTAGTTTCTACAATTCTAACAAGTATAAAAGTGCTCTTAAAAGTTTTAGTTAATTTCATTATAGGGGAATAGGGGCCTGCACAAGTTCTTTTTTTCGAAGCGGGGGGGGGACAAGGGGGGTAGAATTGTACCGGGCCCTAATTTGAAAAGGACCCCTTAAGCGGCTGGTATATGGTATGTGCGTATACAAGGCATGCAGGGAGCACAAAAACGTAATCTGCAAAGAAAGTCATTCTATATCTATACCAGACTTTACAATTTTTGTGGACGTGCCTGCGTGGAAACTTAGGACTTTAGCAAGCAGTTTAATTTTTATCAATATTCTATAAATTTATAGTCAATATATATACATTAATATATATATATATATATATGTGTGTGTGTGTGTGTGTGTTGCTGTCGACTTTTGTGACATTCCGGCGACACTCGTATATCTCGAAGTAAATGTAGTATAGTAATCAAGGCCAACCCTCCGTTATCAGGAGAATATCGGAGTGCAGTCAGGGTGGCGAGTAGAAGACAGGCTCCATAAACATTCAAAGAATTTTCCATGGCATAATTAATACAGTCATCGTAATTTTAAACGTTCTTTATTGGCAAACCCATATCGTAACATTTCCAGTAGCTTGTCCATCAACTCTCGAATAATCGCTGATCCACTTCATAAAAACTTAAGATGTTAAAAGTATTAAAATCTACACATTAAAGTCATTCACCCCAAGTGACGTGGATTTATTAAACAACCGGAAAAACGTAAATTCTCTCGCTCCTCGTCGATGCAACAGTATAAATACTCAAAGAAACAGAGCGCGGACATTGATAGTGGAGAACCAACTGCAGCAGAGAGAGGGGGAGGAATGGGACAGGAGACAGGCTACGATTCGATGGGAAGGGTAACGAACGCGTGACGTCGATAATGAACTCTTTATACTCGGCGTCAGTATTAAAATGCAATCAAATGCTGACGGCAAGCTCGCAAGGACTTGTGGGAAAAAGAACATCATCGAACAATTGCTATTAAAAACATTCGAAACAAAAAGGTTTTAGTTTTAGAATAAAATGAAAAAAGTAATTTAATGGGTTTTATAAGATTAGACGAATGGATTAAGGTTTTTAGAATAATAAAAGAATACGCAGGCTTAAATGCATGAAATAAAAGACTAAAGATATTAAGATATTATTAAAGATAGGTAAAAAAGGAAAAATATTAAGACTTTGGAATAGTTTTACTAAGATAAAAGGGCGAAAATTTTTATTATTACACACACATATATATGTATATATACACATATATATATATATATATATATATATATATATTAATATATATTAATGTATATGTTACCGGTCAAACCCGATTTTAGGCCAAACTAGATTGGCCTAGGCCAAACTAGTTTATCCTGACGCCCATAGGATAAACTAGTTTTTCCTAGGCCAAACTAGTTTATCCTAACGCCCATAGGATAAACTAGATTTTCCTAGGCCAAACTAGTTTATCCTAACGCCCATAGGATAAACTAATTTTTCCTAGGCCAAACTAGTTTATCCCGACGCACGTAGGACAAACTAGTTTGGCCTAATGCTCATAGGATAAACTAGTTTAGCCTGCTATTCATTGGTCTGAACTAGTTTATCCTAGGCCGATCTAGTTTGTCCTACGCCAATTCAATTTGGCGAGCTTTTATTGATCCCAAAGACCTCCTCGGCGCCAACCTTCTAGTTTGTCCTAGGCCAATCTAGTTTAGCCTAGGCCAATTCGATTTGACGTGCTTTTATTGATGCCAACCAATGTTGGACATACAAAAAAAATGAACTAATGCAAACTCAAATTCAATTTTTCAAAAATGAGTCGAGTTCAGGCTCAAATTCAAAATTTTTCTCACGTGTCCGCTCAACTCAAATTCAACTATGGAATTGAGCAAAGTTCACTTCATACTCGTTTTTTTTTTAATATAAGAGAACTTTAGCGTCCTAATTTACAAAATTTTGTGAACTAGTCTTTGGGTTATTCGATGTACGGGTCTGTACGGGCCCACCCAATTTCCCTTCCTGACACTCGGTCTGGTCTTGTTTTGAGAATTACTTTTTTCGAGAGGTTCGGACCGAGATGGACCGTGACTCAATTTTTTTTCTGGCTTCAGTCGGGAATTGACTGCATTCTTCTTGAGTTCTGAACAAGCAGAAATTTTCAGTCGGTAATAAAATAAGGTACGTTAAAACCTGAAAAAAATAACCTGCGTATGACGGAATCCCGTGTTTCAATAAAAAAATGTTGATCTATGTAGAATGAAGATATTAGTACTTGTGAAAAGAATATAATGCATTTACAACGGACGATGAACCTGCTAATAAGAGAATCTGCCTATAACGGATTTTTCTTCTTCCCTATGCAATTCCGTCTTAGAAGATTTTATTGTATAGAATTTTAACAATTTTTAAATCTCCAAGCCATAGAATATAGATCGACGATAGTAATGATTCTTTTGTAAACTATATTCATTTTTTAATGAATCTCTATTTGTATGTAAATATCCGAATTACTACTAATACCATTAATACTTTTACACGGAGACTTGAAAATCTGAAAAATTTTATATAGAAAAACCATCTGAGCCGGAATCACAAAGGAGAGCAAAAAACTTCGATTTTGTTAAGTTCCTTTTTTTAGAAGGCCCGTCGTCTTTAGCAAATGTATTATGTTTTTTTCAAACGGATTGTTATATCTAATTTATACCGGTATAAAAAAAAAAAAAAAAAAAACCGTTTAAAACAGGATTTTGTCATACGCAGTTTCTACTAACAGGTTTTAGAGTACTGTATCCCCATCCGTACAAATGTATATGTGTATCCGTACTGTATCCATACAAATGTATTCTGGAAAGAGAATTTTAATTGCGGAATAATGGTAGCTTAAAAATATATGTATATTTTCAGTAAAAATTGTTGACCCAAGAAATTTGTTCCTTAAACAGATTTTTGCACGGGTCAGGCAAGCACGAGTCAATAATTTTCATACATGCAGTGTTGTGACCGGACGAGAAAATTTCGGGACACTTCTAGAAAGAATACAGCATAGTCCAGAAATAAGTTCGGTTCGGACCGGCCCGTGCCTGCAGAGAAAGCATGACCCGGGTACGACCTAGAAAACTGATGATCAGACTCATCCCGTCCTGAGTCCATGTAGGCCTCTAAATGGAATTTGAATGGGAAAAAACATGTAACAGCTGGGAATTTTTTTTTATAAATTATGAAAAAATTGAGTTTAAGTTGTAAATTTCGCTTAAACTCACAGATTTTTTGAGCTTTCGTTCAGCTCACGCTCTTTTATCAAAAGTGAGTCAAGTTTAACTTAATGTCACAGAAAGTGAGCTAAACTCATGCGATTTCGCACAATGAGTTCGCTCATACTGAAAATCTGAATACCAACTGATGCCCATACATACTCACTGATGCCAACGAACACTCCTGCACCAACCTTGTACAAAGTAGTAGTGCCGTCACCCTCGTATAAAGTATTTTATTCGATTAGGAATGGTATACTTCCCCCCTATTTATTCCATTTCACCGTCATCGGTAGTTATAGAATACGTTTTATATGCCAAACTATACAATATGAACTTTAAAAATTTCTCCGTTTTACTTGAAATGTGAGATGTTACAAGTTTAAAATATATATTTTTTTTAAATTTCCTAGTACTTTTGGCCTGCAATCGCACAGCCATCGTCAGGGAATGAATGTAACGGCAATTAAAAAAAAATATATTCCCTGACGATGAGTGTGGGATTGAGATCGAAAGTACTAGCAATTTTAGATAAAATGCATATTGTAAACTTTTAACACCTGTATTTCACACGAAAATCTAGCATTCAGAAATAAGGCAACTTCAAAAATCCGGGAAAGAAGGCCAGCTCTTCCAATTTTTTTTCTTCCAACTTATGGGACAAAGAAAAATAACAATTGTTTACGAATTAAAAATTTCGAGATCGAAAGAGATGGATCAGCGGACACTGAGATCGCTCAAGTTGTGCTAAATAGAGCCGCCGATAACGCTATATTAGCAGCTCATAGGAAGGAGAACGAGAAACTTGCCGAAGAAAAGATGTCACTTGAAAAATGTATATGTTTCACTGGAAAATTACTAAATGGTTTAGAGGAACAATACTACTCCGAAATCGATATTGTTCCTTTATAAAATCCAAGAAAAACTTGTTAAAGAACGGCAGACACTATAGCAAATCAAATTTTATCAATCGACACAAGAATTGATTTCACTGTTTATTAGAATTTATGTACCGTAGAAAAAATTAATGTTTTTTTTTTATATTTATTTTTCTCACATAAATGTCACTTGGTTTTGAATTAATTTTGAATAAATGCACCTTTAAGATATCAGAAGTACATTTGATATTCTTTCAAAAATCTGGAATTTTTAAAAAGCCGGCGAAGTCCTGGTCCGGACGATGCCAGATTTTCGAGGTACAACTGCACATAATTAATCAGTTCTCCAAATTATTCATCTCCTAAATTTTATGATAGCATCGCACCCCATTCTTGGTCCTCCAGCACATAATTTGTCATATGGAACATATTTTGTAACTAGCGATGGCAGTGAAATGGGAAAGGTAGGGGAACTATATTCCACTTTTCATCGAATAAAATATATTATACAGCGGTGGCAGCAATACTACTTTGCACAAGGTTGATGCCGGAGTGGTAGTTGGAATCAATAAAAAGACGTCAAATTGCATTGGCCCAGGATAAACTAGAATGGCCTAGGACAAAGTAGAAGGTTGGCGCTGAGGAAGTCTTTGGGATCAATAAAAGCTCGCCAAATTGAATTGGCCTAGGACAAACTAGATCGGCCTAGGATAAACTAGTTCAGACCAATGAATAGTAGGTTAAACTAGTTTATCCTATGAGCATTAGGCCAAACTGGACTAGGAAAAACTAGTTTGTCCTACGTGCGTCAGGATAAACTAGTTTGGCCTAGGAAAAACTAGTTTATCCTATGGGCGTTAGGATAAACTAGTTTGGCCTAGGAAAAACTTGTTTATCCTATGGGCGTTAGGATAAACTAGTTTGGCCTAGGCCAATCTAGTTTGGCCTAAAATCGGGTTTGGCCGGTAACATATGTATCAGGTTGTAACGAAAGTTTCGCGCCACAGATAATACGGTCTTTGGAAACAGTTCGCGTTTACGGTTTGCTCACATTTTGTCAAACGATTTATGGCATTTGAAAGAAAGAGACTTGCTTTATAACACTGTGTTGTGAAAATTAAAAAAAATATATATCGTTATCATTAACTACAAGGTGTCTGAAATGGAATTATCACGCCGCCACATTAAAACCATCATTTGCATCCAGTTCTGTTGAAAAAAGTCAGCTACAGAATGTCACCGAATAAAGTGTACAGCTTTAGGTACTAGTGTTGTATCATATGGCACTGTAAAGGTTTGGCGGAATGGCGGTTATATATAAAATTACAGTTAATTATGTATAGTATAATTAGTATTATGTAATGGTGATTAACGGAAAACTTTCGTTACAACCTAATATATATTAATGTATAAAAATTTGCAACAGGGATTTCGTAGAACATTGATATTATCATAAAAAACATGAAGGTTAAGCAAAAGTTTCTCATAAATTAGCCTCATATTACAAAGCACATATAATTTTCTGATCCCTGACAGTTCAATAAAGTGATAAATTTCTTTTGTGCCTGTGACGTTGCAATACGCTGCCATTTATTTTAATGCTCTCTGTCCAGCGTATAAGTAAATGTTGGTCATTGTTTCTGCCCAATAATTTACAAAGCAAGAACAACCAAAATCAAACAGCTCGACTTCAATTGTACTTTACTTCTCAAGAAACAATTCTACACACGGGTTCTCAAAATTGAGCTTTTATGTTACGTATTTGTCGAAAGTTAATTGCATTAAATTTTCAAAATCTTTTGTCAGTAAAATAGCGTTAAATAATCAATTTCACCACTGAACAGTCTTGTTTTTATGATCAAGCAGGTTATTTTAACAACTAAATATGTCTTCAGTTAACTTTCATGATTCATTTTGATGTTGAAAGTACAGGGTGTCCCAAAATTATCTTTACAACTTTGATCCTCCATAAAACTTAAGCGAAATTAGATAATAAAAATCTGTTTATTGTATAAGGAGCAGCAAGTTCCAAAGTTTTATGTGATGCTAGAAGAGCTCCACATGAGCATGAGCACCTTTGGTTACACGAACAAACACACAGTCGATCTCTATAAACGAAGCACATTAACGATCTCCATAAACGAAGCACACTACCGGGGTCCATAAACGTCTTGTGGAACGGGCGCATTGAGGTCCTGGCTGGTGGGTGACGTCCGCATTTTGTTCGGAAATTCCTTTGGACTTGTGTATCTGACTTCGTCCCTATGAAACAGGCCACACACTGGGCCTTTTCCTGTGGTGTAACTATCACCAGTTATATTGATGTTATTGAGTCGTACCTGAAAGCGAAAACCTTCTTTTTAGAACAAATAGAAATTTATGAGTAGCTGTTATACGCACACAAAACCGAACTTCGCTATCGTATTTCGTTTGGGTTTTATAGAGGATCAAAGTTGTAAAGGAAAATTTGGGACACGCTGTAATTTTGTCTAGTTTATGAGGTATGATGTTTTTACTAAAAATTTGCGCATGCACCAAATAAATAAACAAATAATTTAATAAATAAATAAAACCGATTAAAAAAAGGTCGCATGCTTGACAACGGAAACTGTTAAATGATTAAATACAATATTTTACTAAATAAAAAACCAGTGGTTAAAATTCTATTTTTATTCTATATTCAGAAGTAAATTTAGATGATCAATTATTTATTGTTGCAAAAATGTAAGAAGTAAATATATAAAAAAAAAAGTGAAAGTGAAAGCAAATTAAGATTTTTAAAGATTTAAAGTTGTAAATTTAAAATTTTGAAAGCTGTAACTGGACAAAGAGGAAAAGGTGGAAATTTTGAGGGGAGATAAGATTACTTAAATTATTGTTTATTTATTTTTCTCTTATTACGGAGTAAAAAGGCAGAAAAAAAAATTAAAAATTAAAGAATGTTCAGGATTTTAAACTCCGTCGTTGCTCTGGGGAGAGGAACTGTCATAAAAGGAAGAGTTTTATTGGGGAGGGTTTTCGATATTTTTTTCAAAAAATGGAATTCTGCCGAAATGCAAGCGATTCTCACTTCTGGAAAATGTAGTGATGTAAATGCTAAGGTACAATTAAACACGATATGCAACGTCAATCGTTCAGTAACGTAAATGAAATTGTTGCTGGTGTACACAAGAATTTTATTTTCCCCTTAGCGATTTTTTTTTCATCAGATTCCAGAATTGCGAAACATTATTGCGAATTAATACCAATAAAACCGCAGTCATTTCTTTTCTTTTTTCAGGCTTCTCTCTAGTGGTGTAGTCGTAAAAAAAAAAAAACAGAGGGTATTCGCTCTAAGCAGAGGACATACGCTCAAAGGCAGAGCGTATATTCTAGAGTGTAATACTATAGCTTTATGAGAAACAGAGGGTATACGATGTTCCTTAAAAAAATCCATAAAGTATACGGCGTATACCCCCGTATACCCTCCACTACATCCCTGCTTCTCTCTATGTCACGCTAAATGTCAAAAGAGAAATTTGACTCCCCACCTAATATCACTGTTTTATTTCTTCTCTTATCTCTAAACTTATAACAAGAATGCTTGCATTAAAGAATCTACTAAATATGCGTACATAAATAAAGTATCTACTAAGTATGCATCAGTAATTTTATGTATGATTTTCACTAAATTCTTACAATTGCATAAAAATATTGTCACATAAAAGTTTCTGGAAACATCAGCAAATACATGAAGTATGAGTAAAATTGATGCAGAGATCCGAGTTTTTCCCAACTGAACAAAGTATCTACTTTGAACAATTTTCCTTTCTGAATTTTATATGTTGAATCTTTTATAATTTCCGACGTCTAAGGAAAATTCAGTTTACCTTTCTTTCCAATTAACCACTTTATCACTCCTTTATCCCATAAAAATATAAATAAAATAAAAATCATAATAAAATAAATATAGAAGCTCGATATTTCAAGGTGAAACGACAAATTCACTTTAATAAACTAAATAAGCACTATGAATATTAAATTCACAAAATATATCTTTACTAAATAGCTGCTAATATACATAAATGTTAAAACATTTAAAACGATCAAGATGTTAAAGCATTGGAGTCAAACGATGTTAAAACCCGAGCGCTTTGGACTAAAACATTAGTCGTCATCAGGGGAAAACTCACCGCCCCCTGAATACTAAGCCTGAGCGCTGACACAAAAATGGCGGCTGCCGAAGGCGGATTTTTTTCAGCGTGTGTACGGTCCCTTAAATATTCGTACCAATAAATTTTTAAATTTTTTTCCGCTTTATTTTTCTGAGATTAAACAAGTCAGAGAAATCTTTTATTAAATACTGGTGTTAACATTTAAGGGGCCGTACTTACGTTAAAAAAAAATCCGCTTTCGGCTGCCGCCATTTTTATGTCAGCGCTCATGCCTAGTATTCAGGGGGCGGTGGAAAACTACTGCAGGCAGAAAGACAACTGCTGGTTAAATACAGAGGGCGAAACCAAAAACCACAAATAGGAGGGTGGGAAGGAAAAATATAGGAGTGCTATAGAAACCTGAAAAAAGGGGGGAGAGGAGGGAATTAAAGAACATATGACAGATATCAAAAAGTGTAAATTATCCACAGCTCTATCCCGGTTAAATCAAGATACAGATATTGATGTCCTATTTAAAGAAGTCAAAGTCATTGCACATGCATCACATTATAATATTTGTATAATCAAAGAATCTTTGGAAGTTTTGACAAGAGGCAAGTGTACCTGTAATGACGTTCTGTCCTATATTATACAAGGATATGTTTTAACATACTAGGTGTAACTGGTGAATTTAGTTTTGAACAAACCTCCCCCCCCCCCTCCACCCTTTTTTCAAGTTTTTATAGCTACTTCTCTAATTTTCCTTCCCACACTCCTATTTGTGGTTTTTGGTTTCGCCCTCTGTATTTACTAGCAGTTGTCTTTCAGCCGGCAGTAGTTTCCCTTGATGACGACTAATGTTTTAGTCGAAAGCGCTCGGGTTTTAACATCGTCTGACTCTAATGTGTTAACATCTTGATTGTTTTAAATGTTTTAACATTTGTATATATTAGCACCTATTTAGTAAAGATGCATTTTGTGAATTTAATATTATTATTGCTTATTTAAAAATCACAATGATATTAAAAAAGAAAAAGAAAAAAAAAAAAATCCACCAAAATCATTTTTTAAACTTTCTTTTTTCAAAATCAGTAACCTGAATTTTAACCTTTTAATCAAAAACAAATACCGGAAAAAGTTCATTTTTTTGCTAATAAATACAGTTGAGATACATTTACTTTGGCAGCATTAAGTGAAAGATTATACGAGAATTACTAAAGATTATTGCGCATTAATACCAATAAAACTGCTATTACTTCTTTCCTTTTCTCAGGCTCTTCTCTATTTCACGCTAAATGCCAAAAGAGAAATTTGATGCCGCACCTTATATCACTTTTTTTTTTAATCTCTTTTTTTCTTCTTTAATTTCTAAACTTGCGACATGAATGTGTATATTAAACTCAAGTGATAAAAAAAGGAAACCCAAGTAAAGAAAGAAAAAAGGAGAAATTGTAGAGCTATAAGTCTTCAATCTTTCTTCCCTATTTCACGTCTCTAATTGCTTTTCACTTTTTTTTTCTACAACTGTGCTAGGCGGAAGCTACCTTTACTAATCAGCCCTTTGAAATCCTTTCTTTTTAATTTACTGCTTTTTATTGTCTTTTTAATTTTTGATCTTGGCCCAGTGTGGTGAAGATTAGCATTCTGGCCTGGCGCCATAATTGAGAGCGGCGCCTAACTGACGCCTTGAAGACAGAATAAAAGCAAAAGAGACAATTGTTCAGCTTTTACTTGGCGAAGGGTCGTGCTTCTGGTGATTACTGGCGTCTGATATAAGAGACGCGAGGCACATGATGAACCTCCTCTGTCGCAGAGAACGACATTCCATGCTGACTAAAAAATAATGTAAGCAGCATGTAAGCTATTGTATACACCAAATTAGATGTGTTTTAATTAGCTTAGGCGCCCGCAATCATGTGGTAATCAGAGGGTTCTAGTCTACTTCCAAACTGCCTTCAAAATAATAGTTGTTTAAACGCAATGCCTGACCTCTGGCTATCATATTTTTTTTCTCCTCTGAGCATTTTTGCTGTTGCTAATACAGACCACTGGATAGCTTCATAGTGGCGTAACTATATTCATGAAGGAGAAGGCCGCCGTGGAAAAATTGTGTTCTGACCCCATATATTTGATTATATGCAGGCATGTGTTTAATCTTTCTCGAGGCCACAGACTCGAATTTGCTTTGGCGATCCGTCTCAATAGCAAAATATGATAAACTTTTACGTTTGGAGGGTAATATACTTTGTTTAAGATACAGGGTGATCAAAGACGTCAAAGATAAAACAGCAGCACGATGCGATTTTTACACAGGAAATATTGGATTTTTAATTAAAAAAAAAAAAAAACACAGAATAAATGCTTTTGTGACCAACAGTAAGAAAGTGTAGTGATCTTCCAAACTCATGTCTGTCGCCATATAAGTCTTCATGGGACAGGAATAAAAATTAAGTCCTATCAGATGCTCTTAAGAATACCTTGACACGTCTCACAACTGTTCTCACTAATCCATTCGCTAAAATTGGACATTTTTGTCGCGAACTGTATTCCGCTGCTGTAAAACTGCTGAAACAACTAAAACGGCACTTCTTAGCGGCAAGTGTAATTATTTTGGCAATAACATTTTTATTATTAACAAAGCTGCGCATAATACGCGTGTTTCTATACATTTCTGTGAAAACCGCATTTTGCTACAATGTGTATTATTCGGATTATTGAAGTTTTACTTCTTCTATGACCTTTAGATCACAATACCAACACATATAATAAGATTTCATATTGTATTTTTTTTAATTTAAAAAGAACTATTTGAAAAATGTGGAGGGAAAGAAACATCAATGCAAACGAAATGAATTTAAATATACGTACATCAACTGCGCTTAGTCTGATTATTATTATTATTTTAATTATTGCGGGCAGATTTATATGCCCTTTTTTTATTTCAAGCTTTCTAGAACAAAATTCATGTAGCTTCTTATAAAAATTGTGAAATTTGATTATTTCGTATTGTAAATTTTACTTTGAATTTAGGGGCTTTTTATAGCATTTTTGTCCATGGCATTTGCCACTTCTGCCACCATACAGTTACGCCATTATCCCTTTCATCTACATTTTTAAGTTTTTTTTATTTTAAATTACAGCACTTTAGTGCTGTTCTTGATAGTAGGAAAATCGCTTAATTCATTAAATAAATTTCAAAATCCAAGCAAGTAAATTTGTAATATGTCGTAGATATGATTTATTTTGACTCAAGCAATCATGTAGTTATCAGAAGATTCCGTTCTAATTCCGTATTGCTTTAGCAATGATGACTGTTTTAAATATATGCCAGACATTTGGTTATTATCCTCCTGAGTCCTGTGACCATAAAAGCCATTAAAAAAAACTTTAAAACAATTCCATGATTCAGTGAAATACATCAATGCTTATAATATGCTCCCATCTATTAAAACCTGTAATTTCATTGGCTCTAGAAGCACCTAAAGTAATTTAAAGAGTATTGTTTAAAGTTGCCTACTCAGGAAGCAAGATTTGGGGAAAGGTAGGCTGCTTGTTTTCCCTTTCAGAATTTTTTCTACTGCTGATATAGACCACTCAGCACCTGCCTCATCTACCATTTTTGAGAAATTTTGATTTAATTTTTATTGTCAATCAATACTAAAATAAAATTTTTGTAGGCTTGACAGAGTATTTTTCGCTGCAGAACATTCAAATCAGAGGCTCTGGGCTCAAGTCTTGACCATGATATTCCGGGACGCCGGATAGAAAGAAATTTCGGCAAGCTCATCCCATCGCACGTTACATAGATGTTCGATTATATATAATTCAGATCGTCAATTACGGGCCGCTCTAATGTAGGGGACTCTATACAAGTTTTCCCCTCTAGTCCATGAAGGATGGTGGCTGGCCCCAGTATAAACAGTCCAGTGTCTACACAGCAGCAGAAAAAGAGTGGTGGGTGTCAATAATATATCGTTGGTTGAGTCCCTTGATTGCATTTAACTGGGTAACGGGGATTTCACCATAGCGGGAAATCCTCGATGGCTCTGCCATGGATGGCGTATATGGTACACATTATGGAAATTTCCCCTTCATCTAGTGTGCGAAGACTCTGGAAGTTGTACGGGTCACGAATGATAAAATGTGTGCTGATCGAGTTTGAACGGAGACACCAATTAAACTAGAAGTAATCCGTGGGTTTAAAAAGTAGCATGACGGAAAATAAACTAAACTCGATTATGCCATTAGGTGCGGATTCTCTTTTAGATTGCCATAATTCAATCAATAAATATTCTAAGACTGTAAAGTCTCAGAATAATTCTCAACGAAAGCCGCCTGCGTCAGGCTTAGGCTTGAAAGCACATATTGATCAGACCCAAATGAAATCTTGGGCTGATAGATTAGAAGAATTTGTTTCCAGTGTAGAAGTAAAAATGCTGCTTGCAATGCAAGTTAGTCTTGCAAAGCAGGAGAAAGATTTTTTTTTTTTTTTTTTTTAAATGCCAAGAAAGAAGTTTTGGCCAGAAATCCCCTTTCTTGATGCATAAATATATTCAAGATTTGGTTGGAGAATCAAAACCAATATAAAAGATCCGGTCTGGTGAACTTTTAATCAAAGTAAATGACATTAAACAAGCAGTAAACTAAAAAATGCATTCAATTTGGAAATATTGATGATCAAGAACTTTAATCAAGAACTTTAATTGCAAGTATCATGTATTTGTAATCAAGAACTTTAATTGCATCCCGTAGAATTATCTGGGAATCTCTTATCTTACATGTTATGGAAGTGGCAATTATGGATAATCCAAAAGAACAAAATTTTATTGAAGCTGGAAGAATAAAAATCTACCGTCGGGACGAACAAATACCATCTAATGTATTACAAACACCTATTAAGGACGTAATACTCTTATTTAACGCACCAAATTTATCTAAATCAACAAAAGCTGGATATTTATCATGTTCTGTCCGACTGTATATTCCAAAACCAGTACGTTGTTTCAGATGTCAACGCTTTGGACACTCTAAAACATCATCTGAAGGTAATATTACCTGTGGTCGATGCAGTGCAGTGGGCAAAGAAAGTATACACTGCAATGCTCAGAAAGTTGTGTAAATTGTAAAAAAAAAGAACACCCATCCTATTAAAAATCTTATGAGCAGTAGTAAAAAGAAAACGAAATACAAACAATACGCACAAAAGTGAATATATCGTACTCTAAAACTAGGAAAATAGTTTAATCCAGGAAGAAGAGAAAATGTCAACTAATCCAAGTCTGATTTGTAGATGAACAACATCTGTTTACCCCAAGTCACCACAATCTGTTTTTCCTAAATAATCGCAAAATGTCTCTTCAAAGCCACCACAACCTATTTTTCCAACCTTCCGCTCCATAAAGGAAATTCTCAAAATACCACTAACACACAGTCTTTGAAACAAAACCATAGACCTGATGTTGGAAAATATTATCTTCCAACTATTAAATCTAACCAGAGAATCCCCTAAAACTAAAAAGAATCAAACATTCAAACATACTTGAAATCCAAAACCAACAGACAAATCAGTTGGACAAAACACTGCGCCTTTTGAAGATAAAAACACTATATTTTGGAACCCTACTTCTGATTTATCTGAAAATCAAGAAGACAGTATGTCCACTATACCTCCGTATAAAATGATGTAATTAAAAAAATATATATAATGACTAATATTATTTTGTGGAGATGCCATGTCTATTATAATAAATATGACGAAATCCACAGTATTCTTCATAACAACCACCCTTTATGTTTATAGCATTTAGCTTTACTGGAAACTCGTCTGCAACCCAGTGACAAAGCGAAATTAAGTGGTTATGTAACCTATAGAAAAGATTTTATGGTAGTGTAGCTCTTTTCTTATCTCGCAGTTACCCCATACTCACAGCTTTTTAAATACAAACCTATAAGCTGTTGCAATCTGTGTATACATAAAATATCTCATCACGATCTGCTCCATTATTTACCACCTAATCAGACTGTTCACTCAAATCATCTGGATAGTCTGTTTTTCTAACTTTCTAAACCATGCTTTATTATTGTTGGAGATTTCAATACTTACAGCCAATATGAAGCTAAAGTCGATAAGCATATGAAGCATAAGTCGAGGTTCTGCAGCGCGGGGTAACTCACCAATAGGCATAAGCTTCCAGATCCCGCGTTGCTAGTTTATATATATATATATAAATACAATATTGAAAATCATTTAATTTTTAACAAAATGAAAGTAATATTTGCAATTTATGAATTGGTAAAGAAATTTTCAAGTCTATAAATGAATTGTTGAATATTCTCTATTTACAAGGAGTAAATAGTAAGAGTTGTTAAAAGTTCTATTTACAAGTCTGTGAGTAATTTGTTGAGAGTTCTTTTTGTTAGACGACAGCAAGTTGTAAAAATTTTATGTACAGATTAAGAAAATTATTCTACGGGATCAACATCCTCATAACGATTGATTGGACTTTGAAAAATAAGCTGTAGTATTAGTTAAGAACTTTAATTGTTCTGTAAAAAGTCAATCCGCGAGGTCATGTGCTAGAAGCTTTTATTTCTGAAAACGGCTTATTCCTGCTCCATAACTCTGATCACACTTATTTTCACGAGTCAACCTGAATTTTCTTTGTAATAGATCAATATGTTCCTCATCACTCTATCTTTTTTTGGAACTTCTGGCTTTCAAATGATCTGCGCGGCAGCGACCACTTTTTGATTTTTATTTCACAGGCTACTACAGATAGGGACTCTAGTAATCATCACAACCGCTATGTATATGACAGAGGCAACTGACCACCTTTTACAGCAAAGACAATTATTACTAATAGTATGGCAGAGAGGAATATTGACAAGGCACTTGATAATATTCACTGCATTATCAATGCTCCTGATGCTAGATTTACAAAAACATCATCTTCACAAAAACACTGGAAGCCACGGTGGAATAATGACTTTCAGATAGCAAAAACAAAAAAAAACAACAAAAAAAAACAGCAGAATCCTTCAGGCTTATTCCGGAGGTATCCAAATAATACTAACTTATATAGCATGTAAAAAAGCAAACGCTGCAGCTAGAAGAGTGCGGCCTAAAAGTCAACATGAATCCTGCATTAACTATGTCTCCAACTTTAACTCCAATACTTTTAGTAAAGAACTCTAGAAAAAAGTGACTGAACAAAAATGTCTGGGCATGTACTCTGAAAAATCATGTTTTAATTTTAAAACACAATGGTGAAACTATTAAATTTCTTTAAAACATAGCAGAGACGATGTACTCTCGCATCTGTTTAAAGCTCCGACTCATATCCAGGACTTATTTTAATTTGCAAAACAGAAACGGTAATAACTAGAATCAATTTTAATTCTCATCACTCTTTTGCATACAGTCCATAATTTATTATTTCAGAGCTTCTAAACTGAACAAATTACTAGTAATTTATTTACATGGCTCCTACAATCACATTATAAAGTATTATCGGTCCAGCCAGATCCATTGAAAGTTGTTCATATTTTATCGGCTTACTCCGACCCTTTTAAATTTGTTACATCGGGGCGGTCGGCCTACTTAATTTTTTTTTTTTATCGGCCCGTGAAAAGAAATGTTTTTATTCTACCGTCCTCCACCCCCCTGTTTGAATGTTTGCCTTTATTTTGCAGGCCCGATTCGCGGGCCAACCGGCTACGGACTTCGGACCAACTCCGGACCCGTACAGCAATTTAATATAATTTTTTTCTTTGAATAACGGTCCGCGTGCAAGTTTCAGTTTCCATATCATTGTAAAAACTAATCAGTTCAATTTCGTGATTTAGCTGGTGATCTGAGAAGTGATTTCTATTTGAGTTTTTCATATCAGTCATTTTCGAAAATAGCGACTATTAAGCGTAAGTAGAGAGGAAAATTGTCAAAGTGAAAAATTTCATACAAAATCGCTATGATTTCATCAATGTCATTTTCTTCTTATAATGCCTAACGATCTTTCTTTTTCACTTTCTTGATACAAGATGTTTCAGAAAGGACTCCCTAACTTTGAAATGACATAACTGCGAAACAGTAAGAGACAAAAAGGTGAAACAAGTGGTATGTTGAATAGACAGGTCTGGAATTTGTTATACACTGGTTTGCAAAAAATTTTAAACAGCTATTACTCGGTCAGTTTTAATCGTACAAGAATGGGACCCTTTTAGGCTTACTTCTTAGAATAATAGGATACTTTTACTAAATATAACTTCACTATGTATATCAAATTATTCTGTAGTAGAATAATTTTTTTATGTGATCTTAAAGTTATGCATTCAATTTTAGACACTTTTTTTTTAAATCCCTTCATGATATTGGCTGTAATTTTTGAGAAACTCTTATTGTACCTTCACCGTTTTTCTTAAAACTGTACACTCATAGTCATTATTGCTTCATCACGTACTAGATATTAAAAAAAAATAAGAATAACGGAAAATCATTATAAAAATGAGGTCATGAATATTCCACTACTCCGTGACTCACTACTTTTCTTAAGTTAGAAGCCACTATTCGTCTTCTTTTTTTTTTTCTCTTTGAACCGTTCTTTTCCCACTTCAGAATTTCATTTTAAAGGTCTATGAAAACTGATTATATTTATTGGCCATTCTAGAAGGACTATAATATTTTAACACATTTTGATTTAATTTAACCTGGTTTATGTATATAAAAATGGTTTTGTAAGCATTGTTTCACTCATTTCCTAATATACTAGAATAATATATATACGTGTGTGTGTGTATATAATGTTTAGCCAAAAAGTGTGAAATTTTATAAAAATTCGATAAAAAGGGGATGCAAAAACAAGAAAAAAACATTTAAAAAGCATTAAACAAGGGAAACACGAATAACAAACACAATTTTCAAAATAAACACAACTCTTAGCTCTTCAGAAGGTGGGAGGAGCAATGAAGTATAAAAATATATATGTAGCCTCACAGGTTTCGCAAGGTATGGCCAACCCGTATACTTCATTTGTGTGTCAAATTCAAATGAAAGTGTTTAAAACAAAAATTATTCAAAATTAATAATTGAAAATGCTATGGAATTTTTTTTAGAGTAACTTAACTGAGCAAAATTGAAACAAAAACAACTACTATATAATTAGAACCAATCAAATTTTAAATTTATGCTCGCCCCTCAGAATTTTTCTTTTACACCTTTTAAAATTATACATATAATATATATATGTGTGTGTGTGTGTGTCGGGGGGGGGGGGGGGTACACAGGTGTGTTTTTGATGACAATGCAACATTTTTATATTTTCAAAATTTAATTATAAGTTAAAAAATTAATTTTAAAGTATTTTATCGTCACCCGGGCGCCGATGTTAATTCGCCATATGCCAACAACCATATACCACTCATAACAACGATGGAGTCAATTATGCATTCTCTAAACTATACCAGCTAGCTGTGAAACTGCAACAGTGAAACATTTTAAACTCTAAAAGGTAGAAAATGAAATAAAAATACAAAAATAAAGAGTAACATAATTAAAATAAAAATCTGTGGAAACAAAGAAACATTGTTTTTATAAATAATTCTTTAAATCTTAAAAATATATCAGTTTCTGAGGTTTGTAAAGATAAAGAATGCCTTCCGGAATCGTGGGTAACTCTGGGGGATGTTATTTTATATTTTCGTGCGTGCTTACATCATATTTTTGTAGATTAAAAAACATTTGTCTTTTTTTTTACAGTGTATAGTGCTTTTTGAGATGTTTAGAGGCTGTTGCATTCTCATTCAACTTCTACCAGAATAAGGGACAGAATTATGGCTGACAGATCCACTGCCAGAAAAAGCGAGACATTGAGACAAAAAAAAAAAGCGTGGCGGAAGCTTCTTAATCGGTATATAAAACTACAGTAAAATCTATAAAAACGGAAATTGCGCATAACGGAACCTGCCTTAAACTTAATAGATCTATGGTCCCATAACCCTTTAAGACCTGACCTACACAGTCATATAGGTGACTCTATAAAAAAAGAAAAAACATTTTCCTCTTTTTGTACGATTTAAGGGTGTGTTCGAAAAAATATTTTTCCACCCTCAGCAGCTCGAAATTTTCTGAGACGTTTTCAGACTCATTTTTAAAAGTAAAAACATAAAACTTGTTGAGGTGATTTTTGAAGAGATATTTAAGAGGCCGTGTGATTTCATTTTTAGCTCAATTAATTAGAATTTGATTTTTAAACAATTATTTTCTCAGTATGACCATTTTTTTCATTCCCAGATCGCCCGCTTCGGAAAATTCGGTTCAAAACGCCAACTTTGACAGCATTTTTTACAATATTTTCAGCTTTCCTAAAAAAAATCGAGAAGCACGGCACATAGTTTCTAAATAAGAGATTTTCCCAGTTTTATGCGTTTGAGAGCAAAAAGGAATCAGAAAATAAGCAGTTTTGATTGGAATACACTCTTAAAATCGAGCCTGTACTCACAGAATTTCGTGGATCCTCCAATGAAACATCAGACATCGGAAATTTTGTTAAAAATTTTTTTCAATCATATATGATCCTATTAATTAGGGGAAACCACCAAAACTTTTCATTTCTACCAAAAATCTCCCGATCTTAAAGGGTTAAGTAAGAAATATTATACAATTAAACTTTGTAAGACAAAAACTTGTATAAAATGGAATTTTTCTGCTATTGCTATATTTTCTGTTTCAATAGGTTTTACTATACTAAACGAACACAATAATTTTATATAGTAAAATCTATGAAAACGAAATCGCTAGGGACCGAAACAGAATTCCTGTTTGCAGAGGTTTCCGATTCAAAAGTTATAATTGTATGGTATTCCTTGTAGGGTCTAGAAATTTTTGAATTTAAGACAGGATTCCGTTGTAGAGAACTTCACTTTCACAGGTTTTACTTAACAAAGTACAATAAAACCTGTAAAAAGAAGAAATAGAGGCCAGTGCTGTAGTTGGAAAAAATATTTGTGGGAACTTACCTTTTTTATAGAGTAGATGTTGATGCTATACTGGATTTTTGTCAAGCCAAAATCCAATTTAAAGCATTTAGCCAAAACCCAACTTTTTTCAGTTAACAGTTATAATTATTAGAGCAGACTCCCGATTATCCGAGTTAATATGGACCAAGCTCACCTCGGATCAGCAAAAAACTGGGATAAACCGGACTTGCACAAATCGTCAAAAACTAAAAAGATGAAATATAAATTTTCACTTTATTCGTTCATTTTTATGGTTCTAGTAGCATTTCTTTGATGTACATTTCCGTTACTTTTAAAATAAACGGGGAATGAAATTGTTTATTTGAAAAAGCCTTTGATAGTTTTTTGTTTGTTGAATGTCAGTTTTGCTGCAGTATTACGCTACTGCATAGATACCAATTTCGAAGATTTTTTCTTACCACTAAAACTTACTAGTAAATTTTGCCCAATTCTATCGACAAAATCTAACAATTGCCAACGATTAAATAGGGCAAAATTTATATTCAGTTTTAGAGGAAATAAAACCGCACAAATTGGCAGCTATGGGATTCTGTTAGTGTTATGAAAATTGTAGGTGTAGCCTCTTCTTTCTGCTCAAAGTATTAAATGGTTTTTTGCAATCGAAGTTATACTTTTAGAATGGATCATTTTCTTCTGATAGGCTGATGACTTATATTATTATGAAACAGCCATTATAAATGAAGATGAAAGAGCAGTCGTAAAAGTTAGAACTCTGATTTTCTGTTCAGAATAGGAAAAAGAAATGGCCACATTTTTTTTTTTTTTTTTTTTTTTTAATCAGAAGAAAGAACTCGGTTAAAGCGTCTTATGATTATAAATGAAACGGATCTTCTTAAAACTACATGAATTACCGTTTCGCTTTAAAAAAGAAAAAAAAAAGAAAAAATTGTGCTCGTTCGCGATATTTTTTGTTTTTTACGGTACAAATCAAATATTTCTGGGAACTCACCCCACCCAATTCTGGGATTCCCACCCAACTACAGCACCGCTAGAGGCCAGAAAAGATTGCGTCCTTGGCAGGTTTAGGTCTCAGAAAGTAGATTTATACGGCATTACTTCCCAGTGGAGTCATAAAAATTTTCCGTCCAAGCCAGGTTCTGTTTCCACACATTTTATAAGTTTCATACGACTTGACACAGACTAACGAGTAACATGGTACTAAAAAAAAAAAATTAAAACGATGACTTTAGGTGTCCCACACACTGGTTCCGCGTGGTAGGTATTGTAAACCTCGAAAATCGGGACGTCCCACATAAATCGGTACGCCTGGCATCAGGGTTTGACCAAGTGTAACATGAAGAACCAACCAAGTGTAACATTAAAGAATATTTTTAATTAATCAATTCTTGATTTAATTAATTAAAGTTTTAGAGAATGCAAAGATAAATGCCAGTTTAAATATTTTCCAAAAGAACCAGATTTAAAGGAATTTCTAAGCAGAAATAAAATGACCAAAAAAGAAATTTGATTAAAAGAATGAGGATTTTCATGCCTGTATCCAAATGCTTTAAATCTTAATTCATGCCTAATTACGGCACTTGAACACCATCCTGATTACTTGTCAGGTGTTATAGTTTTTTAAATTAAATATCCCTTTTATTATACTGCTTCAATGTTCAATGAAAGTATTATACAGGAGTTTGCAACACAAAAATGGTGGCAGATTATGGCAAAAAAGAGTGAAAAACATAAGTTTCCTCCTTGATTTTGTCAGATTTTCTTTTCTTTACGTTCAGCATCAGCTACCTCTGTTTCAATATACCAATACTTTTCTACGTCTGGTTTGGAGCAAATTACGTAATCATTTAGAAGTTGAAAAAGCAGCAAAGCTAGTAAAAGTGTATCGCCATTTGCGATCCCAATTTACAGATATCACTGACACTGACTTCTATGGTAATTTAATTTAACATTTACTATTGCAATATATATGTAGCAAATTTTGCTAAAGTTATCAAAAACATTATTATCAATCCCATTTCTTTAAAAAAAAAATCATCTTCAACTGATTTCTGACTTGAAGTGAATGAAAGAAACTAATAAATTTAGCATGTTTAACTTAAGGTAAGAATTATATAAATAAATCCAGTTGTAGTTGATTTAATATAATCTTAATGCAGCAAACTAGTCCCATGAGATACAAACATATCTTTTAAATTAACTTAGTTTTTTTTTATATATATATGTAATGACCGTGTGCCTGTCTACTGTTTGCATGCCGTCTATCCTGGAGTTTACTTTTCCCTAGAACTGTCCAAAAATTATGTCCTAGTGTTGGTAGCCGATGGACTAAACAGTAACTAGACAGTAGAGTTCTTGGGGCCTGTTTTATTATTCGCTATTCGTTACATACTCTGTTTTAATCCGGGTCCAGCTGGCTGCCCTAACCAATGTCAGATATCCTAGGGACATGCTCATTTGAGTCCCATATGTTCCTTCAACGGGTCATGATTGGAAGGGAGAGAAAGAGAGAGCCCACCCCCCCACCCCCCCCCCAAAAAAACCTGCTCTTCCGCATATATAAGGGGTATTTCACATTACATCTGCCAGAGGGCAGGCTTCTCCATAGAAGGAGGAACCTTTAGTTTTATTGGCTAAGACTATTTTTAATGATGGGTTTTCTAATATTATACAGGTCTTGCGTCACCCACAGCTAATTCTAATTTTAATGTTAAATATTATTTATGAGGTAATCATAGTATGAACTGTGAAATCAGACAAAAGTTAATTAGGATTTAACTCTTACAAGGTAATCATCAATATTTGGTTTTGACACTAATTTAAATTTGTACTTTAAACATATTTACATTGACTTATTGATCTGAAATTACTAACTGTCATTCTGGAGAAACTTGATTAAACTTTAGGATTTAACTGAGCATGAAACAACCAGTTTGTTTATGCTATAAACTATGATGATGCTTACAAGATAATTTAATATGTTTTATGATAAATGCCTTATGTCAACAAAGGGTTATTTCTTTTCCAAATCTGTTTCATAAATATCAATTAGTGTCAAAGATTTTTATGACGAAGGAAATCTTTTTAATTATTTGATTTAAGAGTCTATGAAAAATAAGTTTGGGTTTCCTGACATAAAAATTTAATTTAAATTTTGAATTTTAAAAAGGTGTTTCTTTTTGTTTATTTATTTTTATCCTTTCATATCCCCTCCCCCCTTTAAAATTGAGAACGAGAGGCCTTGCCTGCAAGGTCGGTGGAGCTCATTCTAGTTTATAAAAGTAAATCTTTAAAACTAATTTTGAATCTCTCCTCTCAAGTCAGCTGGACCTACTTTCGCATTTAAAAATACATTTTATATGATACATTGAAGATATGATGCAATATAGTAATATAACAAAACTAATAAGTAATTACAACTTCAGCAATATTTAGACGCAAAGATAAATAATAAAAAACATAAATTGACATATAAGTGGACAAGTTCTTCCGTAAGAATATATACAACATTATCAAGTATAAAAGTTTTCTAATGCGTTAAGTTTATGTATAGTATGTTGTCACATTTCTTACATGTTATGTGATTTTTTTTTTAAACTAGCATTTGTAGTAAGCAGTCTCTACTAGTATTAAATCTTGTTAAATGTGACTAATACAACATTATGCACAATATTATAAAAAATATTCAACATTAGATAAAATGATAAATAAAAAAATTACAGAACATACTGATTCAAAACATAATATGATACAAATAACAACAAAATATTCAGATATACTATTTAAAATATAAAATAACAAATGCAATACTTTTTCGATAATTAGCACTTGTGATATACACATATACAACATAATAAAATATTAACAGATTCCTTATATTCAGGACTGATATTTTATATGCTTATGAAATAGTCTTCATAATGTTTTCAGACAATTAGTTTCTTGTTTGATGCAGTCGCAGAAGTAATCGTGTGTTAACAAAAATTATTGGACTTCAAAAATTTATAAAAATGGGAAACTATAGTCAAAACTAGTATACTGTCATTTCCACCATGCTCAGTGTCAGTGAACATGGATTTTTTATTGTCGTCATTACCTTTGATTATTTATGATTAAACACATAAAATATTACATATTTACACCGGGACTACCTCTCCTTTCCAGCTGAACCTGACTATTACTACTTTCATTTTGACCTCTTTTGGCATTTATTTTGTTAAGCAACGGAGACTCGGGGGTCGAATTTCCTGTTTTGTCTTTGGAACTCTTTGCTACTCACTTTTATTGTATGCAAATATCAACAGTAAAATATATTTTACTTTAACTAGAAATAATAATCTTAAAAAAATTTCAAGTCACTAAGAGTAAGTTGTCACTTTTGGGGCTGCGTTATTTAAGTAGGTACTTTTCTTTTTTACCTGGTTACTCACACAACTATCAACAATATAAAAAAATAAAATATACCTTCAACAAATCCTAAAAATTTATTAACCATTGCAAAAACAGCCTATCAAATAGGAATAAATAAAAGCAACAACATTCTTTGCAACCCTTCACAAAAGTAAAAATATCATTTTCACATGAAAATATTAACAAGATATTAAAATAAATAATTTAAATAAAATCCATTTTACGAAATTTTCAAAAAATAATAGAAATGAGGAGTAAAAAATATAAAGTTAAATAAAAGTATCTTAAACAATAGCAATTTTCACTGTTTTATATCTTTTCTTCACTAAAAATGTTTTTCTTCTTTATTTGAAAGTAACACAAAAGTACATACCTCAATGTCCTTTTAAATGCATATTTCTCTTTTACATACATACTAGAAATAAAAAAAAAGTTCACATTACTTCTGCCAGAGGGCAGACTTTTCCATAAAAGGAGGAACCTTTAGTTTTATTGGCTAAGACTATTTTTAATGATGGGTTTTCTAATATTATACATATATTAATATTATACATTATTTGCATCACCCACAGCTAATTCTAATTTTAATGTTAAATATTATTTATGAGGTAATCATAGTATGAACTGTCAAATCAGGCAAAAGTTAATTATGATTTAACTCTTATAAGGTAATCATCAATATTTGGTTTTGACACTAATTTAACTTTGTACTTTAAACATATTTACTTTGATTTATTGATCTGAAATTACTAGCTGTCATTGTGGAGAAACTTGATTAAACTTTATAATTTAACTGAGCCTGAAACAATCAGTTTGTTTATACTATAAACTATGATGATGCTTACAAGATAATTTAATATGTTTTATGATAAATGTCTTGTGCCAACAAAGGGTTATCCAAATCTGTTTCATAAATATCAATTAGTGTCAAAGATTTTTATGATGAAGAAAATCTTTTTAATTATTTGATTTAAGAGTCTATGAAAAACAAGTTTGAGTTTCCTGACATAAAAATCTAATTTAAATTTTGAATTTTAAAAAGGGGTTTCTTTTTATTTATTTATTGTTATCCTTTCATATATACTGTTAATTCATACTTAATTAATGCAAAATTATACCCAGGTTTCACTGATAAATGAAGAAGTTAAGTATTATGTATATGAAATTTAGAAGTTTAAAGTGTTCTTAAACAAAAAAAAAAAAACTCAATATAATACCCGAAAAAACTCGGGTTTTAGACTAGTGGGCCCAGCTGGCTGGTTTTCTTCAAACCCTGCCTGCCATAAACATTACCTACTGTCTGTTTTGAAAGTGGGTGTTTCAAAGGTACTGGCATGCAGTGTCGGAGGAAAAACATTTTTCACAATGTAATGTAATCTTTGAAAAAAAAAACTGAAATTTGCATTGAAAAAAAATTGTAGGGGGTCAGCTGGCTCGCCCCCTATCCCTTGGATCCGTGCCTGCTAATATTACGTGACTCGATATATTTCTGAAATAAGAACCTACTTCTCTCTTTTTCTTTAATTTGAATCCTTTTTTCACATTTCCGAAATTCATTTTTAGGGTCCTTAAGAAACATGATTATATTTTCTTGGTTAATCTCGAAGGAAGTAGTATTATGTATAAAAAAATTCTTGAATAACGGTCCTCGTGCGTGTTTCATTTCCCATCTCCTTGTAAAACGAAACAATTCGATTTCATGATTTAACGGATGATTTGGAAAAGAGCCAAAACGCGTACACGTGAACTCGAAATATCGTGTTCTCTACTTAGAAGATGTGATGCCACTCAGAAGGAATAAAGATGTAAACGATTCCGACTTATCGATTATTTTATTCTGATCCTCTTAAGTTCATTTCCTTTCAAACATGGATAAAATAAGTTTTCTTTGGTAAAGATAGTGTGTTAATTTTTAGCAGGCTGATATTCACGGTAAAGAGTTCAAAGACTCGAGATTATAAGGCGGATTTATATCAAAGCATTTCTTTCCATAAATATTAAATGATGATTTTCTTTTCCGTAATTTGTACTATTGAAGCAACCTTTTGCATATGAGCATAAATTTATTCTTTTTAACCCTTTCACGATTCAGGGAAACATTTTTTCCCACTTTAAAATTGGTGATTGTCGTATTTAATTATAACCTTATATGCATTTTTTTTTTTTACAGAATGTCAAAATAGAACGTATGCCGCACGCAATTACGTAAAAGATGTGCAACTTGTGCTAAACGCCGCATAGACAAAAGGACGTCACGTCCTGGAAAAGGTATGTACTATGTTCAATGTTCATCTTTGATTCACAACCAAAGGAAATTGCTTCGGGGCATATCATAATTTGAACATCATTTTGTATAGTAATATAGTATTATTTTAGTTAACATTTTGTTATAATAAAGCAATAAATAAAAGACATTGCATATGCATAATAAGCCTAACTATAATTTGTGTTACTTTTACTGTCCATTGGAAAAAATATTTTCCATAAAATTCCAAAAAACATACACATTGTTATACATTTTTTAATGATTTTTATTTAGTTTATGTCTAAACGACCTAAAATGAACAGTTAGATACTAATACTTACTCTTAGCAACATTATGGTCCTGTAAGAGTTAACATGCTACAAATACTATGAAAAGAGGTTGTAAATCATTGAACCTTATTAAATAAATTAGAGTAAGTTTAAAAACACTTAAAAGGTATGATTCACACAATTTTATTGTTGACTTTTACCATATAATTTTTATTACTTTCGAAAAAGCTCAACAAAGATACCTTCAAGTCTCTCGTATTTTAAATGCCACTATTTCCGAATATAAATATTCGCTTTATTAAATCGCATAACTATGAGATTTATCAAAATATGAGAGATTTAGCAGGTCTGATCTCTTAAGTTCATTTCCTTTCGAACATGGTTAAAATAAGTTAGCTTTGATAAAGATGTGCGCACATTTTTTTAAAATGTAAAATGCCATTCACATTATAAAAAGGTATTTACTTGAGCACAGGTTTCCTCAACCTTTTCCTTGGTATGTCGTTATATTTATTCTACATCAATTTCAATTACGTATCTCTGAAAAATCTCGATCTCCGATCTCGACTATCAACCAAATCTTTCGAGATTTTTTTAAACCTTTTACTTAGATTGCTTGAAGACGGTTTTGGTTTTAGACGGCTTAGTTCTAAACTAGCGTAAATATGGGATAAGCTTCTTTGGAAAGATCCTCCATAAAATACTTATCGTTCCTTTTAATGCAACAAGATTCGTTTTTATTGGAACAATTGATTATTTGAAAATCTTTCATATTTTTTTCTTATTCACCGAGGGCCATATTAATTCAAAGGAGCACTGTTACTGGATTTGTAATTTTTTAATGCTCAAGAAGGGGTAGACGAGGCTATTCTACACTAATTGCATTAGTTGTGACAATTCTTCTTATGATAAAGTGATTTTAAAAAGTTTTTCGAAGTTCAAATTCTATTGAGGACATTTACATGGACTCCTCTATGGAAAATATGAATTTAGCGCAAATTTCTACGATAGTTCAGATATTGTATATGACAATAAGAGATACCATAACGATGTTCATAACATTTCGGAAGGTTATCGTCTATTTGGCTCCTTTGTGGGCATAAGAAACCAATAAGTAACGTCTTAATCAACATACTATTTCACAAATCTCCATTTCCCAAATGATTATCACGATGATTTATGTATAAGTCAAAAGTCACAAGTAAGTCATTGATTCAGTCAATTGTAGATTATCAGGCCTCAAACATTTTTTATAAACATTTTTTACTTTTCGTCTGTTTTTTTCTCTCTTATTCTATAGTATGCCTCTTGTAGTTCATTTGTGACAATTTCAATAGGACAATAGACAATTTCAACATGTTTAAAATAGTGTAGTATCATTAAAATACACCGCTAGCGATTTTTTCACCAAAGAACATAATTTAACGGGGCACTTTTGAGTGCCCTTACATGCAAGCTATGAATGCTACGTACCCCATTTTCAATAGAGAACATTCCACAGTAAACCTCAATAATATATATCAATTACATGACAATCCAGTAAGTTTACGAAAGTCAGAAGATGAACACACGTGAGACAGACAAACTGAATTGCTTTACATTTTAAACTATGTGTTAAAAAAAGGGAAAATTGCCAATCACAAAACTTTCTTCTATCTCATGCATGTTAATACTTCAAAACGCAGGTTTTTTTTTTAACTATGCATTTTAGAAATTAATAAAATGCCGAAGTGTGCGTTACTGCACGAGCATCCAGTGCAATCACAGCTACATCAACTTTGATTTTCATCTTAAAGGTCTACTTCATTTTATTAATCAGAGTAAATACGAGTTCATTTCGATCATACTTTTCAATAAAGCCAATATTTTTCATCATTCTGCTGTACGTCAGCTGCTTGTGAATCGCAGCGCCAGGTTATCAGGATGCGAAGCTGCCTTCCATGCACAAACAGCCAATGTGCAACACAATTATGAATAATTGAGAAAATCCCACAAAAATCGCTATCCACGACGTCCTTTTATGGGGGAATGTCCCCATTTTTGACTGGGAGCTGACGCCCATAGTCAAAAAACGTACATATGAAGTTTCTTACAATTCTATTCATTTCATATACTTTGCGATGATACAAAAGAAAAATTGCACAAAAAACTCTATCACAGCCCGGATTAATAACTCTAATTTCAATTGGGACGTAACAGCGATAATCGAAAACATAGTATATGAAGTTTGGTTCCAATATATGCATAACTTCATATACTTTTCGAGGATTCAAAGAGATGTTTTGTATAAACGCGTTTTTCGGGATCTCTGACTCCTAAAACGTATATATCCGCTGAAAAAAAATATTTACAGTACTTTTCTATTATAGACAGAAGAAAGTCCAAATTGACCTTATCGGTACGTGTTTGTGGGGGTGGGAGGGGGATCTACCGTCATCTTTGCATTTATTAAAACAGGTGTTTAATCTAAACTTACTGATTTCATCTTACTGAGCCCATCGGAGTTCTACTCTAATTACAAATATCAGGGTTCGTGCGCATCAAGGGATTCAGGGGATTTTAGGTGTTTTAGTACCAGAAATTTTGTAAAGTGCTGATCGCTATATCTGAAGATAAAATTTTTTTCCTTAAATAAGGCAAATATTACTTCACAAAAATTCTGATAAAAGGTGCTTGAAAGTCCTTGAAGAGTACGAACCTTGAATATTGCTATAGGGTAACTCTGGGATAGATGGCCATAGAGGAGAAATGGCCAGTCTAAATATTTCCCAAACTTGATCATAGATTGCAACATAAACTTTTTTTGTATGAAATAGTTCAACGATATTATTTATTGCGACGTGCAGTTGTGTTTTTCGATTATAAAAAGTAAGTGTAATTTTAATGTTATTTTATTTAGTGGTTGAATATTTTTTTTGACTTAGGCATCTGAATGTTGAAGTACGTACGTTGTATGTATTTTTTACTATATGGACTTTTAAGGTACGTATATAGTCTAATCTTTACTTCTAAGCCAAAACCAACGAAATACAATGATTGATGTTTTAAATTGGGCGACCATCAGTCCTTAAATTTCAGGAGAGATGGCCACCTTTAATCGATATTTCAAATTATACGGAGTGATAATTTTAACTAAATATAATTAAATTTAAAATAAATATATAACGTTTATGTTTTTAAATATATTAATAATTGATACAATTATTTAAATTTTAACTAAAATAAATATTTTAATGATAATAATATAATAAGACCTGAAAATACTGAAAAAAGTCAGAAATTTTCATAACAGAAACTAAAGTTGATAAATAAACTAAATTAACGAAAATTAACGTGAGAAAAAAAAACGACATTTCCAGTAGCGAAGAAGACGAAATATATTTAAATTATCAGATTCTACAGATTTCGAGTAAATAGAATTGTATTCGGATCACTGTGTTGGTTGTGCAAAACAATATAATATCACATCCAAAAAAGATGTCTGGCGACAATGCATAAGGTACCTGAAGTGGTTCCATGAAACGCGTACAAATTATCAAGACCTTTGCCAAACATGTGGTACGATTTTACGAAAATTGAAGTATAGAAATTATACTTCAAATTTTGTTAATCTCCTCTCCTCGGCTTTAAGGAGAGATGGCCATCAGCCATTTTAATTTAAATGTTATTTAACACTTTTTGTTTTCAATATTTAATTATTTGTTGCATAAAATATTATGAGTATATGTATAAGAATTTTAAATATGCATCAATATTTCTTGTATTTGCATTCTAAGAATTTTTATTTCAATCTTTAAAAACCATGGCCATCTATCCTAGAGTTGCCCTATATATATAAAACTCAACAAGATTTTACAACAAAAAGTTCCGGAAAAATATATTCCTTCCAACTTTCGCTTTTAAATTAGACGATCTTCATGGAAAATATCATTTTTAGGTTGACGATTCACTTCCTTGTTAATGTTTCCTGCATTACCACACATTGTATTTGTTGTCGTAGAGAGATATAAAATATTATTTTTTTTCGCGGAAGTCTACAATATCATAGTTCATGTTAACGAATCAAAACAGCTGGAAAAATTGTTGATATCACGAGGTTCTTGACACCGAATAGATAATGTTTCAGTTAAAGTGAATATACAATGCAGTATAAATTTTCGACAGTCCAGCTGTTACCAACTTCAGTAAATAAATTTATCTGAAATGCATTAATTTTTAAACTCAAAATAAATAATTGGTTATTTATATGTTATGCAGTAGAACATTTTATAATTTTTATGGAGGAAAACCATATACATATTTTATGAAAGCTTGTGAAATGAAATAGCCTTCTACAAAAATGATAGCATATTAGTAAAGAGGTATTCGAAAATAGTTTTCTTACTTAAATCTCTTTATTTAATATACTTCTTAAAATTCTGAAAATAATTTGCAGAAAACATGTTTTTAACATTTTCAAATACAGTTGTTGAAATTTAACATAGCTGTTTCAATATAGTAGTTGAAAAGTGTTTAAGAATTCGGTTTGTCTGTTCGTCTGTCAGTGCTCTAACTTGCGTAAATATATTCGGGTTACCATATAATTTTTATATGTTCACGAAATAATTTTCGCTATGTAAAATAAAGTGTATAGCGCTTATAGTTCTTTTACAGGACACACAGAAAAACTGCTTATGGCCTATGACGAAAAATTGTTTTATTCAAATTGTTTATTTAAATATCTCATTTCATTTTATGAAAAAAAAATGGAATTTCTTTATATTATTCTGTTAATATTGCAAAGTGTTTAATAATCTATGCCTGGTGCAAGATTTTCCTTTTTTGTTTAACTAAGAAATCTTTAAAACTTTTTTTGGTTTTCTTGCTTTATAAGTTTATTTTTAACAGAACTTTCATTTGTTAATAAGTTATTCTAAGTTTAAATGATCGCAATTTTAATTTACGAAAATGTGGTTTATCTGTGAATTTTGCTCTAAAGCTACATTTTAGGAAATTCGCCTTAGAAAAAAATACTTCCTGCAAAGTGTTGTAAAGCTGCTAACAATTCCAAACTCACTATTTTTTGACACATTTTAAAATTTACTTTTGTTCGCTAAAGTATTAAATTGGCAGATGCTCTTATTAAGATACTACGTAATCGAACTGTCTTTTCGTTTTTCGGTAAGGCAAAAGAATTTTCACAAAATGCTGCCGAAGTTGGCGCTTTGAACCAAATTTCCGGACCTGGCAGCGCTGGAAAAGAAAACAAGCAGAAAGCAGGAATTCCGCTTTTTCAAAATTTAATGTCGCCCCCCGATGAAAAAAAATATTAATATAGACAGTACAAAACATACTTCAGTTTTAAGACTTAAAATACAAGCTTTTGTTTCATATAAATTGACGTCATTTGCATCCGCTGTAGAATTCCACATTTACGATCCAGCCTTAAACAACATCTATAGAAAAATATGCATATGACGTCACTATTGCGTAATTATACACAAACTCAGCAAAAAGCGATGCCGTCATTCAAGAAACTCGACAAAATATCGTGTATCTAAAGATTCACATGCTTTCATTTGTTTATAACATAATATGGTTAGTGAAAATTAAATATAATTTATAATAGATCCATGTTTTATCAGAAATCATTCATATATATTTTTCCAAAATTCGAGTTTTTCAGCTTTTTTATAGGAATTAAGTAAATGCGAAGAGTCGCACAAATATTTTTTTAAATACATTTTTATAGCAGACGATATTCTTGGCATAGCACATATTTTGATTAGAATTTTTTTTCAGTTGTTATGAGAAAGTGACAACAAACAGACACAGTATCTACTATTTTCCCTTTACTTTCTACAGAAATGGAGTACTTCAGTTGCCTTCATTGCAGAAGTGGCATTAAAAACTACAAAAAGTTTAATATTTTATTAAATTATCAGTATTTAACCGTGCAATGATACACCTGCTTCGTTTTACGGGTGGCTTATGGCTAGGTGTAATATTATTTTTTAGTGACGACACCTTAATTGTTGTCTGAAAGATAACTGCATACCAGAGGCTAAATACCCCAGAATTACGAATATAAAGCATACCGGAGGCTAAAAATTACCGTCATCATGAGACAACAATCGCTTATAACTCAACACGTAATTAATTTATCGGAAAATGAAAACCAATATTCAATTGCAAATAATTTGTTATTGTGTTTCGTGTGCATGTATGTGTGTGCGCGGAGAAAAATCTACAAGAAGTCTAATCTTCAACAAAATAAAAATAGATATGAGGACCCCAGAAGCCAAAGTGTATAACTGACAAAATTGAAAAGATTGAACTAAGTGCACAGACGACCTGGAAATATGCTTTTTTTCTTTTCAAGTAAAAAAATATAAGTTTCTAATTATGTGTTGTGTATTTGAGATCAACCACTTTTGGCGAATAATGATCAATATTGATTAATTATAAATTTAAAGAAAATTGCACTCTACTTTTTTCACATTTATTGAAATAAGAGTTCAAGGTGCACTGTGAAACAAGCAGCCGTTCCCTATTTCAATTCAGTCAATTATTATTGATGTTTAACTTTAACGTCAATTATCTTTGAACTCAATTTACTCCAAATCGAAATTTTGTCAATTGTACCCCTTGGCTTCTGATGTCCTCATATATATATACACTATATGGCCATTGATGATCGGACACTTTCAATTTTATACATTTTATCGAATATTTAACGATATATTCGTCGGATTTCTCTGGAACTTCAAGATTATAAAGGCTATGTTCTACTTCATATTTATCAATGGCGGTTTGATCAGAAGGACAATTAGGGGGGCAACAAAAAATCAAAGAAAAAGAATAATGTTTGGGATCACCCTGCAAAATAAAATGCACGAAATTATCTACTGGTATAGCTTACGAATATGTGGAATTGTACAATATATGTATTAATTTGTGGAAGAATAGAACGTATATTTATAGAGATATACGTATATCGATTTTTTTTTAAAGTTAAAAAAAATGCATGTTTTTTGTTTATATCATGCAGGGTTTTTTTTACCAAATTTAACGCCAGTTTCAGAAAATTTGACAAAATGTAGTAGAAATAATATGGTGTAATTGGAATGTAAATATATTAAATATTTGATGAAATATGAGCAGTTGAATAAAATATTTTTTATCTGCGCATGCGCGGACGATAAAAAATATTTTTTTCATGGTTTGATAGTCAACTTTATGGAGCAACTCATAAAAAAAAGCCAGTCAAATATCGTGAAAATTCAGAAAAATATCGACAATAGACTGAGCTGGGTTTTAGTTGTTCTCTAAAAACAGATAAATGATAAGGGGTTTTAAATGAATTGTCTTTTTTAATTTTTACTTTTTTTTATTTTCATTTTTTATGGACGCTTTAAGTTCTTCTTGGAAAATCGTCAGAATGAGCCTATTCCAAGAAAAAAAGAAGTACCAAAATCTAACCATTTCTTATAAATCTACTCGTTGACATTCATTAAGTACAAACTCTTTTGCTGAAAGCCAGATAATAAAAAATGGCAATTTGTGGAAAATTATCATTCAGCAGCTTTTAGAGATCAACTAAAAAATCGCTCACTATATTAAGTACAAACTCCTTTCAGTCGTTGAGCCAGAAGTCAAAATTAGTGATTTTGGTTTAATCACTGAGGACTTGATAATATATATATATTTTTTGGATTCACAATAGTCCAAGATGTTCATTTTATGATGATACTATGAAATTTGTGCTAGATTATAGACGCCATATTGAAACAAGTGGGTAAGTGTGATCACAGATCGCACAAAGGGTTTCGTTTAATATTCCTTTAAAACACTTTATCCTTTTGCGAAATCTGTTAGTTCCACATTTCGCAACCAGGGGGCGCACTCTATTCTACACAAACCTCTATCCAAAGGAAACTCCGTTTTACAACCTATCCGTAGGTATATTAGTCGAGGGGATCAGGTCTATAGCACCCGAGATAGGTAGGCGCCCCAGGAAATTGCACGGAACATTCTTTTATAAGCTTTTTATTATGTGTTATGAACTATGTCAAAGTTTCCAGCAGATCGACTTGTTAGATTTCATAATTTTAACAAAATTGCGTTATGTTAATTGCAAATTTCACCACCAGGGAGCGCACGCTATTCATAACAAAAGTGTATCAGATCGAAACTCTGTTAAACAACCTATCAGTGGATGTGTTACTCGAGTTGGTGGCGCCCTTAAGCGAGAAATTAAGAAATTTGCTGAAAGTACTATTCGGAAATAGTGGTAACTAAAATTTTGACATTTTTATATTTCATAAGCAGCACGTGTCTGAGTATATCATAGTGCTCAAAAACGACATCTAAAAAGGTCGTAAACGCTAATTTTTAAAAAAGAAATCCAGCGCCCCTCCCCCGCCCTCCCTTCACAGGAAATTGCATGCACCATTATTTTATAAGCTTTTTATTATGTGTCATGAAGTATCTTAAAATTGCAAACGGATCGCCTTGTTATATTTCCTAATTTTAACAAAATCGCGTTACGTTAGTTCCGCATTCCACCACCAGGGAGCGCACTCTATTCTTAACAAAAGCATATCTGAACGAAACTCCTTTGCGCAATCTCTCCGTAGATACATGGTCGGGAGGGTGGCGGTGCAGTCTTAACCAACAATTTAAAACATTTTTTGCGATGACAAACGCTAAGATTTAATAAATAAATCTAGTCCCCCCCCCCCCGTCCACTCCTCGAAATATCACACTCCATTCTTTTTTACACTTTTTCTTATGTGTTATAAAGTATCTTAAAGTTTCGAACACATCGAGTGGCGGTCTTAAACAATAATTTAAGATATTTCCTGAAATTGCTATTCGGAAATAGTGGGATGAACACTTATAAACCTATAAACTTTTTCATATTGAATAATTAATACTTATCTCATAGCGCGCGTCGAAACACCCCACGCAAATTGTTAGATTTCCTAATTTAAATGAAATCTCCGTTAAAAAAACACGTGCCTCCATCTTAATCTGGCATTTGATGGAAATAAAAGGAATTAATAAAATAATAATTAATATCTCAGCTCGTAATGAAGCAATCTCTTTGAACCGGGTATGTATGAAATCTGCGAGAAATTTCCAGCCCGGATGTCAAAAAATTTAATCGAAAAATTTAATATTTAAAAAGTTTAAATTTCGTATTAGACTTTCCTCCCCTTAAATTTCTCCCGCGCCGATATGTCGAGAGACGACGACAGCTGCCTTCCGGTGAATGGAAATCTGTTTTCATTGTCTTTAAAAACACAGAAATTAAATTTTTATCGATCGATTTTTAGTGGATTTTTTGCGTTCTATCCTACGCAGAAATTTGAAATTTATACCAAAATAAAGTAGAATTTTTTCCGCGTATTTCTACACCTGTTACGAATTTGTACGACCGATATTTCGGCAGATCCGATTTTGCTTTTTAAAGGTCCACTTCATTTATTGCTTAAAGTATTCCGTGGTAACCCTGCACCGGCTGATTTGACGGAGCATCCGCCGAATTTACTGGCAACCCTTAGGAGAAACTGGGGAGGATTTCGATAACGTGCATTTGCACCTGCATTCAAAAGGTTGATTGGTTAATTTTAGAATTTAATTAGCCCGTAATTAGGTTAATTACCAACTTTTTTAAAATTTTATGATTTGTTGTTTGATGTGAGGTGTTCAGCTATAAGTACCCAAAATTTCAAGTCTCTAACATGTATAGTTTCTGAGAACGGGCTCTGTGACTGACAGACAGACAGACAGACAAAGGAGTGAGACGAATAGGGTTTCGGCAGATGAACGAAACCCTAAAAATGGCCACCATCTATCACACATAGATACTTATGATTATTTTTGCCATTATCACATACCGTCAACCGGGGATACTTTGGGTCCATCCGATAAAAAAAGTTTTTCGGAGTTTTTGTCCTTGAAAAATATTTTATGCCCTACTATAGGGTATTTGAATAGTTTGAGGCAATTTAAATTTTTGTTAGTGGCAACAATGGATGTGTTTGTAAACAACTGTTTTCATGTGTAGATTTTAACTCCCCAAACTTTATATTGTGAGACAATCTGGATAGCAGATACAAATAAAGTAAGTGCCAAAATATTACCTTTAGTAACCTGTAACCCATGTGTGATCATAGATTTTCCTTTAACTTTTTATTTTGACAGAAAATGTTTACATTAAGCTAACATGAAAACTAGTTTTTCGGGGTTACTTTCTGTCAGGCCTTTTTGGTTCGGAAGTAGCCCCAGTTTCTTAGAAATGCCTTTTATACAACCAAATCTCTTAAAAAATGTATTAAGTAACATTTTTATTCAAATGTTACTGTAGCAAAATGTTAAATTAATTATTTTTGTTCCAGTTTCTGAGGATAACATGATGAAAACTGTTTCTCGTGGTCTTTAATATTAATAATTGGTTTATTGTGCTTAAATGTTAAAAAAAGAAACATTTGTTTATCAAGTTTGCAGTGTTAATTCATTAGCAGATCCTATTGCAAGGGGTTTCAATATTCTAGCATATAAAATGCATTCATTTTATATGAAAATAAGTGAATGGACCAAAGAAGCCCCTAGCAGGGGCTACTTTGTTCCAAAACTTTAAAGATAGTTAAAAAATAAAAAAATAAAAAACTGCCTCTTTAAAACCATACAGTTTGTTTCATTGTTTAATGTTAATTGCTTACAACTCAATTTAGACGTTGAAAAAAATATATAATATTTTTTAATGATGAAAATGTTAGTGGAACCAGAAAAAGTGGCCCAAAGTAAAAATACGGTAAATTTACGGTAATTAAAGACATTTCAATGGAAAAAATGAAAAGAACAAGTATTGTTTAACATAAAACGTTACACAAATTATATGTTTATTAAGATTTTATTCTAACATGATGTTTATCATTATATTTAACTTTATGTTTATTAACACGTTCAATTGGATCAACAGTTCAAAAGACATTTACGATGAAAGAAAACCGAAATCTTGTTTTGTATTTTAATGCATATTATTTTCATGTGCATAAAGCACAGCAATTCGAAAAATAATTAATACTGGTGAAAATATTGTACTCAGTCTCTTAAGAATTAATAAATAACAGAAATCTTAGTCTTGCTCATTGCTATCATCATCGATTGACATCCCTGTGTCCAAATCACATCCATCGTCATAGTTGGAACAGTTATGTATTCTGCATATGCTTGTACATCTGAGTTTATTTAAAAGACACACACATGATAGCATTACACATGCTCTTGAACAAGGACATGACATCAGTTCCAAAACAGCTTTAGGAGCAGGAGGACTGCCATTCCACTGGACCTTTAGATAATCTTTTCACTATCTGTTCCAAAAATCCAACCATGTAAATCTGGAGATTGAAGATCAGGCTGTAGGCACTTCTTCTAAAGAAGACCCTGGTAATTATATTAGATGTAAATTTCCAACTGGGCGAAAAATGTCCGGACCAGGATCCGAACCAGGGATCTCCTGGCTGAAGCCGTCAGTGCTCTACCATCTGAGCTATCCCGGACGAATCTGGTGGAACTTCTTCACCCAGCTAACCTTAATGATTAAAGCATCTGGTCTGAAACTTGGTTCAGTTCAACAGAATAAATCACAGGTAATGGAACCGCAGAAATCGCTGGATGCGTAATTACACTAGATTTAGACACCTGGTAATTAGCTCGCTTTACCTGTAGGTAGAGAGTATTACTTCATGGCGGAAGGCGATGCGATTCCACAGACCTCTTTTTTGCAGAAATAATAGTATAGCGCAATTCATTCATGTCAGAATATTTGTGCTTTCCATAACAGAGCTAGCAAACATACGACTCAAGCTGTTTCTGTGTTTTCTCTGACACATCAGCTTCTGTAACTCGGGCGCCCCACCAGTGGCCGAGAGGTTCTGCCCTCGAAGCTGGTAGACGGGAACTGCTGGGTTCGATCCCAATCGCGCCCGTCGGCCTAATCGTTCGGAGTTTTCATGGTTTTCTTCGAGCCGTGGATTTTCCATGTGTAAATACGGATTAGGTTCCCTTAGAAAGACCCCCACGGAAGGCACTCCCCCCGGGCCTATATCCCTCGTGTAGATAATCGGCCGTCAAAAAATCAACCAATCAGTAACTCGGGCCGTAAAGCATTTCGGAATTCAGTGTTCTGAATCATCATTTTCTCTTGCCTGCAAAAGCACTTACGGTATCGCACTCTGACAGTGAATGCATTCCAGGAACGCATTACATACCTCTTTACCTAGAAGTTCATGCATTTCACTCAAGTTGTAGTGCTTTACCTTGTCATTAGACTCAAATTTTACAAATATTAACCCTTTGTAGTTTTTTAAATCGTTTTCTAAAAAAAAAACAGTGTGATAACTGCCACATCAATATTTATAGAGATAATAATAATATTTCTAAATCCAGATGCTAAAGCACGTGTGTCTGAAAGAAAAGTCGCGTTTTCACCTCTTCTTGGAAGCTCGTCAATTTAGTGGCTTCTTCATACTAGTTATTTCGTGAATTTATAGCATTTTTCTCGGAAGGTAACGTACATCACTCGTGTATTCAACTATTTCAGATAATGCTCATTTTGCCATTCTTGTGAAATGAAATAAAATTCTTTCTTGTTCTGCTCATCAGATAGAAACTGCTTCCATTTTCGCACTGGGTGTCCAAGAGTTATATTACTTTTATAGCATCCCCAACAGCTCGTTTTTTTCGTTCATCACTTTTTATTGACACCTGCTTGTAAGTATCAAATATAACATCTATTCTTTGAGAAGATATTGATTCTTGTATTATTTTAGAAAACAGATTGTTTGCTAGTTGTCCAAAAGTTTGCAGCTCCTGTGGTAGCTTTTGAACAAAGCACATTCCGTCTATGATGTTAACAACACAATTATTTGGGATTCTTTCAGCAGTCGCAGTCTTTTGTCATAACATCCATCAGTTTGATTTTGCAGTTCTTCAAGTGTTGCTAAGGTCCATTTAGAAAACAGATTGTTTGCTAGTTGTCCAAAAGTTTGCAGCTCCTGTGGTAGCTTTTGAACAAAGCACATTCCGTCTATGATGTTAACAACACCATCATTTGGGATTCTTTCAGCAGTCGCAGTCTTTTGTCATAAAATCCATCAGTTTGATTTTGCAGTTCTTCAGGTGTTGCTAAGGTCCATTTAGAAAACAGATTGTTTGCTAGTTGTCCAAAAGTTTGCAGCTCCTGTGTAGCTTTTGAACAAAGCGCATTCCGTCTGTGATGTTAACAACACCATCATTTGGGATTCTTTCAGCAGTCCCAGTCTTTTGTCATAATATCCATCAGTTTGATTTTGCAGTTCTTCAGGTGTTGCTAATGTCCATGAAAGATGCCCTAGATGATAGGAAAAGACAGTTCTAATGTCCAAATTTCTTCGTTCAGCAATGATCGTCATCTGACCTAACAGATTTTCTTTCTACCTTGACAAGAAACTCTGATCTATAAAACTTTACACTCTATTTCTTGTTCGAGTCAGAAATTTCGGTCAAGTTCGTTAATGGGCAAAATTGGACCAAGGGGAAAGAAATAGGGAGGGGTTTTGTGAAAACCGAAAAACACCCCATAACTTCTTAATTATAATACATATCAAATCAGTTTAAAGTTATTATTACTTCTAGGAAAAAGGCCAAAAATTTATATAACACAGATTTTTAATGAAATTAAAAATGGGACCAAGGGGCGAATAAAAACAGGGTTTTAGGGAGAAAAAAATTTATAACTTCGCCAATTCTTAAGATATCAAATTCACTTAAACTTATTATAATCTTGTTATCTACAACTTTTGTATTGACAATTGACCAACTCTTACCGAAAAAAAAAAAAACCCAAATGAAAAACGAAAAAAAAAATGGGGGGGGGGGGTGAAAAAAAATTCATGACTTCGTCCATTCACAAGATATTCAATCCGCTTAAATTTATTATACATCTTCTGAATATTACCTACAACTTTCATATTGACAAGTCTTTGATAGGACCAACTCCTATAGCAAAAACAAATAAAACAAAAATAGGAGTTGACGAAAAAAAATGATCCTATTAACGGTGTGCCCAAATCCAAACGGCTTATTTTCTGACTCATTTTTAAATTCATTTTTGTTCTGAAACGCGCGCAATCGGCAGGTTCTCTTATTCAGAAGCTGTGTAATGTGCTGTATTGGCCGATTTTTTGATAAAGGCAGAATATACTGAAAAAAATGCTGTCAAAGTGGGCATTTTGAACCGAATTTCCCAAAATGATAGTTATGGAAACGGAAAAAAAAAAAAAAAAGAAAAAAAAGAAAAAGGTCATACTGAGAAAATAATTGTGTGTAAATCAAGTTCTAATTAATTGAACGAAAAATAAAAACACAGGTCGCTTATACACATCTTCAAAATATCACGTTAGCAAGTTTTTACTTTTAAAAATGAGTCTGAGAAAGTGTCAGAAAATTTCGAGTTGTTGAGCGTGGAAAAAAAAAATTTTGAATACCGCCTTAATATGGTTCTGATAAAACCTTTTAGAAAAATTAAATTAAAAATTCGTCAAAAAGCGGGCAGATAAAATTTTTTAACTGGGTTTATCTCTAATCTTGGTTTAATTTTTGTTGGTGAAATTAGTACTTAACTTCGAAATCTACCTCCGCCTGAAGGCCGAATCGAAAGGGATTTTTTTTGTTGTTATTCTGATTGCGATTAAAATTTTGAATGCCAGTTATGTGTTTAAACATATTTTTATTTCTATCTGAACGTATTTTTACCTACGTTCGGAAATGAATTTTTGTACAATATCATTACTATGTACAATTTTATAAATTAATAACAATTGATGTCTTTCACTCAATAAATAATCCTTTTAAAATTTTTCGGTGACTGAAGTAACTTTGAAATTTTGCAATTTTTATTTATTTATTTATTATTTTTTTTTTTTAATTTAAACAAGAGTGTATTTTGTATGTACAAATTACATTCTATGAGATGGTAATATAATGAATTTGCTTTTATTTATTGTTTTTTGTAAAGTGACCCGCGAATTTGTATACAATGGTTATTTGGCCCTCGGTGGTAAACGAGTTCTACATGTCTGCTTTAAATAAAGAGCTAAATCCGCCTTTGTTTTGTTTGTATATACACTGACGGATATATGCATGCGTACAGACATACACACGGCAGGGACATAGATACACAAATACTAATTTTAAATTCTACCAACTTAGTAACAGTTAAACAACTTTAAACAATTAAATTTCTAAAATAAGTTAGTTTTACCATTTTAATCCCATTCTGAGACGATGTTGTATAAGTATTCATATCTTCTTATATTTTAGGACATAAGTACAAAGCACTTATACGCCTTCATATTGGTATAAGATAAATAATAAAACAGCGCTTTCTACAGTTCAAACAGCAGTTCCGAACAGTTGGTTGGTTGGTTGTATTTATGTCGGCCAATTATCTGCACGTGGGATATAGGCCCTAAGGGGGGAGTGCCTTCCGTGGAGGTCTTTCTAAGGGAACCTAACCCGTATTAACGCTTGGAGAACCAAGGTTCGAAGAAAACCACGAAAACTCCGAACGATTAGGCCGACGGGCGCGATTGGGATCGAACCCAGCACCTCCCGTCTACCAGCTTCGAGAGCAGAACCTCTCGGCCACTGGTGGGGCCAGTTCCGAACAGAGATGGAAGAATATTTTTTATAGTGCTGCCATCTACAAAATAATGTAAGAAATTAAAATAATTTTTATCAAAATATTGTAGAATAGTGCTGTCATCTATTCTATGATATTAAAATTAAAATAAGTTCACCTAAATACAGTGATGCTGCCATCTTTAAATCAAAAGAATAAATAATAAATATATTGTAAAAAAAAGGTAAATAATTGCATATACAATTGTAATAAATAGCGTTGTATTAAAAAGCGTATTGCCCAGGACAGCAAAGAACGTAAAAGAACTCCCAATAACACTTTTTTTCTGGAAAAGAGGACCCACTATGTAGAGGAAATTCCCAAGGAACAAGAAATAATTTTATGCATAAGTAATTAATAATAGAACACAAAAATAGTAATATCTGGAGAAAATTTGTAATAGAAAAGCATCCGTATTTTTCCTGTCAAATTTATTACACTGATTAGAAAAAAAGAAAACTTTGCGCCTTTCGATATTTCCAGATACTTTACTTTTTATGTAATATATACTCTCTTATCTAGTCCAATAGCTCTTAAAGCTTTAGCTATAGAGGTATAGTTTTAATTTTAAAAAACTTTAAATGATGCTGTTCATCATATTAAATGTCATTTATGTCAAAACTGTTATTACTATTTTCTAAAGTTGAGAAATTTACTTTCTTATAAAAGTTTCCTTGGCTCTATAAGTTATATTTAGATAAACTTTCTCCGTCATCTAACAATCGAATCAATAAAAAACCCAATTTTGTACAAACAAAACTTACCAATTTCTGATACATTGAATTTATACACTTTCGGCCTTTTTGTGACACTAAAAACGCAATTTTCATTTTTTCGAGATAATTGTTTTTAAAAATGTTTAAAATGCAAGGCCGCACTTCTTAAAAACGTAATAGAGTACATTTTGATAAATCAATCATTTTTTGGACGCTAAATTTATGATTTTATAAAATTTTTATAGGATTTTATAAAATACATTAGATAGTGAGTAATCCTATATCTTAATATTTCCATTGCTTAACAAGGGACTTTACGATCGAAATTTTAGCTGATTCTTCCATACTTTTAAATAAAAATATAAAATAACTATATTTTATACATCACTCCAGAGTTTTGACGTATGCAGTGAAACAATTTTACGCATTGCACATCATCATTTTTTGTCGATCCCAACAAAAATCCTTTATGTGTAACGTTAAAAATCACTGCTTTTTTTGTGACCACATCGTACGCTTTCTCCAAGCAATACGTTCAACTGTTTTTACATACAATGGCTACTAGGCCGTAAACGAGTTCTACATGCCTGCTCTAAATGCAGCTCTAAATCCGCCTTTGTTTGCATATATACTGACAGATATATGAAGGAGTACAGATATACACAGGGCAGGGAAATAGGTGCATAAATACTAATTTTAAATACTATCAACCTAGTAATAGTTAAATAACTTTAAACAATTAGAGTTCTAAAATAAGTTAATTTTACCATTTTAAGCCCATTCCTAAGACGATGCTGTATAAGTATTCATACCTTCTTTTATTTTAGGGCATAAGCACAAAGCACACTATAAGCATTTATAAAATGGTTTCATAAGATTTATTATAAAACAGCGCTTTTATTTCGTGTAAACCCCCACCAGTGGCCGAGAGGTTCTGCTCTCGAATCTGGAAGAAGGGAGTTGCTGGGTTCTATCCCAATCGCGCCCGTCGGCATAATCGTTATGAGTTTTCGTGGTTTTTTTTCAGCCTTGGTTTTCCAAGCGTAAATACGGGTTAGGTTCCCTTAGAAAGATTTCCACGGAAGGCACTCTCCCCTTTAGGGCCTATATCCCTCGTGATGATAATTGGCCGTCATAAACACAACCAATCAATCATTTCATGTAAAACAGCAGTTCCGAACAGAGATGGCAGAAATATTTTATAGTGCTGCCATCTATTCAATAATGTATGAAATTAAAATAAGTTCACTTATATACAGTGGTGCTGCCATCTTTAAAACAAAAGATTAATTATACTGTAAGTTATTTGCTCTAACCCCTTGGGGACGAGCGACCGGTATTAGTACCGTGTAAGGTGATCAGAATCAGCGATTATTCTCACCAGTAAATTTTTATTGTAAATTTTGCCTTATTTAATCCGAGCATTTTCCCTATTCAATGAAGCAAAAATATCTGTTTTAAAAAACAGGTGATAAAAGATTAAAAATTCTGTAAAAGACGGTCATCCCGACATCCCGAAGGGGTTAACCACGCAAAACTAACGTTGGTAAATAATATATAGGATGCATTACAAGTAGAAAGTGAGGTTTTTTTTTAGTCCATTTTATTTGTTTAATCCAAAAGAAATTTTTATTTTGTAAGTTTAACTTTTTTTTTTTTTTTTTGTGTGTGTGTGTGTGTATGTGTGTGTGTGTGTGTGTGGGGGGGGGGGGGGTGCAAGTGAAACTATTATTTTTGAATAAATATGTAAAATATTATTTAAAATCTATATTGGAATAAAGATAAATCAATAATTTATCTTGCACAATGACTTGACATATCACTGAATTAAATCGAACAATGTCATTTTTTCTTATAGATTATTAAAAAGGGATTTATATTTGTATATTTTCTAAATTGCCAGTGATTTTTTTTTTCTCTCTTTCTCGCATTTAATGGCATGGTTGAATGGTATTGTAGTCTCAACCAGAATACTTACACTTTAAAATCTGCAGCGGATTTCTCAGTATTTCAACTGTTTTTAAGCTTTTTTTTTTACACTCAACCTAGTTTTTGTATATAAAGACAGAATTTTGTAATGGATTTTTAATCCACTACCTGATATGCTAGAATTATAAAAAATACTTTCACAGATGTGTTTCACGTGACAATATAACATTTTATATTTTTAGAACTTATTTATAAACTAATAAATCAATTTTTATGCATTTTTTCGTAAGCCCGTCCCAGGTGATAAATCGCCAAATATTCTCTGTAACGCCTACAATTGTATACGCGTTGAAATTGTATTTAATGATGCAGAAATAAGTGATCGCCAAAACAAGCCAAATATCTGCGAAATTGCAAGAATGAAGTATTTTAAAAGCTAAAAAGTAGAAAAAAATATATATATAAATAAAAAGAAAACAAGAATTCTGCTTTTTCAGAATTTAATGTCGCCACCAATGAAAAAAAAAAAAATGTATACAAATATAGATAGTACAAAACATATTTCAGTTTTAAGACTTAAAACACACACTTTTATTTTATATAAAATGATTTCATTCGCACCCGCTGAAGAATTCCACATTTACAATCCAAGCTTAAACATCTACAGAAAAGTATGCATAGGCCGTCACTATCGCAGAATAATACTCAATTCCAGCAAAAAGCGATGCCGTCATTCAAGAAACTCGACCGAAAAAAATCGGCTATCTAATCATTCATATACCTACATTTGTTTGTAACATTAACATAGATACTTAAAATTAAATATAGTTTATAATAGCTCCACGTTTTATCAGAAATTATTCATTTATATTTTTCAAAATAGCACGTATTTTAATAACACATTTATTTATTTATTTATTTATTTTTTTTACAGTTATTATAGGAGAATGGCAACAAAAATATAATGGTCTATTATTTTCCAGCTATTTTTCCTTTACTTTTTATGGAGTACTTCAGTTGTCAACATTAAAAGAATTACTTAAAAACTACAAAAAAAATTAATGTCTCAAAAATAAACTAAGATGAAGTTTTCAAACAAATTGCATAACTACTTTTTTCCCCTATACGACGGTATAAAAATTGAAAATGCGCGATGCTTAGAAGTTAAAAATATTGCCGTAGAGATTATCCCGTACCATAATATACCTGCTTTGTTTTATGGCTGGCTTATATAAAGGAGCGTTATTTTCTAGAGACGACAATTTAATTGCTGGCTGAAAGAAATATCATATCGGGGGATAAAAAATAAAGAGTGTAATATTTAAAAAAAAAATAATACGCCTTTATCAATTAATAGTTTAATATTAATAAATTTACGATTATACGTTGAGAAATCAATTTAGAAATCTTAAAAAGATAGTTTAAATAATGTTTCATTTTTATTTCTTGTTGCCCTATCTTAAATAAATTTTAAAAATAAAAAAAAACCGACAGCGTAAAAAGCAAACTAATTAATTATTTCTCATCAATGTGAAACTATTTTTTATATTACTTACCTATTTTTTTTATTTACTTATATTGATGACTTAAGTTGTGTTTAATTGTTAGTTCCTATCTATAAACGCTGTTTTGATGAGGCCTATAGATATCTATGATGGTTAAAGTTGCAGTAAAGCTTGAGATCCTACCTGTACAACTTCCAGGTTGTATAATATTTAAAGGGAGCTTCTGACTTTAAAATAATCAATGAAACACCGTCTTCATTTTGAAAGACCTATCCAATGATATACTACTCAATATGGTGCGTAAAATTATTTTCACCTCTACCGCCATTTTGTATTTTACAGTTGCCATTTTGAATTTATAAAAACAGAACCTAGCCTATAACCATCGGACGGTTAAGACGAATCGATAGAGACCTCATTCGTTAAAATCCATCCAGCCGTTGGGATGTTTCGAGGGTATAAAGAAATCCACATACCCAGATACGCGTGAAACACATAACCCTTCTTGCCAGTCGGGTAAAAAGAAACACAGAAAAATTATCTATTTTTTAATAAATTCACTTTCACATCAGTGCATTTTTCTTAATCGAGTTTGGTGCCCACGCCAAAATAATGTAATGTACGGAATTGTTGGAAAAAAATATGAATTGCTTTCAAAAAATTAGGCTTGATTTTCAAGATGAACATTCAATGCTTATAAAAGAGTGCGTTTCAAACGACTATTTTTGCTTTTGTACTTAATATAGATAACGGTTATAAATCATTATATTATAAAACCATATTATAAAACATTCTCATTGGTTAGAATGGAGATAGATTACGCTTATGTGACTGTTTACACTTGGATGACTGGGCAGTTTGTTGCAGATATTTAATAGTTCCTGAGACTGGGATTAACCCCTTAACGCTCGAATTAAATTACGGTTGAAAAATTCAAATTGCTTAATGGCACCGCTTTTATGAAAAAGAAATATTCACCTTATTGAATGACAGGAAAAACGATACTAAAATACAGCCAATTTCACTATTTTATAAAACTGGTGTGGATCAAACAATCTGAGTAAAAGACACAGCCCGAGAATATGACGGGAGCGAGAATTAAGGGGTTAAATAAAGGGCAGTTATTTGTACAGTAATAACTAAACGTAGAAAACAGTTAATAAGACTACCTATTCCAATCCACCACATTTCTGGATTTTTAAAAACATTTGGTGTATATAATTCTTGGAATCATTGTTCATATAATGTTAATGATAAACGTGGGGGGGGGGGGGGGATTTTGTGGCAATATATTAAGAAAGAATAAGCAATGTTAGATAGCAGAAATGAATGTATACTAAAGGTGCATCAGCTGTTTCGGGGCTTTTAAAGCTCCATTTTCAGTGCGAAATTAAAAATTAAAGACTGAAAGATAGCGAGCTAGAGAGACGCGACGGTTTAACAGTGAGGTGCGTTCATGTGACTCGCTATGTTTTAGTCATAAATTTTTAATTTTGCAATGATGATGGAGCTTTAGAAGACCCGAAACAGCTGTATGCACCTTTTGTATACATTTATTTGTGCTATCTAACGTTGCTCAGTTTTTCTTAACGTTAATGATCATACAAGTTTGATGATAATTTACCAGAGCAATGAAACAAGGGAACTCGATTTGATGTCTTCTTCCATAACTATCTGTGGAGTTTATTAGATGCGAAGAAATATAAAAAGAAAACTAAAGGTAATTAAGAGAAAGTAAAAAATATTTAAAATAATGTATATGCTTTTTTTAAAGCAAGAAGAATGAGCTTTTTAGAGTAAACAGGGACTAAGTTATTTTGAGGCACTCTCAAAATTACAGAATAATCAGTTTCGTGATGTAGAAGAAAAGCTTGCGAAAATACAACATAATCCTGATTCTCGAAATCTTCCCCTTATCTCCAGAAAACTTTGGTATAAGAAACAATTAGAAAGTTCGCAAACCAAAACTTTCAGAAATTAACAGAAACATCTTTTCCGAAATGTACAGTCGTAGAAAAAAAAAATGTAAACACCCCTTGCTAATTCTGCAAAAAAATATCGTAGAAGAAAGTTACTGGTACCACACGATTGGTAATAAAGTCTACTTTTAAATGATGTGTATTAAATTTGCTTAGGGGCCATAAACCTATTAAAACGAACCATAACTTTGTTTTTTTCAATAGCAGTACACAATTCTGACAGCATAAATGAGCTTTACACCCTTCAATTAGCCTAAAAACAAATTTTTATGCAATTCGTACCATAACTTTCCGAGAAATTAATTATTTTAAAACGAGCGTATTTTAGGGGATGTATCCAAATTGAAGTTCGGTACTCGATTGTTGACCGAGAGGGCTCCCTTCTTGATCAAGGCATCTTAAGCGCCCCTCAAGCAATCATTGAAGACTGCTAGATTACGGAATAGCTTAAGAAATTTCAAAATATCTTATCACATCTATCATAGACGGCTCCTTAAACCATCATTTTGCCGTTTTTTAAGGCATAATTTGGAAACTACCTGAAAGAAAAATGTGGAATATTATTTTCGTAATTCATAATTCATATCATAAAATTGTAAAAATGGCAAATTCAACCTATTTATGTTTGGATAGTTTAGCATTATTGCTGCACAAAAAATTAGCACATTAGAAGTATAATTTCAGGAGATTTAATAAAAATATGAAAATGTAATTTAACATTAGAGGCACTAAATTTTGAATGTTTATAATTTAAAAAATTATCATTCAAATGACTTGAAATTTCGTGTTTAGGCATAGTTTGAACCGAAGATTTGAAATATCTTGTTAAAATTGGGTATTGCCGTTGAAAAAAATGAAGTTTGGTTTCGTTTTAATATGTAGATGGCCTCCTAAGTAAATTTTATATACATCATTTAAAAGTAGACTTTATTTCCAATCGTTCGGTACCAGTAACTTTCCTCTACGTTAATTTGTTGAGAAGTTAGTAGGGGTGTTTACTTTTTATTTTTCCCTACGGCTGTACCTGCAGCAAAGGGACATTTTCATTTCAGAAACGCTTAAGTAAATCCTTCAATTGTATTGTTTCGTGGAAGTTTTAATTGGTGGTTTTCCAAGTGCTTGGTGGCCGAGAGGTTCTGCTCTCGAAGCTGGTAGACGAGAGCTGCTGGGTCTGAACCGAATCGCGCCCGTCGGCCTAATCGTTCGGAGTTTTAAGTGGTTTTCTTCGACCCTTGGATTTCCTTGCGTAAATACGGTTAGGGTCCCTTAGAAAGACCCCACCCCCAACCCACGGAAGACACCCCCACCCCTTTAGGGCCAATATCCGTCGTGTTCATAATTGTCCGTCATAAACACAACATTCCAACCAAATGCATGAAAATGCAGACTGCTGCTCTTTAAGTATCAAAGGAAAGAAAAAGCTTTTTCATTTTCCCATAAATGTGATATTTCTTAAATTAGAACCAATTTTTCCCTCGGCAACAGCTAGTTACAATTGCTATATGTCCGTCTATCACTTTCGAGACCCAAAAATTGGTTTAAAATGCGAACTTCGAGAACATTTTCTCTAAGATTCTTTGCTTTTATAGGAAAATGGGATACTCTGTTCTATTTCTTAATATCTGAATAGAACCTGATAAATTTGTACATATATGATTGTGCCTGCAAATTTCATGCATGTACAAATGAAAACAAGATGCTTACTATAGAATAGGGCGTTCATAGCATTTATCGTTTATTTACAAGGACACACAAACGAATTCGGTTGCAGTACTATAAGTCCATAAAAGTTATAATAATGTAATTCTATTAACAATAATTGTTGGAAGTGCGTTTTCAGTTGGGGCATGCGTTTTCGTTTTAACCCTTTCAGTGCGGAATTCTTTTTTTTTTGGGGGGGGGGGGAGGGGGTGATTCAACTGCACTACGCAGGCGCAATACGTCATCACTGCTAAGCCCATGACGCACTTACAGTGAGCACAATACACGCCGTGAACTCCTAATATTAGATAATCTTATTAGGTAACTCCTAATATTAGGTGACTTTTGTCGACGATTACTGTAGTCTACACTCTACAGCACTCAACTCCTAGATGTCGACATTAGTCGAGTCTCGCACTCGGGCCCTTATGTCGACTTCTGTCGACTCTCGCAGTAAAAGGGTTAAAGTAACTAATTTTTGTTGCGTATTACTTGGTGTGTATAAATTCTACAGATCATATACGGGGCTGTATAAAATAATTCGAGTACAATTTCCTTTATTGGCGGAAATTGCTGAAGGAAAATTTTCGACTGTGTTATACGTTTCCCAACTGAAATGAATTTTAGCATATTATGTAGTATATGTACCTTGGAACAAAAAAGGCCAATGTCCAAAATTGAGAAATTTGAGTTGAGTGCACAAATGAATTTAGGATGCGATATAAAGTAATTTGTAAAAGGGCTCAAAGTGCTCCCAAAATTAGATCATTGAAAACAAAATATTTTGTCGAAGCCAATGTTACTTACTGTTAATGTAATGTGTCAAACTTAAATTGGGTTTCCTACCATTTGAGAAAAACGGACATTGGCCCTTTTTGTTCCAAGGTACAGTATACAAATTTGTAGGTCCTTTACTGGTCTTCACAGAAGAATTCGGATACTTTTTCGACTGCTGATGTTGGTGGTAATGACTGAAATTATTTTTTCTAAATTGTTTACTTAAATGATATCAATCATAAAACAATCAAGTTGTAACACTATTCTAAATGTGGAAGTGTTTCATAACGTATGCTTGATGCATGATTTTTCTTTCTTCTTTATAGGCATATTCAATTGATTATTTTTACTGTTATAGTTTTTTTACATGTAATTTCTAATATATTGTTATAAAATGAAAATATTCAGCTAATAATAAGGAATTAAAGAAACAGATAATAGAAAATTAAAGTCTGAAACTGATAGTGGGGGGAGGGAGGGATTGCTTTATCTTACCTTCCCTAAATGACGTCCGTGTTTAGAATATGTATTTACTGCCTTTTTGATTGATTTTTCTTCGGAGATTGTTTAAATATGTTATAAAATCTGAAAAACTCAAGTTTGTTTATAAAATTTTAATGTATATTTCAATTGGATCAATTTGATTTTCTTTCGGTATGAAGCGCTCATAACATCATCGTAGTTTTTTTTAAATATGTTTCATTTTTTGATACACCTATTAACATATATAATAAAAAAGAAAAGTGTCCAATTAAACTGATGGCATTTAGCTCACAGGCCATTTACTTTAATTGTGTATTATTGCTCTTATTAATATCTGTTATTCATGAAATAAAACTCACTTTTTTTTTTTTTACCAAAACGGTAAATAATCAGGGAAGCACCTTATCAGAATAAACCGGTGTACCAAATTTGAATCAAATCGGATAATTCTGCATGAAAAACCCATTTATTTAAGTTGAGGGGGCTGTTAAGCCCCCGTCGCTCCGTTTATATTTAACCAATAAATCCTCAAAACTAAAAAAAAAAAAAAAAAAAAAAAAAAAAAAAAAAAAAAAAAAAAAGTAATTTAACAAATTACAACGACCATTTGGAAAATAATTTTTTCAAAGACTAAAATTTAAGACATAAAAAATCGCACGGAGTTGATCATACGTTACGTACACCATGGATTACATTTTTCGGTACTGTAATTTTTTTAATTTCTACGGAGCTGGTCATACATTACGTACGCCATGGATTAAACATTAATATTCCTGGACCAATTTTAAATGAAATTTCATACATTACGTACGCCATGGATTACATTTTTCGGTACTGTAAATTTTTAAACTTCTACGGAGCTGGTCATATATTACGTACGCCATGGATTAAACATTAATATTCCTGGACCAATTTTAAACGAAATTTCATTCTTAAACTTCTAAACATCCCACAATATTACTTTTTGCACCGTCGTATATATATAAAAAAAAAATGTACTTTTAAATGCAATTTGTTTGAAAGCTGTATCTCAGTTTGTTTCTGAGTTATTAATTTTTTTTGTAGTTTTTATTACTTTTTTGTCATAGTGGCAACAGAGGTATCCACCTCTGTTGAAAGTAAAGGGAAAATACAAATTACTGTATAGACCAATCAGAAAACGAATAAAATGTGGGATTCAACTAATAAAACGCTTCAGATATGTTTTTGATTTCCTACCCTGACCGAGGACAATAACCATTTTTCCAAATGGTTAATAAATGTGGGAATGTGTCAGAAATATTCTAATTTGGATTTAAAAAAAAAAATCTCATGGAGGCATGTCCTCCCCCCTCTAAAAATATGTAGAGAGAAAGATACGATCCCCCATTGAGGGCTAGAACGGTTTCAATTTGTATATACACTGACGGATATATGCATGCAGGTAGATACACACACAGCAGACACGAGTATGTATTTCACAGGTGTGTAAATACTAATTTTAAGTACTAACTACTTAAAAATATTTAACCAACTTTTAACAATAAAAGTTTAGTTTTATTTTTTTAAATCCCTTCCTGAGAGGATGCCTTATAAATATTCATACTTTCTTATATGTTTAAGACATAAGCACAAAGCACGCGTTCATATGATTTCCTTTTGGTATAAAATTTATTATAAAACGAAGCTACCTTGTAAAACAGTGGTTGTACAGTGCACAGAATTTACATAACAAAGTTGACAGATTTTTTTTTATAGTGCTGCCATCTACAAAATAATGTATGAAATTAAAACAAAGCTTTTAAAATATTGTAGAATAGTGCTGCCATCTGTACAATAAATCGTGAAATTAAAATAACTTCACTCATATACAATGGTGCTGCCATAAACATATTGCAAAATGTAACAATGTAAGCTTTAAGAAATTTACAGACTACAGTTGCAGTGAACTGAAAAGCGAACTCTTAGTTTTTTGTATAAATATAAATGATTCCAACGTTTTTTTTAAAACCTTGATTATTTTTAATGAGATTACCCCAACAGAAATAAACTCTGTAGTAACACACTTGTCTTGCCTAAAACAGACTGCCTCCTCTATTTTCTAATCCAAATATAAAAGATTGTTCATTTTTTATGATGCTGCCATCTATCGACGGATTTAAAATATTTGAATGCATTACGATTTTATATTTTAAAATTGTAATTGTAACCAATTTGGCAATTTCAACAAGTATCCGCTTTCGTTAGTTATTGTTGCATGTCAAAAAGGCTTTTTTATTGGATTTAGAGAGTGAGCCCGATGTCGATAACTTCAATATTTCTAATCCAGATTAAAAAAAGATTGCTCATTTTTTATGATGCTGCCATCTATCGACGGATTTAAAACATTTGAATATACGATTTTATGTCCTAAAATTGTAATTGTAACCAATTTCAACAAGTATCCGCTTTCGTTAGTTACTGTTGCATGTCAAAAAGGCTTTTTTAATGGATTTAGAGAGTGATTCCGATGTCAGTGACTTCAATATTTCTCAGTCAGAAGATGATACTAGTGGTTCTGATTTATCTAATGATAACATTTGATAAATATAGTATCAGGCTATTTTTTTTTTAGAAATTTAAAACTTGGGTGCATTGCAGTTAATGGGATATTGCATGTACGGACAGCAGTTTGTGGAGCAAAAAACTGCTTTGTGGCAAAAAATATTTTGCATTTTTGAATTCATGATAGAACACATATTAATTTCAGCAGTTCAAAAATGCTTAAGGAAAAAAAAAAAAAAAAATCAACCAAGAAGTAGTTAATAGAAACGGACTTAAGACTTATTCTTTGAACCAATTATTTTTTCGTTTGGCAGAAAAAAATCCCACTCCTTAGCAAGTTCTATGGTGCAAACCGCATTTTGATAGGAAAATCTGTTACAATTTTATGAATTTTTGAAATGTGAAAGGTCTTACGTAAGAAGCATTTTCTTATTCAGTCTTAATTCATTCATACATTCCTAGTACAAAAATTTTTTGGCCAGTTTAAAACAAAAGTATATTACATCGTTTGGTAATTAATTGTTTTATTCAGTTGTTAAACATTAAAGTGTCAAATCAACTAATGGGATACGGGAATGCCATCCCAATTTTTTTTTTTTTTTAACGTTCTTTAATATTGTCGCACTTACAGCTCATATAAGTTATACAATTGATTGTAGTCTTGATAAAATGTATTAGTGTTAAAAATTAGGAGATTAATTTTCATAACTATAGTTGCTAAAATGCAATTATAGGATTACAGCAAATTACAGTTCACCCTTTCGGGACCGGCGTCTCCTACTCAAATTTTACTAGCTTGGCGCCACTTTTTTAAAGAAAATTACCTTTACTTTCAAAATCTTGAAAACGCTTTAGTCAAATAAGGCCCCACCAGTGGCCGAGAGGTTCTGCCCTCGAAGCTGGTAGACGGGAAGTGCTGGGTTCGATCCAAATCGCGCCCGTCGGCCTAATCGTTCGGAGTTTTCGTGGCTTTCTTCGAGCCGTGGATCTTCCATGCGTTAATACGGATTAGGTTCCCTTAGAAAGACCCCCACGGAGGGCACTCCCCCCGGTCCTATATCCCTCGTGTAGATAATTGGCAGTCAAAAATCAACCCAATCCAACTCAAATAAGGCAAATATTATTTTTTCATATTACTGGTAGCAAAAACATATTCTGGATAGGGGAGATGGGGGCACATGTGAACAGTTCGCATAAATATAGCTTTTTCTCATAACTGGATTAATTTCGATAAACAAAAACTACTTAATATAGTAAACAGAACTTTCTTTTGCACATGGCATTTTTTTCAAAATCACCTGTATAGTTCTTCTTACATTTTTTAATAGTTTTATAAAATCAAAAAATTGTTCACATCTGCCCCATCAGCGGGGTAGTTGTGAACACACGTGGGGCACATGTGAACACAAGGAAAAAATATCCTTTAATGTGCTTTTTATTCCTTTATTCATTTGTCATAGTAATCATTAGTTATATTACCTTTCAAATTCACCATAAAGAAAAATATATATGTATATTTCTCTAGTTTCTGCGTGATATGTTTAAGCAAAAGATTATAAAATGAAAATAAGTAGATTTGGTGGGGAGAGTCTTAGATGATTCATTAAGTATTGTTGCAATAAAATAGAAAAATAAAGAAGCAATTTAAAAAAAGAAATTAAAACTTTTAAATTTTGTTTAAGGGTTTTTGTTTGGGGGAAATTTTAGGGAGGGGGCATTTACATACTATTTATCGGAAATCTGCTGAAATACGAAAGATTCTCACTCCTGTATTTGCCTTATTTTCTTGTAAATTATAGATAAAGAAGGGTTTTTTAATGATTAAAAAAAATCTCGACTATAACCCCCCCCCCCCAACTTCTTTTGCTTTTGAAAGAGGGGGGGGGGGGTACAATCGGGATTTTACGGTAGTTATCAGTTTAAAAATTGTACTTTCTTAAAATATTACTGGTATCTATCTCCATTCAAAGCATCATATACATAAATGTTTTAGAGATGGAAGTAAGCCATCATTGCAAGGTTAGAACAAATGTAAAAGAAAAATTTGCAAAGTTGTTCAAAGTAATACTTTTGTATTAACAATGCATAAAAAATATTGTTGTAAACCGTTTAGTAAAATAATATATAACACTTATTGCATTTTAGAAAACATTAAATTTATTTAAAGTACAATTGAACGTAGACGAGCCTGTTGTTCTTTATGTATTTGCTGAAAGATGTGTTTGTGGAAGTTTCAATACAAAATCAACTTTGTGAGAGGAAAATATCTTCAATTTCAGGAAAATTGTAGATAATGGAACTGACATTATCTCTCATTAAGTTAACTGAAAGAAACAGAATCACAGAATGATTATTGGGGTACTTATGAAGTGTTCATATCTGCCCCAACTAGCCTGTTCACAAGTACCCCACATTGCTGCTTCTGTTAAATTGATGAATAATTAACATTTCTCAATTTTAGAAGAAAAAGAATTTTATCAAAAATGTTTATTAGTATTCATAGTATATGGTAAAACACTCAAATTCAAATAAATGAATAAATAAATAAAATTATTCGCTTATGAACTTGGAGCAATGATTTTACTTTTGAGATCTAAAAACAGTGTTTTGGCTACAGAGGACAAACAAAACGTCATAGAGCTTCAAAAAATTTTTACCATATGTCTACAGATGCTATCATCTTTAGTAATTTTTTTCAAATAAAAAAGCTTATAGTAACTATCGAAAAACTGCGATGTTCACATGTGCCCCGTGTTCACATGTGCCCCCATCTCCCCTATATGTTTTGAAGGTCCTTATAAGCGCTCGCCCCACTAGTGGCCGAGAGGTTTTGCTCTCGAAGCTGGTAGACGGGAAGTGCTGGGTTCGACCCCAATCGCAAACGTCGACCTAATCGTTCGTGGTTTTCTTCGATCCTTGGTTTTCCAAGAGAAAATACGGGTTAGGTTCCCTTAGAAAGACCCTTCCCCCTTAGGGCCCATATCCCTCGTGCTGATAATTGGTTGTCATAAATACAACCAACCATATATGCACCCATGGTCTCGAATGGGTTAAAAATTGTTTTTATATGTTTTATAATATTGTTTTTCAAATTAGTTCGAAAAGATTCACCTTTTACCAATTTAACTAATTCTTCATGTTACTTTTTGTCCTTTAAAAAAAAAAAAAATTGTTTCTCTAGAACTTAAAAATTATACGTATAATGTAAGATAAAGTACATCCCTCCCACCCCCCCCCCCTTCCGGTGGCCGAGAGGTTCTGCTCTCGAAGCTGGTAGACGGGAAGTGCTGGGTTCGATCCCAATCGCGCCCGTCGGCCTAATCGTTCGGAGTTTTCGTGGTTTTCTTCGGACCTTGGACTTCCAAGCGTTAATACGGGTTAGGTTCCCTTAGAAAGACCCCCACGAAGGGCACTCCCCCCCTTTGGGCCTATATCCCCCGTGTTGATAATTGGCCGTCATAAACACAACCAACCAACCCACCCCCCTTCCATATTAATTTTCATCACAATATGAACTCCAGCGAGACTCGAAGTACTACATAATCTGAAAGTATTGATATAAGTACACTGGGAAGTTTTCACCTTGATTTAAGTGATAAAGTCATTGAAAGAGCAATTAGTTTATCTTTAATTATCAGATTTACCCTGAAATGAAAATAGATGAAAATTTAGGAAGTCTTAAGAACTGCAGGTAAACTTACCATTTTCTTTATTAATGATATTTTAACGGTCTTATATCAGAACACATTTAGCTAGTAAAATTGATAAACATTTCACCAAAACTATCAAGTTTTTTTTTTCTTTTTAAGTTTATGAAATTATAACTAATAAAGATAATCATTTAGTGCTGCCATCTATTAACTATTATTTGAAACATCAGTGGGAAATTTCCCCCCTTATTTAATTCTTCCCAACAAGGTTGAAAAAGGTTTATGACTTCGGTCGGGGCTTGATTATCGCACGAGTCAAGTAGGCCGCGGCTTTGGGCGTCAAACCGAAAAAAAAAGAAAAATTAATGGACTTTTCTACAACGATTGGCTCAAAAAAAAAAAAAAAAAAAAGGTTTTGTTTAACTTTTAATCGCACGAGTCAAGTAGGTCACGGCTTTGGACGTCAAACCGAAAAAAAAAATTTTTTTCTACTTTTCGGATTTTTCTACAAAAATTGGCTCAAAAAGAAAAAAAAAAAAAAAAAAAAAAAGAGGTTTTGTTTAACTTTTAATCGTATCGAAACATCTAACCATAAAAATCGCAGGTAATACGCACGATTGTATGCAGTCTCATTGTCTGCCGCCCCACCAGTGGCCGAGAGGTTCTGCTCTCGAAGCTGGTAGACGGGAGGTGCTGGGTTCGATCCCAATCGCGCCCGTCGCCCTAATCGTTCGGAGTTTTCGTGGTTTTCTTCGAACCTTGGTTCTCCAAGCGTTAATACGGGTTAGGTTCCCTTAGAAAGACCTCCACGGAAGGCACTCCCCCCCCTTAGGGCCCATATCCCACGTGCAGATAATTGGCCGACATAAATACAACCAACCAACCAACCATTGTCTGCCTACTGCGGCCCCACCGAGAGATTCTGCTCTCGAAGCTGGTAGACGGGAAGTGCTGGGTTCGAATCCAATCGCGCCCGTCGGCCTAATCGTTCGGAGTTTTCGTGGTTTTCTTCGAACCTTGGATTTCCAAGCGTTAATACGGGTTAGGTTCCCTTAGAAAGACCGCCGCGAAGGGCACGCCACCTTTGGACCCATATCCCTCGTGTTGATAATTGGCTGTCATAAACACAACCAACCTGCCTACTGCGTATTTTTCGTGTTTGAATCGCACACTCAAAATTTAAATTCATATGAGTTTCATTATCATTTTCGTAAAATGCAGGTAAACCTCTGAATAATCCCGAATTTTTAGGTAGATTTCGTAAGAAATACTACCTATTGCAGTCGTTACCACTGTGCGACTTTTGAAAAATTCCTTCATAACTTTTCATTATAGGACCCCAGGAACCCAAAACCACCCCCCACCTAAAAAGTTCATATATATATATATATATATATGTATGTATGTATATACTAAATTTTGTCCGCACGATAAAAGTCGCAATTATGCACGGATCGTCTTCAAACTCGCCAACAACTTTGAGATGGTTAATATCTCGGCGGGGATTGAAAATGGGCAAAATCGGCCCAAGGGAATGGAAATGGGGAGGGCTCAAAATTTTGAATACCGTCTTAACATGATTCTGATAAAATCAGCTCTTACACAACAATGACAGGAAAAAACAAACATTTTTCGTTATAGCAGTTGCCAACAGTTAAAAAAAAAAGCAATAAAATTCTCACCACAACAATTGCTTTTCTATTGCAAAATTTCACGTGAAAAATTAAATTAAATAAACAGTTTGATGAATTGAAAACAAATTGAATATTACGTCATAAGTTTTCTAGAGCCAGATTTCCGATTGAAAACTCAAAATGAACAGGGGTGTAGTGGAGGGTATACGGGGGTATACGCCGTATACCCTCTGGATTTTTTTAAGGAACACCGTATACCCTTTGTTTCTCAAGAAAGCTATAGTATATACACTCTAGGGTATACGCTCTGCCTTCAGCGTATACCCTCTGCTTAGAGCGTGTAGCCTCTGTTCTTTTTACGACTACATCATTGAAAATGAAATAAATAGTTTGACGAATTAAGAAAAAAAAAAAAATAATAATATTGCGTCATATTGGAAATATAATGGACCTCAGCAGTTGAATAGGTAACGTCATGTGAGTTTGAAGAAACTTATTAAAACATGATAAAAACCCGACTATGGAAATATTAACATATTTTAACACTTTGAGGTTCTCTGAATTTGTTTTAGCCATTTTTAAACCTATTCCACATACATGCGTGTGCGTATTCGTGTATATTAGAATTTTCACAAAATGTTTAGCTCCCTTAGAGCTCATTCTTAGTGAAGGAACTGGGTTTATCTCTAATCCTGATGCCTCACCAGTGGCCGAGAGGTTCTGCTCTCGAAGCTGGTAGACGGGAGGTGCTGGGTTCGATCCCAATCGCGCCCGTCGGCCTAATCGTTCGGAGTTTTCGTGATTTTCTTCGAGCCGTGGATCTTCCATGATACGGATTAGGTTCCCTTAGAAAGACCCCCACGGAGGGCACTCCCCCCGGGCCTATATCCCTTGTGTAGATAATTGGCCGTCAAAAATCAAACCAACCCAACCCTCTAATCTTGATTTAAGTTATGTTGGTGAATGTAGTACAAAGCGATATAAGTAAGCGTGCAAACTTAATGCCGGAATCGGGCGTAAATTAACACAGTTGCGCCATCTTGTGGGCGGTGTGATAATTCACATACGTGGGCTCTTAGTGTGGCGGGTATTTTCTAAATCTTTAGTCACACATGAAATCAGTTTTGTTTCCCACATTTATTACAAACAATGGCGTAACGAGAGGGGCATTCAGATGCACTTGACACCACGACGTTTCCTTCACCTTAACAGGCACACTTCAGTTATTAATCAAGGTGAAAAAAACTTTACAATTTTAGTGGTGTGAGTAAGAAAACAGTTAGGTATCTACCTGTAGTTCACACTCCATCCGCTACGTGGCGCATGGACTTGATTGATGTGACCTCGCTTTTAATCTTGCGGTTACTTCTCCCATTTAAGATAGGACGCTTACTTATATCGCTTTGATGTAATACTTAACTTCGAAATCTACCTCCGCCTGTAGGCCCAAGCCGGCAGGGATTTTTTTTTTCTAGCTACTGTTTTTGCTTAGTCCCAGCGTCGAGACCGAGACTAAACAGGATTTTTGAAAATTCTGGATTTGTGGAGGAATATCAAACGTACTTCCAATATTTTTAATGGTGTTTTTATTCACAATTTAATTCACAGCCAAGTTATGTTTATGTGAGAAAAGAAAAAAATAATTATTTAAAACAACTTACTTTAATTGATATCAGGGTTGGGTTTTTGACGTCAAAAACTGGTTTTTGACATGACAAGCGTCAAAAACTGGTTTAAACTGTCAAAAACTGGTTTAAACTGTCAAAAACTGGTTTAAACCGTCGAAAACTGCCAAACACATGTAACACGCTAAAACATTTTAACAATAGATAGACATTAAATAAGTCAATGATTTATGTGATCTTTTATTGAAATTTAATAATTTAAAAAATATATTATTTGCAATAAAATATTTTTTTTTTTATCCAGAAGAAAATAATTTTGTACCATTAAATAATCCAGATCAATTTTACCCCGCAGCATGCTGCAGCACACCACGTGTTTAGCACATTTATTTACACCCAAAAGATTTTTGAGTTTAGAGTGTATGAAGCGTTAGAAAATAGTGTGTCTCTTAATTGATGCTGAGCTAGTAGGACTTGATAGCACAAGCATTGCTAGATGAGCAAGTTTTGAAGCAGGCTCAAAAAGCTGTTGCATTTAGTGATACCTTTCCACCAAACAACGGAGTCCTCCCTATAGCACTGAAATAAGAAGACTGGAAAGGGGATTCTTTAGCTTCATACACAATCAGTATGGGTAAGCATCCATAAACTCTCTCCATAGCTCAAGCGCGAGCTGAATCAACTGGTACAGCAGTCAACTCTTGCCCCTGATGGTTGGGATGCAAAGTATAAGCCAAACAATGGTATGGTTTCATGATTTGATCCCTTCTATTATGCACTTTTTCAATATGGGCTTACAGGAATTTTCTTTTAGATGACCGAGCCAATTTTGTTCAGTTTTAAAATCGAAAACATTTTTATATATTGAAAGAAAGCATGTTTTAAAAAGATTTTGACTTTTAAGCCTTTTTTTCTTTAATTAGTTCTCTAAATTTGTAAATTTTTAAAATTAATAATCCAATTTCAATTTTGAATGGAATGGTTATTGCCTAGACTAGAATAACATTGATGCACATTATCTTGTTATATATACAAAAAAATCTACACTTTTCTAAGTTTTTTTTTTCCCCATAAAAAAAGCTAGCTAAAAGCTCTCAAAAGTAAGCGAAATTAAAACGATTTTAAGTAAGAGAAAAAATGTACAGCTCAGGTGAGCTTGATGTCTACTTTTTAGAAAAACACAATTTTACAAAAAAAAAACTAAATAAAATTTTACCCTGTTAAAAAGTTGTACTTAACAATAATACTTTACTATGTACTAATTACTGATATACAGTAAGAGTGAATTTAAAATATTACATGTAATGTTGTCATGCGTGACATTTAATTTAAATTTTTACAGATCAATTTAGTATTTGAGGTTTCTGACATGACGGTTTAAACTATTGTTTAAACCCGACATAAACTGACACATGTCAAAAATCTGCCAACCCTGTAATTATTACTAATACGATATACTAATTATAAAATTACAGTAATAGTGAATTTTAAATATTACATCTAATGTATGACATTTAATGTGAAATTTTACAGATCACTGTAAGTATTTGAGGTTTTTGACGAGGTTTTTGACAAGGGGTTTTTGACATGACGGTTTAAACCGCAGTTTAAACTGTCAAAAACTGACATGCGTCAAAAACCTGCCAACCCTGATTGATATACGAAAAAACCCCCATAGAAACAGTTTTTCTTGAATTTTATACAAGTAAAGAACATCGATTTTGGAAATACAGTCTTGTTTCTCCAAAGGAGATGTTAATTTCCAAAAGTCAAATGTATGCCTTTTTTCAAGGACACGTTTTCTTGTGCCTTCTCCTCGTCCTCGTTCCTCTGAGCTGCTACCAGCGCTATCGGCGGTTGTATTTAGCACAGCATCATCTATCTTGCTGTCTTCTAATCTTTAGCTTCATTTTGAATTCGTAAACAATTGCTATTTTTCTCACTCCTGTAAGTTGGATTTGTAAAAAGGAGGGAGTGGGGTGGAGACGGCTTTGATGTCGGATTTTTTAAACTGCTGAATTTCCGAATGCCGGATTTTCGAGGTCATACTATATATCTATGACACATGTTTCTGAAGTTTACCATAGTATGTTTCCTACTAAAACTGAAATTTATAGAATTTATAGTAGTTCCTTTACTAGGATACTAGAAAGGAACACTTTGAAAGTGGGAATAATTTTTGGAAGTACGTTTAAATAATATCAGTTCCTTCAAACATAACAAAATTGATATGCAATCGTTTATATACACTGCAGCCTAGAAAATAATGTGATTAGCACTTTTTGTTTACTTACATGTATGCCAAAAACTAATTCGATTGCAGCGGTGGCTGTAAACAGTAATTGTTTGAAGTGCGCTTTATGGAATCCATGTAAAGTCGTGAAAAAAAAAGTAAACACCCCTACAAACTCCTCAACAAATTATCGTAGAAGAAAGTTACTGGTACCGAACGATTGGAAATAAAATCTACTTTTAAATGATGTATATAAAGTTTGCTTAGGGGGCCATATACTTATTAAAACGAACCATAACTTTGTTTTTTTCAATAGCAGTACACAATTCTGACAGCATAAATGAACTCTACACCCTTCAATTAGCCTAAAAAGGAATTTTTATGCAATTCGTACCATAAGTTTTCGAGAAATTAATTATTTTAAAACGAACGTATTTTAAGGGCTGTATCCAAATTGAAGTTCCGTACTCGATTGTTAACCGAGAGAGCCCCTTTCTTGATCAAGGCACCTTAAGCACCACTCAAGCAGTCAATGAAGCCTACTAGATTACACGACAGCAGAAGAAATTTCATAATATCTAGTCACTCCTATCACAGACGGCCCCTTAAAACATCATTTTGCGGTTTTTTAAGCATAATTTGAAAACTGCTTGGAAGAAAAATGTGAAATTTTGGATTTACGTAAAGCAGTACTTAATAAATCTAAATCCACAAAAAAAAAAAAAAAAAAAAAAAAAAAAAAAAAAACTGTAGGTTGCAATTCATAATTTTTTCGAATATTAATTTTATAATTCATAATTTATATCATAAAATTATAAAAATTGCAAATTCAACGTATTTATGTTTAAGTATATTAGTATTATTGCTACAAAAATTAGCACATTAGGAGCATAATTTCAGAAGATATTAATAAAAGTATGAAAATATAATTTATCATTAGAAACACTAAATCTTGAATGTTTATAACTCAAAAACTTATCATTCAAATGATTTGAAATTTCGTGTCTGGGCATAGTTTGAGCCTAAGATTTGAAATATCTCGTTAAAATTGGGCATTGCTATTGAAAAAAAAAAGTTTGAATTCGTTTTAATATGTGGATGATCCCCTAAGCAAATTTTATATACATCATTTAAAAGTAGACTTTATTTCCAATCGTTCGGTACCAGTAACTTTCGTCTACGATAATTTGTTGAGGAGTTGTAGGGGGTGTTTACCTTTTTTTTTTTTTTTTTTCCCACGACTGTACGTTATTCAGATACAGTGGTCGAAAAAAAAATAAAAATAAATAAACACCCTCTATTAACTCTGCAACAAATTACTGTAGAAGAAAGTTACTGGTACCAAACGATTAGAAATGAAGTCTACTTTTAAATGATGTATATAAAATTTGCTTAGGGGCCATATAATTATCAAAACGAACCCAAAATTTGTTTTTTTTTCAATAGTATTACCCAAATTTGACACCATAAAATTCTACACCCTTTAATTAGCCTAAAAACAAATTTTCATGAAATTCGTACTATTAGTTTTAGATAAATTTTACACATATTTTAGGGGCTCTATCCAAATTGAAGTTCGGTACTCGATTGTTGACATACTGCAGAATGACTAGATGTCACTTCTATTAATGTATTATTTCTTGTTAATAGGACCATTTCATTCGCTTAATACGTTTCGACTATTGCCAGTCCAAGTGTTTCGATAAAATGAGTAAAATATATTTTTTTCAAATTATGTTTTTCTGCACATAATCTACTTGGAAGAAAAATTTGAAATTGAGAATTCGCATAAAGCAAGACATTAAAAAAAAAAAAAAAAAAAAAAAAAAAAAAAAAAAAAAAAATTGCAATTTAACAAATTACAACGACCATTTGGAAAATGATTTTTTCAAAGATTAAAATTTAAGACATAAAAAATAGCACGGAGTTGATCATACATTACGTACGCCATGAATTAAACATTAATAGTGTTATTACACGTAAAAGTTGCAAGCGACAGAAATCGCCTGCGACTCGTATATATTATCCACCTGAAACTTAAGTATTATCCAAGCATTTCATTGGCTGTTCGGGAAAAGGCTTTTCCATCGTCAGATTTCCAAGAAATCTGACGGCCAATTTTAAATGAAATTTCATTCTTAAACTTCTAAACATCCCACAATATTACTTTTTATAACGTCGTATAGAGAAAAAAATGTACTTTTAAATGCAATTTGTTTGAAAGCTGTATCTCAATTTGTTTCTGAGTTATTAATTTTTTTTGTAGTTTTTATTACTTTTTTGTCGTAGTGGCAACACTCTGTTGTCCATTTCTGTTGAAAGTAAAGGGAAATACATATTACTGTATAGACCAATCAGAAAACGAATAAATTGCAGATTAAACCAATAAAAACCTTCAGATATGCTTTTGATTTCCTACCCTGACGAGGACAATAACCATTTTTCCAAATGATTAATAAATCTATCAAAAAAACTGTAGGTTGCAATTCCTATTTTTTTCGAATATTAATTTCATTATTCATAATATAAAATTTTCAAAATTACAATTTCAATGTATTTATGTTTTTTTTTTTTTTTTTTTTTTTTTTTTTTTTTTTTTTTTTTTTAGTGTTATAACTGCACAAAAAGTTATCACATTAGGATTATAATTTCAGGAGATATTAATAAAAATATGAAAATTTAACATTAGATGATCTAAATTTTGAATGTTTATAATTCAAAAACTTATTATCGAAATGACTTAAAATTTCGTTTCTAGGCATAGTTTGAACCGGAGGGGGGGGGGGGGGATTTAATTTTTTTGCCGACTAGTGATAATCATTTCCACATGATTATGGTATGGAAAATTTTCCTACTTGGATAATTTAGAGGCAGAACTATAGCTGACATTCGAGATTATCGAATAGATTCAAATTATCACAAGCAACACGCGTATAGAAATCACCTCCCTTTATGGGCTTTCGCAGTGATTTCAATTTGTGCAACTTTTACATTAGAATAATAATAATATCTAATGCTCAACTGAATGCTTAGTTGTAGCAGTATTTTCTACAGGGATATCATTTTAACAGTACTATATATTTAGACAAATGAAAAGTTATTTGCTTATCGGAAAATGTTTTGGTCTTTGCTTGTTTAATTGCATATATATTTCGAATCACTGAATCAATTTAAGGGTTTACATGAAAGCTAAAACACACAAAATGGAAAAAAAGTCATTAAAATATTTTATTGAACAAGATAAACACATAAATTAAAAGGTTTCACAATCATTAAAATAACCGCTTCTATTCATTTCGCAATGAACGTTTTCTCCTTAGATCCGCAAATTACAGTTGTTTTGAAGTTACTGACTGAGTAGTTCATGATCGATAAATGGTCAATGCAATAGTTAGAATCCCCTGCTGAATGTGCTTACCACTGACTGGCTTCAGAAGATAATACAAATTCAAGCAGAATCAATATTTGCATGTGCAATGAAACTTGATTGCGCCGGTACTTTTATTAGGTAGATTTCGTATGAAATACTACCTATTGGGATCGTTCCTATGTTGGAATTTCTGAAAAATTTTTGCAGATCTACGCCGATCATGACTCCTAGAACTCAAAACCACCCTCAGTAAAAAACTTTATATCTATCTATCTATCTATATATATATATCACTTTCTTCTGGACACGATAACTTTCGTAATTCTGCACCAATCTCTTCCAAACTGATACATAAAATCAAAGGGCATAAAATCTCGGTCAAGTTCGTTAATGGGCAAAATCGGACCAAGGGGATGGAAATAGGGAGGGGTTTTGTGAAAATCGAAAACCCCCCATAACTTCTTAATTTTTGTACATATCAAATCAGTTTAAAGTTTTTATTACTTCTAAAAATAGGGCCAAAATTTTATGTATCACAGATTTTTGATAAAGTTAAAAATGGGCTCAAGGGGCGCAAAAAATAGGGTTTTTGGGAGAAAAAAATTCATAACTTCGTCAGTTCTCAAGATATCAATTCCAATTAATTTTATTATAAATCTCCTTAATATTATCTACAACTTTTATATTCACAAGTTTTTGATAGGACCAATTCGTACCGCAAAAAAAAAATCAAAAACGAAAACAAAAAGGGGGTTTGAAGAAGTAAAAAATCCATAACTCCGTCAATTCAAAAGATATAAAATCCCCATGAATTTATCATATATCTTCTTAATATTGTCTACAACATCTATATAGACAAGTTTTGGATAGGACCAATTCTTACAGCAAAAACAAATTAAAAATACATAGCGGTTGAAGAAAAAAATCATCTAAGCAAGGGTGTATTCAAATCCAAACTGCGTATTTTCTTACTCATTTTACAATTCATTTTTGCTCTCAAAGGCTTCCAAATGGTACGTATTCTTACTCAGAAACTATATAATGTACCATAATGGTCGATTTTTTGATAGAGGAAGAATATATTTTAAAAAATGCTGTTAAAGTGGGCATTTTGAACCGAATTTCCCGAAGCGGATTGTGTTGGAAAAATCATTGCATTAAGGATGCACTCAAATCCAAACTGCTTATTTTCTGACTCATTTTTAAATTCATTTTTGCTCTCAAATGCATTTAATGGTAGATTCGCTTATTCAGAAACTATATAATGTACCGCAATGATCGATTTTTTCATAGAGGCAGAATATATTTCAAAAAATTATGTCAAAGTGGGCATTTTGAACGGAATTTCCCGAAGCAATTGTGTTATCACTTTCTTCTGGACACGATAACTTCCGCAATTCTGCACAAATCTCTTCCAAACTGATACATAAGATCAAGGGACATAAAATCTCGGTCAAGTTCGTTAATGGGCAAAAGCGGGCAAAGGGGATGGAAATAGGGAGGGGTTTGGTGAAAACCGAAAAAACCCCATAACTTCTTAATTTTTGTACATATGAAATCAGTTTAAAGTTTTTATTACTTCTAAAAATAGCGCCAAAAATTCACGCATCACAGATTTTTGATAAAATTTAAAATAGGCTCAAGGGGCGCAAATAATAGGGTTTTTGGAAGAAAAAAATTCCTTACTTCGTCAATTCTCAAGATATCAAATCCAATAATTTTATTATACATCTCCTTAATATTATCTACAACTTTTATATTCACAAGTTTTTGATAGGGCCAATTCGTACCGAAAAAAAAAGAAAAAAAAAAAGAAGGTTGAAGAAGAAAATTTTTCATAACTCCGTCAATTCACAAGATTTAAAATCTCCATGAATTTATCATATATCTTCTTAATATTGTCGTCAACATTTATATAGACAAGTTTTTGATAGGGCCAATTCTTAAAGCAAAAACAAATTAAAAATACATAGCGGTTGAAGAAAAAAATCATCTTATTAAGGGTGCATTCAAATCCAAACTGTCTATTATCTTACTCATTTTTAAATTCATTTTTGCTCTCAAACGCATCCAATTGCTAGATTCTCTTATTCAGAAACTATATAATGTACAGTAATGATCGATTTTTTGATAGAGGTAGAATGTATTTCAAAAAATGATGTCAAAGTGGGCATTTTGAACAGAATTTCCCGAAGCGATTGTGTTAGAAACGAAAAATATTGCCCTACTGAGAAAATAATGGTTTATTAATCAAGTTTTAATTAATTGAAAGAAAAATAAAAACACAGGTCGCTTATAAATCTTTTCAAAAATCACGTCAGCATGTTTCATATTTTTTTTTATTAAAAATTAATCTGAAAATGTGCCAGAAAATTTCGAGTTGTTGAGTATGGAAAAATATTTTTTTAATATCGCCTTAACATGATTCTGATAAAACCAGCTATTTTATAAAAAAGGAAATATAAACTCGTCAAAATCAGACAGATAAAACTGTTAAAGTGGATTTATATCTAATAATGATTTAGTTTTTGTTGGTGGAATTAGTATACTTAACTTCGAAATCTACCTCTGCCTGTAGGCCGGTCCGGCAGGGATTTTTTTGTAGTGGTAAGTCAACTGCAAAAAAATAAAGTTTCATTTCCAAGTGGAGAAATTTTTAATCATATCGAAAAAGACCTTTAAAGCAGTGGCACCACCAACTTACATGGGCCCATGGGGCGCGAGCCCATCCAATATTTTTATCTCTCCACCCACTCACTTTCAATTGATTTCTTTTTTAACACTTTCTAACAAAGTTGAAAAGTGCTTCGGTTATGCATTCGGTTTGCCTGTCCACGCTCTAACTCCCGTAAATATACTCGGATTTTCATGCAATTGATAAACGTTATTTAGGGTCACTAAAGCATGTTTGGAATTGTATATGAAGTATGTAGGATTAATCGATCATTCACAGGGGCATTCAAAAGTATTCCATTACATTATGGTATATGGGGAAAAATCGTTTACATGTTAATGACATTACGCTATTTCAGATGTATTGAAACTTATAAAGATCACTGAATTTCACTACGATACGTTAGAACAGGGGCATTCATGGCAATTTTTATTCATTTACAGGGACACGCAAAAGAAATCGGTCTTTCAGTAATAATTGCTGGAGTGTAAGGTTTAACATTCGGTATGCGCTTTTAAATTTAATTAATTTTGTGCATGTTACTCGTTATATATAAATTCTATAGCTCATATACAGGGCTGCACAAAATTATTCACGTACCTTTTTTTTATTAGAGGAAATTGCTGCAGAGGAAATTTCAACTGAAGAATATGTATTTCTTAAGTGAACTAAATTTTGGCATGCCTGAAGTTAGATACAAATCTACATATCATATACAGGGCTGGTGAAAAAATTCCGATAAATTTCCGATTGTAGATGGGAACAGCTGAAATTGGGTTTTGAAATGTGTTATGCGTTTCCATAAGGTTGAATTAAACGTAATATTTTAATTTTTTAAACTGTGCAGTTTAGTTACATTATTCTGAATGAGTTGGAAAGTGTTTCATAATCTATGCTGGACACATGATCTTTCCTTTCTTGTTTAATTATTTAATCGCTGAAGTGAAATTTGGTTTTATTAACGTTCTCAAAATAGTTTTGTTTGAAAAATACTAAAGACATCAATTATACTTACAGGAGCACTGAAAACCCTTTCAGCTGATGGATAGTTAAATTTCTCACCTAAACAAATTTCCTGCCTATTTTGCCATCTGTTTTGATGTCTTGAATTTATAAAGCACTTAGGCGACATAAATGTATGTTTTTCTTGACATTTAGTTTTCCCACTTTCAATAGTTAGCAATTCTAATGTTATTTAAAATAAATATTAATGTATTTATAAGGAAGAACTTATAAGAATGAAATTTAATAAAATTATTTATAAAATTATAACTAAATTACAATAATCTAAAAATTTGCTTAGAAAATGCATAATTTAAATTCGAATTATCCTCTTTAGTCATTCGCCCCTCCCCTCTCTCGACACACCTGCACACTAAGGGAAAAACATTATATGTGTTGTTTTACTCAAAACTGTTTGAGCCCACCGAATATTTTTGAAAAGTTGGCACTACTGTTTTAAACTAATAAAACTTTTGCATGTACTCTATTAATATGTGCTTCATAAAAAAGTGGGATGGAGTTTAGATAAGGTAAACAAAATGTTGGCATAAAGCATTTTGAAAATAGTATAACTTTTTGCATGTACTTTATTAATATGCGTTTCTTAAAAAAAGATGAGGTGAGGAGAATTGATAATGTAAACAAAGTGCTGGCGAAAAGCATCTTGAAAATAATAATAATAAAACTCCTGAATATTAAAGACGTGAAATATCATTTTGCTAACTAAGCGTTAACCAACTGAGTGAAAAATGTCCAAGCCCGGAATCGAACCCGGGCCCCTGGAATAGCGCTCGAGTGCTCTACCACTAAACCACGAGGACGATGCTCTGATTGGCATGTCTCACTCACATAAGTCGGCATAAATTAATATATTAATAAATTATTATATTAATATAAAAACATATAAATATTATAGAGGTGAAAGTTTTTGAAGTGAAAACTTCTTTAGGCGCGTTGAACTTTTTTTGAGATGGAGAAAAACCACTAATTTGGAGACACTGTTACATAACCGACATGCTAGCATTTTGGCACATAGATACTAGCGCGCCAAGCGGTGAATGACAGGAACTTTTCCCTCTTCAGCTCAATCTGCAAAAGAAGAACGAAGCTAAAACTCACTCTTTCTCCGGGCGTTCACACAGGAACACACACACACACATTATCAGTTTTCGAAAACTTCTTTAGGCGCGTTGAGCTTTTTTTGAGATGGAGAAAAACCACTGATTTGGAGACACTGTTACGTAACCGACATGCTAGCATTTTGGCATATAGACACTAGCGCGCCAAGCGTAATATAATTGTGGTATTGTATTCATTAATAAAAATACTTTTGGATAGTATTGAATTAGAGTATGGATTTCAGTATTTGGATAGTATTGAATTGTAATGGTTGCCGTTTATATTTCACCGGATAAATCTTTAAATGCAGTACGAGAATTTTTGTACGAAAATTTGTTTATTTATATGTACATGTATGATTTAATAATATAATTTAATATAATAATATATATTACAAATTATTAATGTTTGTTTATATGTAATTTATAGTTAAATTATATTACTATGAAAATTGCAATATGATTTTGGTAGTAATAGTTTATAATAATGAATAAAAAAACACTACATTTAAAAGTATTTCCTGCACAGTAAAACATTTCCTGACGATTAAAAAAACACACACGTAATTGTTGAAGTTTTCACTTCTATTGGCGCTCCTGGAGTGCCACTGTTTTTTTTTTTTTAATCGAAGCTCCACAGAATTTTATCCCATTTTGAAAATAATAATAAAAGTTTTTGTATGTTCTCCATTAATCCGTGCTTTGTGAGAATAAGGATGAAGATGGAGAATAGATAAGACTAATCAAACTATTCACAAAAAGTACCTAAAAAACAATAACATTTTCTTGCATATGTATTTGATTAATACATGCTTTGTACAGATGAGGGGAGAGGGGGCGGGGGTTAGATAAGATAAACAAATATAAGGCACGGCACATTTTAAAGACCTCAACCGGGATTCTAATTGATCTAGCTTCGTCATTTTTTGTACCGGCATGTTTGTAACCAATATAAGAAGTTTTATTTTAAATGTTTTTTTATTGAAACCTCTAAAATTTTAGTGCAAAATAAATATAATGGTCTGACACATTAAACGGTTATAGCTCGGTCTTCAATTGATGCAAGCCGTCCAAATTTTATACGAATATACATAATTTAAAATATTAAAAGAGTTCGAATTGTTTCAAGAATTTCTCAACATTTTTTCTCTCCCCTTCCCCAACCTGTCCCGACAAATACAAACTTGAGTTTTGTGGAGTTCTTTATTCAATATATTCAATTATTTTTGGCAATTATTTTTCTATCAATGAAAACAATATAATAAAATGTGTTTGAAAATTCAAAATGTCTCCGAGAATCACATTCTTGTTTGTATTAATATTAAAAGTTATTTTCTCCACTTAAAAAAAAAAAAAAACATACATTTATGTTAGAAATAGTTCCTAAATTCACTTTTATATAATTAATAAATACCATTTATGTCATTTTTATAACATTATATTCATTTATATTCATTAAATATAGTTTGATTGGTCGAAATTGGAAATCAATATCTTTAACTTGTAAATTTTAAGTCATTATATTAATTAAATCGTTTCGACTTGAATTAAAACTGGGATATTTTATGAAATGGTTTTAAAAACATTTTATCAGATACGCTAATTATATTAATTTTTAGTATAAAAGATTATTTTCCATTTTCTGATTAAAAATTAGTTTTTCAATTCATCTAGCTCTGTCAGTTTTTTCAGTAGGGTAAACTAAATTCGTTTTGAAGTTATTGAGTGTTTCAAAATCAATAGAAGGTCATTTATAATTCGAATCCCCTGCAGAGTATGTCTGTGTTTTCTATCGACAGACAACTAAAGATATTAAAAATTCACCTGGAATCAATACTTGTGTCTATGCAACGAAATATTCAACATTAAAACAATTATTTATCCTCCAATTGGTTAATGTAATATTTATAAAGATTCATTATTCTTAAGGATTTTCTTGTAGGAGATTTATTTTCTATCGACAGACAACTAAAGATATTAAAAATTCACCTGGAATCAATACTTGTGTCTATGCAACGAAATATTCAACATTAAAACAATTATTTATCCTCCAATTGGTTAATGTAATATTTATAAAGATTCATTATTCTTAAGGATTTTCTTGTAGGAGATTTATTTTGTCTTATCTTAATTTTCACTATGAAATCGATGTAGAGTTTTAGTTTGTTTAGTTTTGAAAACGTACACGATAGCATAATACGATTTCAAGGACATCGTTAAGAATTTTAACACTGCGTAAATAAGTTTAAAAGAAAAGGCCATTTACAACTCGAATCCCCTGCAGAGTACATATATGTTTCTCTTTTAATTGGCATTTAAATGTATTAAAAATTCATTCGGAATCAATACTTGTGTCTATGCAACGAAATATTCAACAATAAAACATTTATTGACCCTCCAGCTGTTAATGTAACAGCTAAAAGGGATTAATTATTTTCAAGGATTTTCCGATAGGATATTAATTTTGTTTTGTCTTAATTTTCAATATTAAATCGATGCAGCGTTTTAGTTTGTTAAGTTTTGAAAACGCCACACGATAACATAATACGATTTCAAAGACATCATTAAGAATTTTAACACTGGGTAAATACACTCGTTTCCAAAAATTAAGGAAAAACAACAAAAGTAGCTATTACTCAAAATGTTACAAGTAAATTTTAATAAAACTGGGACACAATTTACAACACATAATAAGGTATAAAATAACATTAAAAGAAATTAATAGACGATTGTGGTGTTTCAGAAATTAATACAATTATAAAATAAACAAAATAAATGTCTCAGTTTAGTATAGGAAAATTACCTTTAATATGGAGTATGGTCAGCTCTAGAAGCAATACGAAACGCGCAGCGAAGTGTGATACTGTTAAGTATGCGATCGATAAGTTTGCTGGGAAGTGCGAGCCATTTCTCTTGTAAAGCAGTTGTTAGCGTGGCAAGGGTCTGAGGAGGGAGATTAAGAGCAGAGACACATCTTCCTAAAGCATCCCAAAGATGCTAATTGGGATTCAAGTTCAGTCACCGCGCTGGCCATTCCATGCGCTGAATTGTTTGGTGCTGAAGATAATCTTCTACGATGTGAATCCTGTGCGGTCTAGCGTTATCGTCCTATAACAGGAAATCTTTACATATTGCACCGGCATAAGGGTGCCCATAAGCATCAAGAATGTCATCTCAATAGACGCGAGCCTTCACAGTTCCACGTCGAAAGACATGGGAGGTCTGTACGCCCGCCCAAAGAGATACCATCCCAAACACAGACACTGCCTCCTCCATACGAATATCTTTTACGAATGTTTGATGGATGATAGCATGTTCCCTGTTCTCTCCAAATCAAACAATGCATACTATCACTTTGGATGCTAAACTGGAACTCATTTGTGACGAGAACACGCCTCCATTGATCAGTCGTCCAGTGGGCATGTTGACGTGCCCAACTTAAACGTTCCCTCCGGAAACACGAGTTGAGCGACACAAAAATATCCGGTCGCATCGCGTACAGAGCACCTGCATGAAGCTTTCTACGCACAGTAGACGTTGATACCAACCTTCCAGTGACTGTAGCAAGGACGGATTTAAGACGAGAGGGGGTTGCTGTTCTATCCCTTCGTACACATAACTGCAAATATCGGTCATCGGTGTTTGTCGTAGCTCTTGCTCGTCCTTCGCTGAACCTTTTGGAGGCCAAACCAGTGGTTTTAAAGTGTTGCCAAAGCCTGTGAGCAACAGAAGGACTCACATTTAGCCATCTAGCTACCTCTGTCTGGCTTTGGCCTACATCCAATTTTCCAATAACTCTATATCGCAGTTATGCGGACAAATGGTACCTCGAAATCATACTAATGAATTGGTTATCTCAGTTTTCTTATTTCATAATCACAGCGAAACCAGCAGCCGTACTCTCTAGCATGCATTTTTATTCTCCGCACAGATGACGCAATGCGATTGCAGCGCCACTAATTTGTATTTTGTAATTTTAATCAGCATCTTTTAGTTAACAACATATCCAAATTTCATACGGATAGGTTAATTTTTGAACGAGTTATCGCTCTTTTTGTGATTTTTCCTTAATTTTTGGAAACCAGTGTAAATTTAAAAAGGCCATTTATAATTCAGTCTCCTGCAGAGTAACATTTCTGTTTCCTTATTAACTGACATTTAAAGATATTAAAAATTCAACCAGAATCTATACTCGTGTCTATGCAACGAAATATTTCACAATAAAACAATTATTTATCCTACCCTCCAACTGGTTAATGTAACATCTAAAAAGATTCATTATTCTTAATGATTTTCCTGTAGGATACTTATTTTGTTTTGACTTAATTTTCACTATGAAATCGATGCAGATGCAGGGTTTTAGTTTGTTTGGTTTTGAAAACGCAATACAATATTGAAGACATAATTAAGAATTTGAACATTGGATAAATAAATTAAAAAGGTCATTTATAATTCAAATCTCCTGCAGAGTTCCTCTCTGTTTCTCTATTAACTGACATTTAAAGATATTAAAAATCCATCCGGAATCAATACTCCTGTCCATGCAACGAAATATTAAACCACAAAATAATTATTTATCCTTCAAAATTTGTTAGTTACAAATTCCACCACCAGGGGATTCTATTCTAAACAAACCTCTTTCCGAACGAAACTCCGTTATATAACCTAGCTGTATAAATATTAGTCCAGGGAAAAGGAGGATTCAAATAAGAATTAAAATTTTTTTAAAATTACTATTCGGGAATAATGGTAACTACCACTCATAAATTAAGTGGCAGTATGTTCTGCACGAACATCCGACACATATCTCCGCTGCTTGCGGCATCGTATAGAAATCTGTTAATTTTATTTTCACCGCCAGGGGGGGGGGGCACTCTGTTCTAAACAAACCACCTACCGAACGAAGCCATCGAAAACCAAGTTGAATAACTCGATTGTGATGGGGCCTATAGAACCCGAGATAGGAAAGCGTTGCCACACGGAAAGAACTGGTTTGTTACGATAACAAATTTTTTTTGGAGCACCGTTTGAATGTTTCGTTTTGTTTTATCGACTAATTTTTTGCTGCGACAAACACAACTGTTTGGTTCATTAATCCAAATAAGTTTGTTAATTTATTTAGTGGAATGAGATGTTAAATTTTTGTTAAAAGCTTCCTATTTTGTGAGATTAACAAAATGATTCTGTCACTGCGATTCGATCGCTGCATGGTGGGTGATTTACCGATTCTAGCTGGCCAGAAGTCGATTTTGAAAAGTTTATCCTAAAGTAATTTATTTTTTGCCTGTTATAGCTCACTAGTTAAGGCGTTGTACCCTGCTATTGGTTTTGATATAAATATAGTTGTATGGTTCATAGACTAGTGTCAAATTGGTGCCTCTTAGTTGGGAATGAATCAATCAATTTGAGTATAGTTTTTTAACTGTTACTTGAAGCCGAATAAAATATACTGCTCGATTATGGATGCTTCAAAGCAAAATATGGACTTTATTTCATCGGATTTATGTGCATAAATTTTGCACATATCAGCTGTTATTTCATATTTAATGTCGCAAAAAATTCTGTAATTTTTTTTTACAATTTTTCAATTTTAATACAGAAAAAGTTATATGATAAAGCACGATTAAGATCAATTTTTGATATGATTAAATAGTTTAGATTATTACCTTTTCGTTCCAATTTAATTTGTCTGCCCTTAGGTGTCTCCCTAGTTTTTAGAATTGTTTTTAGATTATTAAGTCTAAATAAAATTTTTTGAAATTTTAGTTCAAGTACCATTTTTTTTAATCAAAGACGGCAGAATTTGAGTTAGTCACATAAATAAACTTTTGAACCATTATGCAACGGCAACAAGATTTAAAATTTAACAAAAATGTGAATTTGGTTGAAAATGGTTTGTTTATGAAGGAAAATTACAATAAAGAGCACATAAAGTTTTGCAAGCGCGAAATATTTAAATTTATGACAAAATTTGGACAAAAGTTCCCACCTGTATGTAGATATCTCAGTATACAATGATGTAAAATATATTACTTGGCTGCAAATTTTGAGTGGTTACAAAATTGAAACAGACAAAGTCTCTAAATTCAGATTTCATACAATGCAAAACATAATGTAGACATTTTCCCCGTGATATCTAATGATTCCATTTCTTTACCTAGGGTTCCTCTGTGTAGAGATAAGTATAAATATACAACAGAATATACAATACATCAATTTTCATTAAAGCTGTCATTAAAAAAAAGAAATTTTAGGATTTGTTATAATAATATAAAAATAGTTTTATCACTTTAGCTTCCATACCGTTAAGAAAGTATCATTAAAATTATCAAGAAGACCGTAAAATCACGCGTCAATAAGATTGTGAAACATTTTTCAACGCATTCGGACTACTACAATAAAACTTCATAGCTTAATAACGTGAAAAACAATGTCTAAGTAATAATTTGTAAAACATATAACTCGTTTGAAAACACAATTTCAACCAAAGACGAAAAAATAACTGAAAATTTTGTAAATCCCTGTATATGAACTATAGATTTATCATATAATTCACAATAGGCTAAAATTTAGAACAGTTAGGGTACGCGTAGCGCAGTTGAAAATTCCCTGTCAATAAACGGAAATGAACTTTAGATGTTTTGTGCAGCCTTGTACATAATTTATCGAATGTATATGCACTAAATAGTATGCAGTTTTTATATTTTAAAAAAGTGTCCCACAACTGAAAACGCACTTCCATCAATTTTTGTTCATAGAGAGAGAGAAATATAACTGATATATTTTGTGTTCCCCTGTATATGAAAGATGAATGCTATGCACATCACATTCAATAGTAAGCATCTTATAGAGCACCTCGGAGATAGATATCAATTTAAATACTTTTGAAATAGTGTAACATGAACAAAATACACCACAAACAATTTTTCTCCATGGACCGTAATGTAACATAATTTTTTTCAGTATCCCTGTAAATGATCGATAAAAGCTAACCATAAGATTTTCTATTGTAATCATCTTGTAGCACACTTCTTAGATATGTATATAAATTTCAAAGTGTTTGAAATTATGAAACATCATTAAAAACCACCGCAAACGATTTTTCCCCATAGGCCGTAATGTAATGAAATTATTTTGAATATCCCTGTAACGAAATTATGACTGCTACACGCTACATTTTGCAATACCAAACATTCAATAGTGAATAGCAATAACATTTTTCAATTTCATGGCGATGTGATTATATTGATGACAAAAATAATTTTGGCCAGCTAGAATTGGTATATCACCCACCGTGCGCTGTTCGTAAGGTGCGCGGTCAGCTGTGCTTCTCTTTCTCCCCATCAAGCGTCAAGCCATAAGCCAATGTAAATTCAAAATGGCCGCTCGCATATAATATGGAGTAGAGGATACAAGCCGTTCTACCAACGTCATTCTACCCAAGTACTCATTAATTAACAACACTAATACATCCGGGCCAGACAACGCGTTGCTCTGTCTTGGGGGCGAGTACGGGACGCTTTAGCATAGCGGTCCGCCCCGGAATCCCGGTACTGTGCAGCGGGGATTTACAATCTGTTACTGGTCCGTGGCACTGCATGGATATTTCTGGTAGACATGGCATGTTTACTGTGGGTAAAAATGATTCAAGAAAATGGAGATAGAGTTCGTTTCGTTTGGACCTGGTTTTATTGGGCCTTCCAATTACATGTGATCCTTTGGCAAAACCGAGTTCCAGATGACTTGAGAGTTGTCGCGACCCGATTTCCCCAGATGCGCTGCCAAGGGGCGGCAGTTAATTTAGCACTTCGTGGTCGTAAAAAGCCACGGGTTTTTCGCTGTCCGGTTTTAAATATGAAATATTTCCGCTAGAGTGCGACACAAATGAAATAGGAGGTTATCTCATTTAATAGGCTAGAAAATATCCAGGCATCATGACGTTTTATGGGTTTGGCAAATCTGGGCTTTAACTCTAACCACAAGAAATGAGAATTGCATCAAGTCAGCATTTTTACTCTTAAAGATAGATCAATTTTGAAGTATGAAAGTAATAAATGTTGTGTTGGAAAACCAAGTTAACAGGATTAAATGAAGTTTTAATCACTGAGACACAATTACTAAAGCATTTAAAAAGTCTGAATTTTAATTTCTAAATTTAGATTTCTATTTTTTAAAACAGGGATTTCAAATTTTAAAAGGGCAAAAAGGGGCTTAGATTTATCGTTTCATATATTAGTCCAGGGAAAAGGAGGATTCAAATAAGAATTTAATTTTTTTTCTGAAATTACTATTCGGAAATAGTGGTAACTACCACTCATAAATTAAGGGGCAGTTTGTTCTGCACGAACATCCGACACATATCTCCGCTGCCTGCGGCACCGTATAGAAATCTGTTAATTCCAATTTCCACCGTCAGTGGGTGCACTCTGTTCTAAACAAATCACCTACCGAACGAAGCCATCGAAAACCAAGCTGAATAACCCCGTTGTGACCGGGCCCATAGAACCCGAGATAGGAAAGCGTTGCCAGCAGGCGGTAAAAAATGGAACTAAAATATCTAAGATTATCAATATCAAGTTGAATGAACTGTCGTCTTCCGGCTCATAGAACCCCAGATACTTAGAAATGAAATTTAAAAATAAGAAATTATTATTCGAAAAGAATGGTATGTACTGCTTATAATTTTACTTTAATATTATAGAGTGTTATTATTAAGTTTTTACAATGTTCGGAATCAGTTGGGGGGGAATCCGAAAGATAGTTGCTGAGATATGGAAACGGGGCACAGTGGGACCGATAGTGGGCGAAGTCCGCTAATCTCTATCATAATAATATCTGGCATATGGACTAGGTGAGATATTCAATCAAAAGTAGTTCCCCCTCCCCATCCCCGCGAATAGGACACATACAGACCGACAGCGGGCGAAGCCCACTGGTCTCTATCATCATAATATTGTATGATATGTGGACTAATTACGATATTTAACACTCAAATTTTAATCCATCATTTTATACCTTTGTCTATTCAACAGATGCCCAGACAATGCGTCTAGCGTAAAAAAATCAGCTTTTTTGCGATCAATTTAATGAAATATTAATTGAAGGTCTCACAACCATAGTAGACCAAGCCCACTTTACAAAAATAATAATTTATGTAGAAGATGCAGTAAACTGCGTTTTATCTACTGCCATAGTGCACTAACAAGGGAACCACTTTAGGTGTTGCTCGCACCTAGAATCGAGACCTGGTGCATTTTGTAGCCCTATGCATAAAAGTTAGAGAACCGATAAAAATTCTTTGTTAAAATCATATTTTATATATTTTTTTATATTTACTAGGGGGCTCGGCCCCCTACGAGCTATGCTCGCCAACCCCCGTCCAGACACCGACTCTAAATGCACGCTAATTTGATCGGCTTTAAAAAGATTTCGAAAGATTGAATTATAATTTAAAAAACAGTGGCGATCTCCCTATAAACAAATTTCTATTCATTTCTCTTTGATTGGGGAATTTTAACTCCAAATCCGCTGCGGTACTACTTGATTATCCTATCGACCAATTTCGCCAAATTATATAAATCGCCAAACTACTCGTCAAATTATACAAATTGATATAATTTTTATTTTAAATAACGAAAGAACAAATAAATTCGTACAACATTAATAAAAACACAAATAAAACGTCAAAATAAAAATAACTTGATGACGTATACCCCTGTAACAACATTTCAAAATAAGCTAATATAAAAGGAATTAAGTAAAGAGAGTCTTTGTCTCCTGGTATTTTTTAACAAAGCGAAAAGAGAGTTCTTTTAAATGAGACATTTTAAATTAATTCTCAAAATATCAAATAAATGTCTAGCGCAATTTCTAAATTTAAACTTTTTTGCACTATTATTTTGTGTCATTTTATGTAATAACTATAATGTGACGTAAATATGACGTAATTTCTCCTAAGGCTTCTAACGCATGTTAATGAATTTATTATTTTACAATATCCTTTCTCTTTTAAAATTCACGTGTATACTTTTTATGACGTAATTTTTAATAAGTTCCTGCTTTTTATACGTAATTATTTAATTCTAATTTGAAAGTTTTTTTCCTGTTTACAATAGTCACGTGTAAATAAATTTTTAATTTGAAGCAAACATTATTGCTTGCGCTTTTTATACAGTTGGCAACAGTTTAAATTAGTACAATTTTCTGAAATCTGTAAAAAATATCTCTAGAAATGCTGAAAATTTGAATTTAAAATAGAAATAAAACCTGAAAAAATGAGTCAAAATAAAAAAAATAATGCAATCTGCACTCCGGCAAATTCTAACGCATAAAATGATCTAAAAATGATTACACTGCCATGTATAGTTTTTGCTGCTATAAAACTTTTTTAGTGGAACGATTTTGTCCAACTTTAGCATTAAATAACTCTTAAAATAATTCTTCGATTTGAAAACTGTCTGCATCAGCCTGTTTATCAAACATTTCTGTATAAAACCACCGATTTTCATATTTTTGTATGCATTATTTTTGTTAATATTAACGAAGAAAGGCCTCCGGTCACAAAAAAATCAAAACCGGCGGCGGCGGCGGCGGCGGCGGCGGTGACAGCGGTAGTTACTTTTTTTTAGAATAGAGAGATAATTTTTTATTATTGGATTTTTATTTGTTAATTTTACACCAAAAGACAGTTAAGTCGCCAGATATGGCACTTCAAAATTTTCACTAGCTTTACACTTGTAATAGGTTTACGTCCAAACCATTACAACACGGTGCGTAGCGAAAATACTGAGCTAGGGTTGCCGGAAAACTGTACGGGATGAAAAAGACGCTAATCTTTCCCCGCCAAATATGTAAATATAATACTGTATTTTTTTAAAAATCAAATTCGTAGGTTCTTGAAGGAATTTTAAAACTTTTTTCAACATTTTATAGTTATTATTGACTAATTTATATTTTTAACTATTTTTTTTAAAAAAACTTTTACTTTAACATCCCGAAAAGTGGTCTCGAAAATTGCATTTTCAGAAAGTTAATCGGCTGTAAAATCAAAAAATATTATTTTAACAAAAAATTTTTATCGATTCCCAAACTTCCTAATATAGAGCTTTAAAATGCACCAGGTTTCAATACTAGGTGCAAGCAACACCTAGAGTGGTTCCCTTGTAAGTCTGTAGTTCACATATTTTCTCATAGATTGTATCTGTGTCCAGAGTTGTGAAGTAATACAAGAAACCTTCACAATCATACTGAATATAGTCCATTCATCAGTGTACTACTCTTTCATCTGCGGTCCATTCTTGCATAAATCTTGCCTCATTGCTATCAAAGTACGTTGTAGTTTAAATAAGTAGCGATTTCAAAACTTCTGATGAAAAATAAACGTTCGTGAATCATCAGATGGATAAACTATGAATGGAAAGTAATATTGTTTTTGATGCCCCCCCCCCCCCCCACACACACCTCTCGGTAAACAAACGGTAACATACCAATAGCGTTTTCCTAAAAAAATCATTACAAGGAAAAAAAAACTCTTATCACATAATTCGATCTTCGCTCTAGAGAGAAATGTACGACAAAGAATAAGGCCCCCATGAAAGAGAAATTCTATTACAAAGTCTTCAGCACAAAGTTTAATTTACACTTCAAGCTGCCAAGTATAGATACATGTAAATTATGTAATGACTTTTCAATCAAGCTTTCGGCAGAAAATGAAAATACAAGAAGAAATCTTGAAACCGAACGCGAGCTCCCTCTTGTGGGAAGCTAAACAGACAGGCTACAGAGAAAATGCAAACTGATAAAATTAAAGCCTCAGACGAAACTTACTGCTGTACATTCGGCTCGCAAAAAGCACTTCCCTTTCCTAACCTTTCAAAATCCATAGCGTATTATAAACTCAATCTATATTTTTATAATTTTGGGGTGGATTCCTTTAATAATAATGTGGGATACATGTTTGTCTGGGATGAAATAGAGGAAGGAAGAGGTTCTCAAGACCTTTCTAGCATTGTTGCAAGACAACTAAGAGAGAAAGCCTCTAAACATAAGAAAATTATTCTATATGCCTGCGGTGGCCAAAATAGGTAGATCTTACGCTAGTGAAACTGATTAATTGTACAAACATAACATCAGATTCAATTGACCACAAATTCATAGTGTTCGGCCACTCTTTCCTTCCGAATGTAGCAGAATTTGGTTTGATTTAAGCAGCAAGTCGCAAGAAACAATGCACCTATGTTCCAGGAGACTGGAAGGAAACAATTATGAATGCAAAGATTAATTTTATTAAATTTGATGTAATTGAAGTTAAGAATTCCGACTTTGCTTCTACTACAGCTTTGGAACAAAGTATCACAAACAGAAAGAAGAATACCGAGGGAGCTTGTTTTAGTTAGATGGATATTAGGTGGCTGCGAGTTATGACAGGTTCTCCTTTCATGTTACTGTTCAAAGAAACCCTCAATCAAACGTTTTCGAGAAATAAATAAGGAAAAACGGGCTCGTGGGCACGAGTTACTTTCTTTGTCAAATGTCAGTAAGATGTATTGTATGCGGGCCGTAGAAAAATAACTTTGACCAAAAAGAAAGATATGATGGATCTTCTGAAATACATTTCGCCAGTTCATCATGTATACTTCAAAAATCTTCCAGTAGAGGTCAATACCAGGCTCCAAGCTACTTCCTCCCGAGCATATTATGATGAAGATGAAGATGATGATAGTATTGTGATCAGTGAATGGTACAGTGAATGATTTACAATGAGTGGTAACATGTTTCACTCTTTGTGTTTAATTTAAAGTAAAAATAGAATAAGTAATTATAAATCTAAATCAAGAGTTTTTGTTATCATAAACAAACTAGTCTTTATTTACATAAGGAAATTTCATAACCATACTGGACCAAAGTTTTCATTTAAAAAAAATGTATAAATTTACAATATAAATATTAATTAGCCATTTATAAAAGCCAGGTCACTATAAAAATGATACTTTATATTGAATATTGACATATATAATTCTTATAAATCACTTGACCTGAATTAATTATTCATTAAGAACTTTAAAGCGTTATTATTCACAATAGAGATAAATGGACTTCGTCTACTATGGTTGTGACCCTTTCATTTAACATACCCACTTCTAATTATCTGATTTTTTATGAAAATTAAGCTTCTACGTTTACCTTTACACTTTGTGCATAGACGTGTAATTTTTAAACCGCTATATGCAGTATTTTTAAAAATTTTATGGATCTCAAACTCTCCGCAGTATCTGTGGTTTTAATTCTCAGTCACGTGTCTACCATTCAAACTGACATGCTGAAAGGAATTATTTTTCTGCAATCGGAATAATGAATTAATAAATAATGCCCCTGGTTGTAGTTAATGGATTTTTACGAAAATTCCATATTCGGATTCAGCGTTAAAAAATGGTATAGATGCATAAATTTCAAATCTATAAGTGCAATATTTGTAAAAAAATTATAGACCACGAAACCATCCTAGTATGACCGGAGACAGCTGTTAGAGCTCAAATAATTTATTAAACACGTGCGGTCAAACTTGTCTTTGAAAGGAAATGAAATTCATTTGTTAAATGAGATTTTTAATTGATATTTCAAGTTCTGGTGGGACTATTTCAAAATTTTTAAAAAATTCTGAAAGAGAAATTTTTTTTGCATGTGTGTCCGAAATTCCAGATTTCTACATCGAATTGTCTCTAAGATACGCGTGTCTTTGAAAACGTCCATTCCCTTATCGCCGTGACAGCTCTGATATTTGTAGCAACCATTCCCACACTTTTCGAGTTTCTGTAAGAATTTTTTTTTTTTGCGGTTTCAATAAATGATTAAGTTCTATGCTTTCGCTGAATATTTTTAATTGTGGTTTTTAATTAATATCTCGCGTTAATTATCGGGGTCTTTTACTTGACACAAAACTCGATTTCGGCCTTAATTTTAAGCGCGTTTGGAAGCCTCTTGCGAATCTCTGCGACGTCTGAGAGAAAAGTAAACAGGGCCTCAGGCGGACGCACAGACAGACAGACAGATACACAGACGTTTACCAACAATAATAGTATTGAATTACTTTGTTATTCTTGCATGTATAAATTCAATTACACTGTTAAAAATGTTTAATCCTTAGATTACGGGGTTGGGACATATGTCGCTCCTGCGACTATTTCCTTCCGTGCCACTTTTTGAAATATAATCTGTGTTATATACTTATACTAGGATACTTCCAAGAGAAATTTACCATAATATATATATATATATATATATATATAGATAGATATGTATATATATATATTGTAAATTGTTGTGCGAGTTAATATAAAAATATTTGCCACCCTATTCCATAAGCAAAAGGTTAAATGAGAATTACTAGCGTCTTAAAATCCGATATTTCAGTTCGAAAAAACTTATTAATACTCTATAACTAGTTGGATGTGCCAATCCCAAAACTTTCTTCTATCTCACATATTTTAATCTTTTAAAATGTTGTTACAAATGTCAATATTTCATTTTTATTAGTTCAATACTATATCAACTTTGACTTTCCTTTTAAATTTCTGCTCCAGTCAATTAATCGGAATAAAAACGAGTTAAACTCGACCATGATATTTACTAAAATCAATAGTCTTCTGTTATTCTGCTGTATATCAGTTGTTCGCGAACAATCGGCTTATCAGGATAGGAAGTTCCCGTCGATTCACGAGCCGCCGGTTTACGATAGAACTAGGAAAAATCAAGAAAATTACACAAAAATTGCTATTATAATGCCTCCTTTCGACGGAATATTTCCAAATTCAGGGAGGAGCTTCTTGCCATGGAAAAAAATGTACACAAAAAATTTGGTTCAGTTCTATGCATATTTTCATATACTTTTCGATGACATTGAAAATGGCACAAAAATCGCTATTACAGCGACCCCTTCGAGTGGAATTTTTCCAAATTCAGGGAGCACCTTCTTGCCATGGCCAAAAACATGCACAAAAAATTTGTTTCAATTCTATGCATAACTTTATATACTTTTTGATGGTACAATATTCAAAATGGCACAAAAATCGCTATTACAGCGTCCCCTTAAAGCGGATTTTTTCCAAATTAAGGGAGGAACATAATTTTGTCATAAGGCAAAAAACTTGAAAAAAAAAAATAGTTCAATTCCATGCATAACTTCATACAATTTTCAATGGTACAATGGCGACACATGGACACACGGACATAGGAACACACGAACATACGGACACACGGACAGACAGATATTTTCTATAAACATGTTTTTTGGAATCTCTGACACCTAAAACGTGTAAATCCGTCAAAAACCGGAAGTCGAAAAAAATTTCGATTACAATACTTTCTTCTATTGAAGATAGAGGAAAGTAAAAATTACTGGAAAATGTTTTCTGAAAATCAGTTGCAGCAAAAGAAACTTCGATTTTATAAGTGCTTCTTTAATTCTCAAAAACCCATCCTTTTCCGAAGTTTCCAAAGATAAAGAACGCTTTTAAGAATCGTGTATAACTCGGAAGAGGTTCGTATATATTTTAGCTCGGGATTATATTTTCGTATATTAAGGAACATTTGCCTTGCATGAGAGCTTGTTTTCATATCTGTCTTTATCTTTACATTAATTTTCCTATTGTTCAAAGATTAATTTTTTTTTCTTTCAATATTAAAATATCTGCCTACATTAAATATCCATTTTCGTGAAAATTTTTCGAATTTTTTTATTGTTTTATTTAAAAGAGCAATCGTTACGATTCCAAATCTGTTTTAATTTTATTTCTATGATACTTAGATGAGGAGTTATGGCCTCAGAGCAAGTATAGGAAGTAGGGACCGAACTAGCGCCCTTTCTTAAAGCCGAGATCCCTGCACACCGTCACGTGATGGTGGGCTGAGAAAACGCGCCAAACCGGTTTTTTCTCCCGCCAAAATCTCCTCGGAATATCTCTATCACAGATTATAATCTTAATTAATTAATTGACCTATTAATTGTCTGTGATCTCTATATCTCTCGGGTTCCCTCTTAAACGTTATTGCTTCAGCATGAATGAAATCCAGCAGTTGCCAATAAAGGGATCACTACCAGGAAAAAAAAAAAAAAAAAAAATCGACAGTATTTTGGCGACGAAAGCGGAAACATGTTGGCTTCAACTTATATCCGAAAGAACAATGGAATTCGTTTCTACTTCCTATACTTGCTATGGGGTTAATTTAATAAACAGGATGTAATGAGCCAAATACCGGAAGTGGGCGTAGGAAGGGGTGAAGAAATGTAAACGATATTTCTATGCTTCCTTTTCTTACATAAAAACACTGATAAACCTTAATTGACATATTGTAGAGTAATTTTGTATGTATCCGAAAGATATAAAACAAATCTTTAAATGCGATTTCTGGAAAATCAGTTTTTCCAATATTTCCGTGTACGATAAACATCACCACATAAAAAGTTTTAAACATATTTCAGTAAAATTTCGTCAGAATGCTTTCCATATTACTCTCTAAGTTCTGAACTAGAATCTAAGCTCTATGTGATAATGTAATTATTTTATAGATAATCGAGTAAATGTTAATTTTTAATAAAAAATATTTATTTTTGACATATTTTGACATATTTCACTTAATTTTGAAGGTACTGTAATACCCCTAGTGCGTTAAGAAATTATAAGACCACTTTGACTTTGAAAATTAGGAAATAAAAAAAGGTTCTAATTATAATTTAATCTCATGAGATATCAAAATACAACATATTTATTAAAATTAGATTGCAATAATTTTAAATAATGCAAGAAATAAGTATGTTAACAAAAATGTAAGCAATGATTGAAAAATACACTGTTAACAAATTATAAGACCACTTGTCTAAAAACAAAAATAATATATAAATTAATACGATATTGGTCCTCCATTTTTCCTTATAACCTCAAGCACTCTGTTTTTCATAGAAATGACCAGGGGATTAAGTACAGTTTCAGAAATATTGAGCTATTCTTTTACAGTAGCTACTTCTAGTTCATTGACAGCAGATTAAAAACTGTTTATTATTAGCATAAACTTTGTGACTTAATACGCCACAAAGATTTTCTATAAGGTTCAAATCTGGACTTTGACTTGGCCATGACAAAACATGATTTTTGTTTTTAAACATCCAGTTAGCATCACCTAAAAAAGGTCCAAACGGTATGAAATGATAATATAACATAGCCTGATATTGTTCATACGTCCCGAAATTCAGGTTAAATCGCATAATCCATCATGACTAAAAGCTCCTCAAACCATTACTGACCCTCCTTCCATTTGTCGACTGAAGCATTGTTTGGATTTTCCTTTCTCAAATCATGCCAATAGTACTTATAACCATCCGGACCGCCAAGATTAAATTTTTTTCATCTGAAAATATCACTTATTTCTATTTCTTGTCTCACGACATGACATTTTTAGCCCATTTCAGTCTTTCTTCTTTATGATGTTTCATTAACCTCGTTTTTTTTCAACAGTTTCATACATTTTGCATTACTATTTGATTTCAAATTCTTCCAAACTGTTACGTGTGAGGTTCTTTTGCCTAAACGGTTCGAAATTTCCCCAGTTGAAAGACCTTTTTTGAGTTGATGATCGAAATATTTGTCAATCCTCGCGTGCTGTCAAAATCCTTTTTCTTCCAAATCGTTTAATTTTATTTGAATCCTTTTTTCTAATTATTTCATTGTGAATGGCAGTTTTGGAACAGAGCTATTTCTCGTTCAGATTTATCAGCACCCTTATAAAACCAATTTTTTTTTATTTCGGTCGTAGACAACTCTTTACCCCGCGGCATCTTCAAATATATCGTAAATAACACTACCTAAACTTGCACCTTTGCTTCTCGGGAATAGTTTCACGATATACAAACGAGTATGTTTTATGATGATTCTGATGTGAAGTATAATATGCTAATTTACTCAGGAGGTCTTATAATTTCTTAGCAGTCACCTTATATACGTTAAAAAAAATTAGATTTCAATAAAATATAACTTAAATTTTAATGTATCAATTATAACAGAAAACGTTCTACGATCAATTTTAAATACACACGCTAAAAATTTGCATATTGTGTCTTCTTCTTCAGATGTGCACCAATTCGTTAGTGGTCTTATAATTTAAAGCACTGAAGTATATAGTACAAAAAAAAAAAAATAAAAAAAAAAAATAAAAAAAAATATATATATTCAGTTGACTAGCAGACCCGCCCGACGTTGCCCGGGTAAACAAACTTAAGTTTGTATGATTTTATATCTTTTGAAATTCTTTTAAATGAACCTAATTAAGGAGGGCCCCATTGCCTTCCGCAGCGTCTAGAGTAGGGATGCACAACCTGTGGCCCGCGGGCCAAAAGTGGCCCGCGATGGGTTAACATGTGGCCCTCGAATATTGTCAATTTATAACTGGAAAAAATTGCAATTTTTGTCCGAAGGTCGCAGGAAAAAATCGGGAATTTCGTCAATTTGCCGTTGGAAAATTGAAAATTTCATCAGTCGGTTAAGAATTGCGAATTTCGTTGATCCGGTGCAGAAAAACGACGAATTTTGTCGATGAGGGTCAGTAAAATCGCGAATTTGGTTGATCGGATACAAAAAAATCGCGAGTTTTGTCATCGAGCTCGGAAAAATCTTGAATTTCGTTGATCGGACGCGAAAAAAGTCAATAATTTTGTTGATGCGCGAAAAAATTGCAAAATTTGTTGATCGGCTGCAGAAAAATGGTGAGTTTCGTCAATCGTGAGAAAAAAATCGCAAATTTCGTTAATTTGCGCGGCAAAAAAAAAAAAAAAAATCGGTCAGTCAGTTAAAATTAAAGAATTTCGTCGATCGGGTACGGAAAAATCGCAAAATTTGTCGATTAGGAGCGGAAAAATCGCAAATTTTGTCGATTAGGAGTGGAAAAATCTCAAATTTTCTTGATTGGCTGCAGAAAAATGGCGTGTTTCGTCTATTTATCTCAAACTTCGTCAATTTACCTCGGAAAAAATAGCAAATTTCGTCAGAGTCCGTTAAGAAGCGCAAATTTCATTGATCGGGGGCAGAAAATCGTGAATTTCGTTGGTCGGGCTGGAAAATAGGGTGAATTTTGTTTATCAGGTACGGGAATATCGCGAATTTTCTCGATATTGTGCGGAAAAATTGAAAATATCGTTGATCGGCTGCGGAAAAATCGCGAGTTTCACCAGTTTATCGCGAGAAAAAATCACGTATTTCGTCAGTCTGCTGAGGGAAAAAATGCAGATTTCCTCAGGTAGTTTAGAATCACAAATTTCCTTGATTGGACGCAGAAAAATAGCGAATTTCGAGATTAGAGGCGGAAAATCGCACATTTCGTCGATCGGGCACGGAAAAATCGCGAGTTTTGTCGACCAGGTTCCGAAAAATAGCAAATTTCGTTAGTCGGGCACGAAAAAATCGCGAATGTTGTCGATCAGGCGCTGGAAAATAGCGAATTTTGTCGATCGGGCGCGGAAAAAGCGCAAATTTCGTTAATCGGTCGCGGAAAAATCGCGAATTTCGTTGATCAAGCGCAGATAAATCGCAAATTTTGTTGATCGTCTCCTCCGCCCTCCTTCGTTTATAAAGTTCACATTCTTTTTCGGCACTATCCAATTTCATGCCTATGTTTGTTTTTTAGCACTTTTAATAAAACAAAATTTACTCCCCCGAATAAAGTCAAAGAATATTACAACTCCTTCTCAATAATCCTTGCTATATCTCTGTTGTATATACAAACGTAAACTGTTGATATATTCTTGCCAACTGAATTGTATACGATGACTGGCTAGGGGAACCTAGTGTGATAACCCCCCCCCCCCCCCTGAAACCATATTTTTTATCTGATTATAGGCCACAGATAACCTCCCCGAAATAGAATTCTCTCCGTGTTACTGATGTGGCCTTCGACAACGCAGATATTTTCGTAAGTGGCCCTTCTCTGAAAAAGGTTGTGCACCCCTAGTCTAGAGTGTTCCCGACAAACTTCTTTCCGAACGAAACTGTAACGTGCCGGAGACAATCGAAAACCAAGTTGAGTGAGCCGAATCACGTAGTAATCAAGCACAATCACTCTACCAGGAAGCCAACCAAAAGAATGGCAAAGGCATGAACCCCTGGCACAAACCCCCCCTCCACCATACAGCCAAGCCACGGCCGGGGAAACGGGCCTGGGAAACGGGCCGGGGGAACGGACCGGGGAAACGGACCGGGAAAAACAACGACAACTATTAAACACAAAGAAAATTACAAAGCTATGGCACCCTAGGACCATAGATAAAGCATAAGAAAACAATAACCGTAATCATTAACGTATTATAAACAAATGGCTAATATGAGAACAAATCAAAAGAAAACAAAATAATCAGATATTATAGTACAATGCACTGCAAATAAGGGCGTCTTAAATTCAGACACATATGTGACTGAAAGAGTAATTCAGACACTTAAGTGTCTGAATATGGAATTTCAGACATCATAGGTGTCTGAAATTAAGACACTTAAGTGTCTTACTATATGATCATGGTATAAACACTGTAAACTGAAATGTCTGAAATTCAGACACATAAGTGTCTGAAACTGGAGTGTTCAATTTTCAGACATTTTAAAGTGTCTTAATTTTTAAGACACGTGTATATGTCTGAATTTAAGACATTTAAAACATCTGAATCGCATCCATTTTTGATCACCCTGCAAATTTTGCTATAGGCAATCAATTGTTCACTGTTTTTTGTAAGCTTTATACACTGTAAAAAATAACCGTTACAATATGGAAATTATATTGCCAATTGGGACGCCAATTTACGTATTTTAATATAAATTTACTTCCGTAAATTCCAGAAAATTTTCCATTTTTTGCATATTTCTCCATTTAAAAGGTGTAATATAATCTTTCAAGGACAAATCCACATATTTCGCAATCAGAATTTTCTAAACTCACGTATATTAGACATGATTTATTTATTTATATTCAAACTAGTGCATTGGCACACCTACTGGGGGAGTTAAGGGGGCTGAAGCCTTTCCCAGACTAGACTAGATATTATTTTTTTTTAATTATGAAAGAATATTATTATTTTTTAATAGATCCTTAAAAAATCGGAATTTTTAAAAAGATATTAATTTTGTCGCACATTTTTTTTTCTCTTTTTTAAATTTTATTATGAAATTCGAAATTATAGCATGTTTAAAATTTACTTAATTATAAACATTAATTACTTAATTATACTTAAGTAAACTAATTAATTGATGCTTTTAAAATTTACTTTAGAAAAAAAAAACTATTTACTTAATTATAAATTTAAGATCCAGTGCAACTTTTTGCACACTTTAACCTTTATAATATTTTGATAATTTAATAATAAAACTTTAAATTGTTTGATTGCAAACACACATTAAAATTATCGAAATACGGAAACACATCAAAAAATTCGCAAAAACAAAGGTATATATTAGTACAGTACAGTATTTCATTATTTAACATTTTAAAAGCATTCAGAATTACACCAACCAAAACTTTCCAGCTTGTTACGAGGCTTGCATTTTTTTTACAACTATAACACTGCCTCTAAAATATGCTAGTCCCCTCCAAATCGCAATTCTGGATGCACCACTGAATCTGTGTGGTATCCAAAGTGTATGCTGATTCTATTTCCCTCTGAAATTTAAAGAAAATGTCCAGTTTAATTACGAAATTTTCGCAAAAGAAAAATAACTGGAATATATCTCAAAACTGTGGCTCCATCTATATTGAATAAGAAATATCGAACTTATTATTAATTTGCGCATTTAAGTGTTTGATGGTGTTTTGAGAAGTTATTTTAGTTCGTTATAACTATTATTTTGGAATTATATGGAATATTTCTGAATTTTTTTACTACATAACGTTTTACCTAATGATTGAGTATTGATTTAATTCAGGAATGATCTCATTTCACCGTAAGAAAATTAGTCTCATCGAAAACTTTTAACCTGTATTTCGATCGAAAAAAAGGAAGATAAAAATTATTTGCGCAACTATAAAACACTGGTTTTTATTATTTTTGAAGAAAAATTATATACAATATTTATAACTGAGAAATTTTGTTCAGAATATATGGCATATGGAATATGGAATATATAGGAATTAATGAGTCCAATTAAAAAAAAAAAAATGCCATATATTCAACCGATCTGAAAAAAAAAAGAAAGAAAGAAAAATCAAAAAATAGAACACTATATTTCTTCACACACTTTTATATACACATACCTTCGCATTAACATTAAACACAGGCTTTGGGCAAAATATATGCATTTTTTTAATGAAAAATTGATTTTATTTTTAATAGGCGTTGAATTACGTCCCCCCCCCCAAACACACAACTGAAACGGGGCAAGCCCGAATTAAATATATATAGATATTAATTAAATATATATATGTAATATATATACATATACACTGTTAAAACATTTTAAATATTTTAATATTTCAAAAATAACGTCTGTCATCTGTATTAACAATAATATTTCTGTTCTGAAAATTTCTTCGGTAGAAGTAGAAAACCTTCTGCTAATCTTACATTGCAGGAAAAGCAAAATATTCAAAATTCTAGAGAGAAGATGTGTGAAATCTTTCAAAATTATAAGCAGATAGACAAAATATTTACCGTTTCCGCAAAATAAATTGTGAGTCACAAGTAACTAACAATATTTGAACTTCCTAGCTGTGAAATCGTGGCCGAGAGGGATTATCGCATAGTCTACAGACCATAAAGTCATGAGTTCGTATCCCGCGACGGGTAGGTGCAATGTTGTTAAGATTTAAATACAATGTTGTTGTAAATTGAATAAAAGTAGTTAATCATGTGAAATGTGCGAGACTTTGTATTAAAATACATGTGTACCCTTCTCTTTTTTTTTTTTAAATACAGAAATTTTCCAATAAATAAATAAATAAAATTTTCCAGAAATTGAAGAAAATTTTCATTAAAATACGTAAATTGTACTGGCGTCTTGATTGGCGGTACAATTTTTATATTTTGAAGGATTTTTTTTCTGTGTATAAGGCTTTCCGAAAAAATGGCTGCTTTTGCAGAGAAATTAAATGTGGTCAAACATGGATGCATTTCAGACATTTGAAGTGTCTTAAATTTAGACACATACAAGCGTCTTAAAAATTTAGACACTTTAAAATGTCTGAAAATTGAACACTCTGTTTCAGACACTTATGTGTCTGAATTTCAGACATTTCAATTTACAGTGTGTACAATTTACAATGTAACATATGACTTTAAATGGAACACAAATTTAAAAAAGAAAAGTAAGTATGAACAAGATATAACGTCATTTCAAGTTACACATGACAAATAAAAAGTAATGTCCAGAGTTCTCATAAAGAAACCAAAAGTTCAACAGTCTTTAAAAACGATATTTGATGAACGAATACAGTTTGTTTAGTTCATTATATAAAACACAAAGTTTGCTATAATTAGATATTGAAAGTAACACATTCTTCATATTCCATATCAAAGTTCTATTGCGTACGAAATAAAAGCAAAAAGGCATCAAGGAACATTTGCCGAAAATATAGTGCTTTACATCTCCAACACTGCCACAGTCACATTTGTCAGCCGAACGTTTTCCAATTTTGTGAAGGTAAGAAGAGAAAGCCCCGTGAGATGAGATAAAATATGCTGCAACTCGCGAATAACACAAAAATGTAGAATCTGGTTCACGAAGTAACCAAAAAAGTGTCTCTACCTTTTAAACTCATCTCCCAATCATTCCGCCAAATAATATCTATATTTCTTTTAAAATACCGCTTGACGTATGAAACTAGAGTGGGAATATTTAATATGCCATTGTAAATATTGTCCAAAATAACTGATTTTGCCAGAAAATCTGCTCTTTCATTTCCAACTAGTTCTACATCAGATTTTATCCAACCAATGTAAATACACTTGTTATTTTAAAGTCTAATGTTTGAATATATATTACTAGCAAACCCCGCGGCTTTGCTAGCGTAATATTTGAAATATGCCAAGTGATATTTATATGTCTAATTTTTATTAAAAGGTACTAACTAAATTTTTATTTTATTAACGGTAATATTCTATTTTATTAAAAGGTACTTATTACTTTTAGGAATAATTCAAAAATTACTGTTTAAAACACAGTTTGATTAAACATCATTATTACACTGCATTAGGCATAAATGAGACTTAAATTAATAAAACGAAATATAACTTTTATGCTCAATTAATACGCTTATCTCGGTATTCATTTGAAGTTTTGAATTTTTTAGAAACCATCTTCTTACATCTTGAAATTAACTATTATGTCAAATTCCAAGTCCTACCACCTCTCTTAACAAAAAGGGGTATGTTGAAATAGGAACTGTCACCATTAATTTTAAAATCGGTTTGTTATTTCCCAATATTTCACAGAAACGTAATTTAGAAAGCTTTCAAAGGCCTTTTTTAGAACGTTTGTTGTTCCTGTGAACCCCAGGTGGTAGAATCATCGGCATAAAATATAGCCTATGTAGGATCAGAGACTGTTACCATTGATTCGCAACTATTACTTTTATAATTGGTTTATATTCCCTGAAATTGCATAGAAATCGTAATTTAGGACTTTTTTAGAATGCTTTTCGCATCTCCCCTTCGCTTCACCCCTTTTTAATTCGAATTTATTTTCGACAGTCCTTCGAGGGTATTTATATTTTATAAGTAACTACCATGCCATATTTAAAGTTTCTAACCTTTTCAGTATCACAGAAATCGCAATTAAGAAAGTTTTTAGCTTCTGCAACCCTCTGGTGGTAGTGGCACAGACATAAAATATAGCTTATGTTTGAGCAGGTTCTATCACCAACAATTAGTCATAATTATTTTTTTAATCGGTTTGGTATTTGATAAGATTGCATACAAATTGTAATTTATAACGCTTTTCGCTCACTTCATCTTTTTAAATTTGGAATTTTCTTTCGACTGTTCCTAGAAAGCACTTGCATCTTGTAAGTAAATACCATGCCATACTTCAAAGTGTTAGACCGCTCAGTTGTGCAAAAAACGCAAATTAGAATATGTTTTGCTTTTGCAACCCTCAGATAGTAGTGACAGCAACATAAAACATAACCTATGTTATAGCAGGGACTGTCACCATTGATTTGCAACCATTACTTTTGAAATAGCTTTGGTATTTCCTGAGATTGAGTCGAAATCGCAATTTAGAACGTTTTTAGAACGCTTTTCGCGCATTTTCATCCCTTTTTAAATTTCTAATTTTTTCGAAACTGTTCTTTAATATCATTTATATCTAATAAATATGTACCTTGCCTAATTTTAAGTTGCTAGCCCCTATCGATCACAAAAATCGAAATTTAGAACGCTTTTTTGCTCCTGCAACGTCTAGGTGATAGTGATACCCACATAAAATAGCGTCTATGTTAGAGCAGAGGCTGTCAGCAACAATTTCCTACCATTACTTTGAAATCAGTTTGATTCTTCCTGAGATATTGCCGACAAATCGGCATTTAGAACGTTTTTAGAATGCTTTTCGCGCATTTTGCTCCTGCATCTCCTCTGGGGTAGTGGAAACAGATATAAAATATAGCCTATCTTGGAGCAAGATCTGTCACCATCATTTTTACACCATTATATTTGAAATCGGTTCGCTACTTAGTACCTCCTGAGATTGCATAGGAATCACAACTTAGAACGTTTTTTACAACGCTTTTTGCGCATTTTGACCCCCTTTTAAATTCCGATTTTTTTTAGAAAATGTGCCTAGAGATCATTGATATCTTATAACTAACCTAATTCCAAATTTCACGATTCTAGGCCCTTACGTAACGTAAAAACCGCAATTTAGAACGTTTTTTGCTGCTGCACCCCCTTTTGGGTAGTGGCACCGACATAAAACATAGCCTATGTTGGAGCAAGGGTTGTCACCGTCATTTTGACACCATTATTTTTTAAATCGGTTTGGTATTTCCTGAGATTGTGTAGAAACCACCATTTAGGACGTTTTTTAGAACGCTTTTCGCGCATTTTCACCCCCTTTAAATTTTGAATTGTTTAAGAACTGTTCTTAGAAATCCTTTATATCTAATAAGTAGCTAATATTTCAAATTTCATATTTCTAGGCCCTTCAGTAACACATGAATCGCATTTTTAGAACGTTTTTTAATCCTGCACCCCTTTTGGGGTAGTGGCACCGACATAAGATATAGCCTATGTTCTAAGTTGGACTAACACCATCATTTTGATGCCATTACTTTTGGAATCGGTTCGGTAGTTCCTGAGCTTACCTCCTACAAATAAACCATTTTTCCCTCTTTATAATAGGAGTATAGATATAGATAAAGTAACTTATCTGTTGGAAAAAGATTCATTAATGCTTGTACCGAAGACATGCTGTCCGAATATATATGGAAATCAGTAAACGACGATCTGCTACACCATTCAATAGCGACATCCAGTGCTGAAAGTTCCGCTTGATAAACCGTATTGTAATTATTCAACTTGAATCACTTCTCACACAGTGTCATACTTTTATGATAAGCAACAAAAGCACAACCCACTCCGTTGTCCATCTTTGAGCCATCCGTGTAGATGACGGGATGATTGAAATTAGGAACCTTCTTAGTGATAGGATTAGCAAGACGAACACAGTGTTGGCAAGCAAAGAATGGATATTCATAAGTCCGAAGACGAGATGAAATCTTGTCTCTTGATATAAAAGTACCATCAATCCAAGTGCAATGATCATCATGAAGAATGTTATAAAAGGTACACAATTGATCGAGTTCCAGTTCCAACGGAGGGATACCAGACTAAACACAAAGGGCCTCGGTAGACACAGAACAATAAACTCGTATGATCGATAAGAGACAAAGACGCTGGCAAGATGAGAGCTTTATTATACCACGGTAACGTAAATATCTAAACCAGACTTCAAAGCCGTATGAGATCTGTTTTTTCACCATAGTGTGATACCATGTTTTCATAAAGTCAAGTGGTAATCAAGCACAAAGAATCAAAAAAAGAATGTATCATTAATGTTGGTAACTGAAGTCAAAGGTAAAATTTCATAATAGAGGAAGTAGCCGAATTGTAATCTAAGTTGAATGAACCAAATCCCATTGAAATTGGGTCCTTTGAACTCGAGGAAAGAATGTGCCCCAAGCGGTGGAAAATGGCTCCTCCCCTTGTAAATTTCACGGATTACTTTTAACATTAACACGATATTTAATGAATGGATGAAATCGCTTATCTAAAGTTACCTTTAAACGAACGCGATTTTTAATTTATGGCTGTAGTTTGCAAACGTAAGTTGATGCTGAAAAAGGAGATTAATGTTTGAAAAAAGTGATAGTTGAGGTATAAAGAAAGACTGGGCTCTGGGGGCCAGGGCCTTAACTGGAATTTAGTTGGGTATAAGAAAATTTTTTAGTAGTTTTAAAGTAGCTGGAGGACGCTGGAGCTATGTTAAAGAAAATTGTAGTAGAATCGGATAGTTTTTAAACAAGCTGCAACAAAGGCCCCAAGTAGGAGATTAATATACAAAATTGGTGGTAGCTGAAGTCTGGGAACTTTTTTTGTCATTTATGTAGTAGCAGGAGGACTTGTTGACGAAGTTGTTTAAAAAAAGAAAGAAACTAGTGACTAGGACCGTTTTAAAGGGACCTATAACAAAGGGCCCAAAGAGGGCTAACTGATAGTAAAGAGCAGGGCTAACATGCAGCGGCTTAAGAGACTCTAAAGAAGCTTAACATGAAAACTTGTTAAAAGATATAAGTTCTTAGCACTTTAGATCTTCAATTAGTCACAATTAAGCATAGGGTATGAATTAATCATTAGAATAAAATTTTAAAGAAATGCGCAAAAAATTGGGGGGGGGGGGGTGATGCTTAAAACAGGGCCCTAGGGTCCAGTAAAAATAAGAGGCTGTTGGTCCGGGGAAAAGAGTGCAAGACTCACCTTTAAAATTTTGCATTGATAATGCGAGAAAATTAGATGGTGAAAGATGCATGCCGCAGAAGAAGTGCAAGGGCCTCGAACCGGGATCTTTGGAACCCTAGGGTGCCCCAGTATTTTAACTGAAATAAAGAAACGGGAGAATAACTAAATGGAAAAAGGGTTCCAAAAATTGAAGATCGGATTAAGAGGAGGCATTTTATTAACAGTTTATGGCGCAAAAACTTTAAGGGGCCTTGTAACAGGCCCCAAAGGGCCTGGAACTTAAATGGCATGGAGTTGCATATAAAGATATATTTTAGTAGTTTTTAAATGGATGCTAGAAATATATTAAAGAAAATTGCAAGCAATTCCGATCATTTTTAAAGAAGCTGCACCAAGGGCACCCTTGCCCCACCAGTGGCCGAGAGGTTCTGCTCTCGAAGCTGGTAGACGGGAGGTGCTGGGTTCGATCCCAATCGCGCCCGTCGGCCTAATCGTTCGGAGTTTTCGTGGTTTTCTTCGAGCCGTGGATCTTCCATGCTTTAATACGGATTAGGTTCCCTTAGAAACACCCCCACGGAGGGCACTCCCCCCGGGCCTCTATCCCTCGTGTAGATAATTGGCCGTTAAAAATCAACCCAACCCAACCCAAGGGCACCCTTGAAGGCGATAAATATTCAAAATTGGTGGTAGCTGAAGGTTTGATATTTTTTTTTTTTTGGCTGGAGAATCTAAAAAGATATTAGAAAAACAACTAGTGAATCGGACCATTTTTAAGGGAGCTGTAATAGGGGGCCCAAAAGGGTCCAACTGATAGTTAAGAACGGGGCCCTGATATGAAAACATGTTAAAATGTTTCAGTACTTAGTGTTCTAGATCTTCAAGTAATCAAAATTAAAGTAGGACGCTAGAACTATATTAAAGAAAATTGAAAGCAATTATGATAATTTTAAAAGAAGCTGCACCAAGGGCCCCAAGAAGGCGATTAATATTCAAAATTGGTGGTAGCTGAAATCCGAGAATTTTTCTTGTCGTTTATATAGTAACTGGAAGGCCTAAGAAGTTGTTAGAAAACGAAAAGCTAGTGAATCGGACCATTTTTAATGGAGCTATAGTAGGAGGACCAAAAGGGGCCCACTGATAGTTAAAAACAAGCCCTAGCATAAAAACACATTAAAATGGTCTTATCACTTAGCTCGTTAGATCTTTAATTAGTCAAAATTAAGCAAAGAGTATGAATTATTCGTTAGAATAATATTTTAAAGAAATGCACTAAAAATTGGGTAAATGTTTAAGAAAGGTCCTCAGGGCCCCAATAAAAATATGAGGGTGTTGATCCAGGAAGAAAAGCCCAAGACTCAACTTTAAAATTATGTACTGAGAAGGTAAGAAAATCAGGGGTGAAAAATTCTTGGCGCATAAAAAGTTCAAGGGGCCCTGGACCGAGCCGTACAGCACCCTAGGGCCACCAGGATCTAATCCAAGAATGTAGAAATGTGAGACTAACTAAATGGAAAAAGGATATCAAAAATGAAGATCGGATTAAAATGAAGCAATTTATCAATCTTTTATTTGCACAAAAACTTCAAGGGGCCAGGGTCTTATCTTAACGGTAGAAAGGCGAGAATAACTAAATGGAGAAATGTCCTTCAAAACGAAGAAGATTGGATAAAAAGTTATTACCAATTTAGTGCATAAAAGCCTAAAGAGGCCCAGGGGCCCCGGCCCTTAAAAAGTTAAAAATCTGATCCTCAGGTGTATCAGGACCTGTCTTGGACTAATCTCACCTAAATTTTCAGGCTTCTATGTACGGTAGATTTTGTTAGCCATCGCACACAGACAGACACACAGACACACACAGACAGAGCGAAACTTTGCTATATTAGTATAGATATGAGTGTCCGCTGAGGCGTAATCATGAAATTTTTCAAAATGGGAAAAAACCTATTTTTTTAAAAGGTTATGAAAATATTTCTGGCATTTTATGTTTTTTTCATTCTTATATATTACAATTGAACTAAAAATAATGTATTTATTCAATATTTATCTTAGGAAATTTTTTGTAAAACATTGCAGTGCAAATAAATCAATTTTCTTTAAATCCAGACTGTATTTTAAGGCCTTGAGACGTGATTCTAATTTTCATCTGTATTGACTTTTCTTTCTTCTAAATAACGTACTTTTGGGCCTTACAAACTGCTTTTAATGAAGTAAAAAAAGGAATATTTCGGTTTAGACATTCCCGCAGGGGATCAAACATTTAGCGATTGGAAATGTTATTTTACTTTCACATAAATTACCTTTCAAAAGATCAAAGTGAGGTCTGAACAGAAACGCAATGTTCTGGATACTTCGGAAAAAAAAGAAAGAAAGAGAGAAAGAAAAGTTACTTTAGGAAAGTGTTTTTTTTTCTTTGTAAAGAAAAGGAACAAAAAGTTTGTTTCCTCACTTCAAGAAAAAAAAAAAAAAAAGACGCTTGAAGAATTCAATTGAAGAACAATTTCTATAAATTAAATGTGAAGAGAGCTTCCAAAATTAATGAAAAAAAATTGGCTTTAACTTAATTGACAATTTTAGAGATATCACACATATTTCATAGTGATATCACATATACAGGGTGTTGCCGAATTCGACCGACAAATTCAGAAGGGAGATAGGCATCAAAAGGATGAAAAATTACCATAGAACATGATGTCGCAAACCAAGTATGTAATCCAAAATACAGGAGATTCTACCTTAACTCAATTTGGGTTGACGGCAATCATTTTCAGAAAACGGAAGTACACTGGCCTCCAAAAGTTAAGGTACAGGGACTGGAAGCTTTCGATTGCACACGGTTTGTCGAATATCTATCAACATTATTGATGAATTGTTCTTGAACATCTGGGATGTAAAGAACATGTTTGATTTCATATTTCTCGATGAAGATTTAGTCGGGACGACAATTAGGGGACTAATAATAAATTTAATAATAAAATAATATTTGCGATCACCTATGTAACAGAAAAGGCTGGAAATCGTTTGTCTCTGTGGTAAATAACTATTTGGGTCCTGTTCAACGTTTGTGTGCATTTGTGTAAGCATAGCACTCATATTCGTAAAGATGTTACCGTTTTTGTGAAAAATTCAAAAGTTTTTTGTTTATAGCACACAGAGCTTTCAACCAAATTTAACACAACTTCCTGAAAACCTAACAAAGACCATTAGCAACAGTACACTTCAATTAAAACATGAATATATTGAATATTGGATGAGATATAAACACTTGTATCAAATAATTTTTAACTGCGCATGCGTGGAAGATTTCAAAATTTTTATTTCGTAATTTGGTAGACAGTTATTTAGGGCAACTTATCTAAAATGTCCAATCAAATATCGAGAAATTTCACAAAGATAGGGGCGATAAAGTGAGTTGTTTTCTAAAAATAGCTTTATTATAAGGGTTTTCCCACAACTATATCTCTCTGAGTTTTCACAATATTTGACTGGACTTTTTAGAGAAGTTACCCAAAATAGCTGGCTACCAAATTATGAAATAAAAATTTTGAAATCTTTTACGCATGCGCAGTTAAAAATTATTTCATACAAGTGCCCATATCTCATCAATTATTCAATATATTCATGTTTTAATTGCAGTATACTGTTTCTACTGTTCTTTGTCAGGTTTTTGGAAAGTTATGTTAAATTTGGTTCACAACTCTGTATGCTATAAACAAAAAACTTTTGAATTTTTCACAAAAACGTTAACATCTTCACGAATATGAGTGCTATGCTTACACAAATGCATACAAACGTTGAACAGGACCCAAATAGTAATTTACCACAGAGACAAACCATTTCCAGCCTTTTTTGTTACATAGGTGATCGCAAATATTATTTTGTTATTAAATTTATTATTACCCCCCTAATTGTACCCCCCGATAAATCTTCACCGATAAATATAAAATCGAACATGTTCTTTACATCCTAGAAGTTCAAGAACAATTCGCCAATAATGTTGGTAGATATTCGACAAACCGTGTACAATCGAAAGCATTCAGTCCCTGTACCTTAACTTTTGGAGGCCAGTGTATATTATAATAAAACTTTTAATAGACCTTCTCATTTTTGTTGTAAATGTGATAATACGAATAAAAAGAAAAGTGCCCAGTTAAACTGATGGCATTGAGCTCACAGGCTATTCACACTAATTGTATATTATACTCTTATTTCAAAGAATAATTAAACTCAAAAAATAAACGAAGGGGGTTAGCCCCCATTTCCAACCTTTATACTTAATCAATGAACCTCCAAATGTAATCAGGGAAGCTCCTTAACATAATAAACCAGTATGCCAAATTTGAAGTAAATTAGATAATTCTGCATGAAAATCAATTTATCAAAATTAAGGGGAGGGGACTTACCCCCTTTCACACTGTTATACTTAACTAATGAATCTCCAAATCTAATGAAGGAAGCGCCATAATGAAATAAACCGGCATTTCAAATTTGAAGCAAATCGAATAATTCTGCATGAAGAACCCATTTATCTAAATTAAGGAGGGGATCTAGTCCACCCCCTTTCCTTCCTTTGTACTTAACTAATGAATCTCTAAATCTAATCAAGGCAGCTTCTTAACATAATAAACCGGTATACCAAATTTGGAGCAAATAGAATAATTCTGCATGAAAAACACATTTATATAAATTAAGGGAGGGAGGGGGGCTAGCCCCCTTTCAACCCTTCATACTTAACTAATGAACCCCCAAATTTATTCAGGGAAGCTCCTTAACATAATAAACCGGTATACTGAATTTGTAGCAAATCGAATAATTATGCATGAAAAACCCATTTATCTAAATTAAAGGGGGAGGGACTAGCCCCCTTTCCCCCTTTATACTTAATCAATGAACCCCCAAAACTAATCAGGGAAGTGCCTTATCAGAATGAACGTATAAAAAAAAAATTAAAGAAAATCGGATGCTTCTATCAAGAGTTATCGCGTTGCGTACATACATACATACATACAGAACGGGCGGGCGCATTAGCTCTCAGGCTGTGATAGCCTGTGAGCTAAAAAAGGAATAGAAGTTTCTATTATATACACGTCAACAGTACGCACTTGACGCTGCCCATTTTGGACTTTGACCAGTTCATACGGTATCATCGATTGCTTGAGCACCCTGTTTTTACAGAACTTTTCGTGATGTTATAACATTTCACAATAAACAAGGTAGGGTAAAGTGGGGACAGATATCGCAGTTTTACTTTTCCACTTGTAAAATGCACAATAAAGCAAAAGACAACAAACTAAGTACCAGAAATCATTAATCAAACCCTTTACAATCTAATTTCTATGTTAAACAAGTTAAAACCCTCTTAATAAAGTAGGCATAGTTATTTGCCCAAATGTCATTTTTTAACATCATTTTTTATGTGCTGGGTAAGATGCCGCATGCAGAAAAAGCTAGTCTGTTTATTTTTTTTCAAGCAAATCACATTTTTATTTTCTCAAACTACTTAAAATGAAAATTAATAACAGTAAACTTACAAAAAATATACATATCACTAAATTGTGAAAAGTTTAACGAAAATGCAAAAGTGTAAGCTCTATAAATAAAACTTAAGGCAAAAAATGAAAATAAAAAGAAAAACATTTGAATTTACATGAATGGATAACATAATTACTGAAAACAATAGAGAGCATAATTACAAAATATATAAATCACTGGTTTACATCTAGGCGAACATTGCAGTTTGCTCTTAATGTAAGTGTTAGTTCTATTCTATTTAGACCCTAGTCTGTTTATTATTTACCTTTCTTCTCATTCTTTGATTTTGTATTTCCATTCGCCTACACCACACTTCCCGTTGCAAAAGTAAAGTGAGCCTTTTTCATGCAGCTATCGATTGAATTTGACGCACTGAATCCTGTCCACTTTAGACTTTGTTTCTTGATAAGACTCCAGACACTCAGCACATTCAGTGTCATCAAATTCCAATCCAACACTGCCATCAGAATCTGTAAGAGAAACAGTTTACTCATTGTCGGAAGAGGACTCATATTTTAGTTTCTTCCTCAATTAAGGTGTTTTCAAGTTGATCTTTCCCTTACTTTTTTTACACATGTTACTTCCGCCAAGCTGTCGTTCTTATACGCTTTCTAGTTTCTATTACTTTTTATTTCCTTCTTCTTTTTTCTTACTTATAAACTCTGTTTTTGTAATATTTGCATCTTTTTGCTTTTTCTTATTTGGCTGTATAGGTCTTTTGTCCAATGGGATAGGAGATATTTTGTTTAACAGTTTATATGGTGAGAAATGTAAACGGCCTACGTCTTCCGCCAAGCTGTCATTCTTTTACGCTTTCTAGTTTCTATTGCTTTTTATTTCCTTCTTCTTTTTTCTTGTTTATAAACTCTGTGTTTGTAATATTTGCATCCTTTTGCTTTTTCTTACTTGGCTGTATAGGTTTTTTGTCCACTGGGATAGGAGATATTTTGTTTAACAGTTTATATGGTGAGAAATGTAAACGGACTACGTTTTCCTTATTCCCACATGGCGAACCAACATTGTTGCTGAGAATATTTTGATAAGTAGCAGAATGCGCTAATATACGTTCATTTAAATGTATATTCTACCTAAATCGCAGTGATGAATTTATTGAATCGAAAAACAAAATTGTATTTTGTGGCATCTGTCCCTGAACTAGTGATGGGCGATTCTCAAAAATTCAACAATCGAGAAAAATCGTCATCGTAAAAAATCACAGTCGATACAGCCATTGATTAATTCCTAGAAACTACAGTCGAGATGTTTTACAATCGATTATAACGAGAGAAGCTAAAAACAATTGTTGGAAAACTTAGCTATTATTCTGTCCGAAAATTTCATAGTAGTGATAGGGCTTGCTTGATAATTCTGCTATCGCAATTATTTGCTCCCGATTTAGGCTTAAGGGGTTACTTCAGTCAAGCGAAAAGACCTGCTCGCTAATGTTAATCTTATGGAAGAAATTTATAAAGATATCTCATTTAAATTTCAGTATTTTAAAATGATTTTCTTTGCATTGGATTAAATTCCCCTTTCTTCTTTATGAAACTGCAATGTCCAAATCGCGTAATTATGGCGCATTTGATGAATCAAATAACCTTTCTACTTTTTAGATAACTCCAAAAAGTTTGATACAGTTTAAAGTTCCCCTAAATGCCAAATACTGTGGAATTTCCCCATTGATCGAAAACAAAAGTTTCTTTCGGAAAATGTAAGGATAGTAAGATAAAGATACCTGCCAAGAGGGAACCTGTCTAACACGGAAACTGTTTTCCAGTACCTAGCGATTCCAACATGACTCTATAAGTCTGTATCAAAATCCAAAGTAGCTATTTTATGACACATTTAAAAACTCATTTTTTATTTTAGACAAATTAGCTAGAATCGATTAGCATTTCCCTCTTTTCAATAAAGGCAAAAGGTTTGATACAAATTAAAGTTCCCTAAATGTCTAAAGTGTATCAAATGTTGTGGAATTTCTCCGTTTATCGAGAACAAGACAGCTTTATCGAAAAACGTAAGGATAACCAGACATATATAACTGCTAAGAGGGAACCTGCCTAACACGAGAATTGTTTTCCAGTGCCTAGCGACTCTAATATGACTCTTCAAGTCTGTATCGAAATCCAAAGTAGCTAGTTTGTGACACATTTACTAGCTCATTTTTTATTTTAGGCGCATTAGCTAGAATCGATTAGCATTTTCTTCTTTTCGATAAAGGCAGAAGGTTTGATACAAGTTAAAGTTTCCTAAATGTCTAAAGTGTGTCTAATGCTGTTGAATTTCTCCGTTTATCGAAAATAAAGGAGTGTTATCGAAAAATAGAAAGGTAAACAGAGAAATATATCCGCTAATATGGAATTCTATAACTAAAATAAAACTTCAATGGACTTCATTTTTGGTATTTTGGATAATTTTAATCTTCCAATCCTTACCAACGTGGTATTAGATGATGGGTCTGGAAAAGGTAGAAAAAACGCCCCCCCCCCCCCGAAGCGGCATTAGGCCCCAAATTGACAGTAGGGCAGACCAAGGATGAACGTTAACTTCATGTAAGAGAGGACTAGGGGAAGTTGAGAATGGTAAAAAGAAACCAAACCATTGAATAAGAAAAAAATTGAAGAAAAAGAAAAATGGTAAAAGAACAAGTGAAGCATGTGATTAGAGCCAGACAAATGAAGAGGGGCCCGATGGGCCACAGCTGTTCCAGAATGATATCCCAAGTAGTCAGAATGGGTCCAGAACTTGGAGAATAGTATCTACAATGAAGAAAAACAATGAGACAAAATATTATGAAAAACAGATGAAAAATACCAATAGCCTGAGGCTAAAAGTAAAATGTTTAACTGAGCGGCGTCCCCTGGTGGTAGTGAAAATAAAATTGATACAAAAAGATAGGGGAGAGTGAAAAGACTTTATTTTGTGAATTTTATAATTTTTGGACAAACAGTATACTAAAGTAATAAACACACATACTACAATATATATTAAAACACACATTCACACATAAATAACGCCTGCATTCAACAGTTAAAGGTATATATAAATATTTTACAGACATATATACAATAAATACAATAAACCCAACTGGAGTGAAAAATTAGCCAGAGCCAGGAATCGAACCCGGGACCACAGTATACAAGACTGCTGCTCTAACCACTGAGCTACTCCGGCCGATTCCTGGGTCCAAGGCTATCGTATAGATGGCTGGTGACTTCCCCAACTTGGTTTATTAGTGAGAAATTGCAGACCCAGGCATAGGCCGGAGTAGCTCAGTGGTTAGAGCAGCAGTCTTGTATACTGTGGTCCAGGGTTCGATTCCTGGCTCTGGCTAATTTTTCACTCCAGTTGGGTTTATTGTATTTATTGTATGTATGTCTGTAAAATATTTATATATACCTTTAACAGTATACTAAAGGTTTGAAGAAACAAAACTTTAAAGCGCCCTCTTGAGGCGAAGAAGGGAGTTAAAATAAGAAATATATGTCCATATTTTTTATTCGATTTTAGACACAATTTGATGTTAGTCTTATAATTTTCCTATGAGTGGAAGATACCGTACCAGAGTACGAAAAAAAAAACCCTCCGCTAAGTATATTCCTTTAGAGCATTTTAAGCCCAGGGGTCTAAAATTAACGGTGGACTGACAAAAGAAAGGCAGATTTAGAAAGGTTATGAGATTACCCTTATTTTAATACATTATATGAGTGGGGTAAAATAATTTTGAAAAATCCTCTTCCCTGAGGCTTTAGAAAACACCCCAAGGCAAATTTAGCCCTTCAAGAAGCAATTTCATCTAGAGTACACACATATTAGTAATCTGTTATTGTACAGGGTGTCCAAAAAAGAAAGTCCCAGTTTCAATGGTATATTATAACAATTTAATTTAGACTATTTACAACAAATCATATATCAAATTGAAGATAAACTGACCTAGTTTTTCTTACAAATGTTCAATATGTGCATTTTTAGTTACACAGCACGCATCCAACCTAAAGTCCTTCCCATAAGCATTACCAACTATAACCAGTATGGACAGATGTGTAAACGTGTCCTTAAAACCTTCCACACTATCGGTTTTGGCAACTGAAGTTCAAGGCTTGCTTTCCGAACAGATTTCTTAGGACTATGCAGGCCAGATGCTCTGACACGGTCAACAATCTGTGCAGACACTTTTGGCCGTCCCGTGCCTTTCCTTTTACAAACACACCCGGTCGTTTCGAATTGTCTATGACATCGGCGGATGTTTTTACCTCATGGTGGATCACAATTAAACTTTTAACGAAATACAAGTTGAACTGAAATTACAGATTCACTCTTAGCAAATTGCTGAACAGAAAACTCTTTACACTCAGGAGTCGCCATTTTTGGCACTGCAAGCGTGTGAATAACAAAGCAGTACTACTTGTATATGTGCTTATCTAAAATTGTTTGGTTCATTCTTTATTTGTGACCTTGAACCAACACACTACGAAGGTGGTTCAATAATTATTGTCCCGGGTATGTATAAAATACGTATGTACTGTGATGGGTGATGTGGAATATTGAAGCCTAATGTCTTAGATGCCTATATGGTCAATTTTAGAACTGTAGCTGCTATATTAACATATTTCTTTTCTTTTTTGGTGTGAGAGGTCGCACCTACCTTGAAAGGGGGATGACAGTGATTGAGACGTGGCTACTGTCGTTTGGACACGGGATCATAGTCATGTAGCTACGTCTCATCCACTGTCGCAAATCTATCACAGAACTAATTCAGATCTGGCCCAATAAGCTCCAAACCAGCCTTTTCCCCCACCCCCCCCCTCCCTTTCAAGCTAGGTGCCATCCCTCACACCTAAAACGAAAAAAAATTTTTTAATATAGCAGCTAGGGTTCTAAAATTGAGCATAAAGTCATCTAAGACATCGCATAAATACTATGGGATTCGCGATAAGTTTGTATTGAGTAGCTCTCACAATACGCCTCCCGTGTCTTTAAAGATTAATTCAAAACCATGATTATAATATGAAATGATTCAAATTCATGATTATAATATGAAATTATATTATAGCGGCGAATTTCCTACAGACGCATACACACAAACACACGCACACACACACTTTGAAAACATTTCAAACTAAGAACATTCTGAATATTTAAAGATAAAGCATAATAAATGACACGTAATAAATATCCAATCTTACAAAAAAAGCAAGCTAAACTTATTTATTTACCAGATAAATTAGAAAATGGCAAAAAATATATACGGGTATAAATGACCTTTTGAAAATTAGAATATTCTGAATGCTTCAACTTCAGGTATGATAACTTACACGCATGCAATATTCATTCTTATACAATATATCTTGCACCATAACCTAGAGACCGTCAGTCGATTCTTCTTTTAGTTCACTTTAGCGAATTTTCGGAAAACTCTTTACGTGCGTGACTTTTCATAAGTATTCCAGATATTGAGAATATAAAATGACAGTATGTCACTCGGAAAATGTACTGCTATATGGTATTTCAAGTCAAAGAACTCCCTAAATTTTACTCTCGAAAACTCAGAAAGTTTGGAACTTCAGAATATTTTGTATATTAAAAAATGCATGCATGCCATAAAAAAATTTACTATTGACAAAAATATTTATAAATTATGCTTTCAAAAAGTTTAAAAATTCTAAGATAATGGTCAAGTTAGTCATTAAGATTTCTATAGGAAAGACATGAGGACGTGAGTTTCAAAACTCACCTTATCCAAAATTAAAAAAATTAAGTTTTCTTTATCAATCTATTCTATTAGTGAACTTGTATCGAAAAAACACTGCAATCTGCAAAAAAACTATTTTTATTCTGTATTTATGGCATTGCAAAATCTTGGTTTACAATGAAAACCAATGGACTAAGGTTTTTTGCGATTTCCCAAAATTTTATTTTATGGATAAGTTGAGTTTTGAAACTTACGTCCTCACATGTTTTGTAATGCACTAGAGACTTTCATAAATAACATAGGTCTGGGTTGGCGAACCTATGGCACGCGTGCCAGACTTGGTACGTGAGCCAATTTCTCTGTCACTCGAAAAAATAAAACAATGCAATTATTTTTGCATAAATTAACACATCAAATGAATTTTCTTTTCTTGTGATGTTATGCAGCGTTTTCGATATGCATTTTGCCTTTCTATAAAATTTTATATAAAGCTTCATTTTCCAAATTAATTGTTTTAGACAGTCACTGCAGTAAGATCGCAAATGGATCTAATTTATATGCATATTTATAAAACTATCAAAATATGAGTCAGGTGTAAAGCATTCTCCATTGAACATACAACAACAAAAATCTCATTAATAATTTATTGATACATTGTTTAATGCAACTTGGATAATTATAACCAGATGTTGCTTTAATAATAACGTAAAAAATTTCTAAAATAAAATTTAATATTTTTATTTTCTTATTATAGTAAAAATATTGCATAAATAAATCATTTTTACGAATTAAAATTTCTTTAATTTAATGACTTATTCCAATATACAGAGGAATAAAATTTTGATTCTTAATATTTTTTAAATTATTAATTATTAATGCATGAAAGCAACTGATTCTTTGAAAATTCTGCCACAGCGTGACGTTTAAAAATATAAGAGGCATTCTCACAATCTTTTGACTTTTCTTTATTTTTCTGTCCTTGAATAATAATTTTTATTTTAGTACATGTTCTTGTGTTTTTTTTATTTCAGATACTGGGGAACATCCGATTGCATGATTGCATAACAATATTAACGAGGTAAATAAGTTTTGGACGATGTTGGGGGTCCAAATACCAGGAAAACTCCTATACCGTCCCGTGTCCCTGATGCTGATTTTAAAGTTTGGAGCTGTATGTATAAAATTGTTTCAATAAAAATAATTCGATGTAATTTTTTTCCGAAACTGAAGCTATTGTTTTATATAAATATGTAGCAAAAAATTAACCTGCACAGTGCACACATTTTTAGGGTTGCTATTATTTTTTAAACTCTGTCCATGGGTTTTAGATTCCTTATCATCCCTATTCTAAAATTATACAGAAAATCACTTCAAATGCAGCCACAGAGTTTTTTTTCAACTTTTTTCTCATGCAGAAGTATGCTAGAGGAAGAATGTCTAAAATTTTTTGACAGGAAATTTACTGCAGAATTTAAATCAGCATTTAAATATCAATTTCAAGCATCGTGGCTTTATTGGTAGTCTTACCGTCCCCAAGGTTTATTCCTGCACTTTTCGAGGTAAATTAGTTATTTTTTAAAATTTAATCCAATGTAAATAACTGTTTCTAAAAATCAATGAACATTGTTGCTACCACTTTGTGTTAACATGATTTGACTAAAATAGGGGGTAATTTTCCTTACCGTCTCTTTTTTTCCAATTTCGTCCCTTTTTTCCTATACCGTCCGCCCTTTTTTACCTTGCCGTCCATTCTTTAACACCCCTTTAAGAGAATGTTATACAAAAATTTTGTACTAAAAATACTACATTATTATTATTTCTTATTTGAATGTTCTGTGGGTACTATGCAAATTCATTATAAGTAAAAATTTAGAAGAAAATAAAAAGTTTTAGTAGTAAAATGGTAAGGAAAATTAAACTCGTAAGTTTAACATAAACATCAGTTAAATGAAAAATTTTTCGCTTCGGACCATTTTTTCTGTATTTTGAATCATTAAGGCATTCATCTATCAGATTAAAATGTTATTTTGTGAATGCCCCATATATATTAAAATTGTGCATAGCAGTCAGGTGACCTAGGTTATCCAAGACCGAAATAGGAAATCTACTATAACAAGGTTTATATTTTTCTCTTTTATGAAGTAATTATAGTTACGTTTGATAAAAATTTTAATACGCCTGTACGGAAAAACTCGAGTACAAGCTGATTTTGTAATTTTAATTATTTTTCTGCTATCCACGCATGTGATTTAGCTTTAAGTCAAAGCAAAAGAATGGAGCCCTCTTTTCTTTCAAAGCTAATTACTCTTTTGAAATAATTTATTTCTTTGATTACTAACAGTCTTCATTATGCGCTAGATTAAACGTGTAAAGGCTCATGTTTTTAAAGATTTTTCAGTAGATAATGAAAGAGATATTTTGTATTTAGTTTTACATAATTAATTTTCGTATGCTGTTATTAATGATATATGTGCTTCAATGAGTTATGCCATGTAACAACATCTTTCATTTACTGGTTATAAAGCAGCTTACAAATTAATGGGTATTAATATTCACTTTAAAAAATATCTACTAAAATAAATAAATTAAAAAAAGAGAGTAAATTCATGAAGTTTGTGTGTAACGAAATTTGGCAGTGGAGGTACGAAATCTTGCATAATACAAGCTACCATGGAAGTATACATCCGAAAAGCTATATTCCATAAATGGCGATTGTTCACAGTACAATTTTCAAGGCAAAATATTCTTATAAGTTATAGGACAATTCAGAATTTAGATGCAACAACCGTAATCAGAAAACATGTATAGCATATTTGGTTAGTTTTCTGCAAGCAGATTTGGTATAAGATCTAATGATAAAAATACAAATTATAAACATGTTCTTTTAATTTATATGAGGGAGAAGAAGACACGTTTTTTAGTTTATCCGCCGTCCCGTCATTGTTCATTTAGTTTTATTTAAGACCCCCAAAGAGAAAAAAGTACTAAACCTTTTTGCCGGGGATCAACGCTGGGGTGGTAGGGTTCTATGTTTAAAATCTAATTTAAGATGACTGCTATTACGAGGGTGGTTCAATAATTATTGTCCCGAGTGTGTATAAAATATTTGTACTGTGATGGTGGATGTGGGATATTGAAGTCTAATGTCTTAGATGCTTATATGCTCAATTTCAGAACCGTAGCTGCTATATTAACATATTTGTTTTTCGTTTTAGGTGTGAAATGTGGCACCTAGCTTGAAAGGGGGGGGGGGGTTGGTGAGGAAATGCTGGTTTGGAGTTTATGGGGCCAGACCTGAAGCAGTTCTGTTATAGATTTGTGACAGTGGATGAGGCGTGGCTACATCACTATGATTCCGAGTCCAAACGATCATTTACTGTCACCTCCCCCAACCCCTCCGTTTCAAGCTAGGTGCGACCTCTCACACGAAAAATGAAAATAAATATGTTAATATAGCAGTTACAGTTCTGAAACTGAGCATATAGGCATCTAAGACTTTAGGGTTCAATATTCTACATCAACCATTGCAGTACAAATATTTTATACCCACTGGGGACAATAATTATTGAACCATCCTCGTACATCAATGGAAATGAGCGCTATTGAAATATTTCCTATATGAGCGCTACGAAATTGCGGATTCATCTACTGCGAGCTACAATATCAATTTCGACCGATGCATTTAATACAACACTCTAATATATAAAGTGAACATTTTCTCTAAAATTGCAAAGTCAAAATGACTTGCGATAATGGTTAACGTTAAGTTGAAGATAATGGCGGTAAGTTTTTAGTAAATGGTTGATTTTATTAAAAAATTAAGTTTTGGAGTGCTTTTAATGAATAGGTTTTATTAAAATTTAGTTTAATTAATACATTGTTTAATTATTATTATCCTTTTCTAAACCCCTTGAAATTTCCTGTGTATGAATATTTCGTTGAGAGAGACTTTTATTGCCTGGGACTTATGGAAATATGTTAAGGTTGCCTTTTGATTTGATTAAAAAAGACACACGTTACATTGAGTAAAGTGTATTTTTTAATGTTTCCAGTCGATGTGACCAGCTACCTGAGCTCCGTAGTAAGAAATGTCTTAAATTAAGCTGAACAAGATTTATTTTGTGAAATCATGAGTCCCTTAGAATTTTATGTTAGTTGTAGAAAAGTTTAACACTGAAATTACCGCGAGCTGTCAAATGACCCTTTTGGAGTTTTGTTTTGGAATTTCGCAAACTAAAACATTACGAAATTTCTTTATATTTCACGACTTATTAAAATATATGATCATATTATTCTATGATCATAAAATGACTCATCTCCGAACTATTTTTTTGGCCTAGAAAAATTATTTTAGGCTTAACTACCGCAAGGGGTCATTTGACACCTGAATAAATTTATGTTAAATCATAAGGGTATAAATATTTTATTTTTTAAGAGCATTAGTAACTGGCGCATTTTTGCTATTACATCATTTATTCTACTGTATTACATCATATTCGTTAACCCTTTCAGGGGCAAAGTATTTTCAATGCTAAAGCGTGGAAGTAAATAATTGGCACCGGAATTGACCAACAAATGCATTTGTAAATATGAAAAAGGTTATGTTTCACATACATATTAAGTGGAAAATATTTTACCAAAATTCTGGTGCCATTGTGGCATTTGGGAATTAAAATTAAGCGGTTTCATAAGCAAAACCTGAAAGGGTTAATGTGTGATGGAGCAATTAGAAATTGACTTTACTCCGGGTGAGATTCTTATTTGAACATTTCAGGTTATATCGAGAACGAAATAATCTTAAAAATATGTGGTGAACATAAAACAAATTTGCACAATATTTGCGTGATTATTTATTTTTTTTGCGTGATTATATGTATTTTTTACTTTAATAAATAAGCAATTTGTAATAATTATTTGAAAAAAAAAATGTTTTATTTGTACACCAAAGTGCATCAAATGGTATATTTTTGGCAAAACATCGTAAAATAGATAATTTTTTATATAGGGGTCATTTGACTCCTTTCGGTAGGAATAGGTATAAAAAAAATCGGTACGTTTAGTGTTAATTGAATTTTGATAGTCCGAGAGGTGGCTGCATAGACCATCACCTCATTGAGATCGCGGCTGAAATTCCAAGATTAAACATAACTCGATTAACATATTAAAATGCAGCTGGTCTGCTAAGTCATATTGATGGAAAGAATATGTCTTTCCAACAAACTTTAACTTTTATCTATAAACTATGATGTTATTATATACGAGGCAGCATATAAAAAGAAGCATTCGTATGTCTATAATGGAACCTGAACTAGGTTAAGTGCATGTCTTGGTAAAGTATCGTACAAATAAAATTTACGATACTAATAAATCTACAAAAGTCATCGAAATGACGATTTATAGTTGTGTATCATGAGGGCATAACAACGAAATTTACAGCTGACCTTTGACCAGAAGGACCACACACACGGAATAAAGTAAAAATAAATATAACTGGGTACAGCAAAAACTCAACCTATAAGGTTGCGCCACATAAATTCAGAGTCGACCAATGATATTCGCCTGTATAGATGGGTGGCAACTCTGTATGCAAATTTTCTAGCTATATAGTATAATTTTATGTTTGCATAAATAATGTAGACAGGACAATGTCCGTTTTTTTTGTTTTTTTTTCAGTGTAAGTAAGAGACTGACTTCACTTGCAAATTTTATCCCAATGCTGATGGCAGCAAAAAAAATAAGATGCTGCGGTTGGATTTTAGCAGATGCTGTACCATGAATAACATATAATATATATATATATATATATAAAAATAAGTTACCCCAACATTGGCTTAAAAATACATGTGATGCCCGATTAAGGATTAATATTTTGTGACAACATTTTTTTTTGGAGACCTTTTGTGCCTACCTGTGGGACATTCTCGGAGCAACGAGAATTCTACATGCTGCCGGGGGCAGTGGATCAGGTAGTCCATTATGATTTTATTCCATTGTTTTTACCAGTAATAAGCATTACCTATGAAAGTAACGGACTATGGTGGTATTTCACGTGTTATAAAATTAATTAAATAGATTGATTAATTGAAATAGGTAAATATATATATAATGATGTGCATCAGCATTACTATTAAAATATATATAACCCACAATATGTAAATAACCTTTTTTTATTGTAAATTTTCTCCTATAATAAAATGTAATCAAGTTTGAATATGAGTAATTTTTTTATTATTTTAATTCTTAATTAATATTTTTCTCTTATAGATGTGGGAATGTAAAATAAATAATCTATTTATCTATATAATTTACTAAAAAAGATTTATTATATAAAAGAAATTACAGACTTAGAAGGTAAACGATCTCCGAAAAAAATAACACAGCGCATTGTTTAATTATAATTTTAAAATTTAATATATTAAATTTTCTTTGGATTTCCCCGAAGGGAATTGTTAATTACATCGTTTACCTAGAGTCATTTGGTGCTATCACTGTACGAATAGTAAGAATTATAAAAATTAATCTCCTTTTTTTTAAATATATATTAATCAACCTCATTACCCGTGTTGCAATGTATTAAAGTTATGGATATATTTTAGCATGTATAGATCATTCCAGCATAGGGGAGTGAACCAGTTGAAATGGTGCCTTAGCCTTTTCCTAATTATATTAATTTAATTAATTTAATTTTAGGAGACCGAACCATAGGTTATTAAAAAAAAAAAAAAAAAAATCTTTTTCCTTTTTTTTACGTGTATCACCATAGTCGGTTTTAGTAGTACATATGAATCGGCAAACAGAAATTACTATACTACAAGAGAAAATATTATTGTGCTTATTATATAAAATCATTATATATATGTATATATAACTTACAACAGAAATTGAAAAACAAAATTTCTTTGTGTTTTCACTGAGTAATGAAAATAACTTATGTACATTGTAAACTTCAATAATAATAGTAATTATATGTTTGATGGAAACAAATGAGTAAATTAATATGATAAATACAATCACAGTACTTGATAAATAAATAATTTTGGTCATAATTATTAAATCACTGTGTATAAAATTTGCAAATTTAATGCAGTTAAGCGAAATTAACAGTTTGCTATTTTATAATACTGTACATTTTTTTTTAAACCCTTTTCACTATTTCGCAGTGTTGATGTGTATTACTATGTTTTAAAATTTTATTCACATGTATAAAATTGATGCTAATAACTAGGTGTTATTTTTGATGGTATATTGTGTCGCTCTTAAAAAAAAAAATATATATATTACTTAGTTTACATTACATTCTTATTTAATGAGCAATAATTGTAAACGTAAAAGTCATAGAGATAATACAAGGGTAAGTGGAGTTACAACTAGGAAACAATTAAAAGAACTGGCAAATACAAAGAAAGAAAGTAGTGTAGATGCAAATAATAATAAAAGTAGTAACAAGAATATAAATAATAAAAATTGTAATAAGAAAACTACTATTACGATTAACAATACACTCCAGAAAAACAAATACATCATGGCCACTGACAAAATAACTGCCGAGAGTGTAATCGGTTTACTACCTAATTATGATGGAAAAAGAGAATCTAACATAAATTCCTTTTTATTACAATTTGATAATTTAATCAATCAAACCGAATTAAGCCCGATTTCTAAATTAACGATTCTAAAGGCAAGAATCGTTGGTCCCGCTAAAGAAAAATTAATGAGGGATGAAAAATTATTTTCGGAGAGTAATTTAGACAATTTCAAAAAGAAATTAAAAGAATTATTCGAGATAAAATGTAGTTTTAGTGAGGCACAAACAAAATTTTTTTCCTTTAAGCAGAAACCGGATCAAAATATGGCGGACTTTATATTAGAATTTAAAGCAGCAGCGGACTTATATATAAAAAAAAGTGGACAGGATATTGGGGATGATAATGACTCCAAATTTACGCAAATGGTAAAGTTGTCTAGATTTCTGGATGCAATTAGAAGCGATTTTAGCTTAGAAATTCGTAAGGATGCTCCGAAGGATTTTAACACTGCATGTGAGATGGCATTAAAATTAGAGAGAGCTTTTGCACATGTCGATGTTAAAGATCTCAATAATATCACTGCTAATAAGGACCCTGAATTAATGAAGGAATTAGTAAAAATGAATATGGAAAGTGCGGAGAAAATTAAAATATTGACTAGTGAATTAAACAACATTAAAGTACATATGAATTCGAATGCAAATAATGTAACTAAATATTGCGATTATTGCAATTCTAAAACGCATTCCAATCAAAATTGCTGGTTCCAAGGTGACAAAGACCAAAATAAAAGTAATGCCGCTGAGAGAAACAAAACAACCCCTCATAACGAGCAGAATTCAGATAGGAAAGGCGGAAGAGATAACAGTTACCAGTATCAGGGAAATTTCCCACAAAATTCTAAATATATGCATCAAAATTTCCATCCGAACCCTATGCATTATGCACCTCCTAACTACATGTATTACTCCCCACCCCCTCCCCACCTAAACTTTATACCCCCACCCTACCCCAATTTACCTAATTACAACTACGGTTATAATCAGGACCATTACAATTCATATAACCAGGGTAATGGGTATGGAGGATATACAAGTGCAAATTATCAGAGAAACTACCATAGAAATAATAGAAATTCAGAAGAGGATAAAAACAATTCTCACAAAAACAAATATAAACAAAATAAAGATTATGAACAGAAACCTAAGGACAAACAGGGAAATTAATTGAGGGACTTACAGATTCAAATAAAAGGTACCCGCGTAAGTCTCTCATGGACGGGTCACACAATTCTTACAAATTGATTGCTAGCGTGAAAAGTAATAATATAGAAAGCCTTCCAATTATTAGTTTTGAAATAAAGGGTATTAAAATCACCGCCTTGGCAGATTGTGGAGCTGCGGTCAGCCTGGCCTCACCCTCCTTATTTGAGCAACTAAAGAATGCAGAAGTTAAATATAAAAATTTATGTAATCAGGTAAAAATTCAAACACTCACTAATTCGACAATTGCTTTCAAACAATGTATCAAATTAACCTTCAAATTGGAAAATGTATTCGTGTCAGGTGCATTTTATATCACAAATTCAGATTTTGGCCGTGATTATAATATGCTACTCGGTTTTGATTTTCTCAAAACAAACAAAATTATTTTGGATTTTGAGGATAAAACCATGAAATTAAAAAATAAAAACATTACACTGAATTTTCTCAGAGACACATCTCAGGGGCAGATAAACAATTTAACTCCATCTCCCATTAGTACAAATGACAATCATGAACCACAGGAAATTGACATAAAAAAACAAAGAAATAAAAACAAAAAAAGAAAATTATCACGTAAAAATATTATTTCAGCTAAGATATCTCAAAACTCAGAGATATGTCCAAGTGAGAGAGTAATTACTTAATTAATATGCCCAAATCAATTTATTATTAATGACACTATAATGTTAGAACCAATTAAACATAACATTAACATACATTATGACACATCAATTCATGAAATTGGCAAAGATAATAAAATTAACATAATTATCAGGAACGACTCGCAGCAGAAATTAAATTTAGTAGAAGGAATGAATATCGGAAGAATTTCCAAGCATTTTGAGATAACGTCAGAAAATGAAAATAGCAGTCAAGAATCAGATCCAATAGTACAAGTTAACAACATTTCTTTAGAGGAAATTCGTGAACGCAGAAAGGCGGAACTCAGTCCAGAGGATTTTAATTTACAACATCTGGATACTGATACACAAGCAAAATTACAAGAATTATTATTAAAGAATGCTTATGCATTCTCCAAAAATTATTACACTCTTGGAAAAACATCTTTAGTTGTACCCAGATTTAATTTAATTCACAATTATCCTATACAAACAAAACCATATAAAATGGTACATAGTGTAAAGGAGTATGCTAAGTCAGAAATTGATAAGCTTTTGAGAGCTAATATAATAAAGAAATGTCACTCTGATTACGCGTTTCCAGTTATTTTTGTAAAAAAAAAGTTACACAGAAAGGCGAAAACGTAGAAGAAGTTAAGTACCGAGTCGCTGCTGATTTTCGTTTGCTTAACCAAATTTTGCAAAACTATGCCTATCCGATACCTGACATAAAACGGATTTTGCAGACAATAGGCGGAAAAAAGTACTACACTGTTCTAGATTTACACTCGGCCTTCTATCAAATCGTTTTAAGAGAAGAAGATACAGACAAACTTGCTATTATTACAGAACATGGAAAATTTTCTTATTTAAGACTACCTTTCGGCACACGTCTCAGTACGGCTTACTTCGCAGAATTAATGGATATATTATTAGGACACTTTGATAAAAGTCAAGTGACATATTTCATTGACGATATATTACTGGCAACAAACTCATTACAGGAAATGATAGAACTATTAGACAAGGTACTGAACATATTCATTGAAAACAATATTACAATTGAACCAACTAAAATGCAACTCTGCATGGAAGAGATCGAATTTTTAGGATTCACCCTTAATAAGGAAGGAATTTCACCTTCAAAAAGAAATATTGACAAAATTCAAAATTTAGCTAGACCTAAAAATAAGAAAGGAGTCAAATCACTCCTTGGTCTCTCCAATTATTTTAGATCACTTATTAAAGACTATTCTAAAATAGTAGACCCTTTAATTCATCTCACTAAAGATAAAGTAAAATTTAAATGGTCGGAAGTAGAAGAAAATGCATTCAAAGAAATTCAGGCTGCTATTATACAGAATCCTACTTTAAAAACCCCTGATTTTTCGAAAGATTTTATTCTAATCACGGATGCGGCTAAAACCGCAATTTCGGGCATATTGGGACAAGAGTATGATGGCGTTCTCCAACCAATTGAATTTTTTGGAAGAAAATTAAGAAATCCTGAGAAGAATTACCCTAGTTTTAAATTAGAATTACTCGCCATACACGAGGCAGTAATGTATTTTAAATACATTTTAACAGGTAGGAAATTCATTATACGCACGGATTCCAAAGCCCTAACATATTATTTAAATTTAGAGAAACAGCCTGATATTGTAGCTAGATGGATCGACAATCTCGCACCGTTTAGCTATGAAATAGAATTTATTCCGGGTTTTGCCAATCCAGCAGATTATTCCACTCGTAATTTAAATAATTTAACAGCTAGGAACGAACTACAAAATTCACTATTTGTCGTTAATAAAGATTTGGTTGATGAAAATATCAAAGAGCAGCAATTACAAGATGATAAATTAGAGAAAATTATCGGTAAAATTAAAAACAACAAACAGAATAAAATTACTCGAAAGTTTGTTCTAAACCATAAAGATATATTAATTTTAAAACCTGGATCTGATGGCAAAGAATTACTTATCGCTCCAGAGTCACTTAAAATGGAAATAATAAAAGATGCACATAAACCTCATTTCGGTTTTAAAAAAACTTATGATATTATAAAGAGTAGATTTTATTGGCACGGAATGTACCGTGATATAAAGAATCATTGTAATAAATGTATACCATGCAATACTACCAAACAGCACCAAACAATCAAGGTGCCTACACAAAAAATAGTAAAGGACCAAGAGGTAGGTTCAGCAATTCATATCGATTTAATAGGGTTACTCCCTATGTCTTTGAGAAAGCATAAATACATATTTGTGATTGTGGACTCGACGTCAAGATTCTTAGAAGCTGTTCCTATTCGCAACTATGAAACCCAGACACTTTTGAACGTACTGAACGGATACTTTAGCCGTTATGGCTTATGTAAATCCGTAACTTTAGACAACGGCAAATATTTTCACTCTCAAGTTTTCAAAGAATACATGGATTCCTTAAATATACAATTAAAATTTAGCAGCGTTACTCACCCAGAAACGAATGGAATTTCTGAAGTTACGAATAAGATATTAAAAAATTCGATAACAGCTATGAGTAAAACTACATTAGAGTGGGATACTAGGCTGGACTATTTTAAATTACTTTATAATACTTCCCCTCACCGCGCAACAGGTTGCCCGCCATCTCTCTTATTCTTTGGGAGAGATATTAGAAACCCATTTTCCATCCACCTTCCCACACAAGATATTATTACAGCAACATATGTGCAAAATAGAGTACAACATTTGGAAGAAATAAAAAAATTTGCGCTACATAATCAAGAACGAATGTTAGCCGAATATATTAATAACGACGAAATGCAGAAAGTAAAATTTTTAAGAATCGGGCAAGAGTGTTACCTAAAATGTGTGGGTACACCGGGAGTATTTCAGCCTAAATGGAGAGGTCCTTTCGAAGTCGTAAGAAGGTTTCGCAATAATAATTACCTTTTAACAGAGCTCCAAAACCCGCTCAAAGAGCCGATTAAAAGGCATATTTCTCTATTATTCTCAACAACGAAAGTCGAGTCTAGAGCATGCCAAATTCATAACGGGTCGGAGCAGGAAGATAATCAACGTACATAAAAGTCGTTGGACATATATATATTTTTTTCATATATTACTGTATTTATGAAAATAATATGCGTTATTTCATTTATCGTTATACATACCCTTTTTATTATTCAAGAATATTCGTTAATTTATCAATGAAATGTTTCATGTACATTTGTGTTGTATATAGATATTTTTTTTTCAAGTGTAATTTGTGGGTTATACTACACATGGTTAAATTCTCAGAGAGGACATTATATAGACATTATATGGGAAATTTAAGTGTAGGTGTGCTATATACCTGTATATATATATAAAATAAAATAAAATACATCGGGTAGAACAGCCGGTTCTTTCAAACCAATTTTTTTTTCTCCCCCAACGCGCGGCGTAAGTTTGGGAGCTGTGGGATTTGTTTACGATGATGGTCAATGTTTTGAGGAGGAGCGCCATCTCGTGGTGCTATAAGCGGAATTTTTCTCCTCTGTCCATCTTTTTAGGCAGAGGAGAGAGATTAGTTTCCCCACACCCCCACCCTCCAACCTGCGCGCCAGAGAGTGAGTTTGCTTTGTTGCTTTAGAATGGCCAGTTTCGAAGGAACAATTTTGTGCACATAAGGTTTTGATCAGTAAAATAAAAAAAAAAACATTGGTACAATTCTATGACATGCATTAAATGAAATTTTGCTTACTTGTCTTCAATCAGAGGCAGGCTGGAATGAGATGTCCTGAAGTCCTGCTTCGCTTGATTTATTTATTTATTTTTTTTTCCTGGTCGTATCATTCCTCAGAGAGTCAACTGCAAAGTATAACATATTATGAGTATCCTAATTTTCAAGCATTTTTATTATAAAATATTATAATTTTTTTTTCTTACTTTCTTATTAATAATAAAAATAAATTAGTTTAATTTTAATATTTATTAATACCTTGGGATTTAGCGGCTAGTCCTTATAGCATGTTTCTGCCAATAGGGCTGACATAAATTACAGTTGAGGCAGGGAATATGCATTGTTAGTTCTTATTATGAAATTTGCTATACATAAAATTTTTTTTTCTGTTGTACAACAGTGTACATATTATAAAAATTATTCTTTTTTCTTATTTAACAGGGTGAACTTATCACTATTTTACTCTCAAATAATTGAAGTCACGCAGTAAATTTAATAATTAAAAAAAAAATTAAGTTAAATAAATTAAAAAGTATTACTGTTAATCAGTCTATTAATTGAATTGTAAGGTCATATAAAATATTAATTATATAAATATCGTCATTTAAATTACATTACACTGGATTTTACACGTAGATAATAAAATATATTTTCTTTCTCATGTTCATTAATTAACAAACAAAACATTTTTTTAAGAGGATTCCGTTTTGATTGCCAATCTGAAAATTATTCAGGGTTTGGACAACACTCCTTTTATTCTAATTCGAATTGAGTAAACAGTTCCCTTTTTCAAAAAAAAAAAAAAAATAAATTTTTTTCACGTAACAATAAATAAATTAAATACTAAATATGGCAATAAATAAATGATGTATTGCTTTTAAAAACAATCAGGTAACTAACGAGGAATATATCAATGTTTAAATAAATTAGGCTATATTACCTAAACCTTTCTTGTTTCTTTTCTGTAAAATAAAAATAAACAAATATCTTTTTAGCCTTTAATTACATAAATTAAATGGGATTTCTCAATTAAAATTTTATACCCTTGGTTTCTGGTAATTTAGTACAAAATAAATCGTACCTGTTTATGAGAATTCCTTCTCTTGTAATGTTGATTTTCTTGTTGCTGGCAACAGGGTGGTGCACCGATCTTCGTTATAGAGTGGACATTCCTTATTAATAGGCACGGCATCCAGTTTTTCCGTAGCATTCTGTCTCCACCGCTAATTAAATTAAGATAAAATTAAGTACAAAGATAGTCATTTAAGTATATTTTGTTATGGATGTAACAAGAAGAATAAAATGTAATAATTAGGAATTTTGTAGATTAGATCCTCATATTTTTTTTGTTGTATCCGTTTAACCCCCCCCCCCCCACCCCTCGTTTTTTTTTTTTTTTTTTGTTTTGTTCGCACCGAGTTATTTTTTGTTCAGACTCTACTTACTTCGTAGGTAGGTTTTCACAGGCTAATGGGAATTAAAACATAAGGGTTTATAATATACCTCCTGTAGGCATAACACAGTTTTGTTTAACACTGTTAAATTATGCATATAAATAAATAAATAAATAATACATTTGTGATTAACATTTAACCCATAATTCGTAAAAATACTAGTACCTGTGTCTAATACAATATGACTCTCAATACATAATGCATATACAAGACATATAAAATAATGAGATGTTTAGGTATTGCTTATGATAAATAATAATATTAATAGGAGCGCATAGATTGGCCAATCTTTCAAAAAAAAAAAAAAAAAAAAAAAAAAAAAAAAAAAAAAAACATACCTAAAGTATTACTTATATTTTATTCTCCACAACAACATTAAAACATAAATTATAAAAACATTCAATCATTGAGTGATATTGGATTATTTAGCGAGAGTTACATATAAATTTTTATAATGTTAGTCGTGCTTACGAAGTACACGTCAAGGCTACTTTCTTACCTTCAAATTGTTGTTTCATACCTCGACTAGTACTATATTATACATACCTTAAGGGGTACCAGTAAAACTTACTCCTTCATTTTCTGTTCTATCCATTGGAGCCAGCAGATCTGCGCCTTTTAGATTATGCGATTTAGGCAGGACACTTGTCTTGCTAATGATGTTTTCTAAAAAAAAAAAAAAAAAAAAAAAAAAAAAAAAAAAAAAAAAAAAAAAGATTATTAATGAATGTTGCAGTTATGAAAATATACATTCTCGCAGATTCCTAGTGTTGAGTCCAAGATGGCACGATTTCAGTTTTTTTTCTCTTTGTGATTCCAAACCGGCGACGCTATTACAGTGGCGACTTGATACTGTGGGAAAATTCATGTAATCAGCTCACCCCTCAGTCGGTCCCGCGCTTTTGCAGCACAGTCCATAAATTCTCATGGGGGAGACAAAGTGATTAGGACTGTAACGAGTTTTTTTTCTTTATCGATAAGTGGATCTTGCAACCAGTTTTCTCCTAGCCGAGAGAGGAATGAAATGTCTCTTCCTGCTCTTGAAATGAATCGGATCTGCGCTTAGGAGAAACCTGATTCATCTCTTTTTTTGAATCAAATATCATTTGTTAAGTCAGATAATCAAATACGAGCATGTTTGTTTTAGTGGCAGTTAGCGATTCAGAAGCGATGTATATGTAAATATACACCACTTATTTAAAATAAAAAAAATAATAATAATAAATAATAATAATAATAATAATAATAATAATAAAAACACATACATTCTATCAGCGAAACACTAAATTAAAGAACCAGTAGATTTGGATGATATAAAAAAATTTATATCGTATGTTCACGAGTTCATAATGTATTAATTGTATACAAATTTTGTCTCTCTGAGTATTTTATTATTATATATGAAATATAATGAATTGTCTTTTATGTGTAATGTTAGTTTAATGTGTAACTGTTTGCCTATTCATATTTACATATCGTATGGTAGAAATTTGGCTTTTATTATCTTACTTATTCCAAAATTGGTTGCTTTGATATACAATTGGCTAATTTAACATTAAATTGTTGAGTGCTAAATTGCAAACAATGGAATAATTAATAAATACAGTGCAATCTACTACGACAGTTATGCCTCGACGACATGATCCGTACACCAGAACTGTTGGCGTATAAAGGACTTGCTATGCACATCTTCAAGCCATCCAATCCACTATGATACTCAGTGTGTGTCAATTACTCTATATATACAACACAGGACAGGATGCACACAAAGTACTGGGCAATGACATGAGACTTTTTATTCCAGCTGAAGGAGCAGGGTCAAGCAAAAAAAAAAAAAGAAACACGTTGCACTGAATTTCTTTTTTTTTCCATATTGGAGGCGGAGATGATGGAAAGAATATGTCTTTCCAACAAACTTTAACTTTTATCTATAAACTATGATGTTATTATATACGAGGCAGCATATAAAAAGAAGCATTCGTATGTCTATAATGGAACCTGAACTAGGTTAAGTGCATGTCTTGGTAAAGTATCGTACAAATAAAATTTACGATACTAATAAATCTACAAAAGTCATCGAAATGACGATTTATAGTTGTGTAGGACATCATGAGGGCATAACAAAGAAATTTACAGCTGACCTTTGACCAGAAGGACCACACACACGGAATAAAGTAAAAATAAATATAACTGGGTACAGCAAAAACTCAACCTATAAGGTTGCGCCACATAAATTCAGAGTCGACCAATGATATTCGCCTGTATAGATGGGTGGCAACTCTGTATGCAAATTTTCTAGCTATATAGTATAATTTTATGTTTGCATAAATAATGTAGACAGGACAATGTCCGTTTTTTTTGTTTTTTTTCAGTGTAAGTAAGAGACTGACTTCACTTGCAAATTTTATCCCAATGCTGATGGCAGCAAAAAAAATAAGATGCTGCGGTTGGATTTTCGCAGATGCTGTACCATGAATAACATATAAAATATATATATATATATATATATAAATAAGTTACCCCAACATTGGCTTAAAAATACATGTGATGCCCGATTAAGGATTAATATTTTGTGACAACATTTTTTTTTGGAGACCTTTTGTGCCTACCTGTGGGACATTCTCGGAGCAACGAGAATTCTACATGCTGCCGGGGGCAGTGGATCAGGTAGTCCATTATGATTTTATTCCATTGTTTTTACCAGTAATAAGCATTACCTATGAAAGTAACGGACTATGGTGATATTTCACGTGTTATAAAATTAATTAAATAGATTGATTAATTGAAATAGGTAAATATATATATAATGATGTGCATCAGCATTACTATTAAAATATATATAACCCACAATATGTAAATAACCTTTTTTATTGTAAATTTTCTCCTATAATAAACTGTAATCAAGTTTGAATATGAGTAATTTTTTTATTATTTTAATTCTTAATTAATATTTTTCTCTTATAGATGTGGGAATGTAAAATAAATAATCTATTTATCTATATAATTTACTAAAAAAGATTTATTATATAAAAGAAATTACAGACTTAGAAGGTAAACGATCTCCGAAAAAAATAACACAGCGCATTGTTTAATTATAATTTTAAAATTTAATATATTAAATTTTCTTTGGATTTCCCCGAAGGGAATTGTTAATTACATCGTTTACCTAGAGTCATTTGGTGCTATCACTGTACGAATAGTAAGAATTATAAAAATTAATCTCCCTTTTTTTAAATATATATTAATCAACCTCATTACCCGTGTTGCAATGTATTAAAGTTATGGATATATTTTAGCATGTATAGATCATTCCAGCACATATGCTGGTGGAAACCACTTGCAGACACGATTTTGGTGGTCGATCGGTAGGTTTATCCCTGTGTTTCCTTGTACTGAAAGGTATGAACACATGGAGGTTGGCTATCTTAGTAATTAAAAGATTTTTGTGCGTCTTTATTGATATCGTAATAGATTTAGTGCCAAAACATTTTTTTCACAACCTAAGTCTGTGTACTAAGCTGTGAGAAATATTAGTTAGAGTAACATTTAGATAAACCAAGCAAAAGACTGTTTCTTTATTTTGAATAAAACTAGTTGTCTTATACTTTGATTTCTCCTTGCCTTTGGTATGACAGGAAAGAATCAAAGCGGCCTAAGGGAGTTCATGTAACTTTTCTTTTCTTTTTCTTTATCATCATAGCTGTATTAAAAACAACAAACGCATGGCATGTTCAAAAATAAGTATCCATACGCACTTAAAAGTAACACAATCTCGTACAACTCAATTTTACATAATATATATTTAAAAAAAAATCTCCAGAAGTTTTATTGCGGGTAAGAAATGTAAAATTTCATTGCATATTAATTTTTGTATTTGATTGTATTGATACAAAATTCGACAAAAAAAAATATTAATACGCAGACAGTTTTGGACTACTATTATTTTTCAATTATTTATAGTATGCGAAAAATCTGTTTTATTTTGCAGTAAAGAAAAGAAAAGAATCTGTACTTTACAACAAATGGTGCTGGCACCACGGCTACCGACACAGTTGCTGTAAAATTTACAAGCTGCTGTCTTTAAGAGTGGTGTAAAATTTACAAGCCGCTGTCTTTAAGAGTGGTGTAAAATTTCCCAAGTCTGGGGAAAGTTGCGTTGCTCTTCGCTGCGTGGTAGACGTGACAGAAAAAATTCGATTTTTTACTTCACTTGTTGCTTGAATTTGATTTCACACGGTTAAAAAATTTTCTGTGAAATTACAGAGAATCTACTGGTAATCCATCATCTTAAAGGAAAAATTAGAGTAAAGGAAAATTACAGAGATTAGAGTAACAGAGATTCTAGTAAATTATACAAATAAATTATTCTGTAAATTTACAGTAGACGCAGTAAATTTATTCAGTTTATTTATTTGATAATGATTTAATTTATTTTTAGAAATTGGTGAATTTTTGAGTTTTTGAGTGAATTTAAATTGTTGTACCATTTAATTTAAGTTTTACGATATTTATTTCTAACCCACCCTTGAGTTGATCCCGACTCCTCCAGGTTGGAGACGATCACCTTACTGACTACGATATAGAAGCGGTTACTACTGCATGCAAAACACGTGTTTTATCATTCAGCGAGGAAATACTTTTAATTTACAGTAGAACCTCTTTTATCCGAAACTATTTTAACCGAAACTCTCGGTTATCCGAAATCCATTTTTAAAGCTTTTTTTTTCTACTATCACATTCCTTGTGTGCAAATACATTTAGAAAACTTTTTTTTTCTACTATCACATTCCTTGTGTGCAAATCAATTTTGAAAGTTTTTTTTTTTTTTTTTTTTTTTTTTTTTTAAACTATCATGTTCCTTCTGTGCAAGTGGTCCTTTCCAAACTACGAGTACATATGAATATTTTCGATCCCCTTTCTTAGAGTTACTTTAAATTTAACTTGAGCTCCCGTAAGCTGCGGAGTGAGACGAAGAAAGCGAAAAAATTAGATATTCTGAAGTTTTTGAATGTTTTGCAAAAGTTTTGGCATGACTGGAGAAGCAGAAAGACTGTGATACTGTTGAACTAATAATATTAAAAATCTCCGTGATAAAGTTTCAAACAGAGGCAAACGAAATTGCGACAAACAAAACCTTTTTTCAAACCCTTGTGATATATGTAAAAGTTACTTAATTTCAAAATTAAAATTCAGGTAATGTATTCTTCTTTCTATTTTGCTATTGCTTTATTTTTATTAAGCACTTGTTACCATAATAAAAAATACTGCATATATTTATCTTAAAATTGAAGCATTCTCGATTATCCGAAAATTTCGATTTTCCGAAAGATGGTCGGTCCCAATTATTTCGGATAATCAAGGTTCTACTGTACTTTTAATATTACCAAGCTTCATGCACGTGATGAATAAAACAACTGCAAAGTGGTCACCCGTGGCGTGGTCGGTAGCAACAGCTGCTGCCGCGGCGGGGGTTCAGGTTTGAATTTGCGGTTAAGACATGGATGTAAATGTCCATTTGTAATTTGTTTAATGAAAAAATATAAATATGTAATAGGGAAGAAATAAAATTGTTCTGGCTTGTATTTGTTTCTGTTTATAATAAGGATCATTTGAGGCGAAAGCCGTAGTTGCACTAGGAGTCAAAGCAATCTATGTCAATGTCATGTCATGTCAATTGCAAATTGATTGTCGATAAAAATCCTCTCTAACTCTGCAGAGATGAATTTTTCCTTTCTAAAATAACTGGTAGACGGGAGGTGCTGGGTTCGATCCCAATCGCGCCCACCGGCCTAATCGTTCGGAGTTTTCGTGGCCTTGCTTTTCCGAGCGCAAATACGGGTTAGGTTCCCTTAGAAAGACCCCCACGGACGGCACTCCCCTCATTAGGGCCTATATCTCTCGTGCTGATAATTGGCCGTCATAAGCACAGCAACCTTTCTAAAATATTCTAATTTTTAAACCAAATATTCTTCTTTAATATTTCAAATAAATTTTTAAAATAATTTTAAAAGTGTTTATTTTAAATTTAAACTTATAACAACGATAAAAATGTCTTTAAATAAATACACGGAAATAGCTGCAGAGATACAGTTATACCCAATACAGCTATACATACAGCTATACCCAACCCTACGTTGTATAATTTTTTTTACAAAGTCTTATTATTCTTTTAGCAACGATTTTTTGTAATAAATTTTGAAATTAATATTCTCATTGTACGGAAACCTCTGTGCGCAAATAATACTTGCACTTGACCGTTTATTTTTGCACCAGATAGCTGAGGTCGATCTTTAATCGAGTAATTTTTTTTTTTCGATTTTGGTTGCAGATATTTTTTATGAAACCATTTTCCATTTCAGAAACTTTCTTTCAATGGAAAATTCTTTCAAGCTTTCATTCGGAAACTTCATTAACACACATGAATGAGTTTTAAATGAAAGTAAGAGTCATAAAATCTTTTTTTTTTTTTTTAAGCTAATTATTTTTCTGATTTTTTTTTTTTTTTTTTTTTTTTTTTTTTTTTTATCGAATTGAGAAAATATATTCATTATATTATACATCGAAAATTAAGTTAAATTAAGTTCTAATAATTAAGTTCTTTAAACAATTTCATTAGGTTTTTTTTTTTTGTATTTCGTATGAAAGAAATTTTTTATGGAATTATTAGTTTTTGTGCATTTTTATTAATCTACGTGTGTCAAATTACACTAAAATTTTTTATTTGTGTATCTTTTACTTGTAATTTATAAAGCTAAAAAGGGTACAAATTTAAAACAAGGTTGTAAATTAAAAGAGCGACCATGAAAAAGAAAAATAATACAAATAATATTATTAAATGTTTTCACTAATAATTTATACCGATTTTAGAATATAAATAATGTTTCTACCATCCACACATATGAATTAATGCAAAGTAAAAGAACGAAGCTCTCTTTATTTCGTAGCTAATTAATTTTCCCGAACTAATTTCCTCTCCGATTACAAAAATCTCTTCATTATGACCTAGATTAAAAATGTAAAAGCTCATGTTCTTACAGATTTTTCATTAGACTTTTTTTTTTTTTGCCAGTTTGTATTAAAAAGATATTTTGTACTGAAAAATCACATAATTAATTTTATACGTTTTTCTAATCTCGCTGTTGTTGTATTAGGTTTGTTAATTACATTTCTTCATGTAATATCCTTCATTTAACTGAAAGTAATGGTTCGTATAATGGAGTGTAGCTTCTAAACTAATGGATCTTTAAACAGATAGAAAGATTTAAATTTAGATTAAGGGCTAGGACCAGATTTAACCCTTTAACGGTCGCACTAAAATACGGTTTAAAAATTCAAATTGCTTGTTTCTACCACTTAAGAGGCCACAATAGTCACGTGGAAAAACTTGAGCGATAATGCTAAATCTATGGGAGCGTTATTATCAAATATCTCGTTTTGATTTTAATATTTTTGAATGACTTTTTTGGCATAAGCTAGCTGAGGACTCTCAGCAATCGGGCTAGTTTTTCCTTTTTCGATTTTGGTTATAGTTTTTAACCATTTTGAAAAATGGTTATTGTCCTCGTCAGGGTAGGAAATCAAAAGCATATCTGAAGCTTTTAATTGGTTTAATCTGCATTTTATTCATTTTCTGATTGGTATATACAGTAATCTGTATTTCCCTTTAATTTCAACAGAGATGGATATCTTCTGTTGCCACTATAACAAAAAAGTAATAAAAACTACAAAAAAAAATTAATAACTCAGAAACAAATTGAGATAGAGCTTTCAAACAAATTACATTTAAAAATACATTTTTTTTCTCTATACGACGGTGTGAAAACTAATATTGTGGGATGTTTAGAAGTTTAAGAATGAAATTTCATTTAAAATTGGTCGTCAGATTTCTTGGAAATCTGACGATGGAAAAGCCTTTTCCCGAACAGCCAATTAAATGGTTGGATAATACTTAAGTTTCAGGTGGATAATACGTACCAGTCGCAGGTGATTTTTCTCGCTTGGAATTTTTACGTGTAATAACACTATTAATAGCTATTCATGGCGTACGTAATGTATGATCAACTCCGTGCGATATTTTATGGTTTAAATTTTAGTCTTTAAAAAAATCATTTTCCAAATGGCCGTTGTAATTTGCTAAATTGCTATTTTTATATAGGGATAGTTTCAGTTTCAGAACCGGTTCCAACCGGTTCCGAAAGAGAAAGTAATTAAAAATAAATCTCAAACCAAAATCGAAAAAGTAAAAACTAGTCCGATTATAGATTGTCCTCAGTTATTCTATGCAAAAAAAAATCGTTCAAAAATATTAAAATCAAAGCGAGAAATTTGAAAATAACGGCCCCATAGATTTAACATTAGCGCTTTCCTTCCTTCCCGTGACAGCGGACTCTTAAAAAAAAAAAAAAAAAAAAATAAATAAATAAAAAAGAAATATTCACCTTATTTAATGACAGATAAAATGATAAATGATAAAGCCTCCGTGAATATCACGTGAGCGAGAATTAAGGGGTTAAGCTAAGTATTTATAAAGTATACTAACCTATATTGTCTACTATTGTATTGCATAACTATCGTTCACTTTGTTTACATATGATAAAGATAGCCGGATTTTATTAACCTCTTCTATATATAGTATATTTCCCCCTTTTATCACTTTCCAACATTGATGAAACGTATTTATGAATTGGGTTTGTATGTCCATCTGTCTGTTCATGTTCTAATTCGCGTAAATATGCTCAGATTTCCATGTAATTGACATACGCTATCAAGGTTTACCATGGCATGTTCGATATTGAAAATGAGGTATGTAGCATTTAACTTCATTTACACGGGCATTCAAAAGTACTCTGTTATGTTATATGGGGAAAAACTCATTCGCGGTGCATTTTAATGATGTTAAACTATTTTAAATATAATGAAATTTATACACCTCATTGAGGTACATTAGAAGATTGTTTCTATAGAACAGGGTCAGCGAACTTATGGCACGCGTTCCACTTTTGGTACGCGAAAGAATAATTTTAGCACGGCGCGGCGATGATTATATCTTAAATCAGACTACAGTGATTTTATACAAAATACACGAACTTAGGCGACTTGATTCGATTCTGAGTTCGATTAATTGGAAATTTTCATACTTTTAATCTTATTCAATATGGTTTCGAAAATTTATCAAAAAAAGAAAAACATTCGAAAACTATCAAAAAGGAAAGATTATTATATATTAATAAAAATACCGATGGTGCATTGTGGTAACTTAAAAATTAATTTCAGAATTATTTATGCCTTATTATTATATTCAGAACTATTACTGTCTTTTTTCCATTTTTATAATTTTTCCTAAATGTGAGTCATTATTTTCGCAAATGAATATTATAAAGAATCAAATAGAGATAAGTTGCCAGGTAAATCCATTTCAGTTTAATTCTGTTAAAATTAACTGAGTATGAACGTGATATTAATTATTTTTCATCCAAGATACAACACAATTAATCACATTATATTTTTCTAAAATATAATTGTTTCTATAATTATTATAATGAAATACTTACATGTATGTTATCATATTTAGAAAAAATCTTAATAAGTAATTCTCAAGTAGTTTTTATTTTTTATTTTTTAATCCATTATATTTGTTTTTTAGTTGGCCGTTAAGGTCATGTAAAAAAAAAAAAAAAAAAAAAAAATGGCATGCGACTATAAAAAGGTTCGCCAATCCTGCTATAGAATGTGTTATGTACTTACAGAACGTGTACAGGGAACTCAAAAGTAATCCGTTATATTATGGTCTACGAAGAAAATAGTTTGCGGAGTATTTTAATGATGTTTATCTCTTATAAACATAATGGAATTGATATGAATTTATGATGTGCACTAAAATATACTTTCTGTCGGGTTTGCAAAGCATTTATCATTCATTTACAGGGTCACACAAAAGAGTTTAGATTTACCACTGCCCACGGGAAAAACCGCTCACAGCGTATTTTAATTATGTTGCAATATTTCAAACACTATGAAATTGATATACGTTACTGAGGTTTACTTACAAGACACTTACAGTAGAATATGATGTGCATCGCATTTAATTTCATTTACAAGGAAACATAACAAAATTAGGATTCAAAAATGTATACAAAATATTGTCTGTTAGGGATGATTACCGAAAGTGCACTACGTTTTTAAGTTTAACCAAATTTTTGCATCAGTAGTGTGTATAAGTTCTATAGATCATATACAAGTCTACGCAAAAGAATTCGAATTTCTGAGAATGAACGAGAATTATTAATTTTTTTTTAAACTGAGTTATGCATTTGCAAGCTCAACTATATTTAGAAAGATAGGTTTATAAACTATAAATATAATAATGTGTAAGGATATGCAAAAAACTGGATACGTGCACGCTTGTGGATGATAATTTTTGGAAGTGCGATTTCAGTAGTTTTAAGTCTGTTTTTGCCTGAATTAAATTTCATCTAGACATGTGGCGTGTATAAAAATTCGTTTCTAATGTACATGGATGTACAAAAGAATTCAAGTACATTTACGTTAACTGGCAGAAATTACTGAATATGAATTTTCACTGTGTTATGCTTTTTCTTACTGTACTAAGTTCTAGCATACTTATTAGTATATATACGAATCTATAGATCATACATAGAGCTGCACAAAAGGATAGGAGTATCTTTCCCACTATGGGCGGTTATTGTTGAAATATGGTATGTGTTTTCTAAAATATTTATTTAGACATTTTCTTTACCTTTTTAAATGGCAAAGTTTTGTGAAGGCTTTCTGGGAGAGTTGGAAAGTGTTTCATAATCTATGATTTGATGCATGATTTTATTTTCTTGTTTTTAGAGTTTCGTTCATCTGACGTCAGCCTGTCTTTCTGTCTATCCGTCACAGAGACCGTTCTCAGAAACTATATATGTTGGAGACTTGAAATTTTGCATACTTATAGCTGGACATCTGAGATCAAACGACAAATCATAAAATTTTGAAAAAGTCATAATTAACGGACGTTATTAATTAAAAACTCACAATTTTACGTCTTATTAACGATGAAACGGTATAAAATGAATGCAAGTACGAACGGACTCTTGAAATAGTTTCATTTCTCCTCCGGGATGCCACACATCTGCGCTTCGAAATTGCAGGTATGCCAGACCAAACCTGCAAAGCGCTTAAGCAAAAAATGTTTACTGGACATTTTAAAATCAACTTGTATCTCAGAAAGTTTTTGGGCGAGAAATTTGTAACTTACACAGATATACGCAGAAAAAAAATCTACTTTTATTTGGTATACAGATCGTTTCTCTGCGATGTGTATAAGTTAAAAAAATCCTTTAAAAATCGATCAATAAAAATTTGATTTTCTTCCATTACGAAAGCAGGTGTCCATAGATTTGATTTCTAAGGCCTGCCATAATTTTTTCTCTCCAGACAAACGGCGCTGGGTCACGTGGTTTCTCATAGTAGGATATTTTAATATGAAATTTAAACTTTTTAAATATTAAATTTTTTGATTAAATTTTCAGACATCCCGGTGTGAGATTCTTCGCTGATTTCATTGATGCCCGTTTATAACTCCCATCTTAATTACAAGCTGAGATATTAATTATTATTTAATTAATCGGTTTTATTTCTATCAAATGCGCATTGTATTAAAAAAACCCTAATGAAGGCACATGATTTCAAGAGCCGCGAATTCATTTAAATTAGGAAATCTAACAAGGCGATCTGTTTGAAACTTGAAGATAGTTCATAACACATAAGGAAAGTTTAAATAAAGATTTGCGAGTGAAATTTCTAGTAAAGGGGGGGGGTGGGGGCGCTAATTTCACTAATTGGTTTATTTCTATTATATGCTTGTTTTAAAAAGCAGTCACGTGATGTTTCATTGCAGTATTCTTCTGAACAGTGTACGATTTTTAAAAATACAGCATAAATGTTACTTATGCCAGATAAAAATTTCAGAAGTATTGTATCACTATTTTCGAATAGTAATTAAAATTAAATTCTTATTTAAGACCGCCACTCCCCCGATCCATGTATCTACCGATAGGTTGTGTAAGGGGGTTTCGTTCAAATACACTTTTGTTAAGAATAGAGTGCGCTCCCTGGTGGTGGAATGTGGAACTAACAGACCGCGATTTCATTTTAAGTAGGAATTCCAACAAAGTGATCTGTTTGAAACTTTAAGATGATTTATAACAAATGCTAAAATATTATAAAAAAGAATGGCGCGTCACATTCCGGTTGGGGGAAAAGGAAAGGGTAAGGGGCGCGAACAAAATTAGGCAGTATAACAAGGCTTTTTGTACTGTTTTGCGTGCATTTTTTTGATGGCGTGATGAGATAACTATTACTAATTCAATATAAATTTTTTTATAAATGTTCATACAACTATCTCCGAATAGTAATTTAAGCAAATATCTTAAATTCTTAGTTAAGATCGCCACCCCTTCGACTAGCATATCTCCTGATAGGTTGTTTAATGGAGTTACGTTCAGATACAGTTTTGTTGTGAATAGAGTGCGCTCCCTCATGGTGGAATGTGAAACTAACAGACCGCGATTTCATCCAAAGTAGGAAATATAACAAGGCGATATGTTTGAAACTTTAAGATAGTTTATAACACATAAGAAAAAGTTTATAAAAAATGGCGCGTGAAATTTCTGGCAGGTGGGGGGGAGGGGAGGGGCGAAATATATTTCTTTTTTTTACCTTTGCGTTTCATACCGTTTCAGATGCGGTTTTTTGACGGTGTACTCAGATATATGCTAATTATTAAATATAAATATATCAAAGGTTAAGTTACCACTATTTCCGAGTAGTAATTTCAACAAATATCTTAAATTCTTGCTGAAGACCGCCACCCCCTCGAGTAACATATCTACTGTTAGGTTGTGTAAAGGAGTTTCATTCGCATACGATTTTGTTAAGAATAGAGTGCGCTCCTTGGTGGTGGAATCTGGAACTAACAGACCGCGATTTCATTTAAAGTAGGAAATCTAACAATGCAATCTGTTTTAAACTTTAAGATACATTATAACACATGATAAAAAATTATAAAGAAGAATGGCGCGTCGCATTTCGAGAGGGGGGTTCAGGGAGGTGCGCGAACGAAATTAGGAAATATAACTGGACGATCTGTTTGAAGCTTTAATACAGCTTATAAAACATAACAAAAATTTTAAAAATCAAGCCGCGTCAAAAATCATGGTGTACATCTGCTGTTTCCCCCCCCCCCACCCACCCACTAAGGGGGACCCTTTTCTAAACTTGGCAGATACCCGTCATGTGATATATCTTAGCATTTCGGGGTGGGGGGCACGAACAAAATTAGGAAATATAACAAGGCGAACATGATTGAGACTTTATGTTAGTTTAGGATAGGTTTTCCAAAATTTAGAACGTATTCCATGGCGATAAATGCACTGGACGTTTTGAAAGAAAGTGTTTTGAAAGGAATATTAAACGAAACCCTCTGTGCGATCTATGATCACACTTACCCACTTGTTTATTCATACTAATTGATTCAACGTTTTATTTTTGCATTAGTGTTATTTTAATTTAGGCTTGTAAACCGGCTTCAAACGTTTTCTATTGAATTAAATTATTATTCTTTAGCTCATGGAGCCTGAAACGTCTTGTTATCTCTTAACAGCAACATCATGGGTAACTAAAAACCCTTATTAAAATTTTGAATTTATGTAACAAAATATGATGGAAAACCAACTGAATTAAATAACTGAATCCCTTACAGTATTAAGATTTAAAATGATCTTTTTCATTATTTACCTTTCTTACATTTTCTGAAAACGTTCTCACAGATGCGAAAGAAATTTAAAAATTGCAATACATGCATACAAAAATTGTCTACCATAAACAGTTTTTATAATCGCTATTATTTTTTCTGCCTCCAGAACATGTAAGTTCGTTTAAAAAAAGTTACGAAGTTAAAGACTGAAGTTCTTTTTTTTTTTATCAAACATAATTATTTTTCTAAAGTTCTCCGATTACGAGAATGTCTTCATTATTTGATACATTAAGCATGTAAAAGCTCATGTTCATGCAGATTTTTCATTAATTTTTTTTCTAGTTTCCTGAAAGAGATATTTTTGGAGGCATGATTTTACGTAATTAGTTTTCGTGTTCTTTTGTTAATGATGCCAGAGTTTCATTGGGCTTGTTGATTATGTTTTGTTGTGTAATGTTTTTCAATTACTGGGTAAACTGTAGTTTCTAAATATCCTAATTAATAGCTATTTAAATACATTGTAAGATATAAGTCGTCCTTTATATAAATGTTAAAAACGCAGGAAAATTAGGAATTTTATGAATACACAATAATAGATTTTTAATTTATTATTTTCTGATGGCATGACATTAGGTATTATAAACATTAACATTCAAGATAAAACAGTAAACTACGATAAAATGAAATTAATTTCATTTTCACTCTTTTAATTTAAGACGGAGGTTTATGTAAATGTAAAATGAGGTATCTAAACTTTTAACACATGCTTGTATACAGGGTGATTCATAAAGATCAAAACAATAGCTTATTTCCTTAAATATTATTGCCCTTAGACACATACTTCCAATTGCAAAGTTTCATAAAAAACTGTGCAAAATTTGATGATATAAGTTGCAACCCATAGGGATGTCTATTTGATGAAATACACAAACTAAATTTTTATAAATCCCCCGTCGGATTTAAGATATTGGATAAAATTTCCAGTTAGGAAAATTTTTCTTATGCATTCCTGAATGATACACAAAAAATTCCATCTTGATACCAGCAAAACTCACAGAGATATTGCCAGCTTAAATAATTCGTCATGTTTAAGGGATTAGACATAAATTGAAATACGTGTAATTCAAGAAACAATGTTAAATTTAAGTGGTCCGGAAAACACATAAGTTTGTTTTTTAAATTTGGGTTAGAAATTTTTTTTTTTTTTTTTTTTTTTTTTTTTTTGTGTTGGTTAACCGTATAATTTGCAAAGAAAATTATATCCTAAAATTTCTCATAAAATAAAAAAAAATTAAAATTAATTTTTTTAAAGTGATGTAATTTAAAATGATTATAACTCGAAATATTGTTTGTTGAATTTCAAAATTTTATCATTTAATTAAAGAAAAAATATAAGTTTCAATATTGTTTCAGCATTTTTTAAAACATTAATTGAAAAAATTAAAAAAATTAAAGAGTATATAAAAAAATTATGTAACTTATTTAAAAAAAATTCATGTTTTTAGAAGTAACCCTTTTTTTTTTCAAATTTGTCGAATCAAAATTAATATAAAATAGTCGAAAAAGACATGTTCCAAGTTTGAAAAAATTATCTTTAACGATTCTTGACTTATAAAATTAAAAGGCGAGAAATGGTGAAAAAAACCCATTATGCGGAAAAACGCATTTAAAGTATTAATGAAATATTGTCTCCTAATAGAATGTTTAAATGCCTTTTAAAATCTTACTGGTGAGTAACTAACTCTTTACTGTAGCTTAGACTTCTGATTCAGTTTAACTTTTGCCATTTACACCTTCTCTCTATATCTTCATGTTGGCCCGGCACATTCTTTATTCTGCCGCCTGGAACCGTTTAAAAGTTTGCTTCCATTTTGCTGAACCAGCCCGCGGGTCGGGCGGGACCTATTTTCGTTCACGATATTCAGGCCAGCCCGGGCCTGGTCTCCTCTCTTTCCTGGCCTGGCTCGGGCCTTACTTTTTTCTGAAGACTCGGGCCGGGCCATGCCTAAACATTACTCTTTCTGGGGCAGACTGGGCTCAAGCCCTACTTTTTTCTGAAGGATCGGGCCGGCCCAAATGTACTTTTCTAGAACGAACCGGGACTGGCTTCATTCATCCGAATCCTGAACGGGCCGGAATTTTCAGTCCCGTTTTTGACCTAGTCAGTATGAAAATCATTGTCTCGACATGGCCTAGTTCTTGCAAAAATCAACAGGATTTGGCCCGGCCCAAAAGTTTTTGCAATATATTTTTTAATCGCTATTGTTCTACAATTAAACTTTAAAATTCTTTCTTTTTAAAGAATAGTAGATGTATAAGCAATAAAATTAAAATACAGTTAAAACCGTGAAATAGAACCTGCCTATGACGGAATCCTGTCTTAAACGGAAAAATGGTTGATCAAGCGAAATTAATATAAGAATACGAGAGAAAAGAATAGAATACATTTTAACCTGCTAAGAAGGGAACTTGTTTATAATGCATTTTTTTTTCTTTCCTATGTGATTCCGCCTTAGAAGATTTTACTGTATAGCATATTTGAAAGTCTCCAATACATGGAACATGGATAAGCGATATTAATGATAACTGAAACATTTACATACATTCATTAAAAAAATATCACAGCCTAGGGCGCTTCTTTAAAAAGGAAGATTATAAACATGAAAGAAAAAAATGCTAAAAAAGTATTTTTGGTCAGAACTCCTCGTATGAAAGAATTTTGAGCCGAGCTGAGACCAGGCTCAGGCCGAGATTTTACCTTTTAACCGTACTACGCCGGGCCATTAATAATTTTTTACAGGACGGTCTGAGCTCCAGCATAACTTTTAACTTTTATACCGAGCAGGGCAGAACTTTTTTTATGAGTCGATCCGGGAATGGAAATTTAAGCCCGTGCAGACCTCCAACATATTTCGAAAGCACGTTTAACGAAAAATCTGTGTGCTGCTATGAGACACTGTTTTAAATCGGCTTTTAATCATCCCTATTTTGCATTCCAAATGAATCAATATCAAGTTGTTCAGAGGTATGCATAAGTGGTGTAAGTCACGAAATTTGGATTTTAATATTTCTCTGAGCTTTACAGATATCAAGATGGATTTTTTTGTGTGTGTTTAATTCAAGAATGGATAAGGAAAATTCCCCTAATTGGAGATTTCACCCTACATGAGCCGTATAAAAATTTAGTTTTTGTATTATCTCATATAGAGTCCCATGGAGTTGCAACTTATATCATCAACTTTTAACCGTTTTTTAATGAAACTTTGCAATTGTAAGTATGTGTATAGGTCAATATTTCAGTAAATAGTCTATTGTTTCGATCTGTAGGAATTACACTGCATAGAGGGACTAATGCAAATGGATGCTGGAATTTTAATATTTTTTCTCCTGGCCACATATCTATATCAGAATTAACTCTAAATGAAAGAACGAAGATCCCTTTTCTTTCTAAAATTTTTTTCACCTGAAATAATTTCTTTTTTTTATCACGAAAAAAACCTTCATTAAGTTTTAGATTAAACATGTAAAAAGCATGGATTTAATTTAAGCATTGATTTAGTTAGATTAAGCATGTAAAAAGTTCATGTTCTGGCAGATTTTCCGTTAGGCATTTTTTCATGTTTTACATAAAAGAGATATTCCTATTGAAGCATTACATAATTAATTTTCGTGTAATTTTATTAATGATATCGTTGCTTATTTGAGTTTACTATTGTATTTCATCGTGTAATATCTTTCATTTATCGGGTAGAGCGTGACTTCTAAATTAATGGGATTTTAAATGCATGGAAAGAAGTGTCATGCATGATTAATCTATGTATTTTTTTAAACTAACCTGTATCATGATTTAATCATAATTTATTTCAAGTTTAAAAACAACTGAGAAATAAGCCATGGAAATATAAAAAGCCAGGTTACTAATGCATGTTTAATTACTTTAGCCATAAAATTTCAAAATAACTCGATTTTATTGATGTGCTTATGAAAATTCAGCATAGTTTCTTAAGCAAAATTGCATTGTCTAGAAGTACAATAGAAAAGGTGCTTCAAAATGAAATACACGGCTTTATAGGGCGTTACGTGGTCATAGTGATATGAAACTTAGACAACATAGACTTCAGATCATGAACCAGAGCAGAGGTTCTAAAATTTTATTGCTATGCGACCTATCTTAAAGTTTGGAATTTTACGAGTCTCATCTAATATACAGATATATATATATATATATATATATATATATATATTATTCTCGTCTCCTACAGGAAGATCCATGATTGCAGTGGAGGAAGACCCATAAAATAGACATTAGGGTCCATTCCTAGACAGCGTCCATATCTGTAATAAAACAGCGGATATTCACTTTTGGATTATCGCACGAATGAACACATTCATGATGGTGAATAAACAAATACACATTTCAACCACTATGGAAAAATACAACCTCTCAATGCATGGTGTGACATATGTGGCACGTACCGATTTTTACGTACTACATACGCTAGAATTTGTACAATGTGTTACCTTCATGAAATATTATTTACAGGATACTTACAAACACAGCTGTATTTTTTTCAGCCCAGTCTTCTTCTTTTATCCACACAAAAACAACAAAAATATTCACAATCACGCAACACAAAGTAACGACTATAAATTTCTCACCTTTCGTCTCTTTTTTGGCGTCAAAGCTTGCTCGCAAAGAAGCAGCACCTGTTGGCATTACATGCGTCACCTACTGACGTATGAAGAAAAATGGAATTTCAGCGATTAAAAAGAACTGCAGAACTACAGTAAATTCAGTATGTGCCATATATGTCACGGTATGAAGGAAGGACTTAAAAAATCCCCAACCTCTGAATCTTGGTAGGGAATTTAATCATCATTCAAATCATCGTCTGTTGAAGATTCTCTCTATTAAATCTCTAGACTTCTTTTTAACGAATTCCTTTTTAGAAAGGCTTGAAACATCTGGAAATTCGCTGTTGCTATTGTCAAACCGATTTAGTTTAGCTTTTATAGGCCTTTAAAATTATTTTTATGTGAATATTAAAATGAGAAACAAAACTTTGGTGAAAATTACGTCATATTTAAAACGATGCACTTAAAATGTCTAATTCAAAATAAATTTCGTATAGCGTCTTTATAAAATTGTTTGCTTAGCCATTTTATACAAGTTAATTTTAAATTGTTGGATTGATCTTATTTAATCAATCACGAAAATAGCCATTAGCTGTCTCGACAGCAATTAATTCGGCCTTAAAATACCTCAGCCAAAGGGAAATGAATTGAAACCTTACTACAGGAGATTGCAACTAGTCGTTTAATTACGATTTAATATTCCGTAATCTTTTCAATGTAGATCAGAGTGTTTTTGGAGTCTGCGGTGTCTGGAGGGAGTTTGACGAGCGTATCTCGTAGGGAACAGAAGCCCCTAGTTATCTAAAACTATATTATATACTACCGATATTTACATTTATTAAAATTATTTATAACTGCATTTAAAATCAAATTTTTAACAATGATTAAAATTAATAATTATTAAACAATTATTTATAAGGCCGAATCCATATAGAAACCTTTCAAATTATGTTCATCTTAGATTTTAATATTTCTTTATGTGATTTCAACATTTTGAAAAGTTATGATTTTAATCAATGAATTTTTTTAATCAGTTAATTAAAAATCTCGATTTAATCACTGATTTAAATTACCTGCTTAAAATCGTTGACAAGTTTGTTAATAATCAAGAATAATTTAAACAATGAAGAAACAACCAGGCATTTGACCGCGACGGAAAATAACCGGCATCTTACCCCAAGGGAAAACAATCAGCGTCTGTTCAGTGCTAAACTGATTAGAAATCAAATTTAAGGTTTAGTTATTCTGTTTGTTGACAGATGGCAGCACTATGCATTCTGTGCTGTTGTGAAATCTTAATTATGACATCATCAGTGAGTTGATGTTTGGTTTTCCTGAGAGTGTGGCATGGAGAATGTTGCTCCTGCTGCATTATTGTCTTTCTTTATTCTATTTAATTATCTGCACCCAGTTTAGGCAGGGGATATATTTTTATAATGTAATTTAAGGCTTTCATGTGATGAAAGCATACTAATTAGAGTGTTAATTTTAACTAGAGAAACATGATTCTGAAACCAGAACTGTGTGTTTCATTGTGTGTTAAGTTTTCGTGAATGTCAAGATTTGTTTTTGTGTTGTGAAATAAAATTAAGAAAATTTCAAGGATTTCTTTCTTCAAATTCTCTACATAAAGAAAATTGGAGGCACTTAGGCGTGATATGTGAGTACTTGCTTTGTTTTGAAATTGTTCTTTGATGCTAAAGCTTAATTTTTCTACTGAAGTTGCATTTAGCAAGATATTATTTTAGAATATGAGAACAATTTAGTATCTTCTTTATTGAATTGATAAAATAAGAAAAAATAGTATTCTACAATATTATGATTTGATAGTTCTTGAAAAAGAAAATTGTTCTCAAGATTATTATGATTTATTTACTTGTTGTTCTCAAGAACATTATGATTTATTTGCTTGAAATATTTGAATATTTAATTATTATGGTGAATTATTATTTTACAGTGAAGAATTTTGAAGATTTTTAATTTTATGCACATTTGAGAACAGAAAATTCTATTGTTTGTATGAAAGAATAATTATGAACATTTTATAGTAGTTCTGTTTTTGAATTTAATTCATTTACTTCTGTTTTTGAACTTAATTTGATTAGTTTTGTTTTGAAGCAATTCTGATTACTTTTGATTTTGAAGTAATTTTGATTAGTTTTGTGTTCAAGTTATCTGATTAATTTTATTTTGGAAATTATTCTGCTTATAAGTTATTGTGTAAAATGGATGATTATGAAAAAAAATCTGCTCAAATTAAAATTGAGAGAGGTAGGGTGAAAGGCTCTGTAACTAGATTAGAGAATAGTTTTGATAATGTGAATACTAAAAATGAAATTTTGATTAGATTACAAAGATTAGATGATTTACTTAAAGAGTTCTTAAGATTAGATTCTTGTTTAAATGATGATGATTCTGAATTAGCAGAATTTGAAGACAGGTATTTTCAGTTGAAAACTAAATATCAAAACAAACTAGATTCTTTGAATCCTTCAGAAGTTGTCAATGTTGCAACACACAATTCTGTGCAAGGTTCTTCTGTTACTATTCCTAATCAATGTAATATTAGACTACCAAAATTGAATATTCCAGTATTTTCTGGAAAGTTTTCAGAATGGACAAATTTTAAGGATATGTTTGTTTCAACTGTCCATTCACAAGTAGGTTTAAGTAACATTCAGAAATTCCAGTATCTTAAAGGGTTACTTTCTGAAGAACCAGCTACATTAATTAAGCATATTCCCCTTTCTAATGAATCTTATCAAGAAGCTTGGGAAAGGTTGTTAAATCGATATGATAAAAAGAAACAAATTGTTAATTCTTTGATTAAATTATTTTTAGAACAAAAATCAGTTCTGCATCCTAATAGCATAAATATAAGGAATTTGTTGAATACTAGTGATGAAGTTATTAGGGGTTTGAAAGCTGTTGGTGATGAAGCTACAAATAGAGACCCATGGTTAATATATTTGTTATTTCAAAAACTTGATCCGGAAAGTCGGAGACTTTGGTCCATTGAAAGTACAGAAAATGAATTTCCCACTTTGAAAGAATTTTTTGATTTCTTAAGTGTAAGATGTTCTTCTTTAGAGCTCATCTCTAACAATGAAAGTGATGTGAAACATTCCAAAAGTTCAAATTTTGTTGGTTCCAAGTACAGTTCCAATGATAAGCATTCAAAGGTGTGCTTAAAGTGTCAAGGAATACATCCGCTCTATAAATGTGTTAAATTTAAATCCATGGATGTTGTTGCTCGAAAGAACTTTATTAAGCGTAATAACTGTTGTTTTTTATGTTTAAACTCTCATAAAGTTAAGGAATGTCCAAATTCTCATTTGAAATGCTTTAAATGTGAAAGTAAACATAATACACTCTTACATGAAGAGAATAAAAGTAATAATGCTTGCACTGCTAAGTTTGAAAATAAAGTTTTTCCAAATTCATCTGAGAATAAAAACCACCAGTCAAATAAAGAATTTGTACAGGAGTCAACATCTCACGAATTACAAATTAATTCTAGTGCTTCTTTCAATAATTCTAAATGTGTTTCTTTCCTACCTACTGCTAAAGTTCTCTTATATAATAATGAAAATAAACCTTACTCTTTTAGAGCTCTACTCGATTCTGGTTCGGAATGTTCTTTTGTTAGTGAAAATGTCATAAGAACTTTAGGGTTAAAAAGGAAGAATGACAGAATTCGATTAAATGGAATTGCTGGAGTATTGGCTGGACAAACTCGTGGTTCAGTAACTCTTACAGTAGGTTCAAAGCTTTCTACTGAGTCCTTAAAGGTTCAGGCATACATCCTGCCTAAAGTGACATCTCAATTACCTGCAGAATTACTTGATACGAAAAATATAGAGTACCTTAAAAATATTACGTTAGCAGATGAAGATTTCATGAAACCACAGGAATGTGATATTATTTTGGGATCTGACTGTTTCTTTACTATTTTAAGATATGGTAGAATTGTTAGTACCGAGAATGAGCCAATTGCCCAAAACACTATGTTTGGTTGGGTGGTAGCCGGAAAATTGGAACCTAAATGTAAATATTCTTCTAGTATTCAATCTCATTTTCTTAGTGTTGAAAACGAATCCAATGTTGATCTATTATTACGAAAATTTTGGCAAGCAGAAGAAATAGATGTTAATAAACCCCATTTGTCTGAGGAAGAAGAATTTTGTGAACAACATTTTTGTTCAACTTACAAGGTAACACCAGAAGGTAGATTTGAAGTTAAATTGCCAGTTTATAAAGATGTGATGTCATTAGGCGATTCTAAATCCATGGCAGTGTCACGTTTGTTTGCTATGGAGAGAAAATTTCAATTTGATAAAAATTTTGAAAATGAGTATAGAAATTTTATGAAGCAATATGAAGACCTTGGTCATATGACACTTATCGACAAAAACTCAAATCCTGCAAGCAACAAAGTATATTATCTTCCGCATCATTCTGTTATAAAAAGCGACTCTATTTCAACAAAGTTACGTGTGGTGTTTGATGGTTCATGCAAACCTCCTAATGCTAATTCGTTAAATTCTGTTTTAGCTGTTGGACAAATTCCACAACCAAATCTTTTTACCATTTTGATAAGATTTAGAGCAAATCCTATTGCTTTTACCGCTGATATTCAGCAGATGTATAGACAAGTTTTGATTGCTCCAGATGATCAAGATTTACAGCGTATTGTTTGGCGTGACTCAGCATACTCAGCTATAAAGGAATACAGGCTACGAACTATTACATATGGCACATCATCAGCTCCATTTTTAGCTACTCGTTGCCTTTTTCAAATTGGAAAAGATATTGAAAGGGATGATCCTGTAACAGCCTCAATAATTAAAGATAGTTTCTATGTTGATGATTGTATGTCCGGTGCAATCTCAAGCGAAGAAGCTATTAAAATGGTTGAGAAACTTTCACTGGCTTTAGAAAATAGAGGTTTTCATTTACGGAAGTGGAGATCTAATTCTTCTGATGTAGTGAATCATTTATCTTCAAATTCTCTTGAGTCAACAAATTTAGAAATTCATCCTGATGACTGTTCCAAAGCCTTAGGGCTTATTTGGGATTCTTCAAATGATGTTTTTGTCTTTAAAGTTAATTTACAATTTGATGATAACATAACTAAAAGAAAATTTCTTTCACAATCTGCCAAATTATTTGATCCATTAGGATTTTTGGCTCCATGTACTGTCTCTATAAAAATGTTTTACCAGCAATTGTGGTTGATGAAGTTAGACTGGGATACTGCTCTTCCTGAAAATTTCCAAGCAAATTGGAAGAAATTCCAAGAGGAATTTGAACAAGTTTGCTCTATTAGAATTCCCCGATGGATCCAAGTTTCCAGTAAAGAGCTCATTTTACATGGATTTAGCGATGCATCAGAATCAGCATATGCTGCCATCATATATGTGGTTCAACCTGGTGAAATGAAGTCAAAGGTGACCATTTTAGTTGCTAAAAGTAAGGTAGCACCCCTTAAATCAGTTTCCATTCCAAGGCTGGAGCTCAATGGTGCTTTACTACTTTCCAGACTATATTCTGCATTAGTGACTATTTTGAATACCTTCGTTATTAAGTTTTTTGCATGGACTGACTCGCAAGTAGTTCTATCATGGCTGTCATCTCATCCTAGGTGTTGGAAACCTTATGTGGCCAATAGAACCTCAGAAATTCTAGACTCTGTTCCATCTGACTGTTGGAGGTATGTTCCAGGCAAGGAAAATCCAGCTGACATTGCTTCTAGAGGTTTATCTCCTAAGGATCTTCCTGATTGTTCCCTTTGGTGGGAGGGCCCAAAGTGGCTTTCTTTAAGTCAAGAACATTGGCCTGAACAACCTCAAATAAAAACTAATTTAGACACTGTAAATAAAGAGAAAAAGAACTCTAAATTTTGTTTTCCAGTAACTGTGAATAATTCTTTGATTGATTTACTTTTTGAAAAATATTCTTCTTTTACTAAAATTGTTGATGTTTTAGCTTTTTGTATTAGGTTTGTGAGAAATTGCAAACAGAAAGTTGGCAAAATGAACACCAGTCCTTTGAGTAAAGGTAAATTTCTTCCTTTATCGACAAACGAAAGAAGACATTCAGGTAATTTGATTATTTCTTATATTCAGCAGCTATATTTCGCAGATGAAATTAGTTGTATTAGATCAAACAGACCAGTTTCTAAAAAAAGTTCTCTTTTTTCACTTTGTCCTTTTATTGATAGTGATGGTTTACTTAGGGTGGGAGGTAGGCTGAGAAATTCACCCCTCCAGTACAATGCAAAACATCCTGTCATTTTGCCAACTCAACATAAATTAAGTGTGTTAATTGTTAAATATTTTCATGTTATGCATTTTCATGCTGGGTTAAATTTGTTAATGGGTATCATTAGACAGAGTTATTGGATTGTACGTGCCAAGAAGATAATTAAAAATTGTATTCATAAATGTGTTACCTGCTGTAGATATAGAGCAGCTTCTTCCAAACAGTTAATGGGAGATCTTCCTCTTAACAGAGTCACTCCTAACAGGCCATTTTCTGCATGTGGAATCGATTATGCAGGGCCTATTAATATTTTGAAATATCGAGGTAGAGGAGCAAAAACTACTAAATGCTATATTGTTCTATTTGTTTGTTTTGCAACTAAAGCTCTACATTTAGAGTTGGTGAGTGATTTAACCTCTGAGGCATTTATTGCTTCATTAAACAGATTTTGCTCTCGAAGAGGAGCTCCTCAACATGTGTATAGTGATAATGCCACAACATTTGTAGGTGCTAAAAGGCAACTCTCAGATTTATATAAATTTATTTGTTCAATTGAAAGAAATGAAAAAATTTGTTATTTTTTGTCTCAAAGAAACATTGAGTGGCATATGATTCCTCCAGTGAGTCCGCATTTTGGTGGACTGTGGGAAGCCGCTGTTCGTTCTGTAAAATTTCATACCAAACGTGTAATTGGAAATACTAATCTAACTTTTGAGGAACTTTATACATTTTTAACTCAAATTGAAGCCATCTTGAATTCTAGACCATTAGTGGCAATTGATAGTGATAACAATTCAGAAGGTATAAATATATTGACTCCATCTCATTTTTTAACTGGTGATGTCATAACTTCCCCAGCTGAACCTTTAAATGAGGAAAATTTGTCTTTACAATCTCGTTGGGATATTGTACAAAAATTGAAATTATGTTTTTGGAAAAGGTGGAGTATTGATTATTTGAGTACTCTGCAAAATAGAAAAAAATGGAGAGTAAATACTGAAAATTTTAAAGTAAATGATGTAGTAATTTTGAAAGAGGATAATGTTCCTCCTTCTGTTTGGCCATTAGGCAAAATTATTGAAATTCATCCAGGTAAGGATGGTATAGTCCGTGTAGTAACTGTTAAAACCGCTAGGGGTATTTTTAAAAGACCTATTGTAAAACTTTGTTTACTTCCTTTGCATCAAGAATAGCTTCTTGATGGGTGGGAGTATGTTCAGTGCTAAACTGATTAGAAATCAAATTTAAGGTTTAGTTATTCTGTTTGTTGACAGATGGCAGCACTATGCATTCTGTGCTGTTGTGAAATCTTAATTATGACATCATCAGTGAGTTGATGTTTGGTTTTCCTGAGAGTGTGGCATGGAGAATGTTGCTCTTGCTGCATTATTGCCTTTCTTTATTCTATTTAATTATCTGCACCCAGTTTAGGCAGGGGATATATTTTTATAATGTAATTTAAGGCTTTCATGTGATGAAAGCATACTAATTAGAGTGTTAATTTTAACTAGAGAAACATGATTCTGAAACCAGAACTGTGTGTTTCATTGTGTGTTAAGTTTTCGTGAATGTCAAGATTTGTTTTTGTGTTGTGAAATAAAATTAAGAAAATTTCAAGGATTTCTTTCTTCAAATTCTCTACAGCGTCTTACCCTCAACAATTTTCGTCGATTCACCCCAAAGTATTGGGAAAGACGCCAGTTTCCCCCTGACGTGAAGAAGGGGGGGACCGGCTGCCATTTATGCTTTGCAGAAAGCTAGCTACCAGTACTCTCTAAAAGCATCAGATTTCTCTGGTGTTTAAACTAAGACTTATATAGGCAAATAAAGAAGCCACGTAAAAGCTTTTGGACACTTACCAGACGTTTTAAGACGAAATAGCAAGAAAAAAGCACCAATTAAGTTTTAAAAAAAAGAACGCAAACGGAAATTAAAGTATCAGTAGGGAACCTTCTTTTTTACAACTGAGCGGCGTTTCCCTACAGCGCCTGCGCATAAGGAAACTACGTGATACGACATCTTGTACAACACGGCGGCTCACCTCAAGTTACCCTATATACGAAATAGTAATAGGTATTGTTAATGCGAATAATCGCAATAATAATAATGTGATAAAATAGTAAAATATAACTTGCTTTCACTAAGCATAAAAAATATATTTATTAATAATTGCATTGTAAAAAAATACATTTTACAAATAACATTGATAACTTTGTTTACATTACACAACCTATTTACATAACATTGTTTCTTACAGTGAGATTGTTTGTATTAGAGTAAAAAATAAAAGTTATTTCATTACTTCATGATTTTCTCATTAAAGATGTGACGTATTGTATGCGTTATATTGTTTACAGTAGATGAAATTAATAACATAATTTTGACAAATTGATTAATCATCCTATGAAGTACCAAAACATCGCGTCCAATAGCTTGAGAACCAATGCACTGCAGATAAAACAAAAGTACACAATAAACGGACAAGTGCGAGTATTACTCGCTTTTAGAGGGTTCCGTACAATAAATATAAGGGACATTCAAATGAAACCCGGTCACTACTGTAAAGTAACGATTTTATTGACACACACAAATGTAGTTATACACAGTACACAAACTCAAAAATAGTCGTATTTCTCCTCATGATAACGTTTCAGATGACTCAAAGACAGCGCCATTCGAGTATTGCGCTGTTCGGCGGTCAGTTGGTAGGGAACCCACTGAGCACAAATTTTTCGAAAGTTGAAGTGTTGATGGAATGTGGTTTGAGTAGTTTCCAAGCTAATACACATTAACCGATGGATCTCGTCCACAGTTGTGGTTGGTCAAGACGAAATCATTCACTTCTGCAATCATTTCCGGTGTGATGATACGATAAACCTGTCCAGGACGAGCATCGTCCTCCAGTAACTCGCGCCCGTCAAGGAATCTTTTGGGCCATTCCACAACAGTTGAATGACTCAGACTGTACTCACCGTACACATCTTTCATCCGTCGATACAGTTCACGGCCCCCAACTCCCTCCGCTGCTAAAAATCGAACCACTCCTCGTTGTTCCTGCTTACTCCCCTGCATGTTCAGTAGTGGACGATAACTTGTGTGACTACCTTCCCTCTGGCGTGCAACCACACTATCGCTATGCAACGTGAAACGTTGCGCATGCGTCAGTCTCTCTACCAATAGATGGTGCCGCCATACACGCAGTTACGTTGCGCCCCTTTAGTCTAATGCAAAGTTACACGCACTGACCGGGTTTCAGTTGAATGACCCTCATATATTAATTAGTAACTGTATTAGTACAGAAAATCTTTTCTGACAGAATAATAAATCTTTGTAAAAAAATATACAACGTAGGGATATATGTATGTACAACGTATAGCTGCTTATACTAGAAAAGTATAAATGGATATAGAATGAAAGTTCAGAGAGATATGAAGCCTAAATAGTATCAAATATTGCTATTCTGTATAACTCTTTTTTTAAATTCTTATACTAATCTGTTTATGATGAACTTAATTCGGTGATAACAATAAGAGTAGTGCATATTTAAACTTCATTTGGCATTTCATAAACCCAAATTAAGCGTAGTAATAATCTTTTCTTTTACAGTGTACCTAAAACAAAACTCGTGTTCAAAGTTTAAATTTGGCATGTGCTAAGTGCGCTTCGAAAGGAGGTAGCAAAGCTGCAACTCCGGGGTCCATGCCGCGTTTTTCCAGATACATTTTAATTAACCTTTAAAGACAGGGGTGGAGTATTGAGAGAGGCACTCAATTAAAACTACTCGCGAATCCCATAGTAATTATATTATTAATTCTAATTAAATTAAATTGTTTTAAGTAATTTGACGTTTATTGCTTTTATACTACTACTGAGCATTGTGTTACACAAATATATCATTGAAAGTTGTTATCTAGGCTATAAAAGCCAATGGCGCATAGAGTGCGCCACCCAAGTCTTTATGTATGTCCAAACCATCCGTGTCTTTAAGGGTTAATATCGCGCTAATTACCGACAATTTTTTTCGAAAATCATTTTCAACAATCCTTTTATACTTTTGCGACGATAGGTACCCCCAGAGCTCCTATTCTGCTTAGGTGAACGCCCGCAAACTGAAATTTGTGTATAACGGAAAAATGCGATTTTCTTAAAATCTATCTGACCTAGAGTAATCTCTATAGTTTTCCAGCAAGGTTTAAATTAACTTCTACCTCCCCTAATTTTTTCAGAATTTTAGTTTCAGTAGATTTGGGAATAGAGGTGGGGGAACGTATTTTTGCATTACATTTCCCACGGTATCTCTGAAAATATAATACCTAAAATTAAAGAAGGGTATTTTTAAATTCGGCGCTTTCCCACGATACCCCACACGATATGAAAATAATTTTTTTTTTCAAGTAACTTAATTAGCTCCTCTACATTTTCCCTAAATATGTTTCTGAATGGTTAACAATCTATAAAGATGCGGGTTAACAGCATTTATTACTTCAGCCAATTTGAATTTTCCACGTTCCATTGTTTACGAGTAAAAAGGCTGCGACAGACACAGGAGTGATCTTATAATGGTTCCGTTTTTACTTTTTAAGCACGGAACCCTAAAAAGTGACATTCTTCTGCTTCGCAACATTGAAGCTAAATAAGCGATATTCTGGTAATTAAGGGAGAAAAGTTTAATTAAAAAGATCTTTGTCATTTAAGATCGGTAATATGGAGACATATACAGGGTTAGCACAAATGAATGACTAGATTAAAAATATATATATTTTTTCAAAACTATTACACATATTATAAAAAGTGATATATGAAAATAAAAAAGGACATTCCAAGTTTTTATTCAGTTACAAATGTTCGATATCCGAACCTTTCGTAACATGCAAAACATCTAATCTAATCAAGTTCATTCCACACATTTGGTAGTTTTGCACAGTCAACGATTCTTAATGCAGAACTGATGTATTAAAACACTAAATAATGCAGCACTGATGCAATGTGTACATTTTATGGTGCATTAGTACTGCATTAAGAATAGCTGACTGTGCAAAACTGCCAAATATGTGGAGTAAATTTCATTACAAATTATGTGTTTGTCGTGTTACGAAAGGTTCGCACAACGAACATTTGTAACTGAAAAAAAACTTGGAATGTTCTTCTATATTTTCATATATCACTTATTATAGTGTGTAGTTTAAAGTATTTAAAAAGGTTCATCGCTATTTAACGAATTTTCCACATAAGGAACTTTTTTGGGGGATTTAGCGACTTCGTTAAATAGAGGTCCGACTGTATAAAGAATTTTCCCACTCCGTAACAGCACTGAAAGACGCCATACGACAAGAGATAACACCAATTCCTCTTAACCCCTTCAAGGGCGGTGGTTCATTTTTGGACCACTTAATATTAATTCCTAAATGCCACATTGGCACCAGAATATCGAAATGAAAATTTTCTTATTATTATGTACTTGAATAAAAGCTTTTGCTTAATTTGAAATAAATTTGTTTGCAGATTCTGGTGTCATTCACTTATTTCAGTACTTTACGAATAGAAAAGTACCTTACCCCTGAAAGGGTTAACATGCTATTTCATGCTGCGCTAAGTGTAAAACTTCACTCACCACTGACATGTAGTGCTGGACCCACTAACCATTTACAGCTGTAAATCAAGCAGAAATAAAATGTCTCATTTCACAATTATCATCTGTCACTGTTTTCTTTGCACCAATATTCTTTTATAGAGATTTTGACCTTTTTTTTCATACCATATAAAATCCCGTGTGACGGTGATTATGACTCCGCAAACTGCATGCTTCTTTTAACACATACATATATTATGCAGGGTTCGCATCTGTATAACGGTACCACAATTCCTGAATAAATTTTTCGTCTTATGTAAGCACAGAAAATTATTACAAATTCTGTGATTAAATAAGACGAAAATTTCTAATCTGAAATAGTAGTGTCATACTTCTTGAAAGGGGCGTATGCAACTTGTTTTTGAAAGCAATTACTTTTCCTCTGAATTTTCAAATCACCCGTCATTTTTGAGTAGTAATCACAATTTAATTAACTGGATTTTCCCAAAATAAAATCTGAAGGAATTTTCATTTGACTAGCTTTTACATTTTGCAAGAAAACATTAAGTGATTTACATGAATGGTGTCCAAATATTTTTTTTCACATAGCAAACTCGAGTTAATTAAGTTGTATGCAATTCTTTTCTCAATTTAAAAAAAAAAGTAACTATTTGTTGAAAGAATTTTTCAAAATTTTAGTGATATAATATCTATACTTAGCGTGTACGGCAGTTAATATTGGGAGAGACCATGTTAAAAACCAACTAATGGTATATAATGGAATTAAATATACAAACTAATTGTAGTGCAGCATCGATCAATTACAATGTAACTTACCATAAACATAGATCTTATTTAGTATGACATAGGTACACTGGCCTCCAAAAGTTAAGGTACAGGGACTGGATGCTTTCGATTGCACACATTTTTTCGAATATCTACTAACAGTATTGGCGAATTGTTCTTGAACTTCTAGGATGTAAAGAACATGTTTCATTTTATATTTCTCGGTGAAGATTTATCGGGGGGTGCAATTAGGGGGCTAATAATAAGTTTAATAATAAAATAATATTTGCGATCACCTATGTAACAGAAAAGGCTGGAAATGGTTTGTCACTGTGGTAAATGACTATTTGGGCCCTGTTCAACGTTTGTATGCATCTGTGTAAGCATAGCATCCATATTCGTGAAGATGTTAACGTTGTTGTGAAAAATTCAAAAGTTTTCTGTTTATAGCATACAGAGTTTTCAACCAAATTTAACACAACTTTCCCAAAACTTGCCAAAAATAGTAGCAACAGTATACTGTACTTAAAACATGAATATATTGAATATTTGATGAGATATGGGCATTTTTATGAGATAATTTTTAACTGCGCATGCGCGGAAGATTTCAAAATTTTATTTCATAATTTGGTAGTCAGTATTTTGGGGCAACTTCTATAAAAAGTTCAGTCAAATGTTGTTAAATAGTAGAACGATATAGTGAGCTGATTGAAAAGTTGTGGAAAATCCCTTATAATAAAGCTATTCTTAGGAAGCAACTCGCTATATCGAACCCATCTTTGTGAATTTCCGCGATATTTGACTGGACTTTTTATATAAGTTGCCCTAAATAGCTGACTACCAAATTATATAATAAAAATTTTAGGATCTTCCACGCATGCGCATTTAAAAATTATTTCATACAAATGCCTATATCTCATCAAATATTCAATATATTCATGTTTTAATTGCAGTATACCGTTGCTACTGTTCTTTGTCAGGTTTTTGGAAAGTTGTGTTAAATTTGGTTGAAAACTCTGTATGCTATAAACAAAAAACTTTTGAATTTTTCACAAAAACGTTAACCTCTTCACGAATATGAGTGCTATACTTACACAAATGCATACAAACGTTGAACAGGACCCAAATAGTCATTTACCACAGTGACAAACCATTCCCAGCCTTTTCGGTTACATGGGTGATCGCAAATATTGTTTTATTATTAAATTTATTATTAGCCCCCTAATTGTACCCCCGATAAATCTTCACCGAGAAATATAAAATCAAACATGTTCTTTACATCCTAGAAGTTCAAGAACAATTCGCCAATAATGTTGGTAGATATTCGGCAAAACGTGTGCAATCGAAAGCATTCAGCCCCTGTATCTTAACTTTTGGAGGCCAGTGTAATAACGTGACCTTCGCAAATAAAGGTAAAAGGTTTAAACAAAGTTCTATGTGCAATAATATTCCATAATCAGGCTAGGCATTCTCACGGTGTATATATGCGTCGATCATTATTCTCAATCTGAGGAATAATTTAGCAAATAAATTTAACTGTAATAATTAGTTTTCTACTTTTTTTTTGTAAGTTTTTTTTTTAAATTCGGTCTTCTCTTAAGAGCTTCTTTCAGCTGAGTTACGATAAGTTCTCAGAGTTACATAGGCACAATCTGAACTGCTGCTTTTTAGTTATGAATCCCTAATTCAGCACAGAATGTTTTTGCACTACTTATACGGTGTGAATCAAAATGAATAGAGCGATTACAAACGAATATAACTATTTAATCGAAAATAATTTATCGATAAGAATTACACAGAATGTAAAAGGGAGCTCAAAATTTTGATTGCATACTTTATAAATTTATATGTGACTCTCCTTGGTCACATCGACACATCTAAACATCCTTTATGTTTAAACATCCGATACCATTTGCGTATGTTGTTAGTATTTTGGAGCATTCTGTGTGTTAGAATTTCACAATTGTCGTTCTGTCATCACACTGCAGAGAAGATTTCATCAGGCGGTACAGTCAAGCACCTCTAAATGCTAACAGCATACGCAGACGGTATCGGATGTTTGAACAAAAAAGATGTTTAGATGTTGTCCGTGTGGCCAAGGGGAGTAACATACAACATAAAAAGTATGAAAACAAAAATTTGAACTTTCTTTTACATTCTGTGTAATTCTTTTCGAATAAATAGTTATAGCCGTTTGTAATCGTCATATTCATTTTGAATCACCCTGTTTTTATAATTTCAATTCTTAGTGTTTTTTAATGTGATTATTTTTACTTTTCAGACTAATAAAAAGGTATAATAAATATAAATATTTCATTACGAGAGAAAGTTTCAATGGCTATTTTTATTTAAAGGATCAATAAAATGTAATCTGCTGATCATTCCGACGATAATAGAACTGTAACGGGACGAACTTGGTGCTTCGATTTATACATAAAAGATTTCTGTGACGTCAAAACAGAAGCCATTAACCCGGATAAGAATAGGTAATGTATTATGTTATTATGAAAATTAAATCCAGAAAAAAAAATCCGAAACTATTATCGTTCTCAGTTGAGGTCATTATTCGAAAATAAAATACAGAATGGTGATTAAATAATTATTTACACTAAGACCTACTTTCGGATTTCATTAGCGAAATTATAAAGACTGATATGTTTCAGGGAAGATAGCTATCGAATTAAAAATCCTTGATAGATGTATGCGATTAAAAAAATATTTCAAAATTTCTTGCAGATTCCTTGAGAATTATGTTTAAGGAGACACATATATATATATTATTAGCGACAAAATCCTATTTCTTGAATACGGACTTTTCTATAGCCAGCATAAATGCGTTTCCCACATTTGAATGACTGCCAAAAACTGATGACTATTTTTATCGCCGATATATAGCTTCTAAATATCGCATAATTTTAACTTTTACATCATAGGATAAGAAACAATTGTTTTTCGAATGCCATTTGTATGAAAACTGTAGTTCCATTCAGTGACATTTTTGTGATTTTTCAAAATGTTTTTCAGTCATGATTAAAAAAAAAATCCATCTGAATAATGAACATTTGTTTGCTACAATAATATAAAGTCACTTGTTGAAGGGTTAACACAAATGGCGATTAATTACCTAAGAGCAAATTATCAAGTAACCAAAAAAGTTCTGTTTTTTTTTTAATGAAACGACAAACTTTAAAGAATGTTTACACGCAATGGATAATGGATGGCGCTACAATCGCCGAAATATGTTAATCAAGATGTAATGAAGAGTCGTCGTATATAAAGAGAATTAGAGAGGTTATCTTGTAACAGTAGAAAAATGGACATGAACAGGAGTATTCTAAACGGTGTAATTCGTGCTTGTATGTTATATGTGTTTAAATTTGGAACAAATGCTGTGCACAGGGCTCTGAGAAGGTTGTGTCCCTCAACCTATAGGTGGTTTAGGAAATTTTCTGCCGGCGATGAACCGTTGAAAGATTCCCCACGAGCGGGGCGGCCATATGTCATTAACGATGAGAAATTGCAGACTGCAATCGATAAAGATTCCACTCAAACTTGTTAGATGTTAGCATAAAGTTTCGCGATCAGCGATAAAACTAACCGTTTGCATTTGCATCGTCTGAGGAAAGTGTACAAGTTAAGGAAATGGATACCTCATCAATTGGCACATGCCCAGAAGATCATGCGCCTGAACATTTGTTTGGGTTTGCTGCATCGCCATCAAACGAAACCATTTCTTGCTCGTGTATTAACCTGTAATTAGAAGTGGCAGTTATACAGCAATCCCAAAAGATAGCATCATTGGTTGTCAGGCACTGATGCTGTGCCACAGACCACTAAACCCAAGATCCATCAGAAGAAGGTGCTATTGTGCGCATGGTGGGTAGCAAGTGGAATTGTTCACTATGAACTCTTACCATCTGGTCAGACGATTACTGAGAATGTCTATAGTGACCAACTCCGTCGAGTTCACCAATCACTTAAAAAAACAGCCAGCTTTGGTGAACCGTAAAGACGTTCTTTTCCTACAGGATAATGCTAAGCCGCATTTCGCACGTGTGACCGCTGACACAATTCCAACCCTTGGATGGGAACCACTTTTGCACCCTCCTTATTCCCCAGACATTAACCCTTCTGGCTATCACCTATTTTTAAGCCTCGATAATCATCTGCGCAATCGACAGTTCAACAGCCTAGAGGCTATGACAACGGAGTTACAGAACTTTTTATACTTTAAAGATCGCGACTTTTATAAAATGGAATTTATAAGCTTGTTTCTCATTGGAAAAAGGTTATTGCATGCGAGGGCGGTTATTTTGATGAATAAATTGTATTGTTTCCCATACAGTTTGCTGGTTGATTTCTTTCACCTAAAAACGACAGAACTTTTTTGGTTACCTGACAAAAAGAGAAAAAGCAGATTAACCAAGGATCATATGAAACGTAAGGTTGGTACTCTTTGGTATTAATCTGAAATATGGCAATGAAAAGACATATTTTCAATTTATGTTGAATATAAAATTAATATCAGGTTATGTTAATTTTGTTTGGAGATAAGCTGTACCACAACAGCTTCGGAATTGCATTTTATTTTTTAATAATGTTATACTGATTGCACTTACAAGAAGGCGGTCCGAGGTGGGTGTCACCGAATGCGATGAACATTTGTGTATCGATAGAGTATAGTTAGTATATAAATATATGACAGCCATAAAGCGCAATCCCCAAGGGGTCTTGAGAAAATAAGTCGCAAAGTTTAAGCTACAGTTTATAATCGGATAAATTTCCTTTTTTGGCAAGAGGTTCAGTAGCATGTTCGGCAGCATGCGGGGTTTGTAATTTTTCTACCCGAGTTCAAATCCGACTCTGACTTGTTTTTCGGAACGAAAATTTCTATCAAACATTTTCGAACCGTAATTGAAAAAATATGTATAATAATTGAAATTTACGAAAAATATGAATCAAACCTACGTTTTGTAGCATATAAGTGCCTTTTTAACTACGAAATTTTGCATGTTTAAATGTATAATGAAAAGTTAAAAGAAAACCCAGCATGTCTATAGACCAGAAATTTTTTGTTGTTATTTAAAATTATTGCAATGAATAATCTACTATTTATCACAGAGAAATAAATTAAAACACGTGATATAAATGCATGAACAATTATATTGTATTACATTTCTTTCTATATGAAAACATTTCGAATATTTGATAATTTTTTAATACACTTTTTAAAATTCCTAATATGACTTTTTTTTATTTCAGATTTTTGGTTTTCTAATTATTACCTACGTAATAACTATTTTCAGCAATTCGATATCTTTTTAGAACTTATTTTTAAGCACAAAGACAGTTATTCTAACTATAATCATAAGAATTCTAAGATTTAAAAAATTCAAACGTTAACAAACTAGTTGGTAAAAAACGAAAAATTTATTTCATTGTGAAAAATAGTAGCTTATTTATGTAAATAACAGTAAATAAATTTTGAAATTAGCTTAATTTTATGATCTATAAAAGTTCCAATTGACTTTTTTTTTAGTTTGTTATTATTATTATTTATTTATCTTTGCTTTTCATTAAATATAAAACATGCAAATATTCGTAATTAAAATTGTATTTATATAATTGAACTGCATTATATAAAAATATTAAACAAGAAAAAATTGATTTCCGAAAGAGATTACTACGTAGACACATACATATTCTAACTAAAAATCTAGTTTCCCAGACTTTAAAAAATCACATTAAAAATATAAAAGCATATTTTTAATAAACTATGAAATATTTGAAGTATTTGAATAAGGAAACAAAATGAAAATAATATATTTGTTCACTTATTTTATTTCTCTGTTAAAAATGTTAGATATTCATTGAAATAATTGTAAATAATTTTAAATAACAACAAACACATTCTGGTCTATAGACATATAAATATACGTTTATTTTTCTTTCTTTCTTTCTTTCTTTATTTTATTTTTTACTTTTCATTAGATATTTAAATGCAAAATTTCGTAGTTAAAAAATACTTATATGCTACAAAACATATATTTAATTAATATTTCTTGTAAATTTCAATCATTATACTTATTTTTTCAACTGCGGTTCGAAAATGATTGATAAAAATTTTCATTCCCAAAAACAATTGGATTTGAACTCGGGTAGAAAATTCTCAAATCCCCCATGCTGCCGACCATATTCGCAAATCCGATTTAGTAGTAGCGGCCTATCCAACAGGTAGACCAGCCAATCTTTTAGTGACATGTTTTGCGGCTTTTTAACATGATAGTGTGACGTGAGTGTGCAGTCTAATATGTAATGTAATGAATTTGCCAGTGAACCACAGATGCATAATGGTGAGTCCCTTTTGTTTATTGTATATAAGTGTTCTTGAAATGGTCCGTGGTTTGTCAAGAATATGTACAAGTATCTATTATGAATAAAAAAGCGGGATGAGACTTCTGGGACGAAGTCTATTGTATAGCGACCCACCGCTGCTGTGATCCAACGCTGCTGCCACTTTTCTTGTAGTCTTCTCTGTAATTCACGTTTCAGTGTAGATGGTGGTAGTGGCAAAAATGTTGTTGGTATTGTATCATCCTCTGTTGCTGATCTAGCCAGTTGGTCGGCCAGTTCATTCCCCTGTATTCCCGAGTGGCCCCTCACCCAATTAAAAAAGTAGTTTTTATTGGAGTGTGTCAATTGTTCTATTATTTCTAGAACGAGATAGTTGTCCACATCAAATTTTGACAAGGCCATCAGGCTCGACAGACTATCCGTAGAAATTAGGAAATCTGTGTCAGCATCCTCCACTGCCCAGAGGACCGCTCTCAGGATTGCAAACAGCTCGGCCTGGAATACCGAATTGGAACAGCTTGCCAAAGAGGGAAATTAATCCGATTATAAACTGTAGCTTAAACTTTGCGGCTTATTTTCTCAAGACTCCCTGGGGGTTGCACTTTATGGCGGTCATATATTTATATACTAACTATACTCTATCGTACAAAAATGTTCATCGCATTCAGTGACACCAACCTCGGACCCTCTCCTTGTTAGTCATTATGATAGTTTTTATTCGAAAGAATGTGTTTAATGTTCTTAATTTACAATACAATTTAATTCACTGGCTAATATGCTTTCTCACTAATAAATGTATTTACAGTTTCAATTTTATACTCTTTAACGCAATTATTATACTACTACTGTGGGTTAAGGTATCCGCACACCTTCGGAAATGATTTTTTGAAGTTTGTGAATTTTTCTCTTGTTATCCATTTTTTATAATGAAATTCACTTTAAAACTTTAAAATATAAAATTTTAGCAATTACCCAAAAATAATTTTTTTAAAGAGAAAATTATTCAAAATTATGTCAAAAATTGACATTTCCGCAAAACGTGATAACTCAAAAATGAAACAATGTATTGACATTTTGTAAATTGCATAATAAACAGAATAACCTTCTCTAGGACTTAGACTACACACATTATAATCCCATCTCTATCTCAGATGATATGGCAATTAAAGTACTAATGTAATGAAAAATTTGTAAAATTTGCCTCCAGTTTATCATTTATACCAGTGTAAATATAAAACTATTTAATATGTTATCATAAGTGTAGTCTATTCCCTCAAAAGACATTTGTAAAAGAAGTACAGAGAATTTCGTGGCATTTCATGCATAATTTTTTGTTTTAGAATATTTTGCGTATAGTAAAAATCTGAAAAACTTCATTTTGAGAAAAAGCTGTAAATAACTTTTAAACCCAATTCAAAAGCTGTAATAGTTGTAACTTTAAACGTCTGTAACTCGGGTTCTCTTTTAGATACAGACAAAATTTAAGTAGATTTCGATAGAAAAAAGCTTCAATTTTAATATTATTGCAAAAATGAAAAATCGATATTTTGATCGAAAATTACGTTTTAAAGGTATTCGGATACCTTAATAAATAATAAAGACAAGTAATTCATCACAATTGACTGAAAAAAAATTATGAGCTGTTTATCTTAAAAGATTAAATAAGATATGCTGTTTGATCATTCAGTTGATAAGGAACGACGAGGGACCTGATCGTTTGACTTATGCATACAAGCATTATGTGCGTCACATAATCAAAATCCATTAACGAAGAAAATGATAGGTAATGTGTTGCGCCATCATGAACATTAAATGCAGGAAAAAAGAATTTGAAATTATTATTGTGGGCAATTTAATTCATTATTAGAAACTAAAATATACAGGGCGTCCAGAAATTATTGTTGGAACCTCATTAGATCATAACGGTTGATTTAAGAACATAATTAATTAAATATTCGTAAAATACAACTCAAAACTTTTTTAATAACACAGACAAAGTTATATACACGTAAAGATGAAAATCAAAAAGTAGTAATAAAACTAGTCGAATGCGCCAATCCAAAAACTTTTTTCTATCTCATACATGTTAATGTCTTCAAAAAGCATAATCTTTTTCATTATATGCATTTTAGAAGCAAACAAGAAGCCGAAGTATGCCTCGCTTCACGAGCATCCAGTGTAAAACACAACTACATCGACTTTGACTTTCATCTTATACTTCTTCTCTATTCTATTAATAAGAGTGAGATAACACGAGTTCATCTCGATCATATTTTTCAATAAAATCAATATGTTTCGTCATTCTCTCATACGTCAGCTGTTTGCGAATCGCCGAGTTCGTCAAGGTTGTGCGATCGCACGACCGATATTTTGTAAAAACGAGATTATAGGGATCTCTGACATCTAAAACGTGTAAATTCGTCGAAAAAGATTTGGATTACAATATTTTCGACAAAGATTGCAATCAAAATATATTATAGTATTAATGTTGAAATTTTTTCAAGTCTAACAAAAAGTTATTAGTAAATTAAGAGCACACAGTTAGATAGATAGGACTACAATACTCACTTTGCTTTCTGTTGTGCACTCGCCATTTTGAATTCTTACGTCTCAGCCTTCCACAATGCGACGCCGTACATTGGAGCATTTGAAGGAAAATATTGGCCAAAATTACTTTTTATGTGTTAAGTTAAAATAATTGCTGTTGATTTACTAATAGTAAATATACGTTGTTGATGTTATATACCATAAAAGTACGTATTTACTTAAGCAAACTTTATATTCGATATTTATTTTTTAACATTTTACAGTTTATAAGAGCAAAGTAATATTTGATAGAGTTGTTTTACTTACAAATAATGTTCAATTAAATGTGGTTAATTATACTATACGTAAATTGTTAATTATTTATATAAACGATAGATATTATTTGCATTTAGTATTTAGCAGTTGAGTCTCTAAGGTTGAATTCTAGTATAGAAATTCTGGTTTTTGAGTGTTATTAATAGATTACAAAAACAATTAATATTTAAAAATGGCAATTACATACGGAAGATATTTTTTTAACATTGGCCTTCATAACTATAAGCAAGACAACTATACTACAAAAATATTCCTGTAAAACCCGGCACACATTTAAACAGCTACATATTTAAATCAATATACCTAAATTAGAGCTAAAAAGGATTAAAATGAACACATTTTTATTTTTTATTTTTTTTATTATATTAAAAATAAAGGGTACTTTTCGGTTAGACGGGCGCCAGTGTTACATACATATTATATATATATATATGTATGTACAGGGTGTACCACAGGGTACGCAGCGTCTGATTTGTACAGATTCGGATAGAGCACGTTAATATGAGTATTTTGAATGGTAACATGTGGGGTCCCCAAATATAGCGTTATTTCTTTGTTTTTTTTTCTCATTTCTTGTGTTTTTCATATAACAAACTTCACACTTTACTTACACTATCACGCTATATTCGGGGTCCCCACATGTTACCATTCAAAATACTCATATTGACGTGCTCTATCCGAATCTGTACATATCAGACGCTGCGTACCTTGTGGGACACCCTGTATATATACAATATATATATGTATATGTAACACTGGCGCCCGGCTAACCGAAAAGTATCAAATAAAGCTATTGAATTCAACAATTCATGAAATCACAAAAAATATGCATTTAAATATAATTAAATATAATAACAAAATTCAAGCGTAGCAATAAAGCACGTCTTCTCACAAAAAAAAACTCCTCTTCAACTGAGTCTAGGAGTCGACGGATATGACTCATGCTCCAGAAATATATATATAGAACGATTCACCAGTTAATCAGCTATTATAAAATATGCATTCTGCAGTTGTTGAGCGAACTTTATTTTGTGCATTTTTAGTCAGGTTTTTGGAGCAAATACTCCAATGTGCACACCTAGGATTCCCCCATAAATAGGCGAGAAATGCTTAACTTTGTTTGGGTTATTAACAACAGTTTTTGTGATACTTTACGAATATGTAATAATACACTGTCTTTCAAAAGTTAAGGAACAGGGAATGGCTGCTTTTGATTGTACACGGTTTGTCGAATATGTACCAAAATTATAGGCAAATTGTTCTTCAAAACTTCTGGGATGTAAAGAACATGTTTTATTTTATATTTCTCGGTGAAGATTTAGTTGGAAGGATAATTAGGGGCTAATAATAAATTTAATAATACAATAACATTTCGATCATCTATGTAAGAGAAAATGTTGAAAATGGTTTGTCACTGTGTTTAATGACTATTTGGGTCGTGTTCAACGTTTGTGTGCATTTGTGTAAGCATAGCACTCATATTCGTAACGATGTTATTGTGTCTGTGAGAAATTCAAAAGTTTTTTGTTTATAGAATACATACTTTTCAACTAAATTTAACACAACTTACCGAAAACCTGACAAGGAACAGTAGAAATAGTATACTGCAATCAAAACATCAATATATTGAATATTTGATGCGATATGAGCATTTCTAAGAAATAATATTTAATTGCTCATGCGTGGAAGATTAGATCTTTACTTTATATTTAGTGCAATTGTTTGCAATATTGTTTCGTATGCAAAATAATATGTGTTCTCAAAATCAATATATTTATAGTTTAAATTTTTAATACTCTTTAACAATTTGAGGTCTAAGCTATTTCAACCGCATATCTCCCTCTGGACTGAGGGAATTTAGTACTTTTCATGATTTAAAAAAAATACTTGCAAGATATGTATTTTAATAATTTTTTTTATTACGAACTTTAAACTGTTCTTATTCATAATGAAGAAACTAATTAAATGTACTGAAAATTAATATTTAAGGACATTATTGAAAAAAAGCATGTTTTATGTTTTTATAAAAAATTCCGGATAAGAAAACATCATTTTTTTAATAAAAAAATTTACATAGACTTGAATAAAAACTTATCCAAATGCTGTACAAATATCTCAGAATATTATATTCAAGGCTGGAGTAGCACAGTTGAAGTTTATTCCAACAGAGCGAAAAATGCCAAAAAAAAAAAAAAAAAAAAAAAAAAATTCGTTCCCTTTATTATTTCAGAATAGGTTTTATTTGTATATAAATATTATTTAGTAAAAGTTGCTTTTGTGTGTACATTTCAAAACACGCATTTGCACAAAGAGCAGCACCACAAGATCCACATTAAGTTCGAATTAAGCTCTGATTCTGGATATTTTCATATATTTACTTCTGTTTACTGTTGCCACCTATTTTTTCCAAAATAAAAGATTAGTATATAATATCTGTAAAAACCGCGAGCGTATATTGTAGGTACTTTTATAGCTCAGAGAGTTAAATGTTGACCCCGAGAGACTCTCGGGCTTAGTTCACTTCACCGAAAACGGAACCCGAGTGACACTCGGACTTAGACCTCAATGTGTTGAAATTATGCAGATACTATACAATTTCGCATTAATAAAGACACACAACAAGTAAAAATTGAATTTGAAAAATCAAATAAACCGTCTGCGTAAAAAGCGAACTAATTAATTATTTCTCATCAATGTAAAACTATTTTTTATATTACTTACCTGTTTTTTTTATTTACTTATATTGATGACTTTCAAGTTGTGTTTAATTGTTAGTTCCTATCTATAAACACTTTTTTGATGAAGCCTATAGAATAGATGTCAATGAAGGTTAGAGTTGCAGTAAAGCTAAAGATCCTACCTATACAACTACCAGGTTGTGTAATATTTAAACGGAGCTTCTGACTGTAAAATAGTCAAAGAAACATCGTCTTCATTTTGAAAGACCTATCCAATGATATGTCACTCAATAGGGTACGTAAAAAATTTTTTTCATCTCTAGCGCCATTTTGTAGTTTACGGCCGCCATTTTGAACTTAAAAAAACAAAACCTATCCTATAACATCGGAAGGTTAAGACGAATCGATAAAGACCTCATTCATTAAAATCCATCTAGCCGTTGGGATGTTTCGAGGGTATAAAGAAATCCACTTACCCAGATACGCGTGAAACACATAACTCTCCTTGGCAGTCGGATAATAAAGAGAAGTAATTCATCGATAGACTGAGATACTTTCAGAAGCTACTTTTCTAAAAATAATCAATCAAATGTAATCCACTGATCATTTCGACAGTAATAAAGCTACAATGGGTTGGACCTGATTCTTCGAATTATGAAAAGAAGATTTCTGGGAGGTCAAAACGGGAAGATAAGGGCATTCACGAAAACAAGAATAGATGACATGTTACGCCATCATGAGCATTAAATCCGAAAAAAAAAAAAGATTCTGAAACTATTATCTAGTATCTTAGTCAACATAGTATATATATATATTACAAAATTTAAATTTTTGCGCCAAGTTTAAAGTATTTTATGTAAATTTTCCTTTTTCAGTAATATTCCGTATATTATACCGGCTTATTAAATTAAAACCCTAGTCTATTAATCTCTAAGATCTTAATTCATATTTATTCCAAATTGCGTAAATCTAAAAATGGCTCAATTATTTATATTTCTTTAATAAAACTTTTATTATTTAAATTCCTATTAAATTGAGCTATTAAATCCCGGTATACCATATTCCCCTTAAATCTTTATTTAACTGCTAAAATATTATTCTGTCTTAAAGAAAAAACCTACTTATTTCAATTTATTCTTTTATTTAAAATATCCAAGTGTAATTAAAATATTTCAAAGATTAAAACTTCGCAGACATAAATTCATTTCTTTTATCGTCTGGAGAGGGAAAAAAGGGTTATTTTGCATAATCTCGACTACGGATTTTAACATTTGTTTATGCTTTAGACAGGTGGGCCGAGGATATAAGAATTTTCTAGAACAATCTTTTCAGCAGAGTACAGGATGGCGGTAACCAGATGTCATACGGATGGGTCATACCAGATGTCATACCAGGGTCATACGGATGGCGGGAACCAGAGAGAAGCATATAGCATATAGCAGATGGGCTGTGAGCTTAGAAGCTTTTTAGTTTTTAGCATGTAGAGGTGAACGTAGTGGATTGCAGTCGTAGCAGACTGGATAGTCAATGTGATTGCTCGATGGAGGTAGTAAAATGGTGGATGAAGACTGTTTATTATGAGTGTAGAATGAGGAAGAAACTGTATCGTAATGGGTGATAGAGGTTAGATGTTAACGGATTAAAGAATAGAATGCAGTCAAGAGATGGAGTGTTTTTAAAACTAATTGTGAGATGAGAATAGACATTATTCTTTTTACCATGGAAGGAGTGAGCATCTTCCCTAGATTCAATCGTGAGTGTGGAAATAAAGTGAATAATGTTCCAAGCGACTGCCATGTGTTAATTCTTCATTTTTCTTTATTATCTTAAACCCCTCGGCTGCTACCTGTGCTGTTTAGGAATGGAAACCCTCATTTTTTTTTTCGACAATACCAACTACTTGCCGTCAAAATGTCACAGAGAAAAGAAAAGTCCGACAGGATATAGAAGTGACGGCAATCAAAGCGAGTGTGTCTCCAAAATTACAAATGTGTAGTGGTACTGGTACATGATAGCTTATGATAGTTACTAAAGATCAGTGCCGGAAAGTTAAAAATTTACATCGCTAATGTGAATAGCAATGTATAGTGCTGGTGATTGTGAGACAAGATGACTGGAGTGAGTTCTTTTCAAAATATTTTTACACTTCTTATGTTATTATTTTTGTTATTGTTTGTTATTTATTGAGATTTATTTATTATTAAGTATGAGAATTATTTATTTATGAGATTTATTTATTATTTATTTATGAGGTTTATTTATTATTTCGTGAAGAGTATTTATTTATTTATTTATTTATTTATTTATTGTAAAGTTTATTATGAAGTCATGAGAATTATTTATTTATTTATTATTAAAGTCTGAAAGAGTACTTAATCTATTATGAAAAATAGAACTCTATTAGTTTAAATGTTGTTAAGGTCAGGTTGTATTAAAGAGAATAGAAGTGCTTCTTTTATTTTAATGAATACTGATATAATGGCTGAACCTAAATTAATTGAGTTTGATCCTAGTACTGGAATGGAAATCCAGGCTTGGTTAAATTATTATGATGATATGAGTACTAGGGAAAATAAAGATTTAGAGTGAAAATTTAAATCTATTCCACAGTATTTAAAGGGTGAAGCACTAAAAGTCTATATCAATGATTGTGTTAATTGTACTAGTTATGAACAGATTTCAAAAATCTTGATAGAAAAATTCATTGAACTAAATGTTCCAAATTTTTCTGATTTCTCAACTCTAAAATTAGATAAATTAGATAATTTAGAAAATTATTTTCACAAAAAAGTAGGAATTGGGAGAAAACTCCATCTTTGTGAGACTCTTCTAATACAAGGGTTGACAGATGGATTAAAACCAGAGTATAGAAATAATATTAATGTAAACCCTCCAAATAGTACCACTGAATGGTACCGGCTTGTTAAGCAATTTGTTGAAGTTTCCACTCCTCAAATTTCAAACCAAACAGTAAATCAACAACCAGTTAGACAAAATTTTCAACAATTTCAACCACCTAGGCCTTGGACTCAACCAAGTAGGCCCAATTTTCAGCCAAATAGATCCAATAATGCACATAGGAATTGGATTCCACAAAGACAGTATCAAAATCAGGGGTCTAGAAATTTTCAAAATAATTACTTTGAGAAACCATATCCTTCTAGACCATGTAGAATATGTACAAATAAAGGTGTAAATAATGCATATCATTGGGAACAAGAGTGTTTATTTAGAAATGATGCAACATCCTCTGATACTCTTCCTAGGAATTCACTTCCTACTATTCCTAATATTTGACAACTAATTGTGTATGGATGTACTAATAGTTATAATTTACCATGTATAGTGGACACTGGATCCACTACGGCAATATTACCCCTCAAATTTGTTAAAGAACTAAATGCTAAAATTGAAACTATACCTACAGTTATTATTGGTCAGGCAAAAGGGGTGTTAAAAATAAATCAAAAATGTAAAATTTCTCTAAAAGTGGGTAAAATTACCAAATGTATTAATTTTTTAGTGTGTAATACTAATTTGGAGTATGCTATTTTGGGTTTAAGGGAATGTTCTAAATTTAATTTAACTATAGATTGTAGAAATTGTACTGTAAAACAAGGAAGGAAAAAAATAAATAAGAGTATATCCATACATAATGAGAAATCTCTTCATTTTCATACTGTAGATATGAATAAAGTGCAACAAGAGAATGATTTGGTAACAATTGATTGTGATGAGAATTTGAATTTATATAATGATGATAGTGTAATAACAACTAATGATAGTATTGAAACTTTGAATTTATGTAAGAATGATATCGAATTACCATCTAATTGTGAAAGTTATATGACTACTCAGGACTGTTTTGAGAATGATAGAAATGATTATAATGTGCAACCGGATTATGGAAAGTTCGTAATTCCCCAAAATGTCTTCGCAATATTTTTAATTCTAATTCTTTAGATTTTTTTTTCTTTCATCAATAGTTTTCAACATTACCAGGTATGACCTTTGGGCGCCACGAGGATATTACTTGTTTTTGGGAGTTTTTGGGATTAAGTAGACACTCTATGCAGGCATAGGATGTGTATTTGATTTTGGGAATTTTCAGATTGATGTTGAAAAATAAAAATAAATATTTTTAATTCTATATTCAGTTTATATCAAAATAAACTATATTTATTTTATTCCATTTTTTACCAATTGTTTACAAAAATAGTAAGAATTGATAATATTTTTATAATAATATAAACATAGAAAATTGATAATTGTGATGAGATTTTGTAGTGATTGTCTAGCAATGGAAAATTAAGTACATAAACAAATTATCTTTTATTCCTATTTATTTTCTTTATTTTACCAGTCTAAGTTTATCAAATGCACGTCTATTCATCAAGAGTATCAAAGAGATAGATTATTGTAAGGAAATACTGGTTGAGAGTCCACTTTCTAAATATTTAGAGTTAAATTTATTTGGACTTTGGAATTATTATTATTATTTTTTTTTAATGTTTCGGCTGACAAAAATACTTTCTTATATAAGTAAAAAATAAGAAAATTATTAATTGCTATGTATTATTTTTATCCTCAACCATTATTTTCCGTGTCAATAAGTAAACAATCTGTGATATTTTCTTAGAATATAATATTGTTATTAAGTATTATTATTGCTATTATTCAAGTATACTGTTGAGAATTTTATTATTATGATTATGAATTGAAAGTATTATATTATTTATTGAAAGATTCATTATTTATTAAAGAAAAAGAGAACATAACTTATAAGTGAAAAGTTATGATATTTACTAAAAGAAGTGAGAAGTTTTAAAAGATGGTGAGTCCCAATTAGAATGGGAAAAGGAGCTCAAAAAAGAAGTTTATAAACAAACGTTAAAAGGTAGTTGAATAACTACTAGGAATTTGTTTATTAAAATAAAACTACTATTGTGATGACAAATAGTATTTAAACATAATGTAAAGAGTTTAACAGGCAGAGTAGTCAAACAAATTTAGTAAAAAATATTTATTGCAGCTGAACTTTTTTATTTTTGCTAAAGGACTTTTATGACCTACGAACTGATTAAGCCAATGGGACTTAAAATTCTACTTGAAGTAAATAAAGTGTTAAACATTACTTGATTGGAAATATGTTTGTGATAAGAGAAATGGAAATACACTAAATTTTCATAAGATAAAAGAATTTGTTGTTATTTATTACTATAGTTTTATTATTTATTTCTTATCGTATTTATACTTATTCTTTATTTATTATTGTGTTTATATTTTCCTATGCACTTACAAATGGTAAGTGATGTTGTAACCATTATTTGTATTCTTTTACAGGGGAAATGCTCTCAGCTAAATTTAAATGCTCTTAGTATATTTTTTTTTCTCTTGCATTGCTAAAATTTTACTTTTCCATCTCTTCGCTGACGTCTCTAAAATTTTCAATAATCAAAAATCAACTTCCAAATTTATTACAAGTCTGTTGTCTGAAATTGTAGTTAATTAACCACAAATTTCATACAAAGTCTTTGGGGAGGGGGGATAATATTACAAAATTTAAATTTTTGCGCCACGTTTAAAGTATTTTATGTAAATTTTCCTTTTTCAGTAATATTCCGTATATTATACCGGCTTATTATTAAAACCCTAGTCTATTAATCTCTAAGATCTTAATTCATATTTATTCCAAATTGCGTAAATCTAAAAATGGCTCAATTATTTATATTTCTTTAATAAAACTTTTATTATTTAAATTCCTATTAAATTGAGCTATTAAATCCCGGTATACCATATTCCCCTTAAATCTTTATTTAACTGCTAAAATATTATTCTGTCTTAAAGAAAAAACCTACTTATTTCAATTTATTCTTTTATTTAAAATATCCAAGTGTAATTAAAATATTTCAAAGATTAAAACTTCGCAGACTTAAATTCATTTCTTTTATCGTTTGAAGAGGGAAAAAAGGGTTATTTTGCATAATCTCGACTCCAGATTTTAACATTTGTTTATGCTTTAGACAGGTGGGGCGAGGATATAAGAATTTTCTAGAACAATCTTTTCAGCAGAGTATAAATACGGATGGCGGGAACCAGAGAGAAGCATATAGCATATAGCAGATGGGCTGTGAGCTTAGAAGCTTTTTAGTTTTTAGCATGTAGAGGTGAACGTAGTGGATTGCAGTCGTAGCAGACTGGATAGTCAATGTGATTGCTCGATGGAGGTAGTAAAATGGTGGATGAAGACTGTTTATTATGAGTGTAGAATGAGGAAGAAACTGTATCGTAATGGGTGATAGAGGTTAGATGTTAACGGATTAAAGAATAGAACGCAGTCAAGAGATGGGGTGTTTTTAAAACTAATTGTGAGATGAGAATAGACATTATTCTTTTTACCTTGGAAGGAGTGAGCATCTTCCCTAGATTCAATCGTGAGTGTGGAAATAAAGGGAATAATGTTCCAAGCGACTGCCATGTGTTAATTCTTCATTTTTCTTTATTATCTTAAACCCCTCGGCTGCTACCTGTGCTGTTTAGGAATGGAAACCCTCATTTTTTTTTTTTTTTCGACAATACCAACTACTTGCCGTCAAAATGTCACACACATATATATATATATAACGTAATTGTGATTAAATAATTACTCAAAGTAACACAAGCACTAGCAAACCTTATAAGGCTGAAACGCTTCACTGCAGCATTGTGAAAAAAATAAACCATTGTTAGGTAAATTTGATTAAACAAATTTATTGAAGTTTTGCTGATTTCTTTTTGATTACACACTGTAAAAAAAAATGGTAACGTTCCATGTAAAATCCAGGAACGTTTCGCCTTTTCTCAGGTTTTCAGAATAATTTAGCTCTTTCCTGTGAAATTCTGGTTTTCTTATCTGAAATGTTCCTGAACCAAAAGTTGGAAACAGCAAAACGCTGCGGCCGCCATTTATTACTTTTTTGCTATAATCCGTTGCTCGCGCGCGAGTGTCGAAAAAGAATTCCTTAAATGAATGTAAAAAAATCAATATGGAATGCAAATAAATCAATAGACGACATAATCCTTTACGTCTCTATTGTCAAGACAATTCAGATGAAAATATAATACCTCCGTGACATCGCTAAGAGATTATATCTCGTACTTGTCTGTGGAATGTTTAAGGAGCAGACCGTGTAAAAAAAAAAAATATATACACCTATTATTTGGATCTCCATTAACCAGGGGACCATCAAACATGATTCTCACCGATTTTGATTAATTTAAAGTATGTTTTAGAGTTCTTATCTCTAATTATTCTTGTGAAAGGATTTCTTCAAATGGGACTTAGATTTTCAGAAATTAGATGCCGAGGTTTAGCATACGTTTCAAATACCCATTAGTTTGCAGCTCTCAACGTGTCTTTCGTGGTGTGGACGCAGAAAGCTCGCACGCCACCCGTACGGCCCGAGTTCGATGCTACCTCTGGACATTTTTTTTTCTTTTTTAATTAATTTTATATTTTAACACTTTATTACAATTTGATTTAAATTTGATATATATTTGACACTTTGAATTGCTGCAAATTTGAATTTTTTTTATTTTCGGAAAAAATATACAATTACGTTTAGGTTTTTTTTTTCATGAAAATTTATATGTATTTTATCTAACTTGTAAACTAACATAATTACTAACGAAAATCCAAAATATTTTATGTCTAGATTTTTTTTCTAATTATTATTTACATTTATATAATTTTATATTTTAAGCAAAGTTCAGAAACATTATATCATATATATATTTACTTTATTGAATTTTAACTGAAAATTTATTTTTTCGTGTAAATTATAAATAATAATTTTGATGTCAATTTCAAAATATTTTTTCATTCTAACAAATAATGATAATAAAGCGAAAATTGTCAACTGGAAATGTAAAAATCGTCTGCGGATCCCGCATGCTGTGAAATGTCAGTAATGTTTTGCTGTCAACAGAAATATTCCTGGTAGTTCGCAGGAAACTTACTGGCATTTCTGTAGAAAGTTTTTAACATATACAGTAAAGTTCCAGTCATTTTCAAGAAATGTTTCTTGGAAATAATGGGCAACTCAGCTGCCCATTTTTTCCCAGGAACGTTGCGGAATTTTTTTTACAGTGCAGTTCAAGAAAGATACATTCTTATTTTTGATATGATTTCATGTTATTGGTTATAGAACATTTATTTAACTCGGTAGTTTGGTGTTCAGATAGATGTAATTTGATAGTAGGTTAACAAATTCTATTTCGGAAGAATTCGCTAAAAGTACTTGTTTTTTAAAACTATATCAAACAACAGAAAATACATAAGAACAAATCCATGCAAAAATATTAAATGAGTATCATAACGAACTGATAGTTTAACTGACAATTAAAAGTATATGAACTAATAATTTGTAATAAAAATTACAATTCCAAATAACACGGTATTTGCCAATTAATAAATTTAAAGTTAAAAATTTTAATGCAATTATTTTGCTATTTTAGACTAATAAATACGCATAGTTAATACATCTAATTTGCCACATATAATGACAAAACTTAAGTGGCTATTTTTTTAAAAGAATAAATAAAATTTATTGTGTTAATCATTCAGACAATAATATATAAATATAAGTTGAGCAAAATATGTTTCCCTGATTATAAAACATTAGCAGGAAATAACCGTTAAAGGTAAATTATTTATCTTTGTACTGTCCTGTTGTTAAAAATATTTAGTCGATGGTTAGATGGTAAATCTAGTGCATAAATATAAGCAGGGAATCAAAAGTGAATTACCATTATAGATCCTACCCTGCCCGTTTCTGTTACGTCGCATCGCAGCAAAAAAATGCCATGCAGACAATACACGGGGCTGCAAACATCATCGCACAGTCAAGCAGATACGGACGGGTCAGCTAGTTTGTGGATAAAAGAAATTTTTTCTTTGAACGCGAGCGCGAAGGTTATTATAAAAATCTCTAATATAAAACTATGGAAAGTTGCCTGTAAAATAAATTTAATTTTTCATTCCGGATTTTGTGCTGTATTTTTGAAAATTCTGCCACAGCATGACGTTTAAAAATATAAAAGGCATTCTCACAATCTTTTGACTTTTCTTTATTTTTCTGTCCCTGAATAATAATTTTTATTTTAGTACATATTCTTGGGAGTTTTTTATTTCTTATACTAAAAAAATCCCATTGCATGACTGCATAACAATATTAACGAGATAAATAAGTTTTGGACAATGTTGGGGGTCCAAATATACCACGAAATTCCTATACCGTCCCGTGTCCCTGATGCTAATTTTTAAGTTTGGAGCTGTTTGTATAAAATTGTTTCAATAAAAGTATTTTTGTTTCCGAAACTGGGACTATTGTTTTCTATAAATACGTAGCAAAAAAATAATCTGCGCAGATTTTTAAGGTTGTTATTAGTTTTTTTTAACTCTGTCCCTGGGTTTTAGTTTCCTTGCCGCCTCTCTTGCTAAAATTATAGAGAAAAGTACTTCAGATGCAGCCACAGAATTTTTTCAACCTTTTCTCGTGCAGAAGTATGCTAGAGAAAGAGTGGCTAAAATTTTTTTGACAGGATATTTACTGCAGAATTTAAATCAGCTTTTAAATATGAATTTCAAGCACCGTGGCTTTATTAGTAGTCTTACAGTACCCAAGATTTATTCCTACACTTTTCAAGGTAAATTTAAAAAAAAAAAATTTAATCCAATCTAAATAATCGTTTCTAAAAATCTATGAACATTCTGGCTATCACTTAGTCTTAACATGATTTGCCTAAAAATAGGTGGTAGTTTTCCTTACCGTCCCATCCTTGCCATAAACTTTTTTCCACTTATAATCCCGTTTTACCCGACTGCCAAGAAGGGTTATGTGTTTCACGAGTAACTGGGTATGTGTATTTCTTTATACCCTCGACACATCCCCACGGCTGGATGGATTTTAATGAATGAGGTATCTATCGATTCGTCTTTAACGTCCGATGGTTATAGGATAGTTTTGTTTTTATAAATTCAAAATAGCGGTCGTAAAATACAAAATGGAGGCCGTAAAATACAAAATGGCGGTAGAGACGAATTTTTTTTTTTTTTTTTTTTTTTAAGCACCCTATTGAGTGGCATATCATTGGATAGGTCTTTTAAAATGAAGGCGATGTTTCATTGAGTATTTTACAGTCAGAAACTACGTTTAAATATTACACAACCTGGAAGCTGCGTAGGTAGGATATCTAGATTTAATGCAACTGTAACCTTCATAGACATCTATAGGCCTCATCAAAACAGTGTTCATAGATAGGAACTAACAATTAAACTCAACTTAAAAGTCATCAATCCAAGTAAATAAAAATAATAGGCAAGTAATATAAAAAATAGTTTCACTTTGATGAGAAATAATTAATTTGTTCGCTTTTTATGCAGTCGGGATTTTTGATTTTTTAAATTTATTTCCTATACCGTCCCCTTTTTTCCCTTACCGTCCCTTCTTTAACACCCTTTTAAGACAATGTTATACAAAAATTTTGTACTAAAAATACTACATTGTTATTATTTCTTATTTGAGTATCCTGTGGATGCTATGCAAATTCATTATAAGTAAAAATTTAGAAGAAAGTAAAAAGTTATAGTTGTAAAATGGTAAGTAAAATTAAACTCGCAAGTTTAACTTAAATCCCAGTTAAATAAATGATTTTTCGCTGCTGACCATTTTTTCTTTATTTTTTATCATTAAGGCATTCGTCTATAAGTTTAAAATGTTATTTAAGTAAGTTTAATTTCACAAGATTTTTATTCCTGAAAAGTCAAAAGATTGTGAGAATGCCCACAAATTTTCCTAATTATTGGAACTAAATTTTTTTTTGCATACTTCACTTGTACTTTTCCAGATTTATTTTAGACAATAAACGCGTATTCCACTGACATGTAAATGCCATTTTATAATCTTACAAAATGTTATGAAGATTTCGAAGTTTACAAATATTCATAATATCCCAGGGGGACCGTTTTTATTGCTTTGTTTCCACCTTTGTACACCACGGATAAACTTTGTTTGTATTATGATGAGATTCTTCATTTGCATAACAAAGAAGTGTCACGTTCTTGAAAAGAAGTTTTCTTTGTGCTTTTATTCATAAGGGTATTATGCGATTTCGCAGATTCTCTTTTATACTCATAATGTTTTATAAAATTCAAAATGTTTCATTTATGATGTGAAGACAATAAAATATTGTAATTAAATCAGTTTTATGTTTTAATGTGATTTTGTTTCTGCTTCAATGTTAATAAATATTAATAAGTTTCAGAAATCTTTTTTTTACTTAAGTATATGTTGTAAATAATGCATGTTAAATATACATTGCTTTGTTTAAATACATATTGTATTCTTGAAGCTAGAAAACAAAGTAAATAATAATATTAAGTAAATAATAAAGTGATGTTCACAAAGTACGAGGGTAGGCTGATAAGTAATTCACACATACATATAGAGAGCGAAAGAAATGACCTTCAGAAGCGCACCCGGTAGAATATGAAAGTAACGTTCCCTCTCTATGTAAACATGTGCAGATTTGAAGTCGCTGAATTTATTCAGTGTGTTTTGAGAAGCGGCAGTATGAAGACGTGTTCTAGTGCTATGTCAACGCGAGTTAAAGAGCATGCTGTAATCGAATTTTTAACTGTTGAAAAAAGTGACATGCTGAGAATCACCGTCGTTTAAAGATGATGATGCTGTTGATAAGTCCGCTGTAAATCGATTGGCAATAAAGTATTGTGATTGCGAGCCTAGAAAAGCCATAATTGTTGATGAAAAACGCAGCGGACGTCCGATCATTGTCCAGACGATAAACATCGCAAACTCATCGACTATTTGATTTAAAATGACCGGCGAATCACTCACAAGTGTATCGCAAACCATATTGGAATCGCCAAGGAATGAGTCGTCTTCATTGTTAAACAATTTGGATATCCTAAAATCAGCAACTGCAGCGACTCTGCGAAACCTGAAGTTGGAACCGATTCCACAACCTGCTTACTTCCCCGATCTTGCGCCTTGCGATTTTTATTTTTTTCTCTATTCAAGAGGTAATCAAAGATACTCAAGAGTAATCATTACACCTCTGACGATGAGGTGAAGGCAACTGTGAAGCCCTGGATTCGAGAAAAGTCGGAAGAAATTTTCAGTGACAGTATAAAAAAACTTGTTACACGTTGGGAGAAATTTTGTTAGCCTTAATGGCAACTATGTTGAAAAAGAAGTATATGATTTTGAAGCTTAAGAATTGCACTTCAATGTACTTTTTGTCCCATCTTGTTTTTTATTTTTATTCGTGCTCTACAAGCATGTGTGCATTTCTTTTCAGCCTACACTCGTAAATATCGAATAACGATGTTTTTGCGAATATTAAAAGTTTATTAAATTAATAAAATATTACATACAATTTGGCCGAAAATAGGGTGATTCAGCCAGTAATTGACCAAATAAAGTCAGTGTGATGAGTGTTTTACCCGACTGAAAAGAAGGCTTATGTGTTTCACGTGTATCTGTGTATGTGGATTTCTTTATACCCTCGGAACATCCCAACGGCTGGATGGATTTTAATGAATGAGGTCTCTATCGATTCGTCTTAACGGCCCAATGGTTATAGGCTAAGTTTGTTTTTATAAATTTAAAATGGCGGCCGTAAAATACAAAATGTCGGTAAAGACGAAAAAATAAATTTACGCACCCTATTGAGTGGCATATCATTGGATAGGTCTTTCAAAATGAAGACGATGTTTCATTGACTATTTTACAGTCAGAAGCTCTGTTAAAATATTATAGAACCTGGAAGTTATGTAGGTAGGATCTCTAGCTTTACTTCAACTCTAACCATCATAGACATCTACTCATTAAAACAGTGTTTATAGATAGGAACTAACAGTTAAACACAACTTAAAAGTCACCAATACAAGTAAACAAAAATAATAGGTAAGTATTATAAACAAGTAATTAAAAAAAAAATTTTTAAGTCAATTCCTACTTAGGTCAATAAGAGATTTTTTTTTTCTCCCATTCTTCTTTCTTTCTGAGTGGCGCTTAAAATGCCTTGATCAAGAAGAGGGCTCCCTCGATCTTAAAATACCTTGATCAAGAAAACGTGCTCTCTCGATTATTGAAAACTAATTAATTTAAATTAATTAATGAATTAATATTCGAAAAAAAAAAACTGGATTAACATCAAATGTCAGATACTACAAGTTAAAAAAAAAATTATTTGAGCTTGATTGGATGAATAATAAGTATTTTATTAAAGATTGAAAATTTGAACAAGATATATATAGCGAGAGTGTGAGCTAATAGTAGGAATTGAAAAAAAATAGTTTCACATTGATGAGAAATAATTAATTAGTTCGCTCTTTACGCAGTCGGGTTTTTTGATTTTTAAAATTTAAATGTTTATTTTATATATTTCTTTCCTTTTAAGTTTTAAAAGTAAACTAACATGATTACTACAACCCTTAATGAATGTCTTATAATTGGCAAAAGTGAAATCCGCTGAAATTAATTAGCGACAAAATTATAAATAAATAGTTTCTTTAATTACCATTTTCCCAGTGGTGGATCAAGCGAAATAAGTCAATCGAAAATCTAGAAATTAATCTTTAAAGTATCATCCTTGGGCTGTGATTAAAAATAATTCTTATAAAAATATTCATTGAAATAAGCAAGATGGAAGTGGATTATTTTAACTTATCGTAATTGTCTCCAACTAATCAAAAACTAAATGTTTACAATTTCTAATAAAAAAGTTTCATAAAATGGCTTCTATTACAGCAGACATCTGACAACAATGTGACAACAGGAGCACTAACATTTAACCCATTTGTGCCTGAATTTTTGTTTTCTCAAATTTTTTGGTAAAATCACTTTAAAATGTTGCAAAATGAACTGGAAAAATACTAAAAAATATTAAGCTTAATTTTTCTTGTATTTATTTGATAAAATGTAAAAGAACTAAATATGAGTATTTCTAGTAGAATAATAGGCATAATTATATATTTTGCCCATATTTATATTTAAAATGTTTTTAAATTGTATATTATGTACTATAATTAGTATTTTAATGAACAGCAAAAAAAAAAAAAAAAAAAAAAAAAATATATATCTATTTCTTTGCAGAGACTAATAACGTTATAACTATTATTAATAATAAAATAAGAATAATCGTATTGCAGACTTACTAACAATTTATTTCATAAATATCTTCGAAAGGAGACTGCATAAATAACTGTCTCCTAAATTTCTAACAAAAATATGTGCCCATATGTGCCTAGAACCCTATATTTTGTACATTACAAAAATGCATAAAAAATAGGCTTGAACATTTAATTTTGCAATTTAAAAAAATACGTATTTCAAAAAAGTCCACAAGCTAAGATTATAACTTGCGATTTTGGGTTCATGATAGAAAAAAAAACAAATAAACTTACTTTTTACATTTCGCCCTCTTGAAAAATTTAAAATCCATAAACACCGAAAAAAGCCTTAATTTAAGCAAATAAATATCCACCTTGTGCTGACATCTCTCGGTTATAGATAAAGACATTTATAAATAATGATTTCATGCAATTTTCATGTTATAAAGAAGAAGAAAATTATACAAATGCATTAAAAATGAAACGTCCCAAAAATGGGTCGCTAGGCATAAATGGGTTAAACAAAAATACACTGGTGTCCAAAATTAAGGACCGATCAGAAAATTCTAATTTTCAAGTATGCGAATACTCAAAAGGAAATGATATAATTCGAATAATCTATATCTCTACAGCACAGCTAATCCATATAACATCTCATTCATGTCACACATAGTCACAAGTGTCACAGTCACTACGGTGAAGCAAAAAAAAAAAAAAAAAAAAAGGAACTTCCATACATCTCATTATGAGTCTCAAATGACTCCACTGAGACGTCACTGTGACTGCTGCTTTGTGACGAGTCACCATGTCACTTAGAATGTAGTTACATTGTGATTGTCATCTGCAGACTCAATTTCAAAATTGTCGTGACCGCTGCATTGTGATAAGTTACCAAATAATGTCACATTAAAGTCACATGATGACTTTCAGGTGACAGAGAGACTACTGTGAAGTCACCATTGAGCTCTTTTGTGAAAAGTCACCATGTGACTATAATGTGATATTATTTGGTGACTTATCATAATGCAACGTTTATGAAGACGTTCATTAGACTCAATTTCAGAGTCTAAAAATGACAGTCACATGAGAGTCACAATGTAACTACACCGTAAAGTCACTTGGTGACTTGTCACAAAGCGGCAGTCACATTGACGTCTCAGTGGAGTCACATATAGTGATCATTTGAGACTTATAATGAGACGCGTGGAATTTCCTATTTTTTGTTTCACCGTAGTGACTGTGACACTTGTGACCAAGTGTGACACGAATGCGATACTATATGGACTAGCTATGCTGTAGGGATAGTAATTATTTGAGTTATATTATTTCCTTTTGAGTATTCACTTACTTAAAAATTAGCATTTTGTGACTGGTCCTTAATTTTCGACACCAGTGTATCATGTCCAGTGCCACGTATAAAATTCATTTCCGCCTGAAATGGCGCAATATTTCAAAAATTTGATCAACTACTGGAGGGGTATCAACTACAGTCAGATATTTAAATCTGTCAAAAATGAATGAATTTAAAATGTATTAAATTATTTAAAGTTGATTAGTATGACTGCATACGTAGCTGCCAAATCGTCAGACTGTTGAGTACCACTATTTCCGTAAAGTAGTCGTCGTCTTATTTAAACGCAGAATTTCTTACAGTAAATAAAGGGAATATTTTTAATAGGAAATTATGATGTTCAAAAATTTGTCTATTTGGCAGTTATGTATATAATTTTGAATTATTACAGTTTGAATGATAAAAGTTCAAATCCTCATGCTGTTTTAAATTATTTATTTTATGTAAATTTAAGCAAAATTTACCAAAAAATGGAAAAAAATAGCAAACAACATAATATAGACCAAAGAAAAGTCTATTCATGTACAGCTATTTCCCTCATCAGCTAACAGTTGCACATAAAATTATATTAAACAATAAATAATGCACTGAGAGTGAAAGTAATTAAGGGGACAGTGAGACGAGTCTATAACTGTACTGGAAAGGGCCATAAAAAGGTATTGTTATAGGAAGGTAATCTGTGTAGACGGATAAAATAGGTTTGCTGATTTTCAATGTAAAGTAAAATATTAATATTAAGTAGATTCTAGAAGGATTTAGCATTTTATAATCTATATTATAAAGTAAAAACATGTCCATGAGTAACGCTGACGACATATTGGCGGCAGCAACGACCTGATCAACAAATTTCTCTTTTACCTTATGGAGCCATTTGTTGGATTTACCTGTACAATCTCGTAAATGTACCTTACGTCTAAGGTAGTTCCCAATCGTCTCTAAAGTCCAATACTGCATACCTCCACAGAAATGAGCCCTCCCTCAATCAACGGACACCACAGCTGTTTAGCTGTAAGAATCCCCGATAACGAAAATCTGATATAAGCCAAGTATAAGCAAAAGAATTGTATAAGCCAAAAAACTGATTAAATTATTATGATAAAAAAAGTTTTGCAATTTTATAGTATCAGACTTTCGCTATTTATTGAATTTTTAACTTTGAAATTTACAATTAGCGAAAAATTCTGAGTTCAGGTTAAAAAAGAAGGTCATTTTCGGATTTAGTGCTAAAAAAGTCCTTCCGGCCAGTGCCGGGAGAAAGAGGTAGCTTTCATATTCCTTATTTTAAAAAAGCCAACTTATATTATTCAAACACACGAAGCTCAATTTAGTGGAAACCGAGTATAGGAGATTCAATACTAATTTTTATCAATACTAAATCATTATGAATGAGAATTTCGCGAAATTAGTCAGCTTTATCCAAGCTGCTTTTATTTAAAGTAACTTATATTTGGCTGCCAAGTTCGGCGATTTCTTAAAGTGCATGCCATTTTAAGACAACATGGTGGATGAGGCTAACCAGTGAACTTGGTCGAGACCTTAGTAATTGCTGTGCACATGCTCACTCACATCGGAATCGATTGATATATACGAGTGCTTTCGTAGGCAAAAAATCAGATTTTTCAAAATGTCACCCACATTAGATATTGAAATTGCTATATCTGAGCCATTTTTTAAGATAAAGACAAACAAAAAATGCTCCTGAATCCTTATATCAAGGTCAAATACTTAAGAAAGAAACCTTTTTCAATTTCTAATTTTTTAGCACCCCACTTTAAATATATATATTTTTAATTTAATGGCCGCCATTTTGAAACAAGATGGCTGATGAAGCTGGCCAGCGAACTTGGTCGAAATATTCATGTATACTATCCACATGCCTTCTTACATCGAAATAGGCGAATACGTGTGTTATCGCGTGACAAATACAAGATAGTTTCAAAATGTTAGCCATGCTAGAAATTCAAAGTGCTATAATTCAACCACTTTTTAAGATATAAACAAAAGAACAAATTTCCAGAAACAAAAACTGCTCCGGAATCTTTGTATTAAGGCCAAACACATAAAAAAATATTTTTCATTTTCCAATTTTTTAATACCTCATTTTAAATTTTAAATTAAATTTTTTTAATGGCAACCCTTTTGAAACAAGATGGCGAATGAAGCTGGCCAACGAACTCGGTCGAGACATTGGTATGTACTATGTACAGACCAAGTTACATCCAAATCGGTTCATAAATACGCCTGATATCACGTGACAAAAATCAGGTCGTTTTAAAATGTCAGCCACAACAGAAATTCCAAATGCTATAACTCAGCCATTCTTTTAGATATGGACGAAACAAAAACTGTTCCGGAATCTCTGTGTTAAGGTAAAACACATACGACAAAAACTTTTTTCATTTTCCAATTTTTTGGTATCTCATTTAAAATTTAAAATTTTTTTAAATATTTTAAACGGCCGCCATTTTGAAACAAGATGTCGGATGAAGCGGGACAACGAACTCGGTCGAGATATTTGTATGTACTATGTACACACCAAGGTACATCCAAATCGGTTTATAAATACGCCTGTTATCATGTGACAAAAATCAGGACGTTTCAAAATGTCAGCCACGCTAGAAATTCAAAATGCTATAACTCAGCGATTTTTTAAGATATGGACAAAACAAAAACTGCTCCCGAATCTTTTTATCAAGGTCAAACACATAAGAAATTTTTTTTTCAATTTTCAATTTTTTGGTACCACATTTCAAATTTAAATTTTTCTTAAAAATTTAAATGGCCGCCATTTATAAACAACACGGCTGATGAAGCTGGCCAACGAACTCGGTCGAGACATTGGTATGTAACTATGTATAAACGAAGTTACATCCAAATCGGTTCATAAATACGCCTTTTATCGCGTGACAAAGTTCAGGACGTTTCAAAATGTCAGCCACGCTAGAAATTCAAAATGCTATAACTCAGTCATTTTTTAGATATAAACGAAATAAAAACTGCTCCGGAATCTTTGTATAAAGGTCAAATACATAAGAAAAAAATATTTTTCCATTTTCAATTTTTTGGTACCACATTTCACATTTTAAATTAAAAAAAAATTGTAAATTTTAAATTAAAAAAAAATTTAAATGGCCGCCATTTTGAAACAAAATGGCGGATGAAGCTGGCCAACGAACTAGGTCGAGAAATTGGTATGTACTATGTACACACCGAATTACATCCAAATCGGTTCATAAATACGAGAGTTACAGTGTGACAAAGGTCAGATATATATATATATATATATATATATATATATATATATATGTCAATTTTGAACGGAAGTGGTTTCGGGGTCTGGGAGTCATGATCGATGAAAATATACCAAAAGTTTTTCAAATCGCTTTCCTCCGAACGGCTGCAATAGGCAGCTTTTTGTAATGAAAGCTACCTAAAATACGTACAAATCACAAAGTATCAAAAGTCCTTCCGGCCAGTGCCGGGAGGAAGAGTAGCTTTCATATTCTTATTTTAAAAAAGCCAACTTATATTATTCAAACACACGAAGCTCAATTTACTGGAAACCGAATATAGGAGATTCAATACTAATTTTTATCAATACTAAATCATTATGAATGAGAATTTCGTGAAATTAGTCAGCTTTATCCAAGCTGCTTTTATTTAAAGTAACTTATATTTGGCTGCCAAATTCGGCGATTTCTTAAAGCGCCTGCCATTTTAAGACAACATGGTGGATGAGGCTAACCAGTGAACTTGGTCGATACCTTAGTAATTGCTGTGCACATGCTCACTCACATCGGAATCAATTGATATATACGAGTGCTTTCGTAGGCAAAAAATCAGATTTTTCAAAATGTCACCCACTCACCCACATTAGATATTGAAATTGCTATATCTGAGCCATTTTTTAAGATAAAAACAAACAAAAAATGCTCCTGAATCCTTATATCAAAGTCAAATACTTAAGAAAGAAACCTTTTTCAATTTCTAATTTTTTTTGCACCTCACTTTAAATATATATTTTTTAATTTAATAACCGCCATTTTGAAACAAGATGGCTGATGAAGCTGGCCTGCGAACTTGTTCGAGATATTGATGTATACTATCCACATGCGTTCTTACATCGAAATAGGCGAATACGTGTGTTATCGCGTGACAAATAAAAGATCGTTTCAAAATGTTAGCCAAGCTAGAAATTCAAAGTGATATAATTCAACAATTTTTTAAGATATAAACAAAAGAACAAATTTTCAGAAACAAAAACTGCTCCGGAATCTTTGTATCAAGGCCAAACACATAAAAAAAAATGTTTTTCATTTTCCAATTTTTTAATACCTCATTTTAAATTTTAAATTTATTTTTTTAAAATGGCAACCCTTTTGAAACAAGATGGCGAATGAAGCTGGCCAACGAACTCGGTCGAGACATTGGTATGTACTACGTACAGACCAAGTTACATCCAAATCGGTTCATAAATACGCATGATATCGCGTGACAAAAATAAGGTCGTTTTAAAATGCCAGCCACAATAGAAATTCAAAATGTTATAACTCAGCCATTGTTTTAGATATAGACGAAACAAAAACTGTTCCGGAATCTTTGTATTAAGGTCAAACACATACGAAAAAAATCTTTTTCATTTTCTAAATTTTGGTATCTCATTTTAAATTTAAAATTTTTTTAAATTTTTTAAATGGTCGCCATTTTGAAACAAGATGGCGAATGAAGCTGGACAACGAACTCGGTCGAGATATTTGTATGTACTATGTACACACCAAGGTACATCCAAATCGGTTCATAAATATCCCCGTTATCACGTGACAAAAATCAGGGCGTTTCAAAATGTCAGCCACTCTAGAAATTCAAAATACTATAACTCAGCCATTTTTTAAGATATAGACGAAACAAAAACTGCTCTCGAATCTTTTTATCAAGGTCAAACACATGAGAAAAAAATATTTTTCAATTTTCAATTTTTTGGTACTACATTTCAAATTTAAATTTTTCTTAAAAAATTAAATGGCCGCCACTTTTAAACAAGATGGCGGATGAAGCTCGCCAATGAACTTGGTCGAAACATTGGTATGTACTATGTATAAACGAAGTTACATCCAAATCGGTTCATAAATACGCCTTTTATCGCGTGACAAAATTCAGGACATTTCAAAATGTCAGCCACGCTAGAAATTCAAAATGCTATAACTCAGCCATTTTTTAAGATATAGACGAAACAAAAACTGCTCCGGAATCTTTGTATAAACGTCAAACACATGAGAAAAAAATATTTTTCAATTTTCAGTTTTTTGATACTACATTTCAAATTTAAATTTTTCTTAAAAAATTAAATGGCCGCCATTTTGAAACAAAATGGCGGATGAAGCTGGCCAACGAACTCGGTTGAGACATTGGTATGTACTTTGTACACACCGAATTACATCTAAATCGGTTCATAAATACGAGAATTACAGTGTGACATAGGTCAGATATATATATATATATATTTGTCAATTTTGAACTGAGGGTGGTTTCGGGGTCTATGTGTCATGATCGATGAAAATATACCAAAATTTTTTGAAATCGCTTTCCTCCGAACGGCTGCAATAGATAGCTTTTTGTAATGAAAGCTACCTAAAAGTTAAAAAACACAACAACCACATTTATTTTAAAGTATTAGATTTTTGCTATTTTTTGACTTTTTAACTTGGAAATTTATGATTTGCAAAAAAGCCTGAGATGATGGTTAAAAAAAGAATGTCATTGTCGGATTATAGGCAATAAAAAATACATAACAATCAATTATCAAAAGTTAAAAAGCAGAACCATCGCAGGCTTGTGTAATCTGTAACATTATTTATTTGATTTTTCTGAAAAAAAAGAAAAGTAAAAACTGTAAGCAAATCGCGTAACAGTATAAAATCGTATTGTGTTTCCAAACTTAGAAAACATGTCCTTCCTGGTTCAGTCGGAAGAGCAAGTTGATTTCTTTCTTTTGTTTTTTTTTTTTTTTTTTTTTTTTTTTTGAAGGAAAAGTCGTCCAAAATAAATATAAAAAATAGACCCCCTCCCCTCATATATTTAATTCTACAAAATGTCTGAAACAAAAAATGTCTGAAACTCTACAAAAAAAAAAAAAAAAAAAAAAAAAAAAAAAACGGAAATAGCCATTCAAAAAATAATGGAAATAATGTCTTCTTTCAATTTATGTTATAAAAATAAACTTTGAGAGTCGTCTTCCTTTTGAAATTGTACCAAACTCTGTAAATTTCAACACGAATAGTTAATTTCGACATCATATTTGGCTTTTTCGGAAATTTTTACCTTAAAATACCAAATGGGAAGTCATTCGGTTAAGTATAAAATTTGGAATTTCTAACGTTAAGGGGTCTCAGGACTCTTAAAATCGGAAAAACATGAAAAAAAAGACCATTTTTAACATTTAATATCTTAAAATGTATGTGATTTTAAAACACAATTTTTGTTGGGATGAAACATATAAGTATTTTCTCTCATTCCATGTATTTAAGAAATTGAAAGATGCAGAATTAGTATTATTAGGGGGCTCCAAACTTTCAGACATTTGACAAGCAGAAAATTGGTACAACAGCTTGCGCGCACGATGGCAAAATAAATTTTGCAACTAGAATAAAATTTTTTGTGCCTAATTATACTTCAGTTTATAATAATTACCTTGAACCTAAATAATCTTGCATTTAAAGCATTTTTATATTTTTAATACAAAGTTGTATTTAGCTAACAGAAAATTTTGAAAATTTCAGCAGTATAATAAACTAAAAAAATATTGTTTTCAACAATAAAACAGAAATTTTAGGTTCCGTTTATACAGACTTACATGAAACATATATTTTGAAAATTTGATGAAAAAATATTCAGAGTTTTTTGAGATATCCTGCGCGTTATGCCAATAAACGTCATTTGGAGAAAAATGACTTCAAAGTTTCGGAAACGCATTTCAGCTATTGGGCAGATATAGTTAGTTCTAAAAGACATTACTTCTGTTCTAATGGGAATTTCAAGTAAACAATCATATCAAAATGTTCAGAAAATATTGAAGTTTAACATTTAAAAAAATTAAAATTTCGAAAATTTTCTAGCCTTAAGAGTCTTGAGACCCCTTAAATTCATTTGTAGACGTTGCCAATAGTAGTAGTTGTAGAGATATCGCCAAATTTGGCGACCAAAATTAGTCGCCAAATTGGCGACATCTCTAATATTATCCCAAATTCCCACAGACTTCCATTGTAAACGAATAGGGTTAACTTGCTTACAGACAATCAACAAACTGAGATATTTTAATACAACAAAAACTAATATTAGCTTAAGGGATTATATTAATTATATTTAAGGAGTCAAATAAATTAAATTGTGAATAAAAGTAACATGATACAATGCTTAGCATGCTTTCCCAAACGTTAATTTTAAGGGAGACCAAACTGGTCGGAAAGGGCGGCTAATATTTGTAATAATATAATATGCATAATTAGATGTTTTGTCTAAATATATATAAAATAAGCTTCTAAATTGTGTATTATATGCTATAATTAGTATTTTTGTGAACTACTAAAAAAATATATTTATTTCTTTACAGAGACTAATAACATTATAAGTATTAGTAATAATAAACTAAAAATAATCGTAAGCTAATCGAGGCTTAAAGATAATTTGCTTCTTAATCATCTTGAAAAGGACATCACATAAACAACTGTCCTCTAAATGGCTAATAAAAATATATACCCATTTGTGCCTAGCGCCCTTTATTTTGTACGTTACAAAAATGCATAAAAAATAGGCTTGACCACATAATTTCACAATTTGAAAAATTACTTATTTCAAAGAAGTCTACAAGCTAATATTATGACTTATTTATTTGGATCCTTGGTAGAAAAAAACAAAAATAAACTTGCTTTTTACATTTCGCCATCTTGAAAAATGAAAATTCTATAAACTCCGAAAAAAGTCTTCATTTAAGCAATTAAATATGCATCTTATGCTGTCATCTTTCGGAAAAAGATGTAGACATTTATAGCTAATTATTTTATACAATTTTCACGTTATAAATAAGAAGAAAACTATAAAAAATTATTAAAATTCGAAGAGTCCCCAAAATGGGACGCTAGGCGTAAGTGGGTTAAGAACTATCAAAAAGGAACTGCAAATATAAGCCTTTTGTTTTTCAGATTTTCAAAAGTCCAATATTTTTAAACGTATTGTCGAATCTTCTTGATTAATAAACTCATCCAAGATATTTGCAAGTTCAATATATTGTCCAAGTAGGTTCGAATTATTTGAGTATTTTAGACGGTATCGTGATAACAAATTTTGCGTGTTTATCGCAATGACGAATCATAGCGAATTTTTCTGCTGAACCTTGACATTGAACACTATATTAACATGTAAATTTATCTCTGTGTTACGAAAAATATATTGTATCTAACGAAGTTTATTTCACTTTCGTGCGTGTACAACATTCAAACGGAGAGGTTACTGCTGCGATGGATGGATGAATTTATTTCATCGGATTGTATGAAAATGCATTTACGAGGGCAAGTCAGTAACTAGGTCACAAAAGCCAGTAAAAAAGGGAAACCAAGTTACATACTTAAAAGGCATGTTTATTTTTACCAGACTGCCAAGAAGGGTTATGTGTTTCACGCGTATCTATGTAAGTGGATTTCTTTATACCCTCCAAACATCCCAACGGCTGGATGGATTTTAATGAATAAGGTCTCTATCAATTCGTCTTAACGGCCCGATGTTTATAGTCTAGGTTTTGTTTTTATAAATTCAAAATTGGCGGCCGTAAAATACAAAATGGCGGTAGAGACGAAAAAAAAAATACGCACCCTAGAGTGGCACATCATTGGATAGGACTTTCAAAATGAAGACGATGTTTCATTGACTATTTTACAGTCAGAAGCTCCGTCAAAATATTATACGACCTGGAAGTTGTGTATGTAGGATCTCTAGCTTTACTGCAACTCTAACCATCATAGACATCTGTAGACCTCATCACAACAGTGTTTATAGATAGGAACTAACAATTAAGCACAACTTAAAGGTCATCAATAAAAATAAATATAAAAAATAGGTAAGTAATATAAACAAGTAATATAAAAAAAAATTTTAAGTCAATTCCTTCTTAGGTCAATAAGAGAATTTTTTTTCTCCCATTCTTCTTTCCTCTTGAGTGGCGCTTAAAATGCATTGATCAAGAAGAGGGCTCTCTCGGTCTTAAAATACCTTGATCAAGGGTTGGGCTCTCTCGATTATTGAAAATTAATTAATTAATTAATTAAATTAATGAATTAATATTTGAAAAAAACTGGATTAACATCAAGTGTCATCCACTACAAGTTTAAAAAAAATTATTTGAGCTTGATTGGATGAATAATAAGTATTTTATTAACGATTGAAAATTTGAACAAGATATATATAGCGAGAGTGTGAGCTAATAGTAGGAATTGAAAAAAAAAATAGTTTCACGTTGATGAGAAGTAATTAATTAGTTCACTTTTTACGCTGACGAGTTTTTTGATTTTTTAATTTCAATTGTTTATTCTATATAATCGTCATTTACAGTGATACATTTGTCCCATCTCGTTATGAGTTTTCTTATACTTGCTGCATAAAAGTCTTTGCACTGCACTCTCAGCCATCTGTGTACCTCACATTCAAAGTCTGCATCAGTCGAATGTAGGCTAAACCATGTGAACACCCTGTTGCAGTTATTATGCTGTCTGTTTTTGTTCGCTTATCTGCTCTAACCATTTCCTCACCTTTTCGCACTGTTTCTTCAGTCGCAATCTCAACAGGACGACCACTTTGTTCTTCGTGAAGAACTTTTGAACGCCACTGCTCATCTTGTGCAACTGTTGTCTCATAAATTCGAAATTGACATCTTACAGTTGGACAGTGGTACAACCTATTGGCATATTTGGAAACAATTTACTACTAATTTCCGACCTCTCATATCGGTTTGTGACCTACTTACTGATTTTCCGTCGTATTTACTTATTTAATCATTTCCTTTCAAAAGAAGAAATGCTAAAAGCCTTCGATATGATAAGAAATGGATTCCAGTTTCACGAAAATGTTACAGATGAACTGTTCGGATACTTACAAAAGTGCGAAAATTTTTATGAACAGTGTATTTTTTATTAGAAACTTGTACAAAGTAATATTACAGACTTTTTTAAAGTTATGAATTTGGAATACTGAGAAAAAAGAGGATAAGGTACGCTAATAAGCTTCAGTTTTTGTTTATCTCTCTTTATTATGTGACTAGAAAACCCCGCGGCTTTGCTCGCGTAATATTTGAAATATGCCAAGTGATATTTATATGTCTAATTTTTATTAAAAGGTACTAACTAAATTTTTATTTTATTGAAAGGTAATATTTTATTTTATTAAAAGGTACTTATTACTTAAAAATTACTATTTAAAACACAGTTTGATTAAACATCATTGTTACACTGCATAAGGCAGAAATGAGACTTAAATTAATAAAACGAAATAAAACTAAATAAATAATAATTAAGAAAATATTTTGAAACTTTTATGCTCAATTAATACGCTCATTTCAGTATTCATTTGAAGTTTTGAATTTTTTAGAAACCATCTTCTTACATCTTAAAATTAACCATCATGTCAAATTCCAAGTTCTACCACCTCTCTCAACATAAAGGGCTATGTTGAAATAGGAACTGTCACCATTAATTTGCCAACATTAATTTTGAAATTGGTTTGTTATTTCCTAACATTCCACAGAAACGTAATTTAGAAAGTTTTTAAAGGCCTTTTTTAGAGCGTTTGTTGCTCCTGTGAACCCCAGGTGGTAGAATCATCGGCATAAAATATAGCCTGTGTAGGATCAGAGACTGTTACCATTGATTCGCAACTATTACTTTTATATTTGGTTTATATTGACTGAAATTGCGTAGAAATCGTAATCTAGGACTTTTTTAGAATGCTTTTCACACCTCCCCTTCACTTCACCCCTTTTTAATTCGAATTTATTTTCGACACTCCTTCGAGTGCATTTATATTTTATAAGTAACTACCATGCCGTATTTAAAGTTTCTAGCCTTTTCAGTATCACAGAAATCGAAATTTAGAAAGTTTTTAGCTCCTGCAACCCTCTGGTGGCAGTGGCACAGACATAAAATATAGCTTATGTTTGAGCAGGTTCTATCACCAACAATTTGTCATCATTATTTTTTTAATCGGTTTGGTATTTGATAAGATTACATAAAAATTGTAATTTATAACGCTTTTCGCTCACTTCATCTTTTTAAATTTGAAATTTTCTTTCGGCAGTTCTTAGAAAGCAGTTGCATTTTGTAAGTAAATACCGTGTCATACTTCAAAGTGTTAGAACCTTCAGTTATACAAAAAACGCAAATTAGAACATGTTTTGCTTTTGCAACCCTCAGATGGTAGTGACAGCAACATAAAATATAACCTATGTTATAGCAGGGACTGTCGCCATTGATTTGCAACCATTACTTTTGAAATAGCTTTGGAATTTCCTGAGATTGAATAGAAATCGCAATTTAGAACGTTTTTAGAACGCGTTTCGCGCATTTTCACCCCTTTTTAAATTTCCAATTTTTTCGAAACTGTTCTTAAAGATCTTTTATATGTAATAAATATGTACCTTGCCTAATTTTAAGTTGCTAGCCCCTACCGATCACAAAAATCGAAATTTGGAACGCTTTTTTGTTCCTGCAACGTCTAGGTGATAGTGATACCGACTTAAAATAGCGTCTATGTTAGAGAAGAGGCTGTCAGCATCAATTTCTTACCATTACTTTTGAAATCAGTTTGATTCTTCCTGAGATATTGGTGACAAATCGGCATTTAGAATGTTTTTAGAACGCTTTTCGCTCATTTTGCTCCTGCATCTCCTCTGGGGTAGTGGAAACAGATATAAAATATAGCCTATCTTGGAGCAAGATCTGTCCCCATCATTTTTACACCATTATATTTGAAATCGGTTCAGTATTTACTGAGATTGCTAAAAATCGCAATTTAGAACGTTTTTTACAACGCTTTTTGCGCATTTTGACGCCCCCTTTTAAATTTCGACTTTTTTAGGAAATGTCCTTAGAGATCATTGATATCTTATAACTAACTACCATTCTAAATTTCACGATTCAAGGCCCTTCCGTCACGCAAAAACTGCAATTTAGAACGTTTTTCTCCTGCACCCCCTTTGGGGTAGTTGCACCGACATAAAACATAGCCTATGTTGGAGCAAGGGTTTTCACCATCATTTTGACGCCATTATTTTTTTAATCGGTTTGGTATTTCCTGAGATTGTGTAGAAATCACCATTTAGAACGTTTTTTAGAACGCTTTTCGCGCATTTTCACCCCTTTTAATTTCGAATTGTTTAAGAACTGTTCTTAGAAATCCTTTATATCTAATAAATAGCTGATACTTCAAATTTAATATTTCTAGGCCCTTCAGTAACACATAAATCGCATTTTAAGAACATTTTTTGCTCCTGCACCCCCTTTGGGGTAGTGGCACCGACATAAAACATAGCCTATCTTGGAGCAAACGTTGTAACTATCATTTTGACACCAATATTTTTTAAATTGGTTTGGTATTTCCTGACATTATGCAGAAACTACCATTTAGAACGTTTTTTAGAACGCTTTTTGTGCATTTTCACCCCTTTTAAATTTCGAATAGTTTAAGAACTGTTCTTAGACATCATTTATATCTTATAAGTAACTAATATTCCAAATTTCATATTTCTAGGCCCTTCAGTAACGCAAAAATCGCATTGTTAGAACGTTTTTTGCTCCTGCACCCCCTTTGGGGTAGTGGTACCGACATAAGATATAGCCTATGTTCTAAGTTGGACTAACACCATCATTTTGATACCATTACTTTTTAAATCGGTTTGGTATTTCCTGAGATTATGTAGAAACTACCATTTAGAACGTTTTTTGCTCCTGCACCCCCTTTGGAGTAGTGGCACCGATATAAAATATAGCCTATGTTCTAAGTTGGACTAACACCATCATTTTGACACCATTACTTTTTAAATCGGTTTGGTATTTCCTGACATTATGTAGAAACTACCATTTAGAACGTTTTTTAGAACGCTTTTTTTGCATTTTCACCCCTTTTAAATTTCGAATTGTTTAAGAACTGTTCTTAGACAACATTTATATCGTATAAGTAACTAATATTCCAAATTTCATATTTCTAGGCCCTTCAGTAACGCGAAAATCGCATTTTTAGAACGTTTTTTGCTCCTGCACCCCCTTTGGGGTTGTGGCGCCGACATAAGATATAGCCTATGTTCTAAGTTGGACTAACACCATCATTTTGATACCATCACTTTTGGAATCGGTTCGGTAGTTCCTGAGCTTACCTCCTACAAATAAACAATTTTTTCCTCTTTATAATAGGACTAGCAAACCCCGCGGCTTTGCTCGCGTAATATTTGAAATATGCCAAGTGATGTTTATATGTCTAATTTTTTTTAAAAGGTACTACCTAAATTTTTATTTTATTAAAAGGTAATATTTTATTTTATTAAAAGGTACTTATTACTTTTAGGAATAATTAAAAAAATTACTATTTAAAACACAGTTTGATTAAACATCATTGTTACACTGAATAAGGCAGAAATGAGACTTAAATTAATAAAACGAAATAAAACTAAATTTTGAAATTGGTTTGTTATTTCCTAATATTCCACAGAAACGTAATTTAGAAAGCTTTTAAAGGCCTTTTTTTAGATCGTTTGTTGTTTCTGTAAATCTCAGGTGGTAGAATCATCGGCATAAAATATAGCCTGTGTAGGATCATAGACTGTTACCACTGATTCGCAACTATTACTTTTATATTTGGTTTATATTCCCTGAAATTGCGTAGAAATCGTAATTTAGGACTTTTTTAGAATGCTTTTCGCACCCCCCCCTTCACTTCACCCCTTTTTAATTCGAATTTATTTTCGACAGTCCTTCGAGGGCATTTATATTTTATAAGTAACTACCATGCCATATTTAAAGTTTCTAGCCTTTTCAGTATCACAGCAATCGCAATTTAGAAAGTTTTTAGCTACTGCAACCCTCTATTGGTAGTGGCACAGACATAAAATATAGCTTATGTTTGAGCAGGTACTATCACCAACAACTTGTCATCATTATTTTTTTAATCAGTTTGGTATTTGATAAGATTACATAAATATTGTAATTTATAACGCTTTTCGCTCACTTCATCTTTTTAAATTTGAAATTTTCTTTCGACAGTTCTTAGAAAGCAGTTGCATCTTGTAAGTAAATACCATGCCATATTTCAAAGTGTTAGACCCTTCAGTTATGCAAAAAACGCAAATTAGAACATGTTTTGCTTTTGCAACCCTCCGATGGTAGTGACAGCAACATAAAATATAACCTATGTTATAGCAGGGACTGTGACCATTGATTTGCAATCATTACTTTTGAAATAGCTTTGGAATTTCCTGAGATTGTGTAGAAGACGCAATTTAGAACGTTTTTAGAACGCTTTTCGCGCATTTTCACCACTTTTTAAATTTCCATTTTTTTCGAAACTGTTCTTAAAGATCATTTATATGTAATAAATATGTATCTTGCGTAATTTTAAGTTGCTAGCCCCTACCGATCATAAAACTCGAAATTTGGAACGCTTTTTTGTTCCTGGAACGTCTAGGTGATAGTGATACCGAGTTAAAATAGCGTATATGTTAGAGCAGAGGCTGTCAGCATCAATTTCTTACCATTACTTTTGAAATCAGTTTGATTCTTCCTGAGATATTGGTCACAAATCGGCATTTAGAACGTTTTTAGAACGCTTTTCGCTTATTTTGCTCCTGCATCTCCTCTGAGGTAGCGGAAACAGATATAAAATATAGCCTATCTTGGAGCAAGATCTATCCCCACCATTTTTACACCATTATATTTGAAATCGGTTCAGTATTTCCTGAGATTGCTAGAAATCGCAATTTAGAACTTTTTTACAACGCTTTTTGCGCATTTTGACCCCCCCTTTTAAATTTCGACTTTTTAGGAAATGTCCTTTGAGATCATTGATATCTTATAACTAACTACCATTCTAAATTTCACGATTCAAGGCCTTCCGTCACGCAAAAACCGCAATTAAGAACGTTTTTCTCCTGCACCCCCTTTGGTGTAGTGGCACCGACATAAAACATAGCCTATGTTGGAGCAAGGATTTTCACCATCATTTTGAAGCCATTATTTTTTTAATCGGTTTGGTATTTCCTGAGATTGTATAGAAATCACCATTTAGAACGTTTTTTAGAACGCTTTTCGCGCCTTTTCACCCCTTTCAAATTTCGAATTGTTTAAGAGCTGTTCTTAGAAATCCTTTATATCTAATAAGTAGCTAATATTTCAAATTTCATATTTCTGGGCCCTTCAGTAACACATAAATCGCATTTTTAGAACGTTTTTTGCTCCTGCACTCCCTTTCGGGTAGTGACACCGGCATAAAACATAGCCTATCTTAGAGCAAGCGTTGTCACCATTATTTTGACACAAATATTTTTTAAACCGGTTTGGTATTTCCTTAGATTGTGTAGAAACTACCATTTAGAACGTTTTTTAGAACGCTTTTCGCGCATTTTCACCCCTTTTAAATTTCGAATTGTTTAAGAACTGTTCTTAGACATCATTTATATCTTATAAGTAACTAATATTCAAAATTTCATACTTCTAGGCCCTTCAGTAACGCTAAAATCGCATTTTTAGAACGTTTTTTGCTCCTGCACTCCCTTTCGGGTAGTGACACCGGCATAAAACATAGCCTATCTTAGAGCAAGCGTTGTCACCATTATTTTGACACAAATATTTTTTAAATCGGTTTGGTAGTTCCTGAGATTGTGTAGAAACTACCATTTAGAACGTTTTTTAGAACGCTTTTTGTGCATTTTCCCCCCCTTTTGAATTTCGAATTGTTTAAGAACTGTTCTTAGACATCATTTATATCTTATAAGTAACTAATATTCAAAATTTCATATTTCTAGGCCCTTCAGTAACGCTAAAATCGCATTTTAGAACGTTTTTTGCTCCTACATCCCCTTTGGGGTAGTGGCACCGACATAAGATATAGCCTATGTTCTAAGTTGGACAAACACCATCATTTTGATACCATTAGTTTTGGAATCGGTTCGGTAGTTCCAGAGCTTACCTCCTACAAATAAACAATTTTTTCCTCTTTATAATAGGAGTATAGACTATAGATTTCTTAGACATTTTTCTATTTAATTTTGTCTCATATGTCTACATTGCATAAAAAAAGTTACTGCCCGAATTAAAATACATTTTTTCAATACTTCCATTTTATGTCTATTTTTCATTTTACGCATGCGTATTTTACTATACAAATTTTCATGATTTGTCGTTGATTTCTATTTAAGGAATTTTCTTCATAACGAAGTGCTTAAGTGTAACGATGAGACTTCGTTAAATGGAGGCTTCAGTATATATATATATATATATATGTATATACACTGTTCAAAAAAATTAGGGGAGCAAGCAAAAAAGTGAAGAGAACACTGCAAAACAGCAATGTATGGGCATAAAATTGATGGTACATGTGTAGCAATGCGCAATACATAAAAAAAGACGCAAAAATGATAAGGGAGCTTTTATTTTTTGAAAAGATGGTTTAGGGCAACAATTTGGTTTCATGTAAATCAGGAAAAAAAGGATTTTTTAGAAATGATGCAAGATTTTTAATATGGCGCGTGGTCTCCTCGAACATCTAAGACTGCTGCATACCGGTTTTCCATGGATGCGATGAGGTTATCGATAAGACTTGGAGAATACTGTTACACTGCTCAAGAATTGCAATCTCCACGTCTCGGACAGGTGGCCTCGGTAAAAGGAGGCCTCGGTCTCGCAGCAATGCATCGTCTGAGTATGTCCCATACATGCTTGATCGGATTTAGGTCAGGAGAGCATGCTGGTCATTGCATACGCTGTATAGATTTAGCTTCAAGCATGTTTTCCACAAGACGAACTGTATAAAGTCTGACATTATCATGCATGGAAAAAAAGAAATTACTAATTACTGCAACATAAAATACGACATGAGGTCTCGGTATCTCGTCTGTATTACTCTGGACCGTCAAAGTGCCATTCCGAATGATATGCAGGCCCGTACGTACACCTATGCTGATTCCAGCCAAGAGCATCAACCCACCTAGTCTGGAATGTGATCTTTCACGAACGAATGTGGGATTATTTTGAGTGCCTCTTTCTCTCCATGCCAAAACACACCAGATGTCACATCCAGACATAATCGGGTGTCGTCTGTAAACAGAATTTCACTCCAACAACGTTGCCTCCAAGCTCGATGTTCAGTTCCCTACCTTCTTTGGGCCGCACAGTGGCTTGAGGTCAACGGAATACAGTCCATTGGCTTACGTGCATAGAGACCACCCTGATGAAGCCTATTTCGGACTGTTTGGCTCGACATCCTTCGTCCTTTGGCCAAGAAGAACTGTGTTTGCAGCGGAGTAGCACTGCCCGTTCCGTCTCGACGGGCTGTTAAAAGGATATATCGGTCATCAGTTTCTGTGTTAGCACATTTTCGACTTTGCACTTGTCGATGACTACCATTCCATGTGTCTTGGAATCGATTCCACAGCCTTTCACGAACACTTCTTGCGACTCCAACAGCGTCCATTACACTTCGCTGTGTTTTCCCAAATTCAACTGTCCCGATAACACGCCAAGCCATGAATTGCGGTAAATCATGTTGTTGTGACATTTTCAAGCCACCTTTTCTCAAAACACAAGCTGAGCAATTGAATTTGCAACTGAGGCAGTGAAACAGACGTTTCTGCAAAATCCCGATTTCTGTACTTATGACCTTTTTCCAGTTTTTCACGTCATAAACTTTACGTGTGATGTTTTCTTTATCTGTTTTCTACGGCACTTTAAATTATGGATGTTTTATTTTACGTTACTTATCAGTGTAAATGTTTGCGTAATTTCGTCAATACCATTTGCTGCCCTAATTGTTTTGAGCAGTGTATATATAGTGAGATTTGTGATTTCATAATTATTGGTCATTTTCATTACTTTTCAATGGTATTATTGTACAGAAAGCTTATATATATGTTAGATTATTCTAACATCGGAAGGTTTTACTAGTGAATGAAATAACTGGTTGTTATGTTACCAGTAGTGCAATGTTGAAATAATAGAAAAACAGGTAGAGTTGAATTCTCGTCGACAAATATAACGAATTTTGAATTTTAACGAAGAGAATGTTTCGTAGTAAATCAACATGGATATTGGAAAGTAGTTGCAGTCATCGAGTGGTAGGCCAGGTAACACATTTATCCAGTGTAGGTTTCTCCGGAATAATTGAGACAATGCATAATTTAACTCAGAATTTTATTGAAAGAGCTTTCGGCGGTGCGGTTTCCACCAATTCATTTTAATCAAGCCATCGCTACGTGATATGTAATTATGGGTAAGCAAATTATAGATAATAGAAAATATCAGACGGCGACCAGGGGAAGTTATCAAAGTAGAAATACGACAAATTCTGCTGAAACACAGCGAGTATCGACTTTATTTCCTCTAGTGTAAGAATACAAATATGACGTAGATCGCGCTCTCAACCAATGAATAAGTAAGAGTATCACGTCATGGAAAAAGTGCGGACAGAGCAATCAAATGAATTTGAAGGGAAAAAGGATAAACTCAGAAATGCACGGGTAAGTAAAAATGGAAGCTAAAAGAATATTCTAGAAAGAAAAAAGCGCGGAAATGGAACATTTAATTTAAGAATTCTAAAAGCGTAATATTTAAGCAATTCAGACAAGTGAGACATTAAATTAAAGGGAATTTAATAGAGTTAACGATAGAGATTATTTAAGGATAAGTATTTAGTGAATATAAAGTAGTAATTTAGAATAAGATAAGGAAATCGCGGAATTAGATCTAATAATGTAACATATATATATATTTATATAATCCCCTCCACCCCAATTCTTCTGCTGATTAAACCTTTAAATTTATGACTGGCAGTATGAGATTTTACAATCACAATAATCTAAGGTACCACTTTATTTAAACAGTTCATAGTTATTAAGTATCGCCAATGTTCATAAATATTAATTACCTACTACAATATTTAAAACGCTGTTAAAAGTTGGTATAAAGAAAGGATGAATGTCGATGCTCGTAAAGAATAAACAATCATTATAATACAATTATCTTTGACTATCATCCTTTTCCCCCTGGCCCTACAGATAATAAACTTAAAAGGAGATTGTTTTGTTGATTCTGTTTTCGAAGGATTATCAATATTAAATTAAATCTGAAATTATATACCAAGTGAAAGTACAGGCGCGTACAGATAATATAAATATTAATACCTTTCTACCTAAAAGTACTTCTTAATATTGTGCAATGAACCTGCAGAATTGGTTTCTGCTTGCTTTAAGGCACGTTTTAATTCGTCCTATAAGGCAATAAATTAAATGAACTGATCACAAAAATGCAAACTTAGCAAAGCAGTCTGGATGTTATCAGCAGTTTTGATGTCAAATTTAATTTTCTGACACAAACAAACTAATTCAATTTTGCAACGAAAGACACATTGCTATGTCGCAGAATAATTAAATTTTTACTTTCGAATAGAAAAGTGAAAATAGTTAGGCAATTTGCTTATTTTATTTTTCCAATTTCAGATAGAAAACTACAAACATTTTTCTGTCTGTTTTTATTTAATTATAGCGGGTGGTGCAAATTAGAGGTTATACCAATTATTTTTTAAATCGTGCATATAACAGACGTACTTTCAATTGCAAGTTTTATTCAATTCAAGTATATCTTTTACATAAAGCATTTGTTTTATAAACAACTATGAATGTGTTAAAATACGAAATTTAATTTTGTATACGTTCCGTGGTCTGACATGTGAAATTTAGGAAAATGTTGCCGTGCACTGTAAAAAAAATTCCGCAACGTTCCTGGGGAAAAAATGGGCAGCTGAGTTGCCCATTATTTCCAAGAAACATTTCTTGAAAATGACTGGAACTTTACTGTATATGTTAAAAACTTTCCACAGAAATGCCCTCGAAGCTGGTAGACGGGAGGTGCTGGGTTCGAACCCAATCGCTCCCGTCGGCCTAATCGTTCGGAGTTTTCGTGGTTTTCTTCGAACCTTGGATTTCCAAGCGTTAATACGGGTTAGGTTCCCTTAGAAAGACCCCCACGAAGGGCACTCCCCCACTTAGGGCCTATATTCCTCGTGTTGATAATTGGCCGTCATAAACACAACCAACCAACCACAGAAATGCCAGTAAGTTTCTTGCGAAATACCAGGAATATTTCTGTTGACAGCAAAACATTACTGACATTTCACAGAAAGCTTACCTTATTTTCTACGGAACGTTTCAGAAGTGCTCAAAAGGCGTCTGTTATTTTCCAGAAACACTTCGTATAAGTAATGGGCAACCCAACTGCCCATTATTTTCAAATAACATTTCTGGATTGCTTCTGGATTTAGCTCACTAAGCTAAAATAAATAAAACTGTACAACTGCATGTTATATAGATAGAGTGAAAATGAAAAAAAAAAAAAATAGAAAACATTAGCGTATTACTAGCGTATTAGCGTTTAACTAATTTTAAATCTTAGACATAAATATATAATTCTTAAATGCAAACCCATTAAAACATAAATAATATTAAGGCGCATAGTTGTTAAAAACAAATTTGTTCTAAAAATAATATAGCATATAAAAATATTAGCGGTACAAGATAGAATATTATATTTATAGCAACTTACTCTTTTACGATTATCTTTTTCTCTTAATTTATAATCCTTTAAATGGGAGGAAAAAAACATTTTATGTCCAGCAAGGATGTTCTATATAATTGATTAATTTCTTTTTTCATTTAAATTAACCAAGCTCACATAGAATCCCTAGTTTTAGACTAAAGATTTAGAATTAATATGTAGTCTTATAAGGGTACCACCAAACATGATGCTCACCAATTTTTATGATTTCACAGTACATTGTAGCCCCACCAGTGGCTGAGAGGTTCTGCTCTCGAAGCTGGTAGACGGGAGGTGCTGGGTTCGATCCCAATCGCGCCCGTCGGCCTAATCGTTCGGAGTTTTCGTGGTTTTCTTCGAACCTTGGATTTCCAAGCGTTAATACGGGTTAGGTTCCCTTAGAAAGACCCCCACGAAGGGCACTCCCCCCGGGCCTATATCCCTCGTGCAGATAATTGGCCGTCATAAATACAACCAACCAACCAACCACAGTATATTGTAGAGCTCATATACCTAATTATTCTAGTGAAAGTATTTCTTCAAATGGGTCTTAGATTCCCAGAAATTGGGGGCCGAAGTTCAGCATACGTTTCCAATACTAATTAGTTTGCAACTTCTAGCGAGTGTTACGTGGAGTGATCTCAGAGTGTTCACCCGCCAGCCAGAGGAACCGAGTTCGATGCTACCCCGTAACTGTTTATTTTTTTTATATTAATTTCATATTTTTGACACTTTACAAATTTTAATCAAAGTTGTGAATTTTTACAGCTTCGAAATTTTGATATTTTCAAAATCGATTTATGTTTTTCATCTTTCACGAAAACTTCTATTTTTTCTGTAATTTTTAAACGAACATTTCCGTTGACGGAAATACAAATTAGTATGTGCAGAAAGTTTGTTTTCATAATATTATTATTATTTACCTTTTTATATCTTAAATACAAGTCTCAAATGATGCACAATATTACTTACAAGAAAGGTAGCCCGTCAAAAATGACGGAAATTTAGATATAAAGATATATACAACTCATGTGCAAGAATATGAGTTTTCTCGCTTGTTCCGCAGTGATAGATGAAAATAACACATTTTAAGAACGAAACACATTTAGGAAAAACTGTGTACAGTAGAAGACCACTAATCTGCACAGTTTGGTTCCAAGTGTTATGCAGATTTGAAGCTTTTTGCGGTCATGTCTATTCAATCTTTGTTTACATTTTTTTAAATTTATATATTGGACAATTTAGATTGTTGAGCCTTAAAAATAAATAAATAACACACTTGAAGTAAGGTTAAAAACTATTAAATTATCGTATACGATTTCATGAAATGGTATTATATGGTATTATATGTGTGTGCTTCACGATCTTGGTTACGACGTTGGCGAAATTGGCTGCAACCTGTCATAATCCTAATAGTGTGGGCCGCTATAACAAAAAAGTAACCAGTTTTTAGTAAAATTTCTGATATAAAGTAGCTTTCAAAAACTTGTGTAAAATTGCAGGCCGTTCTCGTGTTATGTCAGTCCTAGGAATAATATTTCTAACACTGAAGATTTTCCATGTATATATGGAATTTAGAAAAGCTTCTCCAAAAGAAAGGTCCTGAAATGACATTGTAATTCCTCTAACTTCAAAGTTTAATCGGGCCCTGATGTTGAGTACTGAAATCTAATAAATACAGTTATTTTGAATATTACAACAGAATTAAAAAGTTAAACTTATTTAACTTAAACCCGCTGTTACTTCCCGATGTTATTTTTTAGTATTAAGAAAGAAAATTATTTAAAATTTTCAAATCATGCATTTATGATTTTTTTCCGTCTTTAATAACTAAATAATGAAAAAATAGGCTTTTGTTCTGAGCTCATAAATATGACAATAAAATAATGTAACTAAGAGATATTGCAAAATTAAATCTTTGTGATTACAAACCATAAACAAACGATACCGCCACCATTTTAGCTACTATGACGTCATTAGAATATTACCCATTGATTGTTGAAGAACTTACTTTGTGAATGATTACCTCAATGATTTAATATTTCTGACGTTTCACGATGAATGAATCACTTGTGTTTGTTTGGGTTTATGGAATGAGATATTAAGCTGTGAACCTATTTTCCATTGAAGTTATCCAAGGATATATGTATTTTTAATCAAAATTAAAAACAATGCTTTGATCTCGAAATAAAAAAATTTAGTTTGTATAATTTGTTATTTCTGTTAATTATTTATTTAAGTACTTTTCCATTAAAGCGCATTTTTTAAAAAAGCTTGGCGCGATTCGGGCATCAGAAAGAGAGATATGTTGCGAAAATATATAAACAGCTATGAAAACAAATCTAATGAACTTTTATCTTTGGTTATATATGCACTTATATACATAAAAAAAATCGTTTCTAAATATATATAATTTTTTCTATATACAAATTACGGCACAGATTTCAGATATGAACCGGGATACCTAACTGGCGCCAAAATGGTGTTATTTTGCCTGCTATGGTAACCCGGCTATTGTTTTTTATTTATTAATAAATTGTTTATTTACTTTTATTTTCTGTTTTTTAATTATATAAACTGCTTTGTTCTATAGTTATTATTCAAACTTTTATTTATTTATTTTCCTTTTCAAAATGATAGCAAATAATTGAAAAATATAAAAGTAACTGGTATTCGAAAGCGAGATTTCCGCCAAATTGGCGTCATAGAAAAATCACGCCAACCCCCATTCGTATATGACATCTGTGCAAAAATTACTTCTGTTTCTTTATAAAAAATGGGTAAATAGCTTTTTTTATATTAAATTGTCGGCACGGATGTCATATACGCCCATGTTGGCGCGATTTTTTTTTTTTGACGCCGATGTCATATACGCACCGGGTACTTAACTGGCGCCAAAGTGTCGTTATTTTGCTTGTAATGGTAACCAGAATGTTGTTTATGCTGTTGATGTTTTCGCCAAATTGGCATCGGAAAAAAATCGCGCCAATATGGGGCTATATGAAATCTGTGCCAAATTGTATACATATGGAAAAAATTGCGGTACAGATGTCATATTCGCCCCATATTGGCGCGATTTTTTTCGGTTGCCAATTTGGCGAAAACATCAACAGCATAAACAACATAATCCGGGTTACCACATCAAACAAAATAACGACACTTTGGCGCAAGTAAAGTACCCGTTGCCTATATGATATTGGCGTCAGAAAAAAATCGCGCCAATATGGGGCGAATATGACATCTGTGCCAAAATTGCTTGTGAGTATGAAGCAGTAAATAGGTTGCAAGAAAATATGTTGGCAAACTTCTTTCTCGCCAAGAAACTTTTCTCTGAAGTATTGTTCATAAGCAATGATTGCTAGAAATGCATTTTTAATTATGATATGCGCTTTTATGTTTCACTACATTTATGCATACTATACTGTGTGTATACTGTGTGTACAGTTCATATGCAGGGCTACACAAAAGAATTCGTAAGGGTTACTGAGTATGAGAGTAAATTGCTTAAAGGTGGTTTTTAAAGGAGTTATGCATTTTTACGCTGAACTGCATTTAGTTTCCTAAGAAATGTTTGTAGAATATAGATAAAATGATATACATGGTCACGCAAAGAATTAGATACATAACCGTCTATGGATGATAATATCTGGAAATGTGATTTCAGTAGTTTTAAGAGTAGTTTAAATTAAATTTTAGCTAAATAGTGGCATGTAATAACGGTACTATTGACTATGCACGATAACTGCTGAAGTCAAATTTTAAATTTTTTATGCGTTTTCTAAAATGTTTACTTAGGTACTTCTTAATTATCCCGCCGACCAAATTACTGTCGCCAAATTGTAAGACTAATTGCCAATAATGGTTGCCATTAATTAATTAATTGTAAGATTAAATGCCAATAATGGCCAATAAAACCATTAATTCGACGTTTTATTTATATTTTTGTTAATGTTTTACTATTGATTTGGCGATTTATATAATTTGGCAAAATTGGTCGACGGGATATCTAAGAAGTAACGTTATCTTATTTACCTTAAATCCCTAAATAACGAATGTTTCTTAAAGCACTCAGGATGTGTTGGAAAGTGTTTCATATTCTATGCTTAACGCATGATTTTTCTTTCTTCTTTAGTCTTATTTTGCATTTATTTTATTCTTAATTTTTTAGTCTTATACTGCTTTATAGAAACTTTTGCACAGTTGTCATACACGTTATCATACATTGGCGCGTTTTTTTTTTCCGACGCAAATTTGGCGAAAACATCAACAGCATTAACAACAACATACGGATTACCATATCAAGCAAAATTACAACATTTTAGCGCCAGTTAAGTACCCGTTGTGTATATGACATTGGCGTCAGAAAAAAATCGCGCCAATATGGGGCGTATATGACATCTGTGCCGAAACTTTAATATTTAATGTTTAAACTCTTCGCTCCACTCCCCTTGCATATAGTACAAACTATAACACGGATAGCGCAAAATAATAGACAGTTTGGTACTTTTCCACTGTAGGGGCTTTGGCATTTTTTAAAAAAGCTTGGTGTAATTTGGGCATCAGAAAGTGAGATTTGGGCACTTTTGCGTTATGCGGACACCATTGTCGCCAAGCATAATAGTTGGAGCAAAATCGTAAATTGAAGCATTTGAAAAATAAAAGAAAAACCATTGTCTATACTAAAGTGAGCATTTAAAAAATATAACATTTTAAAATTCCAGACTTTTACGAACTATTTCATCAAATCACAAATATATACTTAAAATAAGTGAACAAATATCTGCTATAAAATAAAGGAATAAAATAAAACTCATATTAAACTGCTGGCATAAAATTACAAATATCTTTTAGCATTTTGAAATAATTGGCGCATTAGCATACCTTTTGGCATGGTGTTCGTATAACGGAAAAATATCGAGATTTGTTGTCAAATCATATAAACAGTTATGAAAACAAATTTGATGAGCGTTTTTGTTTGTTTTATATGTATATTATTGATGTTTTTATGTACAAATTACATCTGTTTCTGTATAAAATTAGAGAAACGGCTTTTTTATGTTAAATAAATCGTATAAATATCGAAAAAAATGCGTGTGTATATAAAATGAAACAGTGAATAGGTTTCCGGAAAATATGTTTCCAAATTTACTTTTTCGCCAAGGCACCTACCTATACTGGAAAAGTACCTAAAGCACATTAAAATCGCGCAGTTAGGAGCTCACACAGTACACCGTTGTTTATTGGTGGTTATTTTATTAGTAGCATCGGAAGGAAGATGTAAAGATGTACTTTAAATTCTCACCCATCGATTTCGAAAAAATATCTTAAAAGAGTGGAGTTTAAATTAAATTTATGAAAGATTAATGGTTTTAAATGGGAACTTCGCCAAATTATCCAGCTATCGCCAAGTTGGCTAACATTTGACGCTACTCTGGTAACCCTGCATTAATATTTTTCAACAATTACTCATTTCAATGAGGCGGTCCTACCGGAATAGTGAGGGACACACAGAGACTTGGATTTTATATAAATAGATACACTTAGAAAAAACAAAAGCAAAATAAATATCTTTTTAATATTTGGTTTGTTCAATATACTAAAATATGACAAATGATGAAATACAAAATTGTTTGCTATTACTGACTTTGACATTTCAGTTTAGTAAATATACAATTAATCGAGTGGCATATATTGTAGAGATATTCAAAACGGAATATTTATACGAAAAAAATTCCTATAATAGAGCATAACTTCTTACCTAGTACTTGTATTCAAAAGAACATAAAATATATCAATATTTTTTTTAATCTATTCTGATATTATTATGAAACGCTATCTAATGATTTCTTTAAAAATATATATCATAAGTTATACGTCATGCGGGATCCGCAGACGATTTTTACATTTCCAGTTGACAATTTTCGCTTTATTATCATTATTTGTTAGAATGAAAAAATGTTTTGAAATTGACATCAAAATTATTATTTATAATTTACACGAAAAAATAAATTTTCAGTTAAAATTCAATAAAGTAAATATATATATGATATATTTTTTCTGAACTTTGCTTAAAATATAAAAATATATAAATGTAAATAAAAATTTAAAAATAAAATCTAGGCATAAAACATTTTGGATTTTCGTCAGTAATTATGTTAGTTTACAAGTTAGATAAAATACATATAAATTTTCATGAAAAAAAAAATCCTAAACGTAATTGTATATTTTTTCCGAAAATAAAAAAAAAAATTCAAATTTGCAGCAATTCAAAGTGTCAAATATATATCAAATTTAAATCAAATTGTAAAGTGTCAAAATATAAAATTAATTAAAAAAGAAAAAAACAAAAGTCAAGAGGTAGCATCGAACTCGGGCCGTATGGGTGGCATGCGAGCTTTTTGCGTCCACACCACGAAAGACACGGTAAGAGCTGCAAACTAATGGGCATTTGAAACGTATGCTAAACATCGGCATCCAATTTCTGAAAATATAAGGCCCATTTGAAGAAATTCTTTCACAAGAATAATTAGAGATAAGAATTCTAAAACATACTTTAAATTAAACAAAATCGGCGAGAATCATGTTTGATGGTCCCCTGGTTAATGGAGATCCAAATAATAGGTGTATTTTTTTTTACACGGGCTGCTCGTTAAACATTCCACAGACAAGTACGAGGTATAATCTCTTAGCGATGTCACAGAGGTATTGTATTTTCATCTGAATGATCTTGACATTAGAGACGTAAAGGATTATGTCGTCTATTGATTTATTTGCATTCCATATTGATTTTTTTACATTCATTTAAGGAATTCGTTTTCGACACTCGCGCGCGAGCTACGGATTATAGCAAAAAAATAATAAATGGCGGCCGCAGCGTTTTGCTGTTTCCAACTTTTGTTCAGGAACGTTTCAGATAAGAAAACCAGAATTTCACAGGAAAGAGCTAAATTATTCTGAAAACCTGAGAAAAGGCGAAACGTTCCTGGATTTTACATGGAACGTTACCACTTTTTTTTACAGTGTGCACCAAAAAGAAGTTTTGAAAAATTACATTCTTTCACGGCCAAAACTTACCGAATTATAATATTTTAAAGTTTATGTTTCGCGTTTTACGGCACAAAAATGTTCTATTTTCGTTTTTGTGCCAGAAAACATTGAAAATTTATAAAATTCAAATAAAGTTCGGTATCCGAAAACGAATTAACGAAATGGCATTCAAATTGCACGGTAAGTTTTTGGTGTACAGAGGTGAATAGTTTTTGAATATTTAATACATGAATTATCACATTGCTAACTAAGCGTAGAACCAACAGAATTAAAAATGTCCGAACCGGGAATCGGACTCGGAACCCTTGGTATAACGTTCCAAGTGCTCTACCATTTAAGCTACGAGGACGATACCCAGCTTGGCATTTCTCACTCATATATGTTGGTAAGGCTGCAGCTGCAGCAGAAGATGGAACAGTCTTCATGAGCACACAATCCTGCGGCGAAACACGAGACACAGATAAGCCCAGCATAGGTGAACACATATATAATTTTAATTAATTTTTCATTTAATTTTGAGCAATGAAATTATACTCGTGTCTCATGTTTCGCCACAGGATTGTGTGCTCATGAAGACTGTTCCATCTGGTGCTCCAGTCGCAGATTTACCAATAAATATGAGTGAGAGATGCTAAACTGGGTATCGTCCTCGTAGCTTAAATGGTAGAGTACCTGGAGCGCTATTCCAAGGGTTCCGGGTTCGAATCCTGGCTTGGACATTATCCACTGTGTTAGTTCTACGTTTAGTTGGCAATGCAATAAATCGCGTATTAAATGTTCAATAATTTCACTGCTGAAAATTATTAAAATTATATATGAATTGTTTTTGTTTTACTTGTTAGAGCGTGATTAAGGTTTTTAATAACCTCTTTCGAGTTGCACATGATCCCAAATAGCGTTCTTTATCTTTAGAAACCTCGGAAACCAATATGTATATTTAAAGAAGCATTTATCAAAGCAAAATTTCTTTTAGTGCTACTGATTTTTGGAAACAAGTCCGAGAAACTTTTATAGTGTATTAGTCAGTTTTCTCTAAATCGCAATATAAAATTTTTAAATACTATCCGTTCTCAAGAAAACATTTTCATGTTCAACAAACGGTTGCAAAAAAAGAACAATTGGAGTATCCGTTCAAAAATTATGCTTGTGCATACACGAAAAGTCTATAAAAGAATTGAATAACAATATTGTTAGAAGTCATTTAAAAATGCAAGTTAATATTACGAGATGAATTTGAAGAGTGGGGATATTTTACTTTAATTTTTGCTTTCAGAAAAAAAAGTTAGATTATTCACTTATTATATATATGTGGGATAGATTTGAAGTCAACATGTGAACATTTGGCCGGTTTCTGGTAGTTTGTAATAATAGTCCAGGCCAGAATTTTAACGAAAACTTAACACACTTTAATTTTCTTGATTATATATATAAAAAAATTATTTACAGTTTGATCATAATTCTGAACAGTATTACTAGCCATCTGCTGTTTTCGTTTATCCACGCCCGTCTAATCTGCGTGGATTTCATCTCTCGTGAGGGACATTTGCTCACGGCTGCATCAGAGAGTCGTCTGCCTAATTCTCATGGTTTTAATTGTAAGCTCAACACTTTTTAGCTGACAGGCTGTCAAAAGCCTGAGAGCTACAGATGGGAAAAACAGTTACTTTTTGTTAACAGGTTCCATCATTACACCACTAGCTTGGTAACATATTACAATAACCTAATAATTTTTTAACACCTTACCAGAGGCTAAAAATTTGTTGAAATTTGCACTTTTAGGGTCTTTTTTAAAATTTAGGTCATTTTTAGGGTTCAGTACTTAAAAAGTAAAAACGGAACCATTATAAGATCACTCCTGTGTCTGTCCGTCTGTCTGTCTGTCTGTCACAGCCATTTTAATCGTAAACTATGGAACGTAGAAAGTTCAAATTCGGGGAAGTAATAAAGACCGTTGACCCACATATTTTCAGATTAATAAACATTCATAAATATATTTAGTAAAAAAGTAGAGGGGCTAATTATGCTACTTGAAAAAAAATATTTTCTCTGTATATCATATGGGGTATCCTGTGAAAGCTTTTGTAACGCTGAACTCAAAAATACATTCCTTTTAATTTTAGGTATTATATTTTCAAAGATATTGTTGAAAATGTAGCGCAAAAATATGTCCCCCCCCCATCTAATTCCGAATCTACTGAAACTAAAATTATGAAAAAATTAGAGGTAGTAGACGTTAATATAAACCTTGCCGTAAAATTATAGCGATACCCTAGGTCACATAGTTTTTGAGTAATTAGCATTTTTCTGTTATACACAAATTTCGATTTACGGGCATTCAGAAAAATTGTCGAGCATCGCTGAATATACCTATCGTTGCAGAAGAATAGCATTGTTGATAATGATTTTCGAAAAAATCATCGGTAATTAGCTGAGACATTAACCCTTAAAGGTACGGTCAGTTTGGACATACACAAGAACAGGGCGGCGTACTCTATGCCTAGTTAACGACTTTTAGTGATATATATGTGTAATGTAATGTCCAGTAACAGTATAAAAGCAATAAACGTCAAATTGTTAAAAACATACTAATTTAAGGGGTCTCGAGACTCTAAAAAGTGGAAAAAATGAAAAAAAGACCATTTTCAACATTTAATGTCTTATAATGTATATGATTTTAAAACACAATTTTAATTGGAATGAAAGATATAAGTATGTTCTTTCGTTTCATGTATTTAAAAAATTGCAAGATACATAATTAGTATTTATAGGGGGCTCGAAATTGTTAGACATTTGTTGAACAAAAAATTGGCATAACAGTTTACGCGCAGGATTACAAAATAAATATTGCAACTAGAATGAAAATTTTGGTGCTTACTTATACTTCAGATTGTAATAATTTCCCTGAACTTAAATAAATTTGTATTTAAAGCATTTTTATATTTTTAATGCAATGCTGCATTTAGCTAGTACAATATTTTGAAAATTTCAACACTAAAATCACCTAAAAAAATATTTTTTTGAACAATAAAAAGGAAATTTTAGGTTCAGTTTATACAGAATAACATGGAATATATGTTTTGAAAATTTCATGAAAAAATATTCAGAAGTTTTTGAGGTATCCTGCGCGTTATACCCAAAAACGCCATTTGGAAAATAATGACTTTAAATTTTCGGAAACGCCGCTTCAGCTATTGAGCGGGTATAATTCTAAAAGCCAAAACTTCTGTTCTAATGGAAATTTCAAGGAAACAATTACATCAAAATATTCAGAAAAGATAGGAGTTTAACATCTAAAAAAATAAAATTTCTTAAATTTTGAAGCTTTAAGAGTCGTGCGACCACTTAATCCTTTCCGGCACGGAGTAATTCTATTTATAAACTTATGAAATAATGAACTGACACCAGAATTTATAAACGAATTTATTAGAAAATGCGAACTTGCTTATTTTCACGTACATGATAAAAGGAAAATTTTAATTAAATATTCTTGGTGCTATTTGTCTGTTTTGGAATTAAAATTAGGTGTCCGTTTTTTAAGGGCATCGCCCTCGAAATATTTAATTAGAAGGAATCGCATAAATACTGTGAGATTCGCGATAGTTTGCATTGATTGTATCTCTCAATACGCCTCGAGTGACTTTAAAAGTTAATTAAACACCTATCTGGAAAAACGCGGCACTGACCAAGGCGGCGTTGCAACTTTGAGACCTCAATTCGAAGCGCGCTTAGCACAATGCCAAATTTAAACTTTGAACAAAGGTTTTGTTTTAGATACACTGTAGAAATAAAGGTTATTACTACGCTGAATTTAGTTTCATGAAATGCCAAATGAAGTTTAACTATGCACTGCCTTTATTGTCAGTACCGAATTAAGTTCATCATAAACAGATTATGATAATATTAAAACAAGTGGGTAAGTGTGATCACAGATCGCACAGAGGGTTTTTTAATATTCATTTCAAAACACTTTATCCTTTTGAAAAATCTGTTAGTTCCACATTTCGCAACCAGGGACGCACTCTATTCTAAACAAATCTCTATCCGAACGAAACTCCGTTTTACATACTATCCGTATATATATTAGTCGAAGGGATTGGGCCCATAGCACCCGAGATAAGTATGCGCCACTGGCGGTAAAAAGTGGAACTCAAATATGTAAGGCTATGGTGCATAATATGAAAGAATGGTCAAAGGGGTGTCGGCAAAAGTTGGAAAAGTGCTCCCCGGGTGAAAAGAGCGGAGGATAGAAAAATTGTACGACTTTTTGAAAATTTTATGATTTGTCGTTTGATGCGAGGTGCTCAGCTATAAGTATGCAAAATTTCACGCCTCCAATCTAATTAGGAGCTCACTTAGAAAGAATTGTTTAAAATACACATGTGGGAGCCCAAAAGGTTAAATGTACGACTTTTTCAAAATTTTATGGTTTGTCATTTGATGTGAGGTGTTCAGCTGTAATTATGCAAATTTTCACACCTCCAACCTAAATTGGGGCTCACTTAAAAAGAATTGTTTACAATACACTTGTGGGAGCCCAAAGGGTTAAATGTACGACTTTTTGAAAATTTATGATTTGCCGTTTCATGTGAGGTATTCAACTATAAGTATGTAAAATTTCACGCCTCCAACCTAATTAGGGTTCACTTAGAAAGAATTGTTTAAAATACATATGTGGGAGCCCAAAGGGTTAAATATACAACTTTTTGAAAATTTTATGATTTGTCGTTTGATGTGAGGTATTCAGCTATAAGTATGCAATATTTCACTCCTCCAACCTAATTAAGGTTCACTTAGAAAGAATTGTTTAAAATAAACATGTGGGAGCCCAAGGGGTTAAATGTACGACTTTTTCAAAATTTTATAGTTTGTCGTTTGATGTGAGGTGTTCAGCTATAAGTTTGTAAAATTCCACTCCTCCAACCTAATTAGGGTTCACTTAGAAAGAATTGTTTAAAATACACATGTGGGAGCCCAAAGGTTTAAATGTACGACTTTTTCAAAATTTTATGATTTGTCCTTTGATGTGAGGTATTCAGCTATAAGTATGCAAATTTTCACGCCTCCAATGTAATTAGAGGTTCACATAGAAAGAATTGTTTAAAATACACAGGTGGGAGCCCAAAGGGTTAAATGTAGGACTTTTTCAAAATTTTATGATTTGTCGTTTGATCTGAAGTGTCCATCTATAAGTACGCAAAATTTCATGCCTGCAACCTAATTAGGGGCTCACTTAGAATTGCTTAGAATATACATGTGGGAGCCCAAAGGGTTAAATATTCAATTTTTTGAAAATTTAATGATTTGTCGTTTGATGTGAGGTATTCAGCTATAAGTATGCGATATTTCACTCCTCCAACCTAATTAGGGTTCACTTAGAAAGAATTGTTTAAAATACACATGTGGGAGACCAAAGGGTTATATGTACGACTTTTTCAAAATTTTATAGTTTGTCGTTTGATGTGAGGTGTTCAGCTATAAGTTTGTAAAATTTCACGCCTCCAACCTAATTAGAGGCTCACATAGAAAGAATTGTTTGAAATACACTTGGGGGAGCCCAAAGGGTTAAATGTACGACTTTTTCAAAATTTTATGATTTGTCCTTTGATGCGAGGTATTCAGCTATAAGTATGCAAAATTTCACGCATCCAATCTAATTAGAGGTTCACATAGAAAGAATTGTTTAAAATACACACCTGTGAGCCCAAAGGGTTAAATGTATGACTTTTTCAAAATTTTATGATTTGTTGTTTGATCTCAGGTGTCCATCTATAAGTACGCAAAATTTCACGCCTGCAACCTAATTAGGGACGCACTTAGAAAGAATTGTTTAAAATACAAATGTGGGAGCCCAAATGGTTAAATGTACGACTTTTTCAAAATTTTATGATTTGTCGTATGATGTGAGGTATTCAGCTATAAGTATGCAAAATTTCACACCTCCAATCTAATTAGAGGTTCACATAGAAAGAATTGTTTGAAATACACATGGGGGAGCCCAAAGGGTTAAATGTACGACTTTTTCAAAATTTTATGATTTGTCCTTTGATGTGAGGTATTCAGCTATAAGTATGCAAATTTTCACGCCTCCAATGTAATTAGAGGTTCACATAGAAAGAATTGTTTAAAATACACAGGTGGGAGCCCAAAGGGTTAAATGTAGGACTTTTTCAAAATTTTATGATTTGTCGTTTGATCTGAAGTGTCCATCTATAAGTACGCAAAATTTCATGCCTGCAACCTAATTAGGGGCTCACTTAGAATTGTTTAGAATATACATGTGGGAGCCCAAAGGGTTAAATATTCAATTTTTTGAAAATTTAATGATTTGTCGTTTGATGTGAGGTATTCAGCTATAAGTATGCGATATTTCACTCCTCCAACCTAATTAGGGTTCACTTAGAAAGAATTGTTTAAAATACACATGTGGGAGATCAAAGGGTTATATGTACGACTTTTTCAAAATTTTATAGTTTGTCGTTTGATGTGAGGTGTTCAGCTATAAGTTTGTAAAATTTCACGCCTCCAACCTAATTAGAGGCTCACATAGAAAGAATTGTTTGAAATACACTTGGGGGAGCCCAAAGGGTTAAATGTACGACTTTTTCAAAATTTTATGATTTGTCCTTTGATGCGAGGTATTCAGCTATAAGTATGCAAAATTTCACGCATCCAATCTAATTAGAGGTTCACATAGAAAGAATTGTTTAAAATACACACGTGTGAGCCCAAAGGGTTAAATGTATGACTTTTTCAAAATTTTATGATTTGTTGTTTGATCTCAGGTGTCCATCTATAAGTACGCAAAATTTCACGCCTGCAACCTAATTAGGGACGCACTTAGAAAGAATTGTTTAAAATACAAATGTGGGAGCCCAAAGGGTTAAATGTACGACTTTTTCAAAATTTTATGATTTGTCGTATGATGTGAGGTATTCAGCTATAAGTATGCAAAATTTCACACCTCTAATCTAATTAGAGGTTCACATAGAAAGAATTGTTTGAAATACACATGGGGGAGCCCAAAGGGTTAAATGTACGACTTTTTCAAAATTTTATGATTTGTCGTATGATGTGAGGTATTCAGCTATAAGTATGCAAAATTTCACACCTCTAATCTAATTAGAGGTTCACATAGAAAGAATTGTTTGAAATACACATGGGGGAGCCCAAAGGGTTAAATGTACGACTTTTTCAAAATTTTATGATTTGTCCTTTGATGTGAGGTATTCAGCTATAAGTATGCAAAATTTCACGCCTCCAATCAAATTAGAGGTTCACATAGAAAGAATTGTTTAATATACACATGTGGGAGCCCAAAGGGTTAAATGTACGACTTTTTCAAAATTTTATGATTTGTCGTATGATGTGTGGTGGTCATCTATAAGTATGCGAAATTTCAAATCTCCAACATGTGTAGTTTCTGAGAACGGGCTCTGTGACGGACAGGCGGACAGACGGACAGACAGACAGAGGAGCGAGACGAATAGGGTTTCGACAGATGAACGAAACCCTAAAAAGAGTTATACGAATAGCTATATTTCATATTGTTCATATATTTCTTTGAACTTTCATGGTATACCCGATTGCACTTTTCTAATATATACAGTTATACCCAACCCTACGTTATATAGTTTTTAAAAAAGTCTTAGCATTCTTTTAGCAACTTTTTTTTTTTTTTTTTTTTTTTTTCTTTTTTAATACAATTACAAATTTATATATTTATTCCACGGAACCCTCTGTGCGCGAGTAATGCTTGCACTTGACCGTTTATTTATAGATTTTGGTTAAGTATTTGTAGGTGAAGAGCATTTTTTGGACTTTTGGGTAATATTTTGTTTTTTTTTAAACATTAATGTCTGAAAAAGGATCTAAGCTCACATTTAAAACATAGAGTTAAAATTTACAAAAAAGCAAAACAAGTTTTCGAACTTCACCAGTGGACATACAGACACACTAAACAGAATTATATATATATTTAAAAAGTTTAACATTAGAGTCTATATCCAACATGATTCGTCTTTTGTAATTACAGCATCCTAATTTCTTATTCCCACTCAACCTAAGTCTGAACATATCTGTCATAAAGCAATAGTACAAAATATTTTTCTTTCTAATAGCTTCTAGCATTCAAAACTCGCTAGGATTTAAGATGTCTCCAATCCAAATGTCATTCAATGTCTAAAATATCTATCAATTTTTTAAGGTGAAACATTCATATATTCAAGTAAATTTATCACTATTATAAATTCATCTGCCTAATAATTAGATTATTCGATAGATATCTCACACTTATTCCTAAAATGCACAACTCTCTCTCTCTCTGTTTATATATATATATTTTGAGCGCTCCTTAATATGATTGGTTATAAAATACCCCATTTGACATTAAAAAAGTCCTTCCGGCCGGTGCCGGGAGGAAGAGGTAGATTTCATAATCCTTATTTTAAAAAAGCCAAATTATATCATTCAAACACACGAAGCTCAATTTAGTGGAAACCGAATATAGGAGATTCAATGCTAATTTTTATCAATATAATGAATGAGAATTTCGCGAAATTAGTCAGCTTTATCCAAGCTGCTTTTCTTTAAAGTAACATATATTTGGCTGCCAAATTCGGCAATTTTTTAAAGTGCCTGTCATTTTAAGACAACATGGTGGATGAGGCTAAGCAGTGAACTTGGTCGAGACCTTAGTAATTGCTGTGCACATGCTCACTCACATCGGAATCGGTTAATAAATAGGAGTGCTGTCGCATGCAAAAAATCAGATTTTTCAAAATGTCACCCACAATAGAAATTGAAACTGCTATATCTGAGCCATTTTTTAAGGTAAAGACAAACAAAAAATGCTCCTGAATCCTTATATCAAGGTCAAATACTTAAGAAAGAAACCTTTTTCAATTTCTAATTTTTTTGCACCTCACTTTAAATATATATATATTTTTTAATTTAATGGTCGCCATTTTGAAACAAGATGGCTGATGAATCTGGTCAGCGAACTTGGTCGAGGAGTGGATGTATACTATCCACATGCCTTCTTACATCGAAATAGGCGAATACGTGTGTTATCGCGTGACAAATACAAGATCGTTTCAAAATGTTAGCCATGCTAGAAATTCAAAGTGCTATAAATCAACCATTTTTTAAGATATAAACAAAAGAACAAATTTTCAGAAACAAAAACTGCTCCGGAATCTTTGTATCAAGGCCAAACACATAAAAAAATCTTTTTCATTTTCCAATTGTTTAATACCTCATTTTGAATTTTAAATTTAATTTTTTTTAAATGGCAACCCTTTTGAAACAAGATGGCGAATGAGCTGGCCAACGAACTCGGTCGAGACATTGGTATGTACTATGTACAGACCAAGTTACATCCAAATAGGTTCATAATTACGCCTGTTATCGCGTGACAAAAATCAGGTCGTTTTAAAATGTCAACCACAAGAGAAATTCAAAATGCTATTACTCAGCCATTTTTCTAGATATAGACGAAATGTTCCGGAATCTTTGTATTAAGGTCAAACACATACAAAAAAATCTTTTTCACTTTCCAATTTTTTGGTATCTCATTTAAATTTTTTTATTTTTAAATTTTTTAAATGGCCGCCATTTTGAAACAAGATGGCGGATGAAGCCGGCCAACGAACTCGGGTCGAGATATTTGTATGTACTATGTACACACCAAGGTACATCCAAGTCGGTTCATAAATACGCCTGTTATTACGTGAGAAAAATCAGGACGTTTCAAAATGTCAGCCACGCTAGAAATTCAAAATGCTATAACTCAGCCATTTCTTAAGATATAGACGAAACAAAAACTGCTCCCGAATCTTTTTATCAAGGTCAAACACATAAGAAGAAAATATTTTTTCAATTTTTAATTTTTTGGTACCACATTTCAAATTTAAATTTTTCTTAAAAATTTAAATGGCCACCATTTTTAAACAAGATGGTGGATGAAGCTGGCCAACGAACCCGGTCGAGACATTGGTATGTACTATGTATAAACGAAGTTACATCCAAATCGGTTCATAAATACGCCTTTTATCGCGTGACAAAATTCAGGACGTTTCAAAATATCAGCCACGCTAGAAATTCAAAATGCTATAACTCAGCCATTTTTTAAGATATAGACGAAACAAAAACTGCTCCGAAATCTTTGTATAAAGGTCAAATACATAAGAAAAAATATTTTTCCATTTTCAATTTTTTGGTACCACATTTCAAATTTTAAATTTTTCTTAAAAATTTAAATGGCCACCATTTTTAAACAAGATGGTGGATGAAGCTGGCCAACGAACTCGGTCGAGAGATTGGTATGTACTATGTACACACTGAATTACATCCAAATCGGTTCATAAATACGCCTTTTATCGCGTGACAAAATTCAGGACGTTTCAAAATGTCAGCCACGCTAGAAATTCAAAATGCTATAACTCAGCCATTTTTTAAGATATAGACGAAACAAAAACTGCTCCGGAATCTTTGTATAAAGGTCAAATACATAAGAAAAAAATATTTTTCCAATTTTTTGGTACCACATTTCAAGTTTAAAAATTTTTTAAAAATTTTAAATGGCCGCCATTTTGAAACAAAACGGTGGATGAAGCTGGCCAACGAACTCGGTCGAGACATTGGTATGTACTATGTACACACCGAATTACATCGAAATCGGTTCATAATTACGGGAGTTACAGTGTGACATAGGTCAGATATATATATATATATCAATTTTGAACGGAGGGTGGTTTCGGTGTCTGGGGGTCATGATCGATGAAAATATACCAAATTTTTTTTTCCTCCATCCTTTCCTCCGAACGGCTGCAATAGGTAGCTTTTTTGTAAGGAAAGCTACCTAAAAGGATGTTTAAATATCTGTAGAAAGACCAAATTAGAGTAATTATATATATATATATGTGGTTTACAATATTGTTTAGTCTCACTGTTTACATATAGCCCACCCGCAAGAAAATAGACACGTCTTGCAAATATTCATTTTACGTTATTTTTTCACTAACAGGTCTGTTATGTGCGTCTTGCTACACAAACAGTTTCATAAGTGTACCTATGCGGAAAATCCCTTTATTACGCCGTATGTCCATTTATGACCACAGAAGAGGGGTGGATTGTGTGGGGAGGTAAAATGACCCAACCCTCCAAACCTCATCCTACGACTTCATTTTTAAGGATTTTATACTTTTATGTAAGTTTTCATTCTAGCATGCAGAGCTAAGTGCTATAATTTCATGTTACAGTAAAATCATGCACATTTTTTTTTGCCTCTCCTGTGAAATTTACTTTTGTCGAGATGTGCCACTTTTATTGCGGGTGAGTGATATATTAAATGAACAAAATTGCTTGGACTAAAATAAATGTTTACTCTATATATTCCGAAACATTTTATTTCACATTTAAAAGTATTTTCCGTTTTTTCTGAAACATTTCACTTTTTCATACGTGTCACTTATCGGATAATGGTGTGATGCGATCAACTGTGTATTCTGACCTATCCGTTAACAACATCAAATAACATTATGGGATATAGAAAAATAATTTAAAATAATTTAATAAAATCTTTTAAACCTAATTAGGTTTAAGGCAAAATTTGTTAATTAAAATATTGCACTATCATGACATTTCCACTTATTTGAACAAATAGTTCTTAAAACGCCGTCGCTTTCATATTTGACAACAGTGATTATTATTTTTTCCAAATTGATTAAAGCATTTAAAAATTTTTTACAAATGTTCATATAAAATAAGAATCTTATTGCTTTAGTAAAATTAATTCCAAGAAAAGTTTTCTAGCAATCATAGTTATGACAAAAATACAATAAATAAATAAATAAATAGCTTTATCGCATCTGTACATCGGACCCGCATCAACAGACAATTGCTTTAATTTTTTTTCCTAGGTTCATTCTGATAAGGTGCTTCTGTAATTAGTTTTGGAGTTCATTGGTTAAGTATAAAGGGGGGGGACGGGGGGTCTCATACCCCCTTAATTTAGATAAAAGGTATTTTCTATCCGATTTGCTTCAAATTTGGCATACCTGTTTATTCTGATAAAGCACTTCCGTCATTAGATTTGGAGGTTCATTGGTTAAGTAGAAAGGGGGAACGGGTGGGCTATTAACCCCCCCCCCCCCACCTCAATTTAGACAATTGGGTTTTCAATCCGATTTGCTTCAAATTTGGTATACTGGTTTATTCTGATAAGGCGCTTCCCTGAGGAGATTTGGAGGCTCATTGTTTAAGTATAAAGATGTGAAACAGGGGGGGGGGGTGGCTAATTCCACCTTAATTTAATTTTCGAGGGGCATTATTCTTTGAAATAAGAGTATAATATACAATTAGTGTGAATAGCCTGTGAGCTCAATGCCATCAGTTTAACTGGGCATTTTTCTTTTTATTATTGTTTCGGCCGTTGGGCTTTCGTTTCAAGAGCATGAATGCATGAATTTGCTAGGCTAAGCTGTTCGAAGTGCAATACGAAGTGCTTACACGATAAAACTATTTTTTTTTCAGATTGTAGTGTTTTTTCGATGCATTTTCACCAATACAGTAGAATGACAGAAAACCCCCAATTTTTTAAATTTTAAATAAGGCGAGTTTTGAATCTCACGTCCTCATATATACATATATTTAAGAATCTCCATTGGCGACAAAGACTTTGAAAATATAACATAAATAATTTGCTCGATATTAAATATATTTAAACAACATTTCTTAGCGAGCAATTGATTTATACGAGGTCTGTCTGAAAAGTATTCGACTTTTCGCCGAAAAAATATATAAGGAACCTGACGCGATTGGGACCCTAATCTCCTTCAAAATAGGCTCCTTGCGCCTCCGCACACATAGCCCACCGTTCTTTCACTGCCGAAAACACTCCTGGAAGACTTCTTTTGGAATGGTGTTCAACTCCAGCGTCGCGTTCTGCATTATCTCATTTCTGCTATCAAAACGAGATCCTTTTAATGGCACCATCAATTTAGGAAAAAACCAGAAGTCGCAAGGAGTCATGTCTGGAGAGTGGAAGGTTGGCGAATGACTGAAATTCCGTGTTTCACCAAGAAAGTCTGAATAAAGTGCGATGAATGAGCCATAAAAGTATTATCATGATGCAATTCCCATAGCATCGTCTCAAAACACCTGATGAATCTTAGGAATTGTTTCGCTTTGAGAATCACCATTTGATAAAATTTGATGCAGTACGTTTGCTCAACTCGTTCAGGATTCGACAAACATGTATGCCAGTATCTCAATCGGCGGCAGCAGGCAATGGTTGGCTCACAGGAACTCAGGAAAAAATTCAAGCATGCGTATTAAGGTGTCTCCTTCCACTGTGCACGGTGGCGCCGCCTTAGTATCACTACTGCGCGCGGAAAAAATGAAGGTTGGATATCAGACAGACCTCGTATATTATATGTAGTCTTAATTTTAATTCCAAATTAACAAATGGCGCTATGAATTTTTTAACAAAATTTTGCTTTTATAAGGTGCGTGAAAAAAGACTATTTTCAAAATAAATTCGGTGACATCCAACCATTTCAACATTTTAGCAGCAGAATTAATTTACCCCTGATAGCGTTAAAGTACGTCTATTAGTTTTCGTTTCTTAGTGTCCTGAAAACTATCGAAATAAGCGAAAAATTCCATAGTTTCAAATTTTGCCAAGTAGTCTGTATGTTGACAAACTACTTTTTGACACTTTTATGACAAATTTAATTCATTGGCAAAGGAAAATAATTCAGTTGCATCAAAGGATTTTTCGCTGAAGTGTGTTTACAGTTTTAATTTATTAGTGTCCTCAAATCTATCAAAATAAATGATAGACGAAAAATCCCATAGCTGCAAACTTTGTGAAGTTGTCTGGACGTTGTCTGCAGTTTCCATAGCAAATTGAATTTCCTGAAATAATGAAAATAATTTAAATGCAACAGAAAATTTATTGATGTGAGCTGCTATCTGTGACACTGTAATTTAATTTTTGCTTTCAGAAAGAATAAAAAAGTTACATTAATTATGTATATACTCGTATATATTGAAGAATCTCTATTGACGACAAATTTTTTTAAAATTAATTATACTTAATATAATATGAAATATATGCTCGATATTAAATATATTTATATTTTAAATATACTTAATTTTAATAAATATACTTTAAATCTATTTAATGTATATTTCTTAACGAGCCTATACACAAAATTACTAATAAATATAGATTTCTAGCTCCTTTTATCGTGTAAAACAATACAGTAAATATGGATTAAATACTTTTAGATGCTTTGTATGACTCTAAAAATGATTAATGATCAAATAACAATTTATAAAATGCATTAACTTTTCGTAAGGTCCTTTATAGTTTCTTTATTAATGTTAACTATCAAATAAGTGAAAGACAAAAAATTCCTTTAACTGCAAACTCTGCCAAACAGTCTGAATGCTGTAAGCAGTTTTCATGACTAACTTTATTCACAGACATAATGAAAATAATTGAATTGCGACAAAAGATTTATAGCTGTCTTATTATCTGGCGCATAGTAATTTTATTTCTGCTTTTGGATGGGGGGAAAAAGTTCGATTATTTGATTGGCGACTAAACACTTTGAAAATAACTCCATTTTAATATGAATTGTATAACATGCTCGACATTACAAATATTTTAACAATATTTCTTAATACCGATAATATCCAGATAATCATCAATAAATAGAGATTTTTACACTGCTAAAATATTTTCTGTGAAATAACAGAGAGTAGTTTATATTTAGACCTATGTAAATTTATAGGAAATTGAAAAAACGAATTAGCGATTCATTAAAAAATAGGCGAAAGTGTTCTGTAAATTCACCGTACACAGCCTATATTTACATCTATAAAAATACCCAATACTCAGCAAATTTCCATGCGAGAAAGTACAAGAAGGGTTTTGTTTTGTTGTTCATATTGTACGTACTTAAATTATAATATAATGGATGCGGTTGATTTATACCGGTGTAGAAATGAGAAACTTATTGATAGATATGCCAGAAATTTATTGTTACAAAATCTCGCGATAAATCCGAACACTATAGACTATAAATGTAAATTAGATTTAATCGGATTACCCCTCCCGTCTTCTTTTGTACAAAACTTTCTATTGAGCCAACTAACTTTTTCTTCCAATCTATAAAGAAGTGTCAACTTATGATCGAGAATCTTCACTGAATGCTTTCTTTACCGAGAACGGAATAAAAATAATTTCAAAGAAAAGTCATATTCATCATCTTGTCTAATAAAGCGCGGGTAGGTGATGAATAGATAAAAATATTTATTAAGGTACCTATAAAGCTTTATTACATACATTTTACAACACACCACAAAGACATTCATAACATATTCAAAACAGATTGTAAATTGAAAATACAAAAACAAAAATCATATTGAAAGGGTTTGTTTGATCTACATTCCAGACAGAACAACACATAAAGCAAGATTTCATCCTTGCTCTGTTCTCCACAGATAATCAGTCTTTACTATCAAAATCCTTGTCACCTTGTCCTACCACCGCCATATTTGTTTGAACCAATTTTATCTTCATATACGGCACTGTAAGCATCCTATATTTTATAGGAATTTTGACATTTTGTGACTATTTTAGTGAGGGATTGCAATAACGTATCATGGATAATTAATTCTTCGTACGGTGAGGTTCAAAAGTTACAACAACACTCTTGAAAAACGAACTTCTGTACTCAACTACTAAAAGATTTCTCTGAAGTGAATGGTTGATAGTGAGCTATTACATAAAAATTTTCAACCAGGATTTCTGGTGCACGAAGTCAGGTGTCACTACATATGACTATACAGGGTGTTTCGCTACCAGACCTTAAAGCTTGCAGAAGGTGTATGGGGGCAGAGAGACGACTCGGAATCACACAGCAATGCAGGGTCGAAATTACAATCCTAAAGAGATAGAGGGTAGTTAGTGACAGAACCATCGTGATAGCAAATTGTAATTTAAAGACCATAAGCTTAAAATAAACAATTAAATTAAAAAAAATTAAAAAACCCGACTGCGCAAAAAGCGAACTAATTAATTATTTCTCATCAATGTGAAACTATTTTTTTTTTCAATTCGTACTATTAGCTCACACTCTCGCTATATATATCTTGTTCAAATTTTCAATCGGTAATAAAATACTTATTATTCATCCAATCAAGCTCAAATAATATTTTATAACTTGTAGTGGATGACACTTGATGTTAATCCAGTTTTTTTTTACAAATACTAGTTCATTAATTAAATTAAATTAATTAATTTTCAATAATCGAGAGAGCCCTCTCCTTGATCAAGGTATTTTAAGATCCAGAGAGGCCTCTTCTTGATCAAGGCATTTTAAGCGCCACTCAAGAGGAAAGTAGAATGGGAGAAAAAAAATTCTCTTATTGACCTAAGTAGAAATTGACTTAAAATATATTTTTTTATATTACTTGTTTATATTACTTACCTATATTTTTTATTTACTTGTATTGAGGACTTTTAAGTTGTATTTAATTGTTAGTTCCTATCTCTAAACACTGTTTTAATGAGGTCTATAGATGTCTATGATGGTTAGAGTTGCAGTAAAGCTAAATTTATAAAAACAAAACCTAGTCTATAACCATCGGGTCGTTAAGACGAATTGATAGAGACCTCATTCATTAAAATCCATCCAGCCGTTGGGATGTTTCGAGGGTATAAAGAAATCCACATACACAGATACGCGTGAAACACATAACCCTTCAGTCAGGTAATAAGTCATGATTTTCTGATAATAAAGTTCCCCGAAGGCTTGTCATTCCTGCATCTTTCTTTATCCTCCGGCTTATCAGAGGTAGAAGGGGCGTTTTGGTATGACTTATCTTAGTTGCTACTGCGAACGGCCGACGGATGCACAGCGTATTTTAAAACATTCGAGATTCAATGGGGTGCCCACGTAACGAAACTTCGGGCAACTTCATTATATGAAAGTCATGAGTTATTTTAATCTTAAATGTCAATTTTCGACCACGATCATTCAGCTACTAACAACCCCTCTATCTCGTTAGAATTACATTTCCGACCCGCCAGAGCTATGTGATTCCGAGCCGTCTCTGTGTCCCTTATACCTCCTGCAAGTTTGCCGATCTGGTAATGAAACACCCTGTAGACGCGAGAAAACTGAGTTTGTTATTTTACCCAGTTCGTCATGTTACCTTCCTTTCCCCTAACATTTGTTACTGTTTACTTTAAAATCAAAATACTTAATTAAATAAAAAATACTTATATTTTTAAAATATTATATTTAAAAGTTTTGATGAAATTTTTAAATTAAAATTCTTTAAAAAAAAATAGTTGGTTCTATACTATAACAGATTTATCACAGAATCCCCTATTAAACTTATGTGTATCATAGAATAATCAGAATTGTGCACGCCAGCTAAAGAAAGTCTTTTGAAAAAAATTCTAAAGCTATTTTTTATCCTAAGAGACAATAAAAAAGCTTCGTGTCATTAAGTTTTGTTAAGAAGTTTAAAAAAATTCTTTTTCAAAGATATTCCTTAAATTCTTGACTATCAACTCGCAAAAAATCGATTTTCTTCATCAATAAGTTGTTTTGCTTCCTTAAGTTTCGTTAAAAAGTTTGTTATTAGAAAAGAGGTTAACGAATGTTTTTATGTTCTATGAACTATCCATGAAATAAATTTAGAAAGAATGATGAATAATCATACTTTTATTTCTTAAACAAATTCAAATTTTTATAAAATATGTAATCTATGATAGTAGTTTCTCATATTGGTGTTATAATTTCGGTAGAAATTGTGTTTCCAGTAGCGTTTATACAGATAGTTTTATAAAAAACTTTCGAAATTTTAAATTGTTTTATAAAGAACTTTCTAAATTTTTAATTCGATAAGTCATTAACCACAATAAATATAAAGATGAAAAAACTGACAAGCTTATCAGATAGCTCAAAAATTTTGTATTCAGTAATTTTAAAAACAGCTCACTTTTTATTTTACTGTTGGCGCCTCGATAACTCGAAGTATACGAATATAAATCAAAATGGTCAAACTATCGTGTAAAACTCAGTATTTACTTTTCATTTTGTTTAACTTTTGAAAAGCGAAAAAATAATGTTTGTATGAAGGTCATCCAGAAAGATTACCACGCCCCTGAAAAAGAAATAAAACATAATTTCCTGGAAGGATTTATTGCAAAAGATGCAACAATGTTTCAGCTACTTCCCAACATAAGAACCACCGGATATGTAACGTCGTAGCGTAGGATAAGTTTTGTAGTCCAATGTCATAAAAGTCTGTCGCCTGAGAATGGAGCCAACTTATCATAGTTGTGAAGTCATGTTTCATCACCCGTAACGATCCTGTTGAGGTACTCGTTGTCCTCATCGTAGTATCGCTGCAGAAAAGTCAATGCTGCATCCATGCGTTTGCTTTTGTGTTCGGTTGCAAGAATCTTCAGCACCCATCTGGCGCACAATTTCCGGAACAACATGGTGTTTCGTAATGATTTCATACATCGTCGATCTTTTCTGAGCTTTTCGGAAGTGTTAGTTGTATATTTTCCTAGATTAAAAAATATCTGTCTTTTTTTTACAATGAACTGAATTTTATTAGCCTCCGATATGCCATTTCCTTCTCCCAGCTATTAAAGTGTCGTCTCCAAAAATAACATTCTGTTGTAAAAGTCAGCCACAAAGCAAAGCAGATGTATCATTGTACTGTTAAATACTCTACTGCAAATTTTTAAACTTGTAAGCATCGCACATTTTCAGTTTTTTTGTATCGTCGAATTGTGAAAAAAAGTACTTTTTAAATGGAATTTGTTTGAAAATTGCATCTCAATTTATTTTTGGGATATCAATTTTTTTGTGGTTTTTAGCACCCTTTGTTTAATTTTGGCATCTCAAGTACTCCATTTCTGTAGAAAGTAAAGAAAAAATAGTTGGAAAATAGTTATTATATCCTTTTGTTGCCATTTTCCGATGATTACCGAAAAAAATGTAATTAAAATGCGTGCTATTTTGAAAAAATATAAATGAATGATTTCTGATAAAACATGGAGCTATTATAAACTATATTTAATTTAATTATCTATATAAAAAACAAATGAAGGCATATGAATCATTAGATAGCCGATTTTCTTTTGTCGAGTTCCTTGAGTGACGACATCTGTTTTTTTGGATTTGTGTATTATTCAGCAATAGTGTCGTCATATGAATACTTTATTTACTGTAGATATTATTTAAGGCTGATTCTCATAAATGAGGAATTCCTCAGCGGATGCGAATGATGTCATTTTATATCAAATAAAAGCGGGTGTTTTAAGTCTTAAACTGAAAAATGTTTTGTATTATCTATATTTATATACGTTTATATATATTTTTTTTTCATCGGGAGCGACATTAAATTCTGAAAAGCAGAATTTCTGTTTTGTAGTATTTTCAATGTTTTAATTTTTTATCTTGAAATTGATTTTGATATTTATTACACTTTAAATTTAAAAAAATCAATATTACAATAAGATAATTTTGCGAAATTAAATATTTGTAACTGTCTGGGACAACAGAACAAAGAAATGGAACATGTCCCATGCCACTCTTTCTCTCAGTATTCCATGCGACGCTTTATGCAGTGTATTTAGTATATGACTTATCACGTTATCTCACGAGTTACCAAAGTTTCCGAAATGCATTCCTTATCTTCAGAAACACCTAAAACAAGTGATTTTCGAGATTTAAAGAAACGTTTCGAAGACAAGTTTCTTTTGCAAATTAGTGAATCGTAAACGCGGTATATATGGAATTGTGCTAACAATTCCTTACTTTTAAAAAGCAGAAAACCAACTTTTAAAAATGCACAAATACTATGTGAAAAGCAGCAAACAGCTGTTTCGAATCTACTAGCGAGATTCTTCTTCAGTGCAAGACAGAACAAGACACAGCGTGCTAGAAAAAGCAAGACAGAGCCAAGCATAAAAGCTTCTTCTGAAAGCTGAGCCAAGCTTCGCTCAGCCTTGCTTTTTCTAGCACGCTGGGTCTTGTTCTATTTTGCACTGAAGAAGAATCTCTCTAGTACATTAAACAGCTGTTTGCTGCTTTTCACGTATTATTTGTGCATTTTTAAACGTTGGTTTTCTGCTTTTTAATATTCCTGCACAAAGGCTTTGATTGATATTTTAATCCTTACTTTTATTAAATTTAATAAGTATAACTTTTACTTAAATTTAATAAGTGTAAAAATCATTTTCAAAATACAATCCAATATTCACTTTTGACCTGTAAAAGTTAGGAAATTCTACTGCAAATGTTAAAAATCTTGCAACTGTAAAGTAAGTAGAATATAAATTGTAATATTATTATTATATGTATATAATATGTATATGTATTATAATATGTACCATTACAATATAAATTGGGATTGTTTGTAGTATAAAATTCGGTTTAACAAAATAGCGTTGTTCAACTCCGTTTGTCATCTTAGTCATACCTCCTCTCCTTATTTATTTTGAGAAAAATTTTTTGTAAAAGAAGAAAGATTTTTCCTTATTTTACGTGTTTCCTTTCGGCAGAATATACTATGCTAATGGAATAAACTCGGCCCAAAATTTTATGGTATGTAAAACATGCATTTCCAGAATATTTTAGTACTGAATAAAGTGAAGGACATGCAAAGGACATGCAAATATATATTTGTATGGTTTTGAGATAATTTTATTGAAAATTTCGTGCATTTTATATGTATTCGTATGACACTTCCACTCTGTTGCCACATTTATCTACTTTATGAGTATTTACTAGAACGTCTTATTTTTATGAATTAATAAATCATTATAATTTTTTATAGTTATTAAGTTAAAGACATACAATGTAGAATACAACACATAACGACATTAACATTGTTTTGTAAAGAATTTCAATAATTATTAAATATTATTAGCAAACAACGTACTCTTTAGTCATAAATAAATTGAATGCCACCACCTCTGGCGTTAAAAACAGCGATTGAAAAAATTGGCGTTTTGAAATTTGTTTTTCCAAATAAATCATGGAAACAGTTGTAAACTTCGAAACATGTTGGATTCAATATCTTATGCTGGATCTGTACAATAAATGAAAATAAGTACTAGACCGAACAAAAAGTTCTGGGAAATTTGTGAAAGTTGCTTTGTTATGCGCAAATTAACAACAAAAGCAACAAGGGCTATTCTTCAAAGTAGAGACTATCATAATCCATGACTTTCTGCCATCGTTCTGCCAGATTCCGGATTTGCTGGAAGTACCATGGCGGCTCCTTGGAATAGAAAAACTCTTGACATGCTTCTTCAGCTTCATTGAAAGATTCAAATCGAGGGCCCTTGAGTAAGTGTTGCATTGATTGAAAGAGGCCATAATCGGATTCAGCCACGTCTGGACTGTAGGCGGGGTGTGGAAGCATTTCGACGCCGTCCAACTGTGCAAACTTGTCTTTGGTCCACTGGGACACGTGCGGTTTGGCATTGTCCTGCTGACACAAAGCGCGCTTTCGGCGTAGACGCGATCCAACTGCTGGCAATAGAGCTCGGCATTGATGGAACGACCATCATATACGATACAAATTCTGGTAACTATTAGATTAAAAATTTCCCAGAACTTTTTGCTCAACCTAATAAATGTGCAATGCAAACTTTTGTATTAAACGTTCAATTTTGAAGGTTTTTCATAGTTCTGGTATCTCTGCTCCAGTTATTTTATACTAGTATTTTTTTATGTTGAGAATTTTGATAGTGATATTGAGAATATCATATTTCTGTAAATCGGTAAACGGTAATTTGATCAGATTCTTCTTATACACTGTAAATATGAAAATTTTATGTAATGCAACAAGTACGTCGTACACCATAATACCTGATTTTCACATAATATTTGGATTCTTTGTTCAATTTTATCAAACGGTTAATCGGCCAATAAGTTTAGGGATTATGTAGTATTAAAATTTGGAACTCCTAATGATAAATTCCTTTTTATGCATTAAAAACAGATTGTAATGCGGATAGTTTTTAAGCATAACTCGAAAACTACTTGGCATATTGAGTTGTAATTTTGGAATCGCAAGTTTGAAGTTTATATAATTCGATTTCTGTTAAAAAATTAATAGGTTACAGCTCATAATTCTGTCATTTGTAAAGAGTTTGAAATAATCAAAGAAATGAAGTCTTCGGTATTAAGTCCTGTGAAATGCCCATAGTTAAAGGAAGAACCATACATAAATGTAGCTTCATTATTATTTTTTTAAACAGCTTAAATTTTCAGTAAATTACGTCATCAGTCATATCCATTTCTTCCCATTATTTAATAATTTCATCGCGAAAAACAAATTATTGCGTAAAATTTTGATATGATAATAAATATGAATTAATGAGCCTTAAATAATTTTAACTTTAACCTTTCAAAAGACCTACCAGAGTAATTTTCATTTTATGTAGATTTCGTAAGAAACACTACCTATTATATTATCCCCTATATTGGAATTTCTGAAAAAAATGCAGATCTATGTCGGTCATGACTCCTAGAAGCCAAAACCAACCCCAGTTAAAAACTTTATATACAGGGTGTATCTGAAAAAGTGGGCAAAACTTTACGGAGTGATAGAACGCAGCTATACGAACAAATTTAGTCATAGACCATATTGTCGGAACGTAAGCGGTGAGAAGTTAAAAGGTGATTTTTCACTGTCCCAGGGCGATAGATAGGTCGAGGTGGTCCCATAGCTTGGCCACCAAGATCGCCGGATCTCTCTTGTTTGGACTTTTTCCTGCGGAGTCATATGAAAAGCCTAATCTACGAGTGCCACATTGAAACCTATATGGATGTACTCGCAAGAAATTCAAACGTTTTTGCTCAAACTTACGACTAGTATCTGAAAAATTTTGCATATGCAGGAAGTTTTCACTAGTGGATACGTTAGAAAGAAGGATTTTAGAGCTACATGGGGAAGCTGTACGTTCCATTCCGCCGTTCATGTATGATAATTTACGATAGAAATTAAAATTTTATCGGAATATTCAAAACAGTGAAAAAGAGATGATACAACAACGCAGGTTAAATAAGTTATTGAGTGACACCTGAGAAAGAAATTTAAAATATCTTTGCCAACCCGTAGAATTCTTGAATTTATCAATAGGGTCATTCCACACAAGATGAGCAAAAGTTAAAAAAAAAAAGTCGTGCCTACATGTTAACCGATTTTAATAAAATTTGATACGCAGATTCAATTCATTTTCAAATAGACTACTGCAAAATATTTCGACAAAAAAAAAAAAAAAAAAAAAAAAAAAAAAGGAAGGAAGTTCTGGACATTTAAAAAACTTGTGACATAGAATGGCCTGTGTGCAACCGTTCAAAGTTGCAAGTTTGAAGTTCCGTATCTGGAAAACTACAGGGTGGTTATAAATAAACTTCCCCTATAAACAGCATCCTACAGCGCAAACGAGTGAGCGGAATGCAATGAAATTTGGTATATAGACTATACACGAGATGCGCTCACGGAATTTCGAAAAAGAAAATTAGTTCCAAAATGTCCACCAGATGGCGTCTTTTTCCGAAAAAAACATTAAATTTAACACAATAAACGACCAAAACGGAATACAAAAACAATATTAACAATCAAGAACAAGAATTATGAGTAATAAAATTCAAAACCGGCTGTTTTGGCCGTTTATTGTGTTAAATTTAATGTTTTTTCCGTAAAAAGCGCCATCTTGTGGACATTTTGGAACTAATTTTTTTTTCGAAATTCTGTGACCGTATCTCGTGTATAGTCTATATACCAAATTTCATTGCATTCCGTTCACTCGTTTGCGCTGTAGGATGCTGTTTATAGGGGAAGTTTAATTATAACCACCCTGTATTTAACATAAATTAAATATTTTTGTAATATTGTAATCCCTGGAAATTTATCTTCATATTTATTTAGTAATAATAATTTGGTACGTCATGATTAATCCTAAATTTGTTGTAAAAACTAAAAATTTGTCAATTTTGGAAAAATTAAAAACGCTATAAAAGTTAAAGGAATTCAAAAACATCTGTGAAATTGATGCCTGATGTAGTGTTACATATTAAGATCAAATTGCTAAAGTTTTTAAGTTGGCATGTATTTCTTTCACCTTTAGAAAAATTTAGAAACTTAAAAAAAAGTTATAGAATCATAATTTTACTTCTTAAAAATTACCTCAAAAATTTATGAAGGAAAGATCAGACATTGCAGTTATTGCGCAGACATAAAGATCAATAAGCTCATGATATGCTAAAAGAATTTCAAGATTGCCTTTTGATTCCTAACGTAACAAAATTGGGTTAAAAAAGTAATATTTGTTGCATTCCATGGGCTTTCCTCTTTCATTCCGCGCGCGTTTTTTACAATATTGCATGATTTGAAGAAAAAAAAAATGTAGTGCTGCCATCTATAGATTTAGGATTAATATATAATTTTTTGTTCAACGTAAGCATTTTTTTTACTGTAGTTTAAAGTAAATATATTAATAGACAAAAATTTAGTGAAAGCCAGAATAAAAATATCTATATTTAAAATACACACTTTTATCTATAATATCAAATAATTTAAATATCTTAAAAGAGGTTTCCTTTACGTACAAACAAGCGATAGAAATGTTGCATTTAACCCTAAACAATTTTTACTATTTACTTTTTTTTTCCTCATAAAGGAATAAAAAGGCAAGAATGAAAGCTTCGATATTTAAAATATATACTTTTAGCTATAACGTCAAGTAATTTTAAACTTGTCAGAGCTGCCCTTCATGTACAAACGAGCAATAGCAATATTGCATTTTTTCTCTCAAAAATTTTCAAAAATGTTTTTTCTTCTCATTAAGGAATAAAAATACAATTACTAACTTACGCAATCTGATACTTATTATTCATTCTTAATTATAATTAATTTTTAATATAATCTTTTTATTTCTAACGCTAATAATCAAAACTGAAATTTCAAGCATGTAGACAATACCTCGATTTTGCGTCAACTTTTACTGTAAATTTTAATATTTAAATAAACAATCCTAAAATCTATTATTTTACATTTTCTCATAAATAGATATGGTCTATTTATGTACTGATTTTTATTAAAATCTGTGACATGTCAATCACAGCTGATTTGCTCATTTTGTATGGAATGACCCAATAGCAAGATTTTATGAAGAAGAAACCATCCAAATAAATTTCAATGAAAGTAAAATAATTGTTCCCTCCAGTCTATACTATCCATCCATTATAAGAGAAACCATAGAGATTGTAACGCGCGAAAATTCAATATGTAACGATGCAGCATCATTTAACTTACCAAAATTTTGGCTCGACGTACTCCATGGTTATGAAAATAAAAATAAAGTAAACATCCAAGTAAAATAAGAAATAACGTGCATAATATGAAAGAATGCGTGTAAAACTGAACGATAGCGTTTCATAAAACGTGCATTTTTATAATATTTTTATTTATTGCTTTGAAAATGACTCGAGTTGAAACTTGCAAACAGTCGAAATAAACATTTGTTTACTTTTAAAATAGCAATTAAAGCCCTTGTGCAGGAATATTAAAAAGCAGTAAACCAACGTTTAAAATGCACAAATAATGCGTTGGCTCAGCCTTGCTTTTTCTAGCACGCTGTTCTTTTTTCCCTATCTTGCACTGAAGAAGAATCTCGCTGTAGATTCGAAACAGCTGTTTGCTGCTTTTCACGCATTATTTGTGCATTTTAAACGTTGGTTTACTGCTTTTTAATATTTGTTTACTTGTTTTAAAGTTTTAATTTACACCTTTTAGCAATTGAAATTAGTATATTATTACAAAGTGTTAATTTGCTATATATTGTTATTTTTTTACTTGATTGTTACAGTGCTGCACACTGCAGTTTGTACTGGGCACCACAGCAATAATTCCATGACAATTTTCATAATGAAAACTTCTAAAAATATTATAATTTCGCCAAATCGTGATAAAAATGTCATTTTACAGGCCAAAGTAAACTCATAACTTATGCTGGTATTCACCACCTACCTCAACATAAAAAACCTCGGTCGAACGGTGAAATGAAATTCACGATAAACTTGATTGGACCTGATAAAGGCGAGGTCGAATCGTTCCATACAAAATGAGCAAATTAACTGTGGCTGACATGCCACAGATTTTAATAAAAATCAGCATATAAGTAGATCATGTCTATTTATGAGTAAATGTAAAATAATAGATTTCAGAATTGTTTAGATATATATAAGAAAAATAACTTATTATCTTTAATAGATATCTATCCCCATAGGGTGCATGGTAACTATCGTTAAAAATCTGAGGAATTACGAACCAATTAATTTAGGAATTGCATTCTTGTAAGGCAAGGGCTTTCTTTTCTTTCTATGCCGGTTAGGGGTAAGAGCTTATGGCTTGAGATAATTTTAAGTTAAACCTGCAAAAGAAGCCGCATATTGTACAAAAAACCAGTTTGAAGTACATTTGTTTATGATTTTTTATGTTTCCTAAAAGGGGCTTTCGCGTTAAGTTACTTTTGGAGAAGAGGTTAACCTTACTCATCGGGGCCACCGAATTCTTGTTCGCCCGGCAAACCACTTCTCGACTGCATTGCCACTACCACTATTGAATCGATTTTGAAGCTTTTTTCTGTATTAGCTTTCTGTCATTTTGTCACTTGGTAATCTTTTGCGAGTGCATTACGTTATCATACGATCTTTTTCCGATTAGCTAATGATATCATATAAAAAAAAAATTGTAAGACGCAAAAATAGTATTTAAAACGTAACAAAGTTCATTTAAATTCAAAAAATAAATATTACTAATCGGGAATATTTTCTACTATAAGATGCAAAAATAATTACAATTCAATTACATAACTAATTTAAACATTAAAAAAATCGTTTTAGTTTAAAGTTTAAAAATTGCTGTTAATTGATTTGAATGAAAATTACAACTAATCACGATTAAAATTTAAATGATGATTAATTTTCCACTGTAAGATGCAAATAACTTCACATTTAAGTTAACAATTACGTTCTTAGTTATTTATACTAGAGATATATAAATATTTTTCTTCTTAAAAAGTATAATTAACTGTTTTTTAAATTGCAATCGTAATTAATTGTAATTTTCAATGTAAAATAATTTAACAGCAATAATGAGACTTTAAATAAAACAAATTTCTTACGTTCTAATTAGATACGATATGTAAACATTTTTATATCTTAAATATTCCCATTAAAAAAATTTATTATTTGATTTAAAACGAATTTTCATACATTTTAATTATGCAATTTTTGCAGTGAAAATCCTATCCATTAAAACTTCTCGTTATACTACGGTTATATATGAAACAATTGCGTTTATTTTTTCTTTTAATATCTTATTAATTATTTTAATAATTACCTTGTTCAGTCATTTTTTAAGATTTTAAAAGGCATAACATTAAATTTCTCACTATCTGCAGAGAAAAAATGGTATACTTCTAGACTATTTACATCATAACATCTAAAACAAATTCGCAAAAACTTTCCAAAACTTTTCTTAAAAATGCAATCTTTCATTTATTTACGGTTCTAGTGTTTTATTTTCTTAATTCCCAAAATTTTACTTGAATAACTCCCAAAGCAATAACTTTTTAACTCAGAAATTTCTAATTCATAATTAACAAAGTACATTTAGAGTAGTTATTCAGAAAAGGAAAAAAAAAAAAAAAAAAAAAAAAAAAGAAACGTATTTTAATTGCTAGATTTTTTTACACTATCTGTAATTTTTTAAGAGATTAAAGTTTACTGATTTGCGATTAAGCAATTTATTATTCTCATCAATAAAAAATGAAAAAACATTCCTTCAAAAGTTTGTTTTCTTCCGGTACTTCCTTCGACTCTGTTTAAAATGATTTGTTCTTAAAACATGAAAAATCATTTTGCGCGGTTTTGAGATGAGATCTTGGAGCATGTCTTTGGGTTTTAGTCAAGTGACACGCTCCTCCTGTCATCACAGTGGGCGGAGTGTTACCGCGGAGACAACAATAATGCGTTTAGTAAAAAATGATTCAATTTATGAAAAAAAAAAAAAACGTATTTTAATTGCTAGATTTTTTTACACTATCTGTAATTTTTAAAGAGATTAAAGTTTACTGATTTGCGATTAAGCAATTCATTATTCTCATCAATAAAAAATGAAAAAACATTCCTACAAAAGTTTGTTTTCTTCCGGTACTTCCTTCGACTGTCCATTTAAAATGATTTGTTCTTAAAACATGAAAAATCATTTTGCGCGATTTTGAGATAAGATCTTGGAGCACGTCTTTGGGTTTTAGTTACGTGACACGCTCCCCCTGTCATCACAGTGGGCGGAGTGTTACCGCAGAGACAACAATAACGCTTTCAGTAAAAATGATTCCATTTATGTCATTTTGAGATTACGGGCCGATCTTGTACTTGAAATATATTGGCGATTTATTGATTTCCAACATTAATCGTATTTCCTACCGTTTGCATTTGACATTAACAAAAGAAATCGCTAATTTTTGTAGGGACGATATTGTGTGAATCTCTCCATACGACTACTGTTCATCTACTGACATTTCTTGAATAATTTGAAATTTAGCTGATATCTCTTGCTCTTGGGGATATATTAACTAATAGCTTTGCACAACAACAATAACAACAGAATTATGCTGAAATAAGCATTGATAAATATACAGTTCATGGTACATATCATCAACCAACTAACTACAACCTAGTTTTAACTGATCTGACACTCACTATTTCACACGTGCGAACAATTTCTAGCTCTAATGGTTATTCCTCGACTATTCACTTCCACTGTTACCTGCATCATTCCAGACTCAATTCCATTTTGAAATAAAGCCTTTTCACTGGTTAAGCTGGGAAAAAATTCCTATGTACGGCGCCAACAGAAGAACGGCTAGTACATTGGTCTAACCCGCCAAAGCACAGATTGCATCCAATACCGAAGAAAGATTGCATCTGAATTTCCGTGTACTGACGTGAAGAATCGAAAACGCAAAGCCTCCACTCCGAAGGCTGTCACCGTAAGTGCTCTTTTTAGCCTGTTTCATTTTAAATTTTCATTATTTAACTTTTGGTGAGATTTTAAGTCTAAAGTAATCTTAGCGAATGTATCGTTTAAAATTCTGTTTTAAGCCATTTCAATTTCTGATGGGAAACACATCATATCGCTCACTCGCAAGAAATGTGACACATCTCACAAAAATTCATTTTGCGTTTTATGCCACTAATAGGTCTGTCATAAGTGCGTCTTGCTACACAAACAGTTTCATAAGTGTAGCTATGCGGAAAATCACTTTATTACACCATATGTCCATTTGTGACCACAGAAGAAGGGTGGATTGTGTGGGGAGGTAAAATTATCCAACCCTCCAAACCTCATCCTATGTCTTCATTTTTAAGGGTTTTATATATTTATGCAAGTTTTCATTCCATCATGCAGAGCTATTTGCTATAATTTCATGTTACAGTAAAATCCTGCAAATTTTCTTTTGCCTGTCCTGTGAAATTTACTTTTGTCGAGATATGTCTCTTTTCTTGCGGGTGAGCGATATATCGTTGGCACACTGTCAATTGTATTTTAAGGGATTTTCAATAAATTTAATCCAGGTAATCTTATTTTACTGATATGTCGAGAAAAAGTTATTCTTATTTGATATAATTTTATATAAAAAAAATTTCTAAAAGAATATTTCTTTTGTGGTTTTTTGTAAATGAATAAGATGTAATGAATCATTATTTAAGCTGTTATCAAATCCAAAGAGTCTACTTTCTGACGCATTTTTAAATTCATATTTTTTTTTCGGAAACGCAAGAAATTTGCAGGTGTTGTTCTTCAGAAACTAATAAATCGGAAGACGGTTTCCATTCTTTGGTAAACGCAATTGATTGTTCAAAAAATTCTGTCGAAATGGGCGTTTTGAGCAGAATTTCCGCACGCGACACCGCAAGAGAAAACAAAAACAACAACACCGGTTGTCACATCAACACAATCATTTATAACTCGATAAGTAATTTATTTATCAAAAAATTCAAAACTCATTTCGATTCCAACTCGCTTCAATAGTTAGACCTGCGAATTTCATGCTTTTATATTTAAAAATGAGTCGGGAATTGTGCCAGAACGTTTCACGTTTTTGATCAGGGGAATTTTAAACCGCCTTACAGAATTTTGACCAAATATTTGAATCATAAATAAATGTAGTTTCCTTTTTTTAAACTTAAATTTCCGATAAATTACGGTATCTACCATATTGAATTTTTATATTGACATAATTATTTCATCTCACAAAAGTTTGAAATAATAATCAACATTATTGAGTGAACTAAACTTAAAGAATTACACAGAATAATGTAAAAGACTACAAAAAATTTGAGATTCCGTGTTTTTTTAAAGTCCGAAAAGCATTTCTTTTCAGAAAAACTTTTATTGTAGAACAAAGTTTTTCTTCAATTTTACATTTCTACTCTCACTAATGCCATGAATTTGAAAAGGAACAAAGCAAAGCAAAAATCTTTAAAATCTTTTTAGAGAAATAGAGCGAAACCAAATTCCTTCTCGTGCTTTTTTTAAATGAAACTGTCAACTGTACTTTATGTGAATGTTCAATAAAGTTAATCCAGATAATCTTCCTATTTTGGTACGTCGAAAAAATATTTTACCCTTTACCATTATTCTTTAAATTTCTTTGAAGGAAGAAAGAAATAGAAAAAAGATAAAGTAAAATTTTCTAAAAGAAAATTTTTATTTCGACCTTTTCATCATTGACGATTTAATGAACCACTATTTAAACAATGTTGGAAAAATTCACACACGCGAACGCAAAAACTCTTTTTTTAAGCGTAATGACTCAAAAAAGAAGTTATCGAAAAATTCTTATCTTATTTTCTGTAAATTAAATAATTTAGTTATTATTTAACTGAACTTCTACGACAATCTTATTTATCTGCAATTTACTAATAGTCGGGTCATTCCATGTCAGTTCAGGCAGGCATGTAACCCACCATCACAGATTTTGATGAAACTGCGTGTGTTTGTTCCTTTTATTAAGATATGATTCCCAGTATTTTTTTTTACTCCTTGGTCAAATAGTTTCTGAGAAAAAAATTGTCAAAATTTTGAAAACTGCCATCAGTTGGCATTCTTGACTGCTCGATTTTCAAATGTAGCATGACATAAATATGATCATATTTCAATATCTATTCCACAAATCATCTTAAAATAATTTATGAATAATATATAGGGTACGTATTTTATGAAAAAAAATACTGTTACGCTTATATAACATTTTAAGTGTGTCTAAAAAAATGTTTAATCTTTGAAGTCGTGATTTTTTTATGAAAAATAATGCATTACCTAAAATAGCATTATTAACAAAAGGCGGTATTTTTATTAAATTTATTTTTTGTGGGGGATATACTTAAAGGTGTCCTTTACCTGATTCTGAAATAAAAGTAGTGGGATTTTGGGTGTTTTTAGTAGTATTTCATATTTAAAAATATTTTGAGGCGTATTTCAAATCAAATCAAGCAGAGTCATTCCATGTCAGTTCGCCTAAGATATTTAATTCACTGTCACAAATTTCAATGAAACTGGGTATGTTTATAGCTCATTTTAAGACAGGATCAAGGAAATTAAAGGTGATTACAAGTAAAATATTTTTTTAAGATAAAAAAAATATCTAAATTTTGAAATTTTTTTAAAAATGTTTTTAATGGCAGATCTATATTCAAAGACTGCATAAAAAAAAGTCATTTCAATATAAAATCACTAAATAAGTTTCAAATAATGTATATGTGACAAATAATGTAGGCAGATTATTATTTATTGTTGTTTGTCATGTTTAAATGCTAAGAGTGTGTTTAATCTTGTGAATTCTTAAAATCAAGAATTTTGTGAAAAATAATGTGTTAATCAAAAATTTATTATTAACCGAAGGCAGGCTGTTATTACTTTTTTTAATTGTACGTAAAAATATCTTTTCAATAGTTATAAAATAAAAATAGTGAAAATATGAGCAATTTTAACAAAATTTTCATAAAATGTGAATGTTTAATGATAAATATTGAAGCTTTTCATGCTAAGATGTACTAAAATGACTACGATATCGTGTATTTCTACTCTTGCTTAAATATAATACATACAATAATAAAATAACAAATATTATTTACAGCAATAAAAATTAAATTAAATAGTACCACTTCCTTTACCAACACTACATTGCTCAACAGCCGACTTGAAATCAACAGCCCGCACTCTTATTGAAAAATAATTTCAACTGTTCAAATAATAAATAAACTGCATTTAAAAATTTTAATATCAACTTATTATCTTAAGACGATAGTAATAACTAAACAACATGATGAATTTATAAATCAGCTTTTAATTGAAAAGTCATGAAATGGTCCCTTTAAATATTGTTGTTCATCGAGTCAATCAAAACAAATTATATAAACAAAAAAATAGTGAGCCTAATATGCTGACTGCAATGACACTTCTAACAAAACTAATTAATTCATTACCATCTGAAATCAAACCCGAAAGATCAAAAGAAAAAAAATCATCTGTAGTGTGAATGTGACATACTCAGTGGTTGTTGAGGTATGTCTTTGTGACATTTTCACCTGTACTTCAATAAAATATAAACATGTAAGCTTTTTTCATTCATCCAAATTAAGTAAAACAATTATAAAATTTTGTTGTCATTACACCAGATGTTAAATTCTTCGTTACATACTATTAGATAAGTTCTTTACTTTTAGACATTATTGACATAATATCATAAAATTTGCTATATGTATTTTCTGTAAGTGTATAAACAATATATATATGCTTTATTAAACATAAATGAATAATTTTTAAATAATTTGTTTGAGAACAGGGATATATATACACACATATATATGTTGAAAATCCATCTTTCAGCAATATTGTGATGAAATAAATCAAATTACCGTAATTTCCGGTGTATAGCCCGCGGATCATACAATCGTGTTTCGACCCAGAAATTTTTAAAAATAAAATGTAACTTTTTAGATCACAGTAAATATTAGTCTTCAAATACTGAATAAAATTTCTGGGTCCAAACTGAATTGTTTGATCTGCGGGCTATACACCCGAAATTACGGTACATATCATTAGAAACTGAATAAAGTTACAAAAGTGCAACTCATTAAGTTTTAAATATTTTTACTTTCTTCTATCTTCAATAGAAGAAAGTATTGTAATCGAAATTTTTTTCGACTTCCGGTTTTCGACGGATTTGCACGTTTTAGGGGTCAGAGATTCCAAAAAACATGTTTATAGAAAATGTCTGTCTGTCTGTGTGTCCGTCTGTCCGTCTGTCTGTCGCCATTGTACCATCAAAAAGTGTATGAAGTTATGCATAGAATTAAACCAAAATTTTATTATAAGTTTTTGGCTATGGCAAGCAGGTCCTCCCGGAATTTGGAAAAAATTCGCCGGTAGGGGGCGCTGTAAATGCGTTTTTTGTGCGATTTTGAATATTGTACCATCGAAAAGTGTATGAAGTTATGCATAGAATTGAACCAAATTTTTATTTTAAGTTTTTGCCTATGGCAAGCAAGTCCTCCCTGAATTTGGAAAAAATTCGCCAGTAGGGGGCGCTGTAATAGCGATTTTTGTGCGATTTTGAATATTGTACCGTCCAAAAGTGTATGAAGTTATGCATAGAATTAAACAAAATTTTTATTTTAAGTTTTTGGATATAGCAAGCAGGTCCTCCATGAATTTGCAAAAAATTCGCCGTTAGGGGGCGCTGTAATAGCGATTTTTGTGCGATTTTGAATATTGCACCATCGAAAAGTGTATGAAGTTATGCATAGAATTGAACTAAAAAAAATTTTTAAGTTCTTGGCTATGGCAAGGTTGTCCTCCCTTAATTTGTAAAAAAATCGCTCGTAGAGGGCGCTGTAATAGCGATTTTTGTACAATTTTTGTGCCATTTTGAATATTGTACCGCCGAAAAGTGTATGAAGTTATGCATAGAATTGAACCAAATTTTATATGTTTATTTTTGGTCATGTCACGAAGGTCCTCCCTGAATTTGGAAAAATTCTGCCGGAAGGGGGCACTATAATTGCGATGTCTGTACCATTTTCATTATTGTGCCATCGAAAAGTGTATGAAGTTATCCATATAATTGAACCAAATTTTTTGTGCATGTTTCCGGCTATGGCAAACAAGTCCTCCCTGAACTTGAAAAAATTCCGAAAGAAGGGGGCGCTATAATTCCGATCTCTGTGCCATTTTCATTATTGTACCATCGAACAGCGTATAAAATTATGCATACAATTGAACCAAAATGTTTGTGCTTGTTTTTGGCTTTGGCCAACAGGTTCTCCTTGAATTTGGAAATATTGCGCGGTAAAGGGGCTCCGTGCTAGCGATTTTTGTATACTTTTCTTGATTTTTCGTAGTTCTATTGTGCATCGGCGGCTCATGCAGCGGCGGGAACTCGCCTCCTGCTATGCAGGCTATTCGCAAACAGCTGATAACGACAGAATAAGGAAAAATTAATAATTTTAACAAATATCATGATATAGATTAACTCGTTTTTAGTCCGTTTAATTGACTTGAGCAGAAATTTAAGATGAAAATCAAAGTTGGTATATTATTGAACTAATAATATTGAAGTATTAACATGTGTAACTAGGTTTTGAAATATTAAGATGTATAAGATAGAAGAAAGTTTTGGGATTGGCACATCCAACTAGTTTTAGATATAGTTATTTGAAAGATATAAATATAATGCATTTTTTGCATATATTTAAAGCACAATACGTCAAAATTTTCTTCAACAGAGTGAAATTTGGTTTTTTTTTCAATATTAGCAGCTCAATGCTAAATTTTCAATATTAACAGCCAAATATGAGTTTAAAGATTAGGACTGTCATTTTGAAAATTTCTAGTGGGCGGTGAGGAGCTAGTGATTTTTCTCTTTTTTGGAAAGGTTAATTGCTCTTCGCCCTAGAAGTTTTGCTAAAAAAACAATATTGTTTATTTTTTTCCTTAAGAAACGAACATAAAAGATAATTTGAAAAATAAAATAAATGTATAAATAAAAATATTTCCAGGGATGATACATTGGATAGGTTTTACATTTGAAAATATTGATAATTTTAAATATGATTTAAATACTACTAAAACCAACCAAAATCCCACTATTTTTATTTCAGATCCAGTTATAATGTAGTATTATGTACAATTTAAAATTAAAAAATTAGTCATAGAAACTCCGCCTCTGATTGATAAAGATTTTTTAATAATTTCATTATTTTTTGTAAAATATTTTTGATTTCAAAGATTATACAATTTTTTAGACACATTTAAATATTTTTTAACATTACAGCAATATTTTTTTCATAATCTACATACTTTATTTACCTTGCTTAAATTATTCGAAGAAGATTTCTTTATTAGTTATTGAAATATGATTTTATATATAAAATGAGGCCTTTGAAAATTGAACAATCATTAATGGCAACTCGTGGCATTTTTCCAAAATTTTGATAATTTTTTCTCATATGTTCACTATTTTTATTTTATAACCATTTAAAAGATATTTTTACGTACAATTAAAAAAAAGCAATAACACCCTGCCTTCGGTTAATAATAAATTTTTGATTAACACATTATTTTTGACAAAATTCTTGATTTTAAAAATTCATAAGATAAAAGACACTTTTAGTGTTTAAACATGATAAAAAACAAGAAATAATAATCAGCCTACATTATTTGTCACATATACATTATTTGAAACCTATTTAGTGATTTTATATTGAAATGACTTTTTTTTTTTTATGTAGTCTTTGAATATCGAACTGTCATTAAAAAAATTTAAAACAATTTTTCAAAATTTTGATATTTTTTATCTTAAAAAATATTTTACTTAGGATCAAGAAAATTAAAGGTGATTACGTCTTAAAATAAGCTATAAACAAACCCAATTTCATTGAAATTTGTGACAGTGATTAAATGGCTTAGGGGAACTGACATGGAATGACTCTGCTTGATTTGATATGAAATGCACCTCAAAATATTTTTAAATAGGAAATACTACCAAAAACACCCAAAATCCCACTATTTTTATTTCAGAATCAGGTAAAGGACACATTTAAGTATATCTCCCATAAAAAATAAATTTAATAAAAATACCGCCTTTTGTTGATAATGCTTTTTTTTGTTAATGCATTATTTTTCATAAAAAATTCACGACTTCAAAGTTTAAATATTTTTTTAGACACACTTAAAATGTTATAAGCGTAATAATATATTTTTTTCATAAGCTGCGTACCCTAAATATTGTGCATAAATTATTTGAAGATGATTTGTAGAGTAGATATTGAAATATGATTATATATATGACATGCTACATTTGAAAACCGAGCTATCAAGCATGTCAACTGACGGCAGTTTTTCAAAATTTTGACAATTTTTTTCTCAGAAACTATTTCACCAAGGAGCAAAAAATATTACTGGTGATCATATCTTAATAGTAAGAACAAACACACGCAGTTTCATTAAAATCTGTGATGGTGGGTTACATATTGATATTTTACTGCCTGATTTGACGTGGAATGCCCCAGTCCCGTAACACGTACAATACGTCTATTAACTTCTTCTTCTACTTTTTGTCTCACATTGTATACTATTTTGATAATGCATGAGTTAGTAAAGTATAAGAATATAAATTTATTTTTCACTATGAGCATGAGAGAGTGGGTACTCTAATTCTTATGTACATTAAAAATTTTATAATACAGTATAACTTCAAAAATCCGGCATCCTCGGGACCGAGACTGTGCCGGATTTTTGAAAATTCCGGATTTTTGAAGGAATGTCAAAAGTAGTAACTAGGAATATCAAAAGTAGTACTATATTCTTAATAATGTCCTTAGCCATAATATTCATTATTAAGTGATAATTAAGTAAAAGAAAGTGAAAATTAAATATAAAAATAAAGTTACATTAATTGATAATTTCTATGTTACAGAAAAAAAATCTAATAAAGAGTGAAATTACTTCTTTTTGTGTAATATCGGAGACATCAGTATCAATTTTGTTTGCTTTATATTTTTTTGCAGTTCTTTAACAAGTTTTTCTTGCATTTTTTACAAATAAAGAATCTCTATTTTGGAAATACAGTCTTGTTCGCTAAAGCAGATATGAATTCTCCTGTCAAATTTATGCGTTTTTCTGGTCACACCTTTTATTTTGCATGTTGTTCCTTCTCTTCTTCGGTGCTGCTAGTAGCGTTACTGATGGCTTTGTTTAGCACAGCGTCAGAAGAGAGATTCCAGAGAATTTCTCCCAAAGAACTTGTGTACTAGTCTCCATGCCGTTGCTGAGTAACGGTGCAGCTCCCAGACAATTTGTTCAGAAAATAATCGCCTCTGACAAATGAAAAAAATGTCAAATATATATATATTTTTTGCATTTTTAATTTCGATCTTGAAATTTTTAATTTATAAACAATTTATATTTTTCGTCTACCATAACATGAAAGTGTAAAAGAAAAAGGAAAGGAAAACGTGGTTTTGATGCCGGATTTTTGAAGTTGCCGGATTTCTGAATGCCGGATTTTTGAAATCACACTGTATAACATAAATATGCAACACAGGACGTTTCCTCTATTTTAGAAAGTGTTAAAAAATCAGAAACCAAGAAACATTCTAAAGTTATTTGCTAGGAAAGATTGGGATTTGTTCTTATTTTTGTGTTAAACATAGAAAATGAATAGGTTTCAAGAGCAACTTTAGTGTTCACGGCTTTCCAGCACCCTAACTTTTGTAAAACTGTTATTCACGAGGTATTTTGTATATTTTGCTCCCCATAGTTCTTAGCGACTTGGGCCATTACCCGACCTTGCCCTCTCAAAAACTTGCCCTAAGTTTGACCGAACTGTATAGACTTTCTTAGATATAAGAAAAAAATTAATTAACTTACAAAAAAAAAGTTCTTTTGATTATAAGTGCAAACAAAATGACCTTAAAATATAAAATATAAAATCCATATTATATGTATATATATATATATATATATATATATATATATATATATATATATATATACAGTTGCCAAACAGTAGTACCGGATATATGGTAGTCAGTACCGGATATATGGTCATCCGCTTATAAGGTCACCCCGCTTATAAGGTCACTTTTCGTGAGTCCGGACTGACTGAATAGGTATTACGTGTTAAAATACACCGCCTATATGTTCAGTTTTCCAATGGCTACTATAGGATATATGGTGATATGGTCATCTTTTGTCTTCCTTTTTATTGCAAAATATCTTATAGTTTCATGATTTCTCCTTTCCTTTTTTAGGGTGTAAAGTGCTGAATAGATGTATCCTTCACATTCTCGAAAGCACTTTTCGCGAAGACTGATGGAATAGAGAGAACGACACTCAATAACGTCTTAGGGTTCAAATCTTCTTAAACAGAAGATGTGATCAACCAAAAGAGAAAGAGAGAACATGTTTCAACATTTGAGAATGTTGAGAAAGATCTTTTCACTTGGATAAAATATGGCAGATTGCAGAATGTTACAATACATGGATTGTCGTAAAAGAAAAATCTCTGAAAATTGCTGAATAACTAGGAAAACCGAAATTTACTTCCAAAGAATCGAAGGAATGGCTTAATCGACAACGTCAGAAGCTCTCAAAGCACTAAATACATTCAAATATTTTTTTACCAATCCCAAAAGCTCAGAGGAACATTTTAAAACTGTTCGTGAATAAGAAGAAGTAGTTTTAACAACTACGGTAAAAAAAAAAAAAAAAAAAAAAACCCAAGCCTGCCTTAAAGATTATTTTTACTACTACGAGTATACTCATCAATTCGGAATCTTAAGTGCAAAGCAATTATTTTTTATACCTCTTGTTCTATAAATTATATGTTCATAGCTTCTTTGTGCATTATTGTACTAATATAACTAACTTATTAATAATATTTTATTGTCTAAAATAAAATTCCTGCTTACACCGCATATAAGGTCACTCCGCTTATAAGGTCATATTTTTCAGGACCGCATGGGTGATCATATAACCGATACTGACTGTATATATATATAATATGGACATGATATTATTATTGTTATTAGCTGCTTACTTTGTAACATGTGGTTACACAAAGAAGGATTTGTAGTGCGTTTCGTCTAATGATTTTATTGTGTAATTTGATGATACCATGATTTAAAACTATAATTAGTCCATTTTATTAGGGGTGGGGTGGAGAGAGAGGGATTGTACACATATGCTTCATTATTTTAAATAATTAAAATCTATATCTATATTTCTCTTACATGGTGCGATTTATTTCTGAATTTGTAGCTTGTCGTTTGGCAACAACCATAGTAACATAAAATTGATCTGCCTTATTACATTTTATCAATAAGAAACATGATTTCTCCAGTGAAACGCGTCATATTTAAAAGAAAAAATTTAATGGTTTTCATAAAATGTAAACATATTAAAATTATTGCGTTTAATTATGCTCTAATCGTGGAATTATAGAACATAGATTATTTATTGAGAAATAATATTAAGTAATCTGTGTAAATAAAATAATAGTAAATAATTTATAATAGTAAGTAATATGTAAAGCGAAGTGTTTTCGATGAAGAAAAGGACGTCATTTGAAAAACAAAAGATGCATTTTCATCCATGTATATAAAATATTTTACAATAACTGTGTCAGTGATGACGTCATATTCACTGACCCTTATTCCTGCACCTAAATAGGCTCAACTCTTGCTATTTTTTAAAAAGATTTTTGAATATATATTTTTTCATGATAACCTTATTGTTACCCGACTGCCAAGAAGGGTTATGTGTTTCAAGCGTATCTGGGTATGTGGATTTCTTTATACCCTCGAAACATCCCAACGGCTGGATGTATTTTAATGAATGAGGTCTCTATCGATTCGTCTTAACCGTCCGATGGTTATAGGCTGAGTTTTGTTCTTATAAATTCAAAATGGCGGCCGTAAAATACAAAATAGCGGTAGAGACGAAATTTTTTTTTTTTTTTTTTTTTTAAACCCACCATATGGAGTGGCATATCATTGGATAGGTCTTTCAAAATGAAGACGATGTTTCATTGACCATTTTACTGTCAGAAGCTCCGTTTAAATTGTACACAACCTTGAAGTTGTGTAAACAACATTGAAGTTGTGTAAGTAGGATCTTTAGCTTTACTGCAACTCTAACCTTCATAGACATCTATAGGTCTCATCAAAACAGTGTTTATAGATAGGAACTAACAATTAAACACAACTTAAAAGTCATCAATACAAGTAAAAAAAATAGGTAAGTAATATAAAGAATAGTTTCACATTGATGAGCAATAATTAATTAGTTAGCTTTTTACGCAGTCAGATTTTTTGATTTTTAAAATGTAATTTTTATATATTATATAATAAATAATGACCTTGTTTCTAATTTTTATTACTTATTTCTTTTATTCATAATTTCATAATTTTTTTAAAATAAAATTTTAATTGAACTTTGTTGATTTGTATTAATTATTAATTAACAACGTATGCAAAACTTTAAACCATGTGTGCAACCAGCTCCCAGGCAAGTTTAATGTATTCCTTTTTAAGAATTAATTATTTTTTACAGTATCTCAGTGAGTAAGAAACCAAAAAAAAAAAAAAAAAAAAAAAAAAAAAACAGTAATTTAATGCCAACAAACAAAAAACTCTTCTAAAAGCTTATATGATTTGATACTTACATGTGAGAAATAATATTTCCTTTTTAACAGCATGTCTTTTTAGGTGCGTTCGTAATTATATAAATACGTAGCACCTATAGTCGTCGTTCAGTCCGTCCGTCTATCCGTCTGTCCGTCCGTCTGTCCGCATGTAACAGAGCAAAAACTACCCAACCGAATGGTCTGAAATTTCAAATATATGATTGTTTCAAAATCTTGTCGAGCCATTTCAAATTTTATGAAAATCGGATGTATAGTTTAATTACAGGGACAGTCAAAAGTTTTTCTTTACATTACGGCCAATGGGAAAAATTATTGCAAGTGCATTTTAATGATATTACAGCCTTCCGAATGATCTGAAATTTTAAAGATATAACTGTTGCAAAATTTTGTCGAGCCCTTTCAAATTTTAGGAATATCGGATGTATAGTTTAATTACAGGGACAGTCAAAAGTTTTTCCTTACATTATGGCCAATGGGAAAAATTATTGCAAGTGCATTTTAATGATATTAGAGCCTTCCGAATGATCTGAAATTTTAAAGATATAACTGTTGCAAAATTTTGTCGAGCCCTTTCAAATTTTAGAAAAATCGGATGTATAGTTTAATTACAGGGACAGTCAAAAGTTTTTCTTTACATTACGGCCAATGGGAAAAATTATTGCAAGTGGATTTTAATGATATTAGAGCCTTCCGAATGATCTGAAATTTTAAAGATATAACTGTTGCAAAACTTTGTCGAGCTCTTTCAAATTTTAGGAAAATCGGATGCATAGTTTAATTACAGGGACAGTCAAAAGTTTTTCTTTACATTACGGCCAATGGGAAAAATTATTGCAAGTGCATTTTAATGATATTACAGCCCTCCGAATGGTCTGAAATTTTAAAGATATAATTGTTGCAAAATTTTGTTGAGCTATTTCAAATTTTAGGAAAATCGGATGTATAGTTTAATTACAGGGACAGTCAAAAGTGTTCCGTTACATTTCGGGGAATGGGGAAAAAATATTGGAAGTGCATTTTAATGATGTATCAGACTATGCGTTTTATGAAGTGCAAAAAATTATACATTCAGTACAATATGGGGTGCAAAAAATAATTATAAAACTAGTTATAGTACGAACGCACGTCATTTGCCACGTTTGACGAGCAATTTCCAACTTGTTTCTTTTATTTGCATTGTATTGGAAAGGCATAAGTTCCCAAAGACACCTACACAAGTTTTGCTAAATTGTTTATAGTTTGGTTCTTGCAAAAACATTTTCAGACGAGAAAATTAAATCTTTTTATTATAGTTGAGTGAAGGAAAAAATCACTGATATAGAAAGACGTGTTTTTCCTATTTTATTTATAGAACACAGAAAATAGCCTAGTTTTTAATTTTTATCGTTCATCGATTTTATTCATAAAATTTTCTCATATAATAAATGATTTTTGTCATTAGGTAATGCATAAAAAATAAATCATAATTATTATAAAGATGGTATTGTACCCACACAAGTTTAATGAATTTCTTTTCAAAATCATATTTTTGGAGAATCAATGGGAAAAGAGGCATACATACATACACATATATATATATATATATATATATATATATATATCAACAAACAAACCTCTATTTAAAAAGTTTAATTAAAAAGAGCTTGATGTCTTAACAGAAAAAGTAAGCTTTTCTTCTTATTTTCACCTCATTCTCTCATTTATTTGCATTGTATTGAAGGAGTATAAAATTCTAAAGAAAACCTACACAGTTTTTGCATGTTAATCTTTTGGATCTCACGAAAATATTTGCATACAAGAAAAGTAAACCTATTTTCTTATATGTATACTCGAGTTGAGAATGTTGTTAAATTCCTTTTTTAAGACTTAGGCATTATTATGTTTGTTTTTAAGAAAGTTAATGTTTTTTTTTTAATCCGAATCATAATTGAACCTTTAATTCAAAACAGCCGATATGTAGACATTTAATTTACTTTTAATTAAAATAACATTTTGTTAGAAAACATGCGAAAAATAATCATAAATATGGGTTTTTTATAAAGTGCGAAAGCAAAATGCAGAAGATTTTTGTATTCACGTATGTTAATCATTATATTTAAAAATGTGTAAGGTAAATGTTTGAACTGTGGGAACGTTTTAAATGAATGCGTCATGCTCGCTAACCCGCCCCCCCCCCTTTCGAAATGAATCCTATGTGAATGAAAAGTATTGTACCCAGTCAAGTTGTTCGAAGTTTCTCATATCAATCCTGTGACGAAGAAAGTAAATACGATGAAAACATTGCATGCAAATATGATTAGCAGATTGTCGATTGACAAGGTATTTAACCTCTTCGGTCCTTGGGTCCCCATTCAGGGACCTCTGTTCTTTTCCTTATAAAAACTAAAATGTCCGATTTTTTTACATTTTCACATCACTTCTTAAGAGCTGAATGTTTTTTGCGGTCAAAGCAAACTAATAAATGACAGCATCTAAGCTGATTCCCACATAAAATTAATGTTGTTTTCATCTGAGTTTGCAAATTGCCTAAAAATGCCCAAAAGACAATATGACCAAGAAAATGAGAAAATTTCATAAGTATTTAACTTAAATCTTTTTCAATAAAAATTTTTGAGGATTTGTAGATTATTTATTTGTTTAAAGATCTTAAATTTGGGATTGCGTTAATTTAGGTTAAGAGGTCTTGTACCTTTTAAACGTGTCGAAAATTAACGAAAAACTTCAAAGTTTGAATTAGTCTATCTTCAAAACCTTTTCATTTATAAACATGAAATTTTGGATATTGATTAAACAGCTTGTGTTTTGTAATATACTACCAACAGAAATTTATTAACCCTTTACAGAATTTGTGTATTGTTGAAATCAAAATAGCTCTTTTTTTACCCCATAAGTCATTACGCGCATGATATCTTGAGAAAGTATGTATGGATTGGCATGAGATTTGGTAAAGATATTAAACATATATGTGTGTTTAAAATGAACTATATAAAAAAAAATATTTTCGTAAAAAAAAAAAAATAAAAATTTTGTATTTTAATGAAGAAAAATAGTCCTAACTATAAATATTACCATTGTAAATACTTAAAAGTATATCATTTTAAGCACACATATTTGCTTAGTATATTTATACCAAATTGTATGACAATCCATACATACTTTCTCAAGATATCATGCGCGCAATGGCTTATGGGGTAAAAAAAAGAGCTATTTTGATTTCAACAATACATAAATTCTGTAAAGGGTTAATAAATTTCTGTTGGTAGTATATTACAAAACACAAGCTGTTTAATCAATATCCAAAATTTCATGTTTATAAATAAAAAGGTTTTGAAGATAGACTAATTCAAACTTTGAAGTTTTTCGTTAATTTTCGACGCGTTTAAAAGGTACAAGACCCCTTTAATGGTTATTAAATTGATGTTTTTAAGGGGTTTGTAGTTTTAGATCCATATTTTGGAACCTAAATTATTAAGCGCCTAAAGGATAAATTTCAGAAAAGATATTTTATCTGTTATTTACGATGTCATTTTGTTTGGAAAAAAACTAATGAATTAGCATTTGTATTATTATTTTAGCTTTGGAAATGAAGAGGTTAAGCAAGTTAACATGATGATTTTAGAGATGTTATGACCAAATCCTCATTCTGAAGTGAATGTTTTTGGTTTGGTAATAGGCTATTCTATATGAATACTAGAGAATCTTTCGCGATCGCGCAGTTCTCTTTCATTTAAGTGAAGTATTGTATACGCAGTTCTCTTTTATTAAAGTGAAGTATCAAAAGTATCGATTTTACGGAAAGAACTGAATTGAGTAAAATCATATTTTATAGCTGAGTTTGAGAATATTTTTTTAGTTAATGTAATTTAGTTGCCATGTGGCTATCTCCTTATGACCTTATTTAGATTTTGAAAGAAATTAATGGGATTTTATCTTATCATTTTGCGTATATCAGTATTTTATTTACGGAAAGAACTGAATTGAGTAAAATCATATTTTATAGCTGAGTTTGAGAATATTTTTTTAGTTAATGTAATTTATTTGCCATGTGGATATCTCCTTATGACTTTATTTAGATTTTGAAAGCAATTAATGGGATTTTATCTTATCATTTTGCGTATATCAGTATTTTATTTACGGAAAGAACTGAATTGAGTAAAATCATATTTTATATCTGAGTTTGAGAATATTTTTTTAGTTAATGTAATTTAGTTGCCATATGGATATCTCCTTATGAGCTTATTTAGATTTTGAAAGAAATTAATGGGATTTTATCTTATCATTTTGTGTATTGTATTACTTTAAATAGATTTTTAACAGTTTCCAACATAGTTGAAAAGTGCTTATGAATTCGGTTTGTCTGTCTGTTGTCTGTCAGTGTTATAACTCTCGAAAATATACCCAGATTAACATGAAATTGACATATGTTGTCTATGACATGTTTGAATTGAAAATGAAGTGTGTAGAACTTATGGTTCGCACAGGGACGTTCAAAAGAAGTACAAGGTGGCCATAATTAAATTGACGGTACTCAGAGTGTTCTGTAGCGCGATCTAATTGCGAGAATGGTGCCAAATTTTGTAGGAAGATTAAACAAGACGGGGGACGAAAGATTCCGCGAAAAAAAAATAGTTCTAAAAATCACCGCCAGGGAATATGTGGCGCTGTGTATTCGAAAAAGAGAGTTTCAAAAAAGAAGAATCAATACTGAAATAAAATTACCGTTTATTTAACAAATCCAACTCAGGTTCGATGTGGCCGTCGTTTTTGTGGACCACATATTGCATTCTGCGCACAGCATTTACAACAGCAGAGAATAACATGTCTGCAGGAATTTCCCGTACAGTTCGTGATATGTTACCATTCAACGCTTCTCCAAGGACAGCTCCGTGATAGACCTTGGACTTTATGTAATCCCATAGCCAAATGTCGCAGGTTGTAAGATCAGGGTATCAAGGTGGCCATGCAGTTGGAAAACAGCGGCTAATGACTCTTTCTGTTGTGAATTTCTGTCGTAGAAGCTGCTGTATCCGCAAAGCAATATGTGGAGGGGCTCCATCTTGCATGGAAATGGTTTTCTAAAGGCACTGATTTTGCTGAAGTGCTGGAATAACAAAGTTGTTCAGCATTTGGCGATATTTTTCTCCAGTAACAGAACAAGTTATAGGTCCTGTAGAAGTAATGTTCTCATAGAAGAATGGACCTATGATCATATCTGCTGTGAAACCACACCAAACAGTTTTCTTTGGTGAATGCAAAGGAATTTCTTTGAATGCTCTTGGTGACTTGTTATCCCAAATTCGGCAGTTCTAGGTATTTACAGTTCCATTCAGGTAAAACTGGGCCTCGTCTCCCCATAAGATTTTCCAGGGCCAAGCATCATCCGACACCATTCTGGCAAGAAAAGTGAGAGCAAAAGTCAATAGCTCATCATGGTCGGTGTGACGTAACTCTTGTACAAGGCTGATCTTGTACGGATAAAAGTGGATAATCTTTCGTAGGATTTTCCATGCCATGCAATAAGGCATATCCCCGACAGATTCCGAGCTATCCGAGCTAAGGCAGATTCCGAGCTATCCCACGAGCGCTGGAAGTGGTAGCAATAATGCCTAGTGCTCTGTCGATAATCGCCATTGCCACTTCTTCGATTGTATCCTGTGATACGGGTTTTCGTCCTCTGCCTGACTGAACATTTAGAGAACTTGTTTTCTCAAACTTCTCAACCATTGCCTTTAAAAAATTAACTGACAAAGGACCGTTACCTTTACGCATTTTTTTGTGGTTTCTAAAAGCACGAAGAGCGGCTGGCGCATTGCACTGGTCGAGGTAAAAGAATTTGACTAGTACAGCTTGCTCGACTAAAGAAGGAGACGTTATGAAAGATAACTTTCAATGAAATTGTTTCTAACAGTAGCACATTACCTTTTAATGACGAACAAGCTGGCACTGGGCCAAAAGATGTAACGTGAAATTTAAATAAAGAACTTCTTCTTCTGCTGTTGCTTTCTTTGGGGCTCTGTAAGTGAAATTGCAGATAAAGAAACTTTAGCAGTGTTTATGTAAATTTTTAGCTTTTTATAAACTGTTACCATTTTGAGCTTGGATTAAATTGCTAAATTCGTTAAAAAAAACGGTAATTTTATTTCAGTATTGATTCTTCATTTTTTGAAACTCTCTTTTTCGAATACACAGCGCCATATATTCCCCTGGCGCTGATTTTTGGAACTAAATTTTTTTCGCTGAATCCTTCGTTCCCCGTCTTGTTTAATCTTCCTACAAAATTTGGTGCCATTCTCACAATTACATCGCGCTTCAGAACATTCTGAGTACCGTCAGTTTAATTATGGCCGCCTTGTATGTTACATTACGGTCTATGAGGAAAAATCGTACTTTAATCATAATAAACTATTTTAAACATATTAAAATTGATATATATCACTGATTTACATTGAACTGAGATTGCTTTAGAATATGGTGTGCATAGAATGTATCGTTCATTTACACGAGACACAAAAAAGTATTTGGTTACAGTCTTGTAGTACGTTTTCGGTTAGGATACGCGTTTTTAAATGTAACTAATTTTTTACGTATTACTTGGTGAGTGTAAAAACAATAGATCACATACAGAACTGCTTAAATAAACTGAAGCAGATTTACGGTTATTGAGGGTTAATTGTGCTATGTGTTTCCTAACTGAACAAAATTTACATACTATGTAGCATACATATAAATCTACGGATAACATACAGGGCTGCACAAAATACTTCGGATATTTTTACGACATTTGGTAGTAATTACTAAGGTTGAGTTTTGAAATGTATTATGCGTTTTCCAAATTGTTTACTTCGTAAATTCTGAAGCTTTGTTTCAGTATTCTGAATATGTTGGAAAGTGTTTCATAATCTATGCTTGACAAATAATTTTTTGTTCTTGTTAAAATATGAGCTGCATTAACATCAAACCTTTTGACAGAGCACGACAAAAAGATGTGAAATAAATTTGTTTAAAAATAATGAAAAGTAAACTTGCATTAAAAATTTCTCGTAAAGAAATACAAAACTTTGATTATAAAGAATTAAAATTTGTAAGCTAATTGTATTAAATTGCTGCGAAACTCAAAACAAATTCGCGTAGGTTACTGTTCTTTGACACTTTCGTGAAATTATTACGAAAGGTTTTATAGGTCCAACATGCAAAGGAAAATAAATTTAAAGGAACCATCTGTTGTTACACTTTAAAAAATTTCACAAGACGTTTCCTGATGTAAATGAAACGTTTACGTAAACTTAATATCGCTCACCCACAAGAAAAGTGATACATCTCGCAAAAATTCATTTTTAGTTTTATTCCACTAATAGGTTTGTTATAATACAGAAAATGTGTCATAAGTGTACTTATACGTAAAATCGCTGCGCTCTGTGTCTATTCGTGGCCACAGAAGCGGGGTGGATTGTGTGGGAAGGTAAAATTACTCAACCCCCAAAACCCCATTTATATCTTCATTGTTTAGGGGTTTTTTTATGCACGTTTTTACTCCTGCATGCAGAGTTGAATGCAATAATTTCATGCTACAGTAAAATCACGCACGTTTTTCCTCCTGTATGCGGAGCTAAAAGGTATAATCTCATGTTACAGTAAAATCAAGCGCATTTTTAGTCCTAGATATGCTATTTCATTCTCCCAGCAAACAAAGTGTCGTCTCCAAAAAGTAACGTTACGTTTTATAAGTCAGCCGTAAAACAAAGCAGATGTATTATTGTACTGTTAAATACCATACTGCAATTTTTTAAACTTCTAAGCATAGCATATTTTCAATTTTTATACTGTCGTTTTGTGTGTGTGTGTGTTATTCAGCGATAGTGACGTCATATCAATGACTGTACTATCGCTGTAGATGTTGTGTTACTGTAGATGTTGTTTAAGACTGGGTCGTAAATGAGGAATTCTTCAGCGGATGCGAATGACGTCATTTTATATAAAATAAAAGCGTGTGTTTTAAGCCTTAAAGCTGAAATATATTTTGTATTATCTATTTATATACACATTTATATATATTTTTTTTTCATCGGGGACGACACTAAATTATGAAAACGCAGAATTCCTGTTTTCTAGTCTTTTCCTTCTTTTGTGAAATTTATTTTTGCCAAGATGTGTCACTTTTCTTGCGGGTGAGTGATATAATCTCCTATTTCTCACGATCCAAGAAAAATTTTCCTGTTTTTAGAAATCTACAAGAAAAAAAACCCTTCAAAATTTCCAGAAATGTACAGGCCTCTAACAGAAACCTTTTATCCTATTTTTACGAGAAACAAAAGTTAATTGTTATTTCAGAAATGTTTCTGTGAATACTGAAAACCTATTTTTTTTCCTGAGTTTTCCGAATAGAGATTCTCCAAAAGGTTTCTCATAACACGGAAAAGGTTTTCTGAATTCGTAAGCGTTTGTGCTTCTCCATGAAAATTTCATGTGTTTTTTTACAATGCAGCAATATAGAAGTTTTATCGCATAGTAAAGTTCAAACTTTAAAACAAAACATGGACACTAATTTCAAACTGGTGTCTTTTAACTTGTTTACTAACAAATAACTCTAAATTCTAACTTCAAATGAATGTCAATAACTTTAAATTCAATAGAAATCAATTACGCTTTAAAATATTTTCTTACGAAATAAGTTGATGATAACCGTAACTGCATTTACTTTTTTGTGCATTATTCTGCTCTTATCCTAATTTACTTTTCCATTGCGTCTGCTTTATGTCAAACAATCAGACATGCGACTGAAGCACACTGCTATATTTATTGAAAGTATGACGGTGAAAGACATTTGAAAATGTTTGGCTATTCACATTCAGTTTTAGGACTCAAATTCTTACCTATTAAATTTCAAAAGTGACGATATTTCTCAAACATTGAAGGAATTTGTCAACCGAGATAAGCTTTTGATTCTAGTCACGTACGAGATTTTAAAAGTTTTATAGCACTGAATGCTGGTTTCTAAGAAGGATTTTGCACCATATAAAATGGAAATATGACATATAATGAATTTACATTTAATGATACAGAAGTTAAAACAGTTAAAGTCATTTTAATGCGAATAATTAAAATATTTAAATGAGGGTTAAATTTAAGGGATTACTTAAAGTGTCTTGTAAACATTTTAAATGAGTTTGCATAGAACATTTAATAAAATAGAAAACAGTTTTGAATTATAATTAGGATTAAAAGATTTCTCAAGGTGCATTAGGTAGTTGAAATATTATACAAAAAATACTATTATACAAATTTCAGACAAATAGAACATTTGTCTGAAATTTGTATAGTATTATTTTTTAGATACACTTTGTACTTTACAATTATAAAGAATTTGGAAATTTTATTGTATAGAAAAAAACCTCTTAAAACCAAATAAAAGCAGAAATTGCAAACAACGTTGATTTTAAAGTTTATATTATAGAATAATCCAGAATTTTACTAAAATAAGAGGAAAAAAATAATTTAAAAACTTTAATTCCAAAACAATTTTGTAAGAATTCCATATCTATAATTAATTTTTATACATTATTCTTACTTTTGTAGAGTGTCTGAATGTGAAATAACCATGGGATTAAAGAATTCTGCCAAATTTGATGAAGATAATGATAGTAGATCTTTAAATCAGTTTATTTATTTATAATTTCTAAGTAAAACTCTCATGTATTAAATTTCAAAACTAAGGATATTTCTCAAATACTGAAGAGTTCAGCAAACCGAGACCATCTTTTGATACAAGTCACGTAGGATTTTTTTAGAGTTTTCATTGAGCTTAAGAAAAGTTTAAAATGATTGGAACTGCATCCTACAAAACAAAGGCATTGCAACACATAATGAAGTCACATTTTATGATAGTTTTGATGCAAGACATTTTTAATATGAAAAACGGAAAATTCATATGCTTTTTAAGTTTAAAAGATCACGTTGAATGTCTCAACTACTCTTAAATGACTTTGCACTGTAAAGTGTAAAATAATGCTGAAAATAAAATAAATGCTTAAGTTGCATAGATTGCAAGGACGTGGGAAAATTTGCAGATTGTGTGCGTGAATGGTTTTTCTTAGAAATTACTTTATTAAACTTTTAAATTTCGTATTTTTTAGCACTTTCTTACATAGTTGAAAAGTATTTATGAATTATGTTTTTCTGTCCAACTGTCCGTGCTCTAACTCGCGTAAATATACCAGGATTGCCATGTAATTGATAAACGGCATTGGTGTTCACTATGGAATGTTCGGTATTGTAAATGAAATACGTACCATTCTTTGTTCATTTACAGGGACACTCAAAACGGTTGTTTTACACAGCGTTATGTTAGTTAGTAAATAATGACAAAATACCCCCGACATTTTCTTTTTCGGTCTTCATTTTCAGCCGATGCGTAAATAAGTCTTCAGCGCATGCAACACAGTTTTTTCGGTCTCGCAACGACCGAGATGGATTTTTAATGAGAGTGAGTTGCGGTTGTTAATCAATAACTCAATTAATTATAAGAATTTTAAAATTCTGAGACTCAGGTGCCTTGGACTATCTTCACAAAACATTTCAGCCTCGTACGTGCCGTAGATTTCGCTAGCCATCGCAGACACACAGGACAGAGTGAAATTTTATTTTATTAGTATAGATGTGATTTAAAAATTGAAAAATTGGTAATATTTTAAATGTTTATGTAAATTCAATAAAAAATAAAAAAAAAACATAAAATTTAGAATTACCTTATAATGTATGTTAAAATATCACGAATTAAATTAAAAACTAAACGTTTTCAATCTTCATTATAGAAGTACATTTTATAAGAAATATTTCACAAACCATTTCCCATAGCATCTAAAAAAAAGGAAAAAAAAAAAGGAACGCGTGAAAATGCACTTAAACTGACAAATAGAATCGTTAGAATAATACGTGACCTAAAATATTATGTCCCAAAATACAGCAATTATTCTTTCTCATAAAAATTTTAAAATTGAATGCATGTCTAATTTCTCACGTTTATTCCACTTACATTATTAATGAACCCACTTCCAAAATTCACATATTCTTTGAAATACCTCAGGAAGGAAGAAATAAAGATAAGATTTTTTTTCCGAATGCATTTTGGGACCGGGCCACTAATATATTAAAAAATATATACATATAAAATTAATTTTATAGAAATAAGTGCTTTTTTTGGATTTGCTAATTTTATTTATAAAATACACGCACTTAAACTTTTAACTTCAGCGCTAACATTTAAATACACAAATGGATTTCATAAAATAGTTTTTCATCAACAAATACGAATGTTTTCTCAAAGGTGTTCATAGTCTAACTAATAAAACAATGCATATATGCTCTAATGTATTTTTAAGATTTTTTAATGATTAAAATTGCACATAAAATAATGATGTTTATAGTCAGGGCTTAATTTCTAACAAAAATAAATACCGCAGCTCTAATATACAGGGTATCCATAATTAAACGACCCTACTTTAAAGTTTTCTACAGGCAAAACTATTGTTCATAAAGTTGTGAAATTTTGGGAAAGGCATAATAAAGGGATGGGAATTTGTTTAAGCTAAAAAAATATAAATGAAAATTGTTTAAAATTTCGCCACCAGAGGGCGATTTTTAATAAATTACACATTTAGCATTAAGATAGTTTAGAAATTTTATTTACATGATGTTCTTAATTAATTGACCCTATTTTAAAGTTGTCTACTGTTGTTCAGAATATTGTGAAATCTTTTGCAGGACATAATAAAAGTATGGGAATATGTTTGAGCGAAAAAAAAAATTAGGAGACCGTTTTTTAACGAATTACACATTTAGCATACATTTACGATAGTTTAACAAATTTTGTTATAGCCAAACATGTTCTGCATGTGTTTTATCATTTTCAGATACCATCTGGAATCGTAAGATAGCATGGTCCGCAGTTCACCGCAGTATGTGTGAAGGCGCCTACCTTCACATATTAATATTAAGACCTTTCCTCTTTCCCCTATTTAAAATTACATTTTTTTAAATTCTTAAATTTAATTATCTGTCTGCATTCGGATTCCCTTCAAAATCTGTAATGTACATAAGTTTGTATAATGATAAGTCCAGCCCGCCTGGGATATAACTGGGCTGCCACTTGTAACATTTCTGTATAATTTTGTAAGTTTTAATATATAGGGGTCTTTTTCAACGAAGGTATTTCCGGGCCCTGCCTCCGGCAGCGGCCAGTTATCATGGTAGTTATTCTGCTGGGCGGGGCTTGTTGAGATAAAACCATATTGGTAGGCCTCCCCGCCTGCCCTGAAACTGAAACTGAAACTGTCTGCATTCGGATTCAATCTGTTTTTAGCGCTCTTTTCCCTTCATAAATTAAGCATTCAATTCTCAGTCTCTTTAGTATTTTAACCGCAGCGCACTGCATTTAAAAGAAAAGAAATAAATTCCTCTTTTCGCATAGCAACTGGATTCTAATTTTCATCCTTCTGCTTACGTTTTGATGATATGCAGAAATTAGTCAGACAAATTACTTCTACATTTTTATCCGTTGGTCCAGATGCAAGAGATATTAGTCAGTTCAGTTATTAACCCTGTCTTTAATTTGTTTTATTTTATTAACGTTCTCTTGCTAGCGTTTTCAGTCCCGTGGGATCTCTAGTAACCCCTTTAGAATATTCGGTCGTGGTTTATGAGCTATAATTCCTAAGCAATCACTTGGCGGAAAATATTTCATATTACTCTTTTACATTCCCCATTCAAATACAATTAACAACCTCTGACCGCGTCTCTCCTCTCATGGTATTCTCGCGATATTGCATACGTAATTGGCGAAAAGTGTATGTGTACTCTTGCCAATACTCCATCATTTGGAAAAAATGTAATTGTGGAGACTTCCTCCTTGTCGCTCATGATGTGAGCCTAAAGAAATGTAATGTTTTTGCCCCCTTCTCCAGCCGGCACTAGCCGCCTAACTCGGTTGTGATTGAAACGATCCAGTGAACAATAAAGAAACTTAGATGATCTACCACTCACTGTTCTGAATTCAATAGCGTCATGTCGTGTTACTCAAATAACCAACATTTGTTTTACAGCCCTTTTATCCGTTTGACGCTTCAAGAAAAAGAAAACAAAATAGTCAAGAAAGTCTTCGTTATAGTATGTTCAGGGAAAAGCCAATAAAATGTCATGAATGCTGTCTTTAGAGTAAGGTTAAGTTAATAAATAAAACTTCTAAACTATCGTAATGCTAAATGTGTAATTTATTAAAAAACGCCCTCTGGTGGCGAAATTTTGAACTACTTTTATTTACATTTTTTTAGCTTAAACAAATTCCCATCCCTTTATTATGTCTTTCACAAAATTTCACAACTCTATGAACAATAGTTTTGTCTGTAGACAACTATAAAGTAGGGTCGTTTAATTATGGACACCCTGCACTTCAGTAATACCGAGCGTATAGTATTCACCCGTAATCTGCACCTGCATATTTGTATTTCATACATTATTTACAAAACTAAAAACAAATTCGTGAACAAATGTTTGAATATATTTTGACTATATCTACACTCTAAATAAAAAGAACCTTTTCGAATTCTTAGTCACTCTTTTCGAAAAATGTTTCGAATGCTCTTTGAGAATGTTCTATCATTATGTATCCTTTATGAATTAATTACATTTAATTTTATCTGAAAATAAAAAGTTCTATAAATAATCATTTTAATAATATCCGTGTATTTTAATTCTAAAATGGCGGACGTCTTTCTCTTATCTTAAAAAAATGTCGTAGACAGGGCTGTTCTGACTGGCTGATGGGTAATACCCATACAATACTTACTTCTGATTAGAGCGAATACTCACTCTAAGCAGGAGTGAATAGTCACTCTTTCAGAGGAGTGACTATTTATTCTTGAAATGGAGTACATTTTAGTACGTAATTTCCAAGTTTACATTATGAAATGGAGTTTTTGAAAATTAAGAAGTGGCATATTTTGATGCTTTTCATTATTTTACTTCATATATTGGTGCAAAGTTGAATAGAATTTTTAAAAAAAAGAATATAATGCCATACTTTCACCCTCGTCAACGGAGTGAGATATTTCACTCATGACAACGAAGTGACATATTTCACTCTCGACAATGGAGTGAAATATCCCACTCCGTTCTAGGGAGTGGAAAATTCCACTCTTTAAGGAGTGTATTTTTATAAAATTCACTCCAAAAAGAGTGAAAATGCCTGTCACTCTTTCAAAGAGTGAACTTTTCACTCCTCCCAATTTTAGAGTGTATAAGCATTTATATATAATAAAATCTAATAAATGACCAGAACAAAAATGTTTAAATAGGGGTGGGAAATTATCAGAAAATCCTACTCGCCAACTTCTTTGTATAAATTAGCAAAATACAACACACAGCGCTGTACCGGTGTGCTCCGGAGCGCAGTATTTATGATCTCCGGCGCAAATTAAGAACAGCTTATGGTACAAATAATGTCACAAAATCGATTTTTTTAAAACGTCAGTTAAAAACACAATGCATGCATACAGCCATGCTACAAAGGATATTATTTATGTTATGGAATTATCATTGTGAAAGTTTATATATTTAGATTAGTGTAATATAAATACAAATTAAAGAGCATATATGGCGAGTTTTCAAAGCAAAGATAAAATTTACAATTTTTATTATTAATCATTACTAAAACTAAAATTGAATTAATAAAATAATTATTATTCATAAAAAAAGAAAAATTCAAAAGTTTATTTTGAGAATGTAATTCGATATTTTTTAGTTTTCATGGGCATATTTTTATGTAACGTATTACACTCCTCCAGCATACTAATAAAAATATTTATGTGAAATACAAATAGTAGAAAAAAAGGACTAGCTTTACCAGCGTATGCTAAGAGACGTCGAAGATACATAGATGAAAAAAAGAGTTAATTAAACCTCTAGTTACTTCAAAAATGCAACATTGCTAGATATTTTTTATAGGTAAGCAGACCATATAACCTAAATAATTTTTTCTGATCCATTCAGTAAATGCGTTTTTCTGTAGCTTCGTTAAAAAATGTCTCCTAAGCGTCTTATACTTGTTATGTTCTCGAAAACATATTTTTTATATCAAAGAAATATCATGTTACAAAGTAAAATTTGCTCAAAAGGATGATTCAGCACATACAAAGTTAATTGATATGTATCCTGATTTTTTTTGTAAAGTTATATATATATATATATATATAAATAATGAGTAAATAAGTTTTTTTTGTTTTATTATAAATCCAAGCAATTTGAATTAAATCTCAAGCTGAAAGGAAAATGACACTGGAAATGTGTACTCTAAAAAGTATATAGAATCGATTCGATTTTAATAATAATAAAATTTACAAATTTTATTATTATTAAAATTAAAATTGAATTCATAATTATTATTCATTGAAAAAAAGCAAAATTCAAAAGTATATTTTGGGAACGTCATTTGATACCTTTTACTTTCTGAGGGCATATTTTTTATGTAATTTATCAATCTTCTAGCATATTAATTGAAATATTTATTTCTTATAAATATTTAAAAAAAAAAGTATTAGCTTCACCACTGTAAGTTAATAGATGACATAGTTACACAAATGAAAAAAAAAAGAGTTAATAAAACCTCCAGTTACCTCAAAAATGTAACATTGCATGATATACCCTAAATTATTTTTTCTTATCTATTCAGTAAATGCGTTTTTGAGTAGCTTCGTTAAAAGATGTCCCCAAAGCGTCTTGTACTAGTTATGTTTTCTAAAACATATTTTTATTTCAAAGAAGTATCATGTTACAAAGTACAATTTAATGCAAAGGAAGACTCAGCATATACAAAGCTAACTGATATGTATCTTGATTTTTAGGTGCGTTCGTAATTATATAAATACGTAGCACCTATATTCGTCGTTCGATCCGTCTGTCTGTTTGTCTGTTCGTCCACATATAACAGAACAAAAACTACCCAACCGAATGGTCTGAAATTTTAAATATATATAATTGTTGTAAAATTTTGTCGAGTCATTTCAAATTGTATGAAAATGGGATGTATAGTTTATTTCAGGGACAGTTAAATTTTTTCCGTTACATTACGGCCAATGAGAAGAAATTATTTCAAGTGCATTTTAATGATGCTACAGCCTTTCGAACAGAATAAAATTGATATGCTCTTATGAAGTACACTAAAATATACATTCAGCACAATATGCGGTTCAAAAAAATATATTCATGAAACTAATTATAGTACGAACGTACCTCATTCGCCACGTTTGACGTGCAATTTCCATCTTGTTTTAATAAAGATATATATATATATATATATATATATATATATATATATATAAAGAAATACTAAGAAAGTAATTTTTTTTGTTATATTAAGAAATTAAACTGTTTGAGTTAAATCTGAAGCCCAGAGAAAGATGGCTCTGTAAATGTATACTCTGAAATGTGCATATAATCGATTCAACAAATTTTTTAAAATAAAAAGAAAGGGATTCAAATTTAACGATTTAAAATATATGTTAAAGTGAAAATGTGGCTGTGATGTAAAATTAGGCAACAAATATTGATACTGCTTAAAATAAATCTCATGCCAATCATATATTTCATTTACGTGCTGAAGAAGTGACTAAGATTATTTTATTTTTAAAATTACCTCCTGACTTTAACATATTGTATCTTCATACTTAATATATACCTCCTTAATTACATATATTCTTACTTACATACTTGGACACATCTATTATACTAGGACTTCCCTCAGAGGGATTAGTCTGAGCGATGTTAGTGAGAACATAGATTTAATAATTCGTGACAAGAATAGAAAATGAGATGCTATTTTTAATTGACAATATGTGGCCTGTCTGAAAAATATTCAACCTTTGAACGAAAAACATGCATAAGTTACCTGACATGATTGGTACCCTTATTAATTTCGAGGTAGGTCCCTTGCGCATCCACACATTTAGTCCACCTTTCCACTGCGGAAAGAACTTCTGGCAGGCTTTTTCTTGGAATGGTGTTCAACTCCGACGTCGCATTCTACATATCTCATCTCTACTCTCAAAACGGGAGCCCTTTAATGGCACCTTCAATATCGGAAGCAACCAGAAGCAGCAAGGAGTCATGTCTGAAGAGTATGGAATTTGGCGCACTGGAATTCCACATTTTGCCAAGAAAGTCTGAATCAGGTGCGATGAATGAGCTGGAGAATTGATGAATCTTACGAATTGTTTTGCTTTCAGGATCACCAAGCTTTGACAAAATTTGATGCTGTACCTTTTTTCAACAAGTTCAGTAATCTTGAGAGAAATCAAAATCCGACGCACGCGTATAACAGCACTCACTCGGTGAAAGCAGGCAACGACTGGCTCATTCGAATTCGTGGAAAAAACAGAGGCGTGCGCATTAATCTGTCTCTTTCCAGTGTGCACAGTGCGCCACCTTCGAATCACTATTACGCGCGGGAAAAATAAGAGTCTGATACTTATCAAACAGACCTGCCACAAATTCAAATGATGAAAATGAGCAAGTTGAAGGGTAGAATTACAAAATACTATAATAATATAACATACACTGTATCCACTGTATAATATACTCTGTTTAAAAAAAATGGTAAAGCAAACCTACAAGACAGCCGTGCATGGGTATAAAATTGGAAATGCACAATAGATGAAAAATATTAGAGAAAATAAAACACTAAAATAACTTATATCGGAATTTTTATTTCTTGAAATGATCTAAAAAACATAAAGAAACGCTCCGCGCCAATTTGACTGCTTCTAAATGACCAAAAAAAAATTATGTTTGAAGCGAATGAAGGACTTTTATATGGTGTGTGAAACACTCGAATAGTTAATACTCTTGAATATCTGTTTTCATGTATGCGACGAGGTTGTCGTTAAGAGTTTAGGAAATTGCCTCTTAATAAAGTGATAGATCAAAGTCCCGAACATGTCAACAGAGTCATGCAATGCGTCGTTCGCGTATGTTACAGATATACTCGATCGGATTTAAATGATGAGTGCATGCTGGCAACTACATACGCTATATTGTTTTGTTTTCAAACATATTCTGGACAAGGTGACCTGTATTACGTGTTAGCATCATTAATTAAAACAAATCGACATTGACTGCAGCGTAATGTATGACACATCTGGAATATTTCGTCTGCATAACCTTTGAACTGTGAAAATGTCATTTCGAGTAATTTACAAATCCGTACGTATTTTTCCAACAAATCATGCAAGCTAAAATACATCAATATTAACCCGATTAAAAAAATTACCCGAATAAGTTACTATATAAATAATCGTATAATGGTAATTGAGAAAACGACCATATTATTAAATATCTAGATTAGTGAAGCTGAAAAAAAATTGCTTATCAAATTTAAACAGACACTTTCCTCTATTAGAGGCTTTGGCGAGAGAAAGAAAGGCCCAGAGAAGTAACATATTGACCACTACTTTCATGCAAACTATTAGCTGTTTCATACCGACATTTCTTCAATGTTTACACAACTTATTTAATGCTAGGTAAGTAGCTACCCATTTTGTTGGATTTAACTTGCATGTTTTTTTTTAGGGGGGAGGGAAGGATGTAGTTTTATTAAATATTTAAAGTTTCTATACCTAAAAATGCAAATGAATGGTAATTTAGAATGGTTTTCGTTCATTTCATCTTTTTAAATTTTGTATTTTTTAGAAGCCATCCGTAGCCATTTTACCATTTACATCTTAAAAGTATTCCGTCAAAAACTATCAACCCGATAAAAAGTTTTTAGGTCAGCAGTGGCACAGAATAGAAAAATCGAAAGTTTTTCGTTCCTGCATCATGTTACATAGAGAAATTTTTAGAAATTGTTCTATTGCGAGTATTTATGTCTTAAAAGCAACAACCATGCAAATTTTCATCTTTATATTCCTAATAATCCCATGTACTTCGTTATTTAGATCACCTTTTGAACTTTGTCCGCTGTATTTAGTCTTCTTCATTTCGATTTTTTTTAGAATTCCTTCTAATGCGTGCATTGCAATTTGAATTCATTCTATAACGAGCATTTAGATGTTATAAGTTACTACCATGCCCAAATTTTAATTTTCTAGATCCAACAGTATCACAGAAATTGAGATTAGATCTTTTTTTTTATGGTGCACCGTTTTATTTTTATTTTTTTAACTGACCGGCATTTACGACCCAAAAGTAATAGCCATGTGAAATTTCAAAATTTCTTTCTCTAACAATTCCAAATAAATCGTTATTTAGAAACTTTCTAGAACGTTTTACGTTTATTTCTAACTTTAAAATTTCGAACCTTGTAGAAAGAGTTCGTAACGAATATTTACATCTTAAAAGTAACCACCGCATAAAATTTCAAATTTTTAGCCCAAACAGTATCTCAGAATTCAAAATTTTAGAACTTTTCTGTTCCTGCTCCCATGGAGGTTGTTGTACCGACATAAAATGCAGTTGGAAAATTTACATCTAATATGATTTATTTACCAATTAGAATAATTGTGTTAAAATCAATCTAGTATAAAATACAGTCTTTGTTGGAGCCGAGATAGTCACCAGCATTTTCAAACCATTATTTATTAAATCAGCTAAGTAGTTTCAGAAATTACATTCCACACCCACACAAACGTTACAACTTTATAATATAAGCATACACATAGATAAAGGAGCCATTTAACTTTTATTATATAAAAAACATATATAGTTTATTTAATACGTGTTAGCAGATGTATTTATTAAAATACATATATAAACCAGTTTAATACTTCTTCAATTTTATTTTCATAGTCGTTTATATCACTTGGAAATTGTTTAATTTATTTTGTTTATTTGATACATAGCTGCATTTTCTTCAATTCAAAGAAATTTAAATCACAACTAACCGCCCTTGGCGACCAGTTTGATCTCCCTTAAAATTTATGTTTGGGAAAGCATGCTAAGTATTGTATCATGTTACTTTTATTCATAATTTAATTTACTTGGACTCCCTTAAACATTAATAGAATCCCTTAAGCTAATATTAGTTTTTGCTGCATTAAAATATCTCAATTGGTTGATTTTCTGTAAGCAAGTAAACCCTATTTGTTTACAATGGAAGTCTATGGAAATTCGACGAAATATTAGAGATATCGCCAAGTTGGCGGCAAACTTGGCGATATTTGGCGACAGAACAGGGCCTTCCTGTGGTATCCCCCCTTATAGGTATGGAGATGCATCAAATGTTGTTCAGTAACCAATGAGGTTCTTTTCATCAAGGCATTAGGGCGTTGCCATCAAGCAATTAACAAATAATCGTTATTTCTGTGCCACGTACGATAGCGTAATATATATATATATAGATTTCATTTACCAACACTATGCTAAAAAAAAGGTCATGCATGATTGTCGCTGTCTGATTTCGGAGAATGTGTGCTTTTCCACCTACCGATCATGATTTTAGCAAATTCAAATTTTTATGATCTTATTTAAAACAATTTCTACATATTTGAATTTTTCTAAGAATTATTCTCCAGAAATTTCTGACATTTTAAAGTTGTCATGAAGTTTTTTTAGTACTACTTCGTTATCCCGTCGACCAATTTCGCCAAATTATATAAATCGCCAAACCACTCACCAAATTATACAAATTGACATAATTTGTCATTTTAAATAACGAAAGAATAAATAAATTAGTATAACATTAATAAAAATACAAATAAAACGTCGAAATATAAATCACTTGATGAAGTAAACACGTTTAACATGCTTAAAGTCAGGTGAATGTGACACTTATCATCAACCATTATTGTCATTTAATCTTATAGTTTGGCGATAGATTTTTGGCCGACGGGATAACCAAATAGTACCGTTTTTTAAATATGTTACTGTCAAGTTGTTTCACATCAAGATTTGACTGGGTTCCATCTAGTTTCATTTAGAAATAGACAAAAAAAAAGAAAAAAAAAGGAAGATGAAATGATGCCATAATCAAAAAGTTTTATTTTATCATCAGAGAACTGTTTCTAATTCGCACACGCGGAATATAAAAGATGCTATTGGTGAATGAAAAACTGTGTTACAGAGATTATCGCAAAATATCAAATACTAAGATATTTTGTTTTTTTTCTTTTAAATGGAAAAAAAAATCCATATTTATTTTCCTGTTTAAATAGGTTTTATTATACTGTAATGTTAGTGCATGCATATTTTCTTTGCTACATGTTCCGTAATCCGATTTTCTGCGAAAACATCCAGCCAGTGAAAATGAAATACTCTAAATTTCCGTGACGCATGTTGATAAATTGTGCTTTTTTATCAGTTTTTTTAATGTAATTTTTAAATGGGTTGGAACTTATTTTTGATAGTAGGTGCATTCAGTAAGTTACCCTCATAGGTACCTTCTGGTGCAATCAGAAACGAAATCCGACAAATATTTTTTGAGGTATGCTTGACGAAAGATTTTTATTAGGCATTATTTTAGTAGGCTATGGCGTTAATATCCATCGTAGCTGTATGTGGCCGGAAAGTAATATTGCACTGTGTATTAGCCTTCGCTTCGCTCAGACAATAATTTAGGGACAATAAATGTTAATAGCTACAACATACTACAAGGATGAAAAACTTCGCAGGCTTTGCTGATATCTCCAACCTAGTTTGCAACAACGATACGTAATTGTTGCATATAATTTATATTCGAAGTACTCCTTTTCTGCAGTTATGTACAGTTGAGGAAAAAAAAAAGTAAACACCCCCTACTAACTCCGGACCTAATTATACTAGAAGAAAGTTACTGGTACCAAACAATTGGAAATAAAGTCTACTTTTAAATGAAGTATGTAAAATTTACTTAGAGGGCCATCTACAAATCAAAAACAAACCAAACTTTGTTTTTCTTAATAACAACACCCAATTTTGACAATGTATTTTAAATATTTTTTTCAAACTATGCTCAGAAACGAAATTTGAAGTCATTTGGATTATAAATTTTTGAATAATAAGCATTTAAAATTTAGAGCTTCTAATGTTAAATTACATTTCCATATTTTTATTAATATCACCTGAAATTATAATCTTAATGGGATATTTTTTTTGTATGGTTATAATACTAAGAATTCAAAACCTATATACATGGAATTAGTAATTTTAAAACTTCTATAATATGAATTATGAAATTAACATTCGAAAAAAAATATGAATTGCAACATAAATTTTTTTTGATAGAATTATATATATTTTTTTGTCTTGCTTTAATCGAATTCTCCATTTCAAATTTTTTTTCCAAGTAGTTTCCGAATTATGAATAAAAAACATCACTATGAAGGTTTAAGGAGCCGTCTATGATGTACAGCAAAACGTTATTTGAAAAAAAATATATATATTTCACTCATAATCTAGAAACATTTGGGCTGGCAACACCGGGGATCCCCCCTCTCTGTTGTAATTGCTGAACTTGTAATGCAGAATATTGAAAATATTATCAATTCTGAACTTGGTCCACGCATTCTTTTTTGGAGACGTTATGTCGACGATATTTTTTTGATAGTGAAAGAAGCAGACTTAAATGATATTCTCACGATTTCTAACTCTATTGGTAACCCTATTAAGTTTACTGTTGAAATAGAAAATAATGCTGAATTACCATTTCTCAACATTCTAATCCGCAGACGCACGACTGATATCTCTCAATCTGTCACCACTACTGTTTACAGAAAACCTACTTCTACTGGTCAGTATACTAATTTCAATTCAATATGACCTTTCAGACATAAAATAACCGTTATTAAGACTTTAGCCTTCAGAGCCATAAAATATTGCAGTTCCAGTAATGATTTTGAAATAGAGAAATGTAAAATTTATCGTGATTTGGTTAATAATAGCTACCCTATTGGTCTTGTTAAAAAAATCTTTTAAAATACTTTAAATTTTGTAAATTTTACTCCCCCTCCTCCCTTTTCAACGTAGTAAGCCTAGCTCTTTTATCTGTATCCCTTATTATAAGAACATTTCTGAAAAAAATTCTGGCATTCTAAAATCATTCAATATTGGGGTTTCTTTTAAACCTATTAATAAATTGAGTTCCTTTTTCAATAAGCATAAATTTCAATATGATAAGTCTAAATTACCCGGTGTTGTTTATATTATTCCTTGTAAAGATTGCAATAGTATTTATAACGGTGAAACTGGTAGATCATTGGAAATTCGCCTAAAAGATCATACTGGTGCTTTAAAAAAGAGTAATTTGAATTCAAAAATTGTCCAGCATTCACTTCAAACGAATCACATTCCGCTCATTGCGAACGCCAGTATTTTGAAATCTGGTTGCAACAACTACCATGGTAGGTTGCTCCTTGAGGCTTGGTTCACTGAATTGCGGTCGCATGTTTTGAATGATGCTCGTTCTGTCCCTAGCGAATATTGTTTGTTTTTAAAATAGCTAACTGTAGCTGTTCTTGATTTGTTCTGACGTTTGAAATGCAATGGATATTTTTTGTACTGATGATGCCTTGCGTGTCGCTTGGCGAAACGTTTACATATTGTATTTTTAATTGTTTTTTATTGTCTTTATAAATTTTATTTTTTAACTGTGCTCAAGTCTGTCTTAGTTTATTTTATTTGGTGTTTTAATAATTTGTAATGATTGCAAATTTAACAATTTTCGTATTTTTCAAGATTCATACTTTTCTTATTGACAGAGAAGAAAATTTTAAATCGACAAAGTTAATTCACAGAAAATTCGGTCTCATTTTCGTTTTCGACCCAAAATCGGAGTTTCGCCCAAAATAATCATACCGAAAATTCGGCCGGACCGAAACTAACTATTTTGAAAAATCTCATTTCTTCGTTCGGAAATTTTCAACATCAATCATTGATTTGAGCTATATCGGCTCAAATGGGACACACTTTATTTATTGTTATGAACTTCACTGTTTATAATTATCTGTCAATACTGGCTCAATACGTGAGTGCAAATTATAAACAAGAAATGCAGATATGACTAAACTTTTAAGACGATTTTCACGTACCCATTAAAAGCTGTAGACTTAACATTAACCCCTTAAATGGTTATTGTTTTTGACACACTAAATTAAAAATAAGGACTCAGCACCACTTTTTGTTTACTAAAATATTTGGCTTTGTACAAACGAAAAAGTTATGCCATTTAACAAACCAAAGATTGCAGTTAAAATTAAGTGGTATCCAAAAGCTTTTTGTATCGAAGATAGCAAACTCTTTTTGCCCGAATGGCGTTCGGGCAAATCAGTTAAGGAGTTAATAGAAAATTTTTAGTTGGAAACCGCAGAAGTGTTTCGAATTTTCTTTGAGAAAGTTCCAGTGTAACAGATGGCCATTTACAAAAATCATTATAAAAGGTAAATCGAGGTATGTATTCCAAAAACTTTTTTTAATTAGATAAAATGACGTGAATGACCTACGTTGTGAATGAATGAATTACATTTTATTTTATACACTGGTGGAAATTGATTTATAAAAACACAATTTTTTAATTAAAACTTACATAATATTCAATGTATAATACTCAGTTGTTATTCAATAATATGTATAACAAATGAGTTACAAAAATAAAATTTCATACATAATATTAAACATAAACAAAAAGTCAAAAATTAGATTTTCGTAATATGCAAACATGGAAACTGATTTATGAAATGTCACATTTCGATGGCTATTCCAAAGTAATGAGACAAAAATTTGCATAAAACAAGGTAACGTGACATGCATAGCAGACATAAAAAGCGTTATATATTGGAAGCAATACGATTTAGTCATAATTTTCACGATGAGTAAACGAAAGATATTGTCTGAGGAAGAAAGAGCTAAAGTCGATGCATATCCAAAATATGGAAAGTCTGTTCCGGAAATTAGTAAAGTAATTAAAAGGCCAGTTGGTGTGATGTATAACTATAGAAAAGATCCAGCAAATTATGGCAAACATTTTAACAAAAAAGGTAATCCATATTTAAGTAAGAGAGAGAAAAGGGGGGATTCTTCAACTTGCATCGAAAGCCGGTTACAGTTCAAAGCAGATTTGTGCATATCTACCCCTTCTCGTTACTTCTAGAAGAGTTAGGAAAAGTTTACATTCTTCACGGAGCTTGAGATGGTCGAAAATGAAGTCTGGTTCAAAGTTTCTTCTGCGTCACAAGCAGATGCGTTTGCAGTATTGCGAGAAGTACATGGCAACGGGTGACAATTGGAAGAAAGTAATTTTCTCCGACGAAGAAAGATTTAATTTGGATGGCCCGGATGGTTTGAAATATTACTAGAGGGACGTCCGAAAAGAACCAAAATCTACATACAGCAGGACTTTTGGTGGCAGAAATTTGATGATTTGGGCAGCGATCGCTTATGATGGCAAAAGTGAAATTGCATTTTTAAACAGTCGCCAGAATTCTTTTGATTACAGTTTAGTTTTAGAAAATTCCTTTCTTCCATTTGCATGGCAATATTATGGTTTAGATTACATCTTCATGCAAGACAATAGAAATATTCACATTGCAAATGCAATGAGAGATTGGTTTGACGAACAGAATATCGTTCTTTTCGATCATCCACCTATTAATCCTGATCTGAATCCCATCGAAAGCGCTTGGGGACAGCTTGTTCGAATGGTTTCTGCAAATGGAATGAAACATGCAACACATCATTTGCAGAATTGAAATTTGCAATCTGTCAAAACTGGAAATTAATTGATCAGAAATACATTCAAAATCATGTTTTATCAATGCTGTCTAGAATAAAAGAAACTTTGATGAATAAAGGCGGCTTTACTAACTATTAATTTCAATTAAACATGATATTTCATAAATCAATTTCCATGTTTTTATGTTACTAATATCTAATTTTTTTTGACCTTATGTTTTATTTTGTTAATAGGTATGAAATTTTATTTTTCTAAATTATTTGCTGTACAGTCATGGAAAAAAAGTAAACACCCCTACTGTTTCCTCAACAAATTATCGTAGACGAAAGTTACTGGTACCGAACGATTGGAAATAAAGTCTACTTTTAAATGATGTATATAAAATTTGTTTAGGGGCCATTTACATATTAATTGCCATTTAACGCATATTAATTGCCATTTTACATATTAATTGCCATTAATTGCCATTTACGTATTAAAACGAATCCAAACTTCATTTTTTTCAATAGCAATACCCAATTTTAACGAGATATTTCAAATCTTTGGTTCAAACTATGCCTAGATACCAAATTTCAAGTCATTTGAATGATAAGTTTTTGAATTATAAACATTCAAAATTTAGTGCTTCTAATATTAAATTACATTTTCATATTTTTATTTATAACTTCTGAAATTATGATCCTAATGTTTTAATTTTTTGTGTAGCAATAATATTAATATACCCAAACATAAATACATTGAATTTGCGATTTTTAAAATTTTTCTGATATGAATTATGAATTATGAAATTAATATTAAAAAAAATTATGAATTGCAACCTACAATTTTTTTGATGGATTCAGATTTATTAAGTCCTGCTTTATGGAAATGCAAAATTTAACATTTTTCTTCCAAGTAGTTTTCAAATTATGCTTAAACAAGTAAGAAAAATCATGCGTACAGCATAGATTATGAAACACTTTCCAACACACCCTGAAAGCTTTAACGAAACTTCGTTACTTAGGGAAATAAGGTAAATGAGATAACTAAGTAAACATTTAAAAATCTGATTTCAGTAGTTACACCCCATAGCCAAATATGTATTCCAATTCTTTTGAACAGCCCTGTATTCGATCTGTATGTTGATATATATACTATATAATGGGAAAATTTAGTTTAGCAAGAAAATGCATAACAGGTTTAAATTCAACTTTCAGCAATTTATACTAATAGATGGAAACATACTTGAATACTTTTGTACAGCCCTGTAGTTTACCTAGTACCTTTATTACACGCCACTATTTAGCTAAAATTGAATTCAAACTAAACACGCTTAAAACTACTGAAATTACATATCCAGAAATTACCACCTATAGACGGCCATGTATCTAACTCTTTGCATGGCCCTGTATATCATTTTATCTATATTCTACAAATATTTCTTAGTACACTAAATTCAGTTCAGCGTAAAAATGCACAACTCCTTTAAAAGCCACCTTTAAGCAATTTATGCTCATACTCAGTAACCTTTACGAATTCATTTCTGTAGCATAGCATTTATACGCACACGTATGCGTGTGCGTGCACGCATACGCACGCGTATGCATAAATATATTGAACAAGTAGGTAAGTGTGATCACAGATAGCAAAGAGGGTTTCGTTTAATATTCCTTTCAAAACACTTTATCCTTTTGAAAAATCTGTTAGTTCCACATTTCGCAACCAAGGGCGCACTCTATTCTAAACAAACCTCTATCCGAATGAAACTCCGTTTTATAGACTATCCGTAGATATATTAGTCGAGGGGATTGGGCCGATAGCACCCGAGATAAGTAGGCGCCTCTGGCGGTAAAAAGTGGAACTAAAATATGTAAGGCTATGGTGCATAATCGGAAAGAATGGCCAAAGGGGTCGGCAAAAGTTGGAAAAGTGCTCCGAGGTGAAAAGGGCGGAGGTTAGAAATAAATGCTTAAAATACACAAGTTAGAGCCCGTAGGAGTAAATAATATAAGACTTTTTGAAAATTTTATGATTTGCCGTGTGGTCTGAGGTATTCAGTTATACGTATGCAAAAATTCATCTCTCCAACTTAATTAGGGGCTCTCTTAGAAAAAATTGCTTAAAATACATATGTGGTTGCTCAAAGGGTTAAACATAAGACTTTTTCAAGATTTTATAATTTGTCGCCTGGCCTCAGGTGTTCTGCTATAAGTATGCAAAATATCAAATCTCCAATTTAATAAGGGGATCAGTTAGAAAGAATTGCTTAAAATACGCATGTGGGAGCCCAAAGGATTAAATGTACGATTTTTTCAAAATTTTATGATTTTCTGTATGATATGTGATGTTTAGCTATAAGTATGTCAAATTTCACTCCTCCAGCCTAAATAGGGTTTCACTTAGAAAGAATTGTTTAAAATACACATGTGGGAGCCCAAAGGGTTAAATGTACGACTTTTTAAAACTTTTATGGTTTGTCATTTGATGTGAGGTGTTCAGCTATAAGTATGCAAAATTTTGCGCCTTCAACCTAATTAGGGCTCACTTAGACAGAATTGTTTTAAATACACATGTGGGAGCCCAAAGGGTTAAATGTACGACTTTTTTAAAATTTTATATTTTGTCATATGATGTGTGGTATTCAGCTATAAGTATGCAAAATTTCAAGTCTCCAATATATATAGTTTCTGAGAACGGGTTCTGTGAGAGACGGATAGTCATCCAGACAGACGAGCGAGACGAATAGGATTTCGTCAGATGAACGAAACCCTAAAAAGCGCATATCATAATTAAAACTGCATTTCGGGCAATTATTACTAATATACAGTAATTCGGATACAATATAGTATCTGAAATCTTTTCAAATACATTGAAAACTATCCCTCCCTATACCATTATGAACGGAATTGTTTTGTGTGGCCCTGTAAATGAACAATAACTATTCTTTGCACCGCATATTCAACAGCATGCATATTTTAGTAGACTTCATAAATGGATATCAATTTTACTATCTTTGAAAGAGTGTAACAGCATTAAAAATCATTTGAAACGATTTTTTCCCATTGGCCATAATTTAACGGAGAACTTTTGACTGCCCCTGTAAATAAACTAAACCTACTACAAACTTCATTTGAAATAGGGAACGTGCTATGGTAGAGTTCACTAACATCCAAAAATTTCAGAACGATCTGAACATATTTACGAGAGTTAGAGCGTGAACAGACGGCCGGACAAACCACTTTTCAACTTTGTTGGAAAGTGTTAAAAAAGGCAAAATGATGTTTAAGGGGCCGTCTATGATAGAAGTGACTAAATATTTTGAAATTTCTTATGATAACAGGCTTAATTGACTGCTTAAGGTGCCTTGATCAAGAAGGGAGCTTTCTCGTTTAACAATCGAGTACCGAACTTCAATTTGGATACAGTACGCTCGTTTTAAAATAATTAATTTCTCTGAAACTTATGGTACGAATTGCATAAAAATTTATTTTTAGACTAATTGAAAGCTGTAGAGTTCATTTATGCTGTCAGAATTGTGTACTGCTATTGAAAAAAACAAAGTTATGGTTCGTTTTATTATGTAGATTGCCCCCTAAGCAAATATTTCGAATCGTTCATTACCGGTAACTTTCTTCTACGGTAATTTGTTGAGGAATTAGTAGGGGGTGTTTACTTTTTTTCCCAGACTGTACACAGCATGTATAATGTATGAAATTTTATTCATTTTTAATGAATATTATAGAAGTTTTTGTTAAAAAACTGTGTTTACATAAATCTTTTTCCACCAGTGTATGAAAATTAAAAGTTTTGGGCCAATTTGGAGAGCCAAATTTGCTCACACCTATAATTAATTAATAAATCTCTATATTTATGTATGTATTAAGATTTTTTTTTGGACATTTTCGTTTTCGGCCGAAAATAGGCAGATTGCTGAAATTCGGTTTCAATTTCGGTCGATCCTTAGTTAAATGTTTTAACATTTAGAAAAATCGCATAATTAACCCATTGAATTTTTTAAATGAAATTATTTAGTTTGAAAATGAATTTAGTTTATCTCTCTTACAGGGGTGCCACAGGCAACTATTTTTTAATTACACCTCACACCACTTTCTCAAAATAAATATATTGACATTCTGTTCGAGAACATTTGCAAGAGAAATATACTACAAAACCTGTTTTTTGAAAATAGTGGTGAGAATAGAATAGAAAAATAATGACCTGTAGCAGCCCTGCTCTTACGATCCTCTTCAATTTTCCTTTTGCTTTAATAAATTGTTTCCGTCTCCTCTATCTCCATAAATTCTGCGATTAAATAATTTAAAAATCACGATATTCTTGATTTATTTAGAACTTTGCAGAACACAAGGCAAGCTGTTTGGGAATTAACCACTCACTTTTGAAACACTCTCAGCTAATTTTGAAATTAGTATGCATACGTCTGGCATTCTCTAGTCCATTTTTCTTTAAGACTGTTCTTAACTGCTCTGCTCAACAAGAGCAAAACGTTTTGACAGATTTACAAATTCATTTTTTTAACGTAAAGATATAAAATTGGAAAGCGTGGCCATGGAAGCGATTTGGAATAACTGTTTTTTTCATATTTTGATCCATCCATTACCCATTGAGTTATAAGCGATTTCGATCATGTGACAAACCGCTCTTGAGTGATTTTTCTACTTTCGCGCGAAAATGCGGTTCGAAACGTCCATTTTGACACTATTTTCTGAAAGATGTATTGCGTTTGCAAAAAAAAAAAAAAAAAATGGAAAAAACAGCTCGTTTCTGAACAACAACACCAGCTAGTTTCATGCATTTTCGAACAAAAATAAATTAAAACTTGTGCCAGGAAGTTGCCCTTTTGGATTTGAAAACAGCCTTAACCGCTTCGGAAAGAAATGGAATGATCCATTTTGTAGGGTTAGAGAGTGGAATTGAAGGACTAGTATAACTACTGTTGATTACCACTCAGTCCGTGGATTGTTTTGTATGATTCACTACCGTTCTTAATTCAAGAGTGTCATGCAAATATCTTCGAACGACACATGCTTTCTGACCGTACACCTGCTGCAAAATGTGCAATGATTTTTCTGCTAATTTTCCCAAACACCGGCAGGATTTGATAATCATATATTGTTCTTCATGCGCTATGTCTGCTTTCTAAGAAGGAAGAATGAGAATGACTACAGTTGTTTGATGTGCATTGTGTGGAAAACCTTGCTCTACGGACGCATTTCTTCCTCAACCCCAAGTTGCGCCACATGTGTGTTTAAAAACATGTCGGAAATTGTACTTAACTGGCAAATGAGGGGCATTCATTACCTAGTTTATTAAATATTCAGATCTTGGTGCAATACCTGTTGCACTCTTGTGCAAAAATGCATGAGTACAAAATTTATTACGATTATATACATTATAATTCAGTAATACGGAAATAATAGGACTCCATCTGAAATATGACGTAATCTCCATGGCAATCTAGATTTATTACCTATCATGGGATATCACTGAATTAATTACGCATGATAGGATTTAATAGAATGAAGAAAACTTTTATTAATATCTTTATAAGTTTTGATTCGATTTTCATAAAATTTGAAATGTCTCGACAAAATTCTGCAACGATTATATATATTAAATTTCAAATCATTCGATAAATGAAAATTAAAATTCTAGTGCTATATTTATCTTGAGTTAAATAATTAAAATATACATAAAGCACAAATAATTGTACAAAAATTACTTTTAGGTGCATAAATATAATATAAAGATACAGAAAATATAAATTTAAAATATCTCAAAATACACCACAAAAACCTAGAACGTTTTCAACAATTACAAGGCCGTCTTCAGTAGGATTTAAATGTTGTTATTATTTTCTTTGCGCTTATTCGAGAATTGTCCAGAAGGAAAAATTGTAATTTAAATTTAAATGTTGTACGTCAGATGAGATACCAGATAAAGTTATTCAAATTTTCAATAAAACGATCTTTCATCTATTATGCAGCAAATCTCTCCATACACCATGGATATCGTATGACAGTGCATCGTTGCAAGCTGTATTTTTATTAGCAATTATTTCAATTGATTCTCTTGAAAGTAGAAGAAATTGAAGTAGAAGATTATGGAAAACGAAGCTCAGTTATAGATAAAAGATTTAAATTTTGTAAGATTAAATACATTCCAAAACTTTTTGAAAATTTAAGACATACTCTTTTCAACTATGATGTAAAATTAATCACAGCCCCTCCCCCAAAGTTAAAAGATCTATTAAATACTAAAATTAATCCTGTCCAAGCAATCAATAGATCCGGAGTACACATTATACCTTTCCAAAAAGATAGTAAACATTTTATTTATGTTGATATGACGCTGAGAAAATTTCGTGGTTGAATTAAAGAACATGAAGCAGATCTTAGATTAAATAGACCCCATACTGCATTTTCAAGAATAGCTCAAACCAACCTATAAAAGTAGATTTTAATAAATCTAAAATTATCTTTCGTACACTGCTCAAAAAAATTAGGGGAGCAAGCAAAAAAGTGAAGAGAACAGAGCAAGACACCATGTATGGTCATAAAATGGATAGTACACGTGTATCAATGCGCAATATAGAAAAAAAAAGACTCAAAAAATTTGTAAGCGAGCTTTTATTCTTTGAAAAGACAGAAAGAACATGAAAAGATGGTTTTGGGCAACAATTTGGTTTCATGTAAATGATAAAAAAAGTATTGTTTAGAAATGATGGGAGATTTTTTATGTGACGTGTGGTCTCCTCGAACAGCTAAGACTTCTGCACGCCTGTTTTCCATAGATGTGATGAGGTTATCGATAAGACTTTGAGGAATACTGTTCCACTGCTCAAGAATTACAATCTCCAAGTCCCGGACAGTAAAAGGAGGCCTTGGTCTCGCAGTAATGCGTCGCCTGAGTATGTCCCAAACATGCTCGATCGGAATTAGGTCAGGAGAGAATGCTGGTAATTTCATATGCTGTATTGTTTTAGCTTGAAGCATGTTTTCCACAAGACGAACTGTATGAGGTCTGGCATTATCATGCATGGAAAAAATAAATCTCTAATTGCTACAACATAAAATACGACATGAAATTTCAGTATCGCGTCTGTATAGCTTCGGACCGTCAAAGTGACATTTTGAATAATATGCAGGCCCGTACGTCTACCTATGCTGATTCCAACCCATAGCATCAACCCACCTCGACTGTAACACAATTTTTATTGGGGGGTCATTTTACTGTGATGGCTACTACTCTGAATTTGTTGGTCGAATTTTGAAACACCTGTATATCTATCTACATCTGAACTAATTCCAACCAAATTCGGATAATGTAATTATGTTGGAAATCTATTCGAAAATAAAGGCTTTTGAAAATACGAATAACATTAGGCCAGCGAGACTATATTTTCAGTTCATTTTTAAGGGGTCTCAGGACTCTTAAAATGGGAAAATATGAAAAAAAGATCATTTTCAACATTTAATATCTTAAAATATATATGGTTTTAGAACACAATTTTTATTGGGGGGTCATTTTACTGTGATGGCTACTGCTCTGAATTTGTTGGTCGAATTTTGAAACACCTGTATATCTATCCACATTTGAACTAATTCCTACCAAATTCAGATCATGTAATTATGTTGGAAATTTATTCGTAAATAAAGGCTTTTGAAAATACGAATAACATTAGGCCAGTGAGACTATATTTTCAGTTCATTTTTAAGGGGTCTCAGGACTCTTAAAATGGGAAAATATGAAAAAAAGATCATTTTCAACATTTAATATCTTAAAATGTATATGGTTTTAGAACACAATTTTTATTGGGGGGTCATTTTACTGTGATGGCTACTGCTCTGAATTTGTTGGTCGAATTTTGGAACACCTGTATATCTATCCACATCTGAACTAATTCCAACCAAATTCGGATAATGTAATTATGTTGGAAATTTATCCGAATATAAAGGCTTTTGAAAATACGAATAACATTAGGCCAGCGAGACTATATTTTCAGTTCATTTTTAAGGGGTCTCAGGACTCTTAAAATGGGAAAATATGAATAAAAGATCATTTTCAACATTTAGTATCTTAAAATGTATATGGTTTTAGAACACAATTTTTATTGGGGGGTCATTTTACTGTGATGGCTACTACTCTGAATTTGTTGGTCGAATTTTGAAACACCTGTATATCTATCTATATCTGAACTAATTCCAACCAAATTCGGATAATGTAATTATGTTGGAAATCTATTCGAAAATAAAGGCTTTTGAAAATACGAATAACATTAGGCCAGCGAGACTATATTTTCAGTTCATTTTTAAGGGGTCTCAGGACTCTTAAAATGGGAAAATATGAAAAAAAGATCATTTTCAACATTTAATATCTTAAAATATATATGGTTTTAGAACACAATTTTTATTGGGGGGTCATTTTACTGTGATGGCTACTGCTCTGAATTTGTTGGTCGAATTTTGAAACACCTGTATATCTATCCACATTTGAACTAATTCCTACCAAATTCGGATCATGTAATTATGTTGGAAATTTATTCGTAAATAAAGGCTTTTGAAAATACGAATAACATTAGGCCAGCGAAACTATATTTTCAGTTCATTTTTAAGGGGTCTCAGGACTCTTAAAATGGGAAAATATGAAAAAAAGATCATTTTCAACATTTAATATCTTAAAATGTATATGGTTTTAGAACACAATTTTTATTGGGGGGTCATTTTAGTGTGATGGCTACTGCTCTGAATTTGTTGGTCGAATTTTGGAACACCTGTATATCTATCCACATCTGAACTAATTCCAACCAAATTCGGATAATGTAATTATGTTGGAAATTTACCCGAATATAAAGGCTTTTAAAAATACGAATAACATTAGGCCAGCGAGACTATATTTTCAGTTCATTTTTAAGGGGTCTCAGGACTCTTAAAATGGGAAAATATGAAAAAAAGATCATTTTAAACATTTAGTATCTTAAAATGTATATGGTTTTAGAACACAATTTTTATTGGGGGGTCATTTTACTGTGGTGGCTACTACTCTGGATTTGTTGGTCGAATTTTGAAACACCTGTATATCTATCTACATCTGAACTAATTCCAACCAAATTCGGATAATGTAATTATGTTGGAAATCTATTCGAAAATAAAGGCTTTTGAAAATACGAATAACATTAGGCCAGTGAGACTATATTTTCAGTTCATTTTTAAGGGGTCTCAGGACTCTTAAAATGGGAAAATATGAAAAAAAGATCATTTTCAACATTTAATATCTTAAAATGTATATGGATTTCGAACACAATTTTTATTGGGGGGTCATTTTACTGTGATGGCTACTGCTCTGAATTTGTTGGTCGAATTTTGAAACACCTGTATAACTATCTACATCTGAACTAATTCCAACCAAATTCGGATAATGTAATTATATTGGGAATCTATTCGAAAATAAAGGCTTTTGAAAATACGAATAACATTAGGCCAGTGAGACTATATTTTCAGTTCATTTTTAAGGGGTCTCAGGACTCTTAAAATTGGAAAATATGAAAAAAAGGTCATTTTTAACATTTAATGTCTTAAAATTTATATGGTTTTAGAACACAATTTTTATTGGGATGAAAGGTATAAGTATGTTCTTTCATTTCATGTATTAAAAACAGTGCAAGATGCAGAAGTAGCATTTATAGGGGCTCCAAACTGTCAGACATTTGACGATCGTATAACAGCTTACGGGCAGCATTACAAAATAAATTTTGCAACGAGAATGAAAATTTTGGTGCTTAATTGCTCTTCCTGCCCCGCCAGTGGCTGAGAGGTTCTGCTCTCGAAGCTGGTAGACGGGAGGTGCTGGGTTCGATCCCAATCGCGCCCGTCGGCCTAATCGTTCGGAGTTTTCGTGGTTTTCTTCGAACTTTGGATTTCCAAGCGTTAATACGGATTAGGTTTCCTTAGAAAGACCCCCACGAAGGGCACTCCCCTCCCCCTGGGCCTATATCCCTCGTGCAGATAATTGGCCGTCAGAAATACAACCAACGAACCAACAACTATTCTTCCGTTTGTAATAATTTCCTTGAACCTAAATAAATTTGTATTTAAAGCATTTTTAACACAAAGTTGTATTTCGATAATACAAAATTTTGAAAAATTCAACAGTATAATCAGTTAAAACTATATATTTTTGAACAATAAAAAGGAAAATTTATGTTCAGTTTATACAGACAAATATAAAACATATATTTTGAAAATTTCATGAAAAAATATTCAGAAGTGTTTGAGATATCGTGCACGTTATGCCCAAAAACATCATTTGGAGAAATGACTTCAAAGTTTCGGAAGCGTCGCTTCAGCTATTGAGCGGGTATAATTCTAAAAGCCATAATTTCTTTTCCAATGCGAATTTCAAGGAAACAATTGTGTCAAAATGTTCAGAAAACATAGGAGTTTAACATCTGAAAAAAATTAAAATTTCGAAAACTTTTAAGCTTTAAGAGTCCTGAGACCCCTTAATGCATGTTAAAATTGTTCGATTTCAATAATGTTTTCAGAAAAGGTTTATTTGTAGCGTGAGACATACTAAAAAAATTTCGATAGCAGTGATTGAATGTTTTGGGTTCGAAACTCGTTTGAGCGTCGATAATTTGTAACAGACTAAGAACGCCTTTTTAAACATGATTTCAAAGATGTTTACATTTCTCCTTTAACTGCCTCATATCCATCCAATTACATTTAGTAAGCAAAATTTTAAATTTCTCTACAAATTATTTTTTTCGCCAAAACAGTGAACTTGGAAAAAGACAAGACAAATTTTTTAAATTTGTATTAAACAAATTAAATTTGTAACAAAATAAAAACAAAACAAGACAAAACAAAACAAAGTATATTTGTTTTAAATCTGATCTATAAACAGTAAAAAAAAAATTAATTAAACCGGAAGAACTGTTTTTTTAAGAAACGAAAATAATATGTATTCTTCTATTAAAAAAATTATAAGTGCAAAGCAAAGAATCTCAAAAAATCATGAACGAGAAAAAATAAAATTTCTAGCTACTTCAAAAACATAACTTTGCATCGTATTTTCATTTTCTTATCCCAGTTAATAAAAATTATTATTTTCTCATCCGTTGGGTAATTTTTTTTTTAGACGCATGCTTAAAAAATGTCTTGAAAGCATCTTGTGCTAGATATGTTCTAAAAACATATTTTTCTTTTAAAGGAACATCATCTAACAAAGTGAAATTTGATGAAAAGTAAGATTCAGCAAGTATGAAGCTAAATATGCCTTAATTTTTTTTCTTGTTAAAATAAAGCAAGAAAAAAGTAAGAAAAGTACTGAGTAAGTAAGTTTTTTTTTTTCATCTTGTAAATGAAAATTTAGCTGTTTGTTTGCAAATGAGAGGAACATGTCTCTGCATATGTGAATGCTGAAAAGTGCATTTAAGGGGTCAGGTACCCTTTGAACCAACAAAGTACATGGAAACGTGACCTTTGTAAGAATTGCAGTCACTTTTTAACTAATTAGCTTTTAATTATAAAATTGAAAACACATGTTAGGAACGATTTATTTTATGAATTAAAGTTGTTAAAAAAGGTATACACATATATTATTTTTAAACATAATACAATTTTTACGAAAAAATTATTCTTGCACGCATTGCGCGCATGATTTTTCCCATTTGAATGGCTGAAACAATTTTTAATTAATTTTTCAACTACTTTTCAGCAGTGAAATGATATGTGTGATATTTCACGTCTTTAATATTTAATATGACTGAAACAAGCCAAGATTTTTTTTAATGAGTACAGATATGAAGTGTTTTCAAAATGACCTACAATGAAAAAAATAAAACTTGTAGATCCCGATATTTTTTTTAAAAGAAATTCGAAATATCGAGTTATTTTTTATACAAAAGTAGTCGTGAATTCTAAGCTTCTTACTTGAGAAACATAATAATAGGTCATTTTGTGCTTCTGTACGTTTAGTACATCCACCGAAAATTTCGTGAAATTCTAGGTAACCGTTTTTCAGAAACCGTGCGCGCAATGACCAAAATCACTGTTTTGAGAAAACTGGCTTTAAAGACTGAATCACCTCTTGATCATATAGAAAAAGCTCAAAGTGTTTTAAACACAACTTCTCTTCTAATGCAAATTTTTATATGGGGTTTGCTTTTAAATGTTCCTAAATAATCATGTTTAATTATAAGCTATTTAAAAAAAATTCGATTTTTGGACACTTTAAAGGGTACTTGACTTCTTAACCGACCCAATAAATTTTATATAAAACTAGTCGTTCAGGGCCACCCTCATACTTATCTAAATTCATTCTTTAAATGAAATAATTCCGAAAATTTTTATATAAGAACATCAGAACGAATATTTCGATAGTCCAAAAAAATAGTTCCGGGTAACTAGGGTTACTGAAATTTAATAGGCTTTGCCACACTATTACATTCTAAGTACATACCAAAGCTCAAGCATCTATTTCAATTTTTTTCGGTAAACAGAGTGTTTAAAATTGTGGCTTGATGACGACATAAACTTTAAATGCTCTATTATTGAATTGGCCCCACCAATGGCCGAGAGGTTCGGCTCTCGAAGTTGGTGGACGGGAGGTGCCGGATTCGATCGCTCAAGTCGGCCTAATCGTTCGGAGTTTTCTTCGAACCTTGGTTTTCCAAGCGTAAATACGAGTTAGGTTCCTTTAGAAAGGCCTCCACGGAGGGCACCCCCCCTTAGGGCTTATATCCTTCATGCTGATAATTGGCCGTCATAAAAAAACACACATACGCTATTACTGATTGCATAAAAGAAACATCCTTATAACTCGAAAAAATGATAATCATATTAACTAACAGTTTACTGCGTTTCGACGCAGTCTAAGCGTCTCATTTCCAATTAAAATATTTCTTTGAACTGAAATTTGAATGAAATACAATGTCATGAAAAATCGAAGAGTGTGGAAAATATGATTACAAATATCTCAGCAACTAATTATGCGATCGACTTCATTTTTATGCAAAATTTATGTTTTTTTATTGTCTTTTATATTCACTCCTTAAAATAAACAGTTTCGTAAATTTTTATATATCTTTTATCCGTACGATTACTTCGAGAGTCCGAAAAAATAGTTTCCGGATAACCGAGGTTAATGAAATATAATAGGCTTCTTCTCATTTATTGCATACTAAGTATACATCAAATTTCAAGACTCTAGCTCAATTTCTTCGGGAGATAGAGCGTATACAGACGCACACACACACAGACACACACAAACATACTGACGGCATTTTTTTTTCTAAAAATATGTTTTTCGCAATCTCCAGTGTCTGAAACGTGTAAATCCGTCAATTCTTTTTTTGATTTTGAAAACGATTACAAGATTTTCCCTATTACTACGTATGGTGGGTAAGTAAAAGTGATTCAAGTTTAAATAGATCGGAATCACGCAGTATTAAGAAAAGTTGTATGCAGTATTGATGAAAAATTAGGAAGAAAACATACAGTACATAAAAGGGGAATAGAAAGAAGAAGAAAAAATACCTTAATTGGCAGACTTTGTTAGTACTCAAATGGAAATAAATAAAATCGAAATTTTCCAAACGGACCATTTGAAACGAATAGCACGCCGAAACTACTAGGAAATTTAAATAAATGTATATTTTTAACTTGTAACATCTACATTATTATCTTTGTCACCTTTTAAGTAAAACGGTGAGCTTTTTAAAATTTCATATTGTGTATTTTGTACTCTAATGGCATTAAGATTAATAAATGCATTTTAATTTAAAAAATAACTCAATATTTTAATCCTTTTGATCTTCATATTTACCACAGTATCGCGGTAATTACTGTGTTTATTGCAGCATCCGTACTTATATACTTGCATTTTACAATGCATGGATCATACATGCAATAACGCTCGAAGCACACAACATGTAATATACTGTATACTACTTTACTTATACACAACTTAAAATTCATGCAATCTATACAACAACGCATTTTTAACAAGTGGAAACAAGGAAAACTGTAGCGGAAACGAGTAAATTTTTAGTTTAAATTGTTTGGGGGCATTGCGGTCATCTTTTTTACTCGAAAGTTGAAATTACCGAGACCCCCATTTAAAGTAGAATACGACTCACTGCACACATCCATGCCTTATTGGGATTCGAACCATGCACTTCTAGTCCAGTAGCCAGCGCTCTAAACAATAGGCAGGCTGTTAGACTTTACAATTAAGGAATCTTTCATACGCAATAATAAAAGCTAATAAATGTAGATTTAAATGGAGAAATCATCCATAATTGGAGCGCTTTCTAACTTTTTGTAAAAGTGCTTTTTCAACAAAGAAAAATGAAGGCAAGTTTCTCACTATTCTAACAAAAGTAACTAACGCTTCTGTTGCCTTAATTAAATTTACTGAAACCTTTTCACTTTTTCGGTTTGTACTGCAAAAATTGTTGTATATAAAATAATGAAAACTGTTGTATTATAGAGAAATATATGGTAAACATGCTGACTTTTTAAAAATCGAACAATTTATTTTAAACGCCATTTAAAGGTGAAATCGGGCAAAATAGTTCAGTTTTATAGGATAAAAATCTCATCATATGGTAAAAATTACATCATATTTAAAACTATATATTTAAAACGTCGTCATATTTAAAACTATTTACTTATAGCATCGTTGTAAAAGTCTGGGAGCTATTACTTAAACGCTTTATACAGGGTGTATCTAAACTCTTGGGCAAAACTTTAAGGGGTGATAGTACACATCAAGACAAACAATATTAAATAGGAAACTAAGGGTCCCAAACGTCTTCTGAAGAAGAAAGCGCCTTTAAAGTTTAGGGACCAAAATTTCAAATGATTATGAAAAACGGAAAAATTGGTCGATTGATTTGCGGTTTTCACTAAACTATTCTTTATGTCAGTATTTTTTTTAAAATAAATTTTAAAGATATAGTTCAAAAAATGCCGATAGAGGGCGCTTTAGACTTTGGAGTAACCAACAACTATTTTTTACCGTTATTTTTTGTATCTCATTACACGCTTTCAAAAGCTTAGACTTAAGCTTAAATTTTGAGCTCAAAATCTGAATCGTTGGGAGTGGTTAAGTAGCGCAAACTGAACTGTGTCCAGGAGTTAAAATTTCAAATGATTATAAAAAACGGAAAAATTAGTCGATTTGTTTGCGGTTTTCACTAAAACTATTCTTTATGTCAGTATTGTCTTGAAAATAAATTTTAAAGATAAAGTTTAAAAAATACCGATTGAGGGCGCTTTAGACTTTGGAGTAACGAAAAACTATTTTTTACCGTTATTTTTTGTATCTCATTGCATGCTTTCAAAAGCTTAGACTTAAGCTTAAATTTTGAAATCAAAATATGAATCGCTGGGAGTGTTTAAGTAGCGCAAACTGAACTGTGTTCAGGTGGGGGGTTCAAATTTCAACTCATGAACACAGTTCAGTTTGCGCTACTTAACCACTCCCACCGATTCAGATTTTGAGCTCAAAATTTAAGTCTAAGCTTTTTGAAAGCATGTAATGAGATACAAAAAATAACGGTACAAAATAGTTGTTCGTTACTCCAAAGTCTATTGCGCCCTCTATCGGTATTTTTTAACTTTATCTTTAAAATTTATTTCCAAGACAATACTAACATAAAGAATAGTTTTAGTGAAAACCGCAAACGAATCGACCAATTTTCGCGTTTTTTATAATCATTTGAAATTTTAACTCCTGAACACAGTTCAGTTTGTGCTACTTAACCACTCCCAACGATGCAGATTTTGAGCTCAAAATTTAAGTTTAAGTCTAAGCTTTTGAAAGCATGTAATGAGATACAAAAAATAACGGTAAAAAATAGTTGTTGGTTACTCCAAAGTCTAAAGTGCCCTCTATCGGCATTTTTTGAACTGTATCTTTAAAATTTCTTTTCAAGAAAATACTGACTGATAAAGATAGGTTTTAGTGAAAACCGGAAACAAATCGACCAATTTTTCCGTTTTTTATAATCATTTGAAATTTTGCACCCTAAACTTTAAAGGCACCTATCTCCTTCGGAAGACACCTGGGACCCTTAGTTCCCTATTTAATATTGTTTGTCTTGATGTGTACTATCACCCCTTAAAGTTTTGAACAAGAGTTCAGATACACCCTGTATACGCTGATTTTTGAATGTGTAATTGACCTTACTTAATCAATCACCGAAACAACTGTCATCCGTCGCGATAGCTATGGATGCAACTTTGGGAACCAAAAAATCCTCCATTAAGGTATGTGCCTCAATTCGGGGCCTTTTTTTTTTTTTAAATGTGAAATTTTTATCAAACACATGTGTTTTTAGTTAAAACAGGGAATAAAACTATGAATTCATATAAAATTTTTATTAACTTTTCAAATTTAGGCAATATGTTGTCAAATTTTAGTAAAAAAAATGCGTTTATGCCAAATCTTCTACAACGAAATCTATTCAATATATTTCCCTTTTTTTTTTCAACAATATATTAGCAATCCACATACCTGTATTATGAAGCAAAATATTTGCAAATTCTCTTAAATTTACTAACTTATGCAAATTTTGCATACGAAACAAGATTTTTTTCTAAAAAAAATGTGGATTTTTCAACTGGCTCTTTAAACGGTCACTTCAGATTTCAGAAAGTTCATTTACGGTTTATATTTTGGCTTATAACTTACCTTCTTATTAACACTGAACCAAAAGTAAAGCATCTTTGGAAGCCTAAATGTTTCAACTTTAATTTAAAATAATAAAAAAGAAATAGAAAAATTTCGCAAAAACAACGATTTGAGGGTAGACACATACCTAGAAAGGGAAAGAATGGCAACCCGATCATAGAAGATCGACGCAGGTCGTGACAGAATCATTGAAGCTTCCTTAATAAGTTACTATTTTTAAAACAGAGCAAATTAACGTGTGTTTAGAGTCTGTGGAGTCTGGGCGGTGGTTTGAGAACATAGTTCATAAGGTGCTGAGCCCCGTAGAGTTTTAAAAAATAAAGAACCTTATTTTTGCAAAAAGAAGAGATGTAATAATTTTGCAAATTCTAACAAAGTTAAATAAATCTCTATCTACATAAAAAATGTAATATTCTCTTGTGTTTTTATATTCTTATCCCAAATAATCAAAAGTAGGCTTTTTCTTTTCTATTAGCCAAACTAAAAGACAAGAAGCTTCGTTAAATAATATCTTTAAAGCGTCTTGTGCTTATTGTTATCGTGAAAACTTATTTTTATTTTAAAGAAAGGTCATCTTACAAAATGGAATTTGCCAAAATAGAAAATTCTGCCAGTATAAAGTTAACTCATCTGACTTCATTCTTTTCTTGTTAAGGCATAAATTATTAATAATAAAAAATAACAGATACTGAGAAAGTAACTTTTCTTATTTTGTAGAGAAATATTTTTCATACGCTAAAAGATTACTTGAACGCTCTATCTGAGCTGGATTCTATCTATCGCTGGATTTCATCGGTACAAAATATCTTAAAGGACCTTGGGAATTCCTTGTGGTTAATGCAAGACGGTGCCTGTCTACATCGAACGACTAAAGTCTTTCCATCCTGACCATCCTGATGACCATGTCATTGCCCTGGATTGTTGTAAGTTGTAAGCATGCTGGGAGTAGAATAGATTGGTCTCACTATTCGCCATATTTGACTCCCTCTGACTTATTTCTATTTGCGCGTGTATGGAGAGGGGGTACCTTAAAGACGAGGTGTCCGCCAAAAGCTGCAAACAATTGCCGAACTGAAACAGCACATCTTTCCTGTATTGAGAGCATTCCCGCTGTAATGTCAATACCGGTTTCTGCGAATCATGGTCTCAGACAGCGCCATGTTGTTGCTACAAATGCAGGATATATTGAATATATCGTTATTTAGTTGTTGCAGACTTCTTTACATGTCCAGATAGTTTTATAAAATTTCTCCCTCGGCAGCGCCATCTGTTGGCAAAATTCGTAATTAAGTTCGAAAATCTGTGTGACAGAAAGTTTATGTGTTTCCAAAGTTGAATGCAGCGAACGCTGCATTCCTATCGTTTTTTGTTTTCTTTTATTTCATTTTTAAAATGCACTCGTCATTTTTGGGACACATTGTATATATATATATATATATATATATATATATACATTTTGAATTAAGTAAAACTGTTTAATGATCTGCTTTTTATAAAGTACTCCTAATAACCTTTTTTAAATATTTTTACTAAACATCTTAACATATGTGAGTTTTTCTGCTGTTTTGCACTCGAAGTAGTATGATTTATTTATTTTAAGCAATTAATAATTTTTTTTTTTTTAAATTCCCTGCAAATATGCATGTTTTATTTTTTTAATGTTAAGAATGAAAAATTTATTTTATATAATTTTTGGTATTGAAAGTTTTTTAGATGAAAAATTAGTTTTGGATAGTTTGGAGAGAAGAAAACTGAAAATTACTTTCCTATGTTATAAAACAGTCTCATGTTATAAAAAACATTTTGCATTTAAAGAAATTCTGAAAAGATTTCGTAATAGTTTATAATTTAGTTTATGGAATTGCAAAATATATGATAAGCAAATATTTTATTACATTAATTTCAAACTCTTTTCCAAGATATTACTACGGAGCGATTAAATATATTAATTATAAAAATGAGACTTAAAACATAAAAATTAATATTTACTTTGATTATGTTAGTAAAAAAATAATTTTTAATTTCATATCTATTCAAAAAACTTAAAAAAATCTTCATGTTAAATTTGTATGCTTCATATGCTTCTGTGCTTTATAAAGCGATGATAAACCGATAAATTTAATAGAAAAAGTAATGATAGTATTACACAACAGAAAGACTACATTTATTGAAAATTAAATACATTGCAAAAAATATAAGCAGAAAATAATGATGAATTTCTCTATTTGTATTAATTTAGTTAATGGAACTGAATAAAAGGTACATTCATTTTCCCCAAAAGTTATATTATTGTTACTTTTTCATTTTAAAATGAAATTTTTGAAAAAGGCAAAAGAGTTCCTTAGAAACCACTTTGTCAAAGGAGGGGAATTATAAAGGCAAATTGAATCACTCATCAGAGAAGTAAACGTTGCATGTTAGCTTTTCTCGATATGTAAAATCGATAGCTCAATTACTAACATTTCCACCAGGCCCATTTTTTCAAAAAAGACCATTTTGAGAAAAAATGCATTTAAAAGTTTTGGAAGAGATATTGATGCTCCAATAGACAATGCAAATAAAAGCCTTTATTATAGAAGCGTGCGTTTTTCTTCCTTTTCTTTATCATTGAAAATTGAGCAAGGCAGCACTGGAAATGGAAAAAAATCATATAATATAGAAGTTTTTTGGGGGAAAAATTGAAATTTTTACACTAATACTTCTTTTCTGTAAAGTTGTAGTTTTAAAAATGTGTCTCGATACATCTAAAATTTGAATATACACTACAACACAAAAGTATCTGACGACGTACACTGAGAAAAAAAATTACCGCCTTGACCTAGAATGTATAGGTAGTCATTTTCTGAATCTCTAAGCTAGAAATATAGATTTCTGAGCAATGCGAATAGGGTAATCAACTAAGCTGAATAGACAAAAATGATCTAGAATTTCTAGTCTCTTGTTTTCTATGTGGCGAAACGATAGAGAATCGTTTCAGTAGCGAGAAATTAGCGTTTGATTTCTGGAATAGTTTCATAAACTACAATTATAGTTACTAAAAATAACCTCCTCTGTTCGCATCTATTTGCAGAGATATTTAAATAAGTTTGACCACGAGAATATACGAAAACGTTCTTGAATTATAGTAGGAGACTCTAGAACTCTCTAGCAAAGGGAACTAGAATTTGTAGGGATGACATGGAACTATTTTTTCTAGAGCCACAATTTAGATTCTAGATGCTGTGCTGAAGATTTCTTGTTTAGACGGTTTTTGATGATATCCCAGAAAATATAAATAGTAATTATTTGAATAAATAACAGGAGGCTGCTGAATTAAGTAGAATAAGGGGTAGAATGTCTGAAGGTGTTTATTGAGCACCGGATTCTTTCTATCACACACGAGATTTTCGGCGACAAACACCGATGCTGGAGAGGGAACAAGAATACTACATTTTACATTACAAGTAGGACAATCAGAGTAAGAATGAGGAAATTACATTTTTCTCGAAATGATTGAGCATAGACAGCAATACACACATTTCGCCAATTAAGTATGATATATGGCGAGAATAGATTGAGTGGAAGCATGTGTTGTAATTCCGTTAATTATAACGCAATGGGAGGCGTCAAAAGGGTAATATGAAATATTTAACGGCAAGTGATACGCGGAGAATTTATGGGGATTCAAAAACCACTGGGCAACATTCTACAGGGGATTGCCAAAAGCCTCATGAGACAGAAACCCCGAAAACGAACGTTAATAAAATAAAATAAATTAAAGACAGAGTACCAATAATGAAATGAATTATATGGCTAAAAGTGTAGAAGTAAAGTATCAGGCTAATTTCTGCATAGCAACGAAAATAGGCTTTAGAATGAAATCCGAAAGACTTTGTTAGGCGGAAAAAGGATATTATTTCTTTTATTTTTAATGCAGAGTGCTGCGGTTAAAAGAATAGAGAGATTAAGAATTGATTGCTTAATTTTATAAGAGGGAAAGAGCGTTACAAAATAAATTGAATCCAAATGCATACTGATATTTAAAGTTAAGATTTTAGAAAAAGATGTACATTTAAAGGGGAGAAAAGGGGAAAACTATTAAAATTAATATGTGAAGTTAGACACCTTCACATATATCAGAACTATATTTTTTTTCTCAGTGTAGTTTCTATACTATATTTTTTGCTTATGATTGTTCAGGACTATCCATTTCTTTTCGTTGTTGGATAACCCTTTAAGACTTGGCCTACACAACTGTGTCAGCCATCCTAAAGAAAAAGAAAAACACATTTTCCTTTTTTGTGCGATTTAAAGTTGAGCCTGCACCCACAGAGTAGCATGGATCCTCCCTTGGCAAAACTTGACATCGGGTATTTTTTTGAATATTTTTTTTCAATAAAATATGATCATATTAATTAGGGGAAAAGAACAAAACTTTTCATTTCTACCAAACATCTTCCGGTCTTAAAGGGATAATATAATGAGCCATTTATCTCTGTACAACATGTAGTATTTTCGAGCTCAGTGCATTCTGGCCTTTTACGTTTGATTGCCTAAGAGGAACCGCTCAGACAAGGAAACCAAGTCTGTAGAGCATAGTGTCCCTCCTGGCCGCCTTTATTAAGGTCTTAAAAAATAATATGACAGTTTTCAGCCAGAGCTGAAGCCACCAAAATCGCAACGATGGGCGGTATATTCATAAATTCCGTGAAGATAAAAAAATTACAATATAAGCTCTGCCCGCTGCGCGACAGAGAGCCGGAGAAAAATCGCTGACATAGGCGTCACTGGCTGGAGCAAGGAGCCCCCACGCGACAGCCAGCAGGTGGATAAAAAGGTGGGGTTGCTGCTGCTATGGCAATGCCGCGTGTGCTGGAACACACTGTAAGTCCAGAAAGTCCAGATGTGGATATGAGCTGATATTTTGTTTGCTCCCGACGCATGATCGTTCGGAAGCAAGTGAGAACACAAATTTCTTTTTGAAATTGATAAATATGCTTTAATTTTGTCAGTAATGCCGGCGTTGGGAATATGTTTAATAGCCATTTTTTTTGGGGGGGGGGGGGTGAGATATTTGATATGATAGGTTTCCGTTAGCGTTACAATGATAGTAGCTATACTCTGGTGTGCCTAATTCTCCGCATTCGCAGAGAGGCGAGGAGGTGCAGTGGAATTTTTAGGTAAGTTTTGAAAGGGCCGTGACCCATCAGGAATGCGGTGGTGGATATTGAGAGATTATAGAGGTTCCTAGAGACTTTAGGTATGAGATTGTGTGTGTAGCGTCCCTTGTCAGAGTCGTCAGAGCCTGCCAGAGCCTTTTATGTTGTGTTTTCAAATGCGATATGTAAGGCATTTTTTAAAAACAATGTTCTTGAAATCTCTGGTCTTTGAGACATTGGCACCGAGATTATTTCAGCTTGTCTGACGAACAGTTTTTGCTTTGACACCAGTCTTCCAACTTTTCGATCAGTCTGAGCACTTGTTACACGTTGCCGGCCGCATCTTGTTTTTCTGTCAAAATTTTTATTTCCAGAAAGTACTCTGTCTGTATATTCTTCGCTTTGAACGATTTTAATATTCTAGAAATTTCAATATTAGGCTTATTTTTCGATTTTTAAAAATTCCTCTTTTGCAAATTCCGCAGCTTTCGGCATCTTAAATTACCAATCGAAATTTAATATTTGCTGTTATACTGCTCAGAGAAATCGGTTCGTTGTTTGGAATGTTTGGTTGGTTGAAACCAATCTAGTATATTTTAAAGTTAGCAAAATGTGCCTAAACTTTTCAGACAGTGCATTAAAGAAAGAAAAAAAGAAAAAAAAAAAAAGGCATACTTTTTTAATAAATAATGCTGATGAAACCTTTATCATAGTTTCGTTTTCAGTATATTTTAAATATTTATTGTGAAATTATTCATATATTTCTCTTTCCAATTTTACTACCGTACTTTTTTATGTGCAACGTTTGACACAAGATGTGCTCAAAAGTTTTTGTCACAGTTGTCAACGCTTTATTGTCACAGCCGTCAACAGTTTCTGTCACTGCTGTGTCACGTTTGTTTGTGTCACAACTGTATCACAGCTGTGACACAAACTGTTAATTTTTTTTTAATAAACTGTGCGTGGTATGTATAAATATCTGAAAATCATATTGGTGGGGTGGGAGGGGGGGGGGGCGTTCAAAAAAGATTTCGATTACATAATCTTGTATTTGTGATAATTACTGAAAGCAGGGTTTAAACTGTGTTATAAAGTTCTAATTATATAGTTCGTTTCACCTTAAAACAATTCAAATTTTTATAACGGTATTTTAGTAGTGTTGGTACGGGTTTCAAGCTGTATGCATGACGGATGAATTTTCTTTCTTGTTTTTAGGATTTTGAAACTCGAAATAATACGATTATTCTGTATGAAGCAATTGATATATTTTTTATGTACTAATTTAATATATTTTTAATTTAAAGAAATGAAAATATTGACATTTTATTAATTTGTAAAATGTTTTTGTATTAAAAGATTTTCAGACAATAAAAACGTCTGTGAAAAAAGTTAAAAAATATGCATTAAAGAAACTAAAAATTCTCCAACTGCCTGTTGTTATAAAACAATTTTTTTATATTATTTGTAGAAGCTTTGAAAAGACTTCGCATTTATTTTTATTTTAGTTAATGGAATAGGAAAATAGTTAAACATGATAAGCAAATATTTTATTAAATTAACCTAATATATTTTTTCATAATATTAAGACATAGCGCTAAAAATAATTCAATATAAAAAGCAAATTTTAAATATAATGAAAAGGAAAAAATATAAATATTTATTTTATATAGATTTTTACTATATTAGTGAAGAATATATACATTTTAATATGAAATGAACTAACAAAACACTCATGTTGAAGTTTTTTTTTCATTCTTGATAAAGAAAGAATGGACTGATGAATATAAAAAACAGTGTTAACCAATTTTATAATTTCAGATAGAGGGTGGCACTTATTAAAATATTAAACACATTTTACATTACTTTTACATAAATTTTCTCAATAACAATATTATTTAAACAATTTTGTTATATTTTGTGTTCTCTGTTATGATGAAATCTTTGTCATATTGCAGATAATTGTTTCCCATACTTAATCTGAATAGTTTTACAGAAAGCCTTTTTAAACCTTTCAGGGGCAAGGTACTTCTATTCGCAAAATGCTGAAATGAGTGAACGACACCAGAATTTACGGAAAAAATTATTTCAAAATAAACAAAAACTTTTTTTCACGTATTTAATAAAAGGAAATTTTTAATTCCAATATCCTGGTGCCAATGTGGCAGTTAAAGATTAAAATTAAATGGTCTAAAAATGAACAATCGTCCTATGAAGGGGTTAAACTTTTTAGGAGTACGTTTTATCTTTGCATCAGAAACCGTAAAAATGAAGTTTTCTTTTTCTTTTTTCCATTTTTTAACAATATAAATGCATGTAAATAATTTGATGTTGACACGGTCACACTTTTCTACACTTACAGATTAGCATACTTAGTAGATTACATTTAATTTATAGTAAAATGCATTTTTTACTCCTCACGCAGTTAAAAAGTGTGGTAAGCAAATGGAGCCGCCTGGCTTAGTAATTACTTGCATGGATTTTCGCCTTTTTTATTCCAGAATTTCTTGACTAACTGAGGCGAGGATTTATTTATGAAAATACTGGTTTAGATAGACGACCCTGCAGTAAAGTATGAATACTTATATATACTTGCATACTCCTCTGATCATATAAAAAATAAACGTATATATACGGCATACCGTTGAAAAGATTAACGATTATGATTTAAACTTGTTTTTATTTAAGCTTATTGTTTTCATATTTATTTTAGAATTTTACATCGAGTTCCGTATGTTGGTTCTCTCTTTCTCTCTCTTTTTTGATAACATCGTAATAAGCCCTGCGAGTGAACAGCATATGTATCTACACGAATGTTAGTTAAGTTGGCTTGTTGGAATCACTAGATTGCGGAACAGATAGAGAGAAACTTATTAAGGGGTAACACATCATTGGGCAGTTCAAAACTTCGATATACATATGTGTGATGGAATAAGCTCTGGGTAATCACTTGTGAGAAGATTTACGGCTGTCCGGTTATTATAACAGATTCCTGTCTCTCAATTTTATTTATGAAGACTCCGCTCAAGATTATCGCACCATTTCATTAAACAAAACTTACTAGTAAAACTCGTTAATAGCATATTACTGTAAAACTTTACAGCCGCCACTATTACCATTGTTAAAGGATCGAAGAATTTTGGTGTTTCCCATAACATAACTAGAAGACCATTATCCGTAATGGAAACATATTTATTAGATCACTCGAACATTGTACATAAGTAGAACATCCACCACAAACTACGAATCCATCTTATTAAATAAGAATAATTACGTTATATAACCGCTTCAACTTTTAGTTCATCCTCCACAATGCTCTATATTAATTATTAATCGATGATAATTAAAGTCTTTCATGTTATTAAAGATCAACTCATTTACCGGTGACGTATGTATATTTTAAGCAACTCAAAACACAAAAATCTTATCTCCAGATCTCATTTCTGTCAATAAATGCTAGCCGTCGAAGGGATTTCTACGGCGATGCAGAGGGACTAACGACCAATGGAATCACGTAAAAGAGCGAACTCGATTTCCTAATTGCGTAAGAAATTTTCCGAAAAGCGCGGGAAAAGGGATTTTAGAATACCAAAAATGAAAAAGAAAAAGAAAGCGGTAAAAAATGAGAATTGCAGAACAAACAGTTTTAATAGAATTAATATCGACATTTAAGAATACCGTAAAATTCTTTGAAACAAAAATAATAACACGTGAAAATGTTTAAAAAAATTTTTTTGAAACCGAAATAAAATATTAATGTAAGCATTTAGAAAGAAATGAAATGAAAGTAAAATGAATGATTGCAGTATTTTTAAGACAAGAAAGAATTAGATATACTAGGGTTAAAAAATTATGTTAGGAAAAAATGTACAGAATATTTTTAATATAGAGTGGAAATTTATTTCGTATTTATTATAAATAGATTCCTGTCTCTCGATTTTATTTACGAAGACTCCACTGAAGATTATTGCACCATTCCATTAAACAAAAGTTCTTACTAGAGAAACTCGTTAATAGCATATTATTGTAAAACTTTGCAGCCGCCACTCTTACATTGTAACAGGATTGAAGAATTCTGGTGTTTCCCTTAAAAAAACTAGAAGACCATTATCGGTAATGGAAACATATTTATTAGATCACTGGAACATTGTACATAAGTATTACATATGCCACAAACTACGAATCTATCTTATTAAATAAGAATAATTACGGTATATCACTGCTTCAACTTTTATGCTAGCCGTCGAAGGGATTTCTACGGCAATGCAGAGTGACCAACGACCAATGGAATCACATAAAAGAGCGGTCTCTATATCTTAATCGCGTAAGAAACTTTCCGAAAATCGCGAGAAAAGGGATTTTAGAATACTAAAAAGAAAAAAAAAGAAAGAAAAAGAAAGTGGATAAAATGAGAATTGCAGAACAAATAATTTTAATAGAATTCATACTGACATTTAAAAATGCCATGAAAATTCCTCCAAACAAAAATAATAATACGTGAAAAAAAAAAAAAAAAAGATTTTGAAAGCTAAATAAATTATTACTCTACGCATTTAGACAGAAATGAAATTAAAGTAAAATGAATGATTGCAATATTTTTAAGACAGGAAAGGATTAGATAAACTAGGGTTATGAAATTATATTAGATAGGAAAAATTTATAGGATATTTTTAATATAGAGTGGAAATTTATTTTTCTTAATATATATGGTTCTTAAGGTACTCTTCACACGCGTAAATCATATTTTATTTGTTAGAAATTTATATCAAAAGTGAAAGGGAGATTTGAAGCTACGTAATTAGAGATCCCCACAGTAACAAAAACTTTAAGCACTGTTTTATCAGATCGTAATTTTCAAAATCTGTGGACACTCGAGCTTCGCCAATTTTCAATCACAATTGACTTGATTTATCTGAAAATGTATCGTCGCACATGAAATAAGTAGGATTTTTTTTCAAAATGTTTATATCTTTCTTTTCTGTGTAACTTTAAGTAACGAAATTTTGATTGAAAATTTACATTTTAACTTGAGATGGTACCATTCCACTAAAAATGTACATATTTTAAACCAGCTACGTATTTCCCTATTTTTTGCATTAAAAGAATCTGCATATTTTTTGCCTCATACTTCTAGGTTAAATGTACTATGAGTTATCTTGCTGAATGAAAGGCACTCTTTTTCTCGAAACACTCCCTCCCCCCATCAGCTGTCAAGCCACCAAATTTTAATGCATTAACAATTTTCTGCTTTTACTTTAATGTAAAAGGTTATTTTTTAGAGATGTGGTTTCGAAATTAGCAACACTGTTTTTAGTCACAGTCAATTTGACAGTTTATTTGTGCTCAATATGCTTTACCATTTCACCATGAATAGATTTACGCAAGAACAAAGCTTGCAAACTGTGCAAAACACCATGAATTTATTACGGGAGACATTCGGTGGGCGCATAATTTCGCATAATGGACCTGTGAACTGGCCTCCACAGTCATGTGATCTCACACCGATGGATTATTTTCTGTGGGGATACGTGAAGTCGCTGGCCTACGCCGATAAACTACAGACGTTGAACCACTTGACAATAAACATCAGCCGTATTATTGCTGATCCCCAGATGTTTGAAATCGGTCGATAATTGAACTGCCCAGTTTGGGCTTCATGCGATCCTGCAGTGGCACCCATATGCCTGAAATCATTTTTAAACACTAATGCCATAAAATTATTTATGTAATAAAGCCAGTATCATGGCCATTAACGTTATTTTTATGTGTTTTATTTCGTTTGAAATTTGTATACCACTAAAAAAAAAACCCTTTTATATGTAATAATTTAGCATAAATATATTTTATAAACCCTTCGCATTTCTTTAAATAAATTCCCGGATAAGTTTTAAATTTCATTGCATCAAAGTGGTGTTGCCCTTAAGATAAAACAGAAAATTAACAGAATATTAGCTCTCCTTGATATAATAATTAGTCTTATATTAAGGGAACATTAAAAGAGATAAATGTTGACGTTCAGGTGGATTTTTAATGGTTTTAATTTCATGTATTTTAAAGCTTGATAATTTAATTTAGTTTTGTTTTCAAAATCTCTTACACCTACAATGTAAAATAATCTAATTCAGAAATGCAATTTTGACCTAGAGCAGACTTTTTTGCGCATTTTTCCTGCCTTCCTCTAGAGATGTATCATTTTCAAACTACGTAAATATATTTAAATTTAACTAAGAATTTAATTAGAATATTAGACGAAAGGGTTAGAAGCATGATTGATTAAATAATTTAGCTAAGATTTAATTAACTTTTTTAATTTCTTGTAAATAAACCTTTATACTTCATTATAGAGTTAATAAATTTTTGCGATGATTTAAATTTATGGCATAAAAACTTTGCTTCGTATGTAATTTATTCAAACTGCTAATGCGTCGGTTATTTGTATTTGCTCCTGCGTTGTATGTCCAAGTGAAGAAGAAAAGAATGTAAATTATTGATTTATTTAATCCTAAAAAATTTCTTCTCAGATGAAAACATTACAAAAATCGATAAATCTGCAGTTCTTTTTCTTTTATCAATGATTTTGATCATAACTTTGAATTACTTTATTGTAATAACGAAATAGAATTAAATGTTTTAAATCGTAAAATTTTGAACGATAAAGTAAGAAAAACAAGAACGAAAAATCATGCGTCCAGTATAGATTTTGAAACACTTTCTAACACATTCGAAGTACTGTAACATAACTTTACAGTCTATTAAGGTGAAAGTCGATGTCTAAATAAACAATTTAGAATATAACGCATTCGAAAACCTAATTTCTTCAATTACCATCAATAGTCGGATAAATATCTGATTTTTTTTGTGCAAATCTGTATGCGATCTATAGATTTGTATGTAGGGTAACTCTAGGACAGATGGCCATAGATGAGAGATGGTCAGTCTAAATATTTCAAAAACTTGATCATAGATTACAACATAAACTTAGTTCCTAGGAAATAGTCCAAAGAGTTCATTCATTCCGATGGGCAGCTGTGTTTTTTGATTATGAAAAGTGTAATTTTAATGTTTATTTAATTTAGTGGTTGAATATTTTTGTTGAGTTAGCTATCTGAATGTTTTGCAGTACGTACTAACTTTTTTTTTTTTTTTTTTTTGCTATACGGGCATTTAAGGCACGTATATATTCCAATCTTTGCTTTTAAGCCTAACATAAAGACGTACAAAGGCAGAGTGACGCTTTAAATTGGATGATCATCTGTATTTTAATTTCAGGAGAGATGGCCACATCAAATCGAAGAGAGATGACCACCTTTAATCAATATATCACAATTTTATGGAGTGAGGATTTTAACTAAATATAATTATATATATAATAATGATATAACTTTTATATTTATAATTATGTTAATGATATAGTTTATTAAAATTTAACTAATATAAATATTTCAATAATAATAATGTAATAGAGTCTAACGATGTTTTGTTTCCAGAAAATATTGAAAAACGTCGGAAACATTCATCACAGAAACATATACAGTTGATAAATAAACTTAAAACCGTGGAAAAGTCTAAAGTAGAAAATAACAAAAACACAGGATTTCCAGCAGCGAAACAAACGAAATACATTTGAAATTATCAGATTCTACAGGTTCAGAGGGAATAGAACTGATTGAAGATGAATCTGTTGGTTGTGAGAAGAATATAATGCGAATATCAAAAAGGGTGACGATACAATGCATAAGGTGCCTGAAGTGTTTACATGAAACGTGTACAAACTATCAAAAACTTTGTCAAAAATGTGGTAAAATTTTACGAAAACTGAAGGATATAAATTATACTTCAAATTTTGTTTATTCGAATTTTATTCACTCATTTTCCGTGATATAATTTCATCTTTACAAATTGCTATAAGTTTTGCATGATTAACTATATGAAATGTGTTATTTTTTGCTATTTTAACTTCACTTTCTCTTTCTTGTATTAGGTGGACATCTCTCCTCGGCCTAAAGGAGATATAGCCATCCGTCATTTTAATTGAAATTTTGTTTCCCAAATTTTGTTCTCAGTATTCAATTTTTTTTTGCCCAAAATATGATGAGTTAATGTATAAGTATTTTAAATATGCATAAATATTTCTTGTATTTGCATTCTAAGAATTTTTATTTCAATCTTTAACAACTATGGCCATCTATCCTAGATTTACCCTATACTACATGGTATGAAAAAAGTTAATTCAACTAAACTCATAGCACAGTTGAAAATTCCCATTCAGCGTTTTCCGCAATTAAACCGAAATGTACCTGCGATCTTGTTTGCAGCCCTGTATATAATCTAATGTATTTATACATACTAAGTAATATGCAATAATAATAATAATAATATAATAATTAAATTACAAACCCGTACGATAACTGAAAACGCAGTCCCAGCAATTATTGTTCATTGGCAGTGCTATAGCCAAATTCTTTTGTGTGTTCCTTAAATGAACGATAAATTATATGCACACAAAGTTCTACTGTAAATGCCTTGCAGTACACCTCAGTGATATGTTAATATAGCAGCTACGGTTCTGAAATTGAGCCTACAGGCATCGAAGACATTAGGCTTCAATATTCCACATCAATCATCGTAGTGCAAATATTTTATACACACTCGGGGCAATAACTATTGCACCACCCTCATACATATTTACTGAAAGGAATCCTTCAAAATTTACTTTAGTTCTATAAATAACAGATAAAATTTTTAAAAATCTACGCTTTTTACTTTATGGTTATTGAAAGTTATGATTCTTTTTAACAATATACATGGTGTCCATAAAAGAATGTCTCATAAATTTTAATAGTATCAACTATAAGCGTTGTAAAGTGTTGGTTCAAGGTCACAAATAAAGAGTAACTCAAACAGTTTTAGATGAGCGCGAGTACTTCTTTGTTATTGACTCGCTTGCAGTACTACATAAGTAAATGGGGACACCTGAGCGTAAAGCGTTAATGTTGGACTGAAGGTTTAAAAGCATACACTACCGAAAAAACTTCCTTCGGGGCTTTATAAAAGATTGTTTCTGCGTTCCGCCACTGTCTAATGATTTGCTAGTGTTGCGACACAGAATTGAAGAGTCTATAGCTTCCATTACTCCGGACTTGTTAACCGAAGTGTGGAAAGAAACGGACTTTAGGTTGGATGTGTGCCGTATAACTAAAGGTGCAGATATTGAGCATTTGTAAGAAAAACTAGGTTAGTTTACCTTCAATTTGATGCATGATTTGTTCTAAATAGTCTAAATTAAACTGTTATAATATGCCATTGAAACTGGACATTCTTTTATGCCCCCCTCAATATTTCTGTCATTATAAATGGGATTTTCTTTTAAAGTTTTCATTTGAATACATTTTCTAAATGTTAATTCTTAATATTAATGAATGATCATTAATTCTATTATTCCGTATTCCATGGCCTGCGGACTATGAAAATTGTTAGACTTTAAAACGTTCGCATACATATACATGAAACATTTTTCTTTTGAAATAGTTTTAATTGTAGGATAATGGAGGATATTCCAAATATGGGTTCGAGGCTGAAAAAAGTCACGTGATACCGGTAATTTACCCAAAGGAACTTCTAACTGATAAGAAGGGAAGATACTACTGCTTTGCCTCATGAACTGTTTCATTGGCTAGCGGGGATTTACAATAAACGTCTACGGAACCTTCCCTTCTTTACGCTAGAAGTTTGTACCTTGACCACGTGATCAAAACGGAGATGAAATATCCTCCATTCTGATGAGGAACATAGCAATTTTCGGACTCGTTCATGTCAGGCAGGCATGCGCGTTTTTCGCAAGTTAAGAGTGTCTTAACGTTTTTTTTAATCCTCCTGCCAATACCTCGTCCCGAGCTACGAGCAGAAATCTTTTGCATCCACACATTTCTCCGCTCTTTTGTCAGTCACTTCGCAATGACTTCGTTAGACTAGTAAAATAGTTCAACAAGCATTGCCCTGACAATAATAAAACGCTCACAAAGATCTTCAACGATTTGTTTTTGTCACTTCTACTAATAAACTTTTATTGGCCGTATGTCGCTACTTCGTTATAGAGGCACACTTGTTCATAATTTCGTTATCGAAAACAGACGTTATTTAACAACAATAATCTAAATAACACAGTATTAAAAAATTGTGGTTTCCGTAATAAATGAGTTTTTTTCATTGGTGACAACAACATTTTGTTAGGGATCCAGGTAGATTTTTCGCTTTTTTCTAGACACGATTGTCCAGTGGAAAGTCTGCATTTTGCGAAACTTTAGAAAAGTGCGAGGCTAACGAAAAGGACAGGCTACCGCTGTGCATCCTAAATGTCTTTTTTTACAGACCACTCGAGGCTAACGAGAAAGACAGGCTATCTCGGTGGGTCCGATTCTTCTTTCTTTACAGACCGCTGGAGACACGCGATGCTCTTTTCCCACACCTTCATTGGTGCATTCGAGTATCACGTGACTCCAGCGGTCTGTAAAAAAAGAAAAATCGGACCCACCGCGGTAGCCTCTCTTTTTCGTTAGCCTCGCAGACCGCTATAGCGACGTGATGCTCTTTCCTTACACCTGCATTGGCGCATTCGAGCATCACGTGACTCCAGCGGTCTGCAAAAAATATATACGTGGAATGCACCGCGGTAGCCAGTCTTTTTCGTCAGCCTCGGGAAAAGAGCGAAAAGTTTGCAAAAATTTAAGTCCAGATTGTTTAATATCGTTTCAAAAATATTGAAATATTTATCTAAATCCTTACAATACACTGTTAAAAATTTCGTGAAAAATTACCCCAGTTTTTAAAGGCTATCTATTTTCTGACAAATGAGAACGCTGCATAAACGCCTATGAAGCGTTCTTGGTAAATCATCCGAAAAATCCTCCGAGCTCCATAATAGTAGGGGGAGCTAACTCACCCGTCCACTTTTTGACGCGACCGCATTAAGCTTTCAGTGTGCGCAAGTAATGAATCCTGACTTTTCTTAATATTTGAAGCATTTTTTTCAAACCTTTCCGCATACTTTTTTCAATTTTCTACACCTTTTTGATACTCTTTAAGCAATACTTACCAAATTTTGCATTTCTTTGTTTGTTCTTCTTTAACATATCTAAAATTTCATTTTAAACTACTATCAAATTAAAACTTTGCAATGAATTTAAATAAAATCTATATTTTTTCAGTAAAAATATACCTATCAGTGAAGTTTGTAACAACTTCGTTATATATTTTTTTAAAGAAGATCCAATTTGAAAATATTTACCCTATACTATTTTATGAGATAAATCTATATTTTGCCTCGAAAATTCTTTGTCGTTGTATTCCTGAGCGGACTGCTACATTTAGGTCGAGGTCCAGATAGATTTTTCGTTGTTTAGCGAAACGAGATTGACCAATCAGAAGCCTGCATTTTTGGAATCAGGCAAAAGTTCGCAAAAATGCAGGCTTCTGATTAATCAATCCCGTTTTGCTAAACAGTGAAAAATCTATCTGGATCCCGGTCTTAATGTATCAAAATATGAAGTTTACTTCTGGAGTTCAGTTATAGCGTCTAGAAATATAGAGCGGCATCCAGGTACACTTTTACAAACAGTAAAAAGTTAGCAAACATTCTAGCTTATGATTGGTCCGTCTCGTTGCGATAACAGCGAAAGATCTATCTAGATCACTGCCATTGTGTGGAAACCGGCTGTTACACTATAGCGACTAGAATACACAGTGTGGAAATCAGCTATCCCTGTAATACTTAAAAAAACCCGCTAAAATATTGTATCCCTTAAATGTGCAATGATGCTGCTGCAATATGCAGATCGCAGAGACATCTGCAGGATATTTTCTACAACTGCAAGAAATTGCTAGTCTATACAATGTAATAGTAGTAATACGAAAATCCCGCAGATGTCGCTATGATAAACACTTGGGATTTTAGCAGTATCGTCGCACATTTAAGGGATACAATTTTTTTAGCACAGTTTGGATGGCATATTTCCACACTAGGTATTCTAGACGCTGTAGTTACACTGTTAAAAATATCGAGAAAAATTACCTCTGTTTTTAAAGACTATCTATTTTCTGACCAATTGAAACTCTACATAAACGCCTATGGAGCGTTTTCATTGGTCAGAAAGTAGATAGCCTTTAAAAACAGAGGTAATTTTTCACAAAATTTTTAACAGTGTACAGTAATGCTTGAAAAAGTGATGAATATTAAACAATCCTGAATGAGAAATGTCAATCGCAGCAACATTTTCTAGATCTTCAATGGGCGAAACGTTTTCTCAATTGATTTCTTTTGAAATAGTTACGTTGCAATTACCATATTTCGCTGTGATCGACATTCGTCGTTCAGCCTCGTTCAACATTTATGGAATACAATTTTTTAGCACTTTTTATAAGCCTATTTTTAAACTATATATTCTAGACGTTATAGCTTAGTTATAGCGTCTAGAATAGATGTTGTAGAAATCGGCAATACTTAAAAAAGCGCTGAAATATTGAATCCCTTAAATGCACAACGATGTGGAATTCCAAACAATCATTTGCAGCGACATCTGCAGATATTTTTTAAAGAAGAAAGATACACGTGTAATGCACCGCGGTAGCCTGTTTTTTTCGTTTGCCTCGGAGTAGATATAAATGACGTCATTTGAAGCTGTTCCTAAACTGTGACCAACGACATAGAAAGCCAATTTATGACGTCACACGGAGTTGATTATCTGTATACGGCAATGGGCACAAAAAATGGGCGTGCCGCTTTGTACAAAGCGAACATCGTATAATGCATCGTGTAAAGATGATCCAACTCCAAGGCTAACGAAAATGCCAGCCTACCGTGGTGCATTCCACGTATCTTTTTTTACAGACCGCTGGAGTCACATGATGCTCGAATGCACCAATGCAGGTGTACGAAAAGAGCAACACGTCACTCTAACGGTCTGTAAAAAAGACAGTTGGGATGCACCGCCGCAGCCTGTCTTTTTCATTAGCCTTGATCCAACTCCGTGTGACGTTTTAAACGTCATAAACTGGCCTATTATGTCATTGGTCGCGCTAACACCCTACCTCCTGCGTCCGCCATATATAGCAGCATCTTGCACTGGAGACTGCTAAATGGGCTGCTATCGGTCAAATTCAAGAGAGAAAAGGGCAGAAGGGGGGAAAGAACTCGTTTTTTGGCATCTAGGTTTTCTTACAAGGGCACCACCAAACTTGATGCGCACAGATTTTGATGATTTCAAAGTATGTTGTAGGGGTCATACCACTAATTATTCTGATGAAAGGGTTTCATCAAATGGGCCCTAGTTTTTGAGAAATTGGGGGTTAAAGTTCAGCGTTTATTTCAAATACCCATAAGTGTGATTTTCTGAATGTGAATTCGTGGTACAGCGGAAGCGTGCGAACTTACGGGTCAGGACATTGCGGGTTCGATTCCACGTCGGGACACATTTTTTATTTTTTACTTTTTTTATATTTTTTACACGTTAAAAATTTTAAGCTGAATTCGGCATTCTACAGCTTTGAACTTTGATATTTTCTTAATAAATTACATTTACATTTTCGAATTTTTCAGGGCAATTAATTTTTCTCTTCAATTTTTAAACTAATATTTCTATTTACAAAACTCCAAAACTAATTTATGCCTAAAACTTTATTTAAAATTATTTATTATTTACATTTTTTATTTTAAGCACAATTCTGAAATAATGATTTTTCTTTTTTCTATCTTTTTTTTTTTAACTTTATGGAATTTTAAAGGAAAATTTATCCTTTTCTTCTATAAATTATACAAAATAATTTTCAGGTGCAATTTCTCAAACGTATTTAGGATTAGATAATTCAAATAATGCATCTCTTGAAAGAGCAATAAAATATTAAAGCACTAATGCTTAAATACAAGTTTTTTACCAGTTGTACAAATTTTTAATACTCTGTAAAATACATTTATCTTTAAAGTTCAACTGCAATATCATTTTTTGTTTGCACAAATAAAATATGACAGATTACATTAAGAAATATTTTTTTTTATTATAACAAGTAAAAACACTCTCTACGTGATTAAAAAAATTCAACTGGCTTGCAGAAATCGTCTGTTAATGAGATAAAATTTACGATACATATAAATATATGTATATATTTTTTAATCGTCTGCTTTGCTTTTCTCGGTAATATTGGAATAAAATTTCTTTTATTGATCTCGTTTAGCTTCTTTTGCAGAGAATTAGAAGATTTGAAATATTGTTATATAGAGGGAAAATTTCGGTATGAAAATTAAAAGAAGGCTACAGATTGTGAGAGATTGAATGCTAAAGATTGTGTTGTGGAAGGAACCAGCGCTGATGCGGAAAATTCTCGTTTGGAAGAGAAACAAAAAGGCGGAATTACAAATGCATCAAAATATTGCGAGACGTTACAAAATGATGATCTGTTTACAAGTTCTCCACTGGATGAAATATCCGGTGCTTCTATTGCTATAGCTGAAGAATTTCAATGGTGCAATTTTAGAAATATTAGAAGATCGACAAATTATTGAGGCCGAGGAATTAATATTGAATGAAGAAGATGAATTTAACGTATTTAAAAAGTTATGATTTTTTACTTTAGCAAAAAAAAAAAAAAAAAAAAAAAATACTCGTTATATTTCATTGTTAAAAAAAGTCGAAATCAAACAATTTAATTTTAAATATGCTGTTGCATTAGCTGAAGTCTATAATAAATAAGTAAATAATAAAAATAAGTAAAAAAGAAAAAAGTGCCCCAGGGTGGGATAGAACCCGCTATGTCCAGGTCCGTAAGCTCACACGCTACCGCTGAGCCACGACCACATATGCAGAACGTCATACTAATGGGGATTTGAAATATATGCTGAACTTTAACCCCCAATTTCTCAAAAACTAAGGCCCATTTGAAGAAATCCTTTTATCAGAATAATTAGTGGTATGACCCCTACAACATACTTTAAAATCATCAAAATCTGTGCGCATCATGTTTGGTGGTGCCCTTGTTAGATCTGTGATTCTTTATATGGCTGCGAGGCTTCTTCTTGGATTAGCCATAGGTATTTATAAAGGTAAATTTATTTTGAAAAAACGTCAGCAAAAAAAAAAAAAGTTATTACAGAACAAACAATTAACTGACAGACTAACTGTAAATATATATTTTATTTCGACTCTATATGTTTTTTACTAAATTTTCATTCTTCATAAAATTTTTAAAGAAGATATAAATTGAGAAAGACTGATACTTTGAAAGAAGAAACTTTCCTTACTTTCCTTACTTTTACATTATTAATTATTCTAAAAAATGAATGAATGATAGGTAAAAAAATTGTATACTATTGTGTTTGCTAACTGCTTATAAAGGTTATACGGAGGACTCAATTTAATTTGAGTGAGTAGAATTATTTAAATTATATATAATCTCTTTAAAAAAAAGAAATTATATCTACTAAAAAACAACTTTTCAAAAGTAAAAAAAAAAAAAAAAAAAAAAAAAAAAAAGATGAAAGTCGTGGCTAAAAAATGGTGTGATATCAAATTTCCAAGCTTATATTATGGTACTTATTTAGCATTTTCCATTAAAAATTTACCATATGTAAGTCGAGTACCCACGTATGCGTTGATACAAAGCCTTTTCTCCTTTACTAAATACATCATAACGTGCTGCTGAAAATTACATTTTAAAAATTATGCATGATGGGCTTGGTGGCCATATCTCCATATTTTACACAAATTTCGAAACACACAAGTTCGTAATACGTTTGCATTATTAAGAATTTCGAACTTCTAGTTTTGACTACAGACAGATAAATTAAGAAAGTCTTTTATTTTTTAAAAAACCAATTGATTTTTACTGCTTTAACGAATTAATTAACCCCCACCCTTCCGAATAAAAAGAATCATAAGATGAATCCCGAAGTTACTTCAGCTTTATCTTAAGACACAAATTTCTAGGCACAGATTTCCATAAATGAAATGCATAAAATGTTTGCTTTAGTAGCAATTTCGAACTTCCGATTTTAACTACAAATTTGTGTGCTTAGAAATTTGTGTAAAATTTGTAAAAAATTAATTTTCAGAAACACGTTATGACGAATTTAGTAAAGGAGAAAAGGCTTTCTATCAACGCATACGTAGGTACTCGACTTACATATGGTAAATTTTTAATGGAAAATGTTAAATAAGTACCATAATATAAGCTTGGAAATTTGATATCATACCATTTTTTAGCCACGACTTTCATCTTTCATCTTTTTTCTTTTTTCTTTCTTTTTGTTTTTTGCTTGGCTTTTTTTAACTTTTGAAAAGTGGTTTTTTAAGAGATATACATGTTCAATACGTATATCATACATACATACTTATATAAAACAATCATTGCATTTTTTATGCTTTTTTTTTTTTTTTTTTTTAATTTCGGCAAGAAGGTAACTGTCATTTTTACTTTTTGAAAAAGAATCGTTAAATAAATTATAGTGTACTCTGATTGTAAAACATTCCTCTATTTAAATGCATATACTTCAATCTGAATTCTTTTTTAAATACAAGTAATCCACGAGCAAGATTTTGGATGAAATGCCTGATGTCTGATTTCATTTAAGACATATCAAACTCGTAATTATATCAGA